>OX454323.1:54047534-55297534 GCA_949715965.1 Dysmachus trigonus | reverse complement strand
GAAGGCTTGTGCTGTCTGTCTTTTTCAAGGTGGATTAAATTGCAGTTCAGGCAGTTGGACCTGGGGCGGTGAAGTTGGGGCTCAACACAAGCTTTATGCGTCTAGAGGTGCATTAAGATCGTATGAAGGTCTGGGTATTATTTAAAGTCGACTTTTGTTGTAATTACTATTTTGTTTTAGATACGACAGTCAAGGATTCGTCTTTATTAAATTTATTGTCAACCCGTAACAAATATCATTGTTATCCGTGTGAAAACCTTTACTTCAAATGAAACCTTAAATTCTTCCTACCCTATACAATCATGTGTTCAGACCTCGTGTCGAACTTGTATGTAATTTGGAGCATTTGGAAAATATTCTTTATTAATTCTTGCAAACATTTTAAGCTCCAGTTTCCTTAAGAGGACTTTAGGGTCAAAATTAGCAAGAAATTTGTACTTTTCAAAATGTCAATGGAAAACACTAATAAGCTATGATTAAACAAAATGTAGAGAGCTTGTTATGACATATTTAGCCGGAACAAATATTTAAAATTTATTTTTAAGATTCTGGACCTCCAAAGGAAAAAAAAACAGATAAGATCCCTCGCGTGTACAAGTATATCCGTCTGTCACAGTCGATTTTCCAGGAAACCATGCGACGTAGAAACTTGGCATAGTAATACATCTTATTAACCAAAATATTTGGTACTAATTAAAACTTTAAAATATTCGTATAAGAATTAAAGAGGGGGCAAATTAAGTTCCATCGTTTCTCCTAACTATGAACCTTTTCCGATACTTTTTGTTATAATTCTTTAAAAAAACTTACCTTATGTAATATATCTTAGGTTTTGCGGACATGCGTATCTTCGTTAAACAAACACATACAGTTTTCTAGGCTTTATGTTGTTTTATCCAATATATTTAATAAAATCCGTATGTACAAAGTTGGAGATGGAGTCAGTGTTGCCCATCTGTAGACCATTAATTTTTTTACACTAGATTACATTAGAAATGTCTTTAGTTTTTTAATTATTAAACTGATACATACTATTACGTTTGTGAGTTAATAAAAAATTTTATAAATCTTAAAACAAATTTGTAAATATTAAAAAAAAGCTGTTTTGAGTGCGCGATTGCGCGATTGCGCTACGGCGGATACTACGGATTGCAGCGGTGCTGGAGGCTATGTTTGAGTAGTAACAATAGCATATATGGAATAATTGATTGCAACGTAACTTTCAAGGCATTTTTTATAAGATTCGCAGAAAATATTTAAGTAAATAATGTTTCATGTGTTCTGTCATTAATTTTACAATTATTTTTATAGCCGCCTTTGGTGAGGCCTAAAAACGGATTTTGATAATAATAATACTGTTGTTATATACAAAATAATTTACATATCTATATGAGTTTCCTTCTATAATGAAACTAAAATACCTATTTTCGTCTTTAATTCCTGGAAAAACTAATTATCCCCATTTAGATAGGTTTGATAAAAAGGAAAGGAAGTAAAAATATAGAAAATTATTCCTAGAAATACAATCGATACTTGTTTCTACTGTATACAATACTCTTCGAAAGTATTGCAAGGAAATCTGTTCTAATCTAAAAAGGTTTAAATCTTTAAGAGATTTATCTATTGCGTATCTACGTAAATTCTCTTCTCAGACTAATTTACTCCAAACAAATATTCTTCTCGTTTTGAAAGAAAAAGCACTCTCCATTATTCCGCCTAGGTTAAGTAAGAACGTGTTTAGTATATACATTTATTGACTGACATAAAATACCCCAACAAGTCAAGTGATTGATGAAAGTCTTGACATATGCCATTCAGAAGACAATTATTTATTCTGGGCAAGGGCGTGTGTCGTGCGAACCCTTCTTAGAAATCGTATCAGACTGTTGTCCCCTAGAATTTCTTAAACATAGTTTTCAAGGACGTGGGAGCTGTTGCACGTGTTTTTTTTTTTTTTAAGAAGAGACAGGAAAATATTATAAATACATATGTATACATATATATTTTGGTTGCAAAATTGATTTTTATGTTTATTACCATAATTAAAAATATGATCTGAAGTTTAATGTTCGTGAAATAAATAAGATTTTTGATTTATGTAGTTTTGTAAAAAAAAAATTAAGTAGGATTCAGTAAGAACTCAGCAACAATTTTTTTGGATTCATGAAATTTTCCTAAAGAGACGAACGACCAACATTCACATTCCAGAGGGTCCGGACCTCCCAAAGAACGTGATACTTATACAAAATTAAAATTTAGCAGCAGGTTATTAAAAATAAAGAAAACGAAATGAAGTCATAATTATATATGTATGTATATGTAAATAAATAATTCTTAAAATTTTACCTTCCCATAATTTTGCAAACAATTTTTACGATATGAAAATTGAGTAATTATTTACTTTAAGGTCCATCTCTTCGATGACCTTGCGCTTGAAATATGTCATTCTCGGAGCCATACTGGAGCCATTCATACGTATATACATATGTAAGGCGCGCATTTGCCTTCATTTTAGGTTGAAAACTAAATATTTCATTCTCCTAGCGATGGCTCCAAACTTAAAAATGTTTTGAAATTGCATACCATAGGCCAGCTTAGGGCAAATAGTAGATAAACAATAGGAGTGAAACGCATTTTTGAAAGCTCAACTTCTTAGCGATACCTCCTAAAAATGTTTTGAAATTGCATACCATAGGGTGAATAAATTATTTTTGGTTGACGAATAAGTTTTTCACTTTAGGGGGTCTTCTTACCCCCTACAATTATAAGCGCACCCCCAACCTTCTTCATTTGTCTCAAGTCGATGACCCCTACAACATATCCCAAGGTCATCGGAGGTCATCGGAGCTCGGACCTTAAAGTAAATAATTACGGAAAATTGTCTACCGTCTATAGTAACACATCTTAAAGATATTATACGCGGTACATGGGAATATTCTTCCGCCTGCTAGCTCCCTCTTGCATCCCGTAAAAGTCCTAAAGAAGCAATACTTATTATATTAAAAAATAAGTTCTTTTGGATTTGAGAGGGTGTTTATCTAACTCCCATGTATTTTTCCGAACATTCCGTTTAGGGTGAAATCGATTGAAAATTAATGATAGATGACGGAAAACTGTTTTTTTATATTTTTTGAGGAAAACAATTGGGCCACATTTGCAGAGAATTTAGTTCTCCTCCTCTTTTGTTTTATTTATATAAATTAACCTTTATTTAAATATCCAGCGCTACATATACATATGTTTATTCTATTTATTTCTGATACGTGTAACGCAGTAATTTGAAATGTTAAATCACTTCAAATTTTCATTATGTCTTCTTAAAATATTTATCATTTTCAGAATTATAACAGAGATGAACATTTTTGTACTACACGTGGATGTTATTTTTAAATACTCCTCTCCGAAAGTATATTCTGGATATGTGCCTGGACGAGCATACAACAGGATGTTGCCATAATTGTTGGTTTTTTTACAACACAACCCTCAAAACTGCAATAATTCTTTTGTAAAATGTAACAATTCGATTAATTGGTTGAACACTTGTAGGTACCAGTGTTTACAATACCTGGAGCTGCTTATGAAGCATTGCATAAAAGTCAGAGGCCCTCACTGTTTGCGTTGACCTTTAAAAGAAATAATCCTTACAGTCCACCGAGCACGTTACATATGAGCTTACCTTTTGCCTTACCTTTAAAAATTTGTTAGCTGACGATATTTGACCCAACGCTTGCAGACACATACGAAAATGACTGGTGCTGTGAATATGTATTGCATATTAATTTTAGATTAGTTAAGATTGATAGAACCATCTCAGATTTAAAAATCATATAACACGCGTTGTTTGCTTACCTTGAAAACGCTCATTGCCTGATGTTTGGTTTGGTTTGTTGTGAGTTTTTCTTATTCATGGTTGGAAAAACATTCAGAAATTTTTCATTCCTTCCATTTTCACTCAATTGTTAACTCGTTCATTAGTGCAAGAAAGCGTACAATCTTTGTCAAGGTGCAGTAAACAATTCAACTTGTCCTGAAAATGTCTTGGCCATTCGCCAATATTTATTAACACAAAATGAAATCTATCTCCAAAAAGTAAATATTGCACGCGAAACGTCAACAAACCCATAAACTTGATTCTTTATAGAAGGCATCATGCGATGTAACCGAAAAAAAAGCTGCAATGAATGGACGGTCAAGCGGTATGTATCAATGTATAGTCATTTTTCTTGCTATTTTGGAACCACAATTTGACTCATTACAGTTTTTTAAGTGAAAAGTTCACACTAGGCGATCTTGCGGATGCTTAATTTAACTCGAACAGATTATTTTAGATGATGAGACAACAAGTTATTAATATACTTAAAATGCTTTCTTAATTTCCTTTTTTTTCTGTCTTTTTTGGATTCATTAACTTTTGTCAATGTATTAAGCTTTGTCTTTCAATCAAGTCTATTATTAGGGATCCATATTCAAAAGGAATAAATTAAAAATGAATGATTCCAAAATCTTTTTCCACTTTTACATTTTACTCTTAGCTTTGACAAAATGGGTTCATATTTTTGTATTCTACAATTTGACACCATAATCAAAATTTTTTTAAAAATATACAGAAATATTACGTGTTTATTAATTTATTTAGATTTCCTGCTCTCCATTTCTATTTTTCGAAGTTTTCATTATTGCAGTGACGAAAAAGGCTTTCGTTAGCAGGAAAAGCATATACAGGGTGACAAATGGAAAGTTGCCTAAAATATACCTATATCTTTTCCCGTCTAAAATGTCGTAGAAGGTTGGGACCCCGTAGAGTTATATACTAAAGTGTTGTCAGTTTCTTTTGAGTCGTAAAAGAGTAATTCGTGTACTTTAAAATGAGTAACCTTACAAAAGAAGAAAAATCGAATGCTTTTATTGTAGAGGTAAAAACTATACTGAAGCATATAGAGCTTTCAAACCAAGTTTGGAAGTAAAAATGTAGCCAGCCAAAACACTCTCAGAAGGTAAGAATTTAAAAAAAAAATTGATTTCATCGTATTACCGCATTTATTAATAATGTTTTCAAGCATTTATGTAAATGTTTATCCCCTGGCCGAATTATGTCGATTTTTCTAAATCTCAATAAGTATCAAGTAGTCAAAAATGTCTGATTCATTTCAAATAAAAGAGACTTCTTTTTTATTATTTTCTCCTGCACTCATTTAAAAATTATGATTGGTTTAGACTACTCTCCATTTGTCACCCTGTACGTAATGTAAAAATCCAAGAGTATTGGTTCGATTTAATTAGACAAACATATATTGAAATGTTTTTAATATTACAATTTTTATATGAATTTTCTTTTATAAGCTTATATGGTGCTGAAATTTTGGAAAAATAAATCATGTCAAGTATTTCAAGTATTTTCCTGCACAACACGGTGACAATTTAAGACTTTAACCATCATAACATATAATTTACTAGGCTCAGGGGATTATAAGGATATGAAAAGTGTTATTTGAGATACAGAAATCGGTTTTTCGTGAAAAACATAATTTTTGAAGCAATTCGCTTCTCAGCATGGCACGTGTATGGATAATCTCTTTAATTTTTTAAGAAAAGTTGCTCACATTTGAAATTATTTGTTTAACAAAATATTTAGCATAAGCTATTTCTTTGGAATTCTTCAGTCACAGTGTTACTCGAAGTGGAAATCATATTTATTTATTCAGTATATTTACATTTAATGGACTGGTTGCAATAATTGGTTGCACATTTTTGACTCGTGCGAAGAAATACTATTTTAAAAACCACTGTTGAACCCTATATTTGCCCCATTATAACTCAAAGTGTGAATTATAACAAGAGCAATATTTTGTAACAATCATATGTATTATATAATATGCTATTTAAAATTATGAAAAAAGTGTGTATATTCCACATAACAAACCCTTTTAAATGTGATCCCGCAAGATATATAAAATTTAAAAAAAACTTCGATATTGTTCTACAAATAAAAAAACAACAGACAGAATTAAGCCAACAAAGGTGTCATCTTCCAGAGAGATTTTTAAAATTCCTAAATAGAAGGTATTTGGGTCAAAATTTAAATAATGAAATACAAAGAGATAATTGATAATCTCCTCCTATTAAATAAATAGGTATATAAATGTACATATGTATGTGATTTTCTCCGAAGAAACAAAAATTTTAGACAGCTTTAATCTTCGAGATGATTAGAGAGCTTGCCCGAACAAACTTGGTCATAAGTCTTGTTTCTCTGGAGCGAGTTACACTTATAAAAAAAATCTTGTAATCAACTAAATTGAAAATCCTAATTATACAAAATAATAAAGCTTATTTTTATAGTATGAATATGAAGTATATATGTGTATCTTTTTTTATTGTATTGGTGAGGATTGATAAAATTTTTTTTTGCAATTTTAAATTTAATTTTATGTTAATCTGTACCTAATAAAAGTAGATACATTTGGATAATATTGAAAAAGTATATGATTGTTTTATTGTTCAGTATGTGTAACTGGGTAACTCATGAAATATTTCTTTCTAAAAAAAAAAGAAATTGCAATTGACTTGACTTGTTGTTTAAAATGCTTTTTGCGCTTACCTATTTTAGAAAGTCAAAATTTAGGGCCAAAAAAGTACTTTTGTCTTTCAATAGGTGAAATGAGATATCATATGAAAGGTCCTTACACATTCTATTGTATTACTGTACTATTTCTAGTTTAATTTTAGACCTTTTAGAGTTTTTTGCATATTACAAAACTTGTACTAATTCTTAGAGCTCAATCTCCTTATCTCTGAAAGTTTTTTTCCTAATCTCAAAAAAGCCAGTCAGAAATGTTAAATCATTCGATTTACGCTAAATTCGGTGGGTAGGGGTTTTAGGGGTCGCTGATCACGAATCTGAAGTCAGATTTTCTAAATCAAACATGGGAAAATCAACCGATCTACACCAAATTTGGTATGTGAGAGTTTTTGGGATCGTTAAACACGAATCTGAAGTCTAATTTGCAGAATTAAAAACGGCGGATCCAATATGGCGGACGAAATTTTCGAAACCAACCGATCTGCGCCAAGTTTGGTATGTGGAGGATTTTGGGGTCGCTGATCATGAATGTGATATTTATTTATGGTTGCATATATCAAATTTGCCGTAGATTAGCTAATTGTTGAAGATCTCTTCCCCATGTTGGATGCGCCATCTTTAATTATGTAAGTTTGACTTCAGATTCGTGATTGGCGATCCCACTTATATATATTTCCTTGTACATTTATCCGCATTTTTACTAGTTTTTACCTGCTTGTTTAGGTTAGAAAATAACTATGATGTGATAGCACGATTCTGACCGCAGATTCGTGCTCAGCGGGCGAAAATACATATAAAACCATACAGGGTGTTCAGAGGTGGGAGGTCAATACTGCAGGGGGTGAAAGGTCAGACCGAGACAAGCAAAAAATCGTATGGGTGGGGGGGGGGGGGGGGCATCTCGCACCGTTTGGCAGTTACAGGGTGATTCGTAAATCAGGATTTTGCCTTATATGGGAACCGCTCTTGTATTTTTATTTTTTTTTCTACGCATCGCAGCGGCCCCAAACTGATCTCAAAAATCACTATTTCGAAGCCCTTTTCAAAAAAGTTTACACCACCCCCCCCTATCCCCAACCCCTTGGCCACAATCCCCCCTGCAAGTTGAAAAAATTAACTTTTATTTCACGATTTTTCACCTTTCGCCCCACTTTACTCCGAAATTCATGTTATTAACATACCTACTTTTTATTTTTTTTAAGTTGCCTGTCTAATTACCTTTCCAAAAAGGTGCAACATGCCCAGGTAGAAAAGGGTTGCAAAAGTCCTGAAATTAAAACATCCTCACTGGTACCTAATTACTTTATTGCACCATAATGGAAAAAGTCGTTAAGTAAACAATTTTTATGACAGCAAGTTCGGAAATGTTTGTTTAGGAAACAGAGGTAGCACATTTTTATTATTTCAGCAAAACAGTAATAAAATAATAAATGTAATCTCGTTAAATAGCGTTATTAGTTTATTATATCCAGTATTGACTCTTAAGTATCCTGACGCTCCGTTTCTAATACCTCCTCTGAATTATGGTATAAAAATGGGTAAGTTTGAAAGGACATTGACCACAGTTGAAGAAGCAATCGATAAAACCGGGTGTTTAATAGAAAAAATTAAGATAAAATGGCAGAATTCAGTGTTGACGAGTATGCCGATATAATTTACGTGTACGGTTTAGTAGAAGGAAATGATAGTGAGGCCGTACGAGAATACCAAAGGAGATTTCCGAATCGGCGTGTACCCAACAGAAGGGTATTTTCAAGGACTTTCAGAAGGTTAAAAGAAACCGGAAGTGTAACCGCCCCCAAAGCAGAAACGAGAGCAGGAAAATCGGCCGATTCAGCGGACCCCGACCAACAAATCCTCAACTTCGTCAGGAACAGCCCTGAAATAAGCATCAGGCAGGTCGCACGAAGGTCAGGATTGTCTTCAGGGAGAGTTTGGACCGTTGTGAACCGAGAGGGACTACATCCATACCAGCATATCCCGGTCCAAGCACTACAGGAAGGAGATTCCGAAAGACGATTGCAATTTGCACTTGGCTGTTCGAATCTGACATCGAAAACAGAAGGTTTCTAGACCGAATTCTGTGGACGGATGAATCGCAATTCACCCGGGATGGCATCACAAACTTCCACAACCTCCACACCTGGTCAGATGTGAACCCACATAGGACCAGGTGTCGGTCCTTCCAGCAAAGATTTAGTGTCAATGTCTGGGGTGGCATCATCGGCAACCAGTTGATAGAACCCCTCATCTTGCCCCAAGTGCTGAATAGTCAGCTATATTCTGACTTTTTGGAGAATACCCTTCCGGATCTGTTGGAGGACATCCCCCTGGCCACCAGAAGCGCAATTTATTTACAGCTCGACGGAGCACCTGCGCATACTGGGAACATTGTTAGGGCAAGGTTGAATGAACATTACCCAGAGCGCTGGATTGGACGAGGTGGACCGATTCCTTGGCCTGCTAGGTCACCAGACCTTACTCCACTGGACTTTTTCTTATAGGGAATGATGAAAGATGAAGTTTACTCAAGACCAATCAACACAAGAGAAGAATTAGTTACCAGGATTGTGACTGCAGCCACGAAAATACGGGAGAGACTGGCTCCATAGACCTCAAACGTGAAATAAGACGAAGGCTACTTGCATGCATCGAAACTAGCGGAGAACATTTTGAACAGCTTTTAAAGGACAAACGTTTTAATTGTAATTTGTTTTTAAGCAAACAAAATGTATTTTTTAGTTAACTTAAGTATAATTTCTTAAAAATTCGAATTGTCATGATATTCTGTAAAAGGATTTTTGTAAATAAATTTTCGTATCCTTTTCCTATCTGGGCATGTTGCACCTTTTTGGAAAGGTAATTGGATAGGCAGCTTAAAAAAAATAAAAAGTAGGTATGTTAATAACATGAATTTCGGAGAAAAGTGGGGCGAAAGGTGAAAAATCGTGAAATAAAAGTTAATTTTTTCAACTTGCAGGGGGGATTGTGGCCAAGGGGTTGGGAATAGGGGGGTGGTGTAAACTTTTTTGAAAAGGGCTTCGAAATAGTGATTTTTTGAGATCAGTTTGGGGCCGCTGCGATGCGTAGAAAAAAAGATAAAAATACAAGAGCGGTTCCCATATAAGGCACCCTGTAACTGCCAAACGGTGCGAGATGTCCCCCCCCCCCCCCCCCCCCCCCCCACCCATACGATTTTTTGCTTGTCTCAGTCTGACCTTTCACCCCCTGCAGTATTGACCTCCCACCTCTGAACACCCTGTATATCGCATGTAAAGTAAAGACAACTTTTCTTTTTTTGTCAGGCTGTGTAAAAGGCTGAAAAAATCACCCATACTTTTATCTTTAAATTTATTGGTCCAAAAAGTTCGGGTATAATCCCACTGACAAAAAATTTATTGCAGGAGGGAAAACTCGGTCAAGTTCGATTGGTTTTTAGTGAATTGTAAAAGTTTATATTTATTTAATAGCGTACATATTTTTCGAAATTACCTGCAATGATAAACATTTCGTTGGTTAGTTGTGTTGTACGCAATATTCGATGTACGAGTTCCACTTGACCTGTTTTTTTGATATAGTAAGTAAACGAATTTCTTAAAGTACGACATTAAAGTTCAAATGGCTTGACTTAAACCCAAAAAAAATATAAAATCTTGGTACAAAGTGGGGACTTCTTTGGATTACTTTGTATCTCAGCCACATATGATACAGTAAAAAACGCTATATGAATAGACTGTCGACTATTTCCAAATATCCTAGGATAAGAGTTAGCAACGAATAGAGAAATTTTCCGACTGAGTACGCCCCACTGAAATTGAAAACAAATTGCCCTATTATCGTTTCTGAAAACCCAATCCGAATTGAATCGTTTTTGTAACGTTGGCACGTTCGCGCTAGTTGCAGCAAGCGAAAACCATATCCCAGAGAATGGTAGTTGGGACTAGTTAAGCGTTACCCTGCAAAAACCCACGCACATTTGCCTACATCGGCGCATTGGGAAAAAAACCCTTCCCTGGATATGTTCCCTGTTCCCTGTTCCCTATTCCCTGCTCGAATTGTTTTCAAAAGGAAGGGAAGCCATATTGGAAAAGCTCCCGGGCACAGGATCTCGTGCGCTTGTATTTTCATTCGCTCACTGATTTTTATCTGTGTGTGACGAGCCGGCCCAGGGCAGGCTGCGAATGTAGTTTTGCAGGTCTAGGTCAAAGCTAGGCAGATATAATGAGTGCAGCCCCCTCCAGTGGGGTAGAGAGTCAGGTGGAATGGGGAGGCATGTGTAGGGCCGTGGGGCTAGTTCGTTCCACGTGCGGCTGTGCTACACTCGCACTAGCTCCACTTCGTTTTATGTTTAATGCTCCGTCGGAGCTTATCGGAACTTCCTTTTAACGATTTTCCCACACTTCCCGCGTCCTGGGACTCCTGGTGTTTTTGTTTACGTAGTTGTTTGTGCACTCCGTGATGAATGGCTGACTGAACCCAGATTCTGTCCCATTTATATTTTTAACCCTTATTTTTTATGTATATGCTTCACTATAATTATGTAAAGCGATAATGGCTGGGAAGGAGTGTACGCTAAATAGTCCGAGACATTGCAAATGTTAATACACTATCTGGTGGCATGTTAACATACTGTTTAAAATTATATTCGATGAAATGATACTGATGAGTTGTACTAGAGCAAATTGAAAATAACAATAAATTACTTCCCACCTTGCGTAGGCTTGGCTTTAAGTCCCCCGATGGCAGCGACTTTTCCTACCTTATTCATCTCCATGCCTATTCCGTACCCTTTTATCGTGGGATCTAAATGGCTCTATTTATCAAATAGATCTCTATTTCTTATATAAGGAAAAATCAACTCGTGTGCTGTAACAATCTCCGCAGGGACTTGGTATGTATGTATGCGTGTAAAAATATTTTTTTATTTCCATTTTTGCAAATTATGTAAAAAACTTGAAAGTAGGTAAGTACAAGGGTTTTATTTTTGCGTATGAGATTGCTATGCCTCTACGTTGAAAAATAAACTTCCGGACTGAAATGTTTCATTTTTACAAAACTTCCCCTCATTAACAGTTTCCGTGAAATATAGTAAAAAATAGATGACAAATTCTACAGAGCAACTTTTAGTTGAGTTTGAAGTAATATACTTCATTATCTAGATATGCAGTGGAAAGAACTAATTAATAGCAATTTTCCTTCTTAATTATTAATTATAAATGTTCATCCTTCATTGTACCA
The DNA here is from genome assembly GCA_949715965.1 of Dysmachus trigonus. Taxonomy (NCBI): domain Eukaryota; kingdom Metazoa; phylum Arthropoda; class Insecta; order Diptera; family Asilidae; genus Dysmachus; species Dysmachus trigonus. The sequence continues at coordinate 55,285,716 of OX454323.1, read as the reverse complement.
AAATATGTATATGCTATATAATATTGGAAAGGTTGTATTAGCAAAAAAAGTTATCAGTAATTAATGTTTTCATCATTCATCTTTATTTGGAAAAATTGAACAAATATAATTAATTCTTTTAATATAATGCGCTTATTATATTCATTATTTCGTTAAAATAATATTGCTTTTTACTCTTTTATTTTAATAAATTTTGCGACAAAGTGGGTTTTGATTATAATTTTTGTATCGATTAACTTTAGAATGTTTAATCACGTCTTAAAGATCATTAATAAATAAAATAAATAGTAAAGGACCAAGATGACTATCCTGAGGAACACCAGACTCTGTATTAATTATATTAAATAGCACTCCAAAACTCCTGCCTTTAGATGAATTCTATTTAATTAACAGGGAAAGAAAGCTAAGTTTGGAAAGTTTAAGTAGTAGAACCTTATGAGAAAGTTTGTCAAAGGTTTTAGAAAGTCAGTGTAAAAAAATTAGTATGGGCTCTCATTTCTGGCAGTAAGGTTTGTAGAAAAGTAGAACGTCCTTTAACGAAGCCAAGTTGCTTTGAACTAATCAAAGACTTGCAGATAAATATTAGAAGCTCACAAACTACGTGCTCAAAAGTCTTTAATTATCAATCCGATTCTGCCCCTTTTTGAATGTTGGGATAACGAAAGACAATTTCCAAGGTGCGGGAATACCACTGATGACAGGGACAAATTAAATAAAAGGAGGAGGGGCTCAGAGAACCTATTAAAACATTGTTTTAGAATTATGCTGAAAATACTATTGGGGCCCAAAGAACAAGATTCATCCAATTCATAGACAAAATACAACAGAAGGTAATCAAGATATACATAGGAGAAATAGGAAGAAAGACAAGACGATAAATACGAATAATTAATACTGATGTTATTGACAATATTGAAAAAGTCAGAAAAGAAATTAACAAAAAAATTTGATGTAACAGATGGGTCTTGAATAAAGTTATTAGAAAACTACTAAGGAAGACGTCATTCTTCCGCCTAAAATTAATGAATTAAGATTAAATGAAAATAGTTGCAAATATTTTATTTTATTAATTTGTTCATATACAAACCGCGCTTGATCCTTAAATGACTTCCTGAGATCATAGTATCTAGAGCACTCTTCCTCAGAATTATTAGTGCAATAGATTCTCAAAGCCTTATTTTGTGCATTGCGCAATCTACGTAAACTGTCGTCGAACCAAAGCACAATCATAATTTTTAACTTTACTGCAGAAAGAAAATATTTAAAGATTAAATCGTAGAAAATTGACAGAGAAAGATTAACATCAGAATAATTATTTAGAATAGACTAGTCAAAAGTGCTAAGCTCTACATTAAGCTTCTCAAAGTTTTTTTATGCAAAATAAAAATTGCATACTACATTAAAATGATTGGTGCTCTCACAGAAACCGTCCACATGGATTTCTAAAACCGAATGATCTCAAACTTCCTTTTAAACAAATCGAATTTCAATATGTTTGCAGCAACTTGCGTTTTTTATTTAAAGGCAAAAAATAAGGATATGAAGTCGGTACAATACATAGTTTTTTTAAGGTTCATAAGTATTTTCATAAAGTAAATTTCTCAAAAAAATGCATACAAGCCCGAGTTGTTCAGTACTAACGAGAAAACAATTGTTGTAGTAATTTAAAGTAGAAAAAGTAATTTTTGTTTGCCAAAACCTGTCCTGTTTTAAAATTGAATAACTTTTGAATTGTTAATCTGAAAAATATTCACAGCTATTCAGAGTACTGTAGAGAATTTTCTATTATTTATCCTAAAGTAGCTATTTCTCTTTTTAAATTTAAATTATTTCCTACAACTGATATTAAATAAACCAATCAATTTAAAAAAAAGGAAATCAGCCAAGGACGAATCTTAAAGCTATGTGGACCAAGTGGGGCATAATTAAACGTTTACAACCACTTTTCTAGACAATTACGTATTTTTCACATTGTCTATAAACGTGATAAGTCCACACGAGTGGTTATGAAATGTTTATCTAAAGGGATACGGCAAAATATATGGATTAAGTTTATAAAAAAAAAGAGAAATTTTTATTCCTGTATGTAGAAATATAGTAAATACATATTATACCTGTTAATAATATCAAAACAGACTAGTGTAATCATAGTCAAAGTAAAAGCAGCGACGAATGTATAATTTATATAGCACATATTTATATGTTACATATGTACTACGACTACCTGTGTTCGAAGCACGTGAGTACCAAGTTTTAGTCAACAGTCTGAGGTTTATTTATACCACATAATTTCAATATGTAATGCAGGTATATTTACGATTTGTTGTATTCCTTATTGTATAGTTCCATAGTTCTTTCTATGGCAACCTATACTATACATCTTTTACTACTATACAATTAACAAATACAATAAAGCATGAATACCTCTGTAAATAAAGATATGGAGTTTAATAAATTTTGTTACAAGAGACAAATTTCGTTTTGAAGATGAGCGTAAAAAGCTCTCATCTTCAAAACTATTGTTATTATTATTTTCCGCCTTTCTCGATAGAAATAATTTCCAAAAGAATGGATAAGTTTTTAAATTATGAATAAATATGGCAATGTTCTTAGTTATACATAGTCCTAATAAGTTTAGTCCCTTTCCCATTGCGAATTTCCAGTTATCCGTAGTTGCTTCTTTCTTATATTTCGTTTTCCGACTAACAATTCCTATTCAGAAAATCATTTTTTTTTATCCTATACATATAAGGTACCTAATATCTAGACATGTATTTAAAAAAAGTCGGATTCTTTGTCTGCTTATATATATGTTGTATAAAAAAAAGTTTATGCACCATACCCTACCACCAGTAAAGGATGCTAAAATAAACTTTTGCTATTTTTTACCTTCAAATAGGTTTTATGCATTTTGTTAGCTACCAACCAAGTACAATGTTTATTGCAGGGTCAAAACGTATTAAGATCCTTTTTATTTTCCCACTTCAGATGTCAGTCTAGGGTCCTTCTACGAGCATGTAAAGATACAATAAGTTTGGAGGTATCTAACAAAGTAGCGAGAAAATTCCTAGCTAGGGGGAAAAAAACAAGGTCAACCAAGTTGGATGCTTAGCCTAGAAATCAATATTGCTGCAACACACGGCTGGAAAAAGCAAAAGCCTTTTACTTTAGAGTCCCCTCTTTTACCCATGTAGCAGATGATATCATATATATATTTTTCTTTTCTACCCTACACTTTTCCAGTATAGAAAATTGTTTCAGAGGCAGCAAAATACCTTAAATATTTTCACGGCATTAGGGGAGACAGCAATTTACATTATGAGGTGAGTAAATATGTACTTGAGAGAGTGTTGCCTACGCAAAAGCGAACCCAAATGTACCATCCAGATTCAGTAAGTCAGCTCTTTTCTGGGTTAACTCCCTAGAAATCGATTTGTTGCACTCGAATCTGTGTCGAGTGGGTGTAGATGGGTACGTAGGAGTTCAACACAGAGTCGAAAACAAAAATATAAAAAGAAAGAGAGTAAGCATTTGTACTCAACCAAAGGTAATTTCACAAACAAACGGATCAGCACATGCCCAGTACTGTTGAACTTCATATAAATGAACATTGCCACCCTGTGTCTCTGCAGCTTTTGCCAATTTTGCCACTTTTTCAGTCCCGCCAGATATAACAAAAATCAAAAAGCTGCCAAAGCTTGCAGAGAAGCTCCCAGGAGCTCCTCAAGGAATGCTGTATCCCAAAGGCTCGTATATACCAAAGTTTAAAGCGAAACCTTATATAACTGAAAGACCAAACCGTTTCCTTTTGTCAGGAATCATGGTGTTAAACTTCCTTGTCCTACTGAATAAATACAGACTTGCACGAGGCTGATTCTAAAAGATTTAAACTCCGTCGATATTTGTAAAGATCTATCAACAAACTACTTTACTTTAATCGAATGTAAAGTGTAAACCAATACTAAACCAATTCACTAAGATTGAATAGCAACTGCCAAACTCATAACGAATAGTTGACAACATGCAGGATCATAGCGTAAGCTCATGATCGTAAACCCTGTTAGCCTGTACGTTTACAATAGACTACTTAACTAAACTATACTGAGAGAATTAGAAAAAAATTTCGACACGTCAAATGTCGTCTTCAAATGAAACACCACAAAACACATTAGTTATTTTAGATGTCATTAAATTTTAATGTCTTTTTTTAAAGTTGGAAATCAAAGGTAAAATAATCAAACATAAAACAAATGCCGATTTGGAGACATTTTTATGATCATCGTCAGAAACAACACAATAATATTAGTAAGCCGTAGTCTATACGACGCATCGGATCTGTTATTATATTTGTAATCCCGCCACACGTAGTATAATATATAAAATTATTGTTTAAATAACTCATACCTTTTATTTACTAAATTTCGTTTTGCCAGCCTAGACCATTCCTCTCAGGGGAACCATTGGAATTTAGAGACGTCCCTAATTTCACTCTTTGTTTGTATTGCGTTGGATTTTGACCTTAAGAAAAATTTATTTATTGTTTACATATACATTAGGGTGCTTTTGTTCGGAACTTTTTTTTTTTTTTGTTTCACTCCCACCTCGAAATTTTGTGGGAAATACCTAAAAGAAAATTCCCTGAAAATTAGAGCCCTTAGTCCCAGGCGTGCAAAGATTTCCCGTTTAAAATACACGTAAACTTTAATTTTTTTTCTTTAAAATTCTACAGCTCAGAGGCATTTTATGGTATAATCTTGGTCAATGATAGGGTTTCTTCAGAATTCAATGCTCTATAAAAGTGTCCATTGCGGCGTAACCCTAGATGATGATGTAGATTGTTGTGGCTGTCCGAAGACACACTTAGGCCATTACAGGCCCATTGTGATACCACTTTTTTGTGACCAGGGTTTCTCGTGGGAATCGAACCCACAACCTCTAGCGTCCTGCTGGCTCGCAGTAAACACGTCGCGTTACCAACCGGGCTATTGAGGCCCCCAATGACGTAACCCTAACTCCCACCAGCGAGGAAGAACGGGTCACTAAACCCAATTTGTCCATGAAATTCTCATTTTTTTTGCCCTTATCTCGTAAATAACAAGAGCTACAGAAAAAAATGTAAATGACAAACTTGTAGGAAATTCAATGTCCTCCAAAAAGTTCTACAACACCAAATCGCTAACATCGATATTTCTTGAGATATTGGGCTTTGAAATTGAGGTAGTGTGGAATTTTCATGGATTATTGAGCTAAATTGTAGAAACAGAACAGTAGAAACTCTGAACGAGTTGTAATTAGGCCTATTTAACGAGAAATCGTGCAATATTTTATTTAAAAAAAACTTAACTCGCTAGTTCCAATAGAAGCCGTGACTTGAGAAATAAGAGAAGTCGACATGATATCGATGTTGATTTGTTGCACATTAATTATAATGACTAAATGATGTGTATACAAAAGTTCAGCTACATTAGTTTTTTTTTTTTAGAAGATTTTTACTGGATTAAATTAAAATAGTTAAATTTTTCTACAGGATTACTGGCAGAACCTTCTATTCTAAAGAAATAATTTAATAGGAAATAATATTATAGCAGTAATAGAGTTAATCTTACTATCTCAAGCAATTGATTCCATTATTGAATAAAAATTTAATTGTTCATCCAATTAATCTAATTAATAAACTGAGAAACCACCATGTCGTAAGTCTCCTGTATATATAATAGCTGCATATACATAATTATACACTGAAAGGAATGATTAGAAATATTAAGTAATATCAACTAAACCTTTTTTTTTTGTAACAAAATATGTATAATGTGAGTAATTTTTTTTCATATGAATTCACATATCAGAATATAAATATCACTAAGAGTGATTTTGCACGAATAACTTAATTTCTCTTTTCATATTTTAATTTATTGAAATATGTATAATTTATGTACATTAAAAGTCCATAAATAATAATAAATTTGCTTTAAGTAAAATCGTTTAATTTGGATTGAAGGACAATTAAGGGGACCTTTACTTTCAAAATCGGAAAAAAATCAATTTTTTTTTTTTTTCATAAAAATGCTTCTTAACATCACACAAACACTCTCCTAAACCCGTTTTAAGAAATTCGTAAAAGAAAAAAAGTTATACCTATATTTGGAACGGCAGCTCTACGCGTTTTATTTGTAAAAATTATATAACAAAAACTTTGAACACGTTTTTCTCGAAATCACATTTTTGAAAATGGCCGCATCTGTATCTCAAAAACTATTCAACCGATTTTAACAAACCAAACGCCATTCGATTCGTTATCAAATATACTAGTAACTAAACCTTTAAAAATAATATATTTCTTTTTGTTTGATGAATGATTTGTTAATGAAATGGTAAGAAGTTTAAAATTAAGGATACGAAAGTAACGATAAAACACATCACAGAAAAATCACTAATAGTAGGCTACTCAAATAAATTCGACAATTTCACTGCCATACACAGAAAGTGGGAAACAGAAAATATCCACTAATTTAATCTTAATTAACAAAAATAACAATGAGAAGCGTACTTCTGACTGCTTGTTTTATACATCCAAAAGTCCTACGTAATTAGAACACGTACTCAACGTCAAGTTCAATCATCCATCAGCATGATGAAAATTGAAAGTAGGACAGCGCCCTACTTTTTCATCATGGCTGTTTCATGAAAAAACTAAACATACATACACAATAATAACAAATTGTCGACGAATTAATAGAAGTAGGACATATAGTACGAAACCACTGGTCTATAATATATAATATATCATTTAGATAGAACTTTTTTTTTTTTTTAATATTTTATTCCCTAAATCAATATTTGCAACACAAATGCAAATCACAAAGGTGATTGAATTAATGCAAGAAATTAAGTAGTAAAATTAGATTAAACTAAATTATTAATTATTATAATTTGGATTTTTTATATGGGTGTATTGTATATTTTAAGGTTTTACCCTTTACATTACAATTATAAATAAATAATAATTATCATTATAATCTATACAAATTGTGTCTGTACTAGAGAGAAAAAAGTGAATTTTACGTGCATTAATAATGATAAAGAGGCCATAACACTAACTAGAATTCTTCTTTTTTGTTTATCTGCCTGTGCAAACATCACACAAAGACTGCCTGATGAATTTTAATAAAGATTGGGTTAACATTCAGGATATTATTTATTCGGATAAATTATAGGGGTGCTTATTCTGGCAGTCGTCTCACTTAATGAGATTTTTTACTTTCAGCTTTTCCTATTCTGATATGCTATTCACGTGACAAATGTTGTAAAAATCGCCAAACCTCACATTTTTGGTTATTCTAGGAGTCGATTTTTACGACAAACGTCGTTGTGAAGTGACGAATCTTGTCGAACGTTTTTTCCAGGTGACAAACGGCGAATACTGAAAAATTTGGCGACATGGCATATAAAAGGTCAGTTTAAAGACTTGTTTTTACATGGATTTTTCCGAAACTAAAATCTCACCTGCCTGAAATGAAAAGAGCACCCAAAATATCTATAAATATGTTTTTCGATTATTACAACGTATTCTTTTAGGGTTAGAGTCACGAACAAGAAACAGTTCGAGCAATTAATAGAATTCATGGACCAAAATCAAAATCTTGCGAAAGGGTTAAAATTTGCTGTAAGTTATTGTATTCCTAAAGCAAAATATCAGGATGAGTAGAGCCAAATAATTCGGAAGCTGAATAGCATAGGTCAGACAAATTTAGAATGGCAAAAAGTAAAAGTAAAAATTTCTTAAATTACCAAAATATTACACTGCTTACATTTTCAAGTATGTAATGACTGGCAGTTAAAGGTAAAGAGAAAATTACAAGCCAATAAAAACGAACAAAATGCCACGGGAAGTGGACCAAATAATCTCTACAATTTTCAATGGCAGAAGAGAGAGTTATTACTCTCGAAAAAGTAGCCAGTTCCAGTAATGAAGAAAGGAGTTGAGTTATAAGAATCGATGGAAGTTATGGAAGTCGAGTTTGGTTGACTCAACTAATGAAGACACTGTTTTTAGTATCGCAGTCGACCAAACTCGACTTCCATAATAGGACTCAATAAGCAAGCATTTGTGTTCGTAGTAATAAAGCAAGGAGTCCTGCTATAAAGACCAAAAAGAAATTATTTATGTTCCTTGTATTATAGTTGGAGAAATTTAGTTGTTTGTTTAATTAAAATAATTAACACATTTTTCAACAATAATTTTTATTTAAAAGATTTTCTGGATTATCCATGTGAAATGGAAGACATAATCTCGTCTCTAATTCTTACTGCTTGGTCTTATATCAGCATCTTCATCTTGTGCGTTATCTTCTTGCCCACTTTGTTCCTGTTGTGAAAACTTTTCTTCCAAACTTACATTATGTTACTCAATTCCAGCGGATTTGAACTATCCCGTATTCTTACTTCTTAGAAGATGAAGTGAATTGGTTCAGCGGCTTTCATCGAATTTAAGCGAATTGGCTCAGTGGCTTTCAAAAAATATTGATTACCGCACCAAAAACTATCATTCAAATGATGACGCATGTATGGCGTATATAACCTCTTAAACTCAGTAGGGATTTTAATAGAACCACTAATATGTTTGCTTGCTAAGTTATTAATAAAACCAAAAATAAATATCTGTAATTATATAAAATCCAATAAATTAAAGGATAAAACATAACAAATCAAAGTAAATCTAAGTTTAAAAAAAAAAATTAAGTTTATCTTCTATTCTCTAACTGCCACAGCTGCTAATCCAGAAGCAGGTATTGGCATTGGTGACATTCCTTTTATCCAAGTCATATTTTCAGTCCATAGACATTCCACTGATTCTAACGTTCTATTAAATTCTGTTGATACACCTCCAAAAATGAACATTTTATCTGCAATTCCAACCAGATCGTGTCCATGCCTATTGTTTATAAATTATTAGAGATAGCTGTAGAAATCATTGATTAACCATTTTCAATAATACCTAGCATTCGACATTTCAGTCACTTCTTTCCATTCTCTAAATTCATAAAAGTATTTGTCAATCGACGCAATTGATGAGAACTTTTTATTTTTATCAAAAGTCACTCCTCCAACTATGTAAATTTCTGATTTATTTAGAACACAAAATTTTCCAAAGCACCTGAAATAATTTTTTTAACTTTATATCTGACGATTGGAGACAGTTTATGGATGTACCTTGGTATTCTTAAATGATGAATTTCAGTCCATATATCTTCCTTTACATCATAGGACTCAACTATGTCCGTCATTATACCACCTCCTTGATTGTCTATTATTCCTCCCGCGGCCCAAATTTTCCATCCTAAAGCTGCGCTTGCTAAACCCGATCGGGCTGTCTTTAAAGGACTTTTCTGAAGAATAAGTAAAGTAAAAGTGATGCATCTACTTGTACGTAAAAATGTAATACAAATTTTATTAGATTTAGCCGGGTTGAATATAGAAATATACAGAGTGACCAAAAGATGGAAACGGCAAAATAACTTTCGAGGAATGCATTTTGGAGAGCAGTTTTAAACAAAAGTTTTAGAAATTTTCCCTGGCTATTCAATGGTGACCTTAGATTTGACCTTGACCATGGCTCTGAAGGTCATTTCATTTAAATGGGAACGTAAAATTTTCCGCTCTTTCCATTTCCGTGGCCAAAAATATGGTTTCCCCTTCAAAAAACCACCTTGACCATGATGTGGCCTTCGAGGTCATGGTCATGGTCAAGGTCAAGGCTGTGGTCAAGGTCACATTCGGACGGAAAACTTCTGCTCTTTCCAAATCCGTAGCAACAATGCAGGTTCCCCTTTAAAGAACCATCTTGACCTTGATATGACCTTCGAGACCTTGATATGACCTTAAAGAACCATCTTGACCTCGATATGACCTTCATGTTTAAGGTCATAGTCGGACGTAAAATTTTCCGCTCTTCCCATTTCCGTGGTCAAAATATGGGTTCCCATTTAAAAAGTCAACTTGCCTGGAAATGACCTTCAAGGTCATGGTCAAAGTCAATATCAAATCTAAGACCACCATTAAATAGCCAGGGAAAATTCCTAAAACTTCTGTCTAAAACTTTTTTCTCCAAAATGCATTCCTCGAAAATTATTTTGCCATTTCCATATATTTGGACTTGATAGATTAAAACTGTGTTAGGGGTCTATTGAGAGTAAGTCTGGGTCCACGTTTTTTTTTTTTTTTTCCATTTATAAGCTTCATTTTACTTCAAAATACATAGCTGATTTTTTATCGACGTTTTCCAGCCGCATATAAGCTGCATGTTTTTCGTCTATCCAGAACATAAAGAAATTATCCCTTCAATTGAAATTTCTCAGAAATAACACAGCCAAGATTTAAATTTTCTTTTTTTTTTAAATAACATCAAACAATATCTTGTATTGTTTCGTAGATTTTGGACTTTAAATGTTAAATAAATCTTTAGGTAATTGGTTTTTCCTTTTCATCTTGGATATAACGGTATAGTCAAACATGCATTTTTTGGACCCATTTTTATGATTTTTTTTTATCGATCTGGTAAAAGCAAGGTAAATGGGCGAAGGCCTACACTAAAGAACAACTTTTTAAGAGTATTCAAAAAAAATTGTTATTAAAAAATATTGAAAATTGAGTTTTTGACATAAATTGTAAGTTGACGCTCCGAAAAAAAAGTTGATTTGCGGTGAGACACATAACTAATAGCTGGATCATCTAAAACAAAAAAACCAAAAAGATTTTAATAATAATCTTAAAAATGGGTCCAAAAAATGCATGTTTGACTATACCCCCACCTTAAGTCACTTAAAATGGTTTTTCTCAAAAATCTTAATTCCTATGGACCGGCAGATAGATTTTCAAATTGCCTACAAAAAAGATTCAGTCGACTTTTTTATGCAGAACCAACCATTTTCATCATATGAAGCAAAGAAAGTGCACAATGTATAAACATGTCTCCAGCTAGGCAGACATACACTTCAAGAAAATACTATTTATTACCTTAATCCACTTTCTGCTGAAAGTATCGTAGAAAAGATGAGAAGAAAGTAAAGTCTTAGCACAATTTTCGCCTCCAAATACATGTAATCCTTTTGGAGTAGCCACCAATCCAAAATCACGTCTGGGAAAAGGAAGGGGTTTCTCGTTTGTCCACTCAAGGTTTTTAATATCAAAGCTCCACATTGATTTAGCTAAGCTCTAAATTAACTTGATAAGAGACAAATTAGCGTATTATTTATAATATTTTGTTACCAATTTCAGACTTCTATGAGCAGGTTTTGTGCCACCAATGACATACACTCTATCGTGACAAAATACAGCAGAATGATGGTGTCTAGATCCGGGCATACTTGCAAATCTTTTCCAGTGATTTAAATATATATCGTATTGGAGCACCTCTGTTCCATGATTTTCGGCAGGTATTGCACAATAAGGATCAATTCCACCGAAAATTAGAATTTTTTCTGATTTTATTCTGCACAAAAAAAAATATTTAAGATTAGTCTTAGTGTTAGTTCCATCCTAATAAAATGTAACATTTTTCAAACAGAAATTTAGGAGTAGACAGAAACAAATATACTAATAGACAATTTTGATTTTCTTAAAATTAATGTTCTCTTTAAATTTTGTTAAAAGCCGAAACAAATATGAAATTCTTACAGCTCAAATTCACTTATGGCTTGTCTCCTCGGTACAACTGGCATACTTGTCGTCTTTCGTTCTAACTTGGGTTGCGAAAAAGATACAAACTTTGCATTTCTTGGCGATTGCTTTTCAGTATTTGAACATTTCCAAATATATTTAAGTATTTTCCCTGAATGAAGTTTTTCTTCTTTCTCCCTTTGTTCCTCCTCACTGTCGTTTTTTACTTGCTGAGATGATTTTGAAGATTTCGTTACTGTACCTAAATAAATAATGCTATTAGTTTAATAGCGTCAACGTCAAATATTTTGAGAAAATCAATCCGTATTTTTTTGGGATATACCAGCAAATGAACTACTTTCAGTTGTTCGTGAAGACATTGCAACTTGGGTGTACTCATCCTTACGTCCTTTCATTCTGTCTTTATCCTAGAAAATAGACAATATATAATAAATAGATTATTTAAATTTACTTACTAAAATTACTTGCCTTTGGATTCCCAATGTAAGACAAGTCCTCCATTTGGAAAATCCATTTAATGCTGATCTTTTGTTAAAGTGGCTGGAATAACTTTTTCTTAACACTGGAAATCCAAAGTTTATTGGAACTGCTTTTCCGGTGTTTTGGAAATCTCAAAATTTATATTTACAATTTTTAAGTAGTAAAATGTTTATCAAGAAAGAATTAGTAAAGGTTTACTTGTAGAATATGAAGAAATAATAGGAGTTAATGCCTCCTTCATAAATTAGAAACTATTCATTCTTTGAAGAAATAACCGCATATGTTTAGAGTCTAAGAATATTGAATAGGGAATAGGGCTTTTGAACTATACTATAATATAACCGAATAAAATGAATTTTCAAAGATTTTCCAAATTTTTGATATCGGTTCTATGTAGAAAAATACGATCTTTTTGTTAAAGTCGTATTATGGGCAAAAAGTACTAATTCTGCAACACAGATATATCAAAACATGTACAACCTTTAATATAAATATTGATGTTACATACTCCTATTTTCACAGGTATACTCAATGCTTTGGTGTACTTAAAGACACGAACTTAGTTTTGTACGCAAAAGACAATACAAACTAGCTACAATTTTACAACTTATCAGTATTTCCAAGATTTGCAGTGAAATTATTTGATATTCCTTTTTGATCACCGGAAGCTGAAATATGATGTCCTTGAAATACCAGATTTGGACATCCCTCGTGGCAAACAAGTGATTTCCAGTGATCCTTTCCTATTTTCTTTATCATTTCCAAGTATTCAAGAAACTTTTTGTATGATGTATAAAGTTGATTTGGACACTCAAAGTGTTCTTTAAACATTTTATCTCTAATCCATTGTCGTTCAACAGGCTCTTGAAGATGCAGCCGTTCCATAAGATGTACAAGATTTTCAGAGTTATTGGCGTACCAGTATTTTGTGGTTACATAACTAAAAGAATAATGTGAGTATATATGTAAATAGATATAGATGAACTTACGATAATCCATCATCTAACATTTTTTGCACATCTGTAGAGCTAGTAACCTTTAATATTTCTGGAGAGTCAGCATTTCGACGCAGCTCGACAAGTTGCCATGGAGTCATTAGACCGAACCTTACACATTTCATAACATCTACTAAATTTTTTTCTCGATCTTTCCAATTATAGTTTAACCAACGCACAGCTGACATAAAGACCTTTAATGAAATTAAACAGCTTTTATTTAAAACGTTTCACATATCAAATATTTATCAAAATTTTCGCAATTATTGTCTAATAAATTGTTGAATCAGAAGTGATACAGTCTAACAAGGAGAAGGCACCTACTCGTCATCACCGATTTCGCTCAAATTTATAGCACATATAGGGCTTGGCTAGAAATGAAAGTACCCGAAGTGGTAACTCCAGATGGCCAAGCGTTTAGACAACAATAGTATAAAAAAAAATTTTGACGCGGCTCTCACAACATAAATATCATGTATGTTAGTACTTTTCCAAAGCGGCGGATGGTATAGTGGGAAACGCTTGGGCTTGTGATGCAGGGGCGACAGGTTCGACTCCGTGCGTGTGGGGCCTTTGTTCTCTTTTGGATCTTTCCCAATTTTTATAATATTCAGGTCACAATTAAGCGAAGTGATAAATAATTTATTTTATTTATACGCAAAAGGCATAATTGGGATTGCGTACTTTTCAGCAAAGGATTGTAATTAAAGCGCATACCAAAAGACTTTGTACATTCAAATTCAAACTTTTATTCTTTTGCATTCGATGATTTACATTTGTCTGAATAGTATTCATTATAGAAACAGGGGTAACAGTAATTATTTCTCCATCTAGCACAGTTTATAAACGTCGCATTTTTGCAGACACAACGTTGTTTCAACGTTTCCTAGAAAAACAAGCTTGATTTACATTCATAAAACATTCTCTCTCATCGCAAAGCTTAACAGCGAACCACGTGTGACGTAACATTTTTTCTATCTGCGCCTATCGTGTACAGCCACTTCGCTTAATTGGGACTCGAATCTTATATAAATTTCGAAAGATCCGAAAAAAAACCTCCGCACGCAGGAATTCGAACCTGTGACCATTACAAGTCCGAGCGCTTACCACTACACTAGCCGCCGCTTTGGAACAGTCCTAAAATTAATGGTATTTAGAGCCGCGTCTAAATTTTTAGTATAATATTATTTTCTAAACTTTCATTTGTAGCCAAGCCCTACACAGGGCCGTAGCCAGAGGGGGGGGGGGGGGGGGGGGGGGGGGGGGGGGGGGGGGGGGGGTCAGGGGGTTAGAACCCCCCCCGAAATTTTGAAACTTAACTAAGAATTTACATGATTTTTTAAGAACAAAACAAGGGTTGAATAGTCAGATGAGTAAAACTTCCGCTCTTCTTTTTTCTTTGACAATGATAAAATATGTTAAAGACATATTTTGTATCTTAGGCAAATCATTTTTTATTCCAATTTTTTAATTTAATAAAATTAATTAATTTATTTTAATGAAAATATGTGTTCGATATATTCAGTTGCATTCAGTTGAGTTGAGTTTGTTGTAACTGACAACTGAAGAAGTTAAAAACATATTTTTTAAAATATTTCTTACTCTTTCTTTCGCTGCGAAAAGTCGCAAACTAGATTTTCTTTTGTAAAATCCTTTTTTTTTTACGTTTGAGAGATATTTTTTTCGAAAAATTAAGTGTTTTAAAAAATTAGAGCTTTTATTTTGTATTTTTTAAGGGGTTACAACACCATGAAATTTGCAAAAAAATGGTTTTTTTTTACTAAATAAATTGTTTGTACTTTTAATAATATTTAAGCGTTTAAATATTCCAAAATTCAAATTATTACGGCAGTTATAGCAATTAGAAATGAGCGCGTCAGGGAACCTACGCAAAACTCAGGTAGAGTTATAATTCCTTTGGAAAGATTAAACTAACAGTAACTCAGGTAACGGAGGACATCGCAAAAGCAGCAGAAAACCTTATGTACGGTCCAGGAATCGCAGATTAAAAGTAATTTTTAAAAAAAATTTACTTTTAAGGCGTTAACTTCGACCTTTTTTTTCTTTCAAGTTTTTCTCTAAATTACTGTTTCAAACTGGTGTACACGATATCTCAAAATCTACTACACCGATTTGACTGAAATTACCACCACTTATTTTTTATAATATTACCTAAAGCGTGACGAAGGATTTTTTCGATTGGGTTCCGTATTCAAAAGTTATATATTTTTTAAACTCAAAATGTTGATGGAAATTCGAGTTTTTTTCTAAAAGCTGTCATTTCTCCAAAAAAAATTTTTTAATTTTTTTCCTTCGTCACGCCTTAGCTATTACACTTCTGAAGAAGCAATTTTTTCGGACAATGTTGGACGAAGAAATCATGTACACCGTCAGCAAGGATTTGAAAATGAAGGTTCCACTAAGCGACTCATATCTGCACCATTTTTAATGTTTTTTTTTTTCAGTATTGGAAATTGTTTATAAATCTATTATATGTATACGTAAAATAAAAAGAATAATTCATATTTTTAATGGCAAAGTAAAAAAAAAAAGTTTATTTTTATGCCTATTTTTTCGAGCGTCAGAGTGGTGTAACACCTTAATAAGAGTAGCATAGTACATAGCATAAATATTTTTAAAAATATTTAATAAATATTATTGAAGATGTAAAAACCAAACTTTATTTTAAATTAATATTTTAACGCTATTTAAAAAAAAATTGAATTGAGGTCGAAAATGTAAATTATCAACCCCCCCCCCCGCCCTCTTCCACCTTTTATTTTGAAAACCCCCCCCGAAAAAAAATCCTGGCTACGGCCCTGGCCCTACATATGCTATAAATTTGAGCAAAATCGGTGATGACGAGTAGATGCCTTCTCCTTGTAAGTCTAGTATGCGTACATATATTTTCTTACAAGCTCATGGTCATGTAGTAATAGTAAAAATGAGTTTAAAAGTAAAAAACCTTATTTTAGAAATGCCACATGTATAAATCTTACTATTTCGAAACCTCGCGTTGGTTGTGTAAATAGCGTAAGCTAAAGATATTATACCTAGTAATTTTTAAAAAAAAAATCTACAAGAATTCTCACAACAACCGAATTTATGGAAAATATCTATTCAACTTATCGACGGCGACAAAGACGCATACCTCTGTCTTGTGAAATACCAGATCGAAGTAATGAAGGCTTTTCTTCTACTTAGTTTTTATTCGGCATTCTGGATCAGGAGCAGAATTGCAGAACTGATTATGTAAAACATCGCCTAAAAATCCAAAATTGTTTCTCTAAGTGTAAAATTTTTATTTTTCAAGCGATTTGGATAATGCAAAGTTTTGTAAATACGAATTTTGTTCTTCGATTTTTCGTTAAATACAAGTTTTCGTTGTTACAGATTTGATTTTTCATTTAGTATTTTAATTCAATTCCAAATAATTACGCATTAAAGATTTAATTGTAATGTCCGCCTTGACTTCAGTGTCATTATACAATATAATCTATAATATTGTGGAAGTCGAGTCAGCTCAGTCTATTCGTTTTCTTATAGCTGAATTAAAATAAAATTTCTTATAGGAATCATTCCGCATACATAATTCAATTGTAAGAAGTCGATTAGACTAAAGTGACTCTATTTGCATAAAAAAGTAGAATAATTTATGGATGCATGAATAAGTTGATTTAACCAAAACCAAAAGGGGAATCCAAAATTTCAAAGAGAAGCTTAATCGAAAAGTAAGGGTTTGGTATGGCTTTTAGTCTTACTGTAATTTATAAATTAGCCTACACTTTTGCATGATGAAGAAAACATTTTTATAGTCAAGTTCAATATCGAAGCATAATCATTAGACCGAGGATTATATGCAAATGGATATTTTTTGTTATCAAGATATAGTTATGGGGGTTTTTAAAGAAATTTGTCATATAGAATTTAGAGTCATTAATAGTCAGTAAGTCTTTTCAGCAATATGGTACAACCCATCATACAGTATACCAAATTATGATGCTTTTTTTTAATTCATTTAGAAGCTAATTAGAGTTTTTTTCGGTTTCAATATTTATAAAAATAAGGATAAGCCAGTGTTGAATTCATAAAATTCATGTAACCATACCTCTGTTTCTGAATTCACTCCAATCGAATTCGATTGTAAAAGTGTGTAAATTTCTTTTGAAGTAAGCTCCAGGAATTCCTTAGAAGCAACTAGCGTCAAAAAAAACTTGCATATTCTGGTTAGCATCAATTGCTGGATTAATTCGTGTCCATATTTTCTTGCTTCAAGATAAAGCAGGAAGGCAGCGTCTTCGCAAAAACGTTCATCGTCATCTAGACACACCCAACATTGATCCACCAATCCTTTGATTTTTAGAAATTGTGCCGCATTAAATAGTTCTAATATCCCTTCTCTCTGGACCAATGGTTTACTCGAAAGCATCCAGTCGTATACCATAACGAATGCTTCAGGTGTAACCTTATCAGGTGGCAAGACAACGACTTGCTCATTAGTCAGTTCCATAAAAAAATCTGAGTAGCACTGTAGCACCATTAAATGGCAGTTAAAAGTTGTATCACCAATCTGTATCTGGACATTGGTCTTTTCATAATTCTTAATCATACGTTCTAGCAAATCCATCAAATCCGCTTTGTGGGGCTGAACTATTTTATCCCAGTGAGGAATTTCGGTTGAATTGAAGCCTATTTCGCACAGAGACTTCTCCTTAAAGGCCGATTCAACCATTGTTGTTTTTTCTCGAGTGGTATGCATGAAGCCTCGACCAAAAGGGTTCCTTGCCGTTTGAGGCGTTGCTAGGTCAAAAGGGCCTGTAAAACGAGGGATAAAATGTAGTTAAAAAAATAAAGTGGAGATTTTGGTTATAATATCATGTTGAAATTGGGATACAATAACATTTTATGGCTAGTAAAAAAGAATCAATCGGTACGGAGAAACATCATACAAGATTTCCATGTTGCAGAAGGACAAAACAAAGAACACTATCGTCAATCAAAAATTTTTAAAGGCGATTTGAAATCAACGCTTGCGAAAATGCTACGTTCCTATTTTCAGGAAAATTTATAAAAAAGAAAAAAGTTTATAATTTGGCAGATCATCTCGAATTCATATATTGCCAATCGATATGACATCAGCAACGCCGAAAATCCTTATAATTAATTTTATGAAAATCGTACAAAGTTTAGAATTCGATAATCCACCCTTTTAAAAACCACTCATTCGATTGGGTCTGGAATTCTCAATGAGATAAATATTTATAAAAAAGGATAATTGAGAACTTCCATTATAGTAAACGAAAGGGAGACGGACCAACAAACAGAGATGCAGATAATAAGCACATGCGCCATGCGGAAAATAATAATTCTTCACATTTTGGAGATAATACAATCAAAATCTGTAATCATAATGCAACCAAAAACAGAAAGGAAGCATTATAAAGTTTGACTCGAATATTCATTGAATTATGCCAGTTAAAAAATACCGTCTTTAGTACGTTAATACTCAACTTACCACTGCGAACGTTTGGCGATTCTGATACTGTCCGAGATGATTCAGAATTCTCAGAAAAGTCAGCACTAAAATACGTTTTTTAAGTTATTTCAGCTTCAATAATTTTCGCTTTAATATACAAATCGTACTTGAAATAGTTCACAGAATAATTATAGTCTGAAGATCGAACTGTAGAAGAAGTAGAAAGGCAGTGCTGAAATATTTGAAATTACATTTAGCGGATAAACTAGCATTGAAATTAAATATCAATATTTACTTGTTGTGTAGTAAATGCCTTTTTCATATTCCAGCAGAACACGCGAGATTTTTTTAATTGGAATGACAAATATCACTGAAAATATGACCCAATATCATATCAAATATATAACTGAAATTTGTCACCAGAACGTTTTGAATTCTTGGTAATTTTTTGTTTCCATGTCAAATAAATTTATTCCTGCTTGCTTTGACTATGATGGATGTTTGAATGTATTATAATTATAATTTTGTACTCAGCATAATGCTTGTGACTATAAAATAATTTAATTTTTAGCAGATGGAAATGGTATATATTTTTTTTATTTGAGTAAAATAACTTTTATGAGACTTACTAACATTTGATGTAATTTTTGAACTCCATGAATGAGCTATGAGCATACACCGCTTATTCATAGAACGTGAAATCCTAAATGAGTACTTTGATTGTAAATTATATTATAAATAAGCAATTTTTATACACAGTGAATTGTATTCATAAAAATAAGAGCGGTTGCAGAGAGTTAGCTCTGATATTTAAATTGATCAATGAGACCGAACTCTGGTTTAGAAGATCGATCTTATTTTCAAATTCATAGAATTTGGATTTTAATTTTAAACTCACTCTCAGCTGTCTCATAAGAAATCTTTAAATTTCTTAACATCAATCTCTACGTTAATCTCAAAACTGAGACCGATGTCATTACGTTTAGGCTGTTTTGTTGGTCTCTACAACTTTAAAGATCAATCTCAGTTAGCTACGATTGAACTTAATATTAAGAATACCAAATTGAGTTCAAGCTCAAAGGTATTTTTAAATACGATCAATCTGATGCCTGATTTTATAAAATACAAAAGCGAGATCAATTTAAAAAATGAAAATCAATCTCAAATTTGTAATTTTATGAATTACGGTTTTCGAAAAATCAAAAATTCGAATTAAACTTTGATTTTTTGAAATTTTGTATACTTTCTGTAAATATAATTGTGGGATTCATCCACCTATCGTCAACAATTTTGGAGAAATACGAGAGAATAATCCAGTATAAATTGTAGGTTTGTTTTGGATTTCCATATATCCAATAAATGTTTATTTCTTTCTATTATATCCAAAATCAAGTGTGAGCGGTGCTAGCGGCATACTCAAATTATAAAAATCCTTTTAAGTATTAGACATTATACTTATAGAAATTCATTCTTAAATTATAAAGGCTAGATTTCGTATTACAGAGAATTTTATATGACGTACAGTCCAGTCCCACTTTAAATAATGTAGATACATTTATCATCAGAACTTTCCCAGTTCAAGCAGAAATTTTAAAATTTTCGAATAATTAATTTCTAAAACTGACATCTTTAGAGTGATGTAATAGAAATTTTGCATATAGGTTTTTATTAAGATCACATAAGTATTCGAAAGTATTTGAAATTTAAAATTTTCGAATAATTAATTTCTAAAACTGACATCTTTAGAGTGATGTAATAGAAATTTTGCATTTAGGTTTTTATTAAGATCACATAAGTATTCGAAAGTATTTTCCAATCCGATATTCAATTCCTTTTTTATAAATAATAATAATTATTATAATTCTTTGCCATTTCGAATTCAAAAAATTTGCTTAATAGGAATAAATCTTCTGTAATTTCTTTAGAAAAATCTTCTTGTGATTGAAATATTTTTCGGAGGTCTTTTTAAATATACATTCTAATGTGTAAACAGAAAATAACAATAAAGCACTGAACCATTAAGCTAAAAAGTTTTCCAAAAATACTAAACAAACAAGTGAATGATAATTCTAGGTATAAATGTTATATTCTAGGGGATGGGAAATTTACTTTATGGTGAATGTCCCACTTTAAAAACGTGGCTTTATGTCGAACTTGAAACGATAGTAAAACTTAAATATACCTATTCATGAAAAGAGGAGAATATTTATTCGTGATATTTGGGTGCTGGGACTACAGTTTTTTTTTTTTTTTTTTTTTTTTTAAGGTAGTAGTTCCCTGTAGAATAGGGAAAAATAGTTTAAACTTTATTTATTTTCTCAGCTCCTTTTTTATAAATCTAACTACATCTTTTTTTATTTGGATACCTAAGTCTTGAAGTTGACAAAAAAAATTGTTTTTCTTTTTTTAGTACTTTATTATATATACAGAGGGCTTTCAAAAATGAGCAGTTCAAAAAAAGATGGTTCCATGGCGGACACTCAATCTCAGAAACGGCAAGTCTGAAAAAAAAAACCAAAAAGAATGTTAAAAAGGAAGATGTTTTATAGGGCAATTCACCACAATTAGAAAAAATCGTTAAAAAAAAAAAAATTACGGATGTTTGAAAAAACATTTCGAAAAAATCGCATTTTTTTCGCTTTGTTCGGTTTGTAAATATATTTTTTAATCAACTTTTTCAGAATTTTCTGGTGAATTGCCCTACAATAGACCTTAACCAACAAAACGCTATAAGGTTTATTCAAATCGGTTCAGCCAATCCGGAGATTGACTGTCCGCCGTTTTGATAAATGTAGTTTCGAGAAAAACGCGTTTAAAGTTTTTTTACGATATATTTATGTGTGCATAGTGAAAAATGCGCGCGCACTAAAACTGCTGTAACTCTTAGATTTTTTCGAAATTCTTTGTAAAAATTTAGTAGATGATTTCTGAAGAAATAAGGAATCATAAAATGCAAAAAACAAAAAATCGATTTTTTGGAAAATTTTGAGGGAACTACTACCTTAAACAGACCATCAGCTTAGTCAAAGCTTTGTAAAATAACAGAATTAATCTGTAGCTTATGACTGATTATTCATCATTTGGTCCGATGTTAGTAGACATGCGACCACAACCACCAAACAGACTATTCTTTAGTGCATGCTTACTGACACGAACATCAAACAAATCAGCATTCTTATTCACATTTAACCTCATCCGGTTAATAGGCTGGAAAAAGCTATAGTTATTCTTACATAAACTAGTTTGCAGAAGTGAAACCACCCTAAGATTACGCTCGTTCAATCTGAAAGTGAATTCGCTTTTAAGGGAGGCTGAATCAATATTACCAATTAATAATTGGTGAACAAAAACAATGTCTGCGATCTCCCGACGCTTGAGCAGAGAGTGCATATCGAGGAGCCTCAAACGATCATTATAAGGAGGGAGAAGAACTGGATTGCTCCAAGGTAAATCCTTAAGAGCAAATCTGACAAATTTTCTTTGCACAGATTCGACGCAGTCAATATGGACTTGGTAATAGGGCGACCAAACTTGACTTGCATATTCGAGAATTGGCCTAACAAAAGAAAAGTAAAGCTGTTTTAAGACAGTTCTATTGGAAAATTCACGGGACCATCTTTTGATGAATCCCAGCATAGAGCTGGCTTTAGCCACCGTACAGTTGATATGTAATTTGCAATCCAACCGCGTGCCAGTCGCTAATATTTCTCGTTCGAAAGAATATTTTCATGTCGTATGCGTAGATTAAGATTTTACAGGTTTGAAGGAGTTGTGAGATGTCATCAGTAGATAAAATAAAAAGAAGTGGTCCTTAATGACTACCCTGTGGGACTCCTGACGTAGCTGATATCTTGTACGAGGTGGAGCGACGAAAAGAAACTTGATATGTCCTGTCGAGTAAATAAGAACGGATCCAGTTAATAAGCAGTGGCGGAAAGCCTAGACTTACTAATTTGAGGATTATTACAGAATGAGAAAGCTTATCGAAAGTCTTGCTGAAGTCAGTATAGATGCAATCTGTCTGCAAACCATTTCGAAATCCCTCAGTAACAAAGGTAACAAGTTCGAGGAGATTCGTAAAAGTAGAGCGCCCCGACAGAAAACCGTGCTGGTTTGTTGAAATGAGGCGCTTGCAAACAGTTGAGAATTGAGAGTGAACAATTGATTCAAAAAGTTTTGGGATACATGAGAGTTTCGCAATAGGCCTGTAATTACATACCTCATTCTTGTTACCCTTTTTATGAATAGGAATGATGAAGGAGTTCTTCCAGAGCACAGGAAATTGTCCAGTCTCGAGAGACTTTTGAAAAATTAATGTTAAAGGCATAACTAGTTCGTTAGAACAAGCCTTAATAATAGCTGGCGGAATACCATCGGGTCCTGATGTAAAATCAAAAGGGAGCTCATTGATATGCTTGAAGACGTCATCAGGAGTAATGCAGATGGATAAATTAATAGGAATAGGGTTTTTGTTTAAGTGATTAAAATTGTTAAGATCAGGTATAAATTCAGGGGAGAATGATTTTTCGAAAAAGGATGCAAACCTATCGCATATTGCAGATGGAGTGTCACTTGAAACTCCTTCATATTGCATATTAGCAGGGTAGTCGTCCACTTTTCTTTTAGAGTTAATAAATTTATAAAATGCGCGCGGATTGTTGTAGAATTCAGTTGTCATTCGTTTCACGTAATCGTTATATAACTGTGTGGAATAATTCTGAAATTTATTATAACATTCAACAAATTCATCGTACGAAAATTTATTCCTCTCCAAAAGATATGCCTTCCACAGCTTATTTTTCCTATTTCTAAGCCTCCGAAGATCGCTATTGAACCAAGGAGGTGATGAAGTAAGGGAACTCTGCCGTTCGTAAGGGACGCAAGATTCAAAAATGTTGAAGAGTAAGGCGTAGAACGTGGACAAGGCATTGTCAATGTTATCGTTGGATAAGAGTGTAGTGAAGTCAATGGAAGATATTCTTCTGGAAAGTTTGTCCATATCCGCCTTCCTGAAACTATAAGCGTAGTCGCTAACGTTAATATGTTTAGTATTTTCAGGACTATGAAAATAATTGATTTGGAGAGGCGGATGATATTTGTCAAGAGTAGAAAGAAGAATTGGACTGTGATCAACAATTGTATTGTTGCAGTCAGTGGAAAATACAAGATCAAGCTGCCGACCCATATCATTCTGTATGGAACTAATCTGATTGAGACCGAAAGAGAAAACCGATCCCAAAAATGAAGACTCTTTAGAACTTAATTTATTAAAGGGATGGCAGCCATCGTCAGCAGAATTGGCTACCCATTAAACGTTGGGTATGTTGAAATCACCCAATAAAAGGAGATCGTCGTCTGGATTCATTAAGTTATTAATGAATTCCAATCTTGAAATTAATATATCATACATACTATATCCGTCCCTGTCAGTGGTGTTGATTAGATCAGGGGGAATATAACAACACATAATAAATAAAGAAGTTCTGGCTAATTTTACTTTGAGAGTAATTAGCTCAATGTCAGAAGAAGCAGATAGGTCGGGTGGTGAAATCAAGCTGCAATTGAGGTGAGTTCTGCAAGCTATGAGAACTCCTCCTCCTCGCGCCTCCGAATCAGTAAACCTATCCCTACGAAATACTTGATAGGATGAATCAAAAATCTCAGCATCCCGAAAACCATGATGTAACCACGTTTCGGTTAACGCGATAATGTCGAAATTACTAGTAGTGGATGACTGGTAAAGAGTCCTAGTCTTGGTCCTGATACCCCTTACATTTTGATAATATAAGGAGATCGTCTGCGGATTTAGTTTTTTGAAACAATATTAGATGGTTTGGCACTCGAGTTTCTAGGCTTGAATGTTGGCCCACGAGGGACGAAATTCTTTATTAAAGTACCCTAGGGCCAAAAAGAAGAATTTAGCAAAGTCGGAACCAATTCATCAGGTACATGTAAAATAAAGGATGCAATAGGGCTTACAGCTTTATTAATTTTTCGACAAGATATATTTTGTATGCAAGTATTTCGAGCCTGAATGTGGGAAAGAATTGCCTTAGAGGAAGTTTCTGAGGCAAGTCGAGAAATAAATAGGGTTCGTCGATGGGGGACATCACCCATAACAGGAAGGTTAATCTCTGCTTGGGAAGATGTTTCAGAATGGGACTCGTGTATCGCGGGAATAGAGTTCTGAGCCGCAGAAACTAATGGGGAAGGGTTATTAGAAGAATTGATATCAATAACAGAATTCTTTTTATTTTTATTTTTAATTGAGCGATTATTTGGTCGCTTTTGTCGTAAATCAGATTTTTTTACGTTAGACACTACATTATTTGTAGAGGGAGGAGGAGGAGGAACTTCCGTGACCGGGATCACATCAATTGAAATATCGGGTCTCTGATTTTCGTCAGTTTTAAGAGTTTTAAGATTTTCAATCTCACTTTTAATTGAAAGGAGTAACTCAGTACTCTTTGAAAACTCAGAAGACCATGAGTTAATATTATTAAAAACTTTTCGGACGTGATATTTAATATCATCAATGACCGGACCGACTACTGCACTATCAGCAACACAAGAGGTGGGCATTGAGTTAGTAAACACCGCATGTAACTCTTCGAGAGTGCTCGAAACGTTTGTGATCTTTGAAAATATGTCACGGGTTTTACATAG
Source organism: Dysmachus trigonus (assembly GCA_949715965.1). Classification (NCBI taxonomy): domain Eukaryota; kingdom Metazoa; phylum Arthropoda; class Insecta; order Diptera; family Asilidae; genus Dysmachus; species Dysmachus trigonus. Next base: position 55,260,423 of record OX454323.1, on the reverse strand, counting down.
TATCGCTTCAGAAGTACTAGTGAATAATTCGACCGCACTGAATAGTTTATCAATTTTCGTATTGAGGACGCCGAGATCTTCGGATATTATGTTAACATTCGAATGCAGAGCATTGTTCACTTTTTCCGCTAATAGAGATTGGTCACTAGAAATAGCATTTGTCATGTTCATAATCAATCGCAAAACATGACAAGGCTTTATAGCCGAACATTCATCGCAGGTGAAAGCAGAGGATTTAGCCCGTCTGGTGGAGGGCTGTTTTAGACATGTGGCGTGAAAGACGTTGTTACAAACGCCGTCACACGAAACCTCATTGTCGGTGATCAGGTTGTCGCAAATTTTACAATGAGACATACTGAGCACAAATGAATCAGTGGGTGGGTGGCGGAGAAAAAAGCGAGAAAATGAGAAATTGATTGTTAATGATTTACTTGATTGACTGTACAGCCAAGTCTTGTTAGCCTACTTTATGGCTGATTAGGACTGGCAGTCAGGAGGGAAAAAACCGAAGCTGCGCCTATAGCGGAAAGTTTCTCACAGAATTAAAGAGCGATATCGTCGAGAGGTCAAGAGAACACCGTGACACCACACCAAGCTCACCTTGCACTATTTGCCGCCAAAAAAACACAACAGATAAATGCAAAAATCCTAAACCACTGTGATATTCGGGATCAAGCAACACGGAAAAATTAAATAGGCAAACGAAAGCACTTCACTTGATACACTCGGGGAAAAAAATACAAAGCACAATAGAACACGGAAAACAAAAATCACTAGATCACAGAAGCGATGACCACCCACAGAGTTAGTTGCGACGGGACTATGAACCCAGTTGCCTGGGTTAATCAAAAAAAATATATATTTATATTATATACAGAGTTGTATAAAATAGCATTACCAGTAACATGCATTACCATTACAGGTAATGCAATTTAAATATGATTACCAGTACCATTACTAGTAATGGTAATGCAAAAAATCGAATTACCATTACAGTTACTGGTACTTCAACATGAGCATTACTTACCATTACCAGCATTACTTTCTACTCACTATAGCAGAAGTACTCAGCCTTACTCAAAATTATTGCAATAAACATGTTTGAATGAATATTAAAATATATATTTATTCATATAAAATCGAAAATTATATTACCAAAATGTGAAAAAAACTTTCAAATTGGCATTTGTTATTATGAGTAATGCTGAGTACTGCTGTATAAGTCTGAGTAATGCAAAGTACTACCATGTAATGCTACGTAATTCCGAGTAATGTTAGTAATGCTAAGTAATGCTCATGTGATTACAGTAATGGCGAAGTACAAGTACCAGTAACTGTAATGGTAATTCGATTTTCTTGCATTACCATTACTAGTAATGGTGCTGGTAATCATCTTTAAATTGCATTATTTGTAATGCTAATGCCTACGTTAATGCATTCGAAAGTAATGCAATATTTTACAGCTCTGATTATGTATAAAATAAGTAAAATAACACTACGATACAAAAGATATGGTCGTTTAGTTTAGCAGCAGCATTTTACACCAAATCGAATAGATTTGTCTGATTTTATCTTCCGAAACTCTTATTGCGTTTATGCACAGCCAGGATTACTATCATTTCCGCTTTCCACTATCCATTTTCGAATTAATCTAAAAATCTTTAAGTGACAATCTAATTTCAATTCAAATGAAGTGTCAATTTAGTCAATGAAGCTTTCTGCACTTCATTTTAAAAGAAAATTATCTACGTTCCCTAGGGAAAAATGTTTGCTTACTCTTACAGAATACGAAAATGAAATCGAATCGACAAATCTTGATTCGAGCTCGGAATTGAGTTCTGAAATAAGGCCCCAGTCCTTCTACAAAACTTTTAACAATTTTATTAAAAAAATTCCCCTATATAATTAACATTAAGTACATTGACCTTAAAGAAATTGGAATGTTTTATGTGATGAAAAGGCCGTCAGCCGTCAGGTACACAGGGGGATTCACGCGTGCACGCAGGGGGAACAACGCGTACACACTGGTGTACGTGCCGTATCTGCGTGCATGTGCCGCAACTGTGTGCACTGATGGTAGTGCGACTATACCCTCCACGTGGGGGCGGCCGGAAACAGGCTCCCGGTATGGGAAGTCTCTGCCGGGAGTGCTGGCTAATGGTAGTCGGGCGGAGAGAAGGACACTCTCTTAAATAAAATACCCTAATCCAAGGTGGAACAGCATACGCCGAGGGATGCGTGGCCAAGAGGGAGCTTGGTCGTGAGTATGCGGACTCTGGATACCGGTCGCCCTCCAGTTTCAATTAGACTTCGCCGCATAACGGGCTCTGTGCGGTGTGACCTTCCTTTCCCGTTTTCTCGTGGGAACAAAACTGAATAATACACAGGAAAACCCCCAAAAAACTGATGTAGTTCCGACTGCATCCGCCGATGAACGGGTAGCGATCACGGCAGAAAACACTGTAGCCATTGGGCTACAAGAATCCATCTCCTGTAGTGGAGCCATTGGGCACTCTACAGAAGAACCTTCTTCGGAAAAGTTGGAGAGCAGCTGTGCCCCAACATTGCCAGCACTGTCGGTGCCAAGGGGCGACAGACGTAGTGCTGTGTCTGAGGAAATGTCCTCGGATACAGACTCCGACTGCCACGAGGTGCCGGATAGTGTAAGCCTGTGTTCGGAGCAGTCCGGACTTACGGCTGTTGGCGCAGAGGTGAGTCGGATGAAGCTTGACGCTGGTTCCGGTTTTGTCAGGCTCACCAATGCAGAGAGGAAGAGATTTAAGAAGGCTTTGGCGAGTGGCCTCTCCAGGGAAAAGTCTCTGGAGATAGCAAAGATTAAATCTCCGGTAAAAGTTGAGTCAAAGAGGACTCGATCAGAGGATAAGTCCCCTGATCTTCCGGCTACTAAAAAGCCAAAGACGACCCATATGGGGTCCGCGAAACCCACCTTTAGCCAGGTGGTTAGTAGCATCAAGTTAGGTCTAGTATCGGCGGACATGGTCAATCGTCCCCTTTCAGCGGAGCAAATGGCTCTGCTACAGGAGGCGATTGTCGATGCCACGATTGAGCTCGTGGACAAGAGGATCCAGCCGGAGTTCGAGGCATGTATGCCTCGAACCGGCTGGCTCCTTCTTGTCTGCACGAATGAGCAGACGGCCAACTGGGTCAGGAGCAATTTTGAGCACATTCGTGCCAAGAGCGCTCTTGACATTGCTCTCGTTGAGGAAGAGCAGTTCCCCCGGACTCATGTGATCCGGGGCTACTTTCCTCAGAGCCTTTCCCTCACAAACGAGAAGGTGCTGGCATCAATTGATGCCCAAAATGCCTTCTCAGCCGTGCAGTGGAAGGTACTGAAGAGGTTGACACATGGTCAACTGCTTCATTTGGTCATTGCCATTGATGATGTTTCAATGGCAATCTTGACAAAACAAAAAGGCAGGATCGCTTACAGGTTTACCCACCTTAAGCTCATCCTTAAGGGCGCCACTAAGGATGAAGCAGTAGTAGGGGGAAGCGGCAGTAAGCCAGAAGGAGAGGGACCAGTGTCTGTGGACCTACCCTCTTCCGGGGTTGCTGCAACCGGCGCTAGAGGTGGTGTCTTGCCAGCTGGGGGGTCAGTGGATGTTATGGCCACTGCTAAACCCTCAACTAGTCGCGCCATTGGGCAGGCTAAAGCTGCGACTGTTAAGTCGGCCACTAGAATGACGACCACTGGGTCGTCTCAAGGCAGTGTCGCCCCAGCTAGAGGGTCAGTGGATGTTAGTTCCACTGCTGGGCCCTCAACTAGTCGGGTCACAGGACAGGCTACAGCTGCGACTGCCAAGTCGGCCCCCCTTCAGAAGACGATGACCACTGGGCCGTCTTCAGCCAATGCTAAGAAAAAACAGCAAAGGCCAAAGGTGGGTAAACTGCGCAAACCCCTTCAGGGTGGCAGTTCCAAGGGACCTCGTCGAGCTAAGGCAGCTGCGCTCGTCAAGAAGTCCCTCTCCAAAGAGGAGCAATGAGCACCATGAGGGTGCTCCAGGCGAACCTGCACCATGCCAAAGGGGCATCGGCCACGCTGTGCAGAACCTTCGCCGAGAAACAAATAACCCTTGCGCTCATCCAGGAGCCCTGGGTTATTAGTGGCCAAGTCCGAGGACTCAACATCGACTCATGTAAGTTGATCTACGACCGCGGGGTAGAAGTACCACGTGCGGCGCTTCTAATAGACAAAAGTGTCAATCATCTCCCCATTCCTAATTTTATTTCCAGGGACCTCGTAGCGGCGCTGGTGGAGATCCCCACGCTGGGTGGAATACAGGAAGTTGTCCTGGCATCGGCCTACTTCCCAGGGGATAGGCCAGATATTCCACCAGAAGAAGTCCAGGAATTCGTCGAGTACTGTCGACGATCTAACCGACAGTTCCTCATCGGTTGCGACGCAAACGCGCACCACACGGTGTGGGGCAGCAGCGACGTAAATGAAAGGGGTGAGTACCTTTTGAACTATCTATCTAGTAAGAATATAGATATAGTTAATAGGGGGTGCAAACCAACTTTTATCACTGCGGTCAGAGAAGAGGTATTAGACCTCACTCTTGCCAGCAGGATCCTGTCCGAGTTCATAGTGAACTGGCGAGTATCAGATGAAGCGTCACTGTCGGATCATCAACACATTAGATTCGACATTCCAGGACGCTCTGAACTCACTTCAAAAGCTTATAATCCAAGGAAAACAGATTGGAGTGCCTACAGAGCCATGGTGAGCTCAAAGGCAGACACGCTGGTGACCAGTATCAGCTCAACTAGTGAGCTGGAAGTGGCTGCAAACCAGCTTAATGAAGTAATAATATCCTCCTACCATGATAGCAATGTCGCAGTTCCAGCCAAAGTGGTACGCAAGGTGCCCTGGTGGAACGAACGGCTATCGGATATGCGTAGGCATGTGAGGAGGTTATTCAATAGGGCCAAACGCACTAAGCAGTGGGACGAATATAGATCTGCTCTCACTGACTACAATAAAGAATTGAGACGCTCGAAACGCGAATCCTGGAGAAGGCACTGTGAAGGTATAGAATCATTACCGGAAGCAGCCCGTCTTCAAAAGGTACTAGCTAAGGACGTCTCAAATGGAGTTGGACTCTTGAAGAGACAGGATGGTACCTTCACTGAGTCGCAAAGGGAAACACTTGAGTACCTACTACAAGTACATTTTCCCGGGTCAACTCTAGGAGAAAATTCGCTACAGCCTGCAGACTCTAATCCTAGCGATAGAGCAAGCCGCAGAGCGTGTAGCAAGTCCGGTGTCATCTTTGACAGGGACAAGGTTAAATGGGCAGTGGCCTCTTTTCAACCTTTTAAAACCCCAGGAGGTGACGGGATCTTTCCGGCATTACTTCAGAACTGTCTGGATACGATCCTTGATCCTTTGGTTTGCCTGTTTAGGGCCAGTTATATTTGGGGATACATACCACGTTCATGGAGGAAAGTGGTGGTTGTATTTATTCCAAAACAGGGCAATAGGCCCCTCGAGCTGCCTAAGTCTTATAGACCAATCAGCTTAACATCTTTCCTGCTGAAAACAATGGAAAGATTGTTGGACCTTCATATAAGGTGCAAACTGGAGCAATCAACACCGCTCCACAGATCACAGTTTGCATACACTAAAGGTAAATCAACAGAGGTTGCTTTACATAGTTTAGTCAGTAGGGTCGAGAAATCCCTTCAGGCCAAGGAAATAGCTCTGTGTGCTTTCCTGGATATAGAGGGAGCTTTCGATAACACAGGATATGATTCTATATCCAGGGCTCTTGTGCGCAGGGGTATAGACTCATATACAATCGCATGGGTAGATGCTATGCTAAGAGAGCGAGAAATCTCATCCATGCTGGGCAACACCTCTGTGTCGATTAGGGCAGTCAGAGGATGCCCACAAGGCGGGGTACTGTCGCCATTGCTTTGGTCTCTGGTTGTGGATGGCCTCCTAGTCAAGCTTTGTGAGCTTGGCTACCACGCTGTTGGCTATGCGGATGACCTGGCAATAATCGTTACGGGTAAATTTGACTCAACTGTCACTAGCTTGATGAGGTCCGCTCTTCGTGTAGTCACTGACTGGTGTGTCAGTGAGGACCTAGCCATCAACCCGTCTAAGGCCGTCTTGGTACCTTTTACAAAAAGGTACCGTCTGAACTTGGATACTATATCCATCCAAGGAACGGTCGTTGAGTATTCCAATGAAGTAAAATACTTAGGTATTTGGCTGGATAAGCGGCTAAATTGGAATACTCAACTAAACTACTCATTAGATAAGGCCACGCGAGCCATGTGGGCCTGTAGAAGACTTTTTGGTAGGACATGGGGTCTCAACCCACAGATGATCCTGTGGTTATATAATACAATTGTCAAACCAATTGTTGCATATGCCGCCCTTGTATGGTGGCCCAAAGTTCAGCAGCAGATGGCAATTGCTAAGTGCAACAAGCTACAACGGCTTGCTTGCCTCTCCATAACAGGAGCCATGAGGACTTGTCCAACACTCGCCATGGAGGCGATAGTAGGACTCGAACCTCTGCACTTTTTCATTTTGAAATCAGCCGCAATTAGTGCTCTGAGAGTGCAAATCACATCCAAAACGCAAATTGCTGACAATGGTCACATGAGCATCCTGCAGCGCATCCCTGACTTAAGGATCTGTTATATAACAGACTACATGACCAGGGAACTGAGCTTCGGGAGGAGATTCAGGATTCTCATCCCTGAACGTGCAGACTGGAATGGCGACGGCCTCAGTCTGGACCCCAGAACTCTCCGTTGGTTCACAGATGGCTCAAAAACGGAACATGGTGTTGGTGCTGGTGTCTATGGACCCAACACCAAGGTCTCGATAGCAATGGGAAAATGGCCCAGCGTTTTCCAGGCTGAAATCCATGCAATTGAAGCCTGCGCCCTTCTCAATATTAACAAGAGACTTAAAGGTGCCAATATCACTATCTTTTCCGATAGCCAAGCGGCCCTCAAGGCACTCTCGTCATGGCGCTTCTCGTCTAGACTTGTTAAAGAATGCTTTGATACCCTTCAACACCTAGCAACTTCCAACAGGGTTACCCTCTGTTGGGTACCGGGACACTCCGGCGTTGAGGGAAATGAGGTTGCTGATGAACTTGCCAGGGAAGGTTCATCTTCTCGACTCAAGGGCCCTGAGCCCTTCTGCAGCATTGGCTGGTCTTCGTCCAAAGCTGTGATAGAAGAATGGGTCAGGAATCTACAGTGCATACACTGGGATAACTTCCCTGGGATCCGGCAAGCCAAAGAGCTCGTCAGACCCTATACCTACACTGAAATCAACGTTTTGAGTAAAGCGGATCTCAGACTGTTGGTAGGTTACCTAACTGGCCACCATGGGCTAAGATACCACCTAAATAAAATAGGTCTGTCAAATGAGACGGAGTGTCGTCTGTGTCTTGAAGACGACGAAACTACATCACACATTTTGTGTGCTTGTCCGGCTTTAGCACGGTTAAGAAGAGGGATCTTCGGTCAAGAGTTCCTGGACTCGGCTGAAGCTCGTTCATCTTCTGTAAAAGACCTTCTGGCGTTCCTTAGGGTAGCAGATCGTCTTTTACTGTAAAGGGGATTCGGCACAAAAGACCGCCTGGTCGCAGTGCCCACCATGAGGGTCACCCCTAACAATAATAATAATAATAATAATAATAATGTGATGAAAAGCACCTCAAAAATTAGTCCACTTTGTAGTAGCATGTATCGGAGTTGGGATCGCAGTCCTCGTACTGCTCAATCTGTGGGGAGTCCAACTTATCTTCCTGGACACAGGCACATCGGAAGTCAGCTTTCCCAACTGTGAAGTACTTCCTCGGGACCCCAGCCCAGCCCCTTTCTTTTCCACCGCTCTGGCTCGAGCACCATACTTTTGTGCCAGTTTTTTCCGACCATTCGATGTTGCAGGGCGGGAATATTTCCTTTAATCGCTCTTCCTCAGCTTTAACATCGCCAGCTTCTTTAAGCGTTTGTTCCACTACGATACTGTAAGGGGTTTTAGCACCGGTTTCGTCATAGAACCTCAAAATGATATTTTTAGTTAATGATTCGAAGTGTATTTTGTTGGGTCTAATACCTGCCAATTAATTTCCCCTTGTAAATATATTCTTTATCGTAAAAACTCTGCCAATTATATAAACTGAGTAGCTCGGAAGGTTTTAGTTGCAGGACATTATCAGAATCAGGGGTGTATTTCTCAAATTCTCCCGTAACGAAAGACTTGGAAGCATCTCTCCCTTAAAATTGATAACAATTTAAGCAGTCCAACTGAGCGGGAAATCAATTACCTGCGAAAAAAGCATAACTGCAGTCCTTTCCGTAGAATTTCTTTCCCCTGGTTACATCATATACAAGGCCTAGGATACTCAGGTAAATTTCACCGTCTTTATTTTCGCCGTTGTACTTGGCCAACGTCTCTTTTGTGAAAAGAATTTCTCCAGCAGTTTCTGTTTTTGTCGCTGTTTCGGGAGGTTTGCCCAAATATTTATCTAAAGCTGATTTAATGTCGTGGTAATAAATTCCCACCAAAAGAACGAGAATTACTCCAATTATTTGTTTTCTGCTTAATTCAAACATTACTGCCCGGCAAAATTTTGTTTACGTCCTCAGTTGCACTTTGTGAAATGTCAAAATGGAACAGCTGTTTCAACCGGAAATGGGAAATTTTTGTTATTGGAAATTAGTAGTGCCATAGGCGATGTTTGATTTTAAATGAATATATGAAAGTATTCAGGTACTACAAATAATTTTGCAGAAAAATGCGTATAAATAATTACCACAGACCTATATAATAATAGACCGCTCACTTCTATAAAATTATAACGCTTTTCTGCAGCTAACTTAGAAAAGGTCTGTCTTTACCTTAATAAGTTTTACTCATAAGTAAAAGTTTTTACTTTAAAGTTTCCGTCAGTCTCACGGAGGAGAAAAATCGAGTTCTTCACAGCACTTCTTTTCTTATCAAATCTTACCAGATTTTAATTATTAAATTTGGGTAAAATCACCTATTGCTTGCCCCTGTGTGATCTCTAATTTGTGTGTTTTTATTTTGCGTTTCTATTCAGAAAGAAGTTAGTTACTGAAACACGTTTTAAATAATGAGGTCGTGATCACGTTTGGCGGTTTAGATAGGCAAGTAAAATTTTAAAGGTGTACTAAATTTTTACTTGAAGTCATCTGGCAACTTTTGATGTTTATCCCCACTCTACCATATAATACTTTTTACCAGATTTTTACTCAAGAAAATAGGTCTGTCTGGTAACTTTTGGGTAACAATTTCTGGTAAAAAGTTTCATATGATAGTGGGGATAAACATCAAAAGTTACCAGACGACTTCAAGTAAAAATTGGGTAAATCTTACTTGTGTATGTAAACGTGATCAAGATGTTAGAGGGAAAACATGGATTTATTTAATATTTTTGAAAATTTTGAAATATGTTTTTTATTTATTTAAACAATTTTTCAATAACTTCTTCTTCTATTTGAATCGCAACGTAAAATTGAAACACACAAATAACAGATTACACAGTGGCAAGCAATCGGTGATTTTACCCAAATTTACTCGGTCTCCGCAGCGTGGGTAAAATCTGGTAAAATTGTGTAAGAGGAGAAGTTCTGTCAAGAGCTCAGTTTTTCCTCTCCGTGAGGTTAACAGACACTTCCAGGTAAATATGTTACCCGCGAGTAAAAACTTTATAGTTACCAGACAGACCTAATGTAACCCAAAAGTTACCAAACTGATCTAAAGTGATGTGAAAAATCTTGTAGCATTTTTGATGACAGTTTGATATTTACAAATAAACCAGAAACTAGTTGAAATAGGAGAAATGCAACAAAATACCCAATATTCTAAATACAGTGAAAATCGGTTATAACGACACACAGGATATACCAAATCCTTACTTTTTAGTTGGCGCGATTATTTCCACTGGTGATAACGGATATAAAGAAGATTTTCTGATAATAATTGGAACGAATAAAAAATGTTCAGTACAAGCGCCTCCAATAAGAACGTTCGTTTAAAAGTAAGAAGCTGAAAGATTGATCGCTCAATATCCTGTCTCAGGCATCCACCAATTTGACAACCGAACTGCCTCAGTGGGGTGAGAGAAGAAACGCTGTCCTTTTTTATCGCATTGCGTAGATGTGCCGATTCCGCAGGTTTTGACTAGAATAGCTGAATATTATTGTAATTTAAAAACAAAAATTGCTTTATATTCCAAAAATTTTAATAAAAATCTTTAAAAATACTAAACATATTGTTACAAAATTTGACTTCGTATATAATTGACACTTCGAATTTTAATCGGGATGATACATGTATTAGCTGTTGATCCCTCCTTTGTGAGTGTCTATGGCAGAGAAGTGCCATACTGAAGAAATCAGCTTGGCTTCTCGGTCCGAAACACATTGATATTCTGGAACTCATCTACTTCGGTAGACGAGTAAAATTCTCAACGAAAATGTCCCTTGGGTCTGTCTGTCCGTTCGTCGCTGAATTATAATGAAGGCGGATTTTGTAGTTTTACCGGCTAGTCACTCGGCTGGCAAGTTTGCAGCAATATGTTTTTCAATCTTTATCCCTACATATCTCTATCACATTAGCATTGGTTTTTCCGTATTCAGAGTATTTTTTTTTTTTTCAAACTATGTGACTGAGTTGACAGCTTGTTTGTATTTTATTCATTGCACTTAAATTTTCAGTTAAACTAGCAGAGCTAAAGTAACCAGAGTTTATGTGTAAAAATTTAGCACAGCTTGTTACTTTAGCTCTACTAAATTTGCACATATGAACAAGGCTATTGTTCGATATGCAATTAATAAATATGAACTGGTGTTTTAATTTAAGAATTTGTAAATAAAAATCTTTACAAATCTTAGTTATTATAGCGCCAAATTTTGTTACTTGCTGTACCAAATTTGAAAGCTTCTAGGAATTATTTATTCATTTGAGTGAGGGTGAGGGATTTAAGGAAACTATTAGGTTACGATTTAAAAAAAAAAAAACATTATTTTCAATCATTTTTTTACAGAAAGAAAACAGATATTGTTTGAACAAGGATTAATTTGGTGTTTTTCGTTTTTTTTCTGACGATCCAGATACCTGAAATCACTCCGCCCCTAAATTTTAAGTGTGTTAGGATAAAAATTATCATAAAATTTATTAAAATATATATTATCTAAATGTATATTTATATTTCGAGTGCAGTATTAGCATACCAAAATCGGTTAGTTTTAGATATTACTTAACGGACGGGTCGAATCTGCTCTGTCTTTCCTAGTTTCCATGAATTTTTCAGGGGAATTAAATAAACATGAATGTATGGATTTAAAGCGTTGTAACTACAATAAACCTTTATTAAATCAATTATATTTCTTATAATATTTCATAACAGTATTTATTAAAGCGTTTAGTATTTTTTAAGCGTGTGATATGCTGTAAAACATTCACCTTTATGCAGTGGAACCTGACAAAAATGACAAACATATCTTTTTCCATTCACTCTCTGAAGAAGATAACCTACGTGCAATTTTTTTCCTGGGAGATAAAAATTCACTGTCGTCACTTTCTTCATCAAGGTTCTCAAACTCAACATCACTTCCGAATAAGTTTTCTAAAAACTCTTTGCTGCTTACCATTTTTACCGTTATAAAATTATTTAGAAATATTTCCTAAAATCAAAACTACGCCATAGGAGCAACAGGCAGATAGTATGTATTATAAACAATAGTATTAAGAAAAAATAACAGTGTGCATAAAAGAAAACCCCAAATCACTGACATATAAGAACTGGACTGCTGATCCCGTACAAAAACTCACATCAAAAGTAAGACCAAATTTTGACCGAATTCTAACTATCTCGCTCTTTCTTAAGCCCGCAGGCAGACAAATTTACAAAAAAAAATGGCCAATAGCCAAATGAAGGTGGCGCCATGTATGTGCACTTCTTTTGGTTTTTTCTAGTATCTTCGCGTGTGATACATCTTTTTGATACTCCCAATAGATAAATAAAAGTAAACACAAGCTTTTTGCACATCACTTTTACCCACGACAGCCTTTACAAGTTGCCCGCCAACTCATCATTTTCCGTTGCAATCAGCTGTTAGAATAGTTTAACGATGTCCAACAGATGGCTACTTCATTTTGTGATACAATTTTTAGCTTGGGTTGGTATAAACGAGAAATGTGAAGGTTAGACAAAGGCAGAAAAATAATTTGTATAGCTATCTTTGTCTTTCTTAAGACCGCAGCTGATTGCCGCGAGGAACATTTTTGTGAAAAAACTTAAAATTAAGCGTGATATAAAAGAAATCGGTTCATGACAGCTAAATTATTTTTTATTTGCTTCATTTTAAACATAATTGTGCGGTATTTTAGGGAATTTTTAATAGCATGATTTGCGCCATGTGGTTTGAGCCTGCGCTAAAAATGGTCTCGTTTTTCAGACGGCGGTTAGCAGTCCAGTTCCTCTATGTCAGTGCCCCAAATGCAACATACTAAAACTTCATGCAAAAACGTAGATCTACGTGGCCCATCCTAGGAAGTCAGAATGGAAAAACGTAAATCTGGGCTCCGTAGATGTTAATATACAATTAAGTGTTTATATACAATTTCCCCTACCCCCCCTTTTTGGATAAAAATTTACAACTTTTACTCTCTTAATTGGTTCCAAAAATTATTTTAAAGGAATTGAATGGGGTTCGTTTCGTCGAGTCCTTTGCATATTCGGTACCTAGGGCATAGAATAGCCTCCTCGGTGCCTGCAAATACAAAATCTATCCTTGTTCCAGACCGAAAGCGGCAGTCGTTTCTGAAAAATATTATAAAAACCGAACAAAATTAGCTTTGGCTTTTGCTGAAAATACTGGATAGTAGAAATTAATTTCTAATAAGTAAATTCACTATCTTTCACTGAAATTCAAATATTTTATGAACTATTTGCAGTAAAGAAATAAATTCTGGTCATCTGAGATTGGTCCAGAAAACTGTCAGTGAAATATTTTAACGGCGATGCAGTTCTCTGACAAAGCTCGGACATTATCGAACGTTAATTTCATGTCATTTCACGAAGGTCAGTGATAATTAAAAAAATAAAATCTTGCTGTTAAAATATAAGACCGCTGCAAACACACTGTTGCTACTGTCACTCGAAAATGTCAACAGAGAGTCTGACGTTTCGCTTGAGTAGTTGGTTTGGTGGAATCGTGGAGTAAGGCGTTTTTTCCATGTGATTCAAGTGAATAGTAATTTTAATTGCGTATTAAAATGGACGAGGACGAGAATGTCCACCGTCTCGAGGGAACATCCGACACGGAAGGCGGTTTAGTACTGAGAAAACCGATAGCTGAGGGGACTTTTAAAGTGCCCAAACCCTCGCTTCTCGGTCTAGACAAACTTGCCGCGCAAAGACGCAAGGAGCGGGAGGATGCGAAACGTCTGATCTCTTTCAAGGACAACGAATATGATGATAAAGACGGCGGTGAGACCCCGAAAGATGCAGTTTTTAAAACTCCCTGTGTCAGCACATTCCACAAGCTGAGCAGACAACTTCGCCAGCCGAAGGATGAGACACCCTCTCATACGGGCGGAGTCTCTGAAAAGGCTAGAGACAGGCTGCTGGAGCATTTAAGTCGGGACAAGCAGAAGGGTGTTTATGCATCATCAAAAGACAGAAAGCGATCCGACGACGACCGGGGCAGATCTGAAGGATCTTCCAGGAGAGATCGGGACAGGGATTGGCACAAAAACCGCAAGTACAAGGACTATGATAGATACAAGCAGGATCCGGACTCTGCACGAAGTGTAAATACTCCGAGATTCAAAGACGAACCCAAAACACCCGGCGGTCCACCAGTTATGTCGAACTCCTCTTGGGATGACGATGACGATAGACCTCCCGTACCCAAAAAGTCTTCCTGGGATTTCCCAACTCCCAAGAACTATTCCGACGAGCGCCCAGATTGGTCGGCGCGAAGTAATAAAAGAGATCGCACTTCGCGGCGCGGAAACATGGAGGAGGACACTCCAAGGCCTACTCCTGCCCATAAATACAACTCTTGGGCAAATGACCGCAAGAGGTCTGGGGCCACTCCGATGGTAAACAAGGGAGAACGCCAGCCGTGGGGCGAAAGCGAGGAGGACAGGGACATGTGGGAAGAAGAGCAGAAGCGACTGGACAGGGAGTGGTATAACATGGACGATGGGTACGATGAGGAAAACAATCCTTTTAATGGTCCCAGTGCTGAGTACTTCAAAAAGCGGGAGGAGCAGCTTGAGCAAAAACGTACAAAACGGCTAAGTGCGCAACAGAGGCAAATTAACAAGGACAACGAGCTCTGGGAACGGAATCGTATGCTAACCTCCGGAGTCGTTATGTCGATAAACGTAAACGAAGACTTCGATGAAGAGGCCACAGAGCGCGTTCATCTTCTAGTCCATCACATAGTTCCTCCCTTCTTGGACGGACGCATAGTATTCACTAAACAGCCAGAACCCGTTATTCCTGTTAAGGACCCTACCTCAGATATGGCTCTAATAGCTCGTAAGGGAAGCGCTCTTGTAAGAGCCTTTCGTGAACAGAAGGAGCGTCGAAAGGCACAGAAAAAACACTGGGAACTGGGAGGCACCAAACTTGGGAATATCATGGGTATCCAGAAGAAGAAGGACGAGGACGATGAGAAGTACGATAAGGACACGGATACCGCTGATTATCGTAAAGATCAGAAATTCGCTGAACACATGAAAGACACAGACAGTGGCGGAAAGAGCGACTTCTCCAGAAAGAAGACTATTCTAGAGCAAAGGCGGTACTTACCTGTTTTCGCAGTGCGGCAGGAATTATTAAACGTTATCCGGGAGAACTCAGTTGTTATAATTGTTGGTGAGACTGGGAGTGGAAAAACCACCCAACTAACGCAGTATTTACATGAGGATGGTTATAGTAAATTTGGGATGATCGGATGCACACAGCCGAGGAGAGTCGCTGCTATGTCTGTCGCTAAACGTGTTTCTGATGAAATGGGTACCAAACTGGGTAAATTACACTCTCCTCACATTTCATTCATTATACTAATTTAACTTATACCCTTTAGGCGAGGAAATTGGTTATGCCATTCGTTTTGAAGACTGTACTTCAGAAAAGACAGTGATCAAGTATATGACGGACGGTATCCTCCTGAGGGAGAGTTTAAGGGAACCAGATCTGGACAATTACTCTGCCATAATAATGGACGAAGCCCATGAACGTTCGCTATCCACTGATGTACTTTTCGGATTGCTAAGAGAGGTAAGTGGAAATGTCTACTATTACATAATACTAGAAAATTGCTCTAACCAATCTTTTAAAAATCAAGTGTATCTGGTTGTTTGCAACATTTATTTTTCTCGGAAATGCTAGAACTGTTATGTTCTTTCAGTACTTAATTTAACTTCATTGACATTTTTAGTTCGTAAAAATCAAAATTCAATTCGACGTCGAATTATGGCTCAGTAGAAAAGTTTAGGAAATTGCATTTCTGCTTTCAATAAAACAAATTTAATTGGATATTTCATTCTCTCATTGTTTTTCCACGTTTCTTAACTATTTTTCTTTAGTTTAATGATTGTTTTATTTTTCCGACTGTACACGTTTGACTTTAAGTGGGCCCAACAGTTCTCAATTGGATTGCATCAGGAGAATTGCCAGGCCAAGATCAGACTTCCAAACCAAAGGAGTTAAGGCAATCTATGCCGGCCCTCGATGTGTGGCAAGGATCACCATTTTGCATGAATATGTGTTCCTCCTTGGGATGTTTAAGAGTTTCCAAATATGACAGAAAAACCTTACTCAGAATATCGGCGTACAGACTGGAGCGTATTGTTCCGTCAAGAAAATAAATTAGCCTTGGTCCTTCAGTTAAAATGCAGCTCCAAATCATTACTGAGGGAAAATGTTTGTCACTGCCATTGCTTATGTGCAATTGCTCCAAATATAATCGTTTTTGGCGCATAAATGTAATTAAATTAAGCTTTTTTGCTGGTTGTCTACAAGAAAGGTTGTTTCCTTTAAATCGTTGTTCAATAGTTTTCAGTGATATTCGGACACCATTGTCGTTGATTCCTTAAAATTTCTCTACTTGAGTTTTTACGTTATATTTTGTCTAAATTATCATAATACATAACACCTTGCATGGTAATATCACCAAAATTCATTTCACTTCAAAATTTTTAATAACGTTCACTGTTATTTACTTTTCACTCACAGTCTCTAATTTTTTTCAATCCACTTAAAGTACTTATCACTAAATAAAAGAAATCAGATAACTATCCCGAGCAAGCATCAAAGTGAACTGATAACTAAAACTAACTAAACTAGTCATTATTCCAGGAAAAACTAATAAATTAACATTCCAACAAATTTGCAGAAATGCAATCGGTCGTAGCTTAATGGCGGTATATTGTATTTCAGTGACTTGAAAATCAAGTCAGTTCTGCGTTTAATTTTAGTTTTGTCTCTTGACTTGAAAATTTCTTTAAAGCTACTTGAAGTGGCATTTATTATCTTATATGTAGAAGTAGAATTATTTTTCAAGACTATAAATTGGGATGAAGTGTGATGCTATGTAAAATTTCGTAAACCTTCAGGAATATGTCAAGTACTCAAGTAGAGTTTACATGTGAATTTTTCAAGTCAACTCCAAAAACTTTTCTGATTCAACTCCCAGGTTCTACATAAAAGTTAAGAGCATTTAACACCTAATTGTTTTAAAAAATCACTTTAATTCAGAAGAAGGAAATCTATGTTTAAGGGAACGTTCAAGTATTCAAGTCTTGTACAACGTTACGGTGCGTTACTGGGGCGGGAGGGGGTATTGGAACAACAGAAAAACGGTACAGAAAAACGTTACGATGCGTTACATGGGGGGGAGGGAGGGTCTAAAATCTACAAAAAATTCGTTACGTAATACTTGAACGCTCCCTAAGGGGACATTCTCATTTGAAATGGACAAAAAAAATGACTTTTTTGGAATTTTTTTTTTTAAACCCTATTGCATTTATTCAAAAAACTTTTTTCATATAATATATAGGCATCGAAGTATACAAAAAAACTTTTTTTTTTTTTGTTATGTTTTGCGGCAATAAAGGGTGTTGTACGAAAAGTCCGTTTTTAGCTGGTACCAGTTCCTGCGGTCTTGCTGGAGAAGATAAAGACAAATTCAAAATGGGTTTTGTTCTTTAGACTCTTTTCTTGGACATAGACCTTTAAAAATGGTACTTTTAATTTTTTTTTTTAGGACAGTTTTTCTAAAAAATTTAAAAATTGGCCATTTTTTGGGGGGAAAGTACGTGTATAAAAAAGAGGGTGGAGTACTTTTATGCATTTTTAAAGGTCTATGTCCTGGTATTTATGTTAATGAGTCAAATGCTTTATGATTTCTTTAAATCTATCGAGCAGAATTTGAGATATCACTGGTACCAGGTGAAAAAAAGTAGTTTCGAGAAAAACGCGTTTAAAGTTTTTGTGCGACGCGACGCTCCGAATCTATAGAAACCGGTATATATCGTTACGTTTATATAGCTATAACTTTCGTTTTGTTTCGAATTTCTCACAACGGTTTGAGGACAGCATTTCTATGATGTTAAGGAATACTTTTATGAAAAAAGAAAACAATTTTTTTTCATTTCAAATGAGAATTTCCCCTTAAATCCCTTAAAAACGATTTTTGATAGTAGATCCAGAGGATACTTGAGTATAGTATATTTTTTTATAGATTTTTACAATTTTGCAAATCTGTACAGAACCCTCGGAACGCGAATCATACTCGCACTTGACTGTTTTGTTTTTATTGCAATACTACAATTTAGAAAAAAAAAACAGTTGAAGAATAAATAAATATTCAATTTTACACAAGAAAACAGTTGTACATATTTAACGTTTTTAAAAACAATCTTTATTAGATTCAAAAATTATAGAAAAAAATAAGTAAACAGAATAAAGTCGCTTCGGAGTACGAGATACACATTTTTATGCCTTGGAAAATTTTTAAGATTCAAAAATTAAAATTCTTATGGAAAGTATTTATATTGTGTAATTAAAACTTTTTAGATAAACAATTTAAGAATTTTTGATACTATTTTTATATGAGAATTTTTATTTTGAGAACTAAACATTTTCAAGTCTTTTTGATCCGGGTGGATTTATCTTTGTTTGTTCCATTTTTAACTTTGAAGACTAACATATTTTTTAAATACATAATCAATTTTAACGGCTTTTTTCTCCCCCAAATGAAATTAATTGCAAATTTTGCAATTGTTTATGAAGAGTTAAGTAATAAAATTGTGTTTGCGAATTTTTATTATTTCAAACATTCTTTCCGCCGCTGAGTTGTGATGAGCGCTTTAATATATATGTAAAAAAAAAAATGGTGCAGAAAACGATTTATGATCGGAATTTATTACCTACAGATTTTTCGAATACAGTTTTACTCGAACTTACATGAAAAAGAATTTCTTATAATATGTATATCAATTCCTGAATTATGATGTAATCAGATAAAGCTTAGGTGCTGATAGAGATATATAATTGGTTTTGCTCAATTTGATTCACAAATGGTTAATTCTCTTAACGGTTACTACATTGATAAAATGTTTTACCAAAATTGAATGCCAACAAATTCGTGTGGGCAAGTTGGGCAGTTCTATAGTCTTATTACCTTTGGATTACTGCATGACGTCGAAATATTAATTATATTTATCAATTGTGATTCAGCTGGGTTTTATAAATTATTAGGCAATAAGCTCAAACTCAGTGCAGTGCAGTATGGTAGCCTTATTACTCATAAATTGTTTAGCGTTCGTTTAATAATATTCGTTATTACGCTATCAAAGAACTGTTCAAAAACTTATTTACAATATCACAATTTGTCAGGAATGTCAGGCTAAACCATGATTTGAGTATTCCAGATTTGGGAATACAAAAAAACATGTTTTTTTATGAAATTCAAAAGAATAATTTATACGATTTAAAGAACTTATAGATATTATTATTCAACACATGAAAACAAATTCGATAAAAAAACCAATATATGAAAAATTCACTTCTTAAATTCAACGCCTTTATTTATTAACAATTAAGGGATATGGAAAAACGATCAAGGTCCATTTTTATAAACTTGTCAGAAAAATGATTTAAATGTTGAATATTTTACGCGCGATACCTAATTTCTTTCACATTTATCACATTTTTAAGATATCCCAAGGAGCTAATATGTTTTAAAATTCGAGAATATTTCTGAAAATGAGGGAGAAGAAGGTTACTTTTGTATGGGGTTGGAATCACAGATTAAATGTAACTAAATTTTTAGTATACAATTTTCATACTTAAATTTTTGAAGGAGTTTTTCTAAATAAACTACTCGATCGATCTTTTTCACAATTTAACACAGTATTCTTTAATTCGCCTGTAGCAGAATTATAATTTTTAAATAATATATTTGAAATAATAATAGGTCAAAACACAAATATTCGTGATTTTTTAAATTTTTTTTCCAATCCTAGAGAGACAAACTTATTTATAATTTTAAATAAACAAACCTGCAAATGAAAACACTAGAAGTGAAAAATTTGTAGACCGCTTACATCTTTCTTGTCATTCAACATTTTGTGAAAAGAAAATACATGGAAATTTAAGCAATGTAAATGAACTCCGACAAATTATCACCATACATACCATATAAACATCAGCAGCTGTTATGAAGGTCAATATCATATTTTTTCCAAACAAAATATTTGGCTGCAGAATATTCCAATGGTGTAAAGCACCACAGCTTTCATTAGTCTGGTTCTAACCAGAACTCGAAAAGGAATTTGTGACGATAATTGGAGACATTAATAACGATAATTACGAATTAAAGGTTTTAAACTTCACTCAAAAAAATCGCTACGTATCATTTCCCGAAAATTGTGCTTCAGATATGTATTTAACTCCTTTCAGGATAAAGACACTTGGGTCATTCGATATCGTTTATCTTTAGAATGGGATAGAAGATATTTTTGTGTAAAAAAAAAACAATTCATTATCTAAGACAGGATTCCAATCTAGTTCCAGAAAAAACGATTGATTTTTCGAAATGTTTTTTAGATATAGACAAAAAATAATTATTAATTGCAGATTTATTATTATTATCCCTGTTTTACAAATATAATATAAGATTTTTTTAATTATTTTAAATTTTATTTTTTTCAATCAAAATTCCATTTCCATGGGCATTTCTCCACTAATTGGAAAATCGCTGTCCCAGGCAAATATTTTAAAATAAATCTTATTATTGCTGAGTTCAGTGTATTAATAACGACAATATATTAGCTATTCTTGACACGCCATAGCACAAAATAGTAATATAATATTAGAATATTCAATTAAATACACTTCAAACACCTCAATAAACAGTCCCCTGTCGTGTCCCATTTCCAAAATTACAAGTCTTATAACAAATATTTATTTTCAGTATGATTATTTTCAGAATAAAAAATAAATAAATAATACTAGAATTAGTTTTTTATAGATGCTTATGCATAGTTTCGCCATGTGCGTAAGTCCGTCCGTCCATTTGTGGGTCACAACTTCATTAATCTCTTAGTTTTGCACCTTTTGAGATGAAATTTGATGTAAAGACTTATATTGATAGTCCGAAACTAGAAATTAGGAAAATTAGTAAAAAAACGTGTTTTTTTACACTCGCTCCCGCTCCCAGATAGCAAAATTTTTGGTAATTATGTACTTTAATTTACAACTTTCAAATGACCTTGACCTTGAAATATGTCATTTTTAGGGTCATTCTGAACACACTGATATAGATATATAGGGCGCGGAAATGCCCCCTTCGTTTTTTTTTCCATTGAAAATTTACGATTTGCACTGCTTTAATAAACTTCGTTTTTCAATTACTTATAGATTTCTATTTTTTTCCACACTCCTCTCCCCCCACACCTCCCCCCACCCCACTCTTGTCGTCTCCCCAAGTCCCATCAGCATCCCATCATCACCCCGTCAAGTGAGGTGTCGTTAAGCAGCCCATACAATTTTTATCCGACAAGGTTCGTCCGACGGCCGGATAGTTTCACCATACACTAGTCGGTTATATGCCGATTTCATCAGTCTTAATTAAATTTAAAAGTGAAAACATGTCGTAAGAAGCAGAAGTAATCACCTTATAACACTATTATAGAAGAAAAATAAACGGATAAAAAAGAACTTGGATGAAGGGATGGCTACAAAAAGAGCAAGATTTTCCCACACTAATTTAATTAAGGAATTACAGGAAACTTCACCAGAGACTTATAAGAACTTTCTTAGGATGGATTTGATTACTTTTGATGAAGAACTACTGCAGATGATTTTACCAATAATAAAGAAACGACTTTCAACAAAGCTTCACTTTTTAGCATCTGGTGGAAATTTCGAGGATTTAAAGTTTTTAACAAGTATTGCACCTCAAAATTTATGAGAAATTGCCACAGTTCAGGCAGTTTTCTATAGATTTCAAGAAAAATACATCTTAATTCAGCTTTTGCAAATCGCTTATTTTCTTTAATTTTAATTCTTCTGTTTTTTAATTAAATTCTTTCTGGTCTACGTTGGTCACTCCTCTAAAATCAGATTGTACTGAATCTGGCTGAACACAACATACACTATCAGATTTGCCTGTTGAATTCTTCGCCACATCTACAAAAATCAAGCATATTTTGATTTTCATCCGACAACCATCAGATCGATAAGATAAGATAAGATAAGATTGGTCGAACAAACACCATCAGTTTGATGAAAATATGATAGGTGTATGGGCTGCTTTATATATGTTTTTCAAAATGCAATAAAAAATGTTCCTGGTACTTTTTAATTTTGGCACTTCAGTCGCAAGCCGTTTCAATGTGGCTATCAAGGTATCCCAATGAACTTTACCTTTTTAAGTATCGTTATAAAAAAATCGGAAGCAGTCAGAAATATAGATTTTAGTACTTTAAGTGAAAACTAAAACTATATAAAGATTTTTCCGGAAAAATTTCGAAAAATTCATAATATTCATGGTGAAATCGAAATTGTTACATATGTGTATCTAACAAACAGTTGAAATGAAATATTATTGAGTTCTTGTAATTTTAATAAATAAAATATCAATAATATCCCATTTTTTCAGGAGTCTATAAAAGTGAATGCAAAACTGGAATGAAAACTATATTGAAACTAGAATTTATCGTAATCTATAGGGAGCATAGCCTAATGTGTCGTTAAAAAGACTATTTATCTGGGAAACAAAAACAAAACAATCGCGCTCGTTTAAGGGGGGGGTAAGGTTTTCAGCATGAAAAAGAAACACTTTTTTTGCGATTTTTTTTTAGAAATATGGTTTGAGCAAATTTATTGAAATCTTTTGTATATTATTAAGTATAATTTCAGCAATACTCGGTAATGTTTTTATGCGAAAATATCGACAGACAAGCCGGTGACTGAACTTTTTCAAAACCACTTTTTAAAAGTCCGTGTACACTGCTATTTAAAAACTACATTACTGATTCATTTCAAACTTGGTACACACTTTCTATATATAAAATACCTCCCCCCTACGTTGAGTTTTAAATTTTTTTTTTACATTAAGGGGGGTTTCCACTTACAAAATGACGAAATTTTTCGTAAAAAATAGCAGTTTTTACTTTAAATGACCACCAAAAATTTATAAATGAAAAAAATAATAATCAGAGAACGTAGGGGGGAGGATTGAATGATACTCTGACTAAATTTTAAAGGTTTTAAATTTCGGATAATTTCCAGCTGAAATACAGTGTACACCGCAAATCGTCTATTTCCAAAGACGTTCTTGGAAAAGCTCCGTTACCGGCTTGTTTGTCGATATTTTCGCATAAAAAAATTACTGAGTATTATCGACATCATACTTAATAATGTACAAAAGGTTTCAATAACTTTGCTCAATCCATATTTCTAAAAAAAATCGGAAAGAAAAGTGTTTTTTTCACGCTGAAACCCTTACCCCCCCCTTAAACTCTGAATACCATAGCACACAACTGAGCTAATATACATACAATAGTATATGACGTCACAGCAGGTGTGGCAAGAAGTACAAATATTTCTGAAAATGAGTTTTGAGCAACCAGGACGTTAAGTAGGTACATACAAAATTCAGATTCCTCCTGCAAGAATTTTATAAAAGTATAGTTTCAAAATCTCTCTATTCATGAAATTCACATTTTCTACCTCCTAACAGACAGTAATGCTTCCTAATGCGTATGCGGTACTAATAAAAATTGATATTTGCATAAAGTTTCGCATAGAAACTAGACTATCACTCTTGAAATGCAAAAATGCAAATACCGACCGCAGAAATGCATCTCCTTGGACCATTTGAACCGTGCATTCCCCAGCATACCGATAATCAGCCGGCGGCGTCAGTGAAATTCACATAAACTTTGATAGTTTATTTGTCGCGTGCGAAAAGTCGCGCTAGTCTCGGTTCTAAATGTAGACGAACCCTGTCTGGACTTCACCACGTTTTTTCTACAAATAACATTAGACAGCGATAATTTTCTTATACACATGAAGTCGCAATGAACTGTAGAATTAGCAAAATTTTTAAAAAAAAATCTTACTGATAATAGTGGAACATAATATTGCAGCATTCGTTAGCATCTGTTGTCGCTGATAAATCTGTTCAATGTTTTGAAGAGGTTCGATCTTCGTACATATAAAAGCATGCGTAAAATTCATGGTATAATTTTTCTTTTGTTATCAAATCTTTTTTCTAACTTTTGTCTGAGTTATTTATATTTTAAGATATTTCGAGACTTTTAGCTAAATGATTTTAATTTGTATTCAAACCGCAAAATACTTGTTACCACTTTGAATTTCTAATTAGAATTCTCTCTCTGAAATGTGTAATTATGTGGAATGTAGTTTATGATGTGGTTTTTATGCATCGACTGAATAAAGTTGATTATTGTTGATCAAATTATTTATATGAGAGTATACAGACTTTATCTTCACGAATTTTATTTTATGTTTTCCGCATCGCTAACCTCCGATTTAAAAGATCAGTTTTATGTGACTAGCTAATTGAAAGTGTTTTTAATAAAACCGAGAGTTTTGATTTGCTATTTTTTTTTTGTACTCCTTACCAAACCTTTTTTGTTTCTTAGTTGTCTCCTGCAAAGTTAAGAGAATTTTCTATCATATCACTGTTTTTTACTACCGGTCTAATTACACAGTATGAATAATTTGGAGTTTCAATTTTACTCAATTTCAAAATTAACCCATTAATGCCTGAATACCAAAAAAAATTTACGGTAACTTCGAGGCCCTAACTTTTATCGAAGGCGTGGTCAATTCTCATCGAGACCAATTTTTCTAGTCGTATTTTGAGTTGTCCGACACGATCCAACCAAAAAAAAAAAAGTGAAAAAAAAAATTATTGCTTTTTTTCAATATTATGTAAATAAATACCTTTTTCACGTCATTTTTTTTTCGAAAAACGACTGATTTAGTGGGGAAAAAGCAACTTTTTACTGCAATAAAGTGCATAAAACGTGTTATTAAGACTTAAACTTAAAAAATATGCAGGCATTTTTTTCGTTAACAATATTAGGATGCATAAAAATTGCAACATTGTAAATTATCTTTTACGCATATTTGCGTTACTTTAGATCACTTTTTTTTATCTCACTATTTCGACTATTACTAAAAATGTATATACACTAGTTTTGAGGGTCACTGAATACGAATTTGCTATCAGATTTTCGTAATTCAAAATGGCGGATCCAAGATGGCGGACAACTTTTTGCAAAATTTTCAATTTTTTCCAAAAAAAGTTGGTATCCAGAGTTTTTGGGGTCACTGATTACTGATTAAATGCCTGTATATTTTTGAAGTTTAATTCAAAAGTTGCTTTTCCCCACTAAATCAGTCGTTTTCGGAAAAAAATGACGTGAAAAAGGTATTTATTTACATAATATTGAAAAAAAGCAATAATAATAATTTTTTTCAATTTTTTTTTTGGTTGGATTGTGTCGGACGACTCAAAATCGTCTAGAAAAATTGGTCTCGATGAGAATTGACCACGCCTTCGATAAAAGTTAGGGCCTCGAAGTTACAATAAAATTTTTTGTTATTCAGGCATTAATGGGTTAAAGTGCAATTTATGTTAAAATCTTTATTTGACAGAATGTTCGTTTCAAATTATAATTGAGTTCGCAAGAAATTCTAAATTTCATTCACAGTCTGTCCAGAGTATTTAAGAATTTTTAGGAAATATGGTAATAAAGACAATAAATATCAGGAGACCTAGGAGCAGTGATAAGCGGAATCGGTCTTGGTCTTGCAGTCTTGGTCCGTCTTACAGAAAGTCCAATACTATACTTGAAGTAGCAAGACTAAACTTGCAGACCAAGACCATGTTTGCGAGACTTGACCAAGAACAAGACCGAACTACACAATTTTTGTTGACTTAAAGTCACTTTTTTCTATTTTTAATATCTTCAAGTTTTAAAAAAACTTATTCCTGTCTTTAACATGGGGTTTATTCAAAATGATAAGAATTTTATGAAATTTTAACAAAATAATTAGTGATTTGGTGTTAATTAACAATAGGTTTACCGAGTGGTCATTTTGACCCATTGTAGTTTAATTTGAATTTATTTTCTCCAGTACAATGCATGCTGTACTTTCTGAAAATATTTTGATTAATCTTTATAAGACATGTATAACTAATGATTAATTAAGAAATTTAAGAAGTACGGTATGATTTT
Organism: Dysmachus trigonus; assembly: GCA_949715965.1. Taxonomy (NCBI): domain Eukaryota; kingdom Metazoa; phylum Arthropoda; class Insecta; order Diptera; family Asilidae; genus Dysmachus; species Dysmachus trigonus. The sequence goes on along the minus strand of OX454323.1, from coordinate 55,234,595 downwards.
TCTTTGAAAGAATAAATTTAAAATAAAGTGACACATATCAAAATGACCCCTCGGTAAACCTAGTGTTAAAGTACTCCAAATTTAATAGTGTTTTGTTCTACAGTTTTTGAGACATAGTAATTCAATATGACGATCATTATTATAATTGCAACTTTGGTTAAATATAACTAAAAACAGTAAAACGGAAATCATTTAAATTTAGAGCATAAGTGTAATTAATAAAGTACCTACCAAATATGGTAAAATTTATCAATGACCCTGGTTATTCATACCAATTCAAATTAAATGAAGTCTTAACTAACAAGCCTTAAAGTTTTTAAAATTATTCATAGTTAACATCTTTTTTTTTAAACGTTGATGATTTAATTGGTTATTTCTTTGAAAAAACTTCAACTTGGAAAGTGTGGAGGGTATAGTATTGCGGGTAGATTTAAAAAATTGTAAAAAAATCGAAACGTAGGATTTTTTTCTTTAAATACTATTTATTGCTACTTTTTTTTTACTACATTTTTTCACTTTTTTTAATTGGAGTTTGCTAATATACCTCGAAGGATATTCTCTTCTTTCTTTTTCGAAACTCTCAATAATTTTCCTATAATTTCGCGCCTCTTGGCTTACTAACCATATTTTTTCAATTTTCTACCCTTCAACTACTCTAAGTTTTCCAACAATCACTTTTTCAGCCATGAATTTTTACATTTATTTTAGACTCCAAGAGTCTTGTAAATTAGACCAAGACTAAATGTAATTGTAATTTATTGAAGCAAGACCAAGACTATCATATTCTCATAATATCATAGTGATAAGATAAGCAAACTACCTAAGGGATTAAATCTTTCATAGAATGTTATTTGATTCATGTCTTAATTGCTCCTTTGAGCACCTTGCATAAAATATGCTGCACTATTAATCGAAAGTTTGCGCGTCTGAGATGTGTTGCTAATATTACAGAAAAAGATATAAAATTAGTTCAAATATAAATATTCCCTGAATTACCAACCCCATTCATTTCATCGACATATCTTCCAAATATCTTTTAATCATTTAAGACCTGTTGTCGATGTCATACTGTCAATACAAAATTTTTGATGTCGGCAAGGATTGACATATGTAGAGTCAACATTCTGCCCTGGGAGCCTATTTTGAAAGTTGATTTTCAGTTGATTTGGCAGCTAAAACACTAATTTCATTGCATTTAGCCTTAAAAATACTTACTCGACTCGACTTACTGAAAAGCTCCCTGCATAAATGCTGAAAATTTAAATGTTTTAATCACAAATTCAAAAGTGCGAGTGCTTCCTGGAGAAGATTGAAAAATGAAAGATAGCATTAAAATATACATATATTATTTTCAGATTTAAATACAAAATAGTCTTAAAACTAAACTTAAAAACAATATAAGTCTTTTGATAAAAAGTGCCTTAAAAATAAGACAATATAAATATTAACAACGTGAAGATCTTTTCAACAAAGCGTATATACAAAAAAGTATAGTCATAGGAGAGCGATTTGAGAGCAACAGGTTCTATTTTGACGTCGAGAATGATTTCTGTCTATTGTTCATGAGGAGGAGCATTCCAGCGTTCATGCCGACACTTCCCCATTTTACGCATTCTGACATCTGTAATTAAGAAAATATAATGAATTAAAATTATTTTACGTAACAATTACGCAAAATTTGTGGACGTGAGTTAAGTATCGTAAAACCGATAAGAATGCTTTCTTCAAATATTTTGGTGTCATTAAACCTTATAATTTTCCTATCAGATGTACTCAATATTTTCGTTGAATTGTTTTCCATACGAAAGTGATATCAAATCGTATTCGATGAAGTTTTTATCTGAGTTTTAAAAATTGTCCAAAATTTATACGTCAATATTTACGCATTTAATAATGCACTAGACGGCTTTTCTGCATTTATCACCAATTCTTCTAGCTGTTATCAGTGAATCTATAAATGGCACAACCGATAGAGGATTCGACAATTCGTTTTTTTTTTTTTTTAACACATGCGCCTTTAATCCTGATATACGGTTTAGCTGATAAATATTGACTGATTGAAATCACTCACCTGGCGTCTTCTGATATCTTGCTGCCTGCTCCCGTATCTGCACCAGTAAGCAAAGTGCTTTGAATTGTGCCAAAGATTTTGCTTAACCTTGCGAGCGAAGGGACACCTGGAAATAGATATACGTATATATTTTAAATTAGTTATAAATTATACTATATCTTAAGTAGGTCAAGTACCTGTGCTTTAATGTCCTTCTCGGAATGTGCTGGTTTCTCCTTGTCCGCAAAATTATTGATACGCAGGGTCCATTCATGTTTCCAAATGTCCTGGAGGGTCATTTTGAATATCTTGAAACCATTCTCCCGGATTTTGACTGAAAATATTTCAATTGTTTCGGGGCTCGGTTTTTTGTCTGCAAAATGGGCAAATTAAACATATTTTTCTTTTAGTTAAGATATAACACTTCTTTTATGCTTTTTTGGTTCGTACGAGTAGTGATGAAATGTACTGCAGATCGCTTACATTTTATTCTAATTCTTTTGGTATATCTGAAAAACCGGAGGATTCATTATCGATATTTTTTGAAAAACAAATTGCAAAAGATTGGTAATAAAGATTATTTTTTTTTTCTTTTTGAAAATTTAAAAAAGGTCTGATAAAAGGCGTTATCTAAAAACCTGTTTTAACGGTGTAATGCGCAACTACTTGGATGTTAAGTGTTAAAATCGCATTGAAATTTATCTACCATCTAATCAGCACTATCAACTCAGATGAATTACGACTTGAAATTATCAATAGTTAATTAGTATTTAGTTATTTTTAGAATAGATGTAGATTTGATATGTGTCAGAAAGTTAATTAGGGATGCATTACAAAGTAAAATATAATCTTAAAAGTGACTAATAATCACTTTTAATAAAAGGAGAAAAGAGTGATAGAGAAATGAGTAAGTAAAAAACTATTTTAAAAATTTTTACATTTATCTTATCGTTTTTGCACTATGAGGATGATTTATCGATTTATAACCTTTTCCGACACCATTAATTGATTACTGCAACGGATATTGCGTCTTAGGGGTGTGAATCAGACAACTTAATGGCTTAACTCTCGCATTTAAAACCTCTGGTTTCAATTTGACGCTGAATTTATCAATTAATCGAATTTGCTGCGCTGTGAAATTTGATTAAAAGTCAGAGTTCATTTGGAACATTGTCCTTAATTAAGATTTGGTTGACATTATTTACGCTATTCTAAGCACGCGTAAAAATAAAAATGTATTTTGGCTTTTAAGTCAATTTGTGTAAACATTCTAGATTTCCAATATTGAATTATAACAAGCTGCAAAAAGCTCTCTGGGAACGATTATTACTGCTTTCAGCAGGATGATGCTCCATTCTACATTGCGAATATTATTTAGAAGTAGTGGGCTAAAAATGTTGTTTTTCTCTTTAAAGAATGTCCAACCTATGGATTTTTTTATTTGAACTACAGAATAATATAGCTTGAGAATAAAATTACGTTAAGCACTTCAACTGTTTCATCCCAAATATTTGGGAGAAAATTCAGCGAAACTTTTACCTCCAGGTTGACTGACGTATTTCAGTTTTATCTTATATTTTTAAGTTTCATCTTATCTTGACCTTAAGACAGTTGTGTTTTGAAAATAAAAATTTCGCCGGATAGACAAGATATCTGATGAGTGGAAATTTTCTAAAAGTAAGTCATAAATTATGGAGTAATAAAACAAAAACTCTATTAAAATGATCGGAAACAAATTGGAGTGGACCTGACCAAAATTTGAGTGATAATTACCCGGAAAAACCAACTCAATAATTTTAAATGATAATTTTCATTGAGTCACACCTGACACATTTTTTTTATATGTTAAAGGTGAGAAAACTCAATTTTGAAGATATTGAATTATCAAAATTTGATTGGGTATCTGCCATATCATCATCTGTGATGAAAACTGTGCTAATCGTAGATAGCGCCCAATTCAGATTGTAATTAATTTTGTTTCGACTGTTATCGTTCATATTGCCCACATCATAGTACATATTTTAATCCCTTTCTCCAGCTTGTAAAATCATGTCACCCAAGAGATTGCGCGCTTCGTTTTATTGCATAACGAGATCAACTTATCTTTTTCTTTTTCACATTGTTATTTTTACCAAAACCGTGAAGTATTATTGCCCTCGGTTTTTTGTATTTCGTTTTGTAAAAGAAATGTAATTCAGGGACGGGTACGTGTGTGCACGAAAACAGCGAAATATTGTTAATGTAAACATCTCGAATGTGCCGCCAAAATGGACTGCGTGCAAGTTCTAACGCCCGAATGTGACCACAGAAAATAAACCTTGTTTTATCGTAAAGCTGTTGGCTTTCCTTGACTTCTTTACAAAGTCGACATGCGAGCTCAAAATTCATGTTGTAGCAAGTTTTTCCATAGACAAAACAATTTCTTATTGTGGTTATTTGCAATGTGTCGCCACACTTTTCTTCGAGCTGAATTTTATTTTTATTTTTCTGCACTATCTTTCTTTATTTACGATTTAAGTATCACGTTTCCTTACTTTCCCTGATTTTTAAGAAGAAAAATTCGATCAAAGAGGTCAGTAGTGTAAAAAAAAAGTATTTAAGTGAATTAAATATTATCTGAAGAGTTCAGATATTCAAAAATTAACTGGTCTATAAAAATGTTGCTCTGATAGGTTTTTATAGTATTTTTTCTGTATATTACGAATCGAAAACGAAAATGTTCCATTACATTCGGTTTTCAAGAAAATATTAATTAATAATAATATTATTAGCTCAAAATACAGTTCAAATGAAGCATAAGGTTCTAACTTAGTTATTTGTTAACTTTATTAAAATTTTATGTCAAAAACATCATCACCCTTTAAGGTAGAGCGATAAGCAGGAAGAATGCAGACCCATGTTATTATCAACGATGACTGATTTAATAAATTATTTGTTAGCAGTAGGATACAAATCACTTGAATCGGTTAATTAATAAACCAATTAAAAAACTGAAGACAGAAAAATATGTTTAATAATATTGTATGCAATATCTTGTGCCGGTTTATATCGCACATTTTATTTATAATCAAACCATAGTTAAAGTTACGTTTTAATATAGTTACGTTACTTTTAGATCAAATGTAATTCCTCTCAAAGTGCAAAAATTCGTTAATATGTATACATATATCTATTTGTGGAAATTCGTAATTTCCTTCCTTTTTATTGAATAATCGACTCACTTTTTTTTCTTTCGGTTAAAAATAGAAATTATAAAATATATTTGAATCGTCGTGCGTTTCTTTCGCATCGGTTTTCAAATATTACCACTCAAAAATTCTACAAAAATATCTCAAAGAATTTCGACTTATAGTGACGATTAAGGTGTAAAGTCCGCGAGCTCAGTGGCAAGCGGCTAACTTGTGTCAATTCATATTTACATATGAAATCTAGGGGAAAGTTATATAATTACCGGGAGAACACTTATGGATCATTTAAGATTTTCCTCCTGCAGCAATTGGCAGTTCAAAGGGTAATTGTTAAGGAAATTGACTGTAATTACGACATATACTATCAGCAGCCAGTGATTTTGATTTGAATCACTAAACTGCATAGTTTATATGAACAGTACTTTGATTGTGAGTTGATTAAAATATTGCAGTTGCAGTCTTTACCTCATATGTGTAATTTTGTGTTAATACTTTAGCAACTTGATTTGATATCGCGAGTATTTTTATTAAAAAACAAGCCAAATCAAGAGCGATTGAGGAAAAAAATGCAGTTTTTCTATTATGTATGATTCAATACCTAATTCTAATAATAGCAAAATTTTAGCTTTAGAAGCCTAGAAGATCAGGGAAGGAGTAAGGTATTTATTCGCACATTTTGGGCTATATCTTTATAACCAATTCGATAAAAATTTGGAATTTTTTTTAGAACCCTTGAAAGAATCATCCCTTCGAAACAATACCCCACACACGATACAAAAAAAAAAAAAAAAACCCCTTTTTTTTTTAAGGGGACCCAACTCAACCCCATTAAAAATTAAAAAAAAAATATATACTTCATAATCTTTGACTGTTGAAATATGTGCGCCTCACAAAAAACTAAAATTCTGCTAAATGTCAAATTCGTACGTCACGTCTTTTTCGGGAAAGACCTTTTCTGTAACAGAATGCCGGACGGACGCAAGAGTGAATTAAATAAATTAGAGTTTCCTTTTGATATATGGAACCCTAAAAAACATTTCATTTAAAAAAAAATACAAAACGATTTATATAATTACACATCGCACAATGATTATTTAAGATGTGACGCCAATTGGCGTCCCCGGTAGATTACGTAAAATTTATTAAGGATGCTAATTTACGTGCCCGGTCGTTAAAGTATTGCCATAAAAACTTATTTGTTCTACAGGATTTTAAATTCATTATGAATTCAAATACGAGTATCTTTTTTTTTTAAACGTTCGCTATTGACTTAAGCCAAGAAAAAATAACATATTTTGGACGCGGTAAGCGTAGTTAGCTGCGAACAAAATTGGAGAATCTAAATAGGAAATTTTTTGGTACAACCGTCTGAAGATATTAAACAAAATTTTATCCTGAAGAATCTAATCGCAAAGTTCTATTACGCTTGTATTCATTTGTTTACGGATTCTGTTGAATTTAGAATCAACAAGTACAAAAAAAAAAAAAAAAACCAAATTTAAAGAACAGAAAAAGCAAACATAAGATAAAGAAAGTAAATTTCCCGTATATTTCAGTGCAATATCCATAGCTTGAACAATCTATACTTGTTGCTACTGCTTTAAAATTGTAGAGAAATCTACATAATGATCTGGATAAAATTGTATTTAAATTTAATTTTAAAGTATAATCTTATCTTTCAGATAATTTTGTAGATTTTTGTGAGACACGAGATCGCATCTTCGTATAGATGTTTGATATTTATTTCTGGAGTTACAACTACCTAGAGATGTAAAAATGAATTAGATTAACACTGGAACATAATATTTTAGAATTTAATTTGTTTTTTTCTGATTTGTAACTTTTTAATTTAGGGTTCTGCATTTTAGGCCAGAGTTGTTCTCGTGTAAGCAATATATTTTTAAAATTGATAAAGGACGAAATGATTGATAGACGAATTCCTTAAATTGGCGGCAAAGCAGACGACAGGCATAACACTGCGGATGGTTCACTTTGCTATTCGTTATTAAAAAGATTCCTCTCGTTCTAACCAATACAAAATTTCTCGGGTAAAAATACAGATGGTTCTATGGTTTTTATTGTATAAGTGCTCCTAATTTTCCAACTTCGGTATGGAACACTAAAAAACGAACGAAAACAATAAACCAATAGGATTAATGATTAGCGAACTGATTAACGAAAGTCTCATCTCTATCGGTTGGTTTGTGAAAGTCTCATCTCTATCAGCTTTTACAAATCTATAGTCTCATAAAAGGTCGCAGACGAGACGTGATTAAAGTCACAAAATGAGAAATGAGGGAAATTTAGTTGTTATTGTGCAGATCATCTCCTTGGGAGATATATTTTTAAATAAAATATATATAAATTATATAAATATTCGTACGAATGTATATTTAGTGTCAACGAACGGATTAATGCAAGTTCTAACGTGTCGCAAATTAAGTCTAAAAAGAAAATCTCTTGAATGTGGTGGAAAAACAACAATATAAACCATAACAGTTATATTCACAACAAATTATTTGCATAATCAGTAACCTTGAAATGATGAGCCATCATAAAGTTTACAAACATGTGAAACAGTATCCAAGCCAAGTATGTCATTTATGCAGAACACCTTGCCAACACATGTCTCTATATTTTTAGGTAAAGTAATTTTTAATAATTTGTTCTCGATATTGATGAGGAATTGTTTCAGTAATAATAAAAATTTTTTTGGTCTATTGCAATTAGTTAAAAAAAAACACAAAAAAGGGGTCCTTTTACCAACTTTATATCTAGACCAAAGTAGATTTCACAATAATTGCCGGTACGCCGGTACGCCTAAAAAAAATTTCATCTTAATTGCTGAACCAAAAACCCAATGAACTAAATAATTTCGCGATAGACGCAAACACAAATTGAAAAATTATCCGCATAGATTTTCACCAGTTTTACGAATTGAAAAAGTAAAGAAAGCGATTTATGATGTGCAAAGATATGGTGGGGAAAAATTTTTATATTTTATTTAATACAGAATTTTACACGCATTTTTTATTGGCCCACTTTGGTATCTATGATCTATATAACCGCGACGAACGAGCCCCCAACAGTGATGATAAATTGTTTTATCACTGCAAAGATAACATCACTTAAAATGTTGCCATGAAAAAAGAAGATTTAGAGTCGCTGCTCGAGCCGCAATTCGCCCACATTGTGGCGCGCAATATTTGAGCTTCAACAACGACAGAGAGGCAACAAGCTCCAAGATATGGGGACACGTCCATTAAATAATTTATGCGAATAGTTGACGAGATTACAAATGCTTTTTATGGAACGGCCAGAAGCCACTTAACTGCACCGGACAGTAACGAACTGCCAATAAGCAAATATTATTTTAACCTCGGTAGTCGAAGTTGTGGCCAAAAATCATTCAATCATGGCACTAGACAGTGTGGTTTTTATGTGAAATAGAATCTTCATGCGGAATGAATTGTTAAAGCGAAGTGGAATCGATTAGAGGAAATTTGAGATGCGAAAAAATTAAAGAATAATAATGAATATCTACTGTGTACGAACTATATGGAAAGATGATGGAATGTTTAAGATGTGCATTTACTACTACTGTCTAGCAGTTATTTATTGTGCAACAAGAAAAATTGAAAAATATATATCTCACCTTTAGCAGTTTTGCATATAACAACTCCAAACCAGTTGTCATTTTCTTGCTCGCCGCGCACCTCAACGACGAATCCGCATTCGACGACAGCGCAAAATATTCTCTGCTCCTCCGGTCCAAACCATTTGGATTCTCGCAATTTCTGAACAGCAACAGTGCTCCCAAAAGTGGTCTTGTTGTTTTGCATCGGCCACCATTTCAGTGCACTTACAACAAAGCTATTGGAGCGATTCATATTTTTTCTGGTTTTGCAAAAATATTATTAAATCAAAAAAATTACTTGGGTCCACCCTTCTTCTAACTGCTTCTATATAAGACCCGAGAGGTGGAATGTGTTGGCCAAAACTAGCTTTTAAAAAAATAAATCACACGAATATTGCCACTCTATCCTTCTCGATTCGATAGTTTTTCTTCACAAATGTTATCACAAAAATTAATAAACTCATTAACCAGAGGGCGTTAACATTTACGGCTGGCTTTCAGCATGCGAGTCCAGCAACTGCATAAACTCTCTTCGCCTAGTGCCTAATTAAGTTTTTTGTTTTATGTTTTAAACAAACGAGGAACTTTCACAAGTCGACGACTTTGATTTTTCTTCAGCTTCTTCTGCTTCACACTCTTGGTTCACTCTGCCTCAATCCGTTCAACACTCGAAAGATAAATGCCGCCGGAGTAAACATTGCAATGCTTTTAAGCCGGCACGGCGCGCTCTTATGGTTGCGCCTCGCTATCGAGATCGAGTCGAATCGACCCACACCACCAGTGAAGATACGGCGATTCCCGATCGTATCTACGTGCCGTGGTACGTGAACCAAGGACAGTATTGCTGACCAGCGGAACGCTAGACTTGAGTTGGCTAATATGTAGTCAACAGTCGTAGAGTATGCACGCGCTTTGTCTTTCTAAGTCTGTCTACTTCAACTCTCTCCGTCTTCGCGCTTCGTTGAGCTTTTTTAAGAGAAAAATCGTGCACTCGTTAGCTGCTTCACTCGTCTTCGCTAGTTGACGAATATATGTGCTCAATATCGCAATATCGCCGGCAACTAAATATACACGCTGGTTTTGCGTCGTTTTATATCAACATTCCTCGTTCAGAAGGCAGACAGTGGCGGGAAACCTTTTAGGAGGTGCTTGAAGCTTCTCTATTTCGTTGCACATTAGTATGTCATATCACTCAATTAATGCATGTAGTTGAAAATTATCGCATTTGCCTGCTCTGGAGGAGGCCGAATTTCACATTGCATCGGAATTGTTCACACTCCCCAGGGAACAGTAACGTCTGTTTAAAATAATTATACTTCAGCTTGTTTACTTGCACTAGAACAACGTCTTTGGTTTGACCTAAAATGCATTCTAGCGTGAAAAACAGTGGTTCAGGCAATTTATATTTTATCAATGTATGCCACAACATATTCAACTTAAACACGGTAGGTTCCAACCGGACAAATTTGTTGTTCTGTTCTCTTAATTGTTCTACTGAAAACTAGGGGAGCTATGTGTAAAATGTTGGGGTAGTTAATAGGTCTGTCTGGTAACTATAAAGTTTTTACTTGCGGGTAAAATTTTTACCCGAAAGTGTCTGTTAACCTCACGCAGGGGAAAAACTGACCTCTTGACAGCACTTCCCCTCTTACACAAATTTTACCAGATTTACCCACGCTGCGGAGACCGGGTAAATTTGGGTAAAATCACAGATAGCTTGTCACTGTGTAATCTGTCATTTGTGTGTTTCAATTTTGCGTTGCGATTCAAATAGAAGAAGAAGTTATTGAAAAATTGTTTAAATAAATAAAAACCATATTTCAAAATCTTCAAAAATATTAAATAAATCCATAAGTTTTCCTTCTAACATCTTGATCACGTTTGACAATTTACATACACAAGTAAGATTTACCCAATTTTTACTTGAAGTCGTCTGGTAACTTTTGATGTTTATTACTCAAGAAATTTTTACCCAAAAGTTACCAGACAGACCTAATAGGTCTGGTTTTAAAATGGCCATTGTATACAATGAGAGCAAAAACCGGAATTTTCAAAATTATTGAGTTCCTCCACACGTCTTTAATTAACTGAAAAACTTTCTGACGAATACCTAAACCAGAGTCGATTTCTTCTTCATAGAAAAATAAATTTTTACAAAAAAATAAAAACCGACTTCAAAACTTTGCCTATATGTAGAAACTTAAACTAAAACATTAAAAACGTTATTTTTTATTACTTTAAAGAAAACAGCATTATTTACAATATCTAATCAGCTATTTTTGGAGTGGGTGCCAGCCAAGGAAAGTTTATAAACCTACAATAATTTGAGTTTATAAACTTCCCTTGGCTGACACCGACTCCAAAAATAACTGATTACACATTGTAAGTATTTAAATATCAATAATTGTGTATATTTTCCTTTAATGCTCTTTTCTTTAAAGTAATAAAAAATATTATTTTTAACTTTTAAGTTTAAGTTTTACATATGGGTCGGTTTTTATTGTTTTGTAAACATTTATTTTATTTCTCAATTTTTAGTTAATGGGAACTGTGTGAAATTCAATAAACGGGACACATCCCCTAATTTTCCACCTTTAAAGGTGGACAATTTAAATGGGACCTCCCTCGAGATATAGCCTATTCAATAAAAAAAGAATCATTAAAATCGGTTCACAATCGGCGAAGATATCGCGTAACATACCCACAAAAATGAAATGTAAAGAGTATGTTTGCGGAAAATGACATCTGAATGCTGAATTTATATAGGTTTACCAACACAATATACAATTAGGTTTTATGAGGCCCTATCTATCTATTGCTATTCTAGGTATAGTATGGTTAATAATAATACATACTTTAGTATGCAAAAATATGAACACTTATATAAAAACAAAATTATTTATCAACCTAAATTTATTTCGTAAAGTTTTGTATCCTTAAAGAAAATTATTATTTGTCTCAGTTCTTTGATACATTCAAATTTAAGGGATGCTGTAAATATATTTAATTTATTTCTCTTATTGTTATATATATTGCAGGAGTCACAAATATGCTTAATTGTGAGGTTTTGCTTGCAGGAAATTTCGCGGATTGTTCTTTTTTGAATGTGTAATTGTGAGTCATAAGACAGTATCCTATTCTAAGCCTTGTATAATTTTTAATTGAATCTTTTTTATTTAGCAGATTTAGATTTGAATTAATATGCATGAAATGTACTGAAAAACGTTATGGACGGGAAATATACTGAATTAGTTTATTCAGTCCTGATGAATTAACAATTCATAATTTTCTTGTATATATCTCTTAATGCTAGTTTATTTCTGCACGAAGCTATCATGGAATCAGTAAAGTATACCACACGAAATAAATTCTTTCCCATAAATATTAGAATAGGCTTGGAAAATTATAACCTCACAATTTTATGTATATAACTATGATATTTCAATTGATCCGGATGTCGATCAAACATAACCAAATCGACTATAAAAAAGCTTTTGTTTGGCTTTTATACACGATTTCCCAATGAGAAGGCTTCGGTATGCATGGTTGGATGCTTCAATTTCCCATTGGGTATAGTCGATTTGTTTATGTTTGATCGACATCCCGATCAATTGAGATATCAGTTATTTGGAATACAATAAATGACACACTAAATGCCTCGGGACTGAAACGTTCATAGAATGAAAAAAGGAGACGAGCAAAATAGGATATTCACACTAACTAATTAATATCTATCAATATCACACGTTGTATCAAATCGAACTCAAGCTTCGGCTGATTTTATATGTGTTTAAAATACTGCAATTCTCAGCCTTTGTGGAATAAAAGAATATCTTATTATATATTATATTTCTGTTAAAGCTCCCTGAATGTTATAAATAAATAAATAGATCTATATGTCGTGCGTTCGTATTACAGTCCATAATTGAGTGGATCACATAAAACACAGTTTAATGCACATTTACAAAATTCATAAAAACTTTTTCATTTGTATATAAATTACGTTATATTTGTGTACATGATTGGCGCCACGTCTAGAATACGTCCTTGAGACTAATCCACTGAACGTCTGTATGGGTTCAGGGGCTTGGAAAGATATCACGAGATTTATACTTAAAAATACTTTCGAGGGTGTGCGAAAAATCTTTTTGTAATTTATATTTTTTTTTATAAACCTCAAAAAAATCTTATCAATTTAAAAACTCTAAAAAAGATATATTTAAAAAAAGAGAGGGCAGTGGACTGAACTTTGAACAAAAAATTCTTTTGCTTCATTAATTCGAAATTAAAGAGACAACAACGAGCGATCTGTAAAACCCTAGAAAAATAATTCTGTAATCCTAAATCATTAGCAAAATTCTTGGCATATATATGTATGTATATATGGCCTCGAAACAGTTCTCTCATGTGATTAAAAAAATTTGGCTCGGGTACAGCTACTTAGCACACCTACAGTTCTATTTATAATTTTAAAAAAGAAAATATAATCGAAAATTTAATGGTCAACTGGAAATAAATTATTACCGAAACAACAAATAAAAAAGAAATATACATATTTCAGCAAAAAGGCAATTTTTTGTTCCGTCCTTTATTTACGTATTTGAAAATAGCATTGAACTTGATCAATTTAAGGGCAAGATTATGTATATGTATATAAGAGCTATTGGAATATAACAATTTAAAAATAAAACACATAGATATTTTAATAAATATATAATTAAGTGTTTTTCGGAAAGTTTGCAGTTATTAATTGATATATTTTAAGTTATGCGCTTTAGAGTTAGTTATCTTTTTTGCATTTATAACACTACATAAACTAAAATTTATCAATCGTATTTAATCAATAATAATAGCAATAATTCATAAAAACTAGGCGTTGTCGTTCCTCCACGATTAGATAATCAGGCAAATCCCCGTAAAATACGTTATCGTGAATTGAACCAACAATCTTGATATTCATATATTGGGTTCATGTGTACGTATGTATTATATCTGTACTTTCCTGCTGTTAGAAGAAGATGATCCTTAAAATCTTACATTATTCATTATTTTATTATGTTGAACACTGTAGGTTTTATATATTTATGCTAAAATATAAATTAATGTTTTTTTGTGTTCATTAAAATGATGTAAATGCTTGGTTTTTCTTCTTCTTCTTTTCTCGATAAAGTAACAATTAGTAAAAAATAATAGCAAGTGGCTGATAAACGCTAAGGTTTTATTACATAATTAGAAAAGGTACGATAAGTATTCCATTGACTTTGTTTATCTATTTACTATCAATTGGTCGTAAGAATTAGGAAAGTTTGACATATTCAATTAATATTTAATTAAATGAATTAACAGATAATTATGGAATGAACAGCAATTCGCTGCAAAGTCACGCTATGGAAATACATTCGCAAGCGAATTCCACGTAATTTTCCCAATAGAAACCGGAACTTTAATGGTTCTCCTATCACATCAAATATTTAAGCACCACCTTTGATAAAATATTGACTTTCAAGAAACATATAACATCAGTCATCCATAAGATAAAAAAGATATTGATAAAAACCTTGTACCCATTCATAGACAGGAAATTCATACTGAGCCTGGAAAATTAGCTAGTAGGTAATTTATAAAGTGATATTTCAAGTCCATACAGCATAAGGGCGCGGGTCCTGTGTCCGGTCCGGTGTTATAAATAAAACATAAATAAAATTGAATCGGTCATTTCAAAAACCAAGTCAAGTTTTTTTCAAATACTTTTCAAACTCAACACTGGATCATCTAAAATCAAAAAAAAAATCAAATTGTTAAAATTCAGCACACTTGTTATTTTAAAACAGAAAATAATTCGAAAAAAAATCTCGACGTCACTACCTCATAAACTGTGTAGAGAAAGCCTGCACAAAATTTCAAGTGGATCGGTTCAGTAGTTTTGAATATACAGTGTCCACCGACTTTAAAAATAGTAGTTTTGAGAAAAACGCATTTAAAGATTTTTATCATTGTTCTTCGAAATACTCACACCACTGAAAACTGGATCGAGAGTAGGGATATTTAAAGCGTTGTATCTCTGGCAGTTTTGCTCCGATCGACTTGAAACTTTCACAGGATATTCTTGAAGATGTCTACTTTCATTAAAAAAAAAAAGAAAAAAGAAATGAAAAATTTGAAAATGTCAACCTGTAACGTAGACCCTTAATTTGGGTAAAAACCCTCTTTCTCTAGTGCCCAAACACTATATTCAGCTCAAAAAAGTCCGTGAAAAGTCGTTTACTTGTGAATGACACAGTTTGTATGACTTATGTGGTTTTTTAATTCAATTCAATTCAATTCAAGTTGCTCAAAACAACATTTTAAAAAGACGTGCAAGTGCGGGACAAAATGATCTTGATTGGTCAGCCAGTCATACGGACCACAAAGTGATAATATAAGGGTTCAGTTTTTTCATTTCGAAGTATGGCACCCTACATTTGATTCTAATTCTACTCCACCCACCATTGGACGAAAAAGTTGACTTAGAGCTCATAGTTTTTAAATTAAATCGTATTACGGACACTTTTTTCTCAATATGTTCTTGTTCCGAAAACATACTCATGAAGGAATTATGTAAATCCTTATAAACTTTGAATTGACGCACGATAACTTATTTTAGTTTTAACTTTAGTTATTATTTTTACCAACTTTCCGGTAAAGGACATTTTACACGAAGGACGCTGAGATGGAAACAAATGATTTAAGCATGGCTGATATGAGCTGTAGTCCTTAAATTGAGACTTTAAATGTTACCTACAGAATACGAACAAGAATGACATTATGTATATTCGAAAAATTAATCCCATGTATAAAATTTATTTTAGCTTAATATTCCTACATTCTTTAAGATTGGACGGACCGAAAAAAGTAGTCTTGCTGACAACCAGAATAAACAATATAAGAGCAATAAGTATCAAATATTTATCAAAGCATTTATCAGAGCTTCTATACCAAAGTGTTTTATTTGAACCATCTCAGGATTCAACGCGCAATAACTTTTACAAGGTTAGACATTCAAAACGAAAATAAATAAGTATTTGCTGCGGTAAAATCTTTAGGATTTAAATGACAGCGATCCAAAATTCGAAATTGTTCAGTACATGCTCTTAAAACTCTACGATCTGTAGCCTGTGTTTCGAAAAGAATAAGTGCAAAACGTCTTAAAAGCACGTGCAAATTACGGTCAGAATGCAATGGTAAACAACTCAATATTTCAAATTGTGCTTCAAGTCAAAATTAGAACATTCAGTCAAGCGATAAGAGCCCCAGAGAAATTTCACAATTAGGTCTATATTTAGCCGGCGTTTTCTAAAAAAATTACTCTTACGATTGCGGCTGCCATTCGAAGAGAACGTAAACTTCGAGACTTGCACTTTCAGCTCCCAAATCCGAGTACAACTCGGCGAGGTGGCGACGCGCTTCCAAGCACGTGAGCTCATCTTAATAAATTATTATCAAAACAAACAATCACCACCGGTTGCGCTTTGGCCGAGCGAATTCCTCGCTCCTGGTTAGCGGCACACACCCACTTTTCGCAG
The DNA here is from genome assembly GCA_949715965.1 of Dysmachus trigonus. Classification (NCBI taxonomy): domain Eukaryota; kingdom Metazoa; phylum Arthropoda; class Insecta; order Diptera; family Asilidae; genus Dysmachus; species Dysmachus trigonus. The sequence goes on along the minus strand of OX454323.1, from coordinate 55,218,158 downwards.
GTGAGATAAAATCTTTAGTGCAATCAAGACTAAATGTCCCAAGGACTTCAAAGTTTGCCTTCGCACTTTATTTTTGGGTATTGTTTACGCTAGAACCGAAAAGCAATCGTAAAGATACGAATCGAAAATCCATAAGTAGCACACACTACGTCTCAGTTTCAAACCAGTGAAAAAGAATATCTTAATGCTTTTTTGGCGCGCAAATACACAAAAGCTTTTCAAAATTTATTCCTTATTCTCTGCACTGCATATTTATTTTTCAGACTAATAATAGTGTCTGACCACCACTAAATTTGAATGTCAATTTTAGTGTTCAGTGTCACATATCACCAATAATGCATAAGAGAAGTCGTCTACATATTAATTTTGAATTAAAAATCCATAAAATACAAGAAATTAAGAAAAATATATTCTTATGTCTGAATAAGCAGCAATTTTGAATGGAAAAAAAATGATTTCTGATTTGTTCACACAATTGTAAGTGTTTCTAATGCGTGTTCACTAATAATTGTAATACTTAACAATGATATAGACTAAATAGAAGAATTCCTTCAGCAACAAGAAGCGGAAGAATTTATAACAAAAACTGAACTTAAATGATTTAAAAAATAATTTTTCACATAATAATGCGAAACAGTAAGAAAAAAAAAAAGATAATAATATTAAGAAGGAAATCTTACACTTAAAATTATTTATTAGTTTAAGAGAGGGAGATTAAGATCAATTTTTAAAATAAGGCCAATCTTATAAAGACTTGTTGTTGTCAGAATACAAAAAAAAAAAGGTTTTAACAAAATTACCACATATTTAAACATCTTCTACTCTCCAGATTAAAGCTGTGCTTTAATATTGAAGCACACTGGATAAAGAAACGTGTATCGAATTTGACTGCGCACGAATTATTTTTAGAATTGCGATTTTATTATATCGTAAGTAAAATCTTATCGTTATCGCAACTTAAGACATTATAAAATTAGATTTTAACTGTTGATAAATGCACAATTGATTTTTCGAAAGAAATGTGCGCAGAAAATATATATAATCCCTAAATAAACATTTTGAATGTTTTATTTGTATGTATCGTAATAATTTTCACGTATACCAATATTTTTATAGGGTCATTCCATATGAAACCATCATTTTTGATTTCCATGAAACTCGGTGAGAATATTCGTTTAGATATCAAGGAACATTCATTATTATTTAGTTTTTTGTTACGTATCGGTACACAACCACTAAAACATTATTTAAAATGCGATTGTGTGTGAATGGTAGAGAATTAAAAATACAATTTTGGTTGTTTCTATTTTTGATAATATTTAGCTAGCTTTCCTATTGAATCTAATAAGCTTTTGTTTGTGGAAAAATCCATGATTAGCGTGTTCGACAATATTCTTGTATGGAAAATAACCTAAAAATATAAAAGTGTTTAAAAATAACATATTTCATGGTTCGAATTCAACACTAGAACTACCAAGACACGTCATATTGACGGGTACTTAAATTCTTCCTTGAATTAATTATATTTTTCGAAGTTATCTCTTAAGATTTATACCAAAACTTATTAAGTTTCTTAATTATTTATTTATTAAAGCTTTTCCATTTATAATTACTATTTCAAAATTGAAATTACTTCACATTAAAGGTGCAGAAATATTGTTAAAATTATATGCTTGCGCTAGTTCTAGTGTTAACATGTTGGTGGACACAAGATAAAAATCGGAAATTTCAAGGAAATGAAAAATGTTCTGTACTTTCCAAAATTGTGCATCTTATATCACAAATTATAAAAGCTTGACGAAAACCACATATCTATCAGATCTACAGTTTGATTACTTTTTTATTTCATTGGTTGAAAATCGGCAGGTAAATGTCAATTTAATAACTATATACCAATAATACCGGAGAGCGAAATATTTCTAATTCATTATTAACTAAATCGCTTTTTTAATGTGAAGACGTTCATTGAAAAAGAAGTAAGATATCAAGATTGTCTGATTGGTTGGAAAAAAGTATAAAATCGAATATTGATAACATGAGTATTCATAAACTGGTTATTTAATTACCTGTCAATCCGGCTATATTTCATGACAACAAATAATCATATATGCATATGTTTGCCACGTGGTTGTCAGTTCAATCGTACATCGCTTTTTTGTTACTTGTGTCAGTATACCAATCCTTCAAAATTAAATATTTGTTATTGATTATACAATCAATTTTTTAAATCTAATTAATGTCAACCAACGGAAAGGATTACAAAATTAATATAATATAACAATATAATTAATGTGGCAGAAAATTATTAAGATTAAAATCAATTAGCATGTATCTGATCATTTAAATAATTAAAATATTTTTTTGAGATCCAGGCCGCTATCTCATTTGTCTTGCTTGCTAGTGATAATTATTAACCCTCAGTCACACAAGGCCTTTTCCATTTAGAATTCACAAAGTCGGGTATGGTCTACCCGTCCAGAGTTTGGACGTGAATACCGTATAGTGAAAGTATTCGTTAGCAATTTCGATGCTACTTTTTCATTTGTTTGGGATATTAACCTTTCGTTCCCAACATAAAAAATTATTAATTGTAAAAATTACACAGCAATAACAAAACATTTTTTTTTCAAAAAATTATAAAACATATCAAGTACGATTTTTAAAAAGTATAAACCATCAATCCTTGTAAACAAATGTTCGAACTATCATAAAAACAGCACGACTTAGTATTTTACTCCAAAAACCATATTTTTTTTGTAATTTGAAAATGAGCAATTTTCCAAAAAAGTGGACGCTCAGCCAACAAGGCAATTTCAACCGCATTCCTTCGTGCACGGGTTTCCATACTAAAAGCAAGGATTTATTATAGTTTAATAGTTCAAGAAACACCAACTTAAATTGTTTTACAGAAAAAATTATTTCTTCATACTTTAGAAATAGGCCTCCATATACGAATTTACTATCCTTAAACTGTCACAGAAAACACGCATCTTGCTCATTTTTTGATCGCTAGAAAGAAAAAAAATGATAAAATATTATTTGTATACTAAAAATATACATCAAAAGTTGATGTAATTGCTCTTTTGTACGCATTTTTACTTACTTGTCAAATTTTGATTATCGACGTTTTCTAACGAATTCACACATGGCGGGTAGAAAATACCCAGACCAATATTCGGACAAATTAAACAGTATGCTAGGTGACACTAATAACTTTGACGAAGCACTAATTAGGTACTTTGGTACCTCTACTTTTTTTACGCATGCGCTTTAGACATGCACCCCTTCCCCCTGGAAAATGCTACGCGTTTCTAAAAGGCTCTGGGTATGGTATACCCGACCTTTGTGACTGAGGGTTAATTATATTCAAAAAACATGATATAAAAAAACGATGAATCATAAATTCCGGGCATATATTAAAATCACATTATGTAAACCTTTACAGCAATAGTGACAATGTACTTGAAGTTTACTTCACACTTGCCACAAAATGTAAAAAGGAATTTGATCTTGTGAAAGAAAGGAAATGAATGGTTTTCTTGTACACAACTCATTTACATATGTTCTCGTGACGTTTTTGCTTCTTACGCCCGGGTACGAAGGTGGCATATGCAATAAAATATCTAAATGAACGACTAAACTGACTTACGCATGTCTTATGACGCACGAATATTTGAAAGATAAATTTAACTTCCCAGGGATGTTGCGAACTATAGGATTTTTTATTTTAGCGAAAAATACAAGCCAAATTAGAAGATGAGTATTTTGATATTTTAGGATAATTTTTTCAAGTAAGCATGTGAATATTTTTTTTGAAAATTCAATTATAACGAACGTTTTATTACAGGTATACTGTAATGATTACGTATTTAATCTTATGTTTAAACAACTTTATGTTAATGAAATCTTTTAATTATCAGTAACATGTTGAACTTTGAAAGTTGCACGATGGATTCTTGGTCAAAGTCTGATATTTCTCAGAAAAAACAAAAATAATTAAAAAATTAATTAATGGTTGAACCATTCCCTAATTGTTGGTATCGACATTCCAAACACAGTTAAAAAAAAAAGAAACCTGATTAAAGTTTGCTCGAGCTTGCAGTCCGGTATAACCTTTGATGCCATCTATCAAAAGACAGAAAGTAATAAATTTTTCGCAAAAATCTCTTAATTGATCCATTACTTTACCGAACCACTTTATTGTGGTAGTCGAATCATTTAGAAAACGATTTTTTCCCAGCACACGGAAAGAAAAGCTATCATATATTACGCACAATACGCATAAGTTTTACATAAATTAAGTATGAAATTCTGCAAACAGTTAGTGGTCATAAATTTATCATATACACTTGATTTCATTCCTTATGAATAATGCAAATAAATGTATGCTCAAATTATTAAATTAAATTTATGTATTGTAGTAAATAGAGAATAAAATTTCATAAACAGAGAAAAATAAGTAAAATCAATTACTTATGATATAGCAAAGTATAAATTTCATAACTTATAATCATAAATTTTAATTTAAATCATAATTCAAGGACGTATTGCATTGTGATTTAAAATCATAATAATTATTATTAAAAAAGAAGGAAAGATCATAATTCTAATATAATAATAATTAAGTAGAATAAACCCTGCGTAGGAAATAATAATATAATCCATGATCATCAATAAATTAATAATATTAACATACATTTCATATTATAAACAAAATTTTACACTATCAAAGTAGTCTTATCATAAAACACAAAACATAAATTCAAGATCACAAAAACCAAATTAAGTTACTCACGAATTATACGCACATAAGGCCTTGAATAATACCTCTTCATCATACCATTGACAAATTATATTCATAATATTATACGTGGAATATGCTTTATAAAATTTTACACATTAATTATGAAGAAAATCCAATTATTTGTAAGTATTTTGCAATTCATAAAATATTGACAACAGATTCAAATTATAAACAAATTGAAAACAAACAATTGGAATCTAATGTTTCTACTATTACTTGCATGTATTACTATGTAGTGCTTTTAAATCCATTTTAGATTTAAGAATTTTACTTGCTAGTATAGAGCTTAGCTAGTTATAATATTTTTTCTTTTTTTTAGATTCTTTATCATCTGCAAATTTTTATTCCTTTAATTTATTAATAACCTTGTAGTAACCTTAAAAGTTTGTATAATTCTTTCCTCCAGTTTTTTTCCAGGCACAGAATAAATCTTATTATTATTTTTTTTTGCAAAGTTAAAGGTAATAAAAAGTTAATGATGGCGCCAATTAATGTGTCTAACATAGTAGTTGTCTCCATTCAGATAATTCTAGTATTACGTAGTTAAAGAAATTTTAAAATTGTGCAAAAAAAACTCGTTCATAATTTTTAGCCACACTGAGAAACCAGTTCTACATGCTTTTTAATGAGCAAGAGTGAAAACTTTAGTGAAGTTGATAATTGACTATACGAACATTTTGTACTTCTTACGAATATTTGCTTATACATTTCACAAGTGCAAATTTATTTGTAGGAAGTCTAAAGTTTGTGGGCAAGGCATAATTAAATTAGAACAATGTTGTTCCAAATGATTAAGACCTAATTTACATATTAAACATCTCATTGTCATGTTGCATGTTCTACCTCAATCGCGCAATACATTGTCAAATAAAATTTTGAAATCTCTGCAAACCCACTTGGATAATTTATTAATCGTGTCTCTTTGCTACTTGTTAATCTGCGCTCCATGACTCCAGAGTACTACGAGCAAATATTCACGTACGCGCATTTCCTCTTATAATTAGAGGCTGGAAGGCGGAACGTGAAGCTCGTTGGCTTGGTCACTAAACCTGTCTTCTCTTTTCGCTGAGAGCTATATTAAGACCGGTCCCAAAGCTCGAAATTTAAGAGTGCGATCGGCTCTTCACTTCAGCTTTTTAGAGGTAAAACCGCTTTATTATAATATAACAACAAATATTTGAATCATCAACTTTTTGGCAAAAATACCGTGCAAAATATGTGACTTTTGGAGGTAGGCCAAGTTAATTTACACCAAAAAGATTTTCATTTTTTCACACTGAAATAGCGCAAGTATGAGAATGGCGCCGTGAAAACAATTCAATTTATTTTGTTTTTTTTAATATAGGTTAAAATTGGAAGGCTTTCTCCATAAAAAGTCTCTATGTCTCGGTGCCAAAAATACCTGTGTCTATTATGATCATGTAAATATCTATTATTTAACATTTATCGCATTCAGATTATGCGAGGTCAGTAATCAAATACATGAACATTAAATTATTTGTGTTTGCAATGAGCCGCTTCTTACCAAATCAACTTTTTGTAAACAGGAAAATAGTGATCGTGAGAATGGAGTTGCTAGAGGTCAGCCAAAATTGTTGTCTTAATATATGGTCGGAGATTTTTGCGTTTTAAAAACATTCAAAAAATGCGCGGCGATATACAATGTACAATACAAACGTATACCCTCTTGAGTTTGGTTCAACGATGATTCATCTTAGAGTGTTGAGGCATTTTTACGGTGTTGATCTTTCGAGGTCTCGACTTTAAGATTCAACTGAGCTTTTAATTAAATCATTATCTTTATGTGAAAGATATGTAAATCGTGCTATTGCGATTTTGAATTGGTTGCAATTGAACTATCGAACTTGACATGAATTTTGAAGCGCCGATCTAATAAATTATTTATCTAGGATCTCAATTAACATTTTAGAACATTGTTTCGAAATTCTTATTCTCGGACTAACTTAACTAACCACTTTATTGGTTTTCTTCAATCTAGACATTTATTTTCCTCATTGTTCAACTGGAGAGCCTAAATAAGTACTGAATCTCATAAAGCATGAACCCATTTATCTATTAAGCAAGTTTAATGTCTCTCTTCTGACTCTAACCTATCACAAAAATGTTCATGTTGACCATGAAAAATGAATTCTTCTAGAAGAGTTAAGCTTTCGTTAGCTTTAACTCATTCAAGCTACAAGCTTCGGAAATAAAGTTGTGTTTGCTGTCCATATCTGCTGCTACATGGCGACATGAGCAAGATATACTTTAAAAGAATTTTTTAATTCTTGTTTATGTAAATTATTTGTAAATACAAGTAAAAATTAAACGGGTTGTTTACAAAAACCTGTAATAACAAAAACCGTTAAGCGTGAAACTTTGCCAGGTGTAAAAACAATCATATTTATTTGTTGACCTATGCACATATGCTGACAGATATTTTCAGATTATTTGAAAAAAGGTTATACAGAGTGTCCCAAAAATAGCAGGTCAGAGTGACATGGAACATATGTTAGCCTTAGATCTGTCAGATAATATAAACATGACCTTAGTAAAAGTTTCTTAGTTTTCGAGATATTGTCACTTTTTTAATTTTGTTTAAAATCCCTACTTTTAGTTAGAATTTCAACCACCATTGCTAAAAATAACTTCAAGTTGTTTACTTTTTTATTTTTCAGGTATCTTGAATAGTTGTTTTAGGCGTTAAAAGTAAAATTTTGCCAAAATTTAGTGTACCTTCCAAGGAAAATAACTCATTTGTGTTACCTTTTAACTCTGTCAAAATTGTAACTTAAACTTTGACAATCAGTCGTGGAAAAAAATGTACTAAAAGAAACTGGAAAATTATCTTAAAAACTACTCAATTTAATGTAGATTCAGAAATGGTATGATCCTTGGGGAATTATTTTACAAAAACTAAGAAATTGCTATTTTTATCATTAAGGGTGTAGAGATTTTAAACAAAATTAAAAAAGTGACAATATCTCGAAAACTAAGAAACTTTTACTAAGGTCATGTTTATTTTATCTGACAGATCTAAGGCTAACCTATCTTCCATGTCACTCTGACCTGGTATTTTTGGGACACCCTGTATATAAAAAGTAATTTTTTTGGTACAAGTTTATAACTTATCAAGACTCCTATTTAGAACTTTAAAAAACTATTCGAAAACAACGACGTCTAAGAATTTATCTCAATTGGAATTCCAAATTATTGAATAACGCTGTTACTCCTTGATAGGCAATAATCTCAAAGAGTATAGGAGATAGGATAATGCTTGGACATAATAACACAATCGGAATCATCAGAAATTATAAGCAAATTGTAGTTACAAAAAGAAAAAAACAGATTTTCTGAATTCGAAGGCTTGCTATAAGTATATCTGATTTTAAAAAATTTTTCTAATGCTTCCCTCTATCACCTCTGATACAGATCAGGAATCATCATTTCACTTTCCTGAATTTTAAGGTCTTATTGTGAAAATTCTATGTGACTTACAAAAATATTTTGATGAAGAATTTAATGCTCATATTCTCAAGGAATTGAACCTTATTGAAGATATATACATACCTGCGACCAGTTCTCTATTAAATGGTGTATATTATCTGTATATACTTCTATACTATACGTATTGTACGACATCGTTAACGAGCGTCTCAATTGGCAACAGATCGATAATTGGAAATATCGGATATGTTGCCTTTTTTACTTAATAAAAAAAATCAAAACTCACCTAATAATTAAAATACTTCTTAATAATTGTTCCAGTGATATGAAAAAGACATAACAACTGTCTAAATTTAAATTCTGATTATAATTGCCTGACACCTTTTTTCTCTTCCGAGAATTTCAATTAAATTGAATGTGATGCATATTTATGCCTTTGAAGAAAATTAAAACAAAGTGACTTATTTTACTTTTTATATTTAATTGCCTGTATTCACGGCAATGGCTTTTTTTTTGCTCCAAACAAGGGATAGAAGACATTTTTCGCTTTCGAATTAAGAGAGCTGGGTTTTGGATAGTCAGAAACGAAAAATAAAGTTTTTGTCAACATGTGGTTAATTTTTGACAGCGTTTGAAAGCGTATAAATTTGTGTTAATACCATTCTCAAAAGAATGGTATTAACACATTTGAAAAGAAATTTCCGCTGAAGACAACGTATTTCGAAAACTAACTCGAATTGATAGTCTTTAGTGGTTATTTTATAGAATTCAAACTTTTATTTGAATAAAGCAAAATAATTCGATTTTTGAATATTTTATTAATATTCCAATTTTTTTTTTCCAGATTGTAGCCCGAAGGCATGACTTGAAACTGATTGTGACCTCAGCTACGATGGATTCGACAAAATTTGCTACCTTCTTTGGGAACGTTCCAACGTTTACTATCCCTGGACGAACCTTCCCAGTAGAAACATTTTTCAGTAAAAACACTTGCGACGATTATGTCGAATCCGCAGTTAAGCAAGCCCTTCAAATTCACTTGCAACCTGCTGATGGAGATATTTTAATCTTCATGCCTGGTCAAGAAGATATTGAGGTGACCTGCGAAGTGATAGCCGAACGTCTGGCCGAAATCGATAATGCGCCTAATTTATCAATTTTGCCAATTTATTCGCAACTTCCGTCTGACTTGCAAGCGAAAATTTTCCAGAAGTCACAAGATGGAATTCGAAAATGTGTGGTTGCAACGAACATTGCAGAAACGTCCTTAACAGTCGATGGCATTATATTTGTGATCGATTCAGGCTACTGCAAACTAAAAGTGTATAATCCTCGCATTGGTATGGATGCGCTGCAAATTTATCCAATTTCGCAAGCGAATGCAAACCAAAGAGCTGGTCGTGCTGGTCGAACTGGACCTGGACAAGCATTCAGACTTTATACAGAAAGACAGTACAAAGATGAACTTCTACCATTGACTGTTCCCGAAATTCAGAGGACAAATCTAGCGAATACTGTACTTTTACTTAAATCACTTGGGGTTGTTGATTTGCTGCAGTTCCACTTTATGGACCCTCCTCCACAGGATAATATTTTGAATTCTCTCTACCAACTGTGGATTCTAGGGGCTCTGGATCACACCGGAGCTTTAACCCCTTTGGGAAGGCAAATGGCAGAATTTCCACTTGATCCACCTCAGTGCCAGATGCTAATCGTATCATGCCAAATGGGATGTAGCTCGGAAGTTTTAATTATCGGTAAGATATTAGATACATTAAAAAATGTTAGTTATTTTTAATTGGATATTTTCTATTTGTTCCCTAGTATCAATGCTTTCAGTCCCATCAATCTTTTATCGGCCAAAAGGCCGCGAGGAAGAGGCAGATGGAGTTCGTGAAAAATTCCAAGTGCCCGAGTCCGATCACTTAACATATCTAAATGTTTATCTTCAGTGGAAGCAAAATAACTATTCATCCAATTGGTGTAACGAACATTTCATCCATATTAAAGCAATGCGGAAGGTTCGTGAAGTTCGTCAGCAACTTAAAGATATTCTTGTTCAGCAGAAACTGCCTGTGAAATCATGTGGATCAGATTGGGATATTGTAAGGAAATGCATTTGTTCAGGTAGGAGAAAAAATTTGGATCTTAAAGTAGAAATAGAAGCAAAAAGCAGTGGCAGACAATAGGATAAGAAGAAAAATATCTTTAATCCAGGATTTTGTTTGTTTTCGTATAAAAATTACGTTTTTCTGATATTTTATTATGTTAATTGTATTTTTTTTTTTAACTATATAGTTGTGCGCCACTAAGTTTCCTGGTCGTACATACAACTTCCACTTTCTTGGAAATCCATTGAAGTTAAACAATATCCAATCGCAGTGTGAAATCAGTGACCTAGAAAATGTCTAAACCATAATTTGCATGGACCAATTAAAACTTTTAGAAACGACTAAAATTATAATGCAAAAAGATACGACTAGAAACTTTATTCTTTACTATTTATCTTCGGTTTCTGTGTCCTCTGCCTCTTCCTTCATCACTGAGTGCAGTTTGATACGCAAGACTAGGAGTGTAAGTTATAAACTGACGCACTTTGTTGTAATACATTTTTAAAGGCGCCCTGGGTCGATTGCTTAGGTATTGTTCTTTCAATTCTACCTCCTCTTGCAAAGTTTTAACTTATTATAATTATTTTTGGTGCTTACCGTAATTTCCAAAATAAAACAAGTATATAGTTAAAAAAAAATGCTTATTCTCAATTACTTAAAGAACAAGGTCAAACAAGACCTACAAAAAAATGTTTTTTTCGAATCCGAGGTGGACCAAAATCATCATTTCAAGTCGAAAGTAGCAATAGTTTTATAGAAATCATGTTCGCCAAAAAATACATGAAACATTAGAATTAGACATTAGAACATTAGAAGAAGTAGAATTTTTTAAAATTTCTACATTTCTGTTAATTCTCTACAAAATTCTTGATTTGCTTTTTTAATGCCAATTTATATTTAATTTCAGTTCAGTTTTAAATTCTCTAAAAAATAAAAATGTATTTATATGACTTGATTGGTGCATAACACTTCACAAATAAAAGACGATGACATTATTATGTTGTCAACATCGCCCTACACGGGGAAAATTTTTGCGCAATGGCCCCGGTTGCACCAAACTGTCCGTGAATGGTGCCTTAAAGCTTTAAAAATATCAATGTAATTAATTTTTCCTTAAAATTTCCATGAAACATTTTTAGAGAATTAAAGTACAAGATTCTGTTAAAAAACGCCAAAATATATAGTTTTTCAAAAAAGTTTTTCTTAAAACCTTTTGAAACTATTGCAAAATTCTGATTTTATGGCAGTTTATTCCAAAGTAAGGTAATTTTTTTTTCGGCTTCTTTTTGGTAATTTTATTAATGTTGTGCTTCAGCCGCTGATTTTGGTTTCTAATGTGTTTCTGTCTTAAACCATTAAAATGTCAAGTTTTATAACATTAATTATGCTTAATTAATACTTTTCTTTGTATTCAGCCTATTTCTACCAAGCGGCTAGACTTAAGGGTATTGGAGAGTATGTTAATTTACGTACTGGAATGCCTTGCCATTTACATCCCACTTCAGCTTTATATGGATTGGGCACCACCCCCGATTATGTTGTGTACCACGAGTTGGTCATGACCGCCAAGGAGTACATGCAATGCGCAACAGCCGTAGATGGATACTGGCTAGCAGAGCTAGGACCTATGTTCTTCTCAGTGAAAGAAACTGGACGAAGTGGCCGTGAAAAGAAGAAGCAGGCAGCCGAGCATCTGAAGGAAATGGAGCAGCAAATGCAAAAAGCACAAGAACAGATGGAGGAGCAAAAACTTCAGGCCGCACAGCGCGAGGAGGCACTCATGCCAAAACAAGAAATTCTAACTCCTGGTGCCACACCTAGACGTACACCAGCTAGAATAGGTTTATAAGTCAACCGAACTATTGGAGAACGTCTAAAGACTTTTTATCAAGATTAATGCATAAAAAGGTTTGCAATAAAAAAATGACAGTTATTTAAATAATTTTGTCGAAGGAGTTTTAATTTATTTTTGGCCTTTCGAATCCTATAAATAATATTTCAAGTACATATTTACCGCTTTCAATGTTTATTTCTATTTATTGTTTACACTTGTATTTTAAAACATCATTTAACAGTGATACGAGTGAATTTGTATACTATACCTTTAGTCGGGGTGCCAGAGGTTTTCATTTCGTTGTTGGACGGAATTTGATGAAAAATGGCAGAAAGGGAAGGTCATTGCCCGTACAGTGACCCATTAAAAAAGTTAGAATGAGCGATGTCGGGAAGGTACTTTGTTATTGCAAAATAACTTTGATAACCCGTTATTTTTCAGTTTTCTTGGAATAACTCGAAAACGAAGCGTTTCAGCGAAAAATATTAAATACAAAAGTTGTTCAGCTGATGATTTTACGTAGGAATACGGTTTTTTGATTAATTAAAAAATTGTTTTTCCGACCGAAAACCAGCAGAAAAGTAACAAAAATGCAAAAACAATAAGCATTAAAAAATAAAGGAAAAAAACGATTTCCATCGTTGATATTTGGGTTATTGATAGGTATTGGTATTGTTAACCAAATGCACCCGGTCCGGTTTTTCAAAAACAATATGGCGACCTATTGCAACATTGTTAAGTTAAAACTTTGGAACGCTGTAAATTCTGCATGAACAAACGGATCTTGATGAAACAAATTGGAATCGGTAGGTATTAACGGCATCTTTGAGTGTGCCAAAATTCAAAATTTTTCAACAATTACTTTTTTTGTTATTAACCAATGTGTATTCGTAATTTCGTCAATTTACAACATTAAGCTTTGCAACAAAATGCATCAAATCATCAAAACTCGCTATTTTCGCGTTTTTAGTCACCACTGTAGGATGTTAAGAGTAATCAAATGCATTTTGTTATTGTTGTAATGTTGTAAATTGACGAAATTACGAAGCACAGCAAATGGTTTTTGGTTAATAACAAAAAAAGTAATTGTTGAAAAATTTTGAAATTTGGCACACTCAAAGATGCCGTTAATACCTACCGATTCCAATTTGTTTCATCAAGATCCGTTTGTTCATGCAGAATTTACAGCGTTCCAAAGTTTTAACTTAACAATGTTGCAATAGGTCGCCATATTGTTTTTGAAAAACCGGACCGGGTGCATTTGGTTAACAATACCAATACCTATCAATAACCCAAATATCAACGATGGAAATTGTTTTTTTCCTTTATTTTTTAATGCTTATTGTTTTTGCATTTTTGTTACTTTTCTGCTGGTTTTCGGTCGGAAAAACAATTTTTTAATTAATCAAAAAACCGTATTCCTACGTAAAATCATCAGCTGAACAACTTTTGTATTTAATATTTTTCGCTGAAACGCTTCGTTTTCGAGTTATTCCAAGAAAACTGAAAAATAACGGGTTATCAAAGTTATTTTGCAATAACAAAGTACCTTCCCGACATCGCTCATTCTAACTTTTTTAATGGGTCACTGTACGGGCAATGACCTTCCCTTTCTGCCATTTTTCATCAAATTCCGTCCAACAACGAAATAACCCATTTTTTGAACCTCTGGCACCCCGACTACTTTCCGAACAAAGGACCCCGCAAATTTCTTATGGAAAATGGGTTTCACTGAATTTTCTTCAAACTTAGCATAGTGATAGTTTTCAACGTGCTGATCAAAAGTCTCAATGGGCACGAAGTCATCCTATGATTAGTTGCGGAGATATAGAGGGGTGAAGCGTGAGACATTTGCTGTACACCCAAGTAATAAAAAAATTTCGCGATTTTTTTACACGAAAACGATCAACTTTACAAGAAAATTCTATATAACAGAAAATACTTTAAATGAGCCAAAGAACACGCGTGATTTTTTTCAGAATTTTTTCGACTATTTTTGGTTTTTTGGATTTGGCCAATTTTTGAAAAATCCAAAAATAGTCGAAAAAATTATGAAAAAATTCACGCGTGTTCTTTGGCTCATTTAAAGTATTTTCTGTTATATAGAATTTTCTTGTAAAGTTGATCGTTTTCGTGTAAAAAAATCGCGAAATTTTTTTATTACTTGGGTGTACAGCAAATGTCTCACGCTTCACCCCTCTATATCTCCGCAACTAATCATAGGATGACTTCGTGCCCATTGAGACTTTTGATCAGCACGTTGAAAACTATCACTATGCTAAGTTTGAAGAAAATTCAGTGAAACCCATTTTCCATAAGAAATTTGCGGGGTCCTTTAGGTTTACTTGCCCAATGCATTCTCTATGAATATTTTCTCTTCCGCAAAAACGAAGCGACGACTCTCTTTTTCTCTTCTTATTTTCTACACAATTCTGCACTCTAGAACATATAAACAGAAAAATAAATCTTTTTAAACACGCTTTAAATGTACAGTAGAACGCCGATTATCCGAACGCCGATTAACCGAATCGCCAATTATCCGAATCGGTCCTAAGCGTAATATAAAAAATTAAAACCAAGTAATTTTTCAATAAAAACAAGTTTTGTGGGGACGCAAGAATACAAAAATGCAAGTGACAATTGCCGTGTTCAATATTGGTAGTCAGAGAGTGTCAGTTTTGAGGTGAGCTCGAAGCTCCAGCCAGACAAACATATATAGATATACTTCTCACCATATACCTACCAAGCTATATATTCAACAAGCTCAAAACTGGTAGTCTCTGGTTGCCAACTTTGAACCTACCAGTCTATGTCCGATTATCCGAATTTTCGATTATCCGAATCGACCCCGGTCCCAATTAATTCGGGTAATCGGCGTTCTACTGTACTTCACTTTACAGTAGGAGATAAAACTTGTTTAACCATTTGATTGCTGAGAGTTGTTATTTCGATGCCAAAACGGATATGTTGGGTGCTTACTCGCTAAGGGTGTCGTTGCAGCAAAAAGTTAATAAATTGCGTATTCTATATTTGAAATATATTTAGTATAAAAACTACAATTCTACAATTGGTAAAATCATTAGAATTAACTTTTAATGTCTCAGCAATCTTTATACTAATAAAATCCGCTCAGCACTCAAATAAGAAAATGTTTAAGTTGACATCATTCTAGGAATTTTTGCAAATATCTTTGAGACTAGGTAAAAAATTTCACAATTTCTTTTATAAAAAATACAAACATATTTCGGCTTTTCAACCCCTTATAAATAATTGATAAAAAAAAGTATTTTATACTTTGAACACTCTTAGTAATAATATTAGTATTAGTAATAGTATTAAATAATGTTACTTAGAAATCCTCTGTTACTACCGTCAGTATTGCATCCTACGATTTTACCAGACGTTTGAGGTCGGTGAAAAACCTGACTGATATTAATTAAGTCGTCTTCAAACAGTTGATTTTTCAGTAATAGATTAATATCAGTCCGCATTTTGTGCCAACTTTAAACATCTGGTAAGAGATCGTAGGATTTAATATAAAAAATACTAGTAGGAGATTTTTCGATGCGGTCCTATTTATTTTTTTAATTTTTATTTAATTCTTTTTTAAATTCGCCGCATTAAAAAATGAGTACTAAATTTAAAATAAAAAAGACCCCTATATGCGCATCTTTGTAGGATTTAAGTGTAATTGATCTTTTTAGTTTTCGAAATTGGGCACCGAATTAGAAGTTAATCGTCCCAAGAACCTCTATTAATTTATTTTTATGAGATTTAGTAATAAAATACCATTGAATTAGGAATCGGATTTGAAATCAGCGACTCGTTAAATTCTCACATAGCAACTTTGTATACAAGTCGCTACATTTATTATTTTAATTTCACCTTACCTCGCTACTGAAGTGAGTCCTGCCCCTCCAGGTTTTTCATACATAGCATTATGCCCTTCGATTTAAAAAAAAGAATCATTGAAATCGGGTCTTGCGCGAGCAGACATAAAAAAATACATATTGATAAGATCTTGTTTTTTTAATTAAGTTAAAAACAGCAATTTTACAGAAATCTTTTTAATTTGATATTACCCTGCCACGTTTTGAGCTATTGATGAACAATTTTACACAAATTTACATTGAGGAGCAAAATCGTGGTATGGCTGAATAAAATGCTCGTATAAACTTCTTTCTTATTTTTTCACTTATTCGCTTTATTACACTTCAAGAAACTAAATAACTTAGGTTTATTGAATTTATGATATTCGAATTAAAAAACAAAATAGTAACAATGCACTTATGTTACTCTTTCGCACTTTCGAAAGGACTCCTACTATTTTTAGAAAAACAGTGTTATGGCACTTAAATAACTTTTCCATTTCCTAATCTATCTCATTGAATGCTTTCCGGTGTAGTTACAAGGGCTTGGGTTTTTAGAAAGTTAAAAATGATAAACATAAAAGCAATAGTTAAAAACTATTTTAAGAACAGTTGAACATTAAGAAAAGTTGCAATAAGCTTGGAATTAGTAAATTGTCAAGAGAATTAAAGACTCTCATGGCATTGTATCCAGCAATATATCCGGAGGAAGTCTACGCATACTATACCATAGATCGAAAAATTCAAATTGCTCTAGCTTTAGTATTAGAAAATTCCCAAAATTAGCTGCTCAAGGCATTGAATCGAATGTTGTCCATGGGCAGTACGGCGAGCCTTAACAATAATTGGGACGAAGTCAGTGGAGAGGGAGAATAAGCCAACTATTTCTTTAAAAAACTGATCAGCTCGATCAGCGCTGGACTAGTAAAGACGGGAAGCAAGTAAAATTACTAAATGCGATAAGATTTCCAGTTTTCCTAGATTATTTGGCCTGCCGAGACCAAAATTAACCGATTTGAGTCCGAAGAGCTGGCATTGCACTATAAATCCTGAATATTACCCGAATAAAGAAAAACCATGAATCTTGGTGCTGGGGGTGTATGGCAAAGAATGTCGGACCACAATCAATTGAGGAGATAATGAAAAAGGAGCAATATTTAGATGTTCTTTGGAAGAACCTTCCGGATACTATCCGTATCAAGTAAAAATTAAGGAGAATAATGTGATTTTTCAGCAAAACGAAGATCCAAAGCACACCGCAATTGTAGTAAAAAACTGGTTCAAATATTGTCTACACCAATGTAGCCAGCTTAAAGCCCGAGGATACAAATCCGATGGGAAATTTATGGGCTTGTATGAAAAAAGAAGCTAGAAAATTGTAATTAGCCGCTCAAAGGGATGAATGAGCTATGGGAAAGGGCGAAGGATATTACTCTACAAACTATGGAGCATTTATACCATAATATGTAAGTTTGAAAAATCCAAAAGATTTGAATTGATTTCTAAATTATTAACCAAGAATTCAAGGTGCAGTAACAATTTAATTTTTTTTTTAATTCAAGTATCAAATTCAAGGAATTATTTTGTTTGAAAGTGAATAATTGAAACAAATAAGAAGTTTATTTTTAAAATATTTGCGCTATTATTATTCACATTCTATTACAGTATTTCTTCTCACTGTATGTATACTAATTTTGATACGCGGAATCTAGTAAAGAAAATTAAGAAAAAGACAAAGTTTAGAAAACTGTAACCCGACTACGAAAAAAAATAAATATAATTGAGGGAAATACAAGTTCCAAAACCTTTAACCCGATTAGCGATACATAAATAAAATAAACTAAAAAATAAGAAACGTATTCTTTATCCATGATTGACATCTCCATTGGTTTTATTTGTCTATCAAATTAGAATGTTTGCTTTTTGTAGTTGGCAAAGAACGACCACGACATTTGAGTTGAATTATAACGTTATTAATGTGAAACTGCCAGAAGGAACTTGTTTCATATTTTTTAGTTTATTTTATTTATGTATTTGTATAGTCGGGTTAAAGGTTTTGGAACTTTTTTTTCCCTTAATTATTATTTTTTTTCTCCTAGACGGGTTACGGTTTTTTAAACTTTTTCTTATATTTTAAATTTGTCCGTACTATATTTATATTTTTAAACTCAGAATTTTCCTCTCTTTTATTTGACATCCCACTCGATACGATACCAACAAATATAAATTTCGGAGACCCCCAATTTTTGGATGTAACACCCGCCATATTGACTTTGAGTGTATAAAATGTCCCCCGGACCATAATAAGGGATCCGTTGACACCTCATTCATCAAAATCGGGTCCGTAGGTTAGGCCGGAGTCGGGTTACAGTTTTTTAAAATTTTTCTTTTATTTTAAACTTTTCCATTCTTTAATATTATACTTTATTTATATTTTTGAACTCAGAATTTTCTCCTCTTTCATTTGACATCTCACTCGATACGATAAGAACAAAAACTTTTTTTCGGGGATCTCGCCATATTTATTTTGTTCATATAAAATGTAGCCTATGTCACTTGGACCATCATAACGAATCGATTGACTCCTCATTCATCAAAATCGGCTTAGTAGTTTAGGCAATACGTTGGAACATACATAAATATAAACATACATAGACAGGCAGCTAAAATCATAACCCTTCCTTGGCTTTGCCGTAGTCGGGTAAAAAGGTATACCGGCTCATGAACCCTTATACCGCTTTTCCCAGAACTGCCTCAATTTTTCTTTCAACAAATTTTGTATTGCTGTAATTCAGTACTTATTCTTGGAAAATATAAAATATTAAAATTACACCAATTAATACATTTTTCAAAACAATTATAGGTATGGCTAAATTTGTATTTTTTACACCTATTGTTTAAAATTGCTATTTCAGGAACTAAATCATACTCGGGAAATTTGTCTTCAAAGTAGTTGTTGACACTGGCCGTCGGGACGGGATTATTTGGCGATCGTTGCCTGAGCAAACACACAACTACGATCACAGCAAAAGGTAAACAGCTTCAGTAAACATGTTGCAGATGCAAGCTGAAGCCTAGGCGAAGCGGCAATCACGGCGGCTCGCGTTCGGCAATATCTCGGGTGCCGATCAGCGCGGATGCCTGAGGCACTCTGCTCCGCTCCGCGCCTCCTTCACTTGTTTACAAACCTTGGTCGAAGCAACTTCGTGCGCTGAGCCGATCTTCACGCGCTGCCCATGAGCTCGTCGATCGAATTCGAATCGAATCGTCAAATCAATCCAACTGATTTCTTAAAGATCGAAGTGCGCTACTTTGTTGGAGTCTTGAATCGCCCAGGTGGTTGGGAGTGCGATGTGCAGTGATTAACGTGACAGTGAAAGTGCTTTGATCTTGGGCGCCAAACTTATTGGCCTCGAATTATTAATGACCATAATAGAAAAACACACGATCGTTATTGGTTACGAGAGCCCGCCAAACAACAGTAATTTGAAATATTAATGTTTCGGAAGCAACCTTGCGCCAATTTCAGAGGCGATTTCCTAGAAAAAGTGCTTGGATATGTAAGAGGAAACATATTGGAGATTTATGGGAAATAATTTTCCTCGGCAAGTGGTGAGTTCAGTTAAATTACATGCTTTTTATAGTTTTTGAATTACATTGTCTCTGAGTAAATCGTTTAAAACCGTTTATGTGATCAAAATTGATATAAGAACTTTGACCCAAATCCCTAACTGTTAGGTTCCGAGACCGAGATGTTAATGGACTTGAATGAACCATTTGACTCTTTAACTAATTTGTTAAATCGAATTATTTAATTGAGCTAAACAAGTCATCGGTAGCTAATGAAAATGGTAGGATATTATTCTGTATTTAAATGACTAATTTTACTTTGTTTACAAGAGAAAAAACAAAAGGGATATTCACGGTTAGATGTATATCTTATTGTACCATTGTATCGAGTGAGACATTTTATATTTTCATAGTTTTATATATATATATGTATATATAACCGATTTTGTTTACACCTGTTACAACGATACAATATAGGAAATACAACAAAGCATTAATACTAGGTCAAAGATCATTATAGGTACTCTTTGAAAATGATTTTCTCTTAATTTAGCAATTTGTACCAAAACTTCTTCATATAAACAATTATTTTAACAATACAATAAAAGAGTTCGCATACCCGATTTTTGAATGAGTACTTGTAAGAAGACAAGAAAATATTGTCTTTTCCGTGATAATTAAGAACACAGTGTTATACTCACTCAGCTTTAAGCTTATTATATTTACTTTTTGATGGTTGATAAAAAAATAACAATAATTCGTCAATTTAAAACAAAATTCGTTATAAACCAAAAAGACAAACAAAGCAAAATAGTTCGCCTTACTCCAAAGCGAAACAATTTATTTCGCTTATATTGAAAATAGAGTGGTTACCACTGTTGGTATTTACTAATTATCGACCATATTCTGGCTCTATGGACTACCAACTATTTTGTATTTAAGAACGTATTTCCTCCATATTCCTGACAGTTTATTGGAGCATCTTTTTTTTCATTTATCCCCATAAGTACTGGGTGATAGGTCTAGTCTAGGCTATTTGAAAGCCACAAGAGCTAGAAGAATATTTCTTGCAGCTAACTACGCCTTTGTTGTTTTAGTAGCATGTCAGGATGTGCCGTCTTGTTGGAAAATATCTTCACCTTGTGGAGATTCCAACAAAGGAATATCTGCTAGATATTTTGGTGCTATTTGCTATGCACACTTTCCCTTTTGTTAAACATTAACAATGGCTTTCCTAATATCTTGACTTACAGTTTTTCCATGAACCATTTTATTTGAACTTACTTTACCTAAAGCCTTCACCTCAATAAGCCACGTTTTGTGAAATGACAAAAAATAAAACTTAACTGTAAACAAAATGAATTTTAAGTAACAGTTCTACTAGAAAAAAATCAGAGCAGGCGAACTATTTTGCATCGCTTTTGAGGCAGGTCTTCAAGAAGTGAATCGGAGTACATCGAGTCAAAGTAGGTAAACGAAAACGAATGTTCTAAAAAATCTTATCAATAGTAACTTTCATCAATTTTTCTTTTCGAACAAACTCAACTTTGTACCTATAGATTTATTCAAGTAAAGTAAGACTAACAACAAGACAGCCGTTTCGTTTAGCAAACTGTGCCGATTTTCGAAAATACGATTGAAACGAAGGTGAATCAATCAACGTTAATAATAAATGCTTTAAAAATAGCAAATGGAACTTTTGTTGACTTTCAATAACCTTCTTAGAGGTTGTCTGATTTTAAATTTAATAAATTTTTATCATAAAATTGTTATTAGAACCGTAGATGTATGTATGTCGTTATATAAATTTCACAAACTTCTTCTCGCTGTATATTTTAATAATTAAATACAAAAAATCAATTTGCATAATTAAGAAATGATTCGTTAAATTTATACGCTGTAAAAATATGTTCATGCAAATCAACCATCACCAAATTATCATTTCTGGATAATAAATAATCAAATTGGAATACATACATATATATATATATATTTTGCGCTTTATTTTGCGAGTATGTATATTGTATGTACATTAAATGAGTTTGTAGAATTTTTGAAAATATTGGAGTTTTGGGATTTTGTAAGCAAATAACCGTCGTACATAGTTACAATAGTTGCTCCTTATTCGGCTACCGCGCAGATTGACAAACGAAAAAACTCTTTGGGGTCCACTATCCAGTGGTACCCGACACCGCATTTCGATTGTACAGGTAGAAAACTGTTGTAAAAGATATCATACGTTAACAAGTTTTAAATTATAATTTGTTTTCATAAGCAAATATATGTATGTATTCACATATTGTGTTTTTTTTCCCATTTATTCAAATTGACTTATTTTGTTCTTAAAATTTATTTGGACCGGGCTACCAAAATTCTAAAAAAATCAGTGGACTGGCTTGCGAGTTATGGGTATATTGTTTTGTATGTATTTTTTTTTTCTTATAAATGTGTGTGCATTTTAAAAATATACTATACCTTCATACTATACCTTCACGGTTTTTACTTTATTATTACATTTTGCCGATTATGTGTTTGTGCCACTACATACAGATCTTAGGTCTGTTAGAGTCGACGACTTCTCAAAAGAAAAAAAAGATAGTATTTTTTGGTTAATATCTTCCCTAGAAATTGCGAAATTGGGAAAAATTGAAATAAAGGGTATTTTTTTAAAAGGCGCCGGATTGTGCTACTCGTATTGTTATTGAAAATTTCCGTTCTAACATCACTTTGCATAACCACACACTATCAACGAGAAGGATATCGGTGCGTTCTGAAAAAAAAATATCGCAGCTGTTGAAGCCAATGTTGCTGACGACTAAAATTTGTTGATTCGAAGGCGTGCGTAAGAACTTGGGCTTTGTTCGTTCACAATTTGGAAAATTTTGCGCCTTAAGGCGTACAAGATCCAATTGGTGAAAGAATTGAAGCCGCATGACCATCGTTTGCATCGGATGTTTACCATACGATGAAACACTCGATTTATTGAAAGAACACTTTGGCGAAAATCTTATTTCAAGAAATATACCTATCAACTGGCCACCAAGATTTCTCACAATTTTTTTTTTTTTTTTTTTTTGGGATATGTGAAGTTCCCGGTCTATGATGATAAACCAACTTCGATATACGCTTAAAAAAACACCCAGGATATACCTAAGTGTTAGGTAGGTGTCTAGTCTAGAATTTTCAGAAATTCGTTTTTTTTTCATTTTCCAACGACTTGTAGTGTCAATAATCACCTCTTGAAAATTAGTGACGGAATTCGCTATATTTAGATAAAAAGTTACAGCGGTTTGTGTAGGAACGAGTGGGAGTGGGTCCGTACAGAAAAGGAACTTTAAAAGCGTTTTCCTCGAAATCACTTTTTTTCAACTGGCGGACAGATAATCTCCGCCACCGCTCGATCGATTTTGATAAAATTTTGTACGACCCTTTATTAAGGTGTTTTGTGTGGTAATTCACCATATAAAAAAAACAAAAAATCACAATATCAAAATTTACAGGACATGAACGGTGCAAAAATAGGTCAATTTTTGAACAAAATTTTTCCAAAGTCGCCATTTTTTTTTTTTATTATCGATTTTTGTCAAACGGTGGTGAATTACCACGTGGCAAACCTTCCTCTATAAAATGACGTTTTTAGGGTTCCGTAGCCAAATGGCAAAAAACGGAACCCTTATAGATTCGTCATATCTGTCTGTCTGTCTGTCTGTCTGTCCGTCCGTATGTCACAGCCACTTTTTTTCCGAAACTATAAGAACTATACTGTTGAAACTTGGTAAGTAGATGTATTCTGTGAACCGCATTAAGATTTTCACACAAAAATAGAAAAAAAGCGGCCAAGTGCGAGTCCCCATACTTAGAACTGAAACTCAAAAAATTTTTTTCATCAAACCCATACGTGTGGGGTATCTATGGATAGGTCTTCAAAAGTGATATTGACGTTTCTAATATCATTTTTTTCTAAACTGAATAGTTTGCGCGAGAGACACTTCCAAAGTGGTAAAATGTGTGCCCCCCCCCCCTGTAACTTCTAAAATAAGTGAATGATAAAACTAAAAAAAATATATGATGTACATTACCATGCAAACTTCCACCGAAAATTGGTTTGAACGAGATCTAGTGCGTAGTTTTTTTTAATACGTCATAAATCGTAAACCGCAATTTACCATTCATTCAATCAACTCAAATAAAAAAACAAGCCTATATGGGCTCGCATATAGTTAGATCTAAATCCCATCATTTAGGTACCTAATTATAATGTTTACTTATCAATAACTTAATTTTAAAAAAATACACTATTATTAAAACATCGATCAAAATTACAACGAACTACAAGAACTTTTATATTATGTTACTTGCTGCTACGGAACCCTTCATGGGCGAGTCCGACTCGCACTTGGCCGCTTTTTTTGTTTTTGTTTCAGACTCGTAGATCCGGAGATTAACTGTCCGCCATGGAGACATTTTTTTTTCTGCAGCCTCGAATTTGGCGCCCTCTACAAATTTTTTATAAAATGCTGGAGAAAATTAAAAAAAACGTTCCTATTCTATATGTTTAACATAATGTCCTGGTTAAAAAATTTATTGTTTTATCTAGCACAGAAGCCGAGAAATAAATGTTTGAAAATGAGCTCATTTATCTCTCTCTAGACTAGACACCTACCTTAAAGAAAAAAAGTTATAACATTTCTACGAAAAACGGTTGTTTTATTAAAAAAATAAATTCCTCATTATTTTCATTATTTAAAGAGCTGGCAAAATTCTCTTTTTTTCGCATTTTTTAGGGTATCACTCGTTATCTAATGTGCGAAAAACATTTTTAATTTTTTTAAATTATAAAATATATTTGGCATTATCAACTAAATATCAATGCATGTTTGAGGGTTATCACTTTCTTAACAAAATCGTCTTAAAAATTTGCGAAAAAATGTAAGTCTATTTTGACAACAGACTATGCCATTGATAATATACTACTAATCTATTTAATATTAAAACAACAAATTGGTACCACTATATCTTGTGAAAATGGTACCCTATCATAGTTAGTTTTGCAGTTTCCTTAAAAAAAAGGGCTAGTTCTTACTTTTTGCGTGAGATTTTAACATAGAACGCAGGCTTGAAACAGTCTTACATACTTTATTACTAATTATTACTTAATTTAAAGCATATCAAGAATTGGTTGTGGTTAACGACTGCGCTCTTATAAGCCGATTTTGTTAGGAAAGTGATACTGACACTGATTAAAAACTTACAAAAATATCACAAGCAGGATGACACTAAAATTTAAAAGAAAAGTAATTACGCTAACAATGAGTCCAAGAAAAATAAAATTTTAACACTGTAAACTTTGGAAACTGAAGAAGAGAAGAAGCCTATCATTTTTTATATAGCTGAGCTAGGAAGTCCTAAAGTCGATATACTACAAGCATTATGCGATTGTTAATTTCGGATAGGAGACTCATGAGTTAAAACCTCTTATTGAACAATATGTCAGAAAGCCGTTATATTTAGGTTAGTACTAATAATCCAAAGGCTGTCTATATTCGATTGACACAATATTGGTCTCAATATAAATACAACAAACCAGTATCTTATAAAGATTGAATGGAATATTAGGCATGTTTGTGGGAAAAATAAATAAAAATATAACTACGTATTAAGGATTGTTAAAATGCACATAATTTTCCCGTCATCGAATATCAAAACACAGTAAAAATTCTGATCATTAAGATGGGTTGAATCGATCAAACCTACAGCTGCACGAAAATCCATTTGCGATCCTCCCCTCGGTGCAACAATATCCAGGGTAAAGTATTGTCAAATCGGTCGAACCGAACCAATAATGTTACAAAAGATATCAAAAGATCACAAGGGTATGAAAGAGACATATTTATTTCCCTCCAGGCAAGGAAGGCGGAACCCACAGAATGAAGCCTATAATCCGCACAGGGATCCTCATCTGGAGGTCTGTGACGTCCAGACAACAGCAATACGCACTCGATTAAAAACAGCATCTGATGCCAGACCACTTTTATTTCAATTTCGCTTTTATTCGCCCCAAAAAAGAATTTTAACAAGATCGAAATGAGGCGCGTGTTCCCGAGTTCCCGAGGCGGGTAGAAGAAGAGGAAACTCTTGATCAGCATGGGATCAAGCTTGCTCGGGTTAATTAAATATCCTCAAACAATGATCCCATTCAGCTTCTCATCTCCGATGGCCTGCGGAGTACGGATGCATATTGCATACGCTTTGACACTGCACTCTTGGCCTGCCCGAGAGAGCCATATGGAAAAAAATAATTAGACGTCGCCATGTGGCTCCAGACACAGAAACTCCTCGTTTTTTGCTTCATCTCTAGAATTTAAATGCTATTTGGGATTAACGAGCCAGCCAATTGTAGAAAGGGTGCGGAGGGCATTGGGCAGGTCATTTGGGTATTTTTTTGTTTTGCGCCTTTCACTTCTTGAGGAACAAATAATTACTCACTTGCTGCTACTTAAGGGACAAATAAACATGTTAAGAACCTATTCCGGAAAACGTCCTTTAAAATAGTGAAGAAAAGCTGATTGCTTTACCAGAAATCAGTTTAATGCTCTTAGAAACTTAGTACGTGTTTCTTTTCGTAAATTTTTACACATACAAAAGGAGGATAATTTGAGATCCTTTTGCATGTTGAAATTCAGGACTTATGTCCAATAGGCTTAATAAATGTTCAGTGTCCAGGTTATCTATTGTAATACAGAAAAAATATTTATCACAAACTAAAACACAAAAAACAATTGGAAAATTGAAAACCAGTTTTGTGTTTGTAAATTTTCTTTATATTTTTAATAAGTGTTTTATCACCTGTGTTATATTAAATTGTACTATAACATGTACAAAATTTGGCCGTAAAAATGATAGGAAATAATGTTTTTTCCCTGAATAATCGTTAACACACATTAGGTCTGTCTGGTAATTTTTGGGTAAAAATTTCTTGAGTAAAAATTGGGTAAAAGTTTCATATGGTAGTGGCGATAAACATCAAGTAAAAATTGGGTAAATCTTACTTGTGTATGTAAATTGTCAAACGTGATCAAGATGTTAGAGGGAAAACTTATGGATTTATTTAATATTTTTGAAGATTTGGAAATATTTTTTTTATTTATTTAAACAATTTTTCAATAACTTCTTCTTCTATATGAATCACAACGTAAAATTGAAACACACAAATGACAGATTACACAGTGATAAGCAATCGGTGATTTTACCCAAATTTACTCGGTCTCTGCAGCGTGGTTAACCCGTTAAGGCCCAAACGGACGCATTTTCATAAGTTTTTTCAGCCGCCTTAAATTATACTTAATCCTTCGCACAAAAATTTTGAATTGGTCAATACTGATGTAAAATTTCATGAACTTTCAGAATATGATAATGATTTTTTATAAAAATTGTAACTACGTTGTGTTATGTTCGCTTTTTTCAAAAAAATCGTGTTTTTTCAAAAAAAAATTTCCACAAATCAATATTTATGGCTCGAAACCAATTAGGAATTTGGCGGAAAAGCAACAATATTGCGTCCATGGACCTTGTTCCTTAATTTACAGATGCGTACGCTTTGAAATAAAAAATGGCAGTATCCAAAATGGCGTTTGAAAGTCGAAAATTCAATGATGTATAATATTTTGTCTATTACAAAAGAAATTCTCAATGGATTTATTTAGAAACTTATAAAGGGGGGTTTTTGAGTTCGCTGATTGCGGATCTGAGGTCAAATTCAAGAAATCCAAAATGGCGGATTCAAGATGGCGGACGAAAACATTAAAATTATATAAATCTGAGCATAAAATAGCCCTAGGGGGTTTTTGGGGTCGCTGATTGCGAATCTGAGGTCAGATTTGCAAAAATCAAAGTGGCGGATCCAAGATGGCGGATCCAAGATGGCGGACGAAAAAATTAAAATCATATGGATCTGAGCAAAATTTTGCACTAGGGGGTTTTTGGGGTCGCTAATTACGAATCTGAGGTCGGATTTCAAAAAATCAAAATGGCGGACCTAAGATTGCTAATTAGGGAATTTTTCAGTTCGCTGATTATGCATCTCTTACAAGTCTTTTTTCATTTTAATTGTTTTTGTACTTTTTACATTTTTTTGTTGTATTATTTTTCGTTTTTGGTTGTATGTATATTTGTTATTTATTAAAACTCTATTTTATATATTTTTCTTTTATTGATGAAACAATTCAAATCTTTTTCTTATGTTTTAGAAGCAGTTTCGAAGAAATTATTGGACTTGCTTATGTAAAATTGGGAAACAAGCGGAACAAATGAAAAGATCACAAACGGTGCATATTTTCTGTGTTCTTGTCGAACATTTTGAGAAGTTCGTACAATTTCTTTTTTTCTCTACAGTTGCAGCCTCATGCGGTTGTGAAATTGGAGCTGAAGCCTTCACTAGATAATTTCGAGTTATATCTAATGCAATGTAAAAAGTACAAAAACAATTAAAATGAAAAAAGACTTGTAAGAGATGCATAATCAGCGAACTGAAAAATTCCCTAATTAGCAATCTTGGGTCCGCCATTTTGATTTTTTGAAATCCGACCTCAGATTCGTAATTAGCGACCCCAAAAACCCCCTAGTGCAAAATTTTGCTCAGATCCATATGATTTTAATTTTTTCGTCCGCCATCTTGGATCCGCCATCTTGGATCCGCCACTTTGATTTTTGCAAATCTGACCTCAGATTCGCAATCAGCGACCCCAAAAACCCCCTAGGGCTATTTTATGCTCAGATTTATATAATTTTAATGTTTTCGTCCGCCATCTTGAATCCGCCATTTTGGATTTCTTGAATTTGACTTCAGATCCGCAATCAGCGAACTCAAAAACCCCCCTTTATAAGTTTCTAAATAAATCCATTGAGAATTTCTTTTGTAATAGACAAAATATTATACATCATTGAATTTTCGACTTTCAAACGCCATTTTGGATACTGCCATTTTTTATTTCAAAGCGTACGCATCTGTAAATTAAGGAACAAGGTCCATGGACGCAATATTGTTGCTTTTCCGCCAAATTCCTAATTGGTTTCGAGCCATAAATATTGATTTGTGGAAATTTTTTTTTGAAAAAACACGATTTTTTTGAAAAAAGCGAACATAACACAACGTAGTTACAATTTTTATAAAAAATCATTATCATATTCTGAAAGTTCATGAAATTTTACATCAGTATTGACCAATTCAAAATTTTTGTGCGAAGGATTAAGTATAATTTAAGGCGGCTGAAAAAACTTATGAAAATGCGTCCGTTTGGGCCTTAACGGGTTAAAATCTGGTAAAATTGTGTAAGAGGAGAAGTGCTGTCAGGAGCTCAGTTTTTCCCCTCCGTGAGGTTAATAGACACTTTCAGGTAAAAATTTTACCCGCGAGTAAAAACTTTATAGTTACCTGACAGACCTATTATCGTCGTTAATCAAGTGCATCATTAGGGTGTTAATTTTGAATGCATTTCAGCATTAAAAGAAAATATGTATCACCACCAAAAATTGAAATTGGCCCTCGAGATATTAGGCAACAACTTTAATCGGTTTTTCTGACATTTATTAAATACTTGCTATTTTTATATTTAAAACATATTAACTCATATACGACCAAAGCGGTTTTGGAAAGTTTCAAAAATTCTTTTATTTATAGGTTAATATTTTTTACATTATCTAAAAATGTAAGTTTTTAACTGGGAGTACTTTTAATGGAAACTCATTGTTACAATTCGTTAAACTATATTTTTTCAAGTGTTTGGCCTTATCCTTTTTAACTGATCCTAATATCATTTTTTAGGGTTCTGTACCTCCAAAGAATAAAATAACTGAACCCTTTACTCGAAATAATTTCGATCGAATTTCATATGTCATGTGGGGTATCATTTTAAAGGACTTCTTATGTGGAATTCAGAAATATTTTGTTCATAATTTTATATAGCATATTTGTTCATAATTTTATATAGCATAATAGTGAAATTATGGCATCCCACCTCCCCTCTCGCCCTACCTCTTTTCCGAAACTACTGGACCTAACATTTTAAAAAAATCAGGGGATATAACACCTTACTTAATGTGTGATGGGAAATATAACGAAAGACCTAGGTCTTTTAGATTTGTAGAAATTTTAGAAAAGATGGTGCGGATCCCTCTGTGCGCAAGTTTTATAGAAAAAGATTTCTCATGGATCAAACGTTTTTTGCGCAGGTTTTTCTATTTTCTGGTCTCCATTTATAATTATTCATGAGAGTTTTTAAAGTCTATGACAGCATTTTTTAAGTGTATAGTCGATACGAATTCACGGTTCCTTACATATCAAAATCATCCACATGGTTTAGGCGCGTTCCAAACCAAATTAAAAACTGACAAGCAAACAAACATACCACATTACAATTTCTTACATAATCAAGTAAAAAGACACCATAAGGAAATTTTAAACAATAGTAACATATTATAGTGTAGGGGTTCAAAGGTCAAAAAATTACTTAGATTTAGTAAACTTGAATCTTGGGGGTTTAGTTTTTTAGAACTATGCACCCAAATCAAAGATCCGTGATATTTTGTTTATTATACGAAATTGGAAATTTGAATACTAGAAATAGGAATAGATTACTACAACAAACACAAAGTTTTTAGGATGCATTTTTTTTAGTGTTTATAATTGCTACGACAGATGTTAGAATAGGCCCTTATGAATCCTAATAATTGTACATCAGTTTAATAGTACTATAAAAATCTGCTAAAATTAAAGATGATCACAGTACGTTACGATATTTTATGAATGTAATTTGATACATTATTTTTTAAGGTCAAATTAACACATGTTTTAATTAATTCTACGAACAGATCATTTATACATGACTCAGATCAATTTATTTTGCTTAATTTTGATCTAAATCGATCTATTAAGAGGCTTGGTCCCAAAGTGTCTGTGACTCACATCCGGCGAGCCAAATTGAAGTGTATTCTATACATTTTTGAATTTTGGAAGGTCCAAACCATCAAGCAGTTTAAAAGATATCTACCCATGCGATCAGCGCTTCATACGTAATTAATTAATGTTCTCTTCTTGTTTCAATAATATCAAATTTCACATATCCCAGAAGACTATCAGAATTTGCAAAAGATAAGAATCAAACAGATCGTTCGAACGTTTCAGCTGATTCTGACTTATTTCAATCAAATCTATAAATAAACAGCTCCTTTTTGTACAGACAATGAGGGTAAAAAATACAAATTTCGCTGTAATTGATGAACATCTTTTGAATGCTAATGGAGCTGGTGTAGTAGTAGAACGTGCCAGTGCTTAATGGATATTGTCACTGAATATGAATAAAAGTCGTGCCCTCCGAAGTACTCAATGTGCGCTGTGTTTCTTTTAGGAGGATACCGAAAACTACGGATGGCACCAGACAATTTACTCATGCTGTGAATTTTAACCATCAGGTGTCACGCGTCTATTTATGTTTTTACTAACTTAGTTGGTACATTACGAGCTTCATTAAAAACGTTTTGCTTATTTTAATTTAATGGTGCAGCATGTAGACGGAAACGACGATAAAGTAAAAGATATAATTGTCCTTTTATATTTATAGAATTTTTTTCAAAATATGTACTCCATACATATTCCTCAAACCATAATAACAACATATAATAATATTAGGTAACATTTTAGGAGCCGGTAATTGAAAAATTGTGTGTATTTCAGTCGATTTTCATTATTCTTTTATAATATAGAGAAAAATTAAAAATTAACAAATCGTAATTAGTAAGATATTTAAAAAAATTAATGAACCAGCTTAGACACATTTAAATTATTAAAGAATAAGATTTTTTTCCAAAAACAAAAAACATGAAAATTTAGATGACTTATAATTTGAATGGAATCATTATATTGAGTTTTAAAACAATTTTAAGAATTTATTTTTAAGGGGACTTTTTATTTCATTTATAAAAAAAAAATCGATTTTTTTTTACATAAGTGTTCTGTAATATCACAGAAATACTGGCCTACAACCGTTTTAAGAAATTCGTGCAGGAAAAAAAGTTATACCTATTAGTAAAAGATGAGCTTTAAGCGTTTTATATGCAACAATTATATAACAAAAACTTTAAATGCCGAAACTACATTTTTTAAATTGCCGCATCTGTAACTTGAAAACTACTCAACGGATTTTAATAATTCAAAATATATTCGATTCGTTATGAAAAATACTAGTAACTAAACCTTTAAAAATATAATAAAATTACCCCCAAGAAATTGTTTTTTTTTTATTTTTCAGACAAATTTTTACGAAATGATAAAAATATTAAAAATAAAATGTTTTTTAGGTTTAGTTTCTAATACATATTTATAATTTATAAATAGAATCCCGTTGGAATTTTTACTCTATGTGTTACAGGAAGTCCTAGAGAAATACGTGCGTTTTAAAAGTAACTTTTGGTAGACGCCATCTGCAGTGCAAAAAAAAAAACTTGTTTATGTTCTCCATATGTTCTACTATAATATATAAAAGGAAATAGTTTGATAAATATAATAGTTTTTTCACACACACAAAATTAAAATTTTTATTTTTTTTTTTCAAATTGGAACGAGAAATCCCCTTACAACCAGCAAAATATATGTATATTAAATTAAAATTCTTTTTTTTTTTGATTAATTTTATCCTGTCTGAAAAAAGCCGCAGTTCCATTTTTTTAATTACATTGGAGAACTTCAATTTTAAGTTTCGATTTAAACTACTTTTTATAAAAACTATTCAGCTTGTTTTTCGAATTATCGTAAACTCTAAGAAAATGTAAGAATTGTTTTAACTTTAAACCCAGATAAAATTACAGAGCACAACAAAAACAGAATTGCTGCTGTGGTTTTTGAGAATATATGAATTATTAAACACTGATTTATTTTTTATAATATGTTTTTTTTTTGCCTGATAATTCCCTTAAATATGAACTTATTTCTATTTGTTTTTCAATGCTCCTCTCCGAGGGCATTCTAATAAAATCTTACATCTTCATGAATTTATTTGTCTATACATTTTTTAATTGTTCAAGCAAGAATTATGCCTTAACAATGACTAGATATGAGAATAAAGGGTCAAACAGTGGATTGACTAATTACATTGGTCAACACAATTTTTGCACCGAACAAGACACATATGATTTCTATAGGATTTTTCCGTAGATAACGAATTCGCAAACGTAAAGTAGAAAAGACTGCATTTTGGCAATTTTTGAAAATGGGATGGTTGTAGAAGCTTGTAAAATAGCTCAAATAAAAGTTTATTGTTTATAAGTTTAAATACCATATATTCCGAAATATTTCGTAGAATTCACCTCCTCAAACCGATCAAAAATGTGAAATAATGGTTAACCGATAACAAACATAAATTAGTTGGAAAATATAATAACTATTATTAAAAATAAGATCATCCCATAACCAAAATAAATATATGGTGAAATAATATAAATTAATCGAAAAACATTAATGCATAATTTTTATTTTATTAGTTATAGACTTCTTAAAATTAGGCCAGAAATTAAAGTTCAGTTGAGTAGGATAAGAGTGATTTTTTCATTTTAAAAATGCAAAGTATAGTTATTTTCGATCTCTGCTGATGAATGAAGATCACAGCTAGCGTACCTCTAGATGCTTAGCGTCTTTAAATTAGAATTCACTTCATTTCCATTTGCCAGGATATAGCCCCTATTTTTTAATGAAATTACAAATACGAGTACTAAAATATGGTATTTTGTACTTATTAACCTTATGTATTTTTTTTCAAAATAGGACAATTTCGTTTATCAATTCGTTACCTACGGAAAAAATTGTTACAATCATTACCTACGGAAAAAATTCTATAGAAATGAAAATTAAGCATAAAATTATTACAACTAATCCATATTTTTTAATGTACGTAAATAGTATTGATTATAGTGAAATATCGACGCCTTTTATCCGATTTTTTTTATTGTTACATATGTATTATTTATTTATAGAATGAACAATTAAAAAAAAAATTAATAAAAGAATTAATCAATATTAACAAACCAATATTTAATCATATGTTTTTTCACTTACTTTGGTGGAGTATTAGCATTACAATGTTGAATATATATTTTTCACTTGAATAGTAACGTAACATTAAAAGAAGTCTATTCGTTTGAATGAGGAAAAAATTGTTTTATGCTTACCCATCTAAATGCCCTTTGAATGACAAATCTAATCTGAGGCCTCGTAGGCATTTATTTATGTGTACATTTGAATTGATAATTCTTTTAATATACTTCTGGAGTTATTTTTATCAAAGATTCCACTATTTTAATTTCAAATTTCTTTTGTTATGCTAACTCTTGTAATCAGTTAGGGTGACTAGTCGCGAAGAATGACCTTTTCTTATTATTTTACTTTTAGTATTTTACTTATAAATTTATTCACATAATAGTAATAGTAATTTACAATTACAGGGTAAATCAAAGAACAAATTATGGCGGAAGTAGTTATTCCTCACGAAGCAACAGTCTTCGCAGGCATTTGCGCTTGCTTTTTTATCGTGATAGGTGTTTTTGGTAAGTAAATTTTAATCGTTGCACTAATCTGTTGACACATGAAACTGTATTTTTTCTTCTCTATTTCAACTTTAGGTAATTTGATAACAATCGTGGCACTTCTGAGGAGCCCGAAAATGAGGGGCCACGCAACGACCGCCTTTGTTCTTTCTTTGTGTACCTCAGACTTACTTTTTTGCTCTTTTAGCCTACCGCTAACAGCAGTTCGCTACTTTAATGAGGTAAGTTTTCGGAAGGATTTTCTTTTATCATGCGTCTATTTTATTGCGCTGAAACGACCACCGACTGAGTTTAATCCGTAAACTTGTGTCCATGAAAAATAAATGTTTGTTTGCTTAATGCACTAATTTTAGCGGTGCAGCTTTAAGTTGAGCCTCTATGAATATCTGCTAAACTATTTATTTTTATATTGTTTTTTTTTTTATTTAATTTAATTTCTTGTGTTATACATTTCATTTTGATGCAATAAAATAAAATTATCTTCAAGAATTTTTTTTTAAAAGCATTAGTTAACCATAAAACATGGAATAATTATAGGAGTTGATATTTAATTTCTTCCAAAGATATATTTCATGTTAGCTACGTTACAACAAAAGGCATTATTAAACAGCAGATATAAAAATAATTTTTTCATACTATTTTTATTATCTATTATTCTGTACTGCTTTTATTTATGTAGTAGAAGTTGTACCTACTGCTGAGTATTATTAAATCGTTTTTTAAGTTGTTGTACTTAATACCTTTTAAATTAACTAGACCTTCGAACAAGACCTGTAAGTTTAAGATATACTTTCGTTTACAATTTTTCATAAATAGTCTCCTATTTTTTCTGGGATACATCCAATATTAATTAACATATTAGGCATATTCACGCTTTTTTGTATTTTTATCATCGTAATAAAAGGTTTTATTTTCCAACTTTATTGTCGAAAAACAAAGAAAACTTGACACCATACAAAACTTTTATTCAAATTTCTAGGTTCTATAAAATTCTTTCTTTTTTTTATTAAGAAAAACAAAATTTTTAAACTTATTGTCAAATTTAGTTTTCGGTTTTTTGGGAAAAAAGTACTCGTTTTTTAAATGTAAGTTAAAAGCAATTTTAAGATCAAGGACTAGATTTTTGAAAGTACATTATAAGATGCTAATTTTTTTTATGACTTTGTAGTAAAAATAATGTTTTAAAAAAGTTCAGTTGCATGGCATTATCATGCAAACATAGTTTAAATTAATTTCATAAAGTTGAATTTCTATAATCAAGTAATAATCTTGAGTTAGAGTAATAGCTAAAAAATGTCTGAACATTTAAATATTGTTTGTCAATATTTAGAAATAGGCATTATCTGTTAATAACAAAAAATTTAATAACAATAAACAGACCAGATCAGCTTATTCAAAGCTTTGTAAAATAACAGAATTGATCTGTAGCATATGACTGATTATTCATCATTTGGCCCGATTTTAGTAGACATGCCACCACAACCACCAAACAGACTATTCTTTAGTGCATGCTTACTGACACGAACATCAAATAAATCAGCATTTATATTCACATTTTACCTCATGCGATTAATAGGTTGGAAAAAACTGTAGTTATTTTTACATAAACTAGTTTGTAGAAGCGACACCACCCTAAGATTACGCTTGTTCAATCTGAAAGTGAATTCAATTTTAAGGGAAGCTGAATCAATATTACCATTTAATAACTGGTGAACAAAAACAATGTCTGCAATCTCCCGACGCTTATGCACAGAGTGCATATCAAGGAGCCTCACCCGATTATTATAAAGAGTGAGAAGAACTGGGTTGCTCCAAGGTAAATCCTTAAGAGCGAATCTGACAAATTTCCTTTGCACAGATTCGACGCAGTCAATATGGACTTGATAAAAGGGCGACCAAACTTGACTTGCGTATTCGAGAATTGGTCTAACAAAAGAAAAGTAAAGCTGTTTTAAGACAGTTCTATTGGAAAATTCACGTGACCATCTTTGGATGAATCCCAGCATAGAGCTAGCTTTAGCCACCGTACAGTTGATATGTAATTTGCAATCCAACCGCGTGCCAGTCGCTAATATTTCTCGTTCGAAAGAATATTTTCATGTCGTATGCGTAGATTAAGATTTTACAGGTTTGAAGGAGTTGTGAGATGTCATCAGTAGATAAAATAAAAAGAAGTGGTCCTTAATGACTACCCTGCGGGACTCCTGACGTAGCTGAAAAGAAACTTAATATGTCCTATCGAGTAAATAAGAACGAATCCAATTAATAAGCAGTGGCGGAAAGCCTAGACTTTCTAATTTAAGGATTATTACGGAATGGTAAAGCTTATCGAAAGCCTTGCTGAAGTCAGTATAGATGCAATCTGTTTTTGCAAACCATTTTGAAAGCCTTCGAAAACAAAGGTAACAAGTTCGAGGAGATTCGTAAAAGTAGAGCGCCCTGAAAGAAAAACATCATTTGTATGATTAATATACACATCTTTCTCAATAATTAGCTCTAATCTTTTTAAAATGACTGTTGCTATTAAAAATACATAGTCTTTTCGAATAACGAAAACAAAAATCGCATAAATTTGTAATTTGAAGCGTAAATTGATTTTAGTGCGAAAACTGAAAAATTACTTTATTTACAAAATCATCACTAGTGGGTTCTCTGCAAATATACAGATACATACATATTGCATAGATGTCAATTGGAAATAAAATAAAAATAATTTAAAAAGTAGCAATCAGAAAGTGGATCATTTATCAAAGATAAAAGTTTTTGTAAAGCTTGTACTATCTTGTTTAAAATTATAACGAAATCCTTTACAAGAAAATAACTTATTTAATTGTATAATGTTTGTTATGATTCAATTCCTATTGTAATGAAGCAAAAAATCTTTTGTTTTAGGCGTGGACCTTAGGAATGACTCTTTGTAAGATTTTTCCTGTGATTTTTTATGGGAATGTCGCAGTTTCCCTTCTAAGTATGGTCGGCATAACTCTTAATAGGTAAGTTAAACAATCATGTTTTGAACTACCCGAAATGGGTATTAAATTATATGTATGTGACTAATAAGTAATAACTTTGATGTTTTAGGTATATCCTCATCGCTTGCCATAACTTATATTCACAAATTTACAAGCCAAGATATATTGCCTACCAGATGGTTTTTATTTGGCTCGCAGCATTCTTCATGATGGTAAATTAAATTAAATAGTATGAAAAAAATCAATAACTACTAAAATGTCTTTTAGTTGCCGCCAATATTAGGAGTATGGGGAGAATTGGGACTAGATGAAGCCACATTTTCTTGCACAATTCTGAAAAAGGACGGAAAGTCAATTAAAAAATACTTGTTCCTAATAGCGTTCGTAGTGCCCTGTATGGTAATAATCATCTCCTATTCCTGCATATATCTTACAGTTAAGCGACAGAAACTAAGGATTAAGGCTCACAGGTAAACTACACTATACTCTTTGGATATTTTCAAAATATCTCCAATTTTACTTTTTTCCTCCTTAGATCACTCAGTGTAATTAATAGCCACCACGCACATCTTTCGAAGCAACGAGAAGACAATAAGCTCACAATTATGATGCTAACGATATTCATCTGTTTCGTAGTTTGCTTCTTACCATTGATGCTTGCAAATGTAGTTGATGAAAATAATCAATCCTTTCCTTGGCTCCACATTTTTGCTTCTGTGATGGCGTGGGCATCGAGCGTAATCAACCCTTTCATTTATGCTGTAAGCAACAGAAACTACCGGTAAGTTTTTAATATTTTGGAATACGAAATGTATCCTTTCTTTTCCTATCTTGTACCTATAGCTTTAAGCAAAAGATTTTATATTATAATGCAATTTAGTTGCAAGATACGAAACTAATGGACTTGAATACCATCTTACTTTTAATAAAAAAATAAACCCTATTATTAAAGTACTTCTATTTTTAGCATCGCCTACTACCAAGTACTATCTCTACTTAAATTTTGGGGAGAACCTTTAAGTCCAATGGCCAGTAAAAACTACCCAATCAGCAAAAATTCTAAAGAAGCATCGGGGGGCTTGAGAAGTACTCCTCTTTTTGATACAAAAGGATCACTTAAAAATAATATTTTAGATAAGCAACAATGCAAAGGATTTTCTGTTTAAATTTTTCTTATTACAAACATTTAGAAACATACCATTAGTTTAAAAGAAAACTTAAGAACTGACTTATAAATAGGATTTGACCTGTGTTAATTTTACGTTTTATATTCTAAGTGGAGAGTCCAAAGAACGAACCAAATTAGTTTCTTAGGATATAGGTAAGAGAAAAGCGAATAATATTTATTTTTTTACAAATTGAATAAAAGTTAATTTAAACTATCAAAGGAGTTTTTATATTTTCATATAAATTTAAAGCACTTTTATTGTACCTAATCATAACTTTGGATTGTTTTTTTCAAAAAGAGCTCGGGGCTTATTAATGAAATCGAAAAGGAAACGTCTGCCAACGTCTGAAACAATTTTTTTGCATAAAGGAAACTATTTGAAAATGTGTCTTTTAGGGTGTTTTTTTTCGCGACTATTTTTTTTTCACTCCAACCTCGAAATTTTGTGGGAAATAAATAAAAACAATTCCCTGAAATTTTGAGTCCTTAATACATCAGTATTCGTAACATTCATAATACTAAATATCTATTAAATGAACAAATCGGTGACTTTTCCTCTGATTTATGCCATTAAAAATTTTGTTCTTATCCACCAAACTTTCTAGGTAAGTTAGAGTTAAAATTGTTTGCGATAGGAAGATTCATTGAAAATTCCAGTAAAATTAAGAAAAAAACATTCTGAATCAAATAAACGTTATTATTCAATGCATATGTGTGCACATTGTATAAAACTGCTATAGAATTACTATAGAATTTTTTAGGATAATTTATTTTTCTATAATTTTCCAAAATTCGAAAATCACATGCATCGTAACAATTTTACCTTTTTATCTGCAAACTTGTTGGCCCGAAAAATTCAGAAAGATTTTTCCTGATAAAGAATTTAGTAAAAATCATTATAGGCTATAGAATGGCTTATTGCGAATTATAAAAGACTCTATTTGATAAGGTACATGGATCATTTTGTTTTTTCCGAATTTATCTGTAATAATGAACCTTTCGTTTGTTGGTTGTATTGTACCACAGAATCCTCAGCGCGAAACTCGCAAGTGATCTGTTGTTTTAAGATATTTTCATAAATTTTTGATAAGTGGAAATAAAAAATTTTAAAATTATTAACTTACAATTAGTTAAAATTATGTAGGAATTACGCTATCATCTTTTAGTTTCCTTTAATAAATAATTTCTTCTCGTAATTGGGGCAGCCGCTTAAATTAAAGCGCTTATCAGCTGAATTAATTAGTGATTTCTTATTCTTTGATCGGAGCTATTTGAAATAAAATAGAACAATGGAAGAGTGTAATTACAAACTTGATAATTTACACGAAAAATGAATAAACCTTTGTTAAATTGAGTATAATAACTTTAGGGGTAGATTTTTATTTATGCCATTATTATAACAATAAATGATACAACAAAAAGAAACTGCGCTACTTCACGAGAAAAATTTTAAAGGTATAACTTCTATTAGTACAAAATATGTCCCAATGTTTGTAGGACTATTGTTTTAAACGTATGTAGGACTATTGTTTTAAAAACGAAACATGTGATCACTATTT
Organism: Dysmachus trigonus; assembly: GCA_949715965.1. Taxonomy (NCBI): domain Eukaryota; kingdom Metazoa; phylum Arthropoda; class Insecta; order Diptera; family Asilidae; genus Dysmachus; species Dysmachus trigonus. Next base: position 55,178,235 of record OX454323.1, on the reverse strand, counting down.
AAATTTCACTTGTATGTAGTATAAGTAGCTATTAAGCCCTTCTTATTAAATTTTACTAGTTTTTTTTCTAAATGGAAAATGCACAACTTAGTATACTGCCTTAGCAAATTTTAAAATTTTTCGAATCTCAATTTTCCAATATATCAATGAAAATTCTGTCTTACGCAACTATAAAAAGCATAAAAAGAACATTTCTTCATTCTTATATAGGATAAAAAGTAGCACAGACTTAAATTTTCATGATCCTTAGGCTAACTAGAACCTGGTAACATCCCAAATGGGTAAAGTACCCAACTTTAGAGTTTAAAGGTCCGTTTCTTAAAGCAAAAAATGTAAAAACGAATATATTTCCCTTTTAACTTAAATATGAACTAATAATAAAGTATATATAGGTAACTCTATCAAGTCTGGAGCGCCTCAAGGTAGTAGCACTAGTACTCGACGAACACCATATTTCATGAGCGGCTAGCATCAAATACCTAGAGCTACATCTGGACACGAAATTCACATATGAAACAAACATACATCCATGTCTCTGAAAAAGCCAGACACTCAAGTTAAGTCGCTGTATCCATTAATTCACAGGAAGATCCACAAAACTATCTTTCAAAAAGCAGTTTACTGTACGGCTGCCCGTTTTGCTAAACTAATGCTAAATCGTCCATAATTTCTACGAAAGGACTTCACATCCTCTCAAGTACTCTATCGAACAGCGATAAAACCGAAGCTATAAGAGACGAGGTGTAACTCCTGTGTACGAATTTATAATCTCAGATAGTTTGTGTTACTTTTACTTATTTTAATATATTCTTAATCATGCGAACTAAATACTTTAAATCAACACAATTAGTGGCCTCCATAAGTGATTTTGCTAGTCTGGCTAACAATAAATATAGCCTATCTTATTTTAATTTAAATTTGTACCAAGGGGTCCCGCTTCAGCATGTGGGGTCAAGACATAAGCAGCTTATTATATTACTCATCTAACTCAGCATCTCTCTACGATTTCAGAAATTGATAATAAAATTTGTAAATTTGTTGGTGCTTCTTGCGACAAACAAAACAAAGGCAAATTTTTTGACTATTTTTGCGATTGCAAATTCTGAATATTATAATAAAGCAGTGAAAGCCGGAATTTGTATGCTTACTAATTATTTTTATTCTATAGACATTCAAAATTCTAATCTATTTTTTTTTTAAATAAATAACATTGTATAAATCAACGAATTAAAAAACGTGAGATTCACAGAAAAAGCAAAAGTAACTTGCCCCGGGTGAGGATCGAACTCACGACCTTAAGATTATGAGACTTACGCGCTGCCTACTGCGCTACCGAGGCTCTGTGAGTTTTATTCATAAATCACTCTTTCGTTCCTCAGGGCGAGAAGTAGAAAGTACACAGATATCGAAGTTAAGGTGCCCGCGATTATCCCTGCGATCAGTCCAGGCCACCTTCGGAATATGACCAGAATAAAGATCACCGTCGAGATGATCATCAGCATCCCGAGCGGCATTAGCGGATTCAATTCGAAAAACCGGCGATAGTTGTAGCGAGGTACCAGCATCTCTGCAACGAATCTCTATTGCCTAATGTCAGGAATTTCGAATGCAAAGGATTACCTGTTCGGTTTAGAGGGCGACTTGTGGGGACATTTCCGGTAGCCTGATCCAGGAAGGTACTAAGATTTATATGAAAAGGTGCCATAGTCAGCCTCATTGTTTATGCTTCTTAGAATTTTCGTCGTACTTTAAGAACTTCTTCACTGTTGAACGGATCTAGACTACACTAGCGCGTTGGGACCGCAAAGATGCAACTGCATAGCTTATCGAACGCACTCGGGCTTAGAGCAAGTGCAGTGATTTTCCCAAGACGGAAAGTTACTTTTCTACCGAGAACAACGAAGATACAGGAAAACTTAACGCGACGGCTGAAAGATGTAAACTCAACTCGCTTTAGTGATCTATTCTTTTCTTATCTGCAAATAAATAAACTCGCGGAACGGCCTGAAACGGAACTGATAGCAGCAGAGCAGGAGCAAATTTCGATCAGCCGCAACAGGAGCTAGTCATCTTTTGGCGATACCGCGACCCAATCTCGCGGGAACATAATTATCGCGACATCGAGCCGTACCGCTGATTTCGAGCGTGTCTGGCGGATGCCTTTGATTTAGGATTTTATGCTTCGATTAATTAGCAGTTACGTGTGCATCGATCGATAGTCGCAACGTTTAGTTGTTACACGCTCGGGCTATTCAAAATTCACACTTACTCCGATTTGGTGATAAGGATTTCATAATTTTATTTTGTTCCCCGGAGTGCAACTGTTTTACATTTTTTATGATTCATTGATATTTTCAACGGGGATTTTATCTAGTTGTTTATCACCAAAAGTTGGTGAATCATGCAAAATTAATAAATGAAAAGGAAGAGATGTACCTATATCATCAACGAATTTAAAGGATCACAAATACTTTGTGTGTAATACTAAAAAAAAAAAAAACTACTTGGAAAATTTTGTCAAACCTACTTATTTTATTTCAGTGTATACAAACATTTCAGTATATTTTTATGAGAAAAATTCGAAGATACAGACTTCAAGCATTTGGGATTTCAACAAGACGGCCCCATCCGTCACACAGCCACAGAAAAATATTGCGTTATACCCTTGATACACGGAAACGAGTGAATGAAGATCCAGCAGGGATTATCATCGACTGTACCGTGTATCACTGTGGATAAAGTTTGAATCTTCATTCATAACTGCATTCGAAGGCTACTTGATGAAGTTCCAAAAACTTAATTCAGAGCGGATGAAAATGGAAGTCCTGGAAAAATCAGCTGATTTCCATTGTCAATTATTCAAAAACATGAATTCACTCCGCTCTTTGCACTTTGAACTGTCAAAACGAAATATCATCGGCTCCTATGCCCGTGTATCTTGCCTTTAATGAATTAAAATCCGAGTGAATTTTCATTCATAGGATCTTCATTCAGTCGTGTCCATGTATCTTGGGTATTACTGAGAAAAGAATGTCTATCCCATGTAATCTTAATATGTGGCGGCGACATCAATTGGCACTTGCGTATTTAAAAAAGGTACTAATCTTGGGACAAATCGCTTTCAGTTGTTCAAGATTTTTATATAAATTGCTTTGATATTAAAAGAGGTCAAGAGGAATTTATTTGGTTTTAGAACAATTATTGATTGCTTTATATATTCCATTGCACTTCTAACTTATCATACTTAATACATATGTATGTATGGGAATGGAAATAATAAAAAATTAGTTTCGTTAGGAAATTATAACATTCACATCAAAATAAGCTAATGACATCGTTAAAATGGAAGTACATGTAAATGTTGGAACAAATGAAAAATAATTTTATTATAAATGCTAGAAATTATGTGAATAATTTTTTACTTTCACTTGTAAATATTTGCTGAGAAAATAAGTATTTACTGCCTCCAGAAATAACTAATTGCTACCCAGTAAGTGCTTAATATGTAAGCAAAGACGAATTAATCAGTAAATTGCAGAATTTATTTTTAAAAAACCCTCACGAGGTGCATAATTAAAATTAAGCAATGATGAGTACACACAACGAATGCGCAGGGCAAGTGCTCCAATTATAAATTTTAAGAAAAAATTAAAGCAAAACGATGAATGATTACGTTTTATTACTTCTTACTATTTAGAATTTTTCTTATAAATTGCAATAATTTATTTTACACGACGATTATACGCGATAACCACATACGGCGAACATATTTCAGTGGTTAACAGCCTATTTACTTATTTTGAACGCACGTTTTTGTTCTGCTAATAGTTTTTGTGATTTTCGGGCTTTCTTTCTAAATTACAGAGCAATGTTACGAATTTAATATCAGTTTTTCTGAGTCAGATTGAAGTAAGCCCAAGCAAAAAAAAAAAAAATAGTTCAAGAAGTATTCAGATATCTACTTCACACTTTCATCGTGGATAAGCCAAAATAATCCCCGCAGAGTCGTTATTTTATAAAATGAGGACTGTGATTACTACATTAAAAAAAAATGTACATTACAAAATAACGATTGTCAAGTAATTTTTATTTTTCCAGTAATGTTTGCATGTGAATTTTTATTTTTCGATAGGTTTAACCGACTTAAGGGGCACCACTAGTGTGACAGCCTGAAAAAAAGGTGATTTTTGGGAATTTTTTTTGAAGAAAACTACTGTATGGAATGTTTTAATATTTTAGGGATATATTTGTGGATACAAGTAAATACATGCTAAAATTTTAAAATTCATCGAGTTATTCGCAATTTTCCAACGCTCCAAAAAAAAAGTTGCCCCCAATGTTGCAGTTATAGCGACCTTCATAGTGCGTGAAATCAAAAAAAAAAAAAAAAAGTTTATTAACCTCGAAGGCATTTTCCCTGCCATAAACCTCGATCGAAAAACAAAATTAAATTTAAAAAAATTGCGAAGCCATTCCAAGTACTTAAAGTAAAATCTGCAAAAAATCAAAAATAGGATTTTGAGGATTCTGAATCAAAATTAGGCATTTACTTAATCATATATGGTCTCCTGAAGGACCTATTTTTGATTTTTCCTAGATTTTTATTTTTGGTTTAAGTTCTTGGATCGTAAGATTGAAGTTTCAATATGCAGAATTTTCGAAATCCAAGTGAAGTAATTAGAATTTTTGAAATCACCCAAGAAATTTTTCGCATAAAGGGCTTCGAGCGTCTTTTTGTTTCCTCTTCACGAGTATCCTCCAACAAGAATTTTCAAATTTAGTTAAAAATTACGACCTGTGGGTGGTTTTGAACCAATTTAGCAATATAGCCCCAATGAGCAACGTGGCAATCTACAACGCGGTTTCGACACAATGCGATTCATGAAATGCAGAAATTCAATTACAAAGCGACAATTATCTAACGTGTAGTTCACATACATAACAAATAACGTATGTAAATTTGTATTCACAAATATGTAATTGTAGTTATTTTCATTCATATTCACTATTTCTCGGTTCCAAAAGTTTAAAAAGACTTGCAAAACAAGAGCAAAAAGAAGACCAGCTTTTTTAAAGCCTAGAGCTATTGAAAGTGCCAATGAATTTTAAACATAATGAGTGATGATGAGCAATAAGTTCGATACTACGAGTATGCATACATCTCTGCTCATTATTTTTTAATTCAGTTTTGATTATTAATCTTGAAATCTAGTTTTTTTAGATTTTATTTTATCTTGAATTTTACTTTGATTGGTTATGAAATGTTTCAAAAACCCGTATTTTTTGAAGCTACGCTTCTTATCGGAGGTTGGGCGGGCTGGATTCGCTGTCAAAAAGCGAAGACGTAACCGTTAAATTTCCTCTCCTTGTGGCACACGACTGGCTAGAGTGGCGAGTAGGCCGCGTCAGTATAAGAAAGAGAGAAAGAGAGAGAGAGAGAGAGAGAGAGAGAGAGAGAGAGAGAGACTGCTGCATGCGTGTGGGATTCCCTGTGCCAAAACCCCCGGGAATACATATAAACACAAGCCGTGAAGTAGAAAATGCATACGTAGTGATGTAGTCCGAGAATCGCTGCGAAATAACATTGCTTCTTATGGCGGAAGATCCGAAGTATGCCGCTCCACTCGCCTGAACTGCTAAACAATAACTTTTACGCGAAAATGATATTCTAATAACTATAACTATAGAGGAATACCTTTCTAATGATCTAAAAAACTTTATAGTGACAAGAACAAAATATTAGAGTTTTTTGCACTTAAACACAACTCTAACCATTTCCTCGAACAAAACAGCAGCTGCAGGTCGACTTGACAGCACGACTTTCCGTGGTAATTTGTTCGATGGGCAGTAAGAGTAACTTTTGAGCTCAAATATCTTTAATATTTTGTTCTTACCCCTATAATGATTTTGGTACCATAAGAACGGTATTCCTCCCCAGTTACAGTCAGTAGAAAGCGATAGTTTAGCAGATTCGCTCTCTGGAGCGGAATGAATGGGCTCTACCGCCATAAGAAGCAATGTTATTTCTGTGCAATCACCGCACTACATCAGCCTATACATGTGGTAGTGAGCAGGTCTACTTCATGGCTTGTTGTATGTTTCCCGGGGGTTTTGCCTGTGCCAAAACCCCCGGGAAACATATACATGTTTACATGTATTCGCGGGGATTTTGCCTGTGCGTATTTTCACATTTTATATGTATAGCGAGAGTGGCGAGTAGGTTACGTAAAAAGTTGAAGCGTAGCTTCTGTCGGCCAGTCCTGTGACTGCCACGTTTGTTTTTTTTTTTTTTTTTTTTTTTTTTTTTTTTTTTTTTTTCTCTGCGGATACGCACATTAGAGGGTGAAAACCACCCCTAAAGTTTACCCCCAAAAATAGTTTTTCCTAAATATCTCAAGTTCTAATGAAATTTTTCGAATGAATCAAAATGAAAATGATGTTTTATAAATATTCTAACCTTTGGTAAGTAATCCGGTTCCCGGGGCTGGCAACCCTTATTTTTTATTGCAGAAACGCAATTTTTTTTAAATATTTTTGCGTCACAATAGTTAAAAATTATTGAAAAATATTTTTTTACATACGATGTTGAAAAAAAACGTTGACCTGTTTTTGGGTTTTCCTAAAAAAGGCTCCTCAAGGGGGTAAACAGCCCCTGTATGCCCGTGTAGGGTAAACAACCGTAGCACTAATACGTAAATGATGTATATTCTTTCAGAATCAGTTTTTTCGTGAAAACCAGTATTAAGGGGTTTTTGAAGTCACTGATTACGAATCTGATGTTAGTTTAAAAAAATTCAAAATGGCGGATCCAAAATGGCGGAAAAAGTTTCGAAAAATAGACTAATTTTTATTTAAAAAAACAATAAATAAGAGTACCCCCTAAATGTACGTATCCGCAGATAAAAAAAAACGTGTCTCTAATTTTTCGATACTTTATAAAATATTTCAATTTCATCAAAATCGGTGAGACACCCCTGAGAACGTTTCCTTGTAAGTAGTTTGCGACTAGTTATAATACCTTTTTGATTTGAATGACCCGCGTTTCTCCTAACCAATTTATAAAATGTACTTGGCATTGTAAACCAACTGGCTGGTCAGACGCAAGTCAGGGGAAATTCCATCCAACTTCAGGCCTTGCTCGTCGCTGCCGTTCTGTCAGACTGATCTCGTTTTACATCGACCGCGTGCAGGTTGCGAATTTATTGCTTGCTTTTAGTGACTTATGTTAGCCAGTGGGAACAATCCAAATTGAAGAAGTGTCCGTGCTGTGTTTGCAAAATAATGAGCGAATCTCGTGAAGTTCTGCTGGAATCAATCAAGGAACAAGGCGATCTGGTGCGGAAGCTAAAGGCTGCCAAGGAGTCCAAAGAAAGGGTAAACAACAGCGCTCAGGTTTTCAGGCAATTGCCCCGGGAATTGAAAAGCTAGCAAGTGATCAATCGTGGTAAATTGCATTTTAGCCATGCTGGCACACCTCCAGGGCGATTGCTCCGCTGTCACGCTTTCATTTCGCCCGCCCCCCGCACAGCAGCATGAGCGCTTTGAACCAATTTCAGAACTGAGATGTTTTTGCTCGGGCTCAATGCACGCTGGCTTGCTTAAAATTGTATCTGATTGCGTTATTGAGTATTGACCTCGAAGACGAATTACCTGACCGAAACGACTGGGTTTAGCGGGTGCTCTTTGTTAGACGAAATTTTTGACTTGTTCGGCCGTGAACACATTCCTGGCCAGGAGGCCACTTGCTAACATTTTCAGGTATAATTTGTACTGGAACTGGCAGCGCGCTCAGAAAGTTGCACTGTTCCAGTTTTTGATGGAGCTACAAAAATGCTGCCCCAGGTCTTTTGCTACTTATCTCGAGTGAGTCGTGGCATGACGGCTGAGGCGATTAGCAGTCTAAGTTTAATGCTGATATGCTTTCACTTTTAATTGCGTTTGCAAGCCACACATTAGCAGTGTTTTAAAAGTCGCTGCCCAAAAAGATAATTGCAAACCCATTTCAGAGCCTTACATAAATCCTGAAGCTCTGAAGATGTAAGCTTCATAAAAGCAGGAAATAATGCTTTCAGGTTTCCCATCAACAACATAATCGGAGAAGATGTAATGCCGGCTGCACCATTGCATCACCCGTTTCCGCCGCTAGTGCGTGTCTTGCTAGAACAGACCGTTTTCTGCTGTCCTCTGAGCTTACAATAAAAGAAAATTGATATTCGTAGTAAAAGTGGTTCGCTTGCGGATGTCTTTGCCGCGCCTCCAAGTGAGAGGAGGCTGGAGGGGCCGTTCTCCGCCTCAGCTGAGTGTTGTTTTATCTAACGATACCGGTCATTAATTTAAATTCAATGCTATAAAACTGGTGTTGGCGATGACGACAAAAACCGCGCATAAATTCTAAAGCAAACTGGTAGCCTTTGTTACCTGTAGTTCAGGAAGCGATTAATAGTTCAATCACTACTTGTTTTGTCGCAAATTTTAAAGAAATTGTTAATAGCTAGTAGCAGTAGTTGGGGTAACGTTGTCATTCTCAGGGTTTTTAGGTCCACTAAAACTCTGCAACGAAATTGGTCCTACATTATATTTAACGTTCATTACAATTTTTGTTTTGATTTTTCATATCGTCGAATTCCGTTCCACACGAAAAATATTGCATCATACTTTGTAGGCATAGGTCAAGATTTTTATCAAGAAGTATTTATTCAATCTTCTTGCGAGATTAGTAGGTCATGCTATATACAAGCGAAGGTATTTTTTTTTAAATATTTCTAACTTATTAAAATAACCTCTTGCGCTGGAAAGACTTTCGATGTACGTCGCTTGTTATATGCTTCTAAAGTGGAAATGAAGTGCTATGCAATCCTACTGAATTTACTGAAATCAATTTGTTTTGCATCTAAGGAGAAATCTTTCGAATCCATTTGTTGAAAGGCCGTTTAAACTATTAAAAAATTATTATTTTCGCACGCACTTGAATAACACTTGCAGGAGGCTCCAGATACCCCCGTCTCAAAGTTGTCCCTGGAGGACTTGTGCAATGTTTTCAATTAAAAATCAAAATAACTCTCGTATACATATGTATATATGTCTGTACTCTGCCTCGACAGGTGGTTTCGCCTTTAACTTTGAAATTTTCGACCGGATCATTGGATGATGTTTTTTTGCTTTTGTCGTTAGTAGTTGAACTAAATTAATTATGAAGATCCTGTTTTCTTTATAACGTTAATGAATCTGCTTAAAACATTAATATAAATGTGACGAGATAGTCACGGGTTTCTGCCAATTCATTTCCAGCGCACATCACTTTTTTTGCAGATGTCCATCTCCCTCACAGAATGCCAAGAATTACTATTATAAATCAGTATGAAATGATAAATTAAGTTTTTAACACAACGTCGTTATAGCAAGCTAGGTTTAAAAGGCGGCAAAACTCCAACCTATTGCTGTCTCTATGTAGGGTGTATTGTCGAATAAAATTTAATTCAAATATTTATTTTTTTTTGAAAAGTTTAGAAATATGTTAAGATGTATATTTATCAAACATTTTAATTTATGATTTGAAATATTTAACAATTGCACTCATATCATTTTATTTTTCAAAGAAGTTAATATAGGTGTTTTCCTTCCTATAGATTAATTATTTTCACTCCTTTCGCTAACATCATGTCATAATGCTATGTAGGTACATATAGAATTAGGACTGATTTTCTCATCTTAAGACTAGACTATAGGCAGTATAAACAAGCAAGTAAATGAAGTTCCTTAACTAATGGCCTAGTTCGCATAATAGTTTTTTTAATGTCCTAAAGCGTAATTTTTTCTCAGTCGGTGGTTACAGGTCTGGTCAAAACGGTGTTAAGTTTCCTTTCGAAACGAAAAATAAATCTTACTATATCTAATTGTGTCGGGCCTGAAAATCACATATAAGAAAATTTATTTCTCTTTCTGGTTTCGCCAACCATAAAAACGACCTTTGGCTAATAGAATGACGAGGAAGTTAACCGTGTAATTGATATTTAAAATAATATAAATAAATTTACCTTATTTCATACAATTTTTCTCAATTGATTTTAATCACTCTTTTATGATTTCTGAATTGACTCCTTGTCCACGATTCAAAGCATCTGTCAATGGCATCCTCATGGCGCCAAATAGTCTCCTACGTTTGCGCCTAAATGTGGATACATATGAATGTAATATGTATGTTGCTTTGTGTTGGTCTTTTATAGACGAATGCGAGCTTAATTGATTTATTGGATTGTAGTTTAATTTTTAAAGGTGGTTGATTGATTATATTATGATCAATGTTATGACCTCGAGGTTCATTGTATGAGAGCTGTTTGATGAAGGCGAATTTAAACATTTTATTTTGGATGTGCATGGAAGTATAAAGATTTTTTCCCATTTGAATTTCATTCAAAGTGATCCGTGACCGAAGTAGAAACTAATTTCACTTTTAACAAATTGAGAATGGATCAAACTTTGATCGGTAATATTGCAATTTTTATTTTATCAAAATTCAAAATTTTCTGGTCATAGCCTCCTTCTTGTTCGATACACAAAACCTCAAGCTTGTATATGCTTTATCAGTTTTTAATTTGAAACTCGTGATTGGAGCGGGATAGAGAAGTTATTGAAAACTCATTCAAACGGAGAAGGAGTTCTCTATCATGTGATACCTTAAATAGGTTCGAAGGGAGTGTGTTATGGAAATTACAGCGTGTTCAATTCGTATACAATACATTAAACTGTTTGTAGCTCCTGAACGACACGTTTTAGAAGAGGGCTTCTTTGAACAAAAATTGATTGGGGAATTTCATAGAATATGTTGTCATATGTCGGTGCACATTGTTACGAATTTCTCTGTATTTAGAAAATAATTTTAAAGGTCGATGAGCCAGAAAAATTAATCTCACTTTTGATTTCATTGACTAGCACCAATGAGTATTTTTTAATTTAAGGGCTATAGCTAAATGAATTTATCGCTAGCAGTATCTTCTCTTAAATTATTATTAGGAATATAAAGATACACACAAGATGATTTTTAAAAGCTCATATCTTGAGTATTAGTACGACTCGAAAATATTAACTAATAAAATGATAAAAATGATATTAAAGTAAAAGGAGTATAAGACATTTCTTTATTGGTAAAATTGATCTAGTATTCGTCATATAAAATTAAAAATTCGATTTGTGTTAGTCTCGTCTATCGAATAAAGTTTGAAGATTTATAGATAAATTTTGAAACCTTAATATCCGCAATTAAAAAAGTATTTCACACACGGCAGGCTGCAGTAGCATGTGATGAATGCTTTTATTTGGGGCGCAGGCAAGTGCCCGAGAATTGAATGTGAACAGCTTTTAGAGGAGCAAATAAAAGGAAATTAAATGTTGGTCTTTGAATCTTTCAGAAAATTTCCAGACACAAGAGAGGGAAATGCGCGGATGTATCAGCATCATTGTGTTCGCGAAAGTTATTTGCTTTTGAATGTCGATAACGTGCTCTAGTTGAAGTGATTTCCGAAATCAGTTAAGAGTTTGCTTCATGTGAACAGTGCTTTGTGCTTTTGTAAAATTGAAATAATGAGGGCTCAGGACGCAACGTTTTTCGCAAATTGAAACAACAACTAATATATAATAGAAATAATTTCCGCTAACACATTCTATGATTTCCTGATTGTTTTCGTTTGTTTATTTATTTTTTTGCTCCCAAAGTCCAAAGCACTAGTTTCGTTTTTTTATTACCAAATTCTCAGCATTCCCTCTTGAAACCTACTGTAAGAGTTTTTTAATTTTGCCAATTTATTTAGGTTTAATTGGGCTGTTCCCCGCCCTTGCAAGCCACACACAAACTCAAAGTGAAATCCTTCTAAAAAAAATGTTGCGTCAGTTTGCTCGTGCTTCTGGTTTATTTCGCCAAAGGTTTTGCACTCGCTTCGACGGCTATTGCAATTCAGCCAAGCCAGTCTTAGAAATTGACGCACTCGCTCAGCAAATATCGCAGGTCAGATACAATTTTATTATCCTTACCGTCCTTTCACGCATCAACGTTAAGCAGCAGCAGGTTAAATTTTTCCTTTTTCAGATTGATGAGGAAGTTGCGAAGCTACTTGCGCTCAAAACAAAACTCGGAGGCGATAATAATGCTGCCCCACAAAAATTCATCCTTAAAACCGCTAAGGGCACAAGGGACTATAACCCGCAACAAATGGCGGTGAGACAGGGTGTCCTCGATAAGATTATTGCGGTCTTCAAAAAGCACGGCGCAGAATCAATTGACACTCCAGTCTTTGAACTAAAGGTAAATCTTTTTTAAACTATCCAATTGTTTTGTTCAAATATTTGGATTCAGCAGTTTACTGCTCAATTCAGCTTAAAGAAAAGCAACGGCTGAATTGAGGAATCGATTGCGAAAATTGTTTTCTCGAACACAGGGTATTTCACTAATTGTGCTAACTCTATAATTTCCTCTTTTGATAGGAAGTACTAACCGGAAAGTATGGAGAGGACTCAAAATTAATTTACGATCTTAAAGATCAAGGTGGAGAGATATTATCATTGCGATATGATTTAACTGTCCCATTAGCTCGCTACCTTGCTATGGGAAAGATTTCTAGCATTAAAAGGTATCACATTGCCAAAGTTTATCGTCGAGATAATCCAGCCATGACAAGGGGTAGATACAGAGAGTTTTATCAATGTGTATGTATTATTTAAAACAAAAAACATCAAACTTTACATATTACTAATTCAAAAAATATTCTAGGATTTTGATATAGCTGGAAACTACGATCCTATGATCGCAGACGCTGAATGCGTTAAAATTGTAGCTGAAATTCTCGATACACTCCAAATTGGAGAGTACGTTATCAAAATTAACCATAGAAAGCTTCTGGATGGCATGTTTGAAGCATGCGGCGTACCAAGCGATAAGTTCCGTTCAATATGCTCAGCTGTCGATAAGTTGGATAAGGTGAGTGTTGTTAATTTTAAAATTAAAAACTACTTAGATGGAATTAGTTTAGGTTTAGGGCGATTTAAAAACATTGACTCGTTTTAAATTTTAAAATTTTTAAAAAAGTTGACCCGTTTTTAAATTTTAAATTTTAAACTAAAAACATAAATGTGGAAAATGGGTCGTTTTTTTCTACGGGTTTATTAAGCAACTGAATTGATTTATCATATATATTATCAAGCTATCATGTTATATGTACTATAGATCAAGCTCTGCAAATTGAAATTCGAAAAACAATTGAGGTTTTTTTTTTTTTTTAAACCAAAAAATTATTTTCTTAAATTTTAACCAAGGGGGAACCATTGCTGCCTTATACAAAGTAAAAAAAGTAGATAAGCCAATTGTAAGTACAAATATATTTACTAGCATTTGTTTTTAGTTTGAAGGGGTCTAGAAGTTTCTTCTTTTAAAAATCATTTGAAAAGAGAGAATTGGAAACTCTTCCTTTTTTTTAAAATAATTCTCCTTATCTTAAGTTTAATATTTAATAAAAATTTTTTTTTTTTTTTTTTATTGTTATTATTAATTGTTTAGTATTTTATTTGCTGATATTATATTTTTAAATACTACAATGAATTGGACTACTGAAAGTATCTAAATGACAGGTCAGACTAATTTTATTTTTTCAAAACATCATAATCAAAGACTACGTACATTCATACGTTTCATAGATTTACTTCAACTTCTAACTCGACTACTTTCCAGTATTTTACTTATTACCTTAATCTACATACATTAACTATCCAAAAAGGCATATCTGTGTAACCATTGCAACTACTGTCCAAACAAACAAAAACTACCTACACATTTCACATACCCTAAAAACATTAAAAATTACGTTTGGAGAATTTCGAAAGGTGGTCTTTTTACCTGTTCCGCATGTTTAAATCTGAACAGATTTTCTTTCTTATACATATTATGTTGTGAGAAAAAAAAAACTCTCAAGCAATAAGGGGTAAAAGAATAATACGCCTGTAAAGACAGTGGTCTCTAACAAAATAATTTTCTCCTTTTCATTACCACCAATATACTAAGAAACAAATTTTAAATAAATTTAAAAAAAATATGTCTATGGCTCTCGGACTGTTATCGTCTTGACCTTAGTGTAAGTAACATATCCAGTTTTTATGCATCTAGTTGGTCTGTGATCTAGCTTAAATGGAAGCGAAGATATGACGGAATAAAAAGTTGAGTTGATGCTTATAAAACATATATGTACGTTGACCCCTACTTATAGTTTTTGTCTAGAAAGCGTTTTTAAGGATTAGTCATACTCAGTGTATAAGCTCTGAATCTTATTATGTAATAATGAAGTCAGCAAGCAGGTTATACAACAATATAACTGAATTAACATAACTTTACGTTGGACTTCGAAAATCCGGATTTTCGTATTTTTGCACAGTGTCCAGATGGTACAAAATTATGTGAACCATCATAATATAAGCAGCCGAAAATAACTTTTGTTATTATAGGAAGGAAAGTGAATTATTTATATTATAGGGGCCTCATAGATCGGTTAAAATTTAATAAGCGAATATAAGACCTACCGATGCCTGTCAGTCTTCTTTCGTATGCGGTTGGTAGAGTTCGGTCAAGTATATGTCCCTAAGTTCAATGTAACGTTCAGTGTAAATTTTAAATCTGTTTAAATTGAAGTACTCGTAGGAAAGTAGTTGCAAGGATTGAGTCATAGGCTATAACCGCTAGTTAGTCTTCCACTCTTTTTATAATAGCTCAGAATAGGGTACTCTTTTTTCGCGACTATTTTTTTTCACTCCCCACTTTTTGTGGGAAATACCTAAAAAAAATTCCCTGAAAATTTGAACCCTTAATATTAATTATATATATTAATAACCAAGGCGTGCAAAGATTTCCCGTTTAAAATACACGTAAACTTTGATTTTTTTTTCTTCAAAATTCTACAGTTCAGAGGCATTTTATGGTATAATCTTGGTCAATGATAGGGTTTCTTCAGAATTGAATGCTCTACAAAAGTGTCCATTGCGGCGTAACCCTAAATCCCACCAGTGAGGTAGTACGGGTCACTAAACCCAATTTTTTCATGAAATTCTCGTTTTTTTGCCCCTATCTCGTAAATAACAAGAGCTACAGAAAAAATGTAAATGACAAACTTTTTTAACTTTTAAGTGTAAACTTGTACAATTTTAAGTAAGCGACTTATTCCGAAATTGGCCTAATTTGAAGTTTTTAAATCTAATGATGTTCAATTATTTAATTATGAAAAAAAAGTGTTGGTAGAAACATTAATCCAATGCTAAAATAATCACAAATTAATAATTTTTCTATTTGATAATTTCAGTCTCCATGGCTAGAAGTACGAAAAGAGATGATCGACGAAAAAGGCTTGAATGAAGAAACTGCTGATAAAATTGGAGAATACGTACAACTAAATGGAGGCGCAGATCTAGCCGACAAACTATTAGAAGATCCAAAGCTTAAAGCTGTCCCATCTGCTGTTAAAGGACTAGAGGATATGAAACTCTTGATGAAATATTGCCGAATATTTGGAATAGAGAATAGAATCCTCTTCGATTTGAGCCTGGCTCGAGGACTTGACTATTACACCGGACTTATCTACGAATGCGTTTTGAAAACCGAACCGAATTGCGAAGATGGGGAAATTGGGACAGTGGGCTCAGTAGCTGGAGGTGGCCGATATGATAATTTGGTTGGAATGTTCGATCCAAAGGGCAAGCAGGTACCATGCGTCGGAGTTTCAATTGGTGTGGAGAGGATATTTTCGGTGATTGAAGCAAAGCATGCGCTAGAAGGTGTTAAAGTCCGCACAACCGAGGTCGAAGTTTATGTTGCTTCCGCTCACAAGGGACTCCACGAAAAAAGATTGGAGATTATGAATAAGCTCTGGGACGGCGGAGTTAAGGTAAGAATCAGCAATTATTTTTATAATTTAGTAGTTTAAACATTACATTTTCAGGCCGAACATTCCTATAAGCTGAACCCAAAGTTGCTGGTCCAGTTGCAGTACTGTGAGGAGAACGGTATTCCATTGGCTATTATTCTAGGAGATTCAGAACTTCAGCGCGGAGTTGTTAAGCTAAGAGATGTTACCTCTCGTCGAGAAGAAGAAGTCAAGTTGGAGTGTTTGGTGGATGAAATCAACAAACGAGTGAAGAATTAAACATTTCCCATGCATAAGATTAAAGCATTTCAAGGATATTCTATTTATTTAAATTATGGTAGCAAATTGTAAGCTGATAATCTAATTATTGCTTATAGAATAAACTATGACGTAAATTGAATAACTTTGGTTTTAATTTATTCACTGTCTTGAGAAATTCAGGAATCGGGTTGAAGGTTTGTCGAATGGGTACAGAAAATTGATAATTCAATTAGACAAGAGATAAGGCAAGTGCTATGAGCATTTGTTGGGTACACCTTAAATACCTGCATTTATTGGGGAATTCGTTTTTTCAGTCGACTGCTCAATTCAGCTATTGGTTTTCTTAAGCTGAATTCTCAAAAACGCGGTATGTGTTCATACAACTAAATATCTGGTATAATATACATAAATATGGAGTTTTTGTTTTAGTTGAATTGAAAAAAACTTATAAAAATGTTTAAATCCGATTGAATTTGAATGCATTGCACGTATCAAGTAATTTTGAAGTTACAACAATTTAAGTAATTGACAATTTGGTTATAAATACGAAGTAGTTTTGAAAAGATTAGCCTCGACATTATTTTATTTTATAGAGCTACATACATATTTCGTTTGCTTAAAATCAATCAATTTAATTTTCTTTTAGTCTTCTGTAAAGGCATATTTTTCCACATAGAAAGAAAATTGCGGACAGTCATAATTTCTCATTCTTCAACATACAGAAAATTTGTATTACGAACAAATTCTTGAAATCGAAGGTTAGTTATAGGAGTTTAACCCTTTTAGTGCCGTAGGTCGATATGTCGGCTCTTGCTGCACTGGGGAGAAGTGCCAGAGCCGATATATCGGCCCGCACCTTGTAGCGCTTTACTATTCGCATTGCGGGAGAACTCTATCTCAAAATAAATTTATAATACATTATAAATGGTCTAATTTCATTACGAGAGAATTAACAAAAAATAGTTTTTCGTTTTAACTCTTTGTGGACGACGTTTTCCTATCGCTTGGAGATAACGAAATCTAACATAATCCGTCCGGCGCTTCCATGTACCTTCGAGTTATGTTTTATTTTTGTTATATAATATTATTTATCTTGTTACAAAATATATTGGAAATGCAAAGTATGTACTTTGTAATAAATTGTCTATATAAAATTATAATGAAAAAATGACTTTTTGTATGTGCAAATACGTTTTGTAAGAGAGAATCCAACTTTTACTTTCTTTATGACCTTTTATACCTTTGTTATTTATATAATTTTCAATGAATATAGAAAAACTAGTGTCATTGTTTTGTTCTCTATTTTGTCCTTAATATACTGGTTTTTGAATCATGTAAATATTGTTTCTTGTTTGGTTTGTATGAGAATTTTCCCAAACCCTAGTAAAACCGTGAAATTCGGCCGGTTATTCTCGCATAGGCACCTCTTTTTCGCCCGGCACTAAAAGGGTTAAATAACAGAAGAAACTGTTATATGTAAAATGTTAAAAAGTTTTTTCGAAGGGAAATTCTGCAAACTGATTCAGTTAAACGATAAACTACACGCAGAGCTATTTCAAGGTATGTCGTATAAATAGGAACCAATGTTATTCTTGAAATCGAACGGAACTGATAATGAAATTTTACATCTTACAATTTCCGTATTCGGAATAAATTCGAAAATACTGGGAATTATGGAATAGGACAGCTAAATAATACTTTTTAATTCGAAACTGAATTTTAGTTCTTCCAAATATTAGGGTTTTATACTGCCCTTGATAATAACTATAATAACTGAAGAAACAAATCTTTCAAAAGTACATTGAATTTCTATATTACTTTTTGATTAAAAATTACTAAAAGTTTTCATCTAATACATTTAATCCTTTAATCAAACTTTTTAGAAGACAAGCACACATATCCCTGAGGCAAATGAATACAATTTTTTCTCAATTTCTTTCTGAAAATCTGTATAGTAGAACAATAACAAAAATAATAATCTAATACGTATAGTATTGTCATAACTTCTAGCATTTTATAATAAAAATAAAAACAATGCACTTTATTCCTAACTTATTTTTAAAATTAACGTCAAAACTATAAGTACAATTAATAACTGTGTTGTTACTAGTTAAGAATATAAAAACTGTTTTTGTATTCATATGTGTAACATGCTAGAATTGATTGCTAAAGTTCTAACTTTATTCCTAAATACATTTTAAAATAATAAGGAGAAGATTAATTATTGTATGTTTTTATTTTCAGATTTTTACAAAAAGCGAGGAATTAATACCTCGAAATGCCCGACACAACAGCTCATATATTGAATAAGACTAGTTTTTTATCACGACACGAATGTAAACGAAAACCTCGCAAAATGCCCTTAGATATTTCTATAAAGAGCAGTTTTAAGGTAAGTGCAATTCATGCTATCGTATAATTATTCTGTACAGGTGTAATTAAATATTATGAATTTTTAAGTACTTACACATATGTTAAAACTTATGGAAGTAAAAGAGATACGGTTTCTCTTTCTATTTTGTTGAGCGTCAGTTATTATAATCGTAGGATATCCTATATTGTTTTCATACTTATAGTTTTTAAGTTATGGATTCGCCTCTTAGGGATTATTAAAATATTTAATACAACAAGAATGACAATGACTACGTTATTTAACGCACAAAAACCAGCTCTTCGGGCCAAATTTAAGGAAATTGTTGTTTGTTGTTTGAATGTTATTTTTTAAAACTTCAATTTAACACTTGATAAAATAATAAAATAAAAAAATATTCATTATCTTTTAATTTCGGATGAACTACAGAGTTGCGAGCGTCAGTGACCACCGTAGAACGCTTTAGTTAAAAGACCTCTCACAGTTTATAATTTTTTATGAAACTGCCAGAGAGTATTTATGAAATGTTATACTATAATGTACAAAAACATTCATTAGAATAAATAAACTAATTACTGTGCTAGAAAAGCACCTTTAAAAAATAACTCAATACTATTTTTTAAATTTTAATTTTCTTTTAACTTACTTAATAATGTTGGACAACATATTAATATCTATATATTTCAGTATAAAGTTAAAGTAAATTATAACTAAATAAAAAAGTGTAATTCACTAGACACTTGCCCCTTCCATCCACGCTGTTCCATAAATAAGGGTATTACCCTGAATTCCGTTGGTGTCTGGCTGAGTTCCCTCTTGTGGGATACAAATCACCATGAATTAGGTGTAAACATAAAGCAGACCATTTATGCAATTCATATTCTAAAATAACCCATTAGGGCAAAATAGTGGTGGTCGGGTTATCAACAAACCAGGAAACCACATTACGGACGCCGCCGACCAGCACCGGAGGAGCATGTTCCCAGGATACGCCTCCTTGTTATCAGGAATCAAGATAAATACGAGAGCGGTGCGGTTGACTCAGTCTAATAATGGGTCCTTGGTCCTTGGTCGTTATAAGCTCTGGGTTCTCTGAGTATGTGGTAAAAAACCTCGGGCGGTCTAGTTTACGGAGTGTGATAATACATCTATCCAACTCGGGCTTCTTATTTGCCCACTTTCTATGGAGCGCACAAAGTTATCTCATTGTAATAGTTGCCTGAGGAGCCTTCCGTCTCCCGTGGGGCCTCATAAATCGTTTCTTCTGGACGGGGCAAATATCCAGTTCTTAGTCACTCTGGGGAGATTTCTGATTTTGCCTTAAATGGAGCTCGCAATAGTCTTCTTTGGGGAGGGGATACTAAGTCATATAAGTTAATTGTAGCGGAAATCTGTCATGAGTGCCTCTTTGCCCTAATTATCTTATTATACAGTGGGTACGGTTAAAACATATAAACTCGCTACATTACCTTCAGGGCATTTCTTCAAATAAGACACATTAACATACATTATTTGAATTCTCCAATGATAAATATACTGATTTCATTAATTTTATTCCATTAAGGGGAAATATTGAAAAATTGCGATTTTCCATCAGTCAACTGAAATTTTCTTGATGATTTATAAAATGGAGATACTACAGCTCATAATGGTGTGCGGCTCATTTACTCAAGTTGACGAAGTAAAATCACTCAATCAACAGATAAATAATAAAACATACATCATTATGAGGCAATCATGCAAAGGTGCCATCTATTGTATATTAACCCATTAACGCCCAAAGAACCTAATTTTTTTGTGCAGTTTGAAACCTCATTCTTACAATTAAAGGACATTTATTTTCCAATAAAAACCATGAATCTTACTAGTTTCGAGTGTGCTCTTTCAGAATCTGTTGTCAAAATTGAGTTTTTTCCAATAGGAAATTAAATATGGCGAATTTTTGGAAAAAAAGTATCAAAAAATTTGAAATTTTGTTTTTGTAATTTTTTTTCAAGACAATAGAGTTTTGCAATGCAATTCTTACTATGATCAACGGTGATCGGAATGTTTGAACTTACAGAAAAAAGTTTTTTTGGTGATCGCAATGACTCATAACCTTTTCAAAATGGCGGATTTTCTATAGTGCAGATTCTGAAAATCTGAAACTCTGAAAATCGTACAGATTTTCGTGAAATTCTGTACCAAGGGGTTTTTATCGTCACTGATTATGAGATTAAAATCAGATTTTTAAAATTCAAAATGACAAATTCAAAATCAGCCGAGTTAGAGTAATATGCTACGTTAACGATTGTATTCAATTCCTTGAAGCAAAGATAATATAAACTATATTATCTTTGATATTAAGAACTACTCAACCCTTTAGAATTAATAATATTCCAGAAAGTCTAAAAACATTTCCCATAGTGCAAAAAAATCGACTCCTGCTGCCCACGCTGCCTCGAAGCCTTAGTTAACGTAATAAATATTTGAGGTCCAGCACATGGTATCTGACGTGACTTCAAAAACAGGAGCATTCAGCATTGATGTCCTCCCCGCGCGTGCACCGCTTGTCATGTCATCCGTGCTTAATCCGCAAATTAGGGTAACTGAGAAGGATACCCGGATTTGGAATTAAAAACGGTCAGCCACAATGCTTGATTTCTGTGATGCATGACATGAAGCATAAATTGGCTCTATAAAAATGAATTCGACCCTTGCAATTGGCCCGGACCCCTCAACGACTGCTCAAATCTTGTGCAGTTTTTTAACGTAGCCCTTGTTCGGTGGCTGCAGCAGTTACATTTTGCTTAATCTTATATTATGCTAATTGAAATGGTGACAAAATGAAAGCATTGTTGGATGAACGCAAAGAGACAATTGGATGAATATTTTTTTTAATTGGTACATATTTCATAGATTTGTCAGTCACTTGTGAATTATAGGATTTAAGAGAAATGCTAACAAAAGAAATTTTATGCATTGCCTTTTGCGTTCTTTGATCTATCTTAGGCCTATATTGCTGCATTTGAATTTTAAAAATGTTCTCATGATGTTGATTTGTTTGTCGTTGAATTTGATTTGGTTTTATATATCGTTCAAATAGTTGTATTTGAACTTTAAGTGCTATAATAGATTAAGGTTGAAATTTTCATTTAAGGGGTTAGGGCGGCGTGAATGAGTATTTTAAATAATTTTTCTTTTACTGTAGTTTAATTTATTTTATAAAACGAATAATACAAAGTTATTGTGTTATGTTTTAACTTTATTTTACAGTAATTTTAAAACAATATATCTATTGAAACTAAGTTATATTTTTTGGACGCCGTTCCACAAGTCGTGCTTTGCGATAACCATCATACCATTTTACTAGTTCATCTAAAATCAACCAAACAAAAAAAAAAAGTCATTAGTTTAATAGTTAATCTACGGCTGAAGTTTTTTTTTAGTTTATTGTTTATAAAAAATACAGTTATTAATGAAAAAAAAAAAAAAAATCCTCCGACTAGGCCCTAGTTTTTTATGTTTTCTATAAGCTGTATAAATTTCTTTCAAATACGCTAAGTGGTTTTTGAATTACAGTGGTTGCCGACTTTGAAAACATAATTTCGAGGAAAACTCATTTAAAGTTTTACACATGATTTGCAGCTGCCGTCAACTTCCTGCCGTCGAGGGCGGAGAACCTTTCAGTAATTGTAGAATATCTCGAAAGCTATTCATTGGATTCACTTGAAATATTCAGATAATATTTTCGAAACATCATACTTTAAGACAATGCAATGATTTTTTAAAAATGCCGACTACCCCTAACAGCTTAAGTCAAGGAACAAATTCCTAAATTCTAGTTCTAGTTTATTTCTAACATTATGGATGACGTCGTTTTTTTTTGTTTTAAATTACGTATATCTAATGTTATGTTTCTTTCTCTCTATTACTTTGCTTTAATATTAGGTATTTGGAGGAAACCTGGATGTATTAACAGGTATTTTCTGAAACGCGTGAAAAGAATTGAAAGGTATTTATTTCACTGCAATTAATTTATTTTAGTACAAAATTTATAAGTTGAAAAAAATTTTGATTTCTCTGTTTGGGTAAATCATCTTAATAGAAAGGGTTTGCACAATGCAAGGTTATTAAAATTACGTTTTTTTCGGCACGAGTTGTAGCACCCTAACGCCAGAGAAGACAGTGTAAGTTATGAGAGAAGTGTGCAACTGATGCTATCTAGCCGAAGCCCTGTACACGTACGGTTATTACACACGTATATATGTCACATAATCCAAAATCAGATCCTAAAATCCATAATTAAATTAGAACGTGATAGCTCAGAAGTCGACCAAAATGTGTCGTAAAGATCGATCGATTATGAATGCATCGCTGCATCTGAATTTAAACTGGTGACTGGCGTCAGGGTCCTGTTTATAAGATCCTGTGGGACGGCCCTTCGTAACGGGTGCACTGAGTTGTGTCATGTGTGTGTATGCAATCCGAGAGTTGGGCGATGGCACGTGACACTAAAAATTTGGACGCCGCGATAAGAAACAAGGGTCACGCGACATCCAGAAATTGTATTCAAAGTAGAGATGAAGCGCTTGTCTTTTAGCCATTCGGAAAATTCCATTTTAGGGACCAATTTAATGGCATTCTACAAATTGATGCTGTTTCTATATACTTATAACAAATACATACAGGGTGTAAATAAAAACAATTCTAACTAGTTTTTGAAAATAAGGGAATTTGAATTTTTGCAGTATGGGTCTTATGGATTACCCTACAGTAGCCATTTTTGTCTCAACTCGTATATTCTAACAATACACTTAAAAATTAATTAATTTTTCTTATCACAAGAAATTTTGTTAGGCTTATACCCTTTTTTACTGGGCCTCAGTTATAAGATGGTATATTTTAAAATTTTAATGGGTACAGGTGTTCGCAATCACTCTATAGAAATCCCAATTTCTTATTGGCAACCATTATCTAAAAAATTTTATATTTTATGGAAAATTCAGTGGTTTAGTTAAATTCACAATGTAAAATTGGGCAAGAGAATATCTAGCTACAACTCCCAAAGGTATAAAAACAACATGACAGAAATTCAACAGTTTTTTTTATCATTGCAAAAGGATAATTGACACAAAACGGCAAAGTCACATATCTTCAATTTGAGATAACAAAAAATTCGCTGCCAGCTGTTCATTCTTTTCGCAAGCAAAATATGCCTGGATGACAAGTTCCTCAGGAAAACCCAATGCCTTGAGTCTATCGATCGCCTCCCTTTCTTGAGCTGTTATTTCTGGAATAGCCATTAAATTAGGACCTTCTTCATCATCGGATTCATTAAGAAGTTGGACAAATTCATCCTGATTCTCTCTGATCAACTGCAGAAGTCTCGGATTTGTCTGTCCGATCTGAGTGATGATGCTGTTGAGTAAAGAGGGATCATCCCTGATCAGTCGCCTCATTTGCTGAAAGAGATTGTCATCTCGAAGGAAACTTAAAGGTGTTGAATGATCTTGATCTAGGCTGGCTGGTACAGCGTCTGTATTTTGTAGGGTGGAAGCTGTTTGAAGGTTTTCGTCAAAAGGCAATACGCCGGTAATTAGATACTCAACCGCTCTATCGGGATTGTTGTAGCTCGCCCTCAGTGCAGTAATGACCCTCTCCTCAGGATAGCCCATCGCAACAATGTTGTTGATCATAGCCCTTATTTCAACAGGATCGAATAGACTTTCATCAGCGGATCGACGATGATCTGGTGGATTTATTTCAGTTCTAGTTTCAGTTGCAACTTGAGATTGAGCTGGTGCTGGCCGCGAAGTTGGCCTCGCCTCAGATGTGCTCTGTTTTTGTTCTGCAGGACTTGAAGTTGTAGGATTTTTCCTTTTCATTACAACTAGAAATTTTTTCTCATCGATGTTATATTCCCTGAGTTGCTTGCTGTCTTCCAGGATCGTTCCAGCGTAAATAAGGATCTGAGTTTCCACGGGAAGTTCATTGTTCGACGCAGCCTCCAATCTTTGTTTTAAGTGCAGGACTGTGTTTGTACTCTCAATTTCTATTTCGTATATTTGCTGCTTGAAGTTCTTCACCGTAACCTTCATCCTGTTGTCTATTCTATTCCGCTAGTATTTTTTTTATTCGTACGTCTGCAATAAAAAAGCTTTGTTGATCTCTTTTAGATGATTGTAACAAAAAATTTAACTATCAATTATGACGTTACCCAGGAGTATCGATTTTCTTAACTTCATGGCCTACTTCGATTAAACATAATCAAGGTTTTTAAATGCACAGATATGACAGGTACTTTCAGAAAGTATGAATAATTCAAATATCTAGGAAGCATATTATGAACATGTGAACAACACAGTAAAATTTAAAACATTTGAAAATTTAGTAGAAATATAAAACTGTTTTTAAAATATATTTCGAAATATGCGTGCTTCCTGGGGTATTAGTCTCATAGTAGCAATGGCTATGAAAAATTCGAAAGAAAAAATTATTTATTATATAAAGTAAATTTTTGTAGAAATTTAATACTGAATATCAATAAAAAAGTAATTAACACTAGAAAAACTTAGGTCTAAAATGCAAAACAAAATTAATATTTTAAATAGCTTAATTTTATATATTTTCTCTACAAATTTTATACCGTATCTTCTCTGAAGTAAATATTATGTATAAGGGTGTTAGAACCAATATAATATATAAGGGTGTAAGAATCAATTTTGTATATGTTAGATAAAACTTGCTAACAAGTGTAAAAGCTTGAGTGATTAAAACCAAAAGGAGATTGGGGTAAAATGCGTAGAGTAATAATTTATAAGATATTGTATCAATTTTAAAATGTTGGGAGAAAAAGTACTTTGTATTTTTCTTAAAAGATCTGCATACTATGTCAATGAGTTTTCAATTACTAGGCTTGTTTTTTATGATATCCTATAGCAAAAATCATAATTTTTAATGCGCGAAGATCCAATTTAACGATTTTATATCTCCGGTTCTATCGTGAATAGTTACATCTAGCCTAATATTGTTCTTAATGTAGTCTTTTATAAATGAAGTTCGATTATCTTTATCTAACAAGGAGAAGGCACCTGGTCGTCATCACCGATTTCGCTCAAATTTATAGCACATGTAGGGCTTGGCAACAAATGAAAGTACCCGAAGTAGGAACTCCAGATGGTCACGCGTTTACAAAATAATAGCATACAGAAATTTTCAAATCCCATTCATTGTAGCACATACCCAAAGCGGCGGCTGGTGCAGTGGTGAATACTTGGGTTTGGGATTCAGAGGTCACGGGTTCGAATCCCATCGTGGGGATGCTTCTTTTTTCGGATTTTTCCCAATTTTTATAAGATTCGAGTCCGCAATTAAGTGAAGTGATAAATTTTTTATTTTATTTTTTTTATTTATTTATACGCAAAAGGCATAAATAAGGAAAAAAATTGGGATTGCGGACTTTTCAGCAAAGGATTGTAATTAAAGCGAAACCAAAAGACTTTTTACATACGAATTCAAACTTTTATTATTTTTCATGATGAATTACATTTGGCGGGGTCATATTCATTATAAAAACAGGGGAAACAGTAATTATTTCTGCATTTAGCAAAGGTTATAAACGTCGCATTGTTACTATTACAACTTTCAAATTACCAAAACTAAACAATTGATTTTCTTTTTCATTTTCTTTATACTTATTTTAACTTTGATTCAACATATCCGTGAAACAAATTAGGACATAGTTCATTTTGCTTATTTTGTATCCTAAAAATCTTACTAATCTAATTGTGGCTTTATCAATGCCTTGGTATCTAAATTCACAAAATAGGAATGCCTATGTATAAGATATTATACAGATTTAAGTTCAAATTAGTACATCAGTAAATTAGATTCACAAAAAGTACACATAAATGCCACTTAATGGTACAGATTAAAATGTGAAGAATTTATATATCTATATTGTTACTCTAATATAACAGCAAAGCTTCACAAAATTTTATTTTCCAATATGCTATCGTTTAAATTAAAAGAACACTGCAAATATGGGATAAGTTAAGAAAATGAGGGAATTCAAATGTTATACATAGTTTTACGACTTTCAATTTAACTATTGACAATTGCCAAGGTAATTACTGTATCAAATTATGAAATGTGGAATTGGGAAGGAAATTAAAAAATAATTGAGATGAGAGGGTATTATTCATAAATTTTGAATCGGTTTAAATTGCTTAATTCGTTGTTGATTCATATTTTTGAACAGGCTTACACTATTAATCACTAGTTAGGGAAGGAAATTGTAGGAATTAGTGATATTTAATTCAATATTTATTGCTGGGTAATTACTTTTCAATTCCTTTGTAATTCTACTGGATTATAATTCCATACTTCATTATTTCAAATGGTAATTACAATAATGATTCTTATTATGAATTGAAAAGCAGTGTTATTAAAAAGTGCAATTGTAAGGAATGGTGAAAAGGTGGGAGTAATCATTTCAAAAGGAATGATTAAGTAATATAGAATTTTGGTAGTAAATAAGAAGGTCTATTCTTATTAACATAAAAATATATATTTAATTTATTACAGTATGTATGTTAAGAGAAACGAAAAGCAAAAATTCGTATATTTTTCGAAGAGTGAGTGGCTAAATGAGCAGCACTGAATTCTTAATTTCTCGGCACGTTTTCGAGACTTTCGCCGTCTGCTTTTGCAGAGGGGTGTGAATGCCTTTGCCGGTGGTCGCCATCGCCGCAGCCTCCTTCTAATCCATTTCCCAGGCAGATCATAACGCGCTCTGATCAGTATCACTTTGATAAATGGTCGATTTGATTACCATTTATATTGCTCGTTTTTGGTGTTTACTGGATAAATTATGCAATTTCAAGTTATTTGCGGGGCTTTCGCCGCAGCGGCAGACCCTTTCCTGGAAATTATTATAAATGTGCGGTAGACGACGGTTGGCTTCTCTGGAGGGTTTCCATCTAATCGAAGGGATCCGGTTAGTGTTTGGTTAGCCAGACTCTTTAGGGGGTACTTTTCATGATTCGAAAAAATTAAGGGCCGAGGGTAGCAGAAGATTAGCCATTTGCCTGGCGCTTAGAAGTTCGTGAGTTTCAAGATGTATTCGATTTTTCTGATTATTGTTCTTCTGGTGCTCGTCTTAATGTCTTCCTTGGGAACTCCCCCACAATTATATAAAAGATATTTGGTAGAGGCTTCTAATGAGGTTTTCTATTGATTTGTAATTTAGTCGTTAGTAAGCATTTTTGGTAATATTGGGGATGTGTTATTGCAATATTTGAAATAATTACAATTAAATCATAATGTCTTGAACGATCCCGAGATAGATGTAATCAGTTCGTGTAGACTATTGGTGCGGTGCTGAGCGACATGAAGTAAGTTATTTCTTAGACCGTAACCAAGAAAGGAAGTATTAAGTAAGGAAAGCAATTCTGGACTACCACATCCGTCAATCAAGATCTTATAGCCAAGGAGAGTTCTAGTAGTCATGCGCATTTCATTCAGCCTTCCTAAGGAGATTAACTTCAGACGATCCTTATACAGCATACAGTGGACTATTTTTTTTCAAAAGTATTTATCTCCAGAACGAATTAAGATATCGCTGCAATTCTTTTTTTAAATTGAAGCTAAGACTGTGTGGATTACTAATAACCAGAATGGATGAAAGGTACATAAGCACTTTGTAACATAACCTCAAAGTTTAATTTTTTTTGTAAAAAATAAGTAACCACCAACAGAGCAATTCGTCTTTATTTTAAATGCCATATATGCCATCCGATGTACTTTTACCTGCTGATCATGAATCCGAGGTGTGAATTGCACCTCACGCGCCAGTTGTCAGGAAAATCAAGAATTTCAGTGCTTGTATAAGCTTTTTTAATCAAAATTCACAAAATTCGAGCTTAAATTAATTTTTACTATAACATACTAAATGAAGGCTTTTGGGGGTCGTTGATTACGAATCTGAAGTCAGATTTTGAAAATTCAAAATGGCGGATCCAATATAGCGGACCAACAATTTAATATTTAATCGAATTTGGACTAAAAATTGAATACATGAATTTTTGGTGAATACATGAATTTTTGGGGTCACTGATTACGAATCTGAAGTCAGATTTTGAAAATTCCAAATGGCGGATCAAATATGAACCGAAATTATTTTTAACTTTTTAGTTTAAGTTGGTACATATGGGCAAAGTTTTGAAGTCGGTTTTTATTTTTTTTTTTTAAATTTTTTTATTCCTCAATTTTTAGTTAATGGGAAGTGGGTGAAATTAAATAAATGGAATTCATCCCCTTATTTTCCATCCTTAGAGGTGGGATATTTTCTGCCAATTTTAACCCCCGAGAAATAACCTATTCAATAAAAAAAAGATTTCTTAAAAACGGTTTACAATCGGCGACGATACCGCGAAACATACAAAAAAAAAAAAAAAAAAAAAAAGTATACAGTCAAATTGAGAACATTCTCCTTTTTTTAAGCGGGTTATAAACAGGACATACGAATGTGATAAAAAGGAGTCTGGTAACGTAATCTCTTGATGAAACCCAAAAATTAGCCATATTAACAATATTATTAAGTGATCATTAATATTAACTTAAGAGTTATATGTTTTGTGTAGTTTTTAATATTTTTGTGTATAATTAAATAATAACTTCATTATTCTTAGTCACTTAGTTAGCTTACATACAATAACTATGATTGCATTTTCATAAAGTTCCCATTAGATTAAAAGCACAAGAATATTTTATGTTCTTGAACTCTAATTCAAAAATATTTACTTTGAACGAATTGCAACTGTGATTGGGAATGTTATCATGCTATAAAAGTGTTAATTTTCATGTGAGAATATAAAGCATAGCTTGCAGTCTTGCTCGGATTTTTTATGAACTCGACACTGCAACAATGCACCGAAGGAAATTATCGGGGCGACTGTTTATGCAAATCAGTAGACATGTTTGCATCAAGAATTAGTATAGGACTGTGGCACATACTGCGTGTAAAATGCTGTTAATACAAACCAGCCCTTTTCAAGTAATTGCCTTGTTCAGTTCTGCTTAGCTCGTTACATCGCGTGACCAGATAGTGAAATGGTGATAACCACCCGCTGCTGCTCGCGATTACTTTTCCTCTTCGTATAATAAATTTTTATGCTGGATGAGAGTTTGTTGGATTTTGACATTTTATAGGAATATTGCTAACACATCTTTGATAACGTCGTCACTTTAATCAGTGAAACGATTTGCATTTTAATTACTTAATTTTCGCTTTATGGTAGAAACAAAAATTAAATAAAAATACTTTTTAACTAAGTTTTGAATTAAAAGTAAGTAGGATGAATTGAAAGCATTAATAAGCACTTCTTCAGGATGTTGCGTGGATCCATATAAGGAATAATCAAACAAAAAATGACATTTTAAATTTTAGGCTACATTCTGTCTAAATTTGGAATAACAAAAATTAACACTTCGCATAGAAAAAAGCCATGTAGTAAATTCGATTTTCGAACAATAGCGAACATTTCCAGGACTTAATGAAATGTAACTCTGTTGTGTTCTGTCTGTTAATTTAAATCAGTCTTTTAATTGCTGATAAAAGGTAACATTGTGCACCAAAGATAAATTAAATTCTGCATGTGGTTTTATAAACAGATTTATTTGATTGAGCAACTTATGCGATAGTGATCCAACTTACAATATATTCCCCACATAAAAACTACCATTCCAAGTTAAAAATTATTGAAAATTAAATATAACAGAAATATGAAAAAGATAAATTGATAAGAAAAACTAAATATTATTCTAAAATAAGTTAGTAATTCAAGAGTCATCTATATATTAATACGTCATCTATAATATGTATATATTAATACATGAACATTTTCTATAAAAGGAGGGGATTGAAATTTATTTCATTCGAAAGCTACTGTGCTATAGATATGCACCAAAAAATCATGTGTATATGTTGCCGTTAAGGCTGGTAAAATAACGTGATATGATTTCCCCATACAAAATGCTTTAACAAATTAAATGAAAGCATTTTGATAATTTTCATGGCTGTATAGGATGAGCTTAGATCCCTTTGCCTTCCTTTCACGGGAGAATATTACAAAAAAAAAATTATTCAAAATAATAGATAGCGTCAACGTAAGAATTAAAAATTTGCATACAAATAAATTCCAATTAATTACATATGGCTTGGTCGAATTACGACCACAGGCGATACTTTCTAGTAAAATCTCAATACAAGCATTACATCCAAAAGTGGTGCTAAGTAAAAATAAGCAACATAAACGAAACAAACAAAGGTAAAATATAATTACAGTCATGTAAGACTTGCCTGTTAGGATAATTTTAACCAAATTCATTATGAAAAAAAGTCGTTTACAGCCAAATTTTTTTTGTAGAATCTGAATTTTACCAGAGTATATCTTGTGAGTAGAATCCTTCCTTCGTTCCAGAGAGTTTAAATCACGTCATCTTAAAAACGTTTAAGCGGGTTGGTTGTGTTCAATTTAAAAACAAAAAATTAAAGTTTTTTTAAAGAATTTAATAAGTTTGGCTTTAAAGAAACAGTGATTGTTATTGGGTCGTCAAGTATGAAACTTGTAGAAAAAAAGGCAAAGTTGCTTTAGTTGATCACTTACAAATATAAGGAATTATTTTATTCATCACAGTATGCACCCATAGTGTTTATACACTTTTGCCATTTATAGGCACTCTGAGATGGGTCAGACTCAACGGTTACCTGTACGAAATTTGGCGAGCCAATTTGAAATTGTTAGCTGCGTAGTAACACTAGAGCCAAATACATTATTAATGTTTCGCGCGGTCTACAATGCCGTAGTTCCACGTCAGAAGTCATAATTCATGACAGTTCGAATTTCCGACCAATCCATTATCAAAAAAAAAAATTATTTTAAAAAAAAGTTAGTAATAGATTTTAGAGCTTGGAATAATTTACATCTACATGTGTAACTTCTTAAAAAAAAAAAAATTCGGTAAAATATTAAGTCACTGTCAAAAAACAAGCTGTCAAAATTGACAAAATTGTAAACTACAAGTTTCATCCTTGACCCAATAAAAATAATAATATATTGGAGAAAATTGGAGTTATGACGTGCTGATTAGGGTATTTAACGATATTTTTAAATTTGCACATCGACATAACAATTCAATTCAAAATATCTAAGGAACAAGAAAATATCCACTTAAGGGGGTAGCCCAGTGAAAAATAAAATTTTTTTAATTTTTTTGTTTTTGCTTAAATCTACTCTACTACACCTCGAAAATACTCCCTTAAAATATCTAAGCAAAATATTGAATAGAAAGATACAGAGAGTTTTCGAGAGACGTGTAATCCGAGCGCTCGAAGGTCCCCTGGCGTGTTTCGGAGCAAGGAGGACTCTTGTATTTCTGTTTGCTCCGCCCATTTTTTTTCGGTTTATAACGGTCTAGGTCCTTCTGCTTTGTATTTAAGGTTAGTTATGTATGGAGCAGGCATCGCGTTATGTATGGAGCAGGCATCGCGTTAAGTATGGACCAGGCATCGCTGACTGAGGTAAAATTAATTTTTTTAGCTTTTTTCCGCAAAAGAAACTTTAAACGCGTTTTTCTCAAAACAGCATTTTTTGACTCGGCGGACGTCAGATCTCAGAGTCTTTTGCTCCGATTGATCTAAAAATTTAGCTGTATATTTCTTGATTGTGTATCTATCGTCGGAACTAGAATTATTAAGATCCATTGTTTATTTACAAAGTTATAAACAAATTAAGCACCCGGAAAACACCAGAAAAATTCGAAATGCCGCCATTTTGTTATTTTTTACTGAAAATTAATAATTCTAGTTCCGACGATAGCCAATGTTCTACAGATTAAAACCTCGTTTGAATTTTTTGTTTCGAATGAACCGTTGCAGAGATTCGACGTCCGCCAACAAAAAAAATTTTTTTTTGGAGCGGCCATTTTGTCGGGATGACTCATCGAAAAAAAAAAAAAAATTTTTTTTTTTTGTAGTTTAATAGTTGTACTATCATATGTCAAAAAGGTTTTTAATAAATATTAATTTCTAATATGAAAAAAAAATCGTTGAAAAAACAGTCGTTTTCACTGGACTACCCCCTTAAAATGAAAAGTTTGTTTTGTTTCGATAAGAAAGAAAAACACTGAGGTAATTTCCACCTTTAATTAGTTTTATAAACAACAAAAGACCTAAGTCGCGGTATCGCCGTAATTCATCAAACACACCCCGGGACACCGTCGGGCGGCTCTTGTTCGTTCAGTGCTACCCCAGCGCCCTCTAGTCACAGTCATTAGAGATGGCGCGGTAAAAAATAGCGTCTAATTAAATCAATTTGAAGAAAGTCCCCAGAACAGAAGAATTCACTGAAGAAAATAAAATTAGTTAGTCAGGAGGAAAGAGGGCGGGGACACAATCGCCGTCTAACTGTTATTAATTTTTTGGTCCTTAATTCCTCATTTAGGCGTAATGGAGCTGCTTGGCAGCACGGCGGGGATTCGTAACTTAAGCGGGAGGCAGCACGCCACTCAGCGGAGCACCCCTTCCTTTCGTGCTGAGTTTGAAAGCGCATTTGAATGGCTCGTGAGCCTAGGGTTACCATAAGATGTCCATGAATAGAGAGTTATACAAAGTCGTGCTTGTGGTGTTCTACAAGGTAGCCACTGTGGTCCCATTTTATTTATCTTATTTATAAATGATATTGTCAATTGGTTTTTTGTATGTTAATTCAGAAACTTTAAATCGTGTTGAGGATATAGCCGATTTAGAAGTTATTCTGGACAAAAAGCTCTCTTTTTCCCTTCATATCAACCATATCATCTCTAAGGTTTATAGAATGCTTGGTTTCATCTTCATTAAAAGGAGTACTATAGAGTTTACTGATCCTTTCGCCATTAAACATTTATATGTCTCCCACAAAGTGCGCAAAGAATAATTAAAATAAAAATTGGACAAATATATCGAGTTTGATATCAAATGAAAGATTCTAATGTGCAGATTCCAAAATATATAATTTATATATGAAATAAACTTACTATTCTTCCATGACAGTTAAAGTTTGTCTCAAATTACAAAACTTTATAGTTGCAGATTTCAAAATGAGTTAAATAAAAATAAAGTTATAAACTAAAATCCTAAATATTAGGTCCAAAAATTTAATTTTTATTTTATCTTATGTGTCATGTGGGTTATCGTTTAAAAGGGCTTATTATGTGGAATACAAAATTATTTTTCATAATTCTAAATAGCATATTTAAAAAGATATTCTGGTAAATATGTGAAAATAGAGATCCCACCTTTCACCCCCTCTACCCTTTTTAAAATCAGAGATTCTAACGCCTCACTTGATGTTTACAGGAAAATATAACGAAAGTCCTAGGTCTTTTAGATTTTTAGAAATTCTAGAAAATTTAGTGCGGAACCTTTTGCACGCGAGTCGAACTTGCATTTGACTGGTTTTTTTTCTAAATAACATTACAAGATGGAGACGCTAAAATGTTGGACGATATTTTGTTATTTATAATTCTATTCGATTCAAAGATATTGAGGAATTTGTGGGGTTATAACTTTTCGATCAAAATGTAGAAATTCAAAATAGCGACGCTTATATGGCGGATGAATTTTGTAATTTATGGTTCAGTTCGATTATTAAGTTTATTTAAAATCAGTTTGCCTTACGAGTTATAAAAGCCTATTACTTAGAGTAAAGTCGGAATTAAGAAAATTATGTTGTCGGTTAAAGAGCTTGTACTGCAATATGAAAATCAATCAATTTGAAAATGGCTTATGTCGAAAAGGATTCAAGTACTCTTTTAAGAGTATGTTTAGCAACCCTACCCGTGAGTAGTTGTGTTGTTTCTGTGAATTATTGAGCGGGGCTGATGATGCTGCGGAGCACCCACTTGCAAGATCACAATTAATTAGCCCCATTCCCAGCTCGCACGCACGCTATCATTGAGTTCCGGCACCACATGAAAGAGGGTTGAATGCGCTCCACTGGCCATCAATCTGTTCGGGGCGCGAATGGGATCCGGGGATGAGCTCCTCTCGATTGCTTCTAATTAACATACAACTGTCTAATGCAAAATTTCTTCCAATTTAATCGTTTGCTCTGTCCGTGTGCAAATAAAGGCAGCAAATTGGGCGTCCGTTTGCGGAGTCCTGGCCAAAAGTGGGTACTGCTCGGGCGGCGAGCGGAGAGGGCCAGATAAATTATCCCTTGCATTTGATATCAGGAAACCCTCTAAAAAGCACTTAATCCCTGTAAGTGATATATAGGGGCCAATTGGCTTAACTTTGTTTGAACTCAATTAACCAGAACAACGTACCCCTTCCTTTTAGCTTTCGAGGCAGCTTCCGTGTGATGTAAAAGGAACCCGCTTCCAAAAACCAAACCCTCGCGCTCTTCCATTCCAATTAATTCGAATTTATGTGCACACAACTTGCTAAATCTTTGCTGTAACTGGGAAATTAATATAATTATCATTGCCCTGATATGCCTTCAGGATTAGATCGATGCACTTTTGCGGAAGATGCCTACTAAATATACAATGATTTTGTAGATTCTGGATATGATAACATATTTCCATAATTCCGAAACTCGACGTGCTATATGTAGATATCTACCTTTTTATTATTAATCATTCTATTTGAACTTTTAACTCATTTTTCTAAGGCTGATATGAAAAACCTAAAGCAATTTTGTGGTTTTCCTGTGGAGACGACTGAGGGCCAGTCCGAATCCAAGTCTTCGCTTTGTTATGACACTTTATGACGTCAGCAAACAAGCTGAACTATTATAACAATTAAAACGAAGACAAAGCTAACCTGTTCGAATTCAAGATATGAATGCGGATATGTTTGTTATGCAATTTTGGATGAACAACAACAGAATTTTGACTGATCCATTTCTTGTACAAACGATTCTCTTTATACATAACGTTCGCATGGTATCAGTTAAAAATTGATTACTCGATCCAATTTCGATAGGATTTTGAATTTTGGACTATTTACGGAAAGCTCTTTTACCCTTACATCAACTGCATCTTAGGCAAATGTGCTTTGAAAAACAAAGTTGCAAACATTTTATTATACATGAGTATAACAGAATTAAAGAGCTATTAGGAACCAAAGTCTTTTTAACAGGGAAAGTTTCTAATTCTAAACCCTACGTCCTCAAAATATTGCTACGTACGCTGTTTTGAGAAGAACGTTTTTTTTTTTACTGTGGGTAAAATTTCAGCAATTGAATGCTTTCTTATTTATCGTTAAAAAAGTTATTTTTCCATATAAAATTCTATTACTTGGATAATTTTGTACTCATTTCGCGGAATATGCTTAATGGACCGCATGTTGTGAGTGCAGAGCTTTTTAACTTACCTTACGAAATCTACATTTAGACGGACAAGAAAAATATTGTTTTCAATTCCGCTTTTCAGAATTGTTTAAAGCAGTAATTTTAAAAATGTTGATAAATTCGATTTTTGGTTTTATAAATGTTAAGCCCGATTTCTTCATTTCAGGTTTTAATAACCGGCCGGTCAAAATTTAACGTCTATGTTAATGCTTATGTTAAAAATTGAGTTTCTTCACTACTGTGTATTGATTAATTCGCTCCGGATATTTAACCTGTATTTTCCAATATTTTTCCAGTCAATTGTCAAATGTACCGTCAAATTAAAATTGGGTTTGATTAATTTCGACTGGTTAAATTGTTGATGGGTTAGTTAACTTATCACGGTTATGCTCAGGTTAAAAAGCGATAACATGAGGTGAAGAAATACAAAAATTGTCGCGATAGGCCAACCCTGTGTTTTTCAACCTATCCCAACCAACCTAACCCCATCTCGTAAACAAAAAGAGGTACAGAAAAAGTGAATATGACAAACTTGTAGGAAATTGAATTTGCTACAAAAAAGTTGTGAGCCGAATATCTCAAGAAATATCGATGTTAGCGATTTGGTGTTCACAACTTTTTTGTAGCAAATTCAATTTCCTATAAGTTTGTCATATTCACTTTTTCTGTACCTCTTTTTGTTTACGAGATAGGGGCAAAAAGCGAGAATTTCATGGAAAAATTGGGGTTAGTGACCCATACTACCTCGCTGGTGGGAGTTAGGGTTACACCGCAATGGACACTTTTGTAGAGCATTCAATTCTGAAGAAACCCTACCATTGACCAAGATTATAATATATCATAAATTGCCTCTGAGCTGTAGAGTTTTAAAGAAAAATAATCAAAGTTTACGTGTATTTTATATGGGGAAATCTTTATACGCCTTGGTCTAGTACTTAATATTAATATTCAGGGCTCCAATTTTCAGGGAATTTTTGTTTAGGTATTTGCCACAAAATTTCGAGTTGGGACTGAAAAAAAAAAAAATAGTCGCGAAAGAAAAGCACCCTAATAATAAAATTGTTTTGGATTCCTAATGAGACCCCACTTATGGCATACTTAAATAATTTTGTTGGTGTTTAGAGTAGGTTTTCTTTTTGAATTCTGAAAAAAAAATATTCCGGTTAGTAAGTGTTATAACAATATTTAATTTAAGCTTAATACTTTTAATTTTAATGTGCAAGTTAATTTGATAGTGTCAAAGTAGCAGGCTGTGTTAAATTTAAACTCGACTTAAGGTAGCAGACGTAGCCAAGTTAACCTAAAAATGTTTAGTTACCAAGCACATAAATTAATGCACACAAGTTTAGATTGAACACGGTTTAACAAAGGGCAGAAAAGCTAATGATAATTCATCCTTTCTAAATTAACAGAGTAACGTAGCAAGCACATAAACAAGGCCAAAATCATAATATAAAGATTTTGTTATTTTTCCTTAAAGTAAGGAACCTTTTTTATTGAATTACAAAATTTAAACTTTTCATAATACCTTTAATTTGAATCGTGACTATGTAAATATGAGCAGTTTTCGAATAAAATCCAATCTACTTGACGTATGTCTTAAAATCTGAATCCCAGTAAGGAAAACAAAAAGGCATAACACCTGAACACAAAATTCCCAAAATGTCAAGGAGGCACCCTCAGCTGACAAAGGGCAAATAATTTATCATCCAATTACAAGCGAACTCCATCTCTGGCGGCCCATTCCAGAGCTCCCCGATAGCTGCACCATACAAAAAGAGCCTGCATCTTCCCTTCGTAGCCCTCCAGCCCTCCAGCTCGAGGCCCCACGGCCGAATAATTCGAATCGAAAGGGTTATGTCCCGCGGGAGTCGTTATTTAACTTCCTCGAATCACTTTAAAATCTAAAGCAAACTTCGAAGATGAATGCGCATCTCTCATTGGGGTAATTTGTGTGATTACACTCCGGCACCAGGGCTGGTGTCCGCCGCCCGGAGTCCCGATCCTGGTCCTGGCCCTGGTCCCGATCCCGACCCCTGTGCTATTTAAACTTTGCTTTATGGGATATCATCGCGATTGGATTTTGTTTTCACATCCTCCGAATGTTTACTCGAAACGAAAAGGTTTTAGCGGCGAGCGATTGCTCCTCAAGAACAACGAGGAGGAGACCTTTTTGTGCTGCTCCTGTTTACCTTCGATGGGCACGATTCAATTTTAACATGTTTATGTGCTGGCAGGAAATTGTCTTCGAGGGCTTTTTTCGTCATCGGAAGAGTGGACAAACAGACAGAGTCTTAAGACAGCTCCTTTTGTGCGGGCCAAACGGATGTCCTTATGACTGACTTACTTACTGCTCGCAGCCATATTTTTCCGAGGTACCAAATCATGTGTACTTAAACTTATATTTCCCGGGAAACTTGCCCGGATCGCCTGTCCGGGGAACGGGATTTCTTTCTTTGTAATTTCTGGAAGAAACTGGGAAATGGTATCAAGAGCATAAGATGTGATTTGTAGACCCACTGAACACGGTAAATCAGGAAATTCAGCTTTTTAAATTCGTTATATTTGGA
Organism: Dysmachus trigonus; assembly: GCA_949715965.1. NCBI lineage: Eukaryota > Metazoa > Arthropoda > Insecta > Diptera > Asilidae > Dysmachus > Dysmachus trigonus. The sequence goes on along the minus strand of OX454323.1, from coordinate 55,139,765 downwards.
CTCACATTAAAGTTGATTTAAACTTTTTAGAGAATTGGAACGCAATTAGATCGAAATAAGATATAATTAGATGGGAATACTTTTTAGTAGAGCCTTGTGATTTTACACTCAGAAAAAAAATAACTGTTGAAAACAACAATTTCCGCATTTGATGTTATAATATGTTAAAGTTCTTGAACTAAGAAAAATAATTTTGAATTAAATACGATATAAGTCTCATAATGTTTCGCTTTGGACATCTGCTTAAGACTTATATGTTAGTTTAAGTTTAGGAAGACAGAATTTGAGGCATTTAACCTGTATTATATATTGTAAAGAATTTAATAACAAAAACAAAAAAACTCGCGTCGAAGCGTTGGCGGCGAGCCAACAGGGCGCTAGAGCATGCGGGTTCAATTTCCACCAGAAACCCTGATAATAAAAAGTGGTATCACAATGGGCCTATAATAAGGGCCTAAGGTGTGTCTTTCGACTATCTCACAACTTACATATTTAAAATAAGCGCTTCCGTTCTTGTTTTGATAATATCCGCTGCGTTTCAGGGAAACTTTTCCTTAACTATTTTGTTAAAACAAAAACCTGAAGTTGTTGGATACGACCTGACTAATAAAAGTTCTTCAAATAAACAACTTTTGTCTTGAAATTACAGTGTTCTTTTCTGAGTGTAGTTGATTATTTTTCTCACGATTTTTTTCGGATTATATTATTATTATTATTATTATAGCGGGTCGTTAAGTTACTCTAGGTACCTCTCGATAGCAAACGCGACCTGAAAGATCAATTATGCTAAACCCCTCTAGATTAGACCCCATCCAAGTCAATGTCCTTAAAGAAGGCTATGGTACTCTGGGGCGTCGCATTTTTTTCGGATAGTATGTCTCATGTTAAGAGTATGGAAACGTGGGTACACAAATGACTCAAAACTCATTCTCAACTTATGTTATGTGCGCGCTCGCTTCTTAAGGTACTACTACCGTCTAGAATTCTTTTTTTCGACTCCTCATAGTCTCAGAAATGATTTCCTAAATTTTTGTTGAGAAATTCGTAATAGAAAAAAGCTATAGCATTATACAGCGAAAGCGCGCGGATGGGCTACGAGAGACTCTCTAAACTTTAAACGCGTTTTTCTGGAAATTACATTTTTTGAGTCTGCCCCTAGATAATCTCCGGATCTACTGAATCGATTTGAATAAACCTTAGTGTGTTTTGTTTATTTAGGATATCTCTATTGTCATTTACCCAAAAATTTAGCTCAATGGGCCATCTAACGTTTGGAATTGGAACTATAGGTTATTTTGAGGTTGGAAGGTTTGATGACATTTCCGATGTGACAGAAAGTTAGTTTTATGTTTGACATTAATGAAATGGGTCGCTTTTCGCTTGAACTAAGTTGGGAAATATTAAAAACTTATTTCCAAAGTGGTCTTCTACTCAAACTGTAAGAAAACGGAAAAAATTTGACAAAAAGGATGTGCCAAAAACGCAGTTTGTGGATAAATTTGTGAAGCGAATTCGTGAAACTGGATCGTTGTTGGATAAAACAACCCGTGTATGTACTCGTCCAGTGCGCTCAACCGAAAACATCGCTGCTGTTGCTCAGAGTGTACGTGAACAACCATCAACATCAACTCGTCATCGTTCTCAAGAATTGAACATTTCACGCATTTCTTTGAGAAGAATTTTGCATAAAGATCTCGGTATGAATGCGTACAAAGTTCAATTACTGCAAGAGCTGAAGCCGCATGACCATACGATGCGTTTTCGGTTTGCTCAATGGGCCGAAGGCCGCTTGATCGAAGATGGGCATTTTTACCGAAAAATCATCTTTTCAGATGAAGCTCATTTCCACCTCGGAGGATACGTCAATAAACAAAATTGTCGTATCTGGGGCTCAGAAAATCCACACGTCATCGTGGAGAAACCAATGCATCCACAACGAGTGACTGTCTGGTGCGGATTTTGGTCTGGCAGCATTATTAGGCCATTTTTCTTCGAAAATGAGCAAGGAAACGCCGTTACAGTGAATGGCGATCGCTACCGCGCCATGCTAAGCGATTTTTTATTTCCCAGAATTGAAGAGTATGACATAGACGACATTTGGTTTCAACAGGACGGCGCAACGTGCCACACAGCCAACGTAACAATCGATCTTTTGCGCACTATTTTCGGAAATCGCTTAATCAGTCGAAATTCTGATGTCAATTGGCCACCTCGAAGCTGCGATTTGACTCCGTTAGACTTTTTTTTGTGGGTGTTAACAAGTGTTACGCTAACCATCCAGAGACGATCGACGGCTTGAAACGTGAAATCGAAGTTGCCATTGACGAAATAGAGGCCCAAACAATCGAAAATGTACTGAAAAATTGGACTGATCGAATGATGTTGTCTTCCATTCCTAAATGGAAAGGTTCAATCTTTCTAATAAACTCATAACTTTGAAAAAGTATTCATTTTTTTTTTTTTTTATAGCCGATTCAAATTCCAAATCTTAAATGGCCCACCCTGTAGTACCTCAAATACTCGTGGCGCATGCGTTTTGAATTGCTCACTCGTGTGTGCGGACATGAAATTTCTCTTAGCTTCCCAGGGGAAAAGAAGCGCTTTAAAAGACTTTTCAAAGTGCTGCGTTTGCGCTTCAGTTTCATACAAATTTTAGCACACTATATGCTATCCTCACAAGGAATCACTTTGAGCACCTTGAGAAGCACTTTTTCGAAGGATATCATGAAATGTGATTGAAGCGCTTCGAATCTGCCTTTTCCGAAGCATTTCGAATTTTCCCACTGGGTTTTTACTCACTGGTATGTGGTATCATGAAAACGTTCAATTACTATAAATCGAATTTGTGCAGAGAAAATTCTCCCGCAGTCTCTTAAGAAAATTCGATATGTTAATATATAGTTTATATAAAAAATTCATCGCTGTAATTTAATTCTAGGCATTTGTTTTGAGTTTTTTGTCGAATTCGTTTGAATTTTTCGCAATATTGTTATGTATATAATTAGAGATAAGTGTTTAAAGCGTGTATAATTTAGTATTAATATTTAAAGGGTTATTCTGATTCAGCGGGCGAAAAAACAGGCAACTATTTTGTTTGTAAATAATTTCAGACAATTGTTAAAAAAGTTATTTTTATTTTTTTCTCAAAATTTCGGTCGTCGGAGTTGAAGTCTCTAGAAAGGTAATTTCTTGAAAATAATTTAGTTGGAAGTTTAAAATATATTTTAATATGAAATTTTCAAGATAAAAATATAACTGAGTTTCATACTATAGTTAATAGTGTATAGAATATCGTACAGAAATTTCAGCTCTATCGCCCCCTCGTCCGTACAAATCTACAGTCTTTTAACTGATCCCAATCGACGCATACGCAGGACAATAAATTTTGATTTATTTGCACAGGCGCAGGTTTAATCCTATTTACTCAATTAAGGCTGCACCGCGAAGCATACGCTCGCCAGAAACGTCAATCTTATCTCTGTAGTTAATAGTAAAAAATCACCCTCCTCCTGTCAGAGGGATGCGCTGCAATAGTTGTCTTTTCTGATCCCCTGGATGAGCTTTGTGACCTAAAATGTGTCATCGGATCAGGGCCGAGGCCTCGAATTTTAGTTGCGAAGAATCGTTCCGCCCGGGGTGATTTAGAATTAGTTCTTTGCATTCATGCAATTACTTCTGGTCACAGACACCCTTATATCAGGTTTTTTAGTATTTTGGATTAATTTCAATGAAGGGTGGTGGTCCGACGTGTTTGGTTTTCCCAGGATTTTTTAATTGACGGAACGGAAGCCGGTTCTATTCCTTTAGGTCGATCAATAACGATTATGCCAATTTATGTAAGTTCTTATATATTTTTTTCGTGCCAAAATAGCAACTTTACCCAGGTAAGAGAAGGTGAAAATTATATAAACATCTATAGTAAATTTCTGTGAGGTAAAATTTGCGGTTGGGTAGGTCACAGCTTGGGAAAAAAGGAAGTTTGTTATCCTGCAGGAGCAGAAGGTGTCGTGCAAATAAGCCATTACTTTTGGACGTAATTATCGGCTTTATGGCGATGCAAGTGTAAATTATTTTTATGGTTCACCAGCTCGGACAAACAATGCCACGCCATTTAATAGCACACTCTTTGTACAATATGTAAACGAAATTTATTAATGCGTAGATTCGTTATCATGCGGTTTGAATTCCGCAAGTAATGGCTTTTCGAAGCCTTTCAATTTTATTAATATAAACTTATAAATGATTGAGTTTATTAGAGAAAACAGTAGCTTATAGAATTTATTGAGCTCTGATCTGATAAGCTCTTTGTTAAACTCAAATGACGTGTTTTTTTCAATATGCATACAAATTAATTTTTAATAAGAAACTAACCTATTTATTTATTTATTTTGGAGGGGTACAGCTAGGGTCCCTATGAGGCTAACCATACTGCCTGGTGTGCCATGAGGCTGCCGTATAAGGCGCACGAAGGGCAAATAACGCCTTGCCTCATTCGCGCATCATTATGAATGCCGCATGTGGTCCTCGTGAGGCAAAATAATTGCTACCCGATTTAAAAAATTTTTATGAAAATTGGTACATAGGGGTTTTGCGAAATGCTGATTTCAAATCCGCTGTCCAAATTTAGAAATTTAAGATGGCGGATTCAATATGGCGACCAAGATTTCTCGAGTTTAACGGATTTTAATGAAAATTAGTACAATGATTATCTTGAGGTCAATGATTTTGAATGTTACCAAAATTTACAAATCCAAGATGGCGGATCCAATAAGGCGACCAATAATTCTCGATTTCAACTGATTTTAATGAAAACTGGTACAATGATTATTCTGAGGCCACTAATTTCGAATTATATTAAGATTTGGAAATTCAAGATGGCGGATCCATAAAGGGATTTTCTAGTTGAAAAAAATTCTACAATATAACAAACTAGCACAATTGAGAAGTATGAGCCTAGGTGTATATTTGATGTTTGCCTAATCGAACCCTCGTAAGGCAAATGGTGGGATTGCCTATTTCATTGTAAGGTTATAAATGCATTAGGTTTGCTTCATAAGACCCTTGTGAGAAACTCATAAGGTAAACCTCACTTCAGTATCGCTGATTTTATTTTGTGCGGTCCTCATGAGGAATCTACGAGGAAATCCCTCTATCGGCATACCCCTCACCTACAACATGAGGCATGCCCCCTATAAGTTCTAGTCGGGGGGTCACTAAACCAATTTTTTCATGAAATTCTCGTTTTTTGCCCCTATCTTGTAAATAACAAGAGCTACAGGAAAAATGTAAATGACAAACTTGTATGAAATTCAATTTCCTCCAAAAAGTTCTTGGACACCAAATCACTAACATCGATATTTCTTGAGATATTGGGCTTTGAAGTTGAGGTAGTGTGACATTTTTATGGATTATTGAGCTAAATTGTAGAAACACTACCTACCACATTTGCGCATGTGTTTTGTTGAATTGCTCTATACTGCCTAGTTGCTTCAGAAATTAAATAAAAAATAAAATCTTCTACGTACTCTGAGATCTCCCAATATGCATTTTAATTTAAGAGACATTAACCCTTTTTCCATTAATTCAACCATTGATTTTGTCGACTACAGTCTGGCAACGCATAAAAATCGTTAGGCTTTTAAATGGGGAGGTTAAAAGGATAAAAGTGTTACACCAGAAAGAGGCCCAAGGTCTGAAATTGCGAAGCCTGAGTCATTAAGCTCGAATGAATTAATCAAGTAAATCCTTCTTGAACTGCAGGCCGCTTGTAATTGCTCGGAGAAGGATTACATTGCGATTGCTCACGAACGGCGGAGAATTGTTGAATCGCGGCAGGTGACCAATTTTTTGAGTAAAGGCGCTACTGTTCCGTTAGCTCACCTGCGTCGCTGCCTAATCACGAATGGTTTCATGTTACACCGTCGTTCGCTAATTAATTCCACGCACAGTAGAGGCGCTGCGGATCGGAGTCGCTGTAGGTCCTCGAAAGAAAATGATTAATGTCTCCGAGAGAAAGAAACGGCGAAAACCATTTAATCTGGGACCTTGCACTGCTTTCAGGCAACCCTCTTTCTTAAGTAATAAATTTTAATTAAACATGATATCAAAAGGAGAACTATTTATCTTGGCCACGTTAACGGGTTAACCGCAAGTTACCCTTATATTATGGAGGGCCGGCCGTGGACATGGACACAAAGGGATACGTCCCGGTGGCCGAGCTGGGGCATCAAAAAATAATTTTTCATTGCCTGACAACAAACAAACGAACAATGGGAGCGAATTAAGATTCGTTTCATGTTTTCTTGAGGAAGCCTACCCCTTCGGGATCTAATCCCTCGCATTACCGCCGTCTTGCCCTCGAGTGGAATCAATCACGACGGCGGTAAAGTTGCGCGTTGGCCAACTTGAACCCGGTTCGGGAGTTCCTGGAGGATACCTCGACAAGGAACGAGAACCGAGGATTGGATTGATGCCGTCAACAAAAAGAGTCGATTAACTGCTCCTGGGAAAGTGTGGCTTTCAGGAGAAGGACAAGGAGCTCGCTGCTGGATGTCGATTAATTGGATTATTCAGGAGCTTAAGGAGTCTGAACCGGGCCCCGAATTGTATGAAGAGAAACACAATAATTAAGAGCAATTTTAATTAGGACCCTAATTCTTGGATGCGTTCAGAATAAGATTAGAAACTGGTTCAGCTTTTGTCTGGATAGGGTTGCAATAAGACTAGATAACTTCTTGTGGAAGCAGTAGCAAAAGGGATCACCTTTGAAAGGACTGTAATAAATGCATTTTGAGGCGAGGATAATTTCTTTAAGGGGGACACCACTGTGACGGGTTAAAAAAAGTTAGTTTTTCTCGAATTTGGTTTAATAACTAGACATTTTTTTAAAGATTAATAATTTTTATTACAATGTTTTTAGCTCGATTTCCAATTATACTGAATCAAGGTTAAACATTTAATGGGAATAATAGAGTTTTTACATTGATTCAGTCATATGATTCGAAATATTGTTATAGAGGTCCGTTCGAAGGTTAATATAGAAATATAGGTATGAGGTGAATAAAAAAATTATCTTCAGAAAGGCATGCGAATTTAATACAAAAAATTATTTCTAAAATTATTATCTAATGAATTTCATTTAAAAGAAAAACCAAAAAGAAAATAGAACCAAAACAAAAGGGTCTAGCCGTGTTAACATGACGAATCTGCCATCATATTTTAACCATGATTAATTGAATTTGATTAAAAATAATCAAATTAATTAATTGATTAAAAACTTACTTGATTAATGCCAACACTGGTGTCCAACAGGAGTGTGTGAAGACTAATGAGTCGCTATTTTATAACAAATGGAGAAATCGAGAAAGTGTAAATACTTTTTAATAAAGGAAAATCTTCATTTTCATTTCATATCCATTTTATTATAAAAAAAAATTAAATATATTTAATACAAACCATTAATCTCAAAATATAGTGAAGAACGTTAGTTATTAATGATATATATATTTTCGATATTTTATCCAAATGCTTTCTACAACTATTAAAAGCCTATTCTGAAGTTTCATTTGAAATGCCATCTTTCTAATGTCTTTAATAAAATCCTCTGTTGTTTTTGGGTTATTTTCATAGCAGTGGTCTTTAATGTAGCACCATTAAAAGATATCAACGAGTAACGTCAGAAAAAAAAAAAAAAAAAAAAGTATGAGCCTAACCTTAGGCCAATAACTCGATTGCCATAAAACTTATTGATGGCTTCAAATACTTCTTGTGTGCGATGAGGTGCTGCTCCGTCTTGAATAAATTAAAATGATTTAACGAAACCTCTTCTTTTTCGCATGACGAAATAGATAAAGTTCCAGAAAGGTTTAGCATCATTACTGCGTAGACCATTTCTTAGACTACAGACATAGTTCTTAAACTCTGATATCAAACTGGACTGTTTAAAAATTGTACGGAGTTTTCTCTTTCCTCGAGAAATTTGACCTGCTGGGGTATAAACCACAAGAATCTTATACAAATTTTTTTTCCTAATATCATAAAGGTGTTGAAGAGTATTGGTAATTTTTAATATTTCTTCATTTAACTTTTAATTATTGCAAATTTCTGAGTGAAGTTGTGCAAACAAATTTATAATAAAGAAACGCAACTTTGCACAGAAGCCAGATAAAATTTCCGCGAGTTTTTTCTTTGATAAGTACAATTGTATAAGTGTTTTTGTAAACAAGGCAATCTGGAGAAGTTTACCGCCCACCCTCTTAGCATCATTTTGATTAGAAGCCTTCAAAGGGCGAAAAAAATAATAAAAAGCGTAACAACCTTGTGACAGCCGTCATGCAGTCATAACTCGGTAAACAACTTCAAGATAAATCAATCGACGCAGAGGAGTCAACGGCAAGAACAATAAATCATCGGCAACTTTGTAATACGTGCGGTGTCTCTCGTCTTTTGTTGCTGCCCCAAATCAAAGACGTGAAATGCCTTCCATTGTTCGGTGTCACCCTGTGCGATAGTGGCGAACTGCCGCCGTTGAGTAACTGCCGTCAAATTAGGGGATTCCTAGTCTAAGGCCGAGGACTGGGACATTTATACATCCGGGATCCGGCCCGCTGGAAAACGGAGGACATTAATGGAGGTGGAAAATGATGACAACCGAAGTGACACTAGCAATTGTATGGTCTATTGATGATGCCAGGAACTAGGGTGTCTGCTCGAGGGTAAGATTGCGACCGAGACCGCAATGTGGGTGCTCGCAATTTTGGGCTGTTTTCGCTAAACGGTGGAACTGAGTTGTTATTCCATAAAATTATACATACACGTAATCGAAAACATTAGACAGATACAAAATCGTATAACTAAAATATAGATATTTTAAATCCTTCTATACGTATATTAGAAAAGTAAAGTTTTTAGGATTCGTCAGCCTGTGGGTAACAAATTTTCACCTGTTGAGATGAAATTTGGTGTAAAGTAGTATATTAACTAACCCAAAACCAGAAATTAAGAAAATGTGAACTAATTTTATTAACTCCATCGAGTGGAGTGTTATTGGATACGTCTTTCAAAATTATACAAATTAAAAAATTAAATTGAAAATCTTTTATTCAAAAAACGAAATATTTCCCGGTACTGACTGATTACAGAAATGGAAACGATACATTCGCTTGAAGTTTTACTACTTCTCAACTCAGAAATAAAATAAGTAAAAACGTGGCAAATACTCGTAATTTTAAAAATCTCTAAAAGATTATAACTTTAACCCTTGTTTGCCACACTTCTTTGGAATCTTCTTGCCACACTGGGGTTGTTTGTACCCCAATACCCCAAGTATTATGATAAAATATCTAAATTTAATATGTTTAAAAAATTAAATTCGAAAAAAGTTAAACAAAATGACTACTTTCACATACAAATCCATAACTTTTTTGATTTTCAGTAAATTTAGGGACGTTTATTTGAAGTCTTGTACTACAGGGAAAAAAATACTTGTTTGGAAAATTTTTCAAAAAAGGTATTTATTTTGAGATATGAAATTTTGTGAAAAAATTGACTTTTCTTAAGAGTGAAAATATGTTGCAAAATTTATTATTTAAACAACTTTGAACAATGAGTAAAGAATATTCGGAATGTAAAAAAGTATTTCAAATAATAAAGTTAGTCTAAATTCCGGCACAATCTTCGCAGAAAAGGTAGCTATGTATGTTCTTTGCAGACCGGGCGGAATCTTAAATTAAGGAAGTTTAGTCTTGGGGTCATTTGTACCCTAGTGTGGCAAACAAGGGTTAACCACTTTGCATCGTACTTTATTTATCACGATGATTATTTTACTTCTTTGCAGAAATGGGCTTTATTATTCTTATACTTCAAAAATAAAGTCTTCAAACGATTTTTACTAAAAAATAAAAAAGTTAGAATATTTAACCGAACAAATTAAGGTATTTTTTAATTATGAGTTTTGATCCAAAAATAAAAATCGTTACTTAATATTTGTGAAAGACCAAATAAAATCCAAAAATATGAACGCCGAATGACATTAAACTTTTTCAGTAAAATTTAACCAGTATTTGTATTTAAGAAATTAAAATAATTTCACATTCGCATTTTGCGTAGACTATCACTCCGAAAAAGAAAAGCTAAAAGTGAATAAACTCCAAAAACTATTTGTTAAAAAACAAGTGAATTTCACAGAATGTTTTGTAGAGGTTTTTAAGGTTTTAGTATTTTCTTTTAATAGCTTAAAATTCATTTAATAATAAATTCATTAGTAATACGCTCGCACAACACTCTGGTCGTTTTTTAAAAATGTCAAAAAATGGCCCTACGTGATATAAAATTTTCGTTTTCAGGTTTGTATTTAACACCTTAAAAAATTCTAAAAGTCGTTGTTAAAACAAAAACAACTTTTGCCTTTTCAAATTTTGTAAACTTATTAAAATTAAGTAATATGTGTTAATCAACGAAATAATCTGTCATTAAATCTTCAAGATCTTTAACAAGAACTTTAAATAAAGTTTATTTCCATGTAAAATAAGCATATATTTTATTTATTTAGTTCACTATGACTTCCTCAGACATTTTAAAATTGTATGCTGCATTAAGCCAATTTGGGTCATTGTGGTGCATCATACGATTAAATTCACCAACTGTTCGAAAATTAACTCAGCACTCTGCAATCCCACTGGAGTTTTGGTGTTCCTTGTTTACCCGAAGTTTTGTTAGGCACTGCGGTAGTGCTTCCAGAAAATAACTCTGGAATGCGACAGAATTTGTGGTGGTGCGAGGTCGAGTGGAATAAAGGAAGGCTCCTCAGTTTCTGAATGGAAGAACATCGTAAGCGACAAAAGCAACATTTCAAAATATACCATAAAAATATAACTTTTTTGTAAAAAATGATATAAAATTTTTCTTCTTGGAGCGAATAATTCTTTTAAAAGTCGTTAATGCTATTAACATGAAACTCAATAAATAATATTATTTTGTAAAATAGCGGCGCTTATGATTGTTTGTCCTAATAAATACAATAGTGTAAATTGTAAATATAATTTTTATCATCGTTTTGTTTTATTTTACTACTTTCATTCATTCAAAAGAATTCTTCATTGTGAACATAGAAACTTCATCATCTCTCTATTTTCTATTTGATGATTTTAAAATTAGATTCTTTACATGCCAAAATATTGTACGCAAAAAATATACATATTTATGTAAAAAGCAACGTAACTCAAAAAATGTGATATAACGCCTCCATCTCCTTATGTGTTGAAATGTCCTTTGTTTTGGTATTCAGCGGTATTTTCGATAAGCTTTTTAGATTTCAATTTTGTAGCTTTGGAATCAGTTTCTATATCGCTCTGAAATTTTAATATGATATCCGTGACGTCACAACATATAGCTTAAAATCAGCTCATTAAATTGTCACATTTAATTGCATAAAACAGGATGTGACACACTGTGTAAAATCCGTGTATATGAGTGAAGCATTTTCCCCTACTGAAAACTTCAAAGCGTAGAAACTTTACAAATAAGAGGAAAAGAGCTGGAACGAAACAAAAGTTTTCTTGTCATTCGTGTTATTGACGTGACACGAGTTTGATTTTCGAAAAGTTTGATTTTGTAAGGATTTTAAGTAAATATAAATAATCTGTTTTGAAATTTTAACTTAAAATTATTATCATTAGTTTAATCGTTTTCCTCTAATTAAAGCTTTGACTTTTCCTATAATGGTTGTTGAATTAATTATACGATATTTTTTGCCACCAAAATTATTAAGGTGTCAAAAGACACCTCATGGTAAAAATAGGTATACCACCATATATGTACGTATTTTAGATCCAGAAATACGTATGTGGTGGTATACCTATTTTTACCATGAGGTGTCTTTTGACACCTTAATAATTTTATAACATTGTTTAAATTATCCTAAATCATTTATACATAAATATCAATAGCATTTGAATTCTAAGAAGTTCTCATTTCAGTAACAAACCAAGAAAGGAGTTTTCGTTATAGCAACTATATTCGAATGTTTTCAATTTTGCATTTACTTTATATGATTGCAGTGATAAGTTCTAAGCCATAATAGGCAGTTTTAAAGATCATAAATTTTTTTCATAAATCGTCGGCAAAATATCAGGAATATGTTCTCAAAGTTTTAGGACGAAATTTAAATTCGTTACGAAGCCACTTGCGTATTCGAAAAGTTTTCTGGAAACAGTCATTAAACATTCAATTTACACTTTTTTTTACCGCAAATTAGTTCATATTCTTGTTACAAAGAAAAACCTATTAATAATGTGCACAAATATTGTTTTTGACTTCAAATAAAAATTACGACCCCCAGGAAGCAGGCTGTCAAGAACTGGTAGTAATAAGCGATATTTGGCTGAAATGATCTCAAAATTAGTAACATATACACTAAAACATTAATAAAATATAAACTTCGAGGATATTGAATTCAATTGAATTCATCCCTGTAAAAATAAAAAAAATCTCAAAAAACACTTATAATTTGCCTATCAATGTGGTTTTCATCCTTAAATTTCTCAGTATTTCTGGTAATATAATAATTTCCGTGCCTTGAGTTTACTGAGAATTGCCAAATCTCATTGGAATTAAAGAAGTGGCAGCATATCTAAAACTTCCTTACAGGGTCTGGCGAAATTTCAGAAATATATTTCAAGGAATAACTTAATTTTTATTGCTTGTATAATTCATAGTCAGAAAGTATTAGGTTTCTAAATAGTAAGTACATATTATTAAATTTAAACTAAATGTTCTTTTTTCACGTTCTCTATAATTTGCGCCTGCAAAGGGCACGCAACAAAGAAGTTGAAGAATACTAGTACATTACGAAATTACTATCCTTAAATCTAGATAAATTTTTCTATTTAGGAGTCGATATACCTTGAAATGCTCCCAGTTAAAAATTGAAAAACGATTGTTTTGGTGTCAGAAGCGGAGTGCTGCAAGTTCCCCACCCGGTCGTGGTTAATCAGCGCCTAATAGGAGGAATCCGTTAGGTCGACTGCGGTGCTCTGCACGAAGGTTCGACACGGGTCGGCTCCACCTCTTTATCTTTTAATTAAAATTTCACGTGAGGACGCAAAAATTGAATCGGCCTCAGCCACCGCCGCCGCCACCGCAGCCGGGGCAAGATTCTTATCGGAAAAAAAAATCGTCATCAGAAAATTGTCAAAAAACCCTTTTGTGGCCGCCGAACGAAAAAGTGATAATTCACGAATTTTGAAGGGTTGGGAGGCAAACGAGACGGCCGCGCGTGGTAAGCTTTTAGGGGTTGGCTGCTTGTTTGCATTTTTCTTTAGAAAAACAACAAATCTAGCGGTTCCATCACGACTTGGTCCGAATGTCCCCCCGGCTCCGCACACCATGGGGACCAGTAGTGGCCTCTATCGGCGAAATTGCGATGGGGACAAAAGCGCAATTCGTGAAAAGCGATCCAGTGGAAGAAGGCGAAGAATAAAAAATTCGCAACACTGGCGAAGTTTGGAGTTTGGAGCCTGTGAGCGGCGCGGCGACGACGATGGGCACGAGTAACCGTAACGTCGCGAAATCGGGGCCCGACGCCCGGGAGCGAATAGCGCGCCAAGGAAGTGACAAAAGAAGCGGCCGAGGTGATTGCTCCTCCCCTTTCCGATTCTCGGCTGCCATATATATAGCGGTACAGTGCTGCGTGTGGTGGTGCAACGCTTCGGCACATGCGACGCCTATTAACACCAGTTGCTGGAGCAGGCGTGCTTGGGTGTGTAGGTGCTGGAAAGCACGTGTGGACTGGACGATAGATGCCCCTCCGTCTGGAAAGTTGGAGCATTCTTCTTCGTGATATAACGGTTAATCTCTATGAGAGGGAGTGGAGTGGATTGTGTTTGCGGGTGTGTGGAACAACGTGCTCCGGTTGCTGTACTGCGGCACATTCCACGGATGACTGGAAGGTGGATGGTGGACTTGGAATTGGGAAGTGTCGCGTGCACGGGACACGTGTGCCGGGTGCATGCAGCCGCTCTTCTTCTTCTTCTTCGGTGTGAGTGGACTTCTGCAGCGCGGCGGAAGAGTTGCGATGCGTCGCGCTGCGCAGGCACCGTCTTGGAAAGTCCCACGGTGGCTGAGTGGTGGCGCTGCTGTTGCCTTGTGTTGTGCCGTTGCCGCCGTTTTCAATTTTCATTGGAGATTTTATTCGACGAAGAGACGTCGGCGCTGTCGGTGGTGTTTGTTGTGTATCTCATTGTTGCGAGCGAAGCGGTAGGCGTAAAACATAGCTTCCTCACACGAAAAACGGAAGAAATATAAAAGAGAAAAAGAAAAAAAGAACGGTGCCCTCATCAAGGAAGCTCCTTCTTCGCGGCCTTCGCCAGCTTTTAATTGCTCCCGTGATTGCACCGTTACGAAGCTTCAGATTGATAACAGCTCCGCGGGTGGCCAGTCGATTAGCGTGTTTCGTGTCGAGAGATAGTGTGTTCCGGGTGAGTGTGCCACACAGAGTGAACCGTGAAGTGATTTAATTACCCGAGCAGAATAAAAATAAGTAAATAAATAATAATTTGATATTGAGCCAGTGAGATCAGAGAGTGCTGTCAGTGGGTGAGATTGATTTCAGCGGTTCTGCAAATTATCCCGCCACTGCCGCCGTCGAGTTCGCAGCATCCCCCAGGTACACTCCGTCAGCCACAATAGTTGCCAGCGGTGATTCATATGTACGTAAGACGTTTCAACTTTTAAGCCGCAAAATCTCTTGCAACAAACAAAAAAGAATATCTCGGTTGCCTTCTTTCGTAGTTTCGCACAGTTCTCGATTGCACGGCGCCGGTGAACTGGTTCCTGTCAGCGGCCGTCACCTGCCCGGGGAGAGGAGGGCATCCCGAGTGGAGCTCCTCCGATCGCGTTGTTTACAGCGAGAGATTGCATTGATCAAGATCGCGGCCTGCCCTAACTATATTTGTTGTTTCAGCGGCCGGCAAACGCCAAGCCGCACAAAAAGACACTTCCCGCTTGACACGCGGACATCCACCCACTCAGCCGAGCTCTTCCGACGCCAAGATTAGCCCGAGAAGGTGCCCCCTGTTCATCTTCCAGGCCGGGTCATACCTTAGGTGGTGTGCGCCCAATTAGAGTTTCTGCTAATTAATCGTTCCGCGGTGAACGCCCTCGATTCGCTTTGATCGTGTCCGGCTGCAGCGCGCGATCGCCATGGGTTTCAAAACATTTCGAGGAGCTATTAAATCGCGCACCGCATTGCAGCTACCTCGGTGGTGATCGGAAGAGACCCAACAAGCTCACTCCAAAGAGGGTCGCGGGGAGCGATCAGATTTATGGTGTTAATTTACGGCTGCGCGCTTGGCTTTCCTCGTTTGGCGCTTCAGAAGGCGTTTGATCACGCCAGCTAGCGTTTACACAGTTTTGTCTAAACCTGACTAATGAGCATTCCTTCTGACGTGATTATGTTAGGTGCGCCAGGTGTGTCACGAGCAGGTTTTGTGGCCTCTTGACAGTAGACAGTCGGAACTTTGCGCTATCGTGATTCTTGATCTATGTAAAATGTAACACCGATCATTTATCATGATTTTACTGTTCCGTATCAAATATAGGAAAACGGATCACTTATGGAATCAACAAGTTTGTCCGTCTGTCCGTCTATCAAAGCCTATTTTCTCAGATACGTTGGATTGCATAGAATATTGTGAACGTTTATAGTTATAATTTAAACAAACATAAAGTATTCAAATCTAAGCTTGCAATTTAAGGGATATATTTGGAAGAGGAGTCAAAAAAATTTTTTTTGTGTGGGTATATCGACAGGAAGCTTCAATGGGCAATCTAAAGATATAACACTCATTTACATATAACAAATTTAATTTAATTTTCAAAAAAGCAGAAAAACTGATATCGCAATATATGAAATAATAGCAATAAAAATCTGAGAAAATTCGAAAACATTTGCTTAATTCATTAATTTAGCAAGGAGAGTAGTTTTCCAGCGAAAAAAGTGATATAAGTAATTTCGATAGGATTTTCTCGTACATTACGTATCCAGAGCGATAAGTTTTAGTAATTTTAGCCATGTCATCCATTTTCGAAATATAAAGAACGTAAAATGTTCACCAGTTATTACATACTTAAATTACGAATTTTGATGGAAATTTCGAGAGATAATGATAATGATTGACAAATAAATATTTCCATAATTGTGAGAAATAATCTCATAATGAAAAAAAAATTGTCAGTGTTTTCATAGAGATATCTCAGTGGTAGATTGGAATGACCCAAAATCAAATACATTAATTGAAATAATGCAACAAAATGCTTCATTTTTATGGAAACTTACGTTGTAAACTGTGAGCCATCTATTGGTTTCTTTATACATTACAGATTATTTTGAAACATACAGCTTTTTTGCGCTCAAAAAATTGACACAAATATAGTATCATGTCTACGCGGTACGAAATTAATAGATTTACGCTTGAACAACTTTGGAAAATATTGAACACTTATTTCCAAAGTGAGTACCGTGTTGCCGAAACAGTGCAATTTTTGAAAAGATATTATGGTCGAAATAATACACTATATATATTTAAGCACAATATTGATCGAGCTATTCGTAAAATAGTGCCCCAAACCATCGAAAATGCGCTGCAAAATTGGGTTGACAGGGTGGGCTAGTGCCAAGCTAGCCGAGGCAGCTATTTAAATGAAATCATATTCTGTAACTAATCGGAAGGTTTACACTTTTCAATAATGTGTTTATAGTGTTTATTTTATAGCATTTTGAAAAAGAAGCCAATCGATGGCCCTTCAGTTTAGATTAAAATTGCTTTAGGAAAGATACTAAAGCATGTCTTTGTGGAAAAGGAAGTCAGTCGAAATGTTTAAAAGTTTTAATAAAAAATATTCTCATAATTATTTTGATAAGTTTATTTATAAATAGTTTTCGTAAATTGTTTCTTCAGAAAAATTTATGTTTTAAACTAGAGGAATCTAAGCATGAAAGCTAACAAAAAAATTAAAAAAATCTGTATGCTCCTGTTTTTTATGTTAATAATTTTATTTTCTTAAGTTTTTCTTATGTATTTTATTTGTAAATGTGTTTTCGAAAGACCAAAATTCAAATTTTCAAGACCGCATAAGTTTAAATACTTAATTTCACATAAAACCTTCGCTTCTATGAAGAGTGCACTAATCGGCACTTTAAATTGGATTTCGTTAATAAATGGTACTCTTTATAGTATCATCGATCCATTCTTTAATTTTCGAGACGTCAGTATAGACGAATGTAGGACAATCCTGGAGTAACATGCGTTATAAGATTTCAATTCTATAAGTGGGGCGATCGAATAAAAGACTGCCGAGATCCTCATAGCAAAATGCTAAGTTGGGAGAAAATACACCACCGTACTCCATAGTCGTCTACATAAACTATTGAAATGTTAGTAACGACCAAAAAATCTTGATAATCATCTTTAATGAAGTGATAGTAATGTCTCACTTTTCCTGCAGAAGAAGTGTAATGTCATAGTCAAAGTGGTTAGTAGTATTCTAAATACGGAAATTTCACACAAGTGATCCCAACGACTTTGTTGCTAGAATTGGATTTATGTTTTGCTGCATTAATACGCACAATATCTGTACTTTTTACATGACGAGCTTACTACGTACTGTCGACCATTCAGAATAGTTCTCTTAATCAATGGACATATGAAAATTGTATTCGGGTTCGATTCAGTTTTTGAAATAGATTTTATGTTTAGGTCAGAAGAATGTACAGCAAATAGTTCAAATTGGTTGGCCTATTTCATTTTGTACAACCCCAACATTGGGATTAGTTGATACAATTGTATAATCTGTGGCACAGCAAAAGGCAGCCGAACGCTGCTACGAATGCAATCCAAAATATCTGAGACTGGATCACAAATTGAATATAAAATTTGAGTGAAGGGTATCTAGAGAAGATCGTTTATTTAAGAAAGTCTGCAGAGTATAAAACTGTTGATTGATGAACACCTGCACAAATTAACGTATCACATGGAGTAACTAAATTGAAAATTAAGGAATTTGTAGATGATACAAAATTTTGGCCTTTGGAGAATTGTTTTCGGCTTAGCAAAAGAAAAAGTTCAAAATAAAAATGACTAAGATTCTAAATAATATATTATAATAAAACAATATTTTCAAATGCTGATGTGAATTCACGTTGTTTTTGTTTTGCAAATGATTTTAGAAGTTGCCACTTCAGTTTACTTCGTTTCAAATCCAATAAATAAAATTTTTTTAAAGAAATAGATTCTCCTTTAAGCTCGTATCAAGATCATTTCAATTATCCTGGTTATATAATTTAATCACTATGATTCTTGAAAAAAACGTGGTATGTTATATTGCATGCTGTAAAGAATTCTTGAAAAACCTGTCTGATGCTTGATTCACATAATTTTGTTAGAATTGTTCGCATATATTTTAGATATATATTTTTATTACAATATTTCTTTTTCAAATTTAATTTTTTTTTAGAATCTGAAGAAGAACAATACCTTACAAAACTGATGTTTTAAATAAACATTTATTTGTTTAATTTTTTATTTTTAATGATCATGTCCTATAATCGTAAAGATTTTTGAATTTAAAATTTAATGATGACACATCTGCGAATAGGGAACTTTAATAAAAAAAAAACAATATGTTTATAGTGCATATTTAGGCTCTTTTTTCGGTAGCCTGTACGCACTATATTTTGGCCAGGTAATAGAAATACAGATTCACTATGGATATCAAATGAAAGCTTGAAAGGAACTATTTCTAAAATATTTATTACTATGAATACCTTACTTTTATTTCAGATAATAAAGTTTTATATATGTACACATTTCCAATTCTGTAGGTATATTACACAAATAGAGTCATAACAAATCTTTTATTATTCCGTTCCGGAAAGACCTTTTTTATTTATTTACAACGTAATACATCGAAATGGGTGAATCATTTAAAAAATACTAAAAATAGTTTTTAATTGGTTTTATGAGTGTTTTATTTCTCCTTATCTTCCTAAAAATATTAGGCCTAAAATGTTGTAAAAACCAATCAGACTATTAAACTAGCTGGTAAAGATTATGGGATCATGACTTATTAAATTAAAACGAGAGTTGGATTCTTATTGCGTGACAATTAACAAAATATCTGTAGTTTATTCGGATTGTTTTTACTAAGAAATTTTCATAACAATTCAAATAATTTTATAATTTGCAAGCAATTTACATGTTCCAAGCATCTTTTCTCGTGATGTTATGTGATGTTTTTGTTCTTCATCAGCGTTAACATGACTTAAAGAAGGTGTTGCGTTTTTGCGAGAGAAATTATGCAATTACAGCCAGTCTTGTTTTAATACCTAGGTTCAGTCGACACATTCTCTAAAGATGCGACCAAGACTTTTTTGAATAAAGCTAGAAATGTGAGATCTTTTAGTACCTTTCGCTAGTCGGTAGTTTTAAAAAAGTTATCCTATCCTTAACACGTAATTTGGTGAAAATGAGCCGAACTTTATGAAATTTTGATAAAATATTTATTGATTTGATATTTATTGAGCCTATATTCCAAATGTGAAAGTTTTTTGTTCTACAGTTTTTGAGACAATTTAACTCAAAATTTGATTCTTATATACGGACTCTTATGGTGATCGTTATTATAATTACAACTTTGGTTACATATAATTTAAAAACAGTACGACGAAAATCATATAAATTTAGAGCATAAATGTAATTAATACATTGAGAGGAAATTATACAGGAATTTTTAATATTAAAATTATACTATGGCAAAATTTACCAATCTACTTGGCTATTCATACCAATTGAAAGGATGTATTATACGTTTTTTTAAGATTTGTTATAATTAAATACGTGTGGTAGAGAATCGTGGATAGGCTCTAAAAATTGCAAATTGAATCTTTAAGAACACAAAGAAATAGAAGATTACTTCAAAAACTAGTGCAGTATAAAGAACTTTATCATTTTAACTCAATTTTTCTTTTTATTGTTGACTATTTAAACTGTATAAGCATATAAAAATTATTTACTCCCTTTATTTATAAGTTCTAAATACAAGTAAATAAGTTATCCAAAATATTTGGGTATGGAAATATAAGCTGGCAAATATCTTGCAAACGAGACGAAGACTTGACAGACGAGATCAAGTCCAAGACTTAAGTCTATTGATACAAGAGCAACACCAAAACCTTCTTCAATTACAAGCCGGGAACTGGCTGTTATACGATACTCCTACAGAAATTTGCATTTAAGTCTACTTTACACTATCTGATAAATCATATGCTTAAACATATGATTTTTTATTTGAGTTTTCACAAATTGCGCTCATATCATAGCATTCTTGTTTTTCTTGTTTACATTTATCTGACAATCTTTTTGAGACGCTTCCAAACTCTTATGACTTCTCAAATTAATTAGAAACAATTCTAATTGTAAAAAAGTCGTGTTTACCCAAATGACAAATTATATGAGATATGGGTGAGTTTACACCTTCCAAGTTGATATTTTTGGGAAGTCATATGCTCTTTCATATGATTTATGAAATAGTGTAAAGCCTCCTTTACCGGGTTATCTCACAGCTAGGATATGTAATGTTCTAGATAATTCGACCTCAAGATGTTTTGTTTCAAATAGCATAAAATTGTGGATTAATTCCTATCGAAATTGCAGTGATTTTTCGGTTCTTCGGAGCCAAGTCTTCTTCCTATTGTCAAACTGGCGTTCTTTGCAAATGTTCTGGAGCTCGTGGTTGAGTTGTATTCAAAGTCAACATTGTTATATTGTTTAAGAGATGTTAAAAAGTCCAATGAATTGAAAAGAGACCTTCTCCGAGTAAACGTGAGTGAAATTAATTTTTAGATAGGAACATTAGTTTAGAAGCTGCCATTAAGTTTCTGCCCCGCCAGAAGCCCCAATGTACATATTTGATTTTTAACGGAAAAAAAGAGGAGGTTCTTAAATCGACGCGTATCTTACAGAGTAGTCCGATTTTGATGATATTTTTTTATTGGGTACGTTGTACCTCGAAGTTGGTCCCATTTAAATTTGAAAAAAAATCTCCACCCCTAAGTTCAGCCACATGTGAACCGATTCTGTTGATGACACTATAACATAATAGAGCTCTGAAATTAATCTGATGAAGGACACGGAAGAATTAGTAGACTTTAGCTACAAACAATTAAAAAATTAAAACTTTTTAACAAAAAATCAAACCGACGAAAAAGAAAACGAAAAAGAAAACGAAAAGCGAAAAATAAAATAAACCTTCTTAGTCTTAATAACTAAGCTCCTAGACTTCGATTCTCGATCTCTGTTTGAGATTCTTCGGTACATTAGGACAACGGGGAAGTTCAAATAGAGCGGGGGTTTTGAGCGCAATGGACTTGAAGTCTGAGCGTTCGGGGTGCTTTGCCTCCCCCCACAACAAATCAAATCAAATCAAATCAAAGCTCCTAAACTAATGTAAGTAATTAATTTTGAGTCGGCGCCAAACAAATCTCGAAATGTTATTGTTTATCGCTGGAGATTTCACGTATGTTATTTCGTTTTGATTATTTCTTTAAAGTAATTTAATGATCTTCGCTGATTGTGTGTTTCAGTTTCTTTTTTCGGCGGCTTAATTTTTTGTTAACATTTTTTTTATAATTCACACTTTGCCCTATTGCTGCGTGTGTGCGCCGGACCACTTCACAGCCTGTACATGTAGAGGGGTTTTTTTTGTTTTTTTTTTGTTTTTTTTTGTTTTTTTTTGTTTTTGTCCATCACTAGCTAGGAGCCCACGAATCTCTTGAGCTTGGGAACTTGAAAATCTTAAACCGTCGCTGGAGTCGGGCGATTATTTATTTATTTACAAAATTTGTGTGTAAAAATTACATAATTCTTTATTATTAGATTTCATTATTCATTTAAGACTGACTATTAAGTGCTCCTCAGGCGAAATAGATTTGGTATAAGGGTTGCACTAGTAGCAGCCAGTTTAAGTATTTGTATACATTTAAATTCAGTTGTAAAGTCTTACATACTACTGTGATCAAAAAGTAAAGCCAATTTTGAATGTAAATTGCGCGGGTACATCGATTCGAGCAAATCTTCTGGTTTTTAGGTTGGCAGAACTGTCATTCATATCTGTTTATACGCCAGTACGTCATATCTTTGGTTAGTTTCGTTGTGTTTTCTGAGCAACTGAAAGTGAATTTTTCGATTTTTACAATGTGTGATTTTATTGAGCAAAGAAGTTGCATTAAATGTTGTTTGCGGAATGAAATGTATGCTGCAGAAACATTTAGAATGTTGCCCAAACCATTTTGAAAGAACATTTGTGCTTGAGAAGAGTCACATCTGGATTGGTTCCAAAAACACTCAATTTCGCCATCTCACAATGCATTGGTTCTTCGAGACTTTTACATCAACAATTCGATGCATTTCGGTCCAAAACAACCATATTCGCCCGATTTAGCTCCATTTGACTTCTGGCTATTCTCTAAACTCAAAAGACCGCTTCGGGGACACAGTTTTGAATCGACTGCTGAGATAAAAGAAAAATCGAAGAAGGAACTGAAGGCCATTCCAATCATCGAGTTTCAGAATTGTTTCGAGGATTGGAAAAATCGCTGGCATAGGTGTATTGTATCGGACAGGGACTACTTTGAAGGAGATGATATAGATTTGGAAGAATAAATAAAAATTTTCAAATTTATAAACAAATTGGCTTTAATTTTTGATCACAGTAGTACCTACATTTTAATCTTATTTTTAAAATCTAATATAGTATATTGCGGACATTTCTTATTTCAAGCGATGCATTAAAAAATGCAATCGCTGAATGAATAGGGTCTTGGTTTATTCGATACGGTAGGTTGAAGTTTCCTTTCGTTGTGCATTGTTTTTTCGTATTGATGAATGTCCCTTGTTAATATGATATGAGCCTTATTGCTGATGGGGGTGGTGGATGATGGTGCTTTCAGATCTTGTATACAGCTTTAGCTTTTTCTATCTTTATAAGCTAATTTAGGTTCAGGTTGTCGGTTGTGTTATAAAGTGAATTAGTTGAAGTAAGATTAGATATATGAACCTACATAACACACTTGACCGCTTAATTCGTGTAAATAATTTCTAAGAACATCTGCAGAGTAGGAAGTACTAAAGATACGTTTTAAAGTGTTGCGAGTTATATTTATATGATAAACAATGTTAATGATTGGTCATAAATGCTGATAGGGCTAAGTGGCATTAAGTCATTTGTTTAGTCCTAATCGCGCTATAAAACGAAAATGAACTGCAAAAATCCTTGAAAGCAGTAAAATTTAACTCGTCGTTACTTGTCCGCTCCCCACTACGTCATAGTCATACCAGTCGAAAATCCAACGAGGGTAGGGGCAGCAAAGGGCCGTTCTACATTTTTATGATTTTACTTCTCAGTCGATGTTTACGAGGGTTGAAATGGCCTGTTAACAAGAATGTGTGCAGGAGCGCTGGCTACCCTCGTGATTTATGCGGTTCAACTTTCCTTCAAGTTGCCCTTTGTATAATTTTTTTTTTTCGTGCCTGCTGAACTTTCCCCCTTTTTATTTTGAGATGTAATCGCTAAGACACACAGGTAGCTCTGTACTGAGCCGGTGGATAAATTTGCCGAGTAAACAGATAGCAAATAGATGCGTAACGGAGATATAGTAAGTGTGTTCATTTCGCTAAGGTCGTTAAAATTAACTATCTATTTAAAAAAAAAAAACAAAAAAAAAAAAAAAAAAAATATGATCGCCGAATGCGAAGATAACGCCTGAGTAGCTAACCGGAAGTTATCTTGAATCAATGAACATCTAAACTGTTTGAATTAATGACTTTTGCTTGCCTTTCCCTGGTTGGGTAAAATACAAAAAAATTAAATTCACTGCATATCGTGAACATCGCTTACGTGGTTAGTTAGTGCGTTTTGCAAGTTCGCGGGCAATACGCAGCAGTGCGCTCTTACACTAAGTCAGTAGCGGAGCAATTTACCAATTACGCGACTTCAGACACTTTCCGCATTTAATTAGTGGGGGGAATTTTTCAAACAACGAAAAGTCTCCCAATAAATTAAATTTATTATGTGTATGTCATTTCGCCTTAACGAGGGCGAAGAGGAAGCACGCAGCCCCGGACACGAGACGCGCACATTTGAAATCGTCCCGGCCTGGCCCGGCCGCGGCCGGTGTGCGCGTTTTGCAGGCAGTTTACGGCCGGTTGAAGCGGCCGCCGGGACGCCTACAAAATCCCCACTGTTTACAATACGAACGCAGCCCATTTTTTTGTTTTTTGCATTTTTGCATGAAATGCGAGCGCTTTCCATGCCGAATCGTGTAACGAGCAAAATCACCTCGTAATTAGCATTTTAAGTAGAGCTCGGAACGTGCATGCAGCAAAATGCCGGAGCAACGTGCACCTCTGATTTATCCAGTTTTATTAGACGCTTCGCTCGGATTTTTCTCGTTCTGAACATGCTGTTCCCTGGAATTTTGGATTTAATGCCGTTCCGGACGGGCATGCTAATTGCATCGAAAGTTCTCTTGACTGACTCTCAATTGGTCGGAAAAGGGCGTTTCAAAAAATGTGCAATTATCAGTTTGTAGTTTTTGTAAAACAACATTAAAGTCAGACAGAATCGGAAATTAAAAAGTATTACATATTAAAATTCTGTGCTTTGCTTTCATGTTAAGAAATGGAAATGCCTACAAATGTATTATATTAGGGTCAAAATATCCGATGTCCGAGATAATAGCAGATTTTGATTACACTACCTTCAGAATATAAAGAAAAGGGGCTTTCATATATTTCTGTCTGTTTTTCACAAAAATAAGCAGTTCCTTGACACTGTCAATAATTTTTAGTTATTATTAGTTCTAATTTGTTCAGAATCTTGTTTGGTTGAGACGGTTTAGGTCTTCTTTCCTATATTTTACTGATACTACGCATACATTCAATCCTGATTCAATCCAGTTAAATGTCATGTAGACGCAGATCGAATCCAAACGAGATCGGTTCGATCCGATCCAATTTCTCGACCCGGATCGAATTGAAATTATCCCATATAAACACGGATTGATAGATTGACAGATCGAAATAGATTTGACAGCTCAAGTTTTTGAAGTTCTTTGAGGTTAAATGTAATAAGTCGACGCAAGAAGTAATCTGTGATTTAATTTATTAATTTATTCTTTATTTTCAGGGAATGAGTAAGAGAAATTTGTGGGGACATGAGGAGACCCTTGCTCTCCTCGATATTCACTTCAGATATTTACAGGTTATTTTATCTGTCAATTCGATCACATTTCGAGCTTTCAATCTTTCGATCCGGTGTGGTTATATACGCACATCGAATTTCGATCTTTCGATCCCTCAATTCTCCATGTATACGTAGTATAAGTTACTTATACATAGTGTATAATATTAATTACTTTATTTAACCGAATTGGAGATGTGCACGGTAAAAAATGTTGGTGTACTTGATTTTGATTGATTTTGGTATTTATTTATTTAGAATTAGTTAATTATTCGTATTATTTTCATCTAGGGATTTATAATTTTTTGAAATTGTATTTCTATAAAATTTAAATGACATTTTTGTGGATTAATATTTATATAAAAATAATATTTGGGATCCAATTTACCCCAAAATGTTTTGCCCTGTAGCATTATTTATTTGCTATTGTTTGTATAGTAAATTATGAATCATTTTGTTTAGATAATGTAAATGTAGCATTTTCTTTCATTTTAAGTGTCCGTCAGGGTGGCTGGACCAGATGTAAAAAGCTTCATAAGTATTTGAATTTTCTTTTCATTTAGATTTATTACTTTATTGCTAACTACACAGATATTACAAATATAAAAGGAGATTCTGTGTTCGGAATGTACATACTTACATATCTATATTTTTATGTATCTATGTATGGTCGCGATTTTCTCATGAAGTAGTGGACAAATTTATATGCGGTTTCCTTTTAGCCCTATCAAATTTTTGGAAATTCAAGATGACGGTCCGAAATTTCTAAATTTTGCTGGATTTCCATAAAACTGGGTATACACAACTCCTGTAACCCAAAAAATTGTCAATTTAGGAATGAAAAGAAAACATTAAACATTATTTCATACCTGCAAAAGAACTGCAGCGTACTTGTTATAATAGCTATATAAACCATATTGAAACATCTTTGAAAAGTAACCCCAAGTCTTTCTGGTCTTTTAGTAAATCATTAAAATCATCGAATTCGTTTCCTAAAGTAATGTCTTTCGGACAACAAAACAACTAATTCAGCACCGGAAACTTGTGATATGTTTTCAAAATATTTCAGCTCAGTTAACCTTGATACGTGCACATGCAGTAGTGAACAATATACATTGAAAACCCAAACACACATAATATTATGCTTAATCAAATCACTTCTGATGAGGTTAGCAAGGTAATTAGTAAACTAAATAAGAATAAAAACGCTGGGCCGCATGGTATTACACGAATACATACCCGGACGTATTTAAGAAAATATTTATAACACCAGTATTTAAAAGTGGAGATGCTAAACTCGTTACCAACTATCGTCCTGTTTCTCTCTCAAATAGTTTGGTATTACTTTTCGAGAAAATTGTTTACAATCAACTTTTTCCACAGATTCGGACCTTTATTAGTAAATGCCATAAAATATTTTGAATTATGTGCAACTTTTCCTATTGCTACTAAAAAATCTGAAAATAATAAATGTTTAGGTAGATATTAGGTAGTAGATCTTCATGAATAAAAAATCAAAATTTAAGGCCTAGACCTATTCAAAGTACAAATCGTCCAGCCGTCCTGATGTCAGAATGGCTGACCGCTTATAATAATAAACGAATAATTAATTAAACATAGATACCAAATAGGTAATACTAAATAATTGCGAAACGTTAATATAAATTTCTCATCTAAACCAGTCATCCTTATGAATTCAATTTTAAGAGTTTTGGTTATTTCATGAAACTTATATGAAATTATTGACACAATTTATAGAGGTATGTATGTATGTCATATTAAATTTTATATTATTATTTTTCGTCTTCGTAAACTCTTTAAGTGACTATAATTTTGTTATATTCTACGTAAAACCTAATTCCGTTTACTTTATTTCGATATTAACGATTTTATTGACTCCTGCATTACACAACAGCCACAGAATACAATATGACATTTTTGTGTATTATATTATTTTTAAAGAAAAGTAATAGCAAAAATAAAAAATTGACTTATCACAAAATAAAGTTAGAAAACACTTTTAATAAATATTCGTCCTACATATAACCCTTTCAAATTAATTTAATAAGCATGAAACTTTCGGGGCATATTCTCCAGATAAATAACATATTTTTGAAAAAAATTGTAGTGTCAGTTTGTAATTAATTTCAGAAGGGCTGATAGTAATTTTTAAATTGGAATCTGTCAACTGCTCTTGTTTTGTTATAACACGTAACCACGCTTTGTTATAAGCGATAAAGGTGCTATTGAGAATTTAGCGGTTTTAAAGTTTAAATTTTAAAATTACAGAAAAATTCTCAACTATATATGTGTTAAATAATAAACCAATTTATAAATCTGCTGAATAGAACTATTAACAAACTAACTAGCAGACTAAAAAACTGCCTCTACGTGGGAGAATTATAACTAATTTCCCGATCTCTGAAGATATAGATCTAAGATCCTTATAAAAATCTGGATGTAGTATGTTATTTCATAAAGTCGATAAATAAAAATGTATTATATATTGCTGAATTAAATCAAATACGTAGCCTATTGAAGATATACTATACATGTTACTTATACCACTGCTTGAATTTGATAGATAGAAGTGTCTGCAGAAACGATTGAATTGTGAGCTGCAACGATAGCATAATATATGTATAAAGCGGAAATAAGCATCAGAAAAAAACTAGCTTTGGTCCCCCTCCTATGTTGCGATAAATGCAGCAATTTGCTTAAATACATTTCTGATCTGGATTGCAGCAATTTTCCATGTTTATAGTTCCGTTCGGAATTGTCTTTCCTGACAATTTCATTTTTCCTCGGCTCTCATTTTTCTTCCCAATTCACTTGGGCACGCATCAAGCCGCAATTTCCAGAGGGACAGGGGCAGATCTGGTGCTCACCGAGCGGCAATAGCTGCTCATGTTTATGACGTTTAATTGACAGCTGGCATTTAAAGAGGGCACTCGCTCCACTTTTACCCCATGCACGGCGTGGATCCGATTCTGCATGGGAAGTGTCTGTCATGCATGCACAGTTGAACTGGTAAATCGCCTTTAATTAGCCCTCGGTTATTGTCGGACGCTGAAGCGAATTAATAGCAAAATTATGGCATTAGTTGCAGCTGAAGTGATTTACATTTTTAGCGTTCGCAGCGTTTTTCCCCACGGCTCTTAATTGATTAAATTAAGCTGCGGTTCGGCTTCGGCTTAATAATCTGAAAATTCCGCGGCTCCCTTGCCGGATCGCTAAGTGCAGCTATTAAGTAGAAATTGTCATGCTACACGCCAATAATTGTTAATTTCCCAAGGCAATTAGAACTGCTTTCCTCTAAATTAGCGGCAGCGAAGCCGATATGTTTGCATTTACAGCAGCCAGGTATGGTTCTTTAATGAACTAAATGAATGCGCCGCGGATAAATTATTAATTTGGTACCCCTTACCTCAACCTGGCCCTCGTCGCGGCTGTTCCCACAGTTCTCAAAGAGAGCGGAGAGCCCGATTTCTACAGCTTAATTGCTTGCTTGTTTTCGCGATGCATATTCATTTAACTAAAATGGCTCCGGCTCAAGCCGTTCTCATGTTTTCTCACAATAAAGAGTTGTAACATTTTGATCAACAAGGATACCAGCCATTGTTAACGAATAAATCATTCCCCAAATGCGGAACATCCGCGAGTACCTGCCAGGCGCCAGGTGGAATAAACATGTTAAATTCTGAGCGGGAAACTGTACAATTTATCAACGAGCATTTAGCAGCAGTGGTATTTTTGAAAAATAAAACAGTGGTACTAAAAAACCAGTTTAAACTAATAAGAAACTTGGCAAGTTGTAAGTCTATCGAGCTTTTGTTGCTTGTTACAAACAAATGCACTTTGTTGTTAACCAGTTGCACCAGGCTGGTTCAAATCACTGTTTTGGTCAAAAAATAAACCAAGCCACACTCAGAAAATTACATTTGGGTAATTTAAACAAAATACAATAAATTATTAAAATACGACGCCTTACAAATTTTATTCTTATCTGTGTATTCTTATGTTCGACGAACTTAAATATGTTTGAACATAACCGATTTTAAGTTCTCTTATTGCTGTCTAACCAATTTTATATTCAATCTCCTATTGAGTTTAATAAATGTGGTCATAACTTACTTACTATACTTACTTACTGCAAGTGTCTTTTAACATATTTCCATTTTTTCCAACTCTACTTTTTTTTATACCCGAGGTTTTAGAGATTTAAATTTTTTTTTAAATAAATTGCCCTTTCTAAACTTTTGATTGGCACTAATTTTTCACATCTACAGGGTCCGCCAAATAACTTTTTTTTTTTGAAAATGCTATAAAAAAAAAAACTACTGAATATTTTTTCAAATTTCTTTTTTTATTTCAAATTACAATCCTTCCGGTTAATGATGGAAAATAATTTCATTCAAATGGCTGCCTCGGCTGGCCATGCAGTAGCCTACACGATCGGTCCAATTTTTAAGTACATTATCGATTGTGTGCAGCTGTATTTCACCAATGGCTTCACGAATATAGTCCTTTAAAGCGTCAATTGTCTCTGGCTTGTCGGCGTTACACTTATCTTTGACGGCACCCCACAAATAATAGTCTAACGGTGTCAAATCGCAGCTCCGAGGTGGCCAAACGACTGCTATTTTCAAAAACAGGGCGCAAAACATCAAGTGTAGCGTCGGCTGTGTGGCACGTAGCCGATCGTGTAGGCTACTGCATGGCCAGCCGAGGCAGCCATTTGAATCAAATTATTTTCCATCATTAACCGGAAGGATTGTAATTTGAAATAAAAAAAGAAATTTGAAAAAATATTCAGTAGTTTTTTTTTTTATAGCATTTTCAAAAAAAAAAAGTTATTTGGCGGACCCGTTAGAAGATATTGACAAGTTTCCATGTTGATCGCTCGAGCAGTTCCCAGCAAACCAAACGATTCGCAAATGAATCGAAAAAGAATTGTTTTAAGCGAACATATACAATAGTTCGTTAACGATATCAAAAAGGAATTGTTAATAAATCAGCTGTCGGACTATTTCGACTTTTGCTAGTGATTTTTTATTAAATCGCGAAACTCTCGAGAAAACGAAAGAAATTCTTTTTATTTACTGGCGAGAACTACATAGTAAATAAATTGCTTATGGATGAAAATTTAATTAATTTAAGATTTAGTTTTCGCGAGTAGACAAGATAGTCACGACTTAGTAAGGAATCGTTTAAAACGATTCACTTGCGAAAGTCTAAATAGTCCGACACGGATTTTGTTAAGGCTTTAATTTAGATCTCTTTATTATGAAACTGAATTCACTTGGATTCCATTCTTCTATTAGCCTGGTTGACGATCGTTACCAGTGTGTTGAAATTAATTTGATTCGCTCTCGTATTTTTAAGGTTCTCTTTGGAGGTCCACAAGGAAGTCACTTGGGTCCTCTATTCTTTATTAATTTCATCTGTGATGGATGCTAAATCTTTATTATTCGAAGATGATTTGAAAATGTTTTCCGTTATTAGAAGTGCCTCTGACAAGCGTATATTGCAATCTGAATTGGATCGTTTAATTGAATGGTGCTTATTAAATGGCCTGGCCTTGAATCCTACTGCGTACTGCATACTGCAATACTTTTTTTCATTTAGCTGCACATAACGTTGGGCTCGGCAGCCGCCATTTTGTTTTTAACAATTTTTTTTATCAAGGAAGATATAATTTTGAAACCTAAATAAATAAAAAAACAAAATTTTAAAACGATATCTGTTGTAGTTTTTTCTTTTTTTTTTGTAGCTGTTTGAAAAAAATGTCACTTTTTCCGGGCTATAGGTAGAATGGGCCCTTAATTGTTTGTGGCTTATTGTATTTATTCTTACGGACACGAGACGCGCTCATTTGAAATCGTCCCAGCCTGGACCGGCCGCGGCTTATAATTAGCCAAAGAACATGTGTGCATTTTTTCAGAATTTTCCGGGAGAGTTTTGGATTTTTCAAAAATTGGACAAATCCAAAAAACTAAAAATAGTCGAAAAAAATTCTGAAAAAAATCACACGTATTTTAAGCATTTTCTGTTCTATACATTTTTTTTGTAAAGTTGATCTTTTTCGTGGAAAAAAATCGTGAAGTTTTTTATTACATTGCTGTACAAAATTACCATTTTGCAAAAATCAAAGCAAAAAAATACTTCCAAAACCATGGTTTGAGAAAGTTTAGGCAGTCAGACCGTGATTTCTGGTGGTTGTATGATCATCCAAAAGCAGCAACGATAAGATAATCGAATTTGAAAAGGAAAATGACCAAACAAAAATCAGCACTTTCTTGAAAAAGTCCAAAAAATAAGAGGGTTTTTGAAGCTTTTATGCAAAACAAATGCCAGATTCTGAAAGAGCATCCCCAAAAACACCTTATATACGAATTTGGAAGAAAATCGCCCCATTTTGCTATTCGAATCGTATAATTGAACTTGCGTGCACAAAATCCTCGTTTAGCGCATTAATGGGTTAATCTGTAAGATTGTTTATCTTTAGACTGAATTGAAATAAATAAATCCACCTATATTATTTTCCGCAATGTTCCACGTATTATACATATATCATAAGTCAAGAAATCATGAGGTGAACGCTTTTGCGGCCTTAGTTGATATAAAAGCCAAGTAAAATGCAAATTCACTCTATAAGAGATCCTCTGTAATACTGGTCGAAAAATTAACAAATTTAATTTTTTAAGCTCAGAAAAATATAATGTATGCTATAATATAGAAGTTAGCTCGGTATCGAAATTTTCAGTATAAGGGTTCGGTTTTTTCTATTTCTTGTACGGAATTCTAATAATGATCGGTACTGACGATTACTGTTGAATGTTGAAAGTATTTTAGTAAACAGGGTTTCTGGTGGGAATTGAACCCATAACCTCTAACGCCTAGCTGGCTCGCAGCAAACGCGTCTTGCTACCAACCGAGCTATTGAGTGGTATTGTAGTAGTGGTAATATTGTTATCTTTCGTGGAATGTATAGAGCTTTTAAAATGCAATAAATATAATATATATAATTAAAGAAAAAAATTCATAATCATTCAGCGCGGTAAATAGCTCCCTTGGCATCAATTTAAAGAATTTCAAGTTGAAGTCACCCGCAAGCCTCGCCGCAACATCGAAATAATTAAAAAACACTCAGGATCCAAGTTCGTGTGCAGAAAACCAGGAAAAGTTTTATTTGCCGCGGTAATAGGAAAAAAGCAGACAAATTTCGAGTCGGGTCCTGCCGCCCCCGACCGAGAGCCCGGCCAACGCAGAGGGAAGGACCCGGCCGGCTTCGTATTCATATTTATGGAAATTAAAATGTTTTGCTAGGGTTTCGCCCATTACATTAACTCGCACACTTGTTTAACTGTTTTGTGATTTGATTTTAACAGCATGATGGATGGCCCTGCCGCCGGACGTGGGTCGCCCCGAACGACGCAAGATGAAGGGACAGCGGCGTGGTCAGAAACAATTAAGCGCGGGATACCAACGAACGACGACGCCGACTACCTTCGGTTCGAAGACACTCACCTGAACCTGGAGGCAGTTCGCAATTTTATGGTTTTTCGCTTTGTCCACGACATGTGATTCCGGCGCGGCTGCACATTGTCGCGCCTAATTAACGCCAATCGATATTCCGGTTTTCCGTGCGCGAGCTTTCTTCCCGACGACTTTTATGTTTTTTATTCTGCACTTTTTACGTTGATTGAAATTTTGAGGTAGACCAGAGCCCGGCCGGCACGGCGCGGGCGGTGGCGATAGCAGCGCCACTTCAATTGCGGAATGTGTCATGGGTTTGGAAAGTGTTTTTATAACTACTCCTTATCACGTCACAGACGGAAGTCGACTACGAAAAAAGCTCTAAACGTGTCGCATACTTTAAATTTACGACCAATTTGGAGTCGCGGAGCCCCAGCGGCCAGTGGTGCTCCTCTGCCGGCTCTATTTATTTTCTTGAGGGAACGAGTTTATTGCAGCTTTACATGGAATTAAGCAGCTCCAGTCGGGACGGTTGCACCGGAGTCAATGTATAATACAACCCGAAATGTAATTGGGGAACAGGAAATTACCGCCATTTACCGTAAGCTAGTCTAATGGATGCCATTTCACACGAGGTCCGGTCAGATTTAGTTCACGTAAAATAAATTAATTGAAATTTTACCAATAAATATCACGCACGGTTTTTGAGCCTGAGTAATGTGTGATCGTGTCTCATTGATATGATTCTGTAAAAAATTTGTATTTGAAATTCAAAATCAGCGACCCGAAAAATTTTTACGCAATTAATGCCACGTAGGGGGTAAACATTTTTTTAATTTTCCACCGCCATATTGGATCCGGCATCCAGAATTTCTGCATTTTGATAGCAAATCTGACACTATGCGTACTCCACAGACAGAATCCTACTAATACAGACTTAGCTCAGTCAAGGCATAACAATTTTGAATTACATTGAGAGAAACACTTAAGTAAAAGTGTTAAAAAAAGCACGTATAAAATGCACTATAGCTACTGCAATTTTAGGCTTACTAAGTTTTTAGACTTTTCTCTTCGGAGAACTAACTAAAACTTTCGATAATTGTATAAAAAGACCTGGGCAATTTTATGGAAGAAGCTTGTTAAAAATTTAAAAAATTACCTAAAAGCACTAGGGCAGTCTAGCTTAGTTTCTAGTCTAAGGAAAACTAACTAAAATTTCGGTAAAATACTTAAAATTATCAAAGTACATAATTATATAAGTAGATTAGGTGAATTCAGTAAAACCTGCGGAAAATTACTTACGAAATCTAGATACCTCTGAACGAAGTTTAGGTGAATTAATAAAAAATTTATGTAGTATAATACTGCTGTAGTAATTTTAGGTAATTAGCTAAGGTAAACTAACTAAAAACTTCAGTAAACCATCAAAAATCATTAGGCGTATCTTACACAGGAACAGGTACAGGCGTAGCAACGCACGCAGGGTACAGCTAGTGAAAAATTAAAACAATAAATTATACTCACGATATGAACGCTATGGTAAACGATAGAGCTCAATTCAAACGCAATTTCTCACGAAATAATTAAATCAAAATGAAAATAAATCGGAATCTATGAAAATTTAATGAACACGTTGACGCCGCACAGTGGGCCCAGCGGGACTTTTTCGTCTCATAAATCTGTAACTATTTTGTTTGTTGACATATCTGTATGAAATTTTTTACATATAATATTGAGAATATAGGCTTTCTAACTGTAGTGCCAAATATAAATAATTATTTTTTTTTAATATAAAAATAAATATTTGAAAAAGCAGTTCCACTTTGTCATACTAAAACCTAAGCTTATATTATGTGTATTTTTGAATTAACTATTACAACTTTAAGATTGCTATGTTTAACAATTATAAACTCAATATTACAGTTCTCGAGTACACAGAACTCATAAAAATATGTACGTAAAAACTTAACCTTATTTTAAACTTATCGGTGTATAACTCCCTTTTAACAACAAAATTCGTTAAAAATAATATTGTAATAAAATTAACGGTTAAAAATAGAACCCTGACAAAAAATTTAAAATTTTTAAATAAAAAAATATAGGGTTTTATTCACTTTATAAAGTTTGTTAAAATTTTTAAATGTTAACGGTGTTTGCCGATGCCGAGATTTATATTGCATTTTATGGTTAATTTTATCTGGAATAAGGAGGAGGAAAAAAAACTTGGGGATTTTTTGCGCTTTTTTTTTTAGAATTAAAAATTGTAGAAATGACGATTTCCTTAGTATTTCCTTGGCACTTTCTCGCTAATTTCATTGGATTTCACTCCAAATCAGCAATATATTATCAGTAAACATTCAACGAATTTATCCAATAAAAAGATAATTAAAATAAATAAAAAAAAAAAATTAATTAATTTATTAAAAAAAAAATAATTACAAAAAAAATTATATTAATATGAAATATTTTTTTTTTATTTTGTTCTTTCTGCTAAATTACCTCCAATTATTATTTTAATTTTTTTAAATTTTTTTTAAATTTTTTTAAATTTTTTTTAAATTTTTATTTTTTTATTATTTATGATTATACTTTAGTTAATTTTTTATTTTTTTTCAGGGAATCCGTTCGTTGAATGCTTACTGATAGTATATTGCTAATTTTAAATGAAATCCAACGAAATTAGCGAGAAAATGTCAAGGAAATACAAAGGAAATCGTCATTTCTACAATTTTTAATTCTAAAAAAAAAGCGCAAAAAATCCGCAAGTTTTTTTTACTCCTCCTTATTCCAGATAAAATTAACCATAAAATGCAATATAAATCTCGGCATCGGCAAACACCGTTAACATTTAAAAATTTTAACAAACTTTATAAAGTGAATAAAACCCTATATTTTTTTATTTAAAAATTTGAAAGTTTTTGTCAGGGTTCTATTTTTAACCGTTAATTTTATTACAATATTATTTTTAACGAATTTTGTTGTTAAAAAGGAGTTATACACCGATAAGTTTAAAATAAGGTTAAGTTTTCACGTACTTATTTTTATGAGTTCTGTGTACTCGAGAACTGTAATATTGAGTTTATAATTGTTAAACATAGCAATCTTAAAGTTGTAATAGTTAATTCAAAAATACACATAATATAAGCTTAGGTTTTAGTATGACAAAGTGGAACTGCTTTTTCAAATATTTATTTTTATATTAAAAAAAAAATTATTTATATTTGGCACTACAGTTAGAAAGCCTATATTCTCAATATTATATGTAAAAAATTTCATACAGATATGTCAACAAACAAAATAGTTACAGATTTATGAGACGAAAAAGTCCCGCTGGGCCCACTGTGCGCCGGCGCAGTTTTGTGTATTTCTATTTATCGGGCAGCAGTTAAAATCGCATTTTGCTTTATTTGGCGGCGCCTTGCACAAAATGTTGTTTAGAGAAACTTCAAAAGTGTAGTTTCCCTTTAGTGTACGTTTATTAAGACATAATAGTTTTATTTATTATGTGTTACGAAAAGTTGATGTGAGGCCACTTGTGGTACACGGCGCTACATGAACCATTCGCGTGTGAACTACCGGTGGTACACGCCGCTGTTAACGTGTTAAACAATGCATTGACAATGCTAAGTGACAGCAGCTGTCAAGAAAAACGCTGTCCAGCATGAACAATATTAAGTATTGCGTTTGTTGCTGTTATGTTCAGCAGATGGCGCTCTTATTGTCGTAAAATATTTAGTATAGCGTGTGTTGCATTTACGTCCAACCGATGGCGCTATTTAAAAAAAAAAATTGGTATATAAAAACACGCACTTATTCGAATGCAACATTGTGTCAAAATTTCAAAGCAATCGGTGAAGAACTTTCGGATATTTAAGATTTTGAACAAACGAACATTTACATTTTTATTTATATATTAGATAATAACAATGACTGTTTTAATTTAAGGAAAAAAGGATTTCCATTATACATTCTATTATGTTCATAGGTCATCTTGTTTCCATCTTTTTAGTTCGCTTTTTACACTTCGCTTTTTTATTTTTTTTATTTATAACTTTTTAGTTTTTACCAACACAGTATTAATCCTTATCAAAATAAATAGGCTATTTACTTTAGGCATTTCATATAGACTTTATTTTATACACAATGTCATTTCAATGAGTACTTTAACAAATACAACAGATTTATGCATTACCCGCAACAAGAAATATGTAGAAACAAACAAAACTTTCAGGCTGTGTAATTCTTAAATAGAGCTTATGGCTGTAAAGTAGTATAGAAACATCATCTTGATTTTGAAAGACCGATTCGGTGAGATGCCACTGTCACTGCTGTGAAATTTTATAGGAATTAAAGAAATGATTACACAGCCACACAAAAAAAGAAAAGTGGTCTGTACTTTACATGCGATATATGGTTTTCGATGTATTTTCGCGCGTTGAGCATGAATCTGGAGTCAGAATTCAGCCATCACATCACAGTTAATTCCTTACCTAAAAAAAACAGGTAAAAAATAGTAAAAATCCGGTGAAATGTACAAGGGAAACTACAGGAATTTTTTTTTTTCATATTCAGGTGTATATTTTTATGTAAAAGAACCTCGTGAATCCAAATCCACCGTCAGAGTTGAGGTGGCACGTCATGTTTTTTTCCTAACCTCAAAAAACCGGGACAGAAATATCGATTTCCAAAAGTTAGCCGATTTACGGTTAATTCGGTGTGTGGGGGTTTTAGGGGTCGCTGATCACGAATCTGAAGTCAGAGTTGCAAAATTTAAGATGGCGGACCCAATATGGCAGACAAAATTTTCGAAAATCAACCGATCTACGCCAAATTTGGTATGTGGGGGTTTTTGGGATCACTGATCATGAATCTGAAGTTTAGTTTGCAGAATTAAAGATGGCAGATCGAATATGGCTGACGAAATTTTTTAAACCAACCGATCTACGCCAAATTTGGAATGTGGAGGTTCAATATTTTCATCTTTCACTGAAGACAAATGCGTACTTGTCACCTACGATTAATCGAAAATAGTACTTTCCTTTGACTGATTGACTGGTAACTGATAGTTTTTAACCAACTTCAGAAAAGGAGGAGATTCTAAATTCTTTTCTAAATTTTTTTTTATGTAACGCGATATCTTCGGCGATTGTGAACCGATTTCAGGATTCTGTTTTTATTGAACAGGTTATATCTCGAGGGTGGTTCCATTTAAATTTGAAGAAAATATCTCACTTCTTGTGTGTATGTTACGCGATAACTTCGACGACTGTGAACCGATTTTAATGATTCCTCTTTTATATATATTTTATTAACTCAAAGTAATGTAGATTTATAAAATTGCCTTGGCTGGCACCGACACCAAAAATAGCTAATTAGATATTTTAAATATTTAAGTATAAATAATTGTTTATATTGCCCTTTAATGCTATTTTCTTTAAAATAGTAATAATTTTATTTTTAACTTTTTCGTTTAAATTTTTACATATAGGCATGGTTTTGGAGTCGGTTTTTATTTGTTTGTAAAAATTTATTTTTATGAAAAAGGCCCCTTACATTTTTTTTAAAAATATTTTGCTGCATATTAATGCACCTGAAAAGTTAGAATTGGCGCTTCAATGCTCTAACCAATTGAGCTGTCGGATGCCGATGCCTTCGAGTAATTACGATGTTCTGACGTGCGACCGATTCTATATTAATATGACAACCTTGTCTGAGGCATCTACTTGCAAAATTTCATGCAGAGGTCTAAAATTTTAGAAACTATCCCCCGATTTTGGATAAAAATTAAGAGCTCTTAACCTCATAACTACTATCAAAAATCCTTTTAAAGGAATTAATATGCTACCACATTATTGAAAAAATATTAGAAATACACTGATTTCTTATATTTTGTCAATTCTTCTACAAAAAGAGGTCCATCTCTTGAATTAAAGGGATTTTTCAAAACAATTAAGAGGTTAAGAGTTCTTAACTTTTGTGTAGAATTGGGGGGTATAACTGGCAATTTTTAGTGAAAGTCATACGGAAGCTATAAGGAGTCCATGTTTGACTATGGAATCCTATAAAAATACTCTCTTCAAACTTTCAAATTCTCTTGATTATAAAGGTATATAAAGGTCATTATAAATTGAAATTGAAAACAAATTTAAATATTACAAAGTACAAAGTCCTTCAAAATTGTCTTAAAGTGTATATTTTGATAAAACAGCAACATTTATTTGTCGGGGCCGCTTGTGCAGTTCATATATCAAAACATTTTAAAAAGTGCTTTCGTTCGAAAACAAAGTGCAATTGAGGTCACCAAAAGCACCAGCAGCTCGTTGAGTTTTAAAGAACTCCTCCTCGCCGCATGGTGGCCTCCCCAAGTAGTTTCGGAACAAACGTTCAATTTATGAAGCTGCCTCCGCCGGCGTAGCACCCTGATGAGCAGCAGCGCGAAGTCGCGATGCGGGCCTATTGGCGCTCACCTGAATAAAGCAGCGAGCGCGGCTGCACAATTATCAGCAGATTAATCAGACGTTTCTCCATTGGCATCATTTCATTATAAAATTAATTTGATAAAATTACGTTAAACATTAATTAAAATGAGAGTGGCCGGCTGCCGGGTGCGCGGCGGTGGTAACGTACATATGTGCGATTGTGTTGCGCGCGGTGGAGCGGGTGAAGGAAGTGTCAAAATTGACTGTGAATGGTCATTTGCACTTAAATTAAGTGTGTCCAGCAACAGTCGCCGGCGAGATGGCAGGGAGGGGGTATGTGTGCCACTCTGTCGCGCGCACTTTATGTGCTTTATGCCCACTTATCTGCTTTACGCCATTTACCGGCCAATTGCTTACTCGTATAAAAATTATTTACACAAAGCTCAAATTATTTACGTTTAAAAGCGTTTAATTAAAAAGCTGACCACAGCTAAATGTAAATATACATTTTTTTTCCCCGATGCAATTCATCCGCGGCCTGCTCTCACCTGAACTGATGCGATCCGGTGCACGTTTTTCTCGCTCAGACTGCTCAAACTCAAACGCTCTTTCGATTAGGCTCACAATCGCACGCGATGTGGGACAAGATGATTGAGGGGAGTTGCCTCAAGGAGCGTTGATTAATTGAAATTCGCGACCGGAGGCAATTAATTAGTTAATGAATTTCACAAATGAGGTGAGGCTTATATGTGATGCTTTATAGCTTTACTTGTTTTCTTTTGAGAATTACCTGCAGTAGCAGTTAAATTTGCTCAAACAAACCAATAGAACAGTTTTTTTTCATTTCGTTTTGTCTCAAGATGCTTATCATAAATATAAAATTAATTTATTTAAAAAATCCACCTGTCTTAGCTGATAACATTTCTTGAAATAATTACAAAAAAGTGAATTAAGAATATGTTTAAGATGCTGGTCTGTTTTTAATTTGCCTGTGCCTAAATATAATGTGTATGTGCAAAAATGACTGAATTGATTAAGCTATAAAAAGTAAGCATTCGAGTTTTGACAGTTAATTTGGTGCTTACATGAAAATAAGCACTTAACATGAAAACTAAATAATACTGTGGAGGCGGCGTTGCAAAAACTTGTAAAATTTGAGGAGGCTTTTTTTTTGTTTCCTTTTGTTTACAAATATTTTTCTTATTATTGTTATTATTCTTAACGTTATAAAATGTAATATTTATTTACTAATACGTACAATACTACTAATACCATGGTTTACAGCCTATATGTGTGGATATAATTGAAATTGACCCTAGCTGTCAGTTCCTGTTGTTATTTTTAAAATTGATTTTGTTCGCCCTCTTCCTTTAATAATCCAACT
Organism: Dysmachus trigonus; assembly: GCA_949715965.1. NCBI lineage: Eukaryota > Metazoa > Arthropoda > Insecta > Diptera > Asilidae > Dysmachus > Dysmachus trigonus. The sequence goes on along the minus strand of OX454323.1, from coordinate 55,099,190 downwards.
CTTTTTCTTTTTCTCTAATAAAAACTAAGCCTCCTCAAATATTTACAAGTTTTTGTTACGCCCGCGCTGCCTCCACAATACCATCTACACACTACACATGTTTATGAAGTATGATTTTACTTCTAATGACGTGGTAACACAAATGTTGAAGAATCTTTCCCGACTAGCTTCATCCAAAAACGTGCAGCGTTTTTGAATGTTAAAAAACCCTTTATTTAACGCCTTTCGCAAACATGAAGTTTGTTAAAAAAAATGTGATTTTTTAAATTTCGCGGGCTATGTACATTCGATTTTTGTGTTTGTTATGTTGGTATACATGTCCCTTACATATGTAACACTAAAACACTTCTAACTGTTATGTCTGTAAAAAATAAACTAAAAATAAAAAATGGCTGAAATTGTCAACATATGTGACCAACATAAAAAAAAAAAAAAAATGTGCGTAGCCCGCGAAAAACTTGGGCCCGTATCGTGGATTACGATACGATTATATTTGCGATACGATTTGCATTTACGATCATAGGCCAATTTTGTATCATGGAGTACGATTGTGTGTAAATGGTAGTATTGCCATACGACAAATGGCAGATTACTCCGGGGACTACCTACTTCGTTAAATGTGTGAGGTGATTCAAATTTGACATTTATCTAAAAGTGATTGCAGTTGCAGCATAGATAAAATGGATTCTATCGTCCTTGTTTTGGAATGCGGTTCCAATGAAAATGTTTTAATTCCCGCAATAATTAGGAAATATGTAAGAGATAATGCGAACCCGTTGGAACTTCCTAATGCGCGGTAAAAATCTAAATTATATGTATGTATCTATATATATATATATCCAGTTAATTTAAAGCCTATATTTCCTAGGATTCTAAGCTTATTAAGATTAAGCATGAATGCTTTCAAGGATGTTCTTGACAGTATTAAACTGCATATGAGGTGTCGATCCAGAGTTTTATCCAGTCCTGAAATTTTAAAATTAACCGATTTTCTGCTGGAGGAAGCTTTCAATAAACGTGTTTTTTTTATTGTTATTTAAATTATACGAGTGGTTATATATCATCGTAACAAAAGTACGATGGCAGTTACGATATTGACCGAATAATCGTACTCAGTGATACCAGTGGTTTTCATTAAATCGTATCGTATTCTGTGATACGGCCCCTGTTGTTTTTTAACACACCTCGTATGTGGCTTGGAAAAACTCAGAAGTAGTAGTAGCTCTTTGCATCATTTTCGAACAAATTAAGTAACTCGGGCACTTTATCTTCATAACGAAGTATAGTCTGTCGATGGTATAATACACAACATCTTATAATGAGGTCTCAACTCTATTTACTACGTTTACATGCAGAGTTGAAAGATCGAGTCGAAATTGCGTTTGAGTTTTCGACCTGCGTACATGAGCCGCCAGGGTTGTGTAGACGAAATCAAGCTGAAATGTAGTTGAAGTGACAAATAAATATCTTTTACATGTCTTTGGCTTCTTCATGTTCCCAAACATTTCTCCCAGACGTTTTAATATAATATTTTATTGCACTTCACTAGTCGAACAAAAATAAAACACAAATTACCTACATTTCTATGGAGTTAAACTCGGGTTCAACCCAGGTTCAACTCTACACGTAAACGTGGTGATTAATATAAGATATTTCAAAATCATACCCTGACACATTTTGCCTACCTCATTTTGTTTGAGATTTCAATTTGTCAGTTTGGCATTTGTGAAACACATTGCACTGCAATAAAAATTTCTATTCCAGTTAAAAGTATTTATATATAACCGAAAGAAAGTAATTCAAATATTTTACTTCCAGCTGACAACATAAAAATTTAAATTACTGGTAAACTTTCCAATGAGTTAGTTTCCTCAATATGCAATAGGCGGTACATTTGGAAACCGAATGCATTCTCTACAGCAATGCGTGTTGCTGAATGAAAAGTAGTTAAATTTCCTTTGCTTTAGGGCTAAATGAATTTCGATAAACTGAATGGAGGTATTAAATAATTTGATGACAGATTCGCGAAGTCCCCTAAAACGTAGCGATCATATACGATTAAGTTTTGATCTTCTTCCAGCTTCGTATTAATGGTTGATTTTCGAAAAAAGCTAGCATCGTGCACGGCTTCGGGTTCTATGCAATCACACCAATAATTTTTTTCTTCGAATCTACAATTCGTCATAGTAAAATACTGCTTATAATATTTTTTACTACAGAATGAATTCTTATTTCTACTAGTGTTTTAACAGTTGTAATTTTAGATTTTTGCAAATTTTTAATTCTCTAATTGATAAATTTTTTAATGAAACTGATGACTTGGAAAATTTCATTTTCGCAGGGATTTTATTGCGACAATCAGAACAGAAACCATCAAAAAGGTTTTTTTTTTTTTAATTCGATGGAATAGTTTCTGCAAACAAGACGTAAAATATTAAGACATATGAATCTCTTTATTATTACCTCATTATTAATTTTAGTATTCATTTTTAGAAATATCATAAAATACAGCATGTATGGCATTCACAAGCACTGATGTAATAACAGCTTCAAGCAATATAAAAGACATATTAAATAAATGCAAAGTTGCGGTTCCAATTATTACTAGCAGCATACAGATTCGGTCCTTATCCACGTTCAGGACTAAAATGGTGAAGTAAAGATCCTTTTCTTGCACGATAAAGCAGAGGTACATTACTATTGTGAAGATCATGAACGCTGACGGATTCACCAAAAGATATAAATAAATGAACACTAAACAAATACAGAAGTAGTTGGTTTTGAAGAATTGAGTATTTTTGAAGAATCTGCTGGGGAAATCAGAACTAGTTTCTGGCAGCATGAAATTTTCCAGTTTAAAGAACACCTTCCATGGCCTCAAACCTTTCTTCATTAACTCCACAGTTTGTGATATAATTTTGTAACCATAGACATTATTAATACAATTCTTCTGACATCGATCTCCCATTTAAAAAATATTCCCAAATTCTTGGAAAACCAAAATATCAAATGACAAAAAAATTATGCTAAAACACGCAATGTGTCAACTTGTATCAAAGCAAGTGAGTCAGTATAATCTACAGTGATTTTGATACTAGATGAAGAAATTGATTTTTGATAAGAAAAAGAGTGTAATCGAACGATTAATATTCCGATTTTTGAAGTGAAACTTTAGAGGTGACAGCGTAAATTTTTTTGGGCGCAACAAAAAGCAGAACGCTTCTCCCTGAACTTCTAATTTTCAAGATAATGTGGACTAATAATTTCGAATCGAATCCAACAAAAATTATAATTCAAAACGAGCTTTTCAGGGTTATTGATTTCAAACCGGTTTTTGAAATGAAATGAAATATGGTGGATATAGGAAGGGAACTTCATACTCATAACTTTTACACATTATTTTTAATCTGGTGTAGTTTTCTTAAATTCTGATAATTCTACCATTTCGACTTCGTTCGACATATTTATAAATTTTTCCAAATCACGATTTTGGTTTTGACCTGTAAAGTTATATTTTCCAGAAATTAAAAATTGAAGAAGCCATGTTTAAGGAAAAATTGGAACTATGTAAAAAAGTTTAATGTAGGACCTCAAAATGTAATTCAAAGAAAAACATAAATGTTTTCAAGAAAAGTAAGCTTAAGTAAGTATGCTGAATTTTGTTACGGTTTAACATTTTTGTGTGCGAATTCGTAAGTTATAGAAAAAATTATATTTAAATGAACTATTATGTCTTCGATTCAAAGTAAGTTGGGCTGTTAACTGAGCAAAAGGTTAATTTGGAGAAACGATAATGACAAACTTGTTTACAAAAACATAATCTGTATATCTGTAATCAAATAAATAAGAAGTGGTATTTTATCGCCATAGTTTAAGTTTTAAGCTTTTATTTAATATCCTTTCATTTCATTTTTTCTGAAAGTTATTAGCTTTAATTTAGTATTCCATTAGGACAAATAAAATATATTTTTTTAATTATCCTCATAATTATCTCTAAAACATTGGACTCGAAATTTCAATTTTTGAATGAAAAGAATGATTTCGTGAATTTTAAGGTCTTCACACAGTTAATTATTTTTCGATTTTTTAACAATTCACCTTAACAGCAGCATGTAAATACAAAAATGCACATACATACATTTAAATCTTCGATAGATTAAGTATGGGTTCGCTTTAATAAGACAATTCAACGCAAATAAGTTTTAACGTAACATTCAACTTTTTCAAAGAATAAGACTGTTTGATGTTTACATTAAAATTTTTTGTTCTAAAGAACAGCACCTATTTTTTAACGAGAAATTAATTTATAAGAGATCACTTTTCACATTATAAATTATACATAAACCGTTATATCAAATACATATTGCTCTTACATAAAATTAATTGCTACAATTCAGGTCATCCAATTTATCAAAGTTGTAATTGCATACGATTTTATCTTTTGATCAAGTATTCTATTTAATAGCTCCCTATAATTGCTGATCAACACTTGCTGCTGTCACACTTATTGCTATCGATATTTGTAAACGATATATTTATGTACATATATGATAACTTAAATTAGCTGTCTACTGGTTTACCAATTAATTATAGTTCCAAAGTAATTAAAAGTGCAAATGCGAATATAATTTGCGCGAATTTCTTGCATAGCTTGAATATTTTTAATAACTTTCGCTTGCATTACATTACATATAAGGTATTTCATCATTGAGTGTCACAATATAGAGAAGTTATGAGAAACAACTTAACATTTAGGTAGTTATTTTATACAGTGAGGAAAAAAAATCGATTTATGTCTATATTTATAGATAGATACATATTTCAAAGTATCAAAACTTAAGAACACTTCTACATAAAAAAAAAAAATGCATTTTAGCTACAAAAATTTAACATATTAGATCAATGAATTTCAAGCAATAGTTTTCACTATTGATGTTTAGTTTCCTGGAAAGTTCCTAAATAAACTTCATTCAGGGGCAAAAGTAAAGGGTGAAAAAAGCACAAAAGTCGTAACTTTGGTTTTATTCGAAAGATAATTTTTTAATATTTAATATTTAAATTCAATTTCGGGTATATAAGCACCGCGGCTGCCAATTACATAGCATCATATTTTTGACCATTTTTTCCAGCATTCGGGTCTGTATATCAGCAATGACACATCTTATGTTGACTTCCAATGCCTCAATCGAAACTAGTTTCTCAGTGGTGTTAAATCATATCAATTTCTTTAAATAAGATTTTCGCAAATTTGACCTTTCAATAAATTGATTGTTGCGGTCGCTGGATGGCACATAGCGCCTTCTTGTTGAAACCTCAAGTCGTCAACATAAACAAAGTTTTAAGTTGGACCGGAAAAGTTGAAAAACACGACAAATAGCACGTTCTTATGAGTGATTATTCGGTCCATGAGTCGCTCTATAAGTTATTATAACTGAGCCCTGATTTCGGAAGTAAATTTCCATGATTTGGAATCTTTGCTCCGGTATACAGTCAAGTCTCCTATAACGCGATTGATTCGTACCGCGTTATATGGAAACCGCGCTATGAGAGACTTCAAATAAATTCAAATCAGGATATGCGTTCTATGGAAACCGCGTTTTGAGAAACATAAAAATAAGATAAATCAAAATAATCTATACCGCGTTATATGGAAACCGCAATCGCGTTCTGTGGAAACCGCATTATAAGAAACTCAGAATTAATGCAAATTAAATGATTCGTACCGCGTTATATGGAATCTCAGAACACATTTAACACATTTAAAGACAATCTTAGAATAAATTAAAAAAGGGCAACGCTTTATTTTTAGCTCATTTTTAGGGAAATTCCCTATTAACTAGAATTGACAAACAGGGTAATACACCACAAATATTAACTATGTACATACAAAAATTTAACATATCGAATAAGTGTTGCCATAGATAAATTTTTCAAGCCATTTGAGTTGTTGGAATGTTCTTGTATCAAAAACGCGTTATAAAGAGACCGCGTTATAGGAGAACTTGTCGTACTTTTCACACCGCGTTATATGGGAATCGCGCTATAAAAACACCGCGTTATAGGAGACTTGACTGTATATCTTCACATGATGATTTGTTAGACCTTACCGAACAAACCTGACATCGACACTTACAATAAATGACAGCTCATTTGACAGTTATCCCTATCGAAACTCCAGCGCCTGATAAAAACAACACCCTTTAGAAGCGGGAGGGCAAAAGTTTCTTCAGGTTTTTTATGATATCTCTTAAATGGAAGTATAAAAAAATAAAGTGTTTTGAAATTTGTGAAATGCGCACATGACTGTGTAAAAAATCAAATTTGTTTTTCGACATTTTTGGCCCTTAATGACTTACACGGTAAAAAATATTGGGGTAAATTTGATCCAAAAAAGTATACATATAAATCTATATAAATTTGGTGCACATTTTATAGAAACGCAATTTATAAAAATTAGAAAGCGCTAGGTTACGAAGAATTAGTTGAATTTAATTATTAGAATAAAATTACCTTCGTTCGATAAAATTTGCATGATTGATTTCATTGGTTTTCATATAAAAACCAAACTGTTATAAGATTGACATACCGTGTAAAATCCGTATACGTGTGTTAGGCTTTTTCACTTCAAAATAAGCTCTAGTGGGGAACATGATTACTCCAATCAATAGCAATATAAAAACCCAAGATTATCGATAATTTTTCGAGTAATGTCAAATCGCACCAGAGCTTAAAAAAGGGGTATCGTGTGAAAAACTCCTCTTTTGAGGGCTACAGTAGGCTTATTTGCTTTGTTAGTTGCTTAGTTAGACAAATAGGGTTTCGTTTTTTTCCATTTGTGATACAGAACCCTTAAATCGAGAATTTTGCACACTTTTTTTTTATAATTCTTAACTGGCTGACCTATATTCCTGAGAACTGTGTGTCAAATGGTATTTGTAATTCAAACACCCTTTTATATTTAATTCGATCCCATATTTTGAAAATAAACAATTCAAATTGTGGAACTACTAGACAATATTGCTGACGCATATATGTCAACAGGACATAGTAAACTCTGTTTCTTCAGTTTAAAATTAGAAGTAAACTTCACGACAGCAAAAATAGTCAAATAAAATTATGTTTTTAATTTTTCTTATCATCAATATGATAATTAAATATTAAATTTTATTTATCAGAAGGAATTTTCATGTCATGAAAATTGATATTCCCATCGAAGAAGTACATACAGCCAAAGAGACAACAAGAAGTTTTTGGAGTTTTCAAAATTTTCCAAGAAAGATGTCAGGCATGTGTTTCTTAAATAATGGGGTTAAAGGCCCCAGGCCCCTGAGGGAGTTCCTGAACCTGCAAAATTTCAAAAGACCTGAGAATATGAATGCAATAACTAGCAGATTTTTGAGAAACATGAAGCACTTTCAAAACAACTACATCTATATCTTTGTGCTTCTAATGGCTTACGCACTGGTTACGTCACCCTCAATCCTCATGGCCCTTCTAGGGATTCTATTTGTCTATTACTTAGTAAAACATTTCCAGAGGTCCTTCACGATTTATGGTATTCAATTTAACACGCATCAGCAGTCAATTTTGATTAATATTCTTGCGGGGGTATGTCTCTACTTACTGGGAGGATTAGCTGTTTTTATGTGGGGAATCGGCACCTCATCTCTCTTCATCGGCCTCCATGCTATTTTTTATAATATTGACAATATTGTAGAGGAAGAGACAGAACCCGCTTCGTAAATACTTTTTTATGATTCAATGCAATTCTATAATTTCATTAATTTGTAATAGTTTTAATTTAAAAAAAAATATAATTTAATAATTGTTAACCTTGCTAGCAGAAATGTAACCTGAAAACGATAAAGGCAAGAACGGACGTACATATCTAAACACTTGGAACTTTTGGCTAGTATTGTTGATGTGTTCAAGATAAACATAGAAGTGTTAAATTGCATACCTAATTTTAACAAATGTTTCTGTATAAGCAAAATCTACTCTTAAATATAATTTCGAATGAAGAAGTAATTTATAAATGTATTTTATTTTTTTACTTACAGGTAAGATATCATTTCCCTGAATAATGCACTGATTTTGTAAGTATGTATGAGTGTATATGAGACCTTATATTTGAAAATGGTATGAATCCACTTACTGAAAAAAAAAAAAAAAATCAAAAAATTGAATGAGATGAATCCATAAGTTAAGATTTAAATGGTTAAAGTGGTTTGGTAAAAAAGAGAATTTTTAAAACTTTAAAAAATATACCTTCAAATATATTTAAATATATATGTATTAATAACAATGGAGAAAACATATATTTAAAAGTTCAAAATTGTACGTTCCCAGCAGTGGAAGAGTAAAGACAAAATATGTTGCAGTTAATATTATTTACCTACTGTCATTTGAAGGTCTTTGGGTCTTTTTGAAGAGTAAAAAATAATAAAATATATAATACCAATTATTAAAAATTCTTTACAAATAAAATTATATAAAAATGTAAGGAATTCAGGTTAAAAGTTGTCAATCAATGAACCTTGATGCAATTATTTCATTGTTTTATGAAATTCTTAAGTATTTTTAAATTCTAGTGGTCTAGTGATTTATTAATCTAGACGAAATTTTCAAAAATTATAATTCCTCTTGTTTTGTGCCTTTAACTGGTTAAATTAAAATCAATCAATGTCCACTAAATCTTTTCAAGAATATTATAGGTCAATGAATTAACTACCTGGTTTTAAATAGTATTTATTTTAATTACAAAAAACGTCGAAAAATCGAATTGCCTTCTAAAATCCAGAAGATCTACAAAGTATGTAACAATTTTAACGTTGGAATCTCCTTTGTTTCTAAAAACTCGCAAGTAATAACTAGATTTTTCTAGACGAATTAATTCATACTTTTTAGTTGTGAGACATTAATGAAATTCAGTAAAAATGAGGTTTCAATTTTTGGATTCTCAGAATTAAATAACGAAACCAGTAATACCAAAATCCTCGTAATCATTTTTGTTAAATGTTAATAAAAGGTCTATATTGAGATTCGCCATATTAGAGTTTTTAAATTCGACAGTAGACTGGAAATCATTGATCTCAAAAACGCTCTAAATCATTTTGGAATAGCCATTTGTAACTTTAAGAGTTTGACGTCAAATTAAATCCAGCGACTCCAAAACCATAAATTTTACTCCTGTTTTCGATTTCAGTTAGCACTAGAACTACCAGAGCACACGCTTGTAATTTTAATAATTATTCTGCACGTTTAATGTAATATGCTTCGAAATCTGAATTGGTAATTATAAATGTAAAAGCTCTTTGAATATATCGTAATTTTAAACCTTAATAAATTTTGGCATAAATCTTAAGAGATAACTTTGAAAATTATAATTAATTCAAGATAGGAATTTAGTAGCCGCCAGTTTGACGGATCTTGGTAGTTCTAGAGTTAATTAAATTATAACTAATTAAAAAAAAAATGGATATACATCAGTGGCGTGGGGTGAAATTTTTGAGAAGGTAAGCCGGTGCAAAAATCAGAAACTTAATAGCGAAAAAAAACTCACCAAATGAAGTCAGATATTACAAAATGTGTTCAACAGTGACTGCGTGTATTCTTGTCGAATTTAGTCGGCCACTTCTATCATACTTAAAGTCATTGGAAGTTAAGTGCGATATGAATATTATGAATAAATATGGACATATATACAATGAACTTCAAGAATAATATAAGTGACTTTGAAAAAAACCGTTATAGTCGCGTGTATCGTGCAATCAAACTAAAGCGGTTAACAAAAACTGTGAAAAGTTGATATGAAATATAATTAATCTTACTTATACTCAAAAACTAATCTAAGGTTTTTTTTTTATAAATTCGGCCAAAACATCATTGTAAAAATTCGACTGATTTCTAATTTGTAAAAGAAGGTGTTTTTCTATCGATAAGAGTGCTAAATTTGAGAGCCTTTCTTCGGTTTGAGAATTTCTTAAATAAGTATGTATTCTCTTAAGGGCTGAAAAAGATCTTTCCGCGGAAGCAACTGTAATGGGAAGAGCTAAAAATATACAACACAAGTTTAAAATTTGAGGAAAAGTATCTTTTAAAATGCCACATTTAATATGCGAGTAAAGCGGGAGAATATCAAATTGCCGTAATGAAGAAGTGGTATATAAAACGTTCAATTCATTTTTTAAAGCAGAAAACTGGAAAAATTCTCGGGAAAACTGTAATTAAAAATGATATCTTTTCGTTAGGACTTGATTGAGCAAAATAATCATATTTTGATTTATTAAGTAAATCTAAAAATTTTAGTTGACTAAAGGAACTATACCGAGTTTTAATCTGAGAAATGACGAGAAGCCGGATTCTATCGTGTTATCGAGAGGTAATAAAATAGCACCACACCACACTCATAAGTCACAATCCGTTGAGCACCAAGGCAAAAAGAGACACAAGTTAACAATTTTTTTATTAAAATATAATAAACAAAACCACAACACCCCTCCCTTCCGAGAAGACGACTTCTGCCGTGTTCTTGTGAAATAAGGGAGCATTCACTCCTACAATTCACAGCCCCTTCAGTATCAAAGAGATTTAATAACCAAACCCACCCCAACCAACCCCACTCACCCGAGAAGCCGCTTTCTACCGTGTTATAGAGCACCACTACACTCACACCCGTTCATAGAGAAGACACGAATCAGCTGACATTCTAAGAAATAAACAACCACCGGGAATAGGATGAGTTCCCAAAAGGGAAGCCGGTAGGAATCGTGTTATATGGACCCCACGCCACTGATATACATTCGCGATGAATTTTGAATTTCCCCCTTATTATAAATCGGTTTAAAACAGACTTATTTTAATTCGTTTTAAAAAAATTGTTAACAATACGAAATAGAGTGTCATCGGCTGGTTTCTTTTTAAAAATGCTATAAAATAAACACTGTTCAATATTTTTCAAAATTTCTTGATTTATTGAAAATAATCATTCCGATTAGTTATGGAATATGATTTTATTTAAATGGCTGGCTTACAATTCTGTCAACCCAATTTTGCAGTTAATTTGCGATGTTTTGGGGCCCTATTTCACGAATAGCTCAATCAATATTGTACTTAGGTGCCTGAATAGTATCTGGATTATCAACATAACATTGATTCTTAACGGCACCCCACAAAAAAAAAAGTCCAATATCGTTAAATTGAAGCTGCGAGGTGGCAGTGGCACACCTCCAAAATGGCTGATAACACCACGATTATTGAAGTTAGTTCGTAAAAGATCGATTCTTGCATATAGCACCGCCATCCTACTGGAAGCAGAGTTCGCCCAAAGTCTAGGTTGGTGCATTATATCGATCGAAATTTGTTTTCAAAATTCCCACTGTTCCGGCAACACAACACTCACTTTGAAAATAAGTTTTCAACATTTTCCAACGTTGTTGAAGCGTAAATCTATTCATTTCGTAGATATGAACCCGTGTTTCTGTTAATTTTGTGAGCGCGAAAGAGCTGTCTGTGCCAAAATAACATGTAATTTAAAAAGAAACTAACAGATTGCCCACCATTTAGATATATCTGTTATTATTAGAGATATAATTAAAAAAACATGAACACAAAGGGAATTACTCATTCTCTATTTGTCCAATCGCAACATACATCACATGTGTAGAGCGTTTATTTCCATTTCAAGATTAATTTTTCTAAAAGTTTATGTCGACAATTCCGAAAGTATAACAATAGTTAAACGATTAAGCCTTTTCCCGGAAAAACTTTCCACACTTTGCATAATTTATCAAATCTGAAACAAATTGGTGTACATTACTCATTCGACAAACGAAACCAATCTGACGGTTGCTCCAGAGCCGTGACTGCACCAAACCAAGAAATCGCGAAACGCTCGGTGACGGGTCTCTAATCAGTCACCCGGCACGGCACTCGAGCGATCTTCTTATCGGAGCCACCAATTAAGCCGGAGAAGTGTCTGCCAGTTTGTTTGGTTGCCTATTTGCCTATTTGGCTATTTGCTCAAATTGCTCCTATTCTGCGATTTCATTAATTAATGACTACTGTAATTAGTCGGAGTCGTCTTGTCGTATTGCTCGAACGCCGGACTACCGCTCAGCGGCGATATTGCCGCGACCCCGCGATAGTTTGTGCATCGACCGCCGCTCTAATCTGCTGCCTCACTAATTAGGCAGTTAAGTTGTAAGCCGCTGATGCGAGTGTTTATTTACGAAGCCATCGAATTGACAAGTGGTTAAAAATAGCCGCAATAGATCGTAATGGATTATCCTCGATTTGGTCGTTAATGCTCGCTGAGGCGATAAGGAAGCGGGAGATTGCAAGAAAATTGCTCGCCTTTCTTAGGAACCTGCACCGCGAGGGTCGAGGGGTCTCGATTCCATGATATTTTTCCATTAATTGTCATGCCAGGTGTGTGAGCTTGCTTAGATGAATCCCTTGTTTTGAAAGTAATATCTGTGGGCAGATGGGCGTTTTACCATTACCACTAGTTGATCACTATTGCATTTAGTACAGTCAATCTGTCATTTTGGGTGGAAAAAATTTTCTAACGAGCAAATGTACGTGGAATCGTTGAAGGGTAAGGAGACAAAGTGATTTGTCATAAATTTGTCACTTTCACACCCTACACTTTTTTGAAAACTCAAAAAAACTCAAAAAAAATTTTTTGAACGCATTTATCTCGGATTCTATGCATTTGTCAGAAAAATTTATAGAACAAAAAATGTAGAGAATGTTAAAACCTACAATTAATGTCATTGACTCAATACCGTACGACAAAATCTGCGCGCTGTAGGTGGCGCTGAAGTTCGTAAACATGTGTTTTTCGACTTTTTTGTCTGCAAAACGTTTTCTTTCAGCAAAAAAGTGAATGAGAAAGTTGTTGCTCATAAAATTACGTACAATATTTATTTAAAACATTTTTCGCTACGACTTACCTTTTTCGAGTTATACCGCAACAAAGTGTGTTCTTCAGACATTTCCTTCAGACATTTCCAGAAATTTTAGTTTCAATACCGTTTACTTAGAACTTCAAATCGACAATTATATAACATCTAAGAGAAATATAATTTTTTAGATTTTTGAAAAAATATATTTTTAAAATCTTACGAATGGAGTTACCTGGTTTTACCTACAAGCCATAGCATTTGTTGCGCTATAACTCTTAAAAGGTAAGTCGTACAGAAAAATGTTTTAAATAAATATTGTACGTAATTTTATGAGCAACAACTTTCGATATCGAATATCGATAGGTATTCAATTGCATTTCCTATTATGATTATTATTAACAAATAATACAGGTCATACAGCTTACGCTGTCAGTACAAAGCAGAAGCAAACTGAAAATGAATCTAATATATTTTCATAATATTGACGGAGTACTGCAAATAAAGTTTGGGTTGTAAAAATCACAATATTTTGTATGTTATTTAAACACATTTTTCTGTCGTTTGTAAAATTAAATTTCTTTGACTTATTTTGGCCGTTTATTTTGAAAGTGGCTTAAGTCCATTTTCCAAAAAAATTAAATTAGCTACATTAATATTTACATTTCTACGTTATCTTTTCATTTTGAAGTAAATTGTAACTAATATATTTAAAGTCACTAAGATTTTGTAAAAAGAAAAGAATTTTTAAAATTTATATTTTGGAAGCTTCAAACGAATAATTCCATTAAATACATAATTTATAAAAATATACCTTTTTGGGTACGAATTGTTTTTTTAACTCCTCTTTTTTATAAAATTTAAAAAACTAAATTAAAAAATGCTATATCAAAAACTTTTTAAATATTATAGATGCGTTTATTTTATCAAATATCAAGCCATTAAGTACTATTTATGTGGTTATACATTGGTGGCCAAAATAATAGGCACCGCCATCTATTCTACTTTACACGTCATTTAAGATTTCCATAAATATTCCATAAATTCTAAATAGTCATTGTGGCGAAGTTAGCTTGGGAGTCTATACCAGTGGAAAAATGTCGCAAGTAAATATGTAGAATCAATGCCCAGAAGATGTCGGACAGTTTTAAAAAATAACGGTGGTGTCACTAAATACTAGTACTACATATTAACACTAAATATTAACATTAGATTTACCGGCGCGAAAGCCTGTAATTTTTATAATTTTCGGTACCTTTAAAGTGTTGTGTTTTACTTTTAAATTAGTAACTATAAATGGGAAAAAATTTTTTGATATGTCGTAATTTTAAACTTTAATAAGCTTTGGCATAAATCTTAGGACATAACTTTACAAAATTTAATCAATTCAGAGAAGAAATTGAGTACCAGTCAATTTGACTGGTCTTGGTAAATCTAGTGTTATGTTATGTTGATGTAGTTGAAACGATTCCTTTTGTGTTTTAAATGAAATTGGCCTTTTAATTCATATAAAGTATGTATTATTTTGACAAGGTCTAGAACTGTAATTTTTTTTTTTTATATTAAAAGAAGTATATAAATATATTCTTTAGTGAATCTATTACTGTATATAATCAATTTATAGAAATGAATTATTAGAAAAAGAATAATGTGGTTTTTAACTTTTTTCTGACAAATTATTAAATGCTTGGTCGATGTGCCTCTTATTTTGGCCACCACTGTATGTGATAAAGCTTTGTGCATTTTATATACACTTTTTTCTTCAAAAATATTTTCAGTTTAGTTAATAGGGGTTAATAAGACCAATCGCAACTCTAAAATACACCAATTTAATGGATTTATTACACTATATACCACATACACGCGACAATTATTTTAAATCTCTCCCACATACGCAAATTGGAGAAGAATGAATAATTAATCGCAAAATATTATTAATTTTAATGTAATATTTCTTTAGTAGTCATTTGTATATATTTCTTTTTATTTTAAGTCAAATTTATTTTTCCTATGGATTTACGCCTTTTTAAGGATTAGAAAGGTAATTTCATTAGTATTTAAAGTGTCCTAAGTCCATTTATAGCCATGAAAAACATATTATTTTTTAAACAATGTGTATTTTGCTAAATGGGTTGGTAAATTATACGCCCTTAGAAATAAAAAAAACATACTACCGTGTTATCAGTTACCAATATTTGTAAAATTAGTAAGCGCAAACCCTTGTAATATCTCGATTTTATAATAAATGGACTTAGGCCACTTTCAAAATAAACATCTCATTTGGTTTTTCTTACTAAGCCGATTCAATTGGCTAAATTTTTTAAAAGTATTATTTTAACCAGAATAAATTGTAGTCATTTGATGTTGCGGATAATGGATATAAGAAATGGCAAAAATATTCAGAGAAATTTAGTAATTCACGGACATTCAATTTTGTAAGCTTGAAATCAGTAACTAAAAGTCATAATTCGTATAAGAATGAAATTATATTGTTATTAACTTAACAAATTGTGCAATAATCTAAAGCTTAAACGTTTATTGGAGGCCAAGAGAACTACTAACTTCTGGTTTAGAGATTCGTAGTTTCTCAACTAGGTCAAAATCTGTTAGAAACCAATTTCAGATCGAGAAGCCACGGAAATCGTAATCTTGCCGCACACATCTTTCTTTGGTATGTTTGTCATACCATCTGAAAACCTCAGAGGAGCGTCGCATGAGTGTTGTCAACCCCTTGTGGTGGCTCAGGTATTTGTCGTATCAAAGTTGGAGAAGTTACGGCAAAACCGAAGGAATGCCGCCCTCCTGCACTTTAATTAGTTGAGTTATTCCCCCAAAAATTTCCATAAAGCAGCCCAGACAGTCGCTGGAGGCATTTTGTCCACCTCCTCCACCGGGCACATGACCCACACCCCCGTCGGACGTTTTAAAAATTCATTGGTAAGCGTTTTCGGCTTCTGTCGAAAAAATATAGCCCGCATGTAAATTGCAATCGGCGGCCTTCGTACAATTTTTGCATATTTTAACAACTGTTGAGACATCCCAGCGAGAGTCGCAGAGATTGCCAGAGGACATAATATCGCAGGATTTTTGGCCATTGGCGGCATCTGCCTGCGGAGCAGGAAACGCCCATCCCAGGGGACTAATGCTAACTTCCGATGCCTTTTTCTCTTCTATTAATTTTTAAAACCGCCCGGAAATCGAAAACACTAGTTTTCCGGGACAGGTTTATCACTCGGCCGGGGATCCGATGCGCATTGCGAGTGCATGTGTCCCTTGAGGAGATACTACGCCGCTTTTGTAATTAGATAAACGCACCCAACGCTGCTGGCGAAGCTCGTTTGTTTTCCTAAAATATCTGCAAACATATAATTCTTCGGTCACTTTTTTTTCTTTAGAACGGCCGAGAAGTTGTGTCCAGCGCAAGTGGACACAGTCCGACTGGAAACCGCCCACAATTTCTGACCATGTGGCGATGTTGTCCGGCAACCATCTGGGCTGACACAAGTTCGGTTGTTTTGCTAGTGGAATGAAGTCCTCCGAGAAATTTTGATACGAAACTGCGACGGAATGGTCCTCCTGGATGCTGCACCCAACTTTCGGGCCGGGAACTCAACGCATTGTCCGTCGCAACCACGGCGCGGGCTGCGGCGGTTGTGAATTATTTGCAAACTCTTGCCCGGCAGATGTCGGGTGATTTATGACTAGAAAATAATTTTTCGGGAGATTTTCTCATGAATACATTTCGCCTGCACTTTAAATATTTAAATTAACTCGTTTCACAAGATGACTCCTAAGGCAGTTAGCATACAGAGGCCTGTGCGGGTGACACACGCATGTCATACAAGTTTACTCCGATTATTTATGGTCGACATGCTTTAGGCGGATTTTTCGGATTCCATTCGCTTGCTTAGTGTTTTTGTTTTGTTTGCTTGTTTGTCTGTTTGTTTTTAAATGCAATTCTGACATTAAAGAAAGGCAGAATTAGAACAACGACAAAAAGTGGAACTTTTTAAAAGTCTTATAAGTTTTTGCTCTATCTTACTGACAATTTCAAGTCTATCTACAGAGACCTACTCTTTCAGTAGGCAAAGCCCTGAATGAGCTGTTCTCGATCCCTACGAGAGTCACACTCGAAAGATTACACTTGAACATAATTATACGATTTTTTTAGTACTTCTAACTATGCAAGACAAATAGTGGCAGAATCACACTCTCATCAAAATTTCTATTTTGCAAGAATTTATCTTATGCTTATTTTTTAATTCCTATAACTAATTGGTACTACAAAGGAGAAATAGACAGTGTACTCAAGTCCCTCCATCTACAGCAGGATAGGTATTCTTTTGAAGTATGCGGTCTACATAATGATAATTTAAAATAGCCCTAATATCAATATGTTTTTCAGTTTTTGTTCAGTTGAATTCACTCTCGCAGGCTACCAAAAACGTCTACGCGGTCCGACGCACAGTGGGCCAAATTGGACTTTTTCGTGACATAAATCTGTAACTTTTTTGTTTGTTGACATATATGTATGAAATATTTTACATATAATATTGAGAATATAGGCTTTCTAACTGTAGTGTCAAATATAAATATTTATTTATTTTGAATTTAAAAATAAATATTTGAAAAAGTAGTTTCACTTTGTCATAGTAAAATCTAAGCTTATATTATGTGTATTTTTGAATTAACCATTGCAACTTTAAGATTGCTATGTTTAGCAATTATAAACTCAATATTGCAGTTCTAGAGTAGACAGAATTCATAAAAATAAGTTCGTGAAAACTTAACCTTATTTTATACTTATCGGTGTAAAACTCCCTTTTAACAAGAAAATTCGTTGAAAATAATATTATATTAAAATTAACAGTTAAAAAGAGAACACTGACAAAAACTTTCAAATTATTAAATCAAAAAATATAGGGTTTTATTCACTTTATAAAGTTTGTTAAAAATTTTAAATGTTAGCGCTGTTTGCCGATGCCGAGATTTATATTGCATTTTATAGTTAATTTTATCTAGAATAAGGAGGAATAAAAAAAACTTGCGGATTTTTTGCGCTTTATTTTAGAATTAAAAATTATAGAAATGATGATTTACTTAGTATTTCCTCGACATTTTCTCGTTAATTTCATTGGATTTCATTTAAAATTAGCAATATATTATCAGCTTAGATTTTACTATGACAAAGTGAAACTACTTTTTCAAATATTTATTTTTAAATTAAAAAAAATAAATATTTATATTTGGCACTACATTTGGAAAGTGTATATTCTCAAAATTATATGTAATAAATGTCATACATATATGTCAACAAACAAAACAGTTACAGATTTATGACACGAAAAAGTCCAATTTGGCCCACTGTGCGACGTGTTGGGCATTCTGAGTTGAACAGCTAATCTTAGGAAGACTCAACCCGAGGAACCTTTCTCAGTAGAGTCACATGGGGTCTTTTGCAACCCAACAGAATTTCTTAAGTTCAAAATGTCGAATTAAATTTCGCCTTCTATACAGAAACATCTTCAACATATTTTACTCTAATAAAAATGTATTCAGGGAAGTTTACACACTAATCCTGATTTTTCTGAAATTTAAAAATGAGAACTTTTTTTGCTATTCAATCGAAATGTATTTTTTTCATTCGTTTAATGGAAACTAATCAATAATGAAAAAATTAATATACTTTGTTTCTGTCATGTCGAAAATAACCGTATTTAAGCCACTTTTATAAATTTTGTTTCTCAAAAATAACGTAATATAGTTCTGAATTAACCTCCAATGAAAGCTTGAGTCCTACATTATAGAAAAAAAATAGCTCTAAAAATTTGTAAACTTTTTAAAGATTTTACTAGGAAATTAATTTTTCATGATTCTTCCCTTTGCGAATAAATCACGAAAATTGTAACCTGATATTTAATAACTATAGTACAGAATTTCTAATTTCAATTACATTTCGAATTTCTACGTTTCCCTTTATTTTTTAAGAAATTTCCAAGAATGGTTACAATACAACTTTTTGCACTTTTTAAGAGGGAAACCAAATTAGGAGGCCAAATTATAAGTGTTTTTGGATTTGTTGTTTTACAGGAAACAATTCAACTTAGTTTTTTTCAAAACTTCGGATGTCTTATTAATATTTGCATTTACATGTCATTAAATTTTGAAATCATTTCAGTTAGAAAGTGCTGATTTATTAATCCTCCAGGTCGTAATTTTTATTCGAAATCAAAAACAAAGTTTGAATACATTTCCACAAATATGAACTTATTTGCATATAAAATATATAAAATGTTGTATGACTGTTTAAAGACAAAGTTATTAATTTTCACCTTTTTTTGTAGCTTTGTACAAAAAAAAAAAAAAAAAAAGAAAAAAAAAACTTTAAACAATGATATCATCGCATCATCGCAATTGTTAGTTCATATTCTTGGCAATCAGTTCAATTCAAGGGCAAACGTACACAAATTTTTAAAACGACCGGTCAATTAATTTTCAAATAATCATGCACGCAAATTGAAAACATTTAATTTTCACAAAACGCATTTAAAGTTTCGAACAAGCGAGTAACAAATAGTGAATAGCGAGTAGCTTCGGAAAGACCACAAATTTCGTTCTAAAACTTTGAAATCATATTCTTCAGATGTTTTGCTGATGATTTCTGAAATAAAAAAAAAGAAACGTCAGTCAGATTGAAAAAGACTTACTTAGTTGTTTTTATTACATATGTGGAATCTTGTGGTATGATACGTATATAAAGTAAATTCGAAGCATCATTTATAGCTAGGTGATATTTAAAAAAAAAAAAAATTCATTTAAAATTAACGATACGAGGAGGCCTTAAAGTCATTGATTTTACCCCTCTTTTGTTATATGTTTGTTTATGTTTATTTCGCTGATCTTATTACGAAATAGGATTATATATGCCGAACACATTTACAGTTAAACAAAAATATAATATATTCGTAAACACTTTCATATTGAGAAACTTAATTAGTTCATTTTCGAAACTTCTTCGAAAACTGAGAACTTACTATCTTATGTCCCAGAACAAATGTGATGTCTTCTAATTTTAAAGAAAGACCTCCATCGTTCGCAGATCAAAGAAAGGGTGAAATATTGACGCGCTCCAGAACGAAGCGATTCTGTGAAACATCCTAGTCCGTGACGTGACGGTGGATGTGACGAATTGATATCCTCTTTGGCGTGAAATATGTGGCGCTTACCTCCAGCCAAAGGCCCTATAATTAAGCCGGGCTCGCATTTGCACGAAAATTAAGCAATCGGAGCGGAACAAGGCTAAAATATGACGTGGTGGCGTTGCTCCGCTCCACCTCTCGTCCGGAGCTAACGACTGCTCCGAAACGAATAGTACAACTCAATTCAATCGGATTCGCTCCTTTGATGCCTCCACATTTGGCCACCCGGGTGCCGGCCGGGCTCACACTAATTTCTCACGAAAATTCTGTAATTAATGAGTCTAAGTCCGGATAGGACTATTCGATTACAAAAGCACCATACATCGGGGGATTTTTTTTCGGCACTGCAAAAAATTTGTCTATTTGGAACATTTTGGTCTTTCTGGGATTGTATGTATGTCTGCACATTGTAATTGCTCGTAATTGGATCAGACGACTGAAAATGGTAGCGATAAATATGAGTTTGTCTCGTTTTGGAGTGGACAACGTGAAAGAACTAAAACTTTTACCATTTTTTTTGACAATTTTTCTTCATTTAATAAAATTTTATGGAATATCACATATTATTCTGAAATGTTAAATTGAATGGAAATGGTTGTTCTCAAAATTTCAATTATTTACTGATGCCAATATTTTCGTGTGAAAACACAATGTCTGCCCAAAATGCGAAACATATTATGTACATGGTTACTTCTACCGTGCCGTGCCTATGGTTATTTTCTCCTTTTTCTAGAAATGTAAGTTAATTTTAACATCATAATGAACAACCTTAAGATGGCACTATTAGCCTCACTATTAATTAACTATACCATAATTGATTTACTTAAAAATATATCATAATAACCAATAACTGAATAATTTTGTTATCTAGAGTTAGTATAAAAAAATCTGTCAAGTACGAGAGTGACTTGCGCTTCAAAGCTTCCACACCATAGTCGTCGTTAATTTGCATTAAAATACAGAAATCTACTTAATTAATTAAGCGATACCGCCCATTCTACTGTAATCCGATGCTGCATTTTTAAGACCGGTTTTATTTTATACAAGTTTATTAAATAGCATTATTCATTTCGTTACTTGTGTAACCCTAACTCCCACCAGCGAGGTAGTACGGTAGTGTGGAATTTTCATGGATTATTGAGCTAAATTTTAGAAACAATACCTCAACTTCAAAGCCAAATATCTCAAGAAATATCGATGTTAGCGATTTGGTGTCCTGAAGTTTGTCATATTCACTTTTTCTGTACCTCTTGTTGTTTACGAGATAGGGGCAAAAAGCGAGAATTTCATGGAAAAATTGGGGTTAGTGACCCGTACTACCTCGCTGGTGGGAGTTAGGATTACGCCGCAATGGACACTTTTGTAGAGCATTCAATTCTGAAGAAACCCTACCATTGACCAAGATTATACCATAAAATGCCTCTGAGCTGTAGAGTTTTCAAGAAAAATAATCAAAGTTTACGTGTATTTCATATGGGAAATCTTTATACGCCTTGGTCTAGTACTTAATATTAATATTAAGGGCTCCAATTTTCAGGGAATTTTTATTTAGGTATTTGCCACAAAATTTCGAGGTGGGACTGAAAAAAAAAAATTGTCGCGAAAAAAAAGCACCCTAATACATATAATATAATAGTCTCTCGGTTTAAATTGGTTTTCATGAAACTTTTTAGAAACGTTCATTTGGGATCAAAAGTGACAAATCTGCAAACAAATTTTGTCGGTTGCTTGAATTTCCCCATATATTTAACTTTAAAATTTCGAAAAGTGAAATTTTCTCACCGTGATTTTATTCATGTTCTCATAAAGTTTTAGCGAAAATTGTGGAAATTTCTTAAATTAAAGATGTGTCTTTCCTTTTATTACTACAATATGTATTCTATAAATTATTCCATGAAATTTTTTTTTCATCGATCTGCCATTTCACAAGATAAAATGCGTATTTTTCAGCGTCGATAATTCGAAAAATTAATGTCTTTTTAATTCGTTAATTTCAAGGAGCCTAACAGATTTTTTATAATGAAAGATGGAAAACTCTTTAATTTAAAGTATTAGGTTGTAACATAATAATCTGATAATTTTTTCGGAAACGTTCTGGAAATATTTTACAACTTCGAGAAAGTTCTGTGACTATGAGTATAAATACCCGTGAGCGCGCTCTGTTCATCAGTGCAATAATCGACAGCGCAGCGAGTAGCATTATGGAAAAATTCGATTTGAAAAGACCCTTCTACTTTATGAGTTCCGTTTGAAGCATACAGCTAAGCAGGCGGCACAAAATATATGTCAATGTATGGGAGAAAATGCGGTCTCTTATCATACAGCAGTAGATTGGTTTCGACGTTTCTCGAATGGCGACTACAACCTTGAAGATAAACTTCCAGAAGGGCGGCCGGTTGAGGTTGATGTTGACCGACTAGCGCAGCTCATCGAGGAAGATCCAAGGAGGACTACTCGTCAACTTGAAGAAGAACTAGAATGCTCCCATACTACTATCGCTCGACATTTGAAAGTGATGGGTAAAGTGTATAGGCACAGTCAATGGGTACCCCACGAATTGACGGATGGTCAACGGATGATGCGAGTCGCGGTGTGTACGCAATCACTCACTTCACATAGTACTTTTGCTTGGCTTCGTAATTTGGTTACCGGCGATGAGAAGTGGATGCTTTATGTTAACAATAACAATAAGCTACAATGGCTTAGCGCGGGTCAAAGAGGAGTACCGACAGTTAAATGTAAAATTACTATACACAAGGTTATGTTGAGTGTTTGGTGGAATGTGCACGGCGTTATCTACTGCGAACTATTACCACAAGGAACGACTATATCACGCTACTGTAATCTGCTGGATAAGGTAGCCGTGAATCTTAAAAGAGAACAAGGCAATGTATACCTCCTCCACGACAATGCCCGCCCTCACACCGCTTCGATGACATGTAAAAAAATTATGGAGCTAGGCTGGATTTCCTTAGCCCATCCTGGATACTCGCCGCATATGTCTCCTTCTGACTACCACTTGTTCCGATCGTTGCAGGCTCACATTAGCGGAAAATCTTTTGATGACCGAGATGCATTGGAACAGTGGTTGTCGGAATTTTTTAACTCTCGTGATCCCAAGTTTTACGAGAATGGAATAATGTCGCTTCCCCAACGTTGGCAGGAGATCATTGATAATGATGTTCAATAAAATGTTAAGCTAAATTGTACAAAAATATCAAAATAAAGTGTCTTAAAAAATTATCAGATTATTATGTTACAACCTAATATTTACACAATTTGCAACGTAAATTTTAAGAAATATGCAGAAAAAATTGCGAAACTTTTACGCAATTTCGCATTCGATAAAATTTGTTTAAATATAGTATGTAACACTTTTGACCGCAAATTAATGTTTTTACAATGTTTCATGAAAATCTTTGAGGAGACTCTTCTTTTCTTAAGTTACGTTAATTTGTTTGAAATTAAAATATACGTGTGTATATACATGTTTCGAAATCGTAGACTTATTAGTTACAGAGTAACACGGATTTAAGTTTAGTTATATAGGGTTAAGTGCCCTTGGTGTCATTAAAATTGCGTGTTTTCTTTCCCAATTAAAAATGTAAATACTGTCGCATTTAAAATTAATTAGTTTTCCCAGTCCCAAATTGATATTAATGCAGACCATATAAATGTAATAATAAAAAACCCTGTGAACAACTCTGATATTCAAATTCAAAAGAGCAAAGTCAGGGAAGCGAACAAAACTGTCCGAGGAATATCACTCGAATTCTCCCTGGGGCAGGCGGCCACTTTCCGCGGTGGTTCGTCATAAAAGTCAGTTAATTTCCTTAATTTGACATGTCATTAAGAGCATGTGCTGGTCGAGTGAGCGGCTTTTCGCGTTCGCAATAAAACATTTTCAATTACTCGTCCCATCACGAAGATAGTTGGAAATGCGATCGCCGTCGCACATTCGTCCGTCGAGCCTCTCGAGAGCCGCCTCCGGTGCTTCGCCCCTGGAACACACGTCTAACTTCCAACTATAAATATTCGCAACTGCCTTGGCATATTCCCGTCCCCGTCCCCGTCCCGCCTCAGGCAAACACGAGTATCATTAAATTTCGAAATAAACGTCGTGAGTAATTAAATAAGCAGAGAGATGCTTGCAAGTGTCAGTTTCAAAAAGGGGCCTCGTCTCGTAATAATCTCAAAAACAGAAAGTGACATATCTTTTATCCATTTCGGAGGCAGCACTGGAGCCCCACAGCCCCCACAGGCCATGTGTGGGCCCCCGACCTCGTGTATTGTCGCAGATAAAGGTTTCCACCCCCCGCCCCGCCGCCTTCTGTTCTGTTCCAGAGTTGAGATACCCGGCAACTACTTTACTTTCCGTGCGGCTCATGCTCAGATTGAGTTAGCACTAATCGCTACACTTGTCAGCACGAATATATTCAATTAAGTCGTCCAGCGGCGGCGGCACCGGCACCGGAGCTCAAGAGACTCCGCTCCGCAAGCACGATAAGGGAAAGCAGTCCCGGGCCGGAAGTGCCCGCTTTAAGCGCGAATCGACAGCATCAACTCCGTGGATCAGCCGCAGCCCGAAGCTGCGAAATTTGAGATAATCTCGCGCTCCCTCGATTCGGTCCGGTGATGCTGGGACTGAGGTTGCCACACTTATTCTGTTGAGGAGCGTTTCTTCGAGAGTCTTCCCTCAAATAAAGTTGATGTGTATTTATGCACTTGTTGTGTTCAGAAAGGTCAATTCAATAAATATAATTTTTAATTTTGTCATTTTTGTTGACAATAAAGAATAATGAAATGATTTGATCGTCCAAAAACCATATGGACATACAATCTGTTGCAAAATTATAAATCCACCCAGAAAATTGGAGTGCTCCCTAATTTGAGGTGGAATTTTGAATTCATCGAAAAAAAGTACTTATGTACATTATGGAAAGAATGCATTAAATGATTTGAAAATCCTTATTTTACTGACTTGATAGAGTTTTTTGATGCCACTTGTTTAACATTTTCCATGGTTTAAACATTAATTCATAAATAAAATTCAATTTAGACAATTTTTTTTATTATTTAATTAAATGAAGATGGTATGAAATTCTCTTAGCTCACACACGACATATTTATTATTCTTAAAAAAAGAAGTACGAAAGGATTCAATTTGATTTTTACACGTTGGACACAGGACACAGAATATGGAAAACAATCCCATTTATTAAGGAATTTGAGAAGGACATTACAAAAATTTTAAAATCGAAATACATCTATTATATTTAAAAACTTTACAAAATATATTTTTAATCATACAATTAAACCAAAAACTGAAATACTTTAAAAATGTGATTATTTTTCTGGAATTTATGTTGGAAAAACAAAACGAACTTTAAATATGAATTTAGCATACAGAGAGCATATTGCAAGAACTCGGAGTACAATGCCATAGTATGCTATTCCAAAACACTTAAAAGAAAATAAACATAAGATAAGTATAGATAGCACCAAATTACTGCATGACTTAGATGGAGAAGGAATTTTGAGTAGAGCAGAGATTTTTGAAATAAAGAAAGCTAAATAATAGATTTAATAAACAATAGTCCGTAATTAAATCCGAAAAACTTTGTAACCGATAAGGGTAGTCAGTCGATAACCTGAAGATGCCTTACTACTTTACTTAGTATATAATAAACGCGTCATAATCTATAAAATCCCTAAATAAAGGGTGTCTCAATAAGAGTGTACTATTTCATTTATCAACAAAAACACGTATTTTTTGAGGGAATTGTAATATTTTTATTGCATTGTAAAGTAAACATGTTTCGATTAAATATAGAATAAAATATCCGGCAAATGGCCCCCGCGGCTCTGATGACATCGCCCTTGCTCTTTTCATGAAATTTATGATTTTGTTCACAAATATATGACTGTATCTCACCGATGACGTGTTGGATCTCGGCCTTGAGCTCAGGAATTGTTTCTGGTTTATTCGCATAAACCTGAGATTTTACAAAACCCCAGAGAAAAAAATCGCACGGCGTTAAATCGCATGATCGTGGTGGTCAGTTGACATCAGAATTTCGTGAGATAATTTGGTCTGGAAATCGTTGCTGGAATAAATCAATTGTTTCATACGCGGTGTGGTAGGTGGCGCCGTCTTGCTGAAACCACATGTCGTCCAGATCCATGCTATCCAGTTGAGGCTACAAGAACTCCGTTATCATGTTCCTGTAACGAATGCCTCGGTCTCAGCGTAACTTTCTTCATTTTTTTAATGGGTTTTCATAATGAGAACACGTTCTTCTGTCGTGTAGCGCTCCATTTTTAATAATCGGAACAATCTTAGGTGACAGCTGGCAAATTTCAGAGTTGCCAATTACACGAGAAAAAAAATGACACAAAATTTAAAAGTGCATTCTTACTGAGACACCCTTTATATATAAATGAAAGTTTGTTTGTTTATTGCTCAATAGCGCCTAAACACTTGCATCGATATTTTTCATTTTTTGTCCGAAGGCAATAATAAATAATAACATTCCATCTTAACATATATGTTAATGTCTTTCTGATAATATATTGGCGGACTCATGATGGGGGTTGAAAATTTTGAATTTGAAGCGATTTTCATGGAAATTGGTACTTAGGGATTTTGGGGAATGCTGATTTCAAATCCATTGTTCAAATGTAGAAATCCAAGATGGCGGATCCAATATGGCGACTAAAATTTCTCGATTTTATCGGATTTGAATGAAAATTAGTACAATCATTGTTTTGAGGGCACTAATATCTATTGTATATACATATAAATAAATTAACTTGAAAGTCCGTTTGTTTATTGTTCAATTACACCTAAATCGATATTTTTCATTTTTTCTCCGACCATTTAATCGACGCATATTCAGTAATAAATAATAATACTCTAGTAGCCTTGAAAGCATAATAACGATCATTTTTGCACCCTAGTTGTTTACTGGTACTTCTTGAGAATTTTTAAAAGATGTCATGGCACTTGGAGTTCGCCTTGAATCCGCGGTTCCGTTTGCGCGGGGCAAACAGAAGACTTTTGTAACGAGAGCGAGTGCACCACACGGTAGACGAGATGTGGTCCATTCACATCGCAGGTGAGCGGCTGCTGAACAATGCGTTGCCTGGTGCATCTTGAGCATCTTGAGTAACATGCGGTTTCTTGATTCCATTCCCGCTGCTGCGGCGGGAGATCTTCTGTGTGCACAGACGTGCGGAGTGGCCCATCGGCAGCCCCGTCACCCTGTGTTTACCCAGCAGGAGGACATGTTAACCGTCACCAGGCACATATCAATTAGGAGGCACCCAAAGGAGGTGCGACTTCCAGAAATCGCTCGATCCTCTTGAGTGAGTGGGATCTGAAGTGCCTTCTGCTGCTCCCGAGTCCCCGGTCCCGAGTCCCAGGTCCCAGGTCCCAACTATGTCTGCGGAGTTAATGGGTAAGGGGATACGTCTGCCTGATGAAGTGAGTCGGGACGTGCGTGTGATAATGACTCGAATACGTCCCAGATAAAAGCAGGTGTCAGAACTGTCTTCGCTGATTTTTAACAGAGCCCCACACACATTCCTCCCGTCCCGTGTGTGCCTTCTGGCGCTAAGTGTTTACCTAAGTGTTTACTAATTACAAACAAATAAAGGGCGCCATGATTATTTTATCAAACGGCTCTCGTGTGGGGAAGCGACTTGTTGTGCCTGCCTCCAGCCGCGGGGAACTAAATTCGATTTATTTATTCATTTATAGACTAAGCCCTTTTGAGGTATTCAGTTCAGATACTTCGCAGAACATATGCAATGATAGAAACTAGAAACTGTTGATATGTGAATGCGGTGTTTAGTTGTTTATTAAACATTTTCTGGAGTTATTCCTTTCTGTAGAAATCTGAAAAGAAATAATTACAGTTGTTAGGTATGAACACAGGCATAGTTAGCACTTTTTTTTTTTTATGGTAGGTCTGATCCAACCAATAATTTGCAAGAATTAATTCTTATAAAATTTGAAATAGACACAATAACAAATTTTTTCAATAATCAATGTGAAAAAACTAAACGCCAAATTTAATACTAAATTGCAAAACATTTGAAAGACAAATTCAATTAACTAGTCGATGTAAAATTACAATTTTGTATGGAACTCATTTAACTCGTTAATTGTAAACTTAAACTGGTGTGCAAAAGAATTCTCTTCTAACAAGGAGACGGCGTCACCGTGGGGTCGGAGATTTGTCCGAATTTTTTTGTGGTGAAAGTGGACCCGTAGCACCTCACGTGGTTAAAGCAGTAGGATGCACTACTCAGGAAATTCCGAGGAAAATCGATTCAAAATTTCCTAGGCGCCTTATGAGTTAAAAATGTGAAACGTTTGTCGAGCCGCGATCTAGACTAGACGGTTAAGGCTCGGTCTTATGTGCCGAAGGTCCGGCGTTCGATTCCTCTTTCGGAAACTTAACCCCACGGTGCGTGGTGCCGTCTCCTTGTAAGTGTAAAATTAAGTTTCCAATGTAATTTTACATCTCCAAATGTAAACTAAAACCCAGTTGTGGCTTCGTGCATTGTGAACGATATTGTAAAATTAAATGTTGCATCTGAAATTTTGAATTTGAAATTTTCAAATGTAAAATAACATTGGTATTTAATTCTCATACATTCATTCGCAATGCACGAAGCCATAAATGACTTTGAGAAACGAAAGTGTATTACACCTAAAGAGCGAAATCATCCATATATACTGCAAATTTGAAAATATTCAATGTTTTCGCACGAGCCAACACTCGTGACCTCTTTTATTGCACACTCTTTTAAAATCTTATTTTTTTAGTGTTTCAAACTTAAACAAAATTGAGAGACCTTCAAAACTTAAGGGGGTAAATACAATTACACGGGCAAAAATTACGCATTAAAAAACATTTATTTTCACAAAGAAGGTTTAATGCAATCATTATAAAACTTTGTACACTTGTTAAGGTATAAATGAGGAATGTAAAAAAAAATTTTTTTTACTTTTTGAAAGCAAAATGGCGGCTGTACGCTGGCGTGAAGTTGACCTACAAATAAAACGGCAACCACTCTGGACGTCGTGTTATTGATCTGTAACACCCCATAAAAAAAATGTGGCTTAAATATATATGTAATTTGTCGGTAAACCTTAAAAATTAAAAAAAAAAAATAATTCTGCGTTTGGTAGAAGTTTTTGTACAAAATCGATAATTTTCACTATTTTTTCAGCAATTTTTGCATTAATAATTCAATTTTGCAACAAAAAATTCCAAAACAATTAGGCTTACAGACAAGCCTAAGGTATAAAGAAGAAACCCTAAAAATTTCAGCTAAATTGGAAAAGTAGTTTTCGAGTACTTAATCGTGGTTGCAAATTTTAAAAATGTTGTTTTGAGAAAAACGCTTTTAAAGTTTTGAAAACCTGCTATGCGCTGAAAGAAGCGTTCTCGAAAAATGAAGAAAAAATATATAAGGAGTTCGATTTTCGACCTGAAACTTTTTGGAGCGTATTCTACGGGAAATTTCCTAATTTTTTAGAGGAACAATAAAAAATCGATTTTTTTGACCTTCTAATTGTATTTACCCCCTTAAGAAAAAAAAAACAAATTTTATACCATTCATTTTAGAATTAGTATAATATTAAATTAAATACCATTTTACGGAGAAAATTTTTAATTTTCATAAACAATACAAATATACAATATTTTTTAATTTTCCTTTTCATGAAGAGATTCAGTCTTCTCACAGATTTCAATGAAATTTTGTAGTCCACTGAAGATGTGATTAAATGCAGAATAAGAATAAAAAGGCACAGTTCTTCCTTGTTTGTAAGGGAATTATAAATTGAGAACGTTTAAAATTATTTTTATATGTAGTAAGCACCGATTTTTTAGCATCCTGTAATATTACTTACAAAATTTGATGTCAATCGTTTTTCGTAAAATTTCAAATCAATGTATATTTTTGATATACTACACAATTTAAAATTTTACCATATTTAATTGCAATGTTCCACACATTTTTTATTCTGCAATTATAAAGCTCTTATTCGTTTTTGCATAATGAAATGTCTCGTTTTATCTTTTTAAAAGAACACATTTCTAATAACGTATTTATATAAGAATTTTAGTCTTGTATTACTTTTAAAAGTGTTCGTAGAAAATTCGTCCTTGATAGAAACTCTTCAAAGTACGATTCAATTTTCAAAAGATATATTATTCTGAACTAAAATATAATTCTACAATATGCATAATATTTTCTTGAATTACGGATATTTTTCTTCGATTCTGAATAAAAGTTAAGAGCTGTTAACTGCTGTCAGAAATAATTTTATAGGAATTAATATTCTACTGCATCATTAAAAAAATGTTAGAAATGCTGTGATTTCTCAGTATTTTTTATTTCTTCTGTAAATAAATCTCCTTCTGAATTAAGGGGACCTTTACTTTCAAAATCGAAAAAAATCATTTTTTTTTGTTTCATAAAAATGCTTCTTAACATCACACAAACACTCTCCTCACCGTTTTAAGAAATTCGTAAAAGAAAAAAAGTTATACCTATATTTGTAACGGTACCTCTACGCGTTTTATATGCAAAAATGATATAACAAAAACTTTAAACTCTATCTGTTACAGGAAGTCTTAGAGAAATGCGGCCGTTTTAAAAGTGCATTTTGGATGACGCCCTCTGCAGGAATTAAAATAAACCAAAGTTGCATTTAAATTTTTTTATATTTTTCATAATCTTACCAATAATGTACAAAAAGTTTCAGAATAATAAATATAATAGTCTTTTCAAAAAAAAATTTTTAAAAAGTGTGTTTTTTTCGATTTTGAAAGTAAAGGTCCCCTTAAAGTGATTTCTTAAAACAATTTCTTTCTTTCCTTTAACTTTTATTATAAGTCGAGGGGTTGGACTTTAGGTTTGTAGAAATGGATAAAAATTGCGTAAAAAATTTATTTTTGATATTCTAATGTGAGTAGAAAAATCACATAGAGATATAGCTTTTACATCTCCAATATCACTATAATGCCTAAATATATTGGTTCACAATGTTAAGAGCGCTTAACCCATTTGGATCACATAGAAAAGTGAAAAATTCGTTCTTATCACCAAAATTTTACTGGTAATAAATGCCCAAGTGGAATGAGCGCATATATGCGCGCTCTGGTGATAGTGGCCAGGCAAAATGCGCGCATATATGCGCTTATGATGCAAATGGGTTAAAAGATAAAAATGCTAAATGAATCGAATTGGCCTACGAAATGTCCAAACTTACGATTACGAAATAGTTTTATCCTTAAAAATCGATAATTTTGCAGTTTAACTTGTAAGTGATTGCATTATGCAATAACGCTCTGAAATACGTTAGTATTCAATTCAATTCAATTCATTTATAGTACAATAAGGTTGGTGTCGCTATCCTAGTTTTATACTAAAAGAGGGAAAGTGAAATATTGAACATTTATTACCACTCAAATATTAATTCGTTAGTTTTTACAGGAGAATCATCGGTGTACAAAAGTAAAACAAATTCATGGAGGATAAATGTAAAAACTTCGTAGAGGGGTCAAGAAATAATAACACTTAAGGTAGAATTATCGAATATCATAGCAAATATGTTGTAGGAGACAGCACGTTTGATCAATTACTAATCTATTTATGTTTATGGTGCAGATTTCATCAACTAGCTTTCATGTATAACTTGAATTTTACATTTGTCGTACATTTATTCAAACTTTTGCAACTTTTATTATTCTTATATGTTAGTATTGTTATATATAAAAGAATATAAAATAAAAAACTGAAATTGCTTTGATAATTGGTATTATATGTTTTTCAACAGACCTTGATTATTTTCCAACATTTCCACGAATGTAACTCGTTATAAATAGAAATAAAAGTTAAGGAATTAGGGCGCCATCTTTAGAAAAGGGGCACATTTTTGTGATTGTTTTTTTTTTAATGCAGCATGGGTTTTATTTTAGTCGAAAGTAATTAAGTAACAATTTATAAAAATTTTGTGAACATTTTACCCAAAGATATTAATTTTTAACGAAGATATCCACGGTAATGTTGAAAAAACTGCTGGAGAAATCACGATGGAATTTTGTCAATATATTCTTCTATCTAAACTAGTGCCCTTTAGGCTTTATCTACCTATAAAATGAATTTTTTCGGTAAAGCACACAAAATAATTAATTGGAAAAATATTTATAACATTGGGTACTTAATATACATTCGGTTTGCGAATTTTATTGAAGAGAGAAATTTTCTGTATTCATTGAACCTAGAGAATTCAAATGAGTACTAATTTAAAAAATCCAAAAGTAATTTACAATTATGTACAATAAATACACAAAAGTGATAAACGTCTTATGATATACCTTTTATTTGGCGTAAAATAATGTCAACGATCAAAAGCCCAGTATTTCATAAAGGTTTTATCGGTTTTCTATAGTATCGCCAGCGCATATGGTGTACCAGTTCTTTTCCTGAAGTTTTGTGTACCCCTTGAACCGAATTATAGAGTAAATCATCTTCGAACTCACCAAAACATCTTGTAACGACTCCATAACAAAATCATTACCGAAATCTGGAGGCGTTTCCTCGGCGATTATGCCAAATAAATCTTCACAGCAAGAAATAAAGTGCCACCGGGCGTTATGCTGTGCGAAACTTGCACAAAAGTTCGCTTGGTTCGACAAAAAACAGATTGGCAGGACTTCGGCGCCGGAGAGCGCACTCCCACACAAAGGGTGCTCCATGGCGCCCGGTGCAGGTCGGCTGTTTCGATGGCCATAAATACCAATCAATAGCATGTGTCACCCGAAAATTAAGCGATCAAATATGATTTAAGTGTTTCGGCAATAAATCCCGCACCATAGGTGTCACACGACGAGACTGTGGTGCGCTCGGAAAGCGCGTACATTGCATACATCATGGCGGAGGACGTGACAGACAGGCAGTTTATTTCCTGCCGAACACAATCAGGGCCCGAGTTATTGATGACAATCACCACTTTTTAACTTTGATAAACTTTTCGAGTTGACTTCAAGCCGGGTACTTTCCCGGGGATAACAAAATACAAATAAGGGGTACTAACCTAAAATATAGTAGCTTCTGGATGGACAGTGGTTACAATTTTTTTTTTTTTAGCTGCTATTTGAAATAATATAAAAGTATAGTTAAAAGATGCTATGCAAATTATAATTCAAAATTGTATTTAAAATTACATTGGACAAATAAGAATATGACTTACATTTTTCTGTAAAAAATTATTTTAAATAAAATGTCTATAGGATGATGTGTATCTTCCGACAATTGAAGTCAACGTGAAAGAAAATATATAAAAACACACCATATGTTTATATAGTGTTTTTTTCTTTTCTTTAATTCTATTCATCTGAACTAAGAGTTTATAATTTGTTTAAATAAATTAATAAGAGAATACTAAATTATTTAATATTTCGAAGCATAAAAGGCTTTTCAATATTTTAGTAATTTAATTCCAAAAAGTCCTATCTTCATTCATTTGATCAAACCTAATAATATAAGGTCGATTTGAGTTTTTAAGCTATTTGGAGTGGATTTCCGATAGATTTACTGGAAACATTTTTTAAATAAAAAAATGGAATTTTCTTCAAAACTCCTACACTCCAAAATGAAAATGTCCTTTTAGTATTTTTTTTTTATAAAACTTGGTATATAGGAGTTTTTTGGATCGCTGATTATAAATTTACAATCAAATCTCCAAAAATTAAATTGAATTAAATTTAAAAAATCGCACAACGGATTTGTAATCTTCACCTCAGAAACCTCCGAACCATCCTGAATTTACATTATAAACATTTGTATAAAAATGGAGAATTGCATCACTGAAGATCGATGTATAATTATGGAACTTTTTTAGCTCAAGAAGTAAACCTTAAAATTCATATAAAATTTTGGTATTCATTTAATTTTAGATTTAGCTTCTTTTTATTTTTTTGTGGAGGCGATACTTAAGCACAATATTGGTCGAGTTGTTCATTGAATAGAGCCCTAAACCATTGAAAATGTTCTCCAAAAGTTCACATGCCAAGCCAGCGGTAGGAATCATTTAAGTGAAATCATAGCGCATAATTAATCGGAAGGTTTATTCTTTAGAGTCAATTAAAAAACTTTGAAAAATACTGAAGAATGTTTATTTTATCGCATTTTTAAAAAGAATTTAGCCAATTGCCGATCCTTTATTGGGTTTTTTCACTTTAATACTGTCCACAGACTTTTGAAATTTTAAGGTGTAAAACACATAAGGATTGTAAAATTCCTTAGACGTTAAATTCGTTTTTCCAAGCCAAGGATTATGATTCTCGAACGAAAAACGATCCTTCGTTTTGTCGTTTGTTCAGCGAGCATTCGTCAATGGTTTAATTAAAAGTAATGATGCTTTTTTTATATGAAAAACCCATAAAAGTGCATTTGTCTATGTTTAATGGCAATACAAGCAGTAAGCACGCATAATTTATGTGAAGTGATACTGTTCAGAATTTAAAAGAATACAATCCTGCTCGCTAGATATAACCGGAAAGATCTTGGCGTCATAAGCATAACAGAGAATCTAAGAATTTGATGAGAACAAGAGAGGACCCAGATAACTACCCTGAGGTACGCCAAGATATTAAATATTTCCCTGGATAGAACGTTTCGAAGTAGAACACGCTGCGATTGCTGGGACCAGTACGAGAAAAGCCATCTGATAAAAGAGAGTGAAATCAATTAAGGCTGAGTTTATGGAGCAGAATTTGGTGATTGATTCTGTCTAAAACTCTGTAAAAATGCAGTTAATCCGTTTACCACTTTCAATATTTGAAATGCAGTAAATTAGAAATACCGGAAAATTGGTTGTGATAGATTTCCTTTTGATTGTACTAGCCTTAATCTTTTAACGGCGGGAGTGGTCGATATAGGGATCAGCTAGGGGACACATAATATTTGATGCTTTTTCAGGAAAAATTTATGCGTTGAATATAGGATTAGTATTATGATTATTGTGACTCTTTTTTTCTTTTTTTTACACTACTATCCAAACAGTCCCTCAGATTCTTATTACACTTTCGTGATGTCGCCAAACATTTGGAAGATCTTGGATTTAAAGTATTGATGAAATAAAAAGTAATCAGTTCACTACAAGTGAGTCTAATGATTCTCGATTCATTACAAAACTTCGTTGGATAATAGAATCTGTTCATGGGCAAATTAAACAAGAGTATGCTCTCTTAGATCATAAACTAGACAATAAGCTACTACCAAAAGCACAATTATACTGCCGGATTGCTTGTTTTCTGAATAATGAGTTCCGGAAACGCTTGACTTCCGATGAAAATGTTATAATATAGATGAAGTATTGTCGGTTATGAATTTACAAAAAAATCAGGATAATACTTGAGCAAATCATGCAGAACAAGATCAGTGGGTTCGACGAAAAGAACCCTTCGAAAATATTATGTCAGATAACTTACTCGATTTTCCAGAGATGACTGAAAAAGATTTGCTTATATTATTTACTGGGTCACACCAAATGAAATAATGAATGAAGATCAAAATATAAGCTTCCAGTATATAAAAACAGATGAAAACATTCTCAAATTTCATGTTAAATCTCGGCATATCAGTGCAAAGACATATCATTGCTACCATTGATTTCTCCATACTGCTGTGATTGTGCACATGGCAGACGTACTGTTGGTTGCTGTTCTCATGACGCGGCAATAGTTTATTATCTCTCTCATGCTAGATATTTATCAAAAATTGTAAAACCAGCAGAAATTTTGATTCGTATTTTTAATAATATAGGAAAATGTGTAGTTATTAGTGGGGATAGTGACGAAAATTAGATCTATTTTATTTCTTTAACATATTTCTTAATATTGTTAGTATCTCTATTAGGGTGCTTTTATTTCGCGACTATTCTTTTTTTTTTTCAGTCCCACCTCGAAATTTTGTGGCAAATACCTAAACAAAAATTCCCTGAAAATTGGAGCCCTTAATATTAATATTAAGTACTAGACCAAGGCGTATAAAGATTTCCCATATAAAATACACGTAAACTTTGAGTATTTTTCTTGAAAACTCTACAGCTCAGACACATTTTATGGTATAATCTTGGTCAATGATAGGGTTTCTTCAGAATTGAATGCTCTACAAGTGTCCATTGCGGCGTAACCCTAACTCCCACCAGCGAGGTAGTACGGGTCACTAAACCCAATTTTTACATGAATTTGTCGTTTTGTTGCCCCTATCTCGTAAATAACAAGAGCTACTGAAAAAATGTAAGCGACAAACTTGTAGGAAATTCAATTTCCTACAAAAAGTTCTACAACACCAAATTGTTAACATCGATATTTCTTGAGATATTGGGCTTTGAAGTTGAGGTAGTGTTTCTACAATTTAGCTCAATAATTCATGAAAATTCCACACTAAGAATAAGTAGTATCACAGTGCTCAATAAATTCTTGTTCGTAATTTTTATTCATTTAAAAATGATTCCCTCTGAAATCTGCACAACAGTCTATACAATTTAGTGTTGTGTTGTATCCCTACTTTCACAATGCCTGGTTTGGTTAGAAATTTTGAATAGAAAGGGCTCCAAGTTGCAAAGCATGAAATTTATGAATTTTCTCCTCCTCCCTGGACAGATTGTTTCCGCGTATCATTTACATTCCGCCAGATACATGAAACTCAGACTCCGAAATCTGCGATAATTGAAATAGCCCAACATGGGGCCCACAGGAGCCGTGCCTACAGTCACACATGTCAGGATCTTCCTCTCAGCAGCGTTGCGGCTGCTGGTGAAATTTGTCCATCCCGAATGGCGAAGGGACGACTGAATGACAACGTCCCGACGACCGGATCAGGATTCGGGAACGGGTCCAGGCTCCGGGGTCCAGCAGACGGCTCCCTTGACTTCGTGTGCGCCGCGTGTAATGACACTAATTAGTGGCGAGTCTCATATGACAAACACGAGGTGTCGCGATTTCAAAATTTAATTTTCCCCGACACTTGACCAATTTTATAGGTGGCTAAAATCTACACGTCCGTGTAGGATAAAACGGGAGCACTGGGCCCGCCCTCTACCAACTTCTGGCGGAAAAAAAAGCGGCCGGCCACTGCGGGCTTGTGACAGGCTGTTGAACACTTTTCATGTTTACGTAGGACGCATGTAAATGATGCGATGCGAGTAGAACTGCAGCTGAATCTGAACCTGGACGCAGGCACGCGATGCGATTTTCCTGCGTATGCAGCGAAAATGCCCGTCCGTATGCACGCCGGTGGCTGGGTGCATTTAATGATGGGCGATAATTGGTAATTAATTTTATTTATGTGAACGAGGATGGATCGCGCAAAAGCTCCGGCCGAACATAATTAATGAGACATATTTACCCGGAAATTGATTTTTGTAACTATTCGCGACTTTTTTCAGATTCTCATTAAGATAATTTATAGCAAGTGGTGGGGGAACCTTCCTCGTCGACCGACGTTGTGACTGGTCACCAGTTGTTAATGACCATAGTTCACGTTTTCCATGATTAAGTAGGTTTGCAAAAGCTCATAATATAATGGAAGGACGTTTACCTCTGCCCGCACTCCATAAATTGTTTTCAAAAGTAAAAAGTGATACAATATTCTAGATATCCGCATCAACTAAAATATATATATAGGGGAGAGTCGCCAGTTATGGGCCACCTAAGGTTAAATGCATTTAAAATTATTGTAAACGTTTCGTTTACATAATTAATAGCGCAATATTAAAATTTGGATGATAATTTACCTTTGTGGAAAGTTTAAGGCAAGTTTGACTTTCTTTAATAATAGAAAATAACGTTTGAAAAAAACGTGCAAGTGGCCCAATTTAGGTGACGAGTCGCCTAATGTGGGCCACCTATTGAATAGCACGTAAAATATCTGAAAACGCGAAAATGGTTCGACATATTGTTTAAAACACCGTTTCTTATTATATTTAATGAAACAATGAATTGACGTTAATTAAT
This sequence comes from Dysmachus trigonus, assembly GCA_949715965.1. Taxonomy (NCBI): domain Eukaryota; kingdom Metazoa; phylum Arthropoda; class Insecta; order Diptera; family Asilidae; genus Dysmachus; species Dysmachus trigonus. The sequence continues at coordinate 55,061,039 of OX454323.1, read as the reverse complement.
TCGTTGATCAGAAATATATTTGAAATTTAAATTCTCAATAAAGAGTTAATCATCATAAATTAAGTATTTACTCAATGACATGTAACATTTTATAATCTAAAATAATAACAATAGGCTTAATATACTAAATTTACTAAATATCTCATGTACACTTACCGTTTTAATGAAAAAAACATTTTTCCTTCAGATAGTGTTGCTTTGTTTACATCGCGTGAGTGACCCGTATTAGGCGCCCTTTCGAATTGCACAGTGGCCCAAATTAGGGGAAATGACATTTTTCCAGATTGTTTAAATTAATTAGTATTGTTATAGTTTTTAAATTGCAAATACACTATATACTATATAAACATATTATACACTTCGCATCAGAACAAATTTTAGATTCATTAGATGTATCAATTTGTTTTTATCGACGAGCAAAAATGTCAGATTTTTAAGTCGGCAGAACCATTTTTACGAGGTTGTTGTAACATTATTAATTTTGTATTAAAATTAATATTTCTTTCATTATTTTGTTCTACATTCATTTTCAATCAAATTTTGACATTAATTAATTTTCAAAAACTCGGTAACATTGAAAAAAATGGGTGGCCCGAAATAGGAGCCGGCCCAAGTTAGGCAACTCTCCCCTAGTATTAGGGTGATTAAATTTTTTTTAATACTTTCAAACAGGTTTAATAGCAAGAATAACATGCTGAACAATATTTTACTAGACATTTTCCCTTATATCTCATGAAAAAAAAATCTTAATCAAACCAGACCAAGTCCATTGGAAAGAACATAACATTTTCCATAAAATAGTTCCTTTACTCTCTTTTCGTTAGTTTCTTAGCTCTCCAAGTTTAGGAATATTTTTAAGATTAAGAAGAAAATCAGGGATCGAAAATAACAATTATTTAAAATTTTTGAAACGAAGAAATCATGTAGACAAGTTTGTGGGAAAATTGGTTCATATGTAGCATTATGTTATGACCTGAGCTTTGGAAATTTTATGTGTTTTTTAAATTTTTGATTTTATGTGCTTTTTAAATTTTTGAAAAGTAATCATTTTATTTTTAAAATCAAAAATTATAATCAAAATATGATTTTTATTTTTGAATCAAAAATACAAATCAGATTATTATTTTTATTATAAGAATCAAAAATAAAAATCAGAATATGCTTTTATTTTTAAAATGGAAAATAAAAATAAGAAAATTATTTTTATTATATATAAAAATCAAAAATAAATATCAGAGTATGATTTTTATTTCTAAAATCGAAAATAAAAATCAGAAAAGGATTATTATTATTAAAATCCAAAATAAAAATTAAGAAGTGATTTTTATTTTTAAAATCATAGAGTGATTTATATTTTTAAAATTTGAAATAAAAATTTCAAAATTATTTTTAGTTTTAAGATCAGAAATAAAAATATAGAAAATATTTTTATTTTTAAAATCAAAAATCGAAATAATAAATAAATTATGTGTACCATTAAAACCAAAAACAAAAATGCGGGAAAATCATCACTTTAAAAATTAAAATCAATTTTTGATTTTTATTTCTGATTTTAAAAATAAATATCATTTTCTGATTTTAAAAATAAAAATTATATTCTTATTTTTAGTATTGTTTTTTAAAATAATAATCATTTCCTGATCATATACTGAGTTTTATTATTGTTTTTAAAATTAAAAATCACTCTCTGATTTATATTTTTGATTTTAAAAATAAAAATTACTCCGATTTTTATTTCTGATTTTAAAAATTAAAATCAAAACATAATTTTAATTTTTGTAAGGAAATAATTTTTTAGGTCTGATTTTTACCGAAAATTTTACCGAAGAAAGTCGATTTTATTTTAAAAAAATTAGTAATTATGGTTTCTAGTGAATTTTTCCACTTTTATTAGCACGTTAAGACCCAAGCCGAAAGATCATGGAAAAAGTTCCTTTGACACTTTTTTGTCAAATTTCATTTTGTTGGTGTAAAATCATAATCATTCGATACATAAACTGACACTATACAAATGTTTATAACGATTCTACACCAACAAAATGAGAAACCATATTCAGAAATTCTATTTTCTAAATTACTATCTGTATTATTAGTATTTTTCATTATTATTTAATTATCAGATAATTTGAAAGTCTTCACCATTAAGCACTCTTTTAATAACGTGAGGAGTTTATTACGTTGAAGAAGGTTTTTCAGAATTCCCCTGCGAAGTAGGGAAATCAAGTTTTCTGTGTGGATTTATAATTTTACAACAGAGTGCATATTAATACATATATAAACTATACAATAATTCGATTTCACGTGATTACAACGAATTGAGCGTTATACCGACTGTCATACATTGATAACTTTTGAACCGTTTCGATTGAAGGGTAAAGTAAAGTCTACATTGTTTATGTTGTTTTAATAATGTCAAAGGAACATTGTGTCTTCACTTATGCGTGCCACTATTAAGCATTTCGCTCGTTGAGCTCGAATTACGTCCAACATGTTGGACCAGAATTGCGCCATCTGGCTCCGGCTATCGAATTTCGTCATTTAATCATCTGCTACCAGGCGTAATTGTGCACAATTTAAGCGTTAGCTGAAACACGAGGCGAAAAAATTCCTCGCGTAATTAGGGAAGCAAAATTAACCGCAGAAAGGTGAAATCCAAAGGGCACTCACCTCACTCACCACCCCGTGCCAGCGGCCACTTAACATGGCAAAGAGAGAGCCGTCGAGTGGTGCTAATTAGCCTAAAGAGCTGCTTAACCCGGAAGCTGGCTGGCGTGCGGAGCCGGGGACGCCGCCGGGAGGGAGTCTCATACGTGGGGCCCCGTCAGCCTTTAGTGATCTTCCTGGCCAACTTCTAGCTGGATGAATTCCCTCCAGTTCCCTTCGAGGTGACCTGCACACGCCCCGCGCCGCCCGGCTTAATGGTCGCTTCACGCGTGTTTTTGATGTTCGCACTGAAGTGGAGCTCTTTTCGTGGACTTTCTTAATAGCTTAATTAATTTTTAATGGTTCCACTTTTCGGCCCTCTGGGATTCAAAGCCTTCTCCTTTGCATGTGGCTAATTGCTCAGAAATTATCTTCAAACGTTTCTTTTTCGGGAAAAAAGATCAACTGAGCTTGGTCAACTGTTACTCTAATTATAGACGTACTTACACATGTTGACAAATTCGACGTTTTTATCTGTTATAACAAAACTACTTATTGTCATACCTGTTTTCTTCATTATTGTAACCACATATTTACATAACTATCCGGGAGCGGAAAAAATATGTTATCCTGATGTTTCAAACTAACGCCCAACGTCCAAGTTTCCTATCTGACATTCGAGATGTTATTTCTGAAAGTGGTATAAATCCATTTTTCAACATATCATTTTTACAACTTTTCAAATTAAATCGAAATGCGTAAATAGCTGTCATGTATACATATACCACTTCCATAAATAAAGGCTCATTTCATTAATTTTATTGGTCAAGTGTAACAAATGTGATAACACAATGATATTTTTTATTAATAATATAATAGATTTTTGTATCATTCTTCTCATTTTCTTCCGTGTCTTGTGACATGTCATGTCATATGTCATGTCAGTTATGATGACGGGACAACATAGAATAATTTAAGTCGTTTCAGTAGTTTCTGAGACTACCTCTTACATATAAACAAACTCTCTCTCTTTATTTATTAAAAGTATAGAGTATAGATATAAAGATTCATCTTATTCAGTCCTTTGACATATGAGTCGTTGTTTTTGAAAGTGATATAAGTTAAAAAGGAAAGGAGTTAATGGGAGTTTTAGTCAGATATAGATATCCTCTTTTTATATTTGTAATCACAGAGTGAATGGTATACAATATTCTCATAAATCAATCAAAATAAGTTGTTCTGTAAAATGTTATTGCGGGATTGTTTTTTTGAAAGTGGTACAAGTCAATTTGTAGCTAGAAATGTAGATGTAGATTGTTGTGGCTGTCCGAAGACACACTTAGGCCATTACAGGTGTATTAACTACACTCACCTGTAGTATTTATTAATCAGCACTTCAGATCCTACCGGCTGCGCCGCGTAGGTATTAAAACAACGTGGTTCGGTTTTCTAAATATTAATTTATTGCGAGCGCTTTGAGTGCTACCTAAATGGGAGAGTGCCACTGACTGACTGATAACTAGCTTCTTGCTAGCGGCTTATCAGTCGCTACTACACTGCTATATTATCTCTACAACAGGCCCATTGTGATACCACTTTTTTGTGACCAGGGTTTCTCGTTGGAATCGAACCCACAACCTCTAGCGTCCTGCTGGCTCGCAGTAAACACGTCGCGTTACCAACCGGGCTATTGAAGCCCCCAATTTGTAGCTAAAAATTCTTTAAAGTCGATTTTCTTTAACATTTGTATTCATTATTAGCTAGCTATTATTAGAACAATATAACATTTTGTATTGAACAGAAGCTTACTAATAGTACCGAGAATAAAATTTGGATGTGCATCAAATTGCCAAGATTTTCATCCATTTAAAGCTTCAAATCTTGAACTTGAAATTTTTTCATAGTAAATTTTGAGTCAAAGTAGTTGTAAGACATGACAATTTGATATTATTTTACAAAAAAGTTTAAATCTTGGCTGTGCTCATGAAAAAATTTCAATTCAAGGTATAATTTCCCTATGTTTTTTTTTTTTTAAATCCTAAAAAAACGCAACTAATTGTATGATAAAATTTTCCAACTTCATAATTTTCAAAACATTATCTGAAGTGAGGAATTTTTATTAATTAGAATTATTTTTAAGATTATTCAAACATAAACTCTTAAATATCTCAGTTTATGAAAAAATTGACTTATACCACTTTCCAAATTAATGGCTCATATATAAAAAGGAATGCTGGTTTTCTATTTCATTCCATTTCATTCAATTTTAAATCTTCGTTTATACAAATATAGTTATGTCATTTTCATGTTTTCGCGTAATGTAGGCGATTTTTTTTTAACACTCGTCAATTTTTTAAAATCTTGCAGTTTTGCAATCATGATATTAATCATATTTATATAGAAACTGTGTGAAAACATTTGTTAATCCTATCTTCATATATAGGAATTATTGATTAAACAAGTTTATTTAAATATAGTCATTTTAAACATGTGAAAAAAAACGTATAGCGAATTTATTAAAAGAAAACTTTGAGAATGATGAAAGTCGTAATATTATTTACTTTATAAGTTAAATATAGCAAATATAGAGAAACTACAATCAGTAAGTTCATACATACCTTGAAATTTTGGAAAAACCTAAAAAATAACTACAAAAGACAATATCTGTGAATTTTTCACAGGTCTGAATCTGGATCAGCGGTTTAACACGAAAATACAGCAATAACATCTTAACTCAGATATATATCCAGGCCTAGGTCTAGATTAAAGAGACAGAAAAATAGTTTAGAGAAATTCTAGCAGCGTCGTTACTGTACTCTCCGTTTCTGAAATGTTTGTAGCAATGACAATGATTCAAAGTTTATCAGTTTATAAAGTTGGTAACTTAGTTTGTATTCGGGTTTTTACACCGAACTCCCCCTGTTCAGAGTGTTCCATCATTCAAGAAGTAATATTGTAAAAGTTCCTGTAAATCGAAGACTACTATAATTACATTATAATAATGCTGTTTTGAAACCTACATCGAATTCCATGTTATAGTATTTTCCTATCCAGTAAATAATGTAACGTAAATAAGTAATAATTTTTGTTTCACTTATTAATTGAACAATAATCTCCAATTAATACTTGACCGTCTAATTATTCGTCACTTAGTTCATTAGAAAAACGCAGCCATTAGAAACTAGACTGCTAAGACACGTCTCAAGAATGACACCATTTTTGGCAAACTCAAACCTCGAGAAGAAAATTATGCTATTAAAAATTTCCGAAAATATTGTAAAATTGTGTTTAACCCTTTGCACTCCAAGATTTCGTTTATGTAATAGCTGAAAGGAGTGCAAAGGGTTAAAATATTCCTACACTAATCAGCTGGGGACTTGAGTACAACAGAGATAAATATAAAATCATTGCTTCTTTCTTGGTCTAACATTCATATTTAGGAATATAGGTGAGAGCGAGATGACTAATATTCGATCACAATTTGATCTCAATTTCGAAGTGAGTTTTTGTACAGGATAAGCAGCTCATTTTTTATATATCAGTGGTTAGGATTGGTTCTGGCTTTGGTATTGACTCAGAGCAAGACATAGATGGAAAAAATGCAGCTAATATTTGTTTGTGCTGCTACAAGCCAAAAATTGGCCTTGTCGACCGTCCTTTAAATATGAAGTTTTCTTTGAATTTTATCTAGGGTCCGTCAAAAATTTATGACCATTTGATGAATGGCTTTACCTTCGGAATGAAGAGGGTTATGCCTACTCTCCAATGGGCAAACCAACCACTTACCAGTTGGCGGACAAAATGCGTTTGTACACATCTTTATCAACGTAGATGTGAGATGTAAAACGTTCTGCTTGTTTTGATCGGGAGTGAAATGGAACAGGAAGAAATTTATATTTCGTCCATTTATGAACAAGGATATTTATAAATTTCTTCTTTTTTTACTTAACAATCCAAATAAATACCATTTCCACTTTAAAATACTTCTTCACTTTTGGCGCCAATTTTTTATACACTTTAACCTCACTTTTTCTTAAGATTTGACGAATTTCAGGTACTAAATATGTATCTAGGCTCAGAACCAGTACTAAAAATGGGCTGAATTTTATCAGGCAGTTCTAATGGTTCCAATGCAAACGAAAAGTTAGACCATGCCAACCACAACAAGAGCGAGACGGGAAATGTATTTTGCAATGAGAAGGAAAAGGTACCAGCATTTTGGTTGGTTGGTTTGTCCATTGGAGAGTGGGCATTATAATGCACTTCAATGTCGGAATTCGTGGTTATGTTCCGTTAAGAAATACGATTCTGAAATGTAAGAATACCTTACGTACGACGGATTCAGTTAGACCAGGAACATCAAGTGGAAGAGGAAGGCAAGAAGCCCTCGCCGATCAGCTGTGCATTTTTCTGACAGATCAATGCGCCGAATTTGGCATATAGACCTTCACTACCATCTTTTGGTTTGTCTATTGGTTTTTTCAAATGGCAACATGTACACTTTGAGTATAAAAAAAAGAATTTGGTTTCAAACTTTTTGATTTATTAATTTCCCAAAAACCGCAATACATTTTGCCGGATCCTGTATTTGGCTGGAGTGTTTTTAATGCGATACATTAAAGCATCCTTCGGAACGAGTATGCGCATAATTCGAAGTTGAAAGATCACAAATTGGAATTTTAAATTCCCCGACGCATAAAACAAAATCCAGGCATTGATTAGCGACATAATTTTAATTATTCCATAAATCAGAGCGACCTAATATTTCTATACTCAAAAACGATCCCAAACCGCAAAGCTGCAACGCGACATCAATTAAACGCAGAAGGTCGATTGGTGGCGAATAAAAAGTGCTGATGCATTTCATAAAATCCATGTGGGGATGCCAATTACTCACGTTGCAGGCCCCATTCAGCCCATCAACTGTATTCAATGTCAAATTAATTTTCTTTCAATTCGCCTGCACCCTTTCGCTCCTTTTTTGCTGCCAATCTGTCCTTATTAATTTGCATAAATTGATTTGAAATTTTATGCGATTTAATAATCTATCGACCGTCCGGTGTGCTGGCTCACATTTGTGCGCGCCGCCCATACCGCCCTGCGGACGGGGTTCTAAAACACAAATATTCAGTGGGCCCCAGCTTCCCACCGACCCGTTCTCTGGCCAGATATTTAGTCACATGAATTAAGGCTTTATTTAGCCCCGGACAGATGATCCCGGGCAGCTAGAAAACGCCACTTACACGCACCCGCCATTGCTCCAGCACACACTTAAATTTATGAAATTTAGGCTTCAACGAGGCTCCAATATGAAATCAATGGATTGTGAGTTATGCGAATTGTGAACAGGCCCCAGTGTTTGCGAAAATATTTGCTCCAATTGAAGCGGACGGGGCCGCAGATGAGTGGGTCATTTGTCAATTCCGAACTGGACGCTATTATTTTCGAACGGCCACTAAAGTTATTGATCCCCAGCAGTAATGAATAAACCATTGGTTTTCAATTTCCTCAATTAGACCGGCGAGCAATAGAACATTTTATTGTGTACATAGCCGCTGGCTGTGAGTCTTGCCCTTTAATTTCTAAAGACAAAGGCGCAATCAGGTTGAAATGATGCTTTTCTGCTTTTATAGATAAGTCTCAACAGCAAATACGAAACAACAATTAAAATTTTACGTAAAATTAATATTATGTGGTATATAATGGAGGGATTTGATTTTTGTTTTTCCAAAACTATAAAAGATTTACACCTGTGTAAAATCTACTAAAAACTTTAACGGTCGGAAAATGTGACGTAAACATATTTTTTCTCAGTATTCGAGTATACACAAACACGACCGAGTAAAAACTTTATAAAATTTCATCAAGTAGGCAAACAGAATTTATATTTTAGTGTATAGAGATACTATATATATATATTTTATAAAACAATACATCTTGACAAATATCAGTCGCAGTTTTTTTGATAAATATCAGTTTCTGTCCTTTTCATTATCCAATTGCAGCTTTTGTGGGATTCTTTATTCTCTCATGACGTTGAATGGATTTTGGTAAATGAGGTGTCATTAGATTCGTCTTATTTCCGAGAGTGACATAGAACATATCAAATGTCAAAAAAACAAATATGGCGGCGGCTAGTGGTCAAATTGTTTATACACGTGAAAATTTTTTCTTCTTATGGTTATCAAATTAAAGGTTTTTATGAGAAGATATCAAATATATAAGTATTATAACGTATAATAGATTCTTAAGAAAAAAATTATGGACCGAAAATTTAAAACACCCCTGATAAAAAATGTAATATTAACACCATACACCTATAATATAAGCCCACTCCATGTCAGTATAGTGTCTTTTTTAGTGTGTTCTGTGATAAATACGCAATATAAAAGGCTAAAAAAATATGAATAATGAAGAAAATTAAAAAAATCCGACTTTTAAGAACGTCTTTTGAGAACCGTGACTATTTTTAGCCGAGGGTGAACGATTTTTTTTTTCTTTTTAAATAAAGATCACTCATTCCGAGTAGTGCAAAACTAATAATAAACTATTAATTACCTTGTAACTATTTTCACCGCCCCTATAAACTTAAGTCGGAAGTGCGCATTAATTTCCTCAATATCAAAAATAATAAGGTATACTTCCTCTTATTCAGAGTCAATTTATCTAAAAAAAAGGTCAAAGATAAGAAAATACAACTTTAACCTCGAACTAACGTATCCCTTCACGAATTTCAAAATTTCATCATTGAAAAATATCAATATACACGTGAAAAAAAATTTCACCTCTAGTTTAATTTAATAATGACCGATAATCCTCGAAGAACTATACAACAAATTTATGAAAACTTAGACCAGAGCAGAAACTTCCAATATTACGGATGTCTATGTCTACCTCTATTTGACACTTATAAGTGTTACACAACAATTAGAAGCTATTAGATTTTCTTATTTCTTTTTATGTAAGTGTTTAACAAAAATATTCATGCATCTAGAAAATAAATTTAATAGTCGGAAATTATATGAACTCTTTTTATACACTATTTCTAATATATAATATCACTTAATTTCTGAAACATTCTTTTATTCTCCTATTATTACTAATTGTAACTATTCTAATTTGCTGTAACTCTATCACAGTTTTATAAGTTCCAAATCGGATTTTTATCGCCTAAAGAAAAATGGGTAATTATTTACTTTAAAGTCTTCGATGATCTTGAGCTTGAAATATGTCATTCTTGGAGTCATTTTCCTTCATATTTTTTCTTTTTTAGGTTGAAAATTAAATATTTCGTTCTCCTAGTGATGCCTCCAAACTTAAAAATATTTTGGAATTGCATACCATAGGGCAATTAAGGGCAACTAGTAAGGTAAACAACAGCTGCGTTCTTTTGTGCACTTGTTCCAGAACAGCCCATAGATTTGTTGTTCTGCTCGTGTTCTACAAGCTGAACGGGACAAATTTCTTGTTCTGGTGCCTATACCAATACTAAACATATCCCCAAAGAATTTTGCAAATTTTGCAAAACAAAAAACATGTTTTTATTGTTTTTACGGATGTTTAAATATTTTAATTACTTTTAATGAAAAACTTAATTTCTCTGACACTTTTCAACGAAATGTTATGAACATTTTATGAGAGATTCTTAGAAGTTTATATTTTTAAATGAAATAAACAATTTTCGTAAATTTATTTATTTATCTATTTATTTTTAATAATTATAATAAACAATTGAATTTTTAATAATGTTCTCATGCTTCGATTCTTTCGAATCTACAGTGCTGTGCAAAACATTTGCAACTAAAATCATAGTTTCTTACAGATCATTATAAAATTTCCTAAACCACTGATACCAAAAAAAATTTTACAGTGAATTATTCTTTATTATATCTAGTTTCCAGATATAACAATAGCAGAATGTAATATCCCATAATAAGGGAGCAATATCCATTTTTTTATTCAACGTAACAATTTTGCCTGTGCAAAACATTTGCAACTTTATATATCAATAAATACTTTTCTCGGAATAAATGAGAATTGGCAGTACTTTGTTAGTTAGCTGTTATTTTCTATTCAATATATAGTTAATAAAAAATAGTAACAATAATTTGTTATTCCGATCCAACTACTGCAGGGCATATAATCCAGTCTGTCGGACAGGTCCATGCGCGGAAGTGTATTATTAAAATATTTTTTTCCTTTAAACGCAATTAAACTAAAAGTTCTTAAAATGGGAGTAATTAATTTTACAACGAAATAATAAACCGAATAATATTTGTTTACACAGATGGTATAACCTAAAAAGACATTAGTGAAAAATATAAAATAGCTAAATCCACCATATCCAGAATTATAAGCAGTTTTTTAAAAAGACTAGGAGAATTGGAAAAAAAAAGTTCAAGGTACTTAGGTAAAAAACGAATAAAACTTGGATGTAGATCCTTCGACAGTAAGAAGACGAGCCATAGAAACCGATCTTAAGACATACAGGCCAGCGAAAAAGCCACGACTTTCCGAAAAAAATGGCTGAGCTCGACTTGTCTTTGCTCAAAGTCATTTAGAATGGCCCCTAGAAAAATGGAGAACTGTCCCTTTTTCGGATGAGTGTTTAACTTAGTGGGGCTAGATGGAGGGCAAAAAGTAGGACGACCGACGAACAAACGACTAAATCCGCGATAAACTGTGGTAACTGTGAAGCATGGAAGTCGTAATACAATGGTCTGGGGGTGTTAATCAGCTCAGGGCGTGGAACCTCTGTATGAAATACCACGTATAATGAAAGCGGATGACTACAAAAACATTATGGAAAATGTTATGCTCCCTTACGCAGAGAAAGAAATGCCCCTGCGCTGGCGCTTTGAACAGGAATGATCCCAAGCACACCTCTAGACTTCTTCAGGCTTGGTTTTCGCAGCAAAACATTGAAGTTTTGAAATGGCTCGCACAGTCCCCAGATCTCAACCCCATAGAAAAGCTATGGCAACTGGTTAAGAAGAATATGACGGATCAATTTTACAACACCCGTGACGAACTCTTTAATGGTATAAAAAAGTCTTGCATATTGAGTCGCTATTTAAATCTATGCCAAGAAGATGTGCAGCAGTTATTGTAAATAAAGGCTATTCAACCAAATATTAATGATAATATATATTTAAAGTCGCCAACATTGTTAATGTCAAGCAGTTGCAAATGTTTTATGTCAGTTTTGTATCTTAGTATGAAAAAACGAATATTTCTCCTTTTTTATTGAATATTTACCTTTAGTTTTTTAATATTCTTAAATTATATATATAGTAATAAAGAATAAAATACTGTATTAGCTTTTTTGTTTTTAAGAATTTAAGGTTTGTTGTAGTAAGACATAGAAAATTGGGGTTTTAGTTGCAAATGTTTTGCACAGCACTGTAGGCGCAACTTTGGGTATAAGTCTCCTATATGTGTGTGTAACATTTCATAAAAATTGGTTGAGGACACATAGATAGAATAGATAGAAAACAATTCTGGAAGCATCATCAGTTATGTATATCAGAGTCGTGTAAATAGCCTAGAAAGTAAAATAATAAATTTTTCAAAACAACATAAATTACAGGAAACCATCAGTTATTATTCCTGAAAAAGAATAACATATTCTCTACTGCCCGTTCCATATTGGGGCTATATTGCTAAATTGGTTCAAAACCACCCACGAGTCGTAATTTTTAACTAAATTTGAAAATTCTTATTGGAGGATACTCGTAAGGAGAAACCAAAAGGAAATCAAAGTGAAGTATTTTGAATTTTTAAAATCCCCCAAGAAATGTTTGGCAAAAAGGACTTCAAGCGTTTCTTTGTTTTCTCATCACGAGTATCCTCCAACAAGAATTTTCAAATTTCGTTCAAAATTACGACTTGTGGATGGTTTTGAACCTACTGGGAACAATGTGCGTCCGTTCGTCTATTACAGGGTCCGCCAAATAACTTTTTTTTTTGAAAATGCTATAAAAAAAAAAACTACTGAATATTTTTTCAAATTTCTTTTTTTATTTCAAATTACAATCCTTCCGGTTAATGATGGAAAATAATTTCATTCAAATGGCTGCCTCGGCTGGCCATGCAGTAGCCTACACGATCGGCTACGTGCCACACAGCCGACGCTACACTTGATGTTTTGCGCCCTGTTTTTGAAAATCGCAGTCGTTTGGCCACCTCGGAGCTGCGATTTGACACCGTTAGACTATTATTTGTGGGGTGCCGTCAAAGATAAGTGTTACGCCGACAAGCCAGAGACAATTGACGCTTTAAAGGACAATATTCGTGAAGCCATTGGTGAAATACAGCTGCACACAATCGATAATGTACTTAAAAATTGGACCGATCGTGTAGGCTACTGCATGGCCAGCCGAGGCAGCCATTTGAATGAAATTATTTTCCATCATTAACCGGAAGGATTGTAATTTGAAATAAAAAAAGAAATTTGAAAAAATATTCAGTAGTTTTTTTTTTATAGCATTTTCAAAAAAAAGTTATTTGGCGGACCCGTTACATAGAGGTAGCCAGTTGAAATTTTCAGTCGGTGTGTTGTGTTATTGTGGCATTAATATTGGCAAATAGTAAAATGTTGCAAAAGTAAAAACCATGATGTTTCACCATAATGGAATACTCTAAAAATTGGCAAATTTATAACGATTTTTGTTCTGGTTGTATTTTAAAAACGACTTAACTTACAAGTACCAAATTTAGCCTGATTATAGTAATTATATATATAAATCATTCGTGATGAAGTGCTCTATAAAAAAGTTCCTATGCATTTTTCTTATAAAATATAAAATAAAAAAAATATTTAACTTTAAAGCAGAGTTTCCTTTTCTCTACGAATCCCGGAAACTCAGTTTTAAGACTATGCACCAACCCTCTACACAAGGAAAAAAGAAATAAACACGAAATGCACGGAATAGGAATACAAAGGACGTAGCAGGATAAGACTGGGTGGGCTGCCCCCGCATGTATCTTGCCCATTTTAATGTGATAAGGTGCTACGATGATGGGATTAATTTATGCCAAATATCAATTTCAAAAAATGTTTTTTACACTAGTTATAACGAATTTTTGGAAAATTGAGAAAATGAATTTTCTCGAAAATGGCAGAACCGATCTTTATGACTAAAATATGTGTTTATACAAGGCATAACAAAGTCGAAAATTAATTTTGTTAAATAAAAATATTTAAATTTACAAAAAATCATTTTTTTATGAAATATTTTTTGTACCACCGCCAATTCACAATTAAATGAAGGTATCACATAAATCATATATAAAAACTTCAAAACTGTTTTCTTCCTTTTTAACCATGAAGCTCTTCACAATTAGCCTAATTAAAATTGTAAAATATACAGGGTGTTTGGCAGAAGGACAGACAAAATTTGTTGGTGGTTTGGTGTGTTCATTTCTAATTTTTACCGATGAGACCTAAGTCGTATGTGATCCGCTTACTGAAATACGACTTGTTCCAGTTTATTTAAAAAAATGCCCTAAATTCCCCCTTCAAACCCTCATAACTGTTTTGTTTGTGGTCACAATAGCATGAAATTATTTCTTATTGCATGTTTGATTTATGTTTTCCATCTAAACAACAAAATTTGATGTAGTTTATTAACGAAAAAAGGACATGTGAGCTTCCAAAATCCAAAAAACAGGTAATTGCGTGAAGAAATAGCTTTTTTCAAAATTAATTTTAAAATAACAAGCTGCAACTGAGAGCTTCGTTTTCTTTTAAAAAGTTCCTTGGTTTACGCCCGTTCCAACGATATGCCACATGTAAAATAAAGCCAGTCATTAAAGCGGTAAAAATTAAAGATTCACTGCAAGGTCCTAACAATTTTTTTATCAATTGCTGATTACGAAACCAGTTTACGTACAAAAAAAAGCAGTGATCGTAAGCAACTATTTATTTGTTTTAACTATTTTATTTATCGGTAAAAAATTAGAAATGAACCCTACCAACCCACCAACAAATTTTGTCAGTCCTTCTGCCAAACACCCTGTATATTAAAAATCAAATAAAGGTCTTCGATGTCTTTAAAGTGAGTTAATTTTATCAAAAATCATAAGTAAAAACTTGAATATGGTAGATAAAAAAAAGTTTTCTTATATTTTAACTATGAATAATATATATATATATATATATATATATATATATGAATCGATAATATATGCCTTAGCTTTGGGAAAAGTAGGCGGTGGTACAAGAAAGATTTCATAAAAAAATTATGACTGCTTTGGTACCCTGTATAACATATATTTTAGCCATCAAGATCGGTTCAGCCATTTTCGAGAAAATTCATTTTTTTCAATTTTCCAAAAATTCGTTATAACTAGTGTAAAAAACATTTTTTGAAATTGATATTTGGCATAAATTAATCCCATCACCGTAGCACCTTATCACATTAAAATGGGCAAGATACAAACGGTGGCAGCCCACCCACTCTTATCCTGCTACGGCCTTTAAAATTGAATTATTATCATCCATAAAAAAGTGTTAATTCTTGAACTAAACCTTTTCAGATTAATTTTTTGCTTAAAACTGGTTATAAATTATTGTAATTTGATGATATTTTTAGACAATTTTTTAATTTTTACTTCCATTGAGTTACCCATGAAAAATTCCAATTTAAAGGATAACCTTTTTTTTTTTTGAACAGACAAAAACAAAAAAACTCAGGGTTATGGAAAAAAAAACTGGGAGATCGAAAAGAAAACTAAATTATATTTGAATTAAAAACTGGAATATTGTAGATTATGGCAAATTCATATTTAATATCCTAAAAGTATGCAATGCGCATATTTCCTTCATTGCTAAGAAGAAGAAAAAAAATACATTTGTAAGGTTTTGCGAACCTCTAAAGTTTCTTCCAGAGCTTACACAGAGTTTTTTGTTCTTTCACATCTTTTGTTTCTGCCGTACTATACGATGTAAAATTGGTGTATAAAATATTAATTAAGTTCAACATTTTATTAAAAAATGAACAGGAAATTTGTTAATTATTCCCATCACTGCTTGTGGTCATTTATGTTGCGAAGAAATCTTCCGCTTATGTAGCCACTTTTACCACATTGGATCATGAGCCCCTTTAGCTCAGTGGTAGAGCACTGGTCTCGTAAACCAGGGGTCGTGAGTTCAAACCTCACAGGGGGCATGAAGCCTTTCGGTGCTCTGCTTTTTATGCTACTCCTTGGCTTTTCGGGATTTTTATGTTGCTGCTGGCGCTTAGAAGTTGAAGTGAATTGTTTTTAGTAGGTGAGTGATGAGCAGTATTTAAAATTGCACCGCGTTTATGATTTGTTTGTATTTAGTTAAATCCCCCCGAATAGGTAATTTTGGTTCGGGATCGCCAGGCCGCCCCTTATTTATCGCCGTAATTAAATCTTTTGTTTATAATACGCGTGAATCCTATCGCCCTTTAATCTCGTCAGCGGGGTTCCCGCTGCGGCCGGTGGCCTAGAGGAGCCCTACACCGGGGTGCCTCGGGCGAAAGCTACGCCGCTCTGCGCCCCCGGTGAATTTTTAACAAGAACTGATAATTCGGGCGCTCCGCATGCAATTTGTGGCCGTCTCTCGTGGACTGACCGGGGCCCTGGGGGGCGCCGAGTGCACCTAGTTGCATTTATGCACTCTTCGATTCCTGCAGACACGCCGGCGATAGGGCGATGGAGCGGAAGATGCATGTGCATTGTGTGCATCGTGTTGCGGTGTGGGGGCTGTCGTGGCCGCGCTTTCCTTTGCGCGCGTTGTGCATTTCGCGGGATGCGGCGCCGGGCAGTTCGTGCAGGGCTCCAACAGACTCAACGGGCGCCTTTTTTCACCGCGAACTTTCGCGTAAACTTTATTAAATGAAAATGCCGTGCGATAGCATCTGTGATCGTTCGGCATTTTGGCGAATGTTACAGCTACCGTGAAGCGCGGCACTCCGGCCGCTTTGAAATTGTTCGCGGCTATTTATTTTTGGCCCTTTTTCGCGGTTGCTGTGGTTTTGCGGAATAACTACGCTCAGACTAATAAAGCACAACTGACAGGGTATCGTTTTTGATTTTTTTTATCATTTTTTGCTGCTTTTTATTTAAGGGCTAATATGCCTTGAAAAAAAAAATATATTTATATACTTCTAAAATATTTAACAATTGGGAGAATTTTTCAATTGTAAAAAGTGATTTAGAAATAAAATAATGGTTTGTGTCTAGAGTGGGCAGTGATGGGAATATTCTATCCCAATTAAATGAGGTTTTAGAAAAGTGCTTGACATGTGGCTCGTTGGTCTAGGGGTATGATTCTCGCTTCGGGTGCGAGAGGTCCCGGGTTCAATTCCCGGACGAGCCCGTGGTGTGATGAAGGTATATGCCTCGTTGCACATACGTTTTTGAATTATTATTATTTCTTAAATTAGTAAAGATTATTTTTAGTTTTCGATTATGGATTTTAATAAAATCGGGACATTTCTGTGTCTTTGATAATTTAACACATGTTATTGTTACTTATTAACAAACGTTGACTGCCACGGCTGTCACCGTTGACCGGTCCTATTAACCTTTTTGGTTTATGATATTTATCTTCAGTTGCGGATTTACACATTTGCCGCCAGTAGGCTATTCAAATTTTGCCCGCCCTTCCGACTTCTACAAATATATACCCTAAGTTCACAATCATATTAATTCAAATTTTTTTGTCAATGAAATTGTAACTTTATGATTTGTACACTATCGTTCTAATTACACCACCTTTTTCCCGTAATTAGTATTATTGTGAACTAGGGAATCGATGTGTCAGTTTCTAGATTATTTTTACAACCCAACGATTTAGATAAGATTGCGCAAGAAATAGTTTTTGGGTATATTTCTGAGCTAATAAAAGCTTAAAAGGTAATTAAATAATTTTTATTACGTTTACTTACAGTTTAAAAACAATATATTCCATTATCTGGTAACAATCCGGCTGATGATGACGATGGAATTCAATTAATTAAATTATGAAAGTTTTACAATACCTTTTTGCGCGATTTTCTATTCTCTAAATTTCCTTTGCTGCAAATTACATGATTTTCTTTGGGAGATGTGTTACAATTTTAATTTCAAATATTCTTCTATTTATTCCTTATACACTTCTTTATTCCTTTTGGTTTTAATTTTTTGTTGTTATTTAAAACAAGTTGTGCAGTCTACTCGTAGTAGTCTTTCGATTTATTATCTCTTGCATTTATATATAATTTATATCTACTGGTGGGATGCCGCCCTAGGCTCCAGCCTACTCAGCCTGCTGGTAAATCCGCCACTGTTTATCTTATTTAAACCAATTTTTAAAATTATGAACAATGCAAATAAGTAAAGAGCATTGTGCAATAAAGAGTGCATATACAGGGTGTTCAGAGGTGGGTGGTCAATACTGAAGGGGGTGAAAGGTCAGACCGAGACAAGCAAAAAATCGTATGGGTGGGGGGGGGGCATCTCTCACCGTTTGGCAGTTACAGGGTGATTCGTAAATCAGGATTTTGCCTTATATGGGAACCACTCTTGTATTTTTATCTTTTTTTCTACGCATCGCAGCGGCCCCAAACTGATTTAAAAAAATCACTATTTGGAAGCCCTTTCCAAAAAAGTTTACACCACCCCCCTATCCCCAACCCCTTGGCCACAATCCCCCCTGGAAGTTGAAAAAATTAACTTTCATTTCACGATTTTTCACATTTCGCCCCACTTTTCTCCGAAATTCATGTTATTAACATACCTACTTTTTATGTTTTTTAAGTTGCCTATCTAATTACCTTTCCAAAAAGGTGCAACATGCCCAGGTAGAAAAGGCTTGCAAAAGTCCTGAAATTAAAACATCCTCACAGGTACCTAATTACTTTATTGCACCATAATGGAAAAAGTCGTTAAGTAAACAATTTTTATGACAGCAAGTTCGGAAATGTTTGTTTAGGAAACAAAGGTAGTACATTTTTATTATTTCAGCAAAACAGTAATAAAATAATAAATGTAATCTCGTTAAATAGCGTTATTAGTTTATTATATCCAGTATTGACTCTTAAGTATCCTGACGCTCCGTTTCTAATACCTCCTATGAATTATGGTATAAAAATGGGTAAGTTTGAAAGGACATTGACCACAGTTGAAGAAGCAAGCGATAAGAATGGGTGTTTAATAGAAAAAATTAAGATAAAATGGCAGAACTCAGTGTTGAAGAATATGTCGATATAATTTACGTGTACGGTTTAGTAGAAGGAAATGATAGTGAGGCCGTACGAGAATACCAAAGGAGATTCCCGAATCGGCGGGTACCCAAGAGAAGGGTATTTTCAAGGACTTTCAGAAGGTTAAAAGAAACCGGAAGTGTAACCGCCCCCAGAGCAGAAACGCGAGCAGGAAAATCGCCCGATTCAGCGGACCCCGACCAACAAATCCTCAACATCGTCAGGAACAGCCCTGTAATAAGCATCAGGCAGGTCGCACGAAGGTCAGGATTGTCTTCAGGGAGAGTTTGGACCGTTGTGAACCGAGAGGGACTACATCCATACCACCATATCCCAGTCCAAGCACTACAGGAAGGAGATTCCGAAAGACGATTGCAATTTGCACTTGGCTGTTCGAGTCTGACATCGAAAACAGAAGGTTTCTAGACCGAATTCTGTGGACGGATGAATCGCAATTCACCCAGGATGACATCACAAACTTGCACAACCTCCACACCTGGTTAGATGTGAACCCACATAGGACCAGGTGTCGGTCCTTCCAGCAAAGATTTAGTGTCAATGTCTGGGCTGGCATCATCGGCAACCAGTTGATAGGACCCTTCATCTTGCCCCAAGTGCTGAATAGTCAGGTATACTCGGACTTTTTGGAGAATACCCTTCCGGATCTGTTGGAGGACATCCCCCTGGCCACCAGAAGCGCAATTTATTTACAGCTCGACGGAGCACCTGCGCATACTGGGAACATTGTTAGGGCAAGGTTAAATGAAAATTACCCAGAGCGCTGGATTGGACGAGGTGGACCGATTCCTTGGCCTGCTAGGTCACCGGACCTTACTCCACTGGACTTTTTCTTATAGGGAATGATGAAAGATGAAGTTTACTCAAGACCAATCAACACCAGAGAAGAATTAGTTACCAGGATTGGGATTGCAGCCACGAAAATACGGGAGAGGCTGGCTACCATAGACCTCAAACGCGAAATAAGACGAAGGCTACTTGCATGCATCGAAACTAGCGGAAAACATTTTGAACAGCTTTTAAAGGACAAACGTTTTAATTGTAATTAGTTTTTAAGCGAACAAAATGTATTTTTTAGTTAACTTAAGTATAATTTCCTGAAAATTCGAATTATCATGATATTCTGTAAAAGGATTTTTGTAAATAAATTTTCGTATCCTTTTCCTACCTGGGCATGTTGCACCTTTTTGGAAAGGTAATTAGATAGGCAACTTAAAAAAAATAAAAAGTAGGTATGTTAATAACATTAATTTTTTCAACTTCCAGGGGGGATTGTGGCCAAGGGGTTGGGGATAGGGGGGTGGTGTAAACTTTTTTGGAAAGGGCTTCCAAATAGTGATTTTTTGAAATCAGTTTGGGGCCGCTGCGATGCGTAGAAAACAAGATAAAAATACAAGAGTGGTTCCCATATAAGGCAAAATCCTGATTTACGAATCACCCTGTAACTGCCAAACGGTGCGAGATGCCCCCCCCCACCCATACGATTTTTTGCTTGTCTCGGTCTGACCTTTCACCCCCTTCAGTATTGACCACCCACCTCTGAACACCCTGTATACTAAAAATAATGGAAATTGTACTGTGGCTAGTGATGAGCAAAACAAGACTAAGGCTGGCCCATAAGAGCCCGTACAATGTGTCAAAAACTGTAGCACTAAACACTTTCAAATTTGGAGTATCAGTTCAGTTAATAAAAGTTAACTAAACCGCGTGTTACTGATAGATAATTTTCTTAAAACTAGCGACTAAAGTAGAAGGAAATATTTTGCAATCAGCAAGTCTTGGTGAAGTCTCGCAAAAATTGTCTTGGTCTTGTAAATCGGATCTTGATAGTGCTACCGCAGGTATATGTAGTACTGGTCTTGGTCTTAGAATTTCTGCAAGACCAAGACCAAATTTGCTCATCACTAAATTCAAGACCAAAACCAAGTGTGCAAGACCAAGATTTGGTATTAATATTCGTATCGATTATCATAGTTTTGCTCTTAGTTTTGGTGTTGTTATGCTCATCACTAACTGTGGCTCCCTGAGCGCACCATACAAAAAGTCAACGGGTTAAAACAGTATAGTTAAAAGTAAAGCAAACTATTATCATATCTCTTATTAAGACTTAAAGTGTTAACATTAAATGATACAGTCTATATTCGATTTATTTTGTAAAAATGGTTTGCTATCATAAATGCTTTTTAATTATTGTAGTATGTATTTTATTTAAGTTTTTTATCTAAAAAGTTTTAGATTAACATTTTAACAGCTCCATTTCCTAGAGTGCTCTTGGAGAACTCTTACGTTTTTTAGTTTAAGACTACCAATTTGACGGGTACACAAATCCTTCCTTAAGGGGGTAGTACCGGTTAAAAAAAAGCCTAATTTTCAATATTTTTTTCTCGGTTCTCTATTATATAACATTTTCAAACTTCTCTTACATTTTTATTACATTTTCAAGGTAGTAAAAAACATTTTTTTTTTTTTTTTGCAATTTGTTTTATTATTTATAGGCCGCCGAAGCTGTCACCGCAAAAAATACCTTTTTGCATGGCGGACAGTTAATCTCAGGAATGAAGAATCTAAAACAGAAAAACCAAACGGCATTTTAAAGAGGAATGCTTCTTACGTGGTAATTCACCACAATATTTGAATAAATGATTAAAAAAAAAAATGGCGCTATTTGAAAAAAATTTTCTATTTCCTATTTCTTCACTTTGTTTCGTTTGCCAATTTTTTTTGTATTGGCTTTTGGCTTATATTGCTATATTGTGGTGATTACCACACAGGACACTTGAATAAATAATCATACCAAATTTGAACTAAATCGGTTCAGCCAATCCGGATATTAACTGTCCGCCATTTGAAAAAATGTCATTTTGAGAAAAACGCGTTTAAAGTTAAGAGAAATTACCACCAGAGAGCGAAAAAGGTGCGCACGCTTAAACTGCTGCAACTATTTTTCTTTTTGAAATTTCTTAATAAAATTTTGAGAATTAATTTCTGACGGTATAAGGAATTGAAAAAAAAAAAAAAAAAAAAAAAACTATAACCGGTACTACCCCCTTAAATAAATTGTATATATTTGCTGATAGGAAAAGAAAAACCCTTTAAAACAACATGGATTTACGAATATCAATACAATCAGTTTCAAATGTATTCCAAAGTACGAATTTTTAGGTTTATCTTTGTTGTTGCTGACAAAAAACCTTATAATTTGAGAAAAAAAAGAATTTTCTACGTCCATAAGAAGCCGAGATATCGCCAAAACAATGGAAATCACGTTTTAATTTTTTTGAGGTTATGTGAGGGTCCATGGGCCTGAAAATTTCAGCAAAGATCTACTTTTTCATGTACTCTATCAGGATATTTTTTGTTTTTCAAAAGCGCTGGGAGCACTTTTCACCTTCTTAACCGGCTAGACCCTTTGTTCCTGTACTTTGGGCTTGAGGCGAAATGCTAATATAATATATTTATTATTATTATGGTAATAACATCTCAATTACTAAAAAATATGGTTTTCACTTCGATTTGCATATATTGCAATATGTTTTTATTATAATTGTTATCATTAAAAAGTGCTGAGAACATAATGAAGTGTTCATAAATGTTGTAAGTCCTGTGCAAACACATAATTTTTAATCAGAAGCTTAATAACCGAAATAGTTCTTACTAAGAAAAATATTAATCCTTTTTTGTGGTGATGCCGTAGGCCGGCGCCTAGAGTGCCTTATTATAAATCTATCACTGATTAATGGTGTTAATAGCTCATACTCATCATCAACTTATAAAGCAGAAGACACGTGGCTTCCAAAATTTAATTATAGGTACCTATTTACCTTCCGATCAAATTCAAGGTCTCAAAAGTTATTCTTTTCGTATTTTTTTTCGGGAAACCAAAAACTTTCCCAAACAAATTGCAGACCACCTCATTTTGACTGCTTACTCGGCTGCTTGATTGCTGAGCGTGGCCCGCGGAGCGCCCCATTAAGGTGGGGGCCGCAATGCTCAGCCGGCAGTCGCATAATTGAAATCACTTAAAAGGGGCACAAACACAAGGGCTATCAGAGTAGGGTTCGGCTGATTTGGGTGCCGGTTGGCGGGGGCGGATAACAGATGGGTGCCCCGCAGGGGTGGGGCCGGGGGTCTAAATAAATTCCTCAGCACACATAAATCTTCGGAAAGTTTTCCACGTATTGTTTTATCGTTCTTTTTAACTTTTGAGCAGGAGCCGACTTACACGCGGCGGGTTCGAGTTGCAAATAGCTGGGGCTTGGGATCCGGGAGTCGGGAGTCGAAAGTCGGAACCCGCATGCCGGCAAAAAAGTTGGCGTAGAAAAAGTTTATCCTTTTTAGAAGAACGTGCGCCTGCTATTTATACTTTTTGTAGCTAGGCACTCACACCTCTGCGCCGCGACGGCGAGTTGACGGAGAGGTACGGGGTTTGGTGATGTATCGCCGATTTCAAAGGGTGCGCATTGTTGGACACGATGAAGTGGAGCGCGGGTGGGACTCCCCCGGAACCCCAGGGATGGGTCCCTGTATGTTTGCGGTAATTCCCCGTAAAATGTCGAAAGTTTGTTTGCTGTTTGCTCTCGGGCTTTGCTTGAGGGCTGCCGGGGGCTCCTGAAAAATGTGAACGGCTTATTCCGGCGGACGTGATTTTTCTCACAGCAGTTTTCACGTTCTGTAATTCGACTTTTTATGGGGTGTTTTATATCTTATTTGCGGATGCTACCCATCCTGGATATCTGGTTAATTTTTCCAGAACATAGTTCACAAAAGTTTGGCGGCATCGCGTTAAATATTAAGGGGGAACATTACGGCGAGAGCATCACAAATTTAGTCTCTTTTGAATATGATTAGTAGAACAATTTCAATAGATTTTAAAAATTCATTTTTTTATGTTTTTAATTTTTTCTTATCACTTTCTAGGTTAAAAATTAAAAAATATATATCAATATGAATTTAGAAGTTTTTCTCAAAGTTATCTTTTTAAAGCTGCCTTTGATTGCATTTCTCTTGCTATCCAAATCAAAAAAAAATTGTATCTTCAATTAAAATTTATCATGAGTAAAATACACCACAAATTTAATATTTTCTAAAAATTAGCATTAAACTGTGATGTCTTATAACCACTTTTAAGTCAAAAACTAATCTGAATTTCTTAAGAAATACAGAGCAATTTTACAATACATTAACATAGCTATTTGTATTCAAGGGCAAGGTTTTCACAAAATTATTATTTTTTCGAAAAATTTGGTTTCTTGAGCGAGAAAATATGTAAAATAAATAATAATAATAAATTTCTTCCCTTTCTGTAAGTGTTAAATTGACTAAATTGATACTTTAGTAAAACGCTTTGTTTTGTTAGTGGGGTTGAAAAGGAAAAAAAAAATACGTATCTTGTCAATTTTTATTATTTTCTTTTAAAAAAACGGGAAGTTGTTCTACAACTCAAAAATTCAAATAATTCAAAAGAGAGCTAAAATACTCAACTATATACATAAAATATCAGTTATTTTCAACCTTTATCAGAATTTGTTCAAGAGACAATTTTTTCCTGAAAGTCTCCAATGTCCCAATTAATTAATTTTACAGGCCACAGGGAGAGAAACTTATGGGAAACTTGTTCTCTAAAAAAATGTAAAACGTTGACGACGGCGTGTACCACCGGTGGTACACAATCTGTATCAAAATTTATATATAAGTTAGTGTCGTTACGAACAACAAATAATCGTCGTTCCTACGATGTTACATTATTTCTAAAGAAATTTCCAAAAATGTCTAAAATATGGTTTTTTCAAATTTTGTTATGGAAAATTTTCGTTTTCAGATTCGTAATCTACGGAAAAAATCCTGTAAACCCTAATATATCAACGATTTTCAAAAAATCTTAAAAATAAGTATGTATGTAATTCGAGTTTTCGAAAAAAGTTTCTCGAAAAAAAACTCACAAATCCAACATAAAGAAAAGAAATTTTTCTCATTTAATAGCAAAAAATAATCGTACAATTTAAAATACAATAAAATCGGAGTGTATCAATAAATTTAATTTTGAAACACAAAAATCCTGAAAATGTTCAAAATCATAAAAATAAAAATTTTAAAAGAACAAAATCCTAAACCAATGTCCAGATAAAGATTATATTTTTTAAATTACATTAAATTGATATATGGGTAGTTCTACAAACTAAGGAATTTTTGGCGGCTCAGCCAAAATATGATAGAAAAATTGTTAATAACAATTTTTGTTGGATGGAATACTATTAATTACAATTGTTTCTAGATGGTCACTAAAAATAATTAAGATTCAAAATTCTTTTCTGAACAAAATTACTGTGCAAAGTGCCGAATTCTCAGGATCCTGCAGTGTCCCTCGTACAAATTTTAGTTCAAAGTGCGTCGTGATACGTTTACTTATACATTAGAGTCTTAAAAGAATCCCAAATTAATAAGTTTACTATTTTTCCTGGCTAGGTAGAACAATTACTATAGTATTTACTTCAAAAATATTAAATAAATCTTGTTTACATTTTGTCCCCACCATTTTATCTCAGTATCCTGTTCGCTGTTGAATTAGCAAATATTTACTAGACTATTTGCCTTGCGTCTTTACCATTCCGCTGAGTCGATAGTACCTACGAAAGAGATAAAGAATGTCATCTATCTATTCTCACTTAACACGTTGTTTAGTGAGCCTAGTGCGTTCGGCGAGTGAAGTGGTGTCGTAATCAGTGAAGTTCTCAGGATCCTGGTAAGATTTTTATTTACGAAATAAATAATGAATATGACTAATTTTAGCGTATTGATATGTAAGATGCTAGCGCATAGGCCTAGTTTAGGTTAATTTTTGTTGAAAGTTATAAATTGGTTTGTTTATTTTATTTTTAGACAGAAATTCTCAGGAACCTGGCCTCAGGATCCTGTCCAATTGGTACTGAGAACCATCCAGGATCCTGAGAAGATCATATTAAAAATATTGTTTCTGTGTAATAATAGTATTTTTTTACACATAAACATTAAACTACAAATAAATAATTTAATAAATAAATTGAACTTACTCTCATAATTTGTTTATATACAGTTATTTAGTTTTGGTGGTGGTCTAAGTTTAAGTTTAAATGGACATAAATCAAAAAATATTAAATTTTTTGACTGTTCCCTTTAGGATAAGCTAAAAGACACTGTACTCTAGTTATTAGACTGAATTCTGCCACCAGAATGTATAAAAAATGTCGGGCCGAAATCAGACTCGAATTCTTCCTTAGTTTGTAGAACTACCCATATGGGAAAGTTTGCGAGAATTTAAATATGGAATCTCAAAAATAATTATAGATATATAGATTACATATGATAGAATGAGTTGTATACTATGATAATTCCTTCTTTTCGCTTATCCATAACAATAAAACATTTTGTATTGAATGGAAACTTACTGAATACAGCATAAGCAACCCAGAATAAAGATTTGGAATTTTTGGAAAAGTGCATAAATATTTTTATCCATTCATACTTTTGTTGTGTACATTCGAAAAAACTCAGCTACTATTTTCCAGGTGGTATAATACCCATATTGGTTTTATTGATGGTAGTGGTAAAGTGTTAGATGCAGATTATGTGATCTGTAGTACAGTTTAAGAATTGATAAAAATGAACCCATCCGCGGTAATACTCCACTTATATTAGATATCAATAATAGGTTTCTTCTATTGTTCTTAACTTTCGAAAAGTCTCAAGTCCTTAAAACATATGTTCGCAAAAATGTTCAGTATTTAAAAGTGGGTTTCACGGAGGGTCTATAAATGTTTGGGAAATCTTATTCTGGAGAGTGAGGTAGCTCATAGTTGCAGTGCGGAGCTCTTCTAACGATCTCAACCACAAAGCGGAGCGCTCTTATGCGCTCATGGGGGAGTTGTTGCTAAAGAGTAAATTCCTTTAAGTGTTCTCGACTTGAAAGGGACAACCCTTGGCTCTGAATGCCGCCCCGAGCTGTGGGGGTGGCCTTAATGCGAAAATAAATTAACTGTGAAATATGGTGGTGCATGCTGCCGGCCAAAGGGGCACTCCACGGCCGGAACAGCCCTCCTGATTGTAATTTTAATTTTAATTAAAAAGAATGCCCAAGTGCCGCGATTAGGGCTACTTGCGGACTCTGGAGAGATGCTTAACGTTTTTCTCCACCATTTTTCGTTCCAGATGATGACGATGGACGTCACCAAAACGGAGCCCAGCTCGGGTCCCAACAACGCGAACAGCCAGCCCCATCAGCTGTGCGCCGGCTGCGGGAAGCACATCCAGGACAGATACCTCCTGAGGGCCCTCGACCTCCTCTGGCACGAGGATTGCCTCAAGTGCGGCTGCTGCGACTGTAGGCTCGGCGAGGTCGGCTCCACTTTGTATACGAAAGGAAATCTGATGCTATGCAAGAGGGATTACTTGAGGTGAGTGCCGAGATACTGGCCATTATAAACAATACGACCTTTTCAATTTCTTTTCAAAACCTGCTGTTTATGGTACTTCCAGGCTGTTCGGGAACACAGGCTACTGTGCCGCCTGCAGTAAAGTCATTCCAGCTTTTGAAATGGTGATGAGAGCTAGAAATAATGTCTACCACTTGGAGTGTTTCGCTTGCCAGCAGTGCAACCACAGGTGAGTTGCCCCTTTATTACGCTGTTAGATCATAAATTTTTTTTTTTTTTTGTGGAAACTATTTCTAAGGGATGGTTTAGGATCAGTTAATTCAGAGTGTTCGAATACAAGTCTATGTTATAACAGTTCGTTACGTCACATCGATCTAAGCTCTACGAATTCATGTCTACATATCATCGTTGCGCGTGCAATACCGCGAAAGAGCAGTTTGTAAATACCGCGTATCTGCGTTTTCACGGAGGAAGAAAAAACTTTGAAGAAGAAACATGACTGTACCGCGGTATTGTTTCTATGTCAAAAATGAGGTTTCTTATAGGCTAATTCAAATTCTGTGAGATCTATAAGGAGCGAAGCCATGTTAAGAATCCGTAGGCGCGATATTTCAATTTTGCGCCTTTTGTTGTTACGCGGTATTTACAGACTGCTCTTTCGCGGTATTGCACGTGCAACGACGATATGTCAGTAAGCTTCGCTACTTAGTGTAAGAGTTAATCCACGTTTGACGTTAGTGTGATCCCGACGGGAAAAGAGCGCTTTAAAAGATTTTTCTAAGTGCTCCTACTGAAGAACAAAGTGCTTTATGTGCGCTTCAGTTTCATACAAATTTTAGCATATGGTTATATTTACGCAGAAGTCTCGGATCTTCTAATTTTTCGAATCTGCATTTTTCTTTGAATTTTCCCACTGGCATGAGCGACTCAAGGTTTGTGCTGATTTTTTAAGATATATTGGAGGACAGATGACATTTCCTCAGAAAGAAGGAAGTCAGTGCCGGTAAATTGGCACGGGGGCCGACACGCATTTTTCTTGCAAGGGGACCGCCAAGATTGTCCGCCTCCGATTTCAATGATTTTTATATATGTTATTATATTTGACTAAGTGAGTAATTACCCAAAAAGAATTCACGCAACGCTCAATAGTTTCAAAGTTGCTTCTACCAAGCAACTTAAATATAAATTCAGTTCGCATGCGGTTGACAATCATTGAAATCGGAGGCGGACAAGCTTGGCGGTTTCCTTGCAAGAAAAATGCGTGTCGGCCCCCGTGCCAATTTACCGGCACTGACTTCCTTCTTTCTGAGGAAATGTCATCTGTCCTCCAATATATCTTAAAAAATCAGCACAAACCTTGAGTCGTTCATCCCAGTGGGAAAATTCAAAGAAAAATGCAGATTCGAAAAATTAGAAGATTCGAGACTTCTGCGTTCTTGTTAGTCATGACAACTTCAAGTTTGTTTATGAACTGTCACTTGTGACAACTTATGATTTAGATTACAGACGAAGAAAATTAATTGTCTACTTTTTAATTACACTAGTCAACGAATTAAGTGTTTTTTTCTGCTTCTGAACACGTGATATGATATATGTATATAGGATTTTTTCAATGATGGCAATCTAATATTTTTATTTATTTATTTGATGATTTTGCGTAGTACATGGGAAATTGTATGTGGGGTAGTATTAATATAAAATTTTAAAACAAATGAAAGAGAAAAAATTATTCATATTAACAGAATTGAAAATAAAGATAATAATGAGTTTGAAAAATATTAAGAACAAAAAAGAAGAGATAAAATGCAAAAATTATAAATTACAAAAGGTCGAAATGAAAAAATGATAGTAGAAATGAAAAAATTATAGTAGACATGCTGTGTGAATTATATTATTTACTAGCTGGGTTACCCGGTTGCACCCGGTGTTGGATAAATACTTACTAATTAAACACTTCTCAAATGTTCTAGTTTGTTATATCTTAGAAATTGTTTCAACCCGAAAGCCCCTTTATGGATCCGCCATCTTGAATCTCCAAATCTTAATAATATTCAAAATTAGTGATCTTAAAATAATCATTGTACCCATTTTCATTGAAATCGAGAAATTTTGGTCGCCATATTGGGTCCGCCAACTTACCTCTAGAAATTTTGATAATATTCAAAGTTAGTGGCTTCAAAAAAATCGTACTAATTTTCATTTAAATCCGTCGAAATCGAGACATTCTGGTCGCCATGTTGGATCCGTCATCTTGGATTTGGAAATTATGATAATATTCAAAATGAGTGGCCTCAGAATAATCGCTCTACTAATTTTCATTAAAATCCGTTGAAATCGAAAAATGTTGGTGTTGGATCCGCCATCTTGGATTTGTAAATTTTAATAATATTTAAAATCATTGACCCCAAAACAATCATTGTACTAATTTTCATTAAAATCCATTGAAATCTAGAAATCTTGGCCACCATATTGGGTCTACCATCTTGTATTTGTACATTTTTATAACATTCAAAATCAGTGACCTCAAAACAATTATTGTACTAATGTTCATTAAAACCCATTGAAATCGAGAAATATTGGTCGCCATATTGGGCCCACCATCTTGGATTTGTGAATTTTGATAATATTCAAAATCAATGACCTCAAAACAATCGTTGTAATAATTTTCATTATAATCCGTTGAAATCGAAAGATCTTGGTCGCCATATTGGATCCACCATCTTGAGTTTCTAAATTTGGACAGCGGATTTGTAATCAGCATTCCGTAAAACCCCTAGTACTAATTTTCATGAAAATCGCTTCAAATTTGAAATTTTTAATCGCCATCTTTGATTCGACATTTTGAAACCCTATATATTATCCATATCCGCAAAATAACCTTGTTTCTTATGGCGGTATAGCCCATTTATTCCGCTCCACAGGACGAATTTGCTAAACTATCGCTTTTACGAAAAAGTGATGATTGTAACTGGGGAGGAATACCGTTCTTATGGTATCAAAATCATTATAGGGGCAAGAGCAAAATATTTAAGATATTTGCGTTCAAAAGTTACTCTTACTGCCCATCGAACAAATTACACGGAAAGTTGTGCTGTCAAGTCGACCTGCCGCTGCTGTTTTGTTCGGGTAAATGGTGAGAGTTGTGTTTAAGTGCAAGAAACTCTAATATTTTGTTGCTGTCACTACAAAGTTTTTCAGATCACTAGAAAGGTATTCCTCCATAGTTGTAGCTTGTAAAACATCATTTTCGCGTAAAAGTTATTGTTTAGCAGTTCAGGCGAGTGGAGTGGCTTACTTTGGATCATCCGCCATAAGAAGCAATGTTATTTCACGGCGATTCTCGGACTACATCACTACGTATGCATTTTCTACTTCACGGCTTGTGTTTATATGTATTCCCGTGGGGTTTTGGTTTTATCTACTACCTTTCTGCGTGTATGAATTTGACTTATAATTGTTTTTTTTTTCACTTTCGGTGTCCAAATTAACCCTGAGATATTTTATGACATGTTAACTAAACTCGAATCAGACTAACATACTTGTTAAGGGGGTAGTCCAGTGAAAACGACTGTTTTTTCAACGATTTTTTTTTCATATTAGAAGTCAATTTTTAGTAAACAACTTTTTGACATATGATAGTACAACTATTAAAATACACAAAAAAAATTTTTTGTTGTTGTTTTCGATGAGTCATCCCGACAAAATGGCCGCTCCAAAAAAAAAATTTTTTTGTTGGCGGACTTCGAATCTCTGCAACGGTTCATTTGAAACAATAAATTCAAATGAGGTTTTAATCTCTAGAACATTGGCTATCGTCGGAACTAGAATTATTAATTTTCAATAAAAAATAACAAAATGGCGGCATTTCGAATTTTTCGGGTGTTTTTCGGGTGCTTAATTTGTTTATAACTTTGTAAATAAACAATTGATTTTAATAATTCTAGTTCCGACGATAGATACACAATTAAGAAATATACAGCTAAATTTTTAGATCAATCGGAGCAAAAGACTCTGAGATCTGACGTCCGCCGAGTCAAAACATGCTGTTTTGAGAAAAACGCGTTTAAAGTTTTTTATGCGGAAAAAAGCTAAAAAAATTAATTTTACCTTAGTCAGCGATGCCTGCTCCATACATAACGCGATGCCTCCTCCATACATAACTAACCTTAAATACAAAGCAAAAGGACCTAGACCGTTATAAACCGAAAAAAAAATGGGCGAACCAAACAGAAATACAAGAGTCCTCCTTGCTCCGAAACACGCCAGGGGACCTTCGAGCGCTCGGATTCACGTCTCTCGAAAACTCTCTGTATCTTTAAAACTATTCAATATTTTGCTTAGATATTTTAAGGGAGTATTTTCTAGGTGTAGTAGAGTAGATTTGAGCAAAAAAACAAAAAACGAAAAAAAATTTTTTTTTCACTGGACTACCCCCTTAAACTAAAATCTGAATTTAAAGTCATAACGTGCAAATTTAAAGTTATTAAAAAAGTACTTCCGGTTTTGACGAGTTATTGGCCAATCAGAGGTCAAAAATCGCATTTTTGTAAAATAGATTTCAAACAAAAATTAAGTATTTTTTAACATAGAATCAACAGCTATGGAAAAGTTATAGTATATTTTTAAAAATAAATTTCCCGTCTGAATACCCTACTTTCGGTCAGAACCGGATGTTAACGATCACACTTTAAGCCTTAAGATCCATTTCGGGGAACCAAACGTTCCAATAAGAATTAAGAAGTCAGGAATAGGAATAACTTTTTAAAGGATCTAAAGGTTAATTTAAGTTTAAGTTTTTCTGTTGATTTTGTGCTTATATTAAACGAAATGAATAAATAAAAGCAGAGATTCATTTTGAGCGCCCGACCGAATATAAAAGAAATCGGAATTTGGCTCTGAACAGAACTAAAATGTCTACTCAAGTGGAATTAAATTTGCACGATCGCTAATTGTTTTGTGAGTGTAAAATTGCAATTTTTAACAGCATTAGTTCACTGTTAGTAGTAGTAAAATAATGGTGAACTGTATATTAAGTGCAATACACCCAAGTATGCTAACTACCTTTTTCCAACATAGAAGTCTTATCTGATGGTAAACTATCCACAAACAACGCACAGTAGTATCGTCTACAGAGTATCTGAGGCAGGAAATAAAACTTCGAACTGTAGAGCTCCCATTGTCCTGGCCCAAAATGACAAACGTCCCTGCTGTCCTTCAGGATTGTGCACGGTTTATGTGCAGTCGCCGGGAAAATTGGCCGCGTGGAGGGAAGAAGGCGCGGAAAGCCTTGACGGCGAGCAACGATTCCATTTCAAGGGGAATTGATGCCATTCAAAGTTATCTGCTAGATTCGCAGCGAATTGTGAAATTCGGCGAGTTCCGTCCTCGGACATTTGCTCCTGGGGCCGCGCTTGAACGTTTCGACTTCCTTCGACCTGACTGCCCTGAGGTGTGGGGCGCGGAGGACGAGCGGAGGCGCTAAGTAAAATCCACCGCCGGCCGAGCTCGCGGAGTCGTTTGTGTGCAAGTGGTGAAATTTTTAATTAAACAGTCGAATCGGTCAGATCTCGCCCTTTTAATTGAGATTTTTATTTAAGCAAAGGGCTCTTGCAATTGAATTTACTTGAGGTTTGGGGAAGATGAAACGGAAGTGCAACTGTAGAAGGAGACTCAATTCGATGGTGATAGCGTAATATTTTGTGCAACTTTGTAGAGGGGTTAGGCATGAAACATACAATAGAAAGAAAATTTACGACGACAGACTCCAGAAATAGCGAGCGTTTCTGTGATATAACGTGAATAGGGCTATAATATGCACCAGAGTGGCCTGTGAGCTATAGCCTCTTGAAATGTTCTCTCCAACCACAACTGTCGATTGACGCTAAAATGAGTATTGTAGCTTTACTCAGTCAGAAATTATACATCTATCCCCCGATTTGTTCGGTGCGATTTCGTTTTCACACGATTTTTAAAATAAGAGATATAAAAAAAAAATATTGTTGCATACATATTTGTACTACCATTTTTTAATTTGGTTCACAATAAAAATCATATAAGTAAGAGTTTATATATGATTGAGATTAATTAATAGTTTTTACCAAAATACCCCGAATGTTGAGCGAGCACTTCGATTACATCAAATACTTAACTCAATATGAGCAGGATTTCATTACCAATTCTGACCGATTCGAGATTTACTCTTATTCCTCTACTATCGAACCAGAAATGCTTTAAGTACTATTGAATAATAAAAGTTACATAATATCAATCAGAAAGAAAGGTGATGATATAACCTAAATTTTTGGTTAAATTTTTAAGGATATTGATTTCTTCTTTCTATGTGTAAAATGAATAACATATTTATACCTTATATATTTGTCATTTTATATATAGATTGCTATTTTTATGTGTTTTTTTATTTTAATATATTTACTTTTATTTTAATTTGAAATACGTATAAATGACTGAATTATGCACATTTTACTCTGTTCTCGATTTACACGGTATTACGTATACGAAATCCGAATTTCGAGGAACCTATCTACCTTGTAAATCGGAGGATAGGTATACAAATCGAAGGTTTCCAACCTCAATGAAACGATAACAAATCGGCAGCGCACCTCACTCCATCCCGCGAGTGATGTTACAATTCCCATCCTTTATAATAGTATAATGTAGTATAATTTGATTTTCATTGTAAACGATAGTTTTTGAGCTACAACACAAACCTGTATCCCTCGATTTCGTTATCAGTACTGATGAGCAGAATCGGTTTTGCAATCTTGGTCTCGGTCTTGCAGAAAGTCGAAGATCAAGACCAATACCAAATGCGAGATTTTTGCTGATTGAAAAACAATTTTTCTATTCTTAGTATCTTTGAAGAAGATCGCAAATTTTAAAAAAATTATCCTATCCTTAACATGCGATTTAGTGAAAAAGATCAAATTATTTAAAATTTTCTTTTGTAATGGATTTCCAAGTATGTTAAATTCCTTGGTACATTTTATTAATTATAATTATTTTTCCCTACTTTTTTTTTTTTTTAATTCCCCCATAGATTTTCGATGGGTTTTATATCAGGGCTGCAAGAAGACCAATCAGGGACATCTAAATCATAAATATTCTCTGTAACCGTCGCTTTACTGAGTGTAATGTATGCTTGGGGTCATTATCGTGTTGGTATTTCCAAATAACTGACAAATTGTCATTAGAGTATGGTTCCATTATATTTTCTTGTATGGATATGTATTTAAACTGATCCATTATACCTGTTAATCTGCGGGTTAAATTGGGCCAACACCATACCACTAGTAACAACCCCACACCATGACAGTTCCACTTTTGTGCTTTACTGTAGTGGTCATATCTTTTGGATAAATTCCAATCGGGGGAGACGTCGAATGTAAACTTTTCCATCACACCCTACTTTGTTGGTTTTATCAGAAAACACGATATTTTTCCAGTCCTTGACCATCCAAGACAAATTCTGAGTAGCAAATTCGATACGTTTCATCCTATTCCTCGTTGATTTCTTTCTTGCTATTCTACCAAAAAGATTTGCTTAATTTAATCTTCTTATATTTCTTACTGTAAAGCTGCCTTCATTTCCTTGAAAATTTTCATTAAAAATGTCCATTACACTTTTTCTTGGATCCTCTTTGGAGTATTGAAACCATCCGTCTATCCATTTGCACTGTAGTTTTTCTGGGTCTTTTTGCTCTAGCTACGTTTTCGATTGTTTTATGCTCTTTAAAATGTCTTATTGCTTGAAACACCATAATAAAGGAAATAAAATATTTCAAAATTCAAATGCTTGGAAATTGTATACTCCAAATTTGAAAGTGTTTTGTTCTACGGTTTTTAAGATATTGTAATTTAAAATCTGATTCTTAACTTTGGTTAAACATAACTTAAAAACAGAAGAACGAAAATCATTAAAATTTTAGATACATAATATAATAAATACACTGAGAATTTTTACTAGTAAAATTACAGTAAAAATTCCTATACCAAATATGGTCAAATTTACCAATATACTTGGTTATTCATACCAATTCAAAGGACATGTAGTCTTATTTGGTTTAAGACTTGTGAAAATTGATAACTAAAAAAATGGTATGACTTTGGTTTTATTATTTGTTATGAAACAACCTCAACTTTAAAAGTAAGGGTAGAGAATCATAGATAGAATCCAAAAATTCCCGAAAAAAAAAACGGCACATATGAGAGTTTTTTAATAAAAATAATATCACAACTTTTTTTTTTATTACGTATTAAGCAAAGAAAAATAAGTTTTTATTACGTATTAAGCAATGAAAAATAAGTTGCGAATAATTTGTAGCGAAAAATTACCTAAACGAAACTCATTGTATTCGATTGGAGTAGTAAAAATGTAGAAATTTAGCCGCTTTCGCTCGATGACTTAAATTTGACGTTCAACAGGTCTATTTCAACTAGTTCGAGTATAGATAAACAACTCTATTGCGATTGTCGATTGTCGATTGTCAACACCATCGATAACAAGCGTCTGTTAAATCGACACTTAGCAATCACAATCGACATTCACAATACCAAACTTCATAATCGACGAACGATAATCGATAAGCATCGTTTATCGACTGTTTTTCGACAATCACAATAGGTTGGTTGGTTGGTTTAAGTGGCTATTCTTACGACCTCGTCAGAACCCAATTAGCACTACAAGGCGCCATTTTGATACCACAAGAGACTATGATCTAGGTTATTGGTGTGTGTTTGGGGTAGTTTAGTATCACAATAGTAGGTCCGAAAATTAATATTTTTCTCTGAGCGCCTTTTCTTATTAAACTCATTCATTACACTGACCAACACCACTTTAGATGTCCAACAAATGACAATTCATTTTTATAGGGTTTTTTTCCGTAGATTACGAATTCGCAAACGGTAATGTTCAATTAGCTCTCGTTTTCGAGAAAAATAGAGTTAAAAAGTGCAAAAGACCGTATTTTGGCTATTTTTGAAAAATCATTAAAAAATAAAGGATCGTGATAGGAACTTGTACCGTAGCTCAAATGAAGAGTTGAACCTTAAGTTATAATATAAAAATATAAAAAGTTTTCAAATTTTTCCAAAACATTCCGTTGAAATTAATTTTTTCTATGTATTGATTATTTCATACAACATATAGGAAATTTAGACTTCACCTGGCGAATCGTTACGAAAAATGTGTTCCCCAAGATATTAAGTAAAGATTAAAGATTGGTGCTTTTTTGTATCCATAGATTAGGATTCAGGTTTTAATTTAAATCATATAATGACCTTGAAAATCCGTTATTTTTTAATGATAATTCAAAAATGGCCGAAATACGGTCTTTTGCACTTTTTAACTCTATTTTTCTCGAAAACGGGAGCTGATACAATAAAACTGAGGGTAGATTCGAAATCAGTGACCTCGAATTAGTAAACAAACATTAAAATATTTTATGCAAAAAAAAAAAAACTTTGATTTTGTTGTGCTGTGTTATCAAACGACTTTCGTAGATGAGCAAAAATAAATCTTTTAACTAGCTATAAATGATGTTAATTAATTCTCATTGTTCGCAAACAATTTGCTAGAGGATTTTAAAAAAAAACTGGGTGTGTTGTAACTTTTTATACCAATTAAAAGTTCTCCCTTTGCTCGGGGCAAAACAAAAAATAAAAAGAAGCCTGGCATAGAACAAAATTCGAAATTGCCTCCTCCACTTCAGTCAATTTCTGGATTTGTTTTCGACCGCAGTCGCTATTTAATGTTTTTTTCGGCGGACTCCAAGAACTGAGGGACTGAGTCTGGGGCTTATTGGAAATTCATTAAAACGAAATCCTGCCGCTGAGGCGCTACATTCGCAGGATGGATGGCTTCCTTTCTCGCTGCACGTCACCACGACACGAGTATCAAAAATAGCGCAAAAGGCCACAGTTGCAACTCCGTCAGCTCCGAGAGCTAAATGTTCCTCGACCTGATCCCAAAATCAACATGTGGCCGAACAATAGAGGCCCGCATTTGCGTCCCCAAACTCGGCTGGGAGGCGTTCCGAACGAACAAGGGCTGTCCTCCACGTGCGGCTGACGTGACGAAACCTGCTCCAGGTATGAAATCCTGGAGTCGTCGAATTGTTTACTGAAGCGCTTGAATGGTTTTTCGGCAATTGAATTAATTTTTAAAAATTGATTAGCTGTGACCAGTCTTTTTATGTAAATAGTCCGTGGGCGAGCCAAAGATTGGTACGGGCGACTGGCTGAATTTTTTAGGCCACCACTGTACACGATGGCCTGTTTTAATATTTTAGTTGGACTGAAATTCATGCCGACTCCATGGGGCCGCATATTGGAATTGTTTGGAATAAATTCGGCGATTTCTCATAATTGAACTCCTGGGACAGGTGGGGACCTTTTTCAAGAATAAATGGCGCAATATAGAAATTGAAGGGTTCTTTTGGGAGTAATGTGTTGTTTGCACAGATAAAAAAATTACATTTTACTGCAAAATCATACTATTTATACATATCATGTGCAAATATGTACTTTTTCCGGGACAAGAATTCGGTAATCGTATCATACGTTTTGGAAATGGAATGCAAATTGACTGATTGAATTCACCGACGAGAGAAAAGTGTTAGTCAGTTCAACAAAAACATATATTAAGTCAAACTTTTCGTTTTCTTCAATAATAGCCGAGGCGGCCATTTAAATTAATCATATTCAATAACTAATCGTAAGGTTTACTCTTTCCAATAATCCACAAACTTTAAAAAATACTAAACAGTATTTATTTTCTAGCATTTTTAAAAACAGGCCAGCCGATGTCCGATAACGCGTTATTTCCACTTTTAGAACTATTACTACTATTAAAGAGTCAGAGAATATTCTGTTTTAAGTTTATCCAACTAAAGTTTGCAGACTTAAAGTCAAAGTGTAGTCTACCTGATCGATTGCAAAAGCAAGTTTTTCTTAAAACTCTAAATGTATGAATTTTACAGAATATTTCTTTCAGCTTAAATTTATCATATACTATTAGATAAAAAGCTTTCATTGGCACATTGCCACGATTTTGATAAACGTTCCATACAGTTTGAAAAGAAAAACAGAAATACGAATGTACCAAACGCACTTTTTAACTCTAGTTTTGGTTTTCAATTTCATAATTTCTGAAAGAAGTTTTATCGAAATCGAAATTATCACAAGAAACGAAAGATTATAAAATGCTATGAGCAATTTAGAGTATTCACCATTTTTTCAAATCAGTATTTTTTAAAAGTTACTAGTGTTGGATAATTTAATGCAATATATAAAATGTAATAAATATTTTGTTTCTAATGGTAAAAATGTTATCAGCAATGTTTACAACAAAATATCTCTTTTCAGAGAATGGTAATATCTTCAAAATGAAATTTTTCCGATTACTCAATCAAACATTATTTGACAATAGTCTTATGCCCTAGGCAGACAGCACACATAAATTACTAATTAGTGCTAATTACTTATTTAGGTGCTGTCTGTCATGGACTTATCATCATAATGGCTGCTAAATGACGAAAAACTTGATCATTTATGACTTACTAAATGACCATAATTTCCTGATCATTTATACCTAAATGAGTAATTAAATTAGTGCGCTCTCTGTCTAGGGTATTAGTTTAAAAAAAGAAATCTCCAACGTATTGAATGCTTAAAATCCGTCATAAAATAGAAGCAAATAGTTAATAGACAACAAAGTGCGGATTCTACAAATATATTTTTTGTTTTAGATATGTGAAGGAACTAGTTTTAGTTTTGTTCCTAGATTCAAAATTATTTATTTATTTATAGAACTAGATACATTATTTTAGTCTTATATAATCCCACAGAGGTACTTCTACCTGTACGTGGGGCTGGTGTAAATACAAAATTGCTTAATTCAAAACTTAAAACTAAAAAAATCTATACTTTAGTTATGAAAAAAATAAAGTTCCTGTTGCTTGCTTTCATTACATTTTGCATTTTTTGTCTTTATATGACAGTGACAGTTTTCATTAAGGTAAATTTAATGAAAAATAATTAGTTTTTATCCACTTTCTAAGTTTTCCTTTCCTAGTTTTTAGGCTGTTAATTCTTTTTAAATCTGTTGGAAGATGGTTAAATATAGAAACTGATTTCATGTAGCTATGTTTGCTGCTTACATTTTTCTTCCTAGCCGGCACCTGAATGTATTTTTTCCTAGTTCTACTGCTAGACGATTTATAGGGATCACTTAATGTCGTATAGTGAAATAAGAGAGATGTGAAAGCAAAATTTTGTTCCAACTTTAGAGGGTGATTATTAATAATAAACTTATTTTTTGATATGATTTTTAAGATTATTAGTAAATTATTAGAATATGCATCGCCCCAAGCAATAGTTGTATAGCTTATCAGACTATGAAACAAAGCATAGTATATCATTAAAAGAGTATCAGTTTGCATAATTTTAGATAGTTTGTAAAAAATAAAAAGTAAATAAATGTTTTTGTTTAGAATGTACTCTACATGTTTTTGCCAAGTTACTCGATAATCTATAATACCGCTCTACTGATTAATTGATTGTTTATTTTAATGTTAAATAACTGTCGTACACTATTGGAGTAATTTCCATAAGTCATCACAACAGTTTTTTTTTTACATTTAAAGTTAATGTATTTAGCATTAACCATTCATATACAATTTTGAAAAGAGTATTCATATTGCTTTCAATTAATGACCATGTTTTACCTATTGCAACTTAAGCTGTATCATCAGCGAAAGATACAATGATTTGTTCTTGTATTTTAGTTAGTAAGCCATTAATGTATAGTATAAAAAGAAGAGGTCCTAATATGGTTCCTTGTAGAACACCTGTTTTAATTAGTAGATATTCACTGTATTTTTCATTAGTTTTGACTCTTTGGTATCTGTTGTTCAAGTAGTCTGCCATGAGTACATTAGCACTGCCTCTAACGCCATAATTGTAAAGTTTTGTTAGTAATTTAGTACTAACAATAGGCTTACTGGGAAATAGAGAGCTGGAATCTGATTATGTAATCCCATCTGTGAGATTATTACTCAACTGATCAACAGCTGATGAGTTGAATATTGAATATCAATAAAATTTGTAAAAGAGATAATTGAAAATGACGGGCTATCAAACTATAAACTTTATGGAATTTTCATGGAAGAATTTGGTACCTGTAGTTTTTCGGACTTACTAGTTGAAATACATTTATCAGTTTTAAACGCTCCACTTTCAAATTTTAAACTTTATGGGATTATCATGAAAATAAGTATACTTATTGATCGATATTTTATATTTATACATAAATGTATGAGATTTTTAATTATATGAGTTTAATTTATATTGTATGTACCATATATCTATATTTTTCTCCAACTATTCTTTTAAATACGTCAGTTTTATATTGAAAAATAAATGTGTGCTAGCAACGATAGTCGAGGGGAAGTTAGTTCTGTTTTATTTTGTGTATTACTAAAATTCTTTACTATAGTAGAAATTTGTTGATTAGTTTATTAACTATTTATTTATTTTTATCTGTTTTCAGATTTTGTGTTGGCGATCGGTTTTACTTGTGCGAGAACAAAATCCTTTGCGAGTACGACTACGAGGAGCGCTTAGTCTTTGCATCAATGGCGAATCATCCTATGCTGAAGAGACACGCCAGCTCGATGGCGCAAAATTCGCCACCTGCCGGGCTGCTGGGCGGCGGCGGTCCACAGGGTGCAGCGTCCAGCGGCCAGCGGACACCGGGTGACCACAATAACAACAACGGGCCGCAGACGACAAACAGCGGAGCACCCTTCGGGACTCCGTCGCATATGAAGAGTTCCCTTGGGACGTCCAGTTAAAGCCGGCGAAAAGTGCAATCGCAGTACTGTTTGGAGTCCGAAGACCCTTTTGTCTGGCAACATTCACGCAAACGAAGTAGTTGAAATTTTTGTAAAAATGAGAAAAATGTTTGTTTTTAGTTAAAGCGACAAGGAGCTGGTCCCGCACGCGTAGGTGCTGCCACCTTCGCTGGTTTTTGAGCTTGCTTGACGAAGAGGTTTTTGTTGTGGCACTCCTCCGGGAGGGGTGGTAGTGGCGCTTCCGCGGCTGGAATGGCTTGGGGTCTATATGACCCCAGGCTCGAGCGAACATTTGATGTGTGTAAATACGATTTATTGCAAAGTTAAGGAATTCTATGTTGGGGCTATTTCCAGCGCAGTAACCTGTCGCGGTGCAATGCTTCTAATAATTTGGTTAGGGCGGCCGAAAGTCGGCGATCCCGCGGATCTTCCGTGATCTTTAATTGTTGTTTTTTTGAAAAACAAAGAAACATTTTTTTATTTTCGCTTTACAAATACTCTGTGCCAAATAACGTAGTTTTTATTGAACATTTTGTGTATTACCCGAGGCGA
The DNA here is from genome assembly GCA_949715965.1 of Dysmachus trigonus. Lineage (NCBI taxonomy): Eukaryota > Metazoa > Arthropoda > Insecta > Diptera > Asilidae > Dysmachus > Dysmachus trigonus. The sequence goes on along the minus strand of OX454323.1, from coordinate 55,019,333 downwards.
GGAGAGATGGAAATTGGAATGTATTTAGTCGTCCCCACCGAACGTTTTGTTGAATGATTTCGTCATGGTCCGCCTGTTTCTCACCAATTCATTCCTACCAAACGATGACTCATACTTAGTAATGATTTTGTAAATAGTTGTTAATTATTTTTAAGTTGAGAGGCTAAGAAACCTTCACACACAAGGAAGCAGTCCTGTAAGTCGTTCCGTTTGCTTCTGACTCTTCCTAACCACGACGCTCTTTTCACTGAGGTCTAGACGAAAGTATAAATCTAATGCAAAACAATAATGTAAATAAGAAGATCACTACTTTAGGTAATTCGTAGCTGTTTTTACTCTAAAGCCAACCAATCGAAGGGAACTATTTCAGTGCAGGAGCTCAGGTGAGCGGAGCTGCCGTTGAGACGGTAGTCTTCGAAGAATGGTATTCGTAGCGGGAATCATTTTCCATTATTACTTGTATGTAACCAAACACTCAAACCAAAGGAGAATAAATATCGAAAAATCTTAACATTATCTTTCATTTACTTATGTTTTTTTCAACCATCCTTTTTCTAACCCGATTATTAATAAGGAGACACTGAAGAAAAGCTCGGATTTGTTTTAAAGACCCAACGGGTAAGTATGTACTACATATGATGATTGTGATCACTTTCTAAGTAGTGTTAATCTAACTTTATATCTAAACTAGCTGACCCGGCAAACGTTGTTTTGCCATATTAATTATTTCTAGTGAATATTTTGGTAGTTAAATAAAAAATAACTAACTTATTGTAAGTATGTGGGGATGGGTACTATGACTGAAAGAGGAATAGAGCGCTGTGGACAATGAGGGCCTATAAAAATAACAAAACAACAACTATTTCAATGTTCTTCATTAACTTAACTTACATATTTAAAGTTTGATCTCTTAAAAGTTAAATGTAAATTTAAAAAAGTGATACATATTTTTTATATTAAATTATGACAGTTTAAAAAAAAAATCAATATCAATCTCGAAGAGCAATCGAGTGTACGACGTTTTTTGTCAGTCCGTCTTTAGCCAACACAAACAAACTGGATGGTTTGCCCACGCGAGAACATGCCACGTATAATTGCTACGATCGATGCACAAACAATAATAATGGCCGAAAACTGTAGGGAGTGAGAGAAAGCTTATTGTGTGAGAGAGACAGGAGACCGGCTTCTTTCTCATCCCTACGGCGTACTGTTTGCTGGGTGAAAGGTGACACCTGTAGACGCCTGGCGGGGATAACTGATTGATTGATAATTTATCAGTTATCGACCACTGAGAGGAAGATTTCAACTTTAAAGATGCAATGTCGACTGGACGGCAATCGATTATTACAATGGATTATAACAATCGCATTTTCTGTTTTCACTAGGTTAAATACAGACAAATTTATCGTACGACAATGATAAATCAACTGTCATCTTGCAACTGCGCATCTGTGGATGAAAGTAAAAATACTAATATCGCTATTAAAAAATAGGGGTTGGTGGTAGAAGGGTGATAATTCCGGGTTATAAGTGTTTTTTGATGCCAAATCATAAAATTGTTGTCAAAAACATTAAAAATAAAAATCTGGAGAGGGCCACCCTTATCACCTAGGTCCTAGGGGTATACAAAATAGCCTACGACCTATTCTCAGACCTACCAAATATACACACAAAATTTCATAAAAATCGGTGTAGCCGTTTCGGAGGAGTTCGATAACAAACACTGTGACACGAGATTTTTATATATGTAAATAGATGTAAAACTATCTTATTTTTCCAAAAATTAAACCCAATTTTTTCAACTGTTTAATAAATAATGCATGTATTGTATATAATACAAGAGTTTAAGAAGTTAAAGAACTAAAGCTGATAAAAATTAACGTTTGTATCCTATATATTAACAATTTCAAATTGCTTCCGCTACCTCGGATTCATAAAGCATAACTTAAAACAGTTTAAAGTCATTCATACACTCAAAAAGTTTTATTGTCTCTTAGTTCGTTTAATATTGGAATGCAATATGCACAAGTCATATGATTACCCATTTCAGGATCTAAATAAAGACGTGTAGTTAGTTGTGCTTTATTCGTAAAAGAAATAATTCTCCAGAATTTTTGCAATTAGTTCTTCTATAATGCTGTCCTGCTGTATGCATCGCAACACAAAGCTAATCATGGTAATTGTGAACCAAATTCAAAATGTATTTTTTATTTCAATAGTTACTATTCAATGACTAATATCACTATGACCAAAAAAATATTTGAATCAACTATTTTTGAGAAACTTAATGCTAAATAAATTTATTTGTTAAAAGTAAATGATATATTCTATTCATGTCTGTTAGATCTTTGTAATCAATTGACAATAAATATATATTATCCGATTTTTTATCCAGAATATTAAAGATATTTTTTAAATATAAGTTATTTATTCAACTTGGAAATTTTCTAGCCTTTTCATATAAACGAATTTAGCGATAAATATGGAACATCGTTGTAAGAAATTTGAGGACGCGCTAGTACCAGTCGTTTGCTAGTTGTAGTAATGAAAAGTACAAACCTTTAGTATTTATGAGATTATAACATTTTGTTTTCAAATTTGCATAAAGTTAGGTTTATATTGTCTTACATAAATTTTTATTTACAAAAGCGGATACAAATGGTAGATCTAAAATGCAAATTTCAAATAAAAATTTAATATGGACATGTTAACAAAGGATCACGCTTGTACTACAAACTAATACATTTTTTATTTTAGGCTATTTAACGAAGAATATTCCTAAAATAACTAAACTTAAAGATTAATATAAAAGTCGGCCTATTTCTATTACGATTTTAAAATTGTCAATGCCATATTTTATTGCATGTGAGTAAGAAATGCATGCGCAAAACGAGAATTTTGTATACGCAAGCTCAATTGTACGATTCGAATAGAAAATTGGGGCGATTTTCTTCCAAAATCGTATATAAGGGGTTTTTGGGGGTGCTCTTTCAGAATTTGGCATTTGTTTTGCATAAAAGCTTTAAAAAGCCTATTATTTTTGGGGTTAAACAAAAAATGCTGGTCTTTTCTCTTTTCCAAGTTGATTATCTTGACGTTGTTGCTTTTGGAATTTCTACACTTTCTCAAACCATAGTTTTGAATTTTTTTTTTGCTTTGGTTTTTGCAAAATGGCCATCTTGTACAGCAATGTAATAAACAATTTTGGATTCTTTTACACGAAAAGGATCAACTTTACAAAAAAATGTTATAGAACAAAAAATGCTTAAAATTAGCCCAAGACTATTTTTGGTTTTTTGGATTTGGCAAATTTTTGAAAACTTCAAAAATGTCCCGAAAAATCCTGAAAAAAATCACACGTATTCTTTGACTAATTATAAGCACTTTTTGTCCTATAAAAAGTATTCCTAAAAGTTATCCTTTTTGATTAAAAATATCACCAAATTTCATCATACAAAAACCCCTTATATACGATTTTGAAAGAATATCGCCCCAATTTTCTATTCGAATCGTACAATTGAATTTGCGTACACAAAATTCTCGTTTTGCGCATTAATGCGTTAATGTAAAATTGTTTTGAGGGTTTTTAAGAAAACTGGAAAAAACGATAATTGTCTTTATTGTTGGATTTTCCTTTCAAATTTTAGTATCTCAATTTTAGTGATTTTTGTCATTTCCAAGGCAGAAAAAGTAAAATTTGTATTATTTTTCCAATGTAATCAAGTTTGTATACCTACGTGAGATGCTATTTTTAGAATGTGTATAAGAGAGGAAAGGTGGAATGTTTATATATTTTTAATACGAAAATTAAATCTTTAAAAATTAATACTATATTAACGAAGGTTTTGAGGATAAAACTTTTGTTGTTTCAAAGGCACAGATTTATAATAGTAATAAATTTTCTGTTTGATTTGCATAAATTGTCATCGGAGTTCAAATATCATTGCTTCTAGTCTATGCAATTTGTTTTGTAATTTGGTATTTTAGTAGTAAAGTACAGCATACAAAATAAAATAAAATATGATTCGAGATATTTACACCTTAATAATTAGTTAATTTGTATTGCGAAGTGATGTTGTCTAGAATTGGAAGGTAAGTTTTCATATTAATTAAAATATTTTATTTAAAGAGATGCGTTGTTCATAGCTGCGCTCGATCAATTTTTTCGTAGGTAATGAAAGCTTACGATCAATTGCATTGTAGTACAAAAAAGCAATGATTTAATACCACACATCGTATATAGAATTTCCTACCATAATATTATTTTTTCACAGGCATAAACAAACCAAACTGTGTTACATTTTGTAAAAAAAAATTAAAATATGTAGTAAAATCTGTCTTTTAGTTACAACTTGCATAGTTAGTGATAAAGAATTATTAGTTGTAATTATCCGAAATACAAGTATACTTGTAGGCCGTCGCAAATTATGTTGCGGGTTTCATTAGCTTTTTCAGTACAACTTTAAGAAATTAAAGGTGACCCAGGCCCAGGTTTGGTAAGTAGTATCTATAACAAAGTCTTTTTCGTTTGATGGACGTGAAAAAGATTACTTTAAGGCAAAATATTTTAGTGTTGTAATGTGGTCTTATCAATATATCAATACTGTTATTAAACGTGATATTAATACACTACTTTCTCCGTATTCCACTCTCAAGAAAGCACAGTTATCGAACAAGTGGAACCTTAGTATTAGAATAGAGGTAGTACCTACACGAATGAGTTGCACATCTATGAGGTATTCAAAGAAAAATTGGTTTTGAACTGTGATAATAATAAAAAAAGAAAATAAGTGTGAATTAATTATACAGGGTGTTTGGCAGAAGGACCGACAAAATTTGTTGGTGGGTTGGTGGGTCATTTCTAATTTTTTACCGATGAGACCTAAATCGTATGTGAACCGGTTACTGATATACGACTTGTTCCAGTTTATTTAAAAAAATGCCCTAAATTCCCCCTTCAAACCCTCATAACTGCTTTGTTTGTGGTCACAATAGCATGAAATTATTTTTTATTGCATGTTTGATTTATGTTTTCCATCTAAACAACAAAATTTGATGTAGTTAATTAACAAAAAAAAGCACATGTGAGCTTCCAAAATCCAAAAAACAGGTAATTGCGTGAAGAAATAGCTTTTTTCAAAATTAATTTTAAAATAACAAGCTGCAACTGAGAGCTTCGTTTTCTTTTAAAAAGTTCCTTGGTTTACGCCCGTTCCAACGATATGCCACATGTAAAATAAAGCCAGTCATTAAAGCGGTAAAAATTAAAGATTCACTGCAAGGTCCTAACAATTTTTTTATCAATTGCTGATTACGAAACCAGTTTACGTACAAAACAAAGCGCCAAGCGGTGATCGTAAGCAACTATTTATTTATTTTAACAATTTTATTTATAGGTAAAAAATTAGAAATGAACCCACCAACAAATTTTGTCGGTCCTTCTGCCAAACACCCTGTATAACGAGCTTCTAACGTACTATATTATATGCATATAGAAACAGAACTTCATAGAGTTTTCTATTGTGCAGTTAGGCACAAAACCTGCGGATTGTTAAAATCGAATGGCAAACAAACGAGAGATTGCTTATACAATTGTTAAAGTTATAACTATTCATAAATGCAATTAAACAATTCCAAATATCAATCAATGCGTGAATGCAATAGATCAGTCTTTCACAATTGATCTTAGAGTGCGCAGTTTCTATAAACGCAGTTTCTTTTTGTAGTATTACTAGTTAAACGCAAAGTAATTTTGCAACTTTTTAGCAAACAATTCATGTGAGTTTCATATTTATTGTCTAACTCTAGCTTAATTCTATATAATTGCTGTTATTTCTTCAGATTTATTGTAATGCCCCGTGAAAAGGTCCTTGACAACGACGATCGCGTCAGAATCCGTGCGTTTAGGGAAACTGGCCTTGGTATAAGAGAAATTGCAAGGAGAATTGGACGTTCAGAATGTGTGGTGAGAAATTTTATTAAAAAGGGCAATCGTAATGAATTATGGGATCATCTAACAGGGAACACAAAAGTTTCCAATCAAAATATTGGGAACATAAGAGAAGTAGTTATGAAAAAAAAGATAAGTGCATATCAAATTATAGCGGAATTACAACTCCCAATTAAAGGAAGAAGAGTCCAACAAATTTTGAAGGACACTACTTATATTAAATATAAGAAACCGACCAAATCTTTCCAACTGCAAAAGCATCATAAATATGCGCGCCTAGATTTTGCTAGAAGCCACATGAACTGGGACGAAAAGTGGCAAAACGTTATTTTTTCTTACGGAAAACAATTTAATTTAGATAGCCCAGATGGATTGAGTACTTATTGGTATGATTTAAGGAAGCCCGATTCGCCTCGTCTAAGTAGTAATTTTGGTGTTGGTAGTTTAATGTTATGGGGTGCCTTTTCTTATCAAGGAAAGTTATTTTCACGCTTTGTTCCCACCCGAATGAACTCTGCCATATATACAGACCTGCTGGAGGAATCTCTTATTCCATATTTAGAAGATAATATGGAAAAAGATTTGATTTTTCCACAGGATAACGCCGCTGTACATTCTTCTGCCAAAACAAGACGATGGTTTAGTGAAAGAAATATTCCCGTAATGGAGTGGCCATCATGTAGTCCGAATTTAAATCGAATGGAGAACATTTGGGGAATCATGGCACGAAGAGTTTACACAAATGTTGGACAATTTTCTTCGTTATCTCAACTGAAAGCCGATATTTTGAAATGCTGGAATGATATTGATGAACATTTGTTTAAAAAGTTAATAAATTCGATGTCTAACAGGTTTTTCAAGTTATAACTAACAAAGGAGATAAAACACAATATTTAGAAAATATACAAAAATTAACTTTTCACCAAGCTTTTAAAATAAAGACTATAATATAAAGTGAGTTTATAGAAATTGCGCAGACAAAAGAGACTTTTAATTATATTTATTTTTATTATAAAGTAATTACTTACTTTAATGAATGTTTTATATTATTTAATTAATATTTACCAATGGGCAATTTATGCAATATAATCGGTTTTGAAAAATAAAAAGTAGTTTTCTTTAAACAAGAATAAAACTGGCTGCGCTTATAGAAATTGCGCACACTGTATTTACTAAACTAAATTAGTTTTCTACGACTAAATGAAATAAATATTATTACTCTTTTATAATCGCGTCTACCAGGATCCGAGCATTTTAGGTAAGCAAAAACTTGAAATGTTCCCAATCAGGGGAGCTATCTAAATCACGTCTTAAGTGCTTCTGCTTATTATAATCGTTAAGAGTGCTCTTAATCTTCCCATTAGAGTTTGTCCATGAGGCTCACCTTTGCCTAATCCACGGAATTCATTACGCCTTCCAGCTCTTTAAGGCATTAATTAATGAAGATTATTCGAAACAAAGTGGGACTGTTTCGCACAAGAGCCCAGCTCTCATTCGCAGCACTAAACCCCCGTTCGTAATCAAGGGGAGCGGATGAGAACGCAGCCTAAGTGGCACTTGTATAATTTAATCATTAGCAGAAGGCGGTTAAATCTTACATACTAATTCTGGAAAATTTGTCTTTTGAAACTTTCACCTAGCGGGGGATTAGTCCGCCGTCGGGGACCTCTTGAATATTCATACACCGCTCCGCATGAGGCACTTCATACGGAGGCTTCCTTCGCATCGATTTTTGCCAGCTCGATGTCTAATGTGAAAATAACTTTCTCCGGCATGGGGAGTTTTGCCGCAAATTATTCCTTTCACCTTGCAACTGAGACGCATTCTCTGCTCCATATTCATATATAAGAAAGATCCTGGCAAACTTTTGAGGTGTTTCGTAAATTGCAGGATTAAAAGTTCCTTCAGCACTTACGCCGGGGACTAACAACCCTTGGCCACTGTCGGAACTGTTCCCAACAAGGTAAGAAGGTGAATAAATTTGCACCATAATTAGCATAAATTTTGATATGAAGAACGTTGTTTTGTAAGGCCTCCTCGAGGATTAAGTCGTTTGAAAAGTGCACTCTAAAGGTCCCAAGATGAGTCACCGCCTCGGGGCGCATATTTATGTAATTGCGAGAATATTGGCAAAGTCATTTCAAGTTTCTGAAACTTCATTTACCGCATAGAATACATATCCCTGGCGGCAGTGTGATCGAGGCCACAGAGCGGCAAAAGTTCTGAGCTAAAAGCCGTACATCATCAGTTTCTGAAGATTTAAGATATCGAACGGAGCAATAACAATAAAGACGTAGACCAAGAGCAAGACCAAGACCAAGACAAGGAAGAGCCCCGAGGATATCCGAAATTAATCAAAACTATTGTTCGGCATCGGCACTAACTTCTGCGGCTCTTAACTCCTCCCCGGGGACCTTCCACCGCATTGATATTTATTTGCCAGTGGAGGCTTATCGCTCCTATCGTCTCTTGTGGCTTTTTATTAGTTCCATTAACTGTCGCTGATAAGGACTCTTTGTGGGTAAGACAAGGACTACTAACAATTCAGCAATCTCTTGGTGATTTGTAAGCTGAGGTTTCCACATTTCTGTAAAGTTTTACATTTCATTTTGGAAATCTCCGTATCATTCATTCGGCAGTTACTACTTTTACCGCACAACATCTTCGAAACTTCTTATCTATTTTCTTGAATTAAATTTCAAATACAACGAAGGTATATCGAATCTTCGCATTACAGAAACCTAATTTTGTTTACTGAATGCTCTACGTCTTTAACTGATTTTAGAAGACATATTCTCAGTTCAGTTCATATTATATGTATGTTTACTGAAAAAATCTTTTTTGTGGAAAAATTCAAGTGATTTAAAATTTCTCACTGATTTCACGACTTTTCGTTTTGTTTGGAAAATTGAAAACATTTATTATCGCAACAAACAATTTGGAAGTGCCAATTCTTAGGCAAATTTAAAATATAATTTTAAAGCTTTTATTAGCTTTTTCATAAAGAAATCTTTCGTTTAAAAGGTTTATAACAGATTTTTCTGATCATCATCATTTCTAATACAGGGTGTTTTGCAGAAGGACCGACAAAATTTGTTGGTGGTTGCTGGGTTGATTTCTAATTTTTTGCCGATGAGACCTAAGTCGTATGTGATCCGTTTACTGATATACGACTTGTTCCAGTTTATTTAAAAAAATGCCCTAAATTCCCCTTTCAAACCCTTATAACTGTTTTGTTTCTGGTCACAATATCATGAAATTATTTTTTGTTGCATGTTTGATTTATGTTTTCCATCTAAACAACAAAATTTGATGTAGCTTATTAACAAAAAAAAAGGACATTTGAGCTTCTAAAATCCAAAAAACAGGTAATTGCGTGAAGAAATAGCATTTTTCAAAATTAATTTTAAAATAACAAGCTGCAACTGAGAGCTTCGTTTTCTTTTGAAAAGTTCCTTGGTTTACGCCCGTTCCAACGATATACCACATGTAAAATAAAGTCATTCATTAAAGCGGTAAAAATTAAAGATTCACTGCAAGGTCCGAACAATTTGTTTATCAATTGCTGATTACGAAACCAGGTTACGTACAAAAAAAGCCGTGATCAACAACTATTTATTTATTTTAAGTATTTTATTTCCAAAAAAATTAAAATGAATGAATTAGAAATGAACCCCCCAACCCACCAACAAATTTTGTCGGTCCTTCTGCCAAACACCCTGTATATTATTTTATAGTGCTCTTGCAAAATACCACCTGAAAATTACAAAAAAAAAAACCTCCCTTCCTATTGTATTTTGGAGTTAAAAAAAAAAAAAATACCAATTTCTGAGGATCAATTTTATAAAAAATTCAGCAGTTTTTCAAAAACACTGTTTTGAGAACTAAAGAGTTGTAAATAAATTAAATTCTGAAAATAAATAAGAGTGAAACTTATGGTCTTATACCTATACTAGTGTCAATGCTTATGTTGGAGTTAAAAATATTTCCCATCCCTTTTTGGTTGTTATAAATGATAAAAAGCGGAAGATGCACAGTATTCATTATATAAAGTAGCAAATTAATATAATTTTTATATATTCTAGCTCTACAAACTTTTCCATGTGATGTAAAAGAGTGACAGGGATTAAATTAAGATTGATTATCTTATGTAGGTGGTACTTTATCCCATGAAGATCAGACAGGTAGCCTACCAACAATCTGTGATCCAATTTTCTTAAAACGTTGATTTTAGTGTAGGCATAGGGTCTGACAAGCTCTTGCGATGGTGAATTCAAACTACTCAATGTCCAAAAGTAATTTATTTTATTTCTTTTTATAAAGTTATTAATAAACTTAAACTGATCAATGTCCAAGAGTAATAAAGCAAAAACTGAATCAGGGAGAGGAGGAATCTGTGGGTACATTTTAACCAATTGAACTATTTTATCAGTTTCCTTTTGTTTGTTTGGTTATCAAAAATAAGTAAGCAGCTCTTTCAAATATTCCTTTCTGAAATGTGCTTTCCACCCCTGGTATATACTACCTTGATCAAAAAGTTTCAGGAATTCATTCAGAATATTAAAAATATAAGTTTATTCTATATTGTCCCCTTCAAATTACTTTCCATCAGCTGCAATGCACTTATTCTAGCGCTTGATTCAATCCTCAAAACATTTTTGGTACTCCTTTTTCGCTATGGCCATCATAGCCATCTTCGATTTCTCCATTATCTCTTCTTGGCTTCTAAAACGCGTTCCCCAGAGCGGTATTTTAGTCATACTCATAAATCCACGTCTCGTCTCCAGCAATTATGCGTTGGATGACTGTTGGGTTGTAATTCAGTCATCGAATCATGTCTTTCGCGACGTCAACGCGGTCCCTTTTTTGTATGAAATCCAGTTATTTCGGCACGAGCTTTGATAGACACGTCTGAAGCTCAAATCATTAACCAAAATGCTTTGAATGGATCCATAAGCCATGTTCAAGTCCTCTGTCAGCTCTCTAATGGACAATTTGTGGTTTTCGGCAATCATTTTTTTGATTTTATCAATGTTTTCGTCGGTTTTCGAAGTCGAAGGTCTGTCACTGTGTTCGTCATCCTCGACGGACTCACGCCCACCTCTGAAGCTTTTGTGCCAAACATAAATGTTTGTTTTCGATAGAGTATCGTTGCTGAGACACTTCTCCAACATTTCCAAGGTCTTCGCATCGTTGAATCTGTTTTTAACCCAAAATTTCATAAAAACTCGTTGATGCAAAGTTATAAAAATCTAAACACCCATAGAGGAGGTAGATGTATTCAAGACGGCATAACTTTTACAAATATTAAGCTATAACGCTGCAATTTGGCGGGAATGTCAATGAAAGAATGAAAAAAAAAAAAAAAAAAACTCAATTCAGGTGACTGACAACACTGCACTATATAGACTGTTGGCTCCTAGTCCATTTTTCTATCACAGTCTTGGTGGTAGACCAGCCACTGCTGCAAAAGGGTTCAGGTATCGAGATGATGAACCTTCTCTAACTAGTTCATCAGCAACCTTATTTCCTTCAACACCAGAGTGTCCCTACACAAAAAATACTATAGAAATGCTATATTCTGAGGAAAAGCAAGTTTCTTATGGACTGCCTTTTTATTGAAGTAAGCGTTTGCATTATATGTATTATAAATATACTACTTTTCTTACTTTTGAGTGAGTACATTTTATTAAGTCTTTATATGTATAGTTTATTTAACATTTACATATTACCTAATATTTGCCGAAGACTTTAATAAGGTGACTTGCCACTTGCCTGTAAAACAAGGAAAATTCTCAATTAAAGGTATCCTATCCGCAAATCGTTGGGATAACCACCGCTGAACCCGATGTACAAAACCCATCTGTAGGTAGAGCCAGCCGTGAATCCTGGTAAAAATTTAAAATCAATGATATAGCTGCAGGGCTTTGCCGCGTGTTCGGCTTGTAGAAGGCCCGTGCCGAAAAAGTGGAAAGTTTAAAGCGTTTAATTACCGCTTATTGGTCCCCAGATAGTAGACCGGGCCGATATTTAGTGTATCGTCGATGGCCTTGTGGTTATTAGATTTTATGGGGACCAAATTTATGACCTTCCGCTGAATTGGCATTGGCGGAGCAATTTTTCACGAATTAATCGATTTAAGTGTGGGCTTAATGGGTTTCGATGGAGCGCCCGGGAGCATCTCGGTGGATATAATGATTTAGTCGCTCCACTAATTTAAAGTGGTTCACTTGATAAGTGAATTATTGCTTGCGTGAAGCCAATATCCTGGTTGGAATGAATGCTTTGTTATTTTATAAATTTATTAGCTTTTTGCACTATTTTAGATTTAAATATAATATTAATGGATATACACAAAACAAATATATGTAAATAACATTGTAAGTACACGGTAATTTCAAAATCTACTGGGCCGATTGTGATCTTTTTAGATATTTATATTACTTTTTGGAAAAAAAAAAAAAAAATCATTTCCTTCTTTATTAACATTAGAGAAAATTTATATTTAAAAAAAAGTTGATATGATTTTGAATGTGTAATCTAATCAGTGTGAACGTTTCTACCATTTCCATGCAAATGTGTGCTTAGGAGTTTTAAACGTCACTGATTTCCAATTCGTTATGAGAATTTTAAAGTTTTAAGTTTCGAATCAAATTTTATAGCGATCCCAAGATCTTGCCTTCAGAATATTTCCATGATTTTGAATTTTATATTCAATTTTAGAAATTTAGAAAGTTGGTTGACATTCATCTTCAAGATATTTTTTTTTTTTCAAAATTAATGATTTTGAATTTGTGTCCTAAAAAGGTTATCTAAATGTTTTAGGGTTGTTGAATTGAAATAAAAATAAATACTGAGCATTTTTATATAAAATTCTATATTTCTGCTTACCTTTTTTTTACAAAATTAAATTGTTGTTAATTGTTAAGCAGTACAATAAATTCGTATTTTACTTAAATTCTCCTTTTTCCTTTTATTCTATTTCATATCGTTCATTTTTACTTAGCTTCTAAAAATTATTAATGTATTTTATAGTTAATTTATATTTATTTTATTTTTTTATTTTATATATTTTATATTTATTTTGTTTTTTATATTTATATTATTTATATTTATTTTATTTTTTTGATGTTTTGAATAACAGATAAGACTGGATTTATTTTAGAGATAGATTAAGAAATGAGTTATTGGTGCCATACTGCAGCTTAATACAAACAGAATAAAGATGTGAGACCATTTGGAAAAAAATACTCATAATCATTTCATAAATAAAGGTGAAAGATATGTGCCAACAGCTTTTAGATTATAGACATAGAAAGTTTAAAATTGAAATACCGAAAAATTGGCGAAGTGTAACTCTGATCCTTTTAAGCCAACACCTTTCAACTGATTATGTATGGATCCGATCTGTTATAACTAAATTAATATTATTTAAATGTTTTCGAATAACAAATAAAATCATAATCAACAAAAATTTCAGTTATTATTTACTTTATGGTCCAACTCTCCGATGACCTTGACCTTGGGATATGTTGTAGGGGTCTTTGACTCGAGACAAATGAAGGAGTTTGGGGGGTGTGCTAGTGATTCTAAGGGCTAAGAAAACCCCCTAGAGTTAATAATTTATTCGTCAATCAAAAATCATTTATTTACCTCCCATGGTATGCAATCTCAAAACATCTTTAAGTTTGGAGACATCGCTAGAAAGCTGAGCTTTGTGCTTTTTCATTTTGTAATATTTTCCTTCAATTACTACGTATATATGGAGAATTGAGGGATCGAGAGATCGAAAGATAAAAAGATCGAAATTCGATATGCGTTATATGACCACACCGGATCGAAAGATTGCAAGCCCGAAATGTGATCGAAGTGACAAATAAAATAACCTGCAACTATGTGAGGTGAATGTCGAAGAGAGCAAGGGTCTCCTAATGTCCCCACAAATTTTTCTTACTCATTGCCTGAAAATAAAGAATAAATTAATAATTTAAATCACAGATTACTTCTTGCGTCGACTTATTACCTTTAACCTCAAAGAACTTCAAAAACTTGAGCTGTCATATCTATTACGATCCTTCAATCTATCAATCCGCGTTTATATGGGATAATTTCGATTCGATCCAGGCCGAGAAGGTAGATCGGATCGAGTCGATCTCGTTTGGATTCGATCTGCGTCTACATGACATTTAACTGGATTGAATCCGGATTGAATCCCCGCATGTATACAACACATTTTTAAGTTAGAAGGCTGAGCTTTCAAAAATGCGTTTCACTCCTCTTGTTTATTTACTTTTTACTGCTCTATGGTATGGCATTAAAGTAAATATGTACTAAAATTTCTTTTCGAATTTAAAGGGTCATCTGGTTTAGCGAGCGATTAAATAGGCAAATCCTTAGTTATGTTGTTTTATGTAAAAGAAATAATAAATTATTACAAAGTTCATAATAAGAGTAATAATTTATGAATAATGTAAAAGAGTTATTAAACATTTTTGTTTGTTTTCTATTCTCCAAAAATTTCGTGGTCGTACTTGAAGCCTTTTGGAAGTGTCATTTCGGCGATGGTCAAGCAATTAAATATTTTTTTTCCAAAAAAAAAATTGACAAATGGCGCCCAATAAAACTAATGTATTGGACTCATCTCATTTTTCTTGAGGTTTCAAATATTTTAAATATGAATTTTTCAAGATAAAAGTAAAACCGTTTTTTATACCATAGCTAATAAGTTTTCAGAATATTGTGTAAATTTCAGCTCGATTGGATGGATAGAGTTCTTTATTGCTCAGCCAGGTGGAAAAATGACATGAGAACAATTTTAACAGCATTTTCTTGAAGGCTCACAATTTTGTATTTTGAAAAGAAAAATAAATAAATTTTTCCAAAATTCCTTACCAAATTCACACCTTAATCTACACTTCTGCACTAATAGGTTTATATGTAAGAGGAAATCAAAGAAACTACTGAACCGATTTGAATAATTGTTTCATCTTTGGCAAGCTTAGGGACCTGGTGGGTATAGACTGCAAATTAACACCAATGAATATTAAGAAATTTAATTCACACTTCTACACTAATCGACTTTTTTCACACTTGCCAAGCTCAGATACGAAATTAACTTTTTAAATATTGACAGAATCCCTGGCAACGCCGGGTTACGATCAGCTAGTGCATTATAAAATAGAAGTAATGCTTTATTTTGATAAGAATAAAATGAGATATAAGTGCAAAGCTATTTAAATAGATTCAAATTTTTGTAAACTATTATTTAATTTCAATCTTAAGGGAACTATAATCAAATTTAACAGTAGATTCCAATGATTCAATTGATCGTTTGTAAAAGACTAAATTGTGTAAGTATTATATGGACTATATATCTACAATATATTTAGACAAGATTTAACGTAAAAAGGTTTTTGAAAATTTTTTAATTTACCACCCATAAAAAATGAGATATAACCATTTAAATTTTTTAATATATATTTTCTTTAAAAAACGATATGAGAATTATAAAAGTGATCGATTTAAAGACTTTACGTTCAATTTTATGCAATAGAAATGGGATTTTGATATCTTTGTTATTTCTATTGAGTCTGTGAAATTGAAAAGCTGAAATCTTTTGATAATGAAAAGCAAAAATGAACAACGTCGGTCAGTGGTAAACCAATTAAAATTTTAAAAACCCTTTGTTCTTTACTCTTTCTCGGAATGAAAATGAAAAACCCTTGAAATTCCTGGAGACCGGGATAATTTGTGCATATTCCACAAAAACTTTGAGTTTTTCAACTCGAATTGTATTCAAACAATGCAGAAACATCAAACTTCTGGGAACCCTTTAAGCAGCAGAAAATACTTGAGAAATGTTTCCTTCGTTTTGTTTTAAGTTCTCAGTGAACTTTTTGGCATTTCAAATCTCAATAATTGCAAACAAGGGAAAAAAACAAGATGCTGTTGAAAAAAACGGAAAACAAAATTTTCTTATTCTTGCGCATTGTAAGGAATACGGACAGTGAACTTGCGGGCGTGGTTTCGTTAAACTCCCGCCCGAAGGAGACGATTTTGTGACATGCTTTCTAAGAAAACTCCTTTCGTCCCGAGCTTTTCCAGGATAAGAAAAAGCTTTTGGCTGAGGACAATATAATCAGTGGGGAAGGTTCGAGCTTAACTCCATACAAGGAGTAATATAATTTGTCCGTCTAGAGCGATATCCAGCACATAGTATCAAATAAGCACATAGTCTCATGTACCAAGTCTTTGTGATTTGATTTCCTAAAGAAGTTAGGTTGAACTTTTTTCAGAATGAAGTAAAATGTCACATACTTGAACAATCCTAAATAAGTTCAGGAGTATTATGAAGTATATTACATAATATACATATTTTAAAGTGATGTTTCAAGTTTTCTAAGAATTTAATTATCCTACGTGTTTTTGTCATAATTTTGTCACAAAAGATAAAAGACTTTACTTTACTTTGTATATTTGAATTTATATTTTAACTTTTCACTTCGGGGGTTTTTTGGGGAGAAAACTAAAATAATGTATACTAGGAAATACAAAATACTCAGTGACTAGGTTATATAATACCTACTTTAATGCAAAATATGATTGCACACATATTGTCCATAAAATTAAAAAATCTGAAATATTTTGCGAGTTTTGGCTTTTTAGAACAGGTATGTATATCTGCTAGAAATAATCTAGAATACTTTCACAAAGCGGGCAATGATGATAAATATTCGAATTAAATTGTTTAGTAATATTTTTGAAATGTTTACAAATTAAAAATATTTCTTATAATAAGATTTGGGCATTTTTCGAATAATATTTTATCTAGATAATCATACGAATGAAGAAATTATTTTAAAATGTATACATATTTGCAAATAAGCTATTATTCGTCGATGCGAATATTGATCAATTATTCATTATTTTATTCGTCACCAGCTGAGTTACTTGGCATTGCCGAGCACAATCATTCGTCTAAAGAAAGCAAAACTTATTAAAGTATGACTTCTACAAATAGGTATACAAAATGCAATAATAACATAACTAACCGGAAGGGAAAAGGAGTGCTTGAAAACTCAAGCGAAAAGAGAATCTTGTTCTGAAAAATACTTCAAACCAAAACCTAAAACTTAAGTTAAATGTCCCTATCTTTATTATTTTATTATTATTATTATTGTTAGGGGTGACCCTCATGGTGGGCACTGCGACCAGACGGTCTTTTGTGCCGAAGCCCCTTTACAGTAAAAGACGATCTGCTACCCTAAGGAACGCCAGAAGGTCTTTTACAGAAGATGAACGAGCTTCAGCCGAGTCCAGGAACTCCTGACCGAAGATCTTTCTTCTTAACCGTGCTAAAGCCGGACAAGCACACAAAATGTGTGATGTAGTTTCGTCGTCTTCAAGACACAGACGACAATCCGTTTCATTTGACAGACCTATTTTATATAGGTGGTATCTTAGCCCATGGTGGCCAGTTAGGTAACCTACCAACATTCTGAGATCCGCTTTACTCAAAGCATTGATTTCAGTGTAGGTATAGGGTCTGACGAGCTCTTTAGCTTGCCGGATCCCAGGGAAGTTATCCTAGTGTATGTCCCTATCTTACATTTAACCCATTAACGCCCAAAGAACCTAATCTTTTTGTGCAGTTTGAAACCTCATTCTTACAATTAAAGGACATTTATTTTCCAATAAAAACCATGAATCTTACTAGTTTTGAGTGTGCTCTTTCAGAATCTGTCGTCAAAATGAAGTTTTTTCCAATAGGAAATTAAATATGGCGAGTTTTGGATTTTGGATAAACGAACAGGCAGACAGAAAAAAATGCCACTGTTTTATTATAAGTTGATAAATTGAAAGGTTTCCTTTTTTCTTTCATAAACATATCAATTACAGGAAAGCTAATTTTGATGAACGTTTTTATAGCTATTGGATATCTTGCTTTTTCGTTTTGTATATTGTAAAACCAAGTTACTATCTGAACAAGAATCAGTTCTATAGGCCTAATTTAATAAAAAACGATTTTTTTCTTATAGTAGGCCTGAGCTAAAGAACTGTGTAATTTTCATTTCTGGTTTATCGAAATAAAGTCCTTTTATTTGTTATTTTACAGTGATAAAATGTGTTCGTTAATATTAGTTTCATTTCCATTGTAGCATCCACTTGAATAGTAGTGTTTATTTTTTAAAAACATTCAACTTCGTTGGTATATCGCATTAGATGCGATTAACTCAGTACGTGATAGTGATGATAAAATAATCCTTAGAACATACGTTTTCTTTTTCTGATTCGAAATAAAAACGCATTGAGTTTACAACTATAATCCAACCGATTAATTTTACTTATTGCCTAAACAGGGCTTAATCTGTGAAAGAACGTTTGCAATTTATCTCAGCTGTTCTGAAACAGAGCCGGCTAATGACTTAATTTATCAGTCCCACCCTTAAGCCCCCCCAGCATTAACTAATCCTCATCAAATTTGCTTTGTGTTTGCGAGCTCAATCGCCCCCATTAATCGAACGCCTGGAACAATCGAGTTAATCAAGGCAATCTCAAACTAATTCTCTTAAATCGATTTGCTTTTCGTTAAATTAGCTAAATACATTTATTTATGCGTGTATGGTATTGTCAGCTAGATTTTCTATTCATTAAGTTCAAGGTAACGAAAAGTATACTTAATTTATACTTGTAATGTAACCAAATAATTTGATTGTGCAATGTTAACAAACTTTTAAAACATTGGAAAAATCGCGTTGGATATACGGTGGTACACAGTTAAACGCATTTGAAGAATGTCAATTTATTGAGATATTTATCCAAATTGAGAAATTATCCGAATCTGTCTTACAAGGAGAAGGCACCTAGTCGTCATCACCGATTTCGCTCAAATTTATAGCACATGTATGGCTTGGTAAAAAAATAAAAAAATTATCACTTCACTTAATTACGGACTCGAATCTTATAAAAATTGGGAAAAATTCGAAAAAAATCATACCCACGCTGGGATTCGAACCCGTGACCTCTGAATCCCAAGCCTAAGTGTTCACCACTGCACCAGCCGCCGCTTTGGGAAAGCGCTACAATGAATGGGATTTAGAGCCGTGTGAAAATTTGTGTATACTATTATTTTGTAAACGCGTGGCCATCTGGAGTTCCCATTTCGGGTACTTTCATTTGTGTCCAAGCCCTACAAGTGCTATAAATTTGAGCGAAATCAGTGATGACGACTAGGTGCCTTCTCCTTGTTAGTGGTACTTATCAGATTTTCTGTTCACTGTTTTAAAAACAATTAAATGTAGGCGAAGTGTATCTCCTCTTAGTCCGTCAATTTGTATGAATTGTAGAATATTGACATCATTTTTGAAACTAGTAACTTCTACGCCCCAAAAAATATTATGTTCAAACAACCAATTAAATTTAACTATTTTGGTTTTTGAGTTTCACCTAAAAAGACTTTTGGTAAGCATGACCAAATAAGTCTTTTTAAAAATTATAAGGCCATCTTGTTATTTAAACTACATATCTGGTTATGACGGAATTAGTTCACTCAACGAGGCCCATTCATTATACAACTAACAAGAAGGCTAGTTTATCAGAGTTTTGGTATTAAATACATTCAAAGCAAGAGACAACACTAAAAGAAAATCTAAATCTAAGATCAAGAATGATTAATATTAAATTGAGGGTGAGAGTTCTCGGTAAGGGAAGTCCTAAATTGCATTACGCGAAAACTTCATGAACTCAAAACAAAACTATTGAAAACTAGCAAAAACACTAATAAAATATATAATGAAAAATTAATAAGTAATTTGTGTTTTCGTGAGTTATTTACTGTTTTTTTATGAAATTTTCACACAATTTGTTATTTAAACACCCTCAAACATACTTCAGAGATAACCTCAGAATCACAATTGAAAGTTCTTATTATAAGAAGGTTTTACAGGGTGTCCAATAAGAAATTGCGAAAACTAATGGGTCGCAATTATTTAACAAAAGGAGAGATCGGTAAAATGTTAATACTTTTTAATAAAGGAAAGTCGTAAACTTACCTAAATCAAATTTTGTTTGGCGTCGTTTGAAAGATGGTAGTAGACGAGGGGAGGGGGAGAGGGGGAGGGGGGGAGGGGGAGGGGGGAGGGGGGGTCTAGCCGTCCAGCTGAACTAACCATAGTCATTTAATGACAGATCATAAATAACGCCAAGTGATAAATAATAATGCAGTTCATTCACTCTCCTTATTACCATGTGGTGTGTCTTTCTTTCTTTCTTAACAGATAAATCCATACTTCTATACTAATATTATAAATGCGAAAGTAACTTTGTTTTTTTGTCTGTTACCTCTTCACGCTTAAACGCCTGAACGGATTTCGATTAAATTTGGTAAGAAGATATAATAGTATCCTGGGGAAGGACATAGGCTACTTTTTACTGAAGGAAAATATCTCATTCCCAAGCGAAAATCTAATAAAACGCGGAAAATGAATTTTTTGTTTTAAACCGCTGTATAAAAAAAAAAACGACTAAAGATATCGATTTGAAAATTTACATGTTTTTTTTATTAATGTCTAGAGTTTAAATTGTTATTTTATAAAAAAATTAAAAAACAAAATGACGGCCGCCATAGTCAAGCGCTCAAGCTCTGCTCGGTGAAAAAAGGAAATTTCTGTTAGTTTTGTTCATAAACTGCTGCACTAGCCTCAATTTAGAACATGAAATAAAATTTTGGCAATTTGGTAAGCGTTTGGAAATAGGGTGGTAAATTTTTTTTTTTTTAAAGTTTCCCAGAATTGAAAAACTAGTTTTTTCCTCTACATTTAGGCCAGTAGTTAGATAGATAATAAGTATCTGTGCAAAATTTGAAGTAAATCGGTCAAGTAGTTTTTTCACATTTTTACGACGCGTAAAGAAAAAGTACGTTTTGAGAAAAACAAGTTTAAAGTTTTTACGCTACACAAAATATAATATGGAGGAGGGCTAAGATCGCTGTAGAATCAAAACGACTTTAGATATCGATTTAAAATTTTACATAGACATTCTTGAGACTTATACCAATCAAAATATGTAAAAAACAATAATTGTAAAAAAAAAAAAAATTTTAACATGAGAAATTCCCTTTAAGTTATGAAGAATAGTTAAATTAAAATTAAAATTAAAGTAATACGTTTTCTGTAGAACATTCTTCTACATTAAACAATTTTTTATTTACATACATTCATACATTAAACAATTTTTTATTTAATTAATAAAAAATATTTTCAAAGCAATGTACACAATTTTTCGTTAAAAAAATAACAACAATGTGCAATTAATCGGCTTTGACTGTATGTATTTTCAGTGTGATTCAATTTTAAGTTTGGTAAAAGGCCTCACTTATTATGTCTCAAAGACATAAAATATATTTATTACTCTTAAAGTAATCGTCTACTTATCTTATATCTTTCTAAGAGGCATTCTCGAGCGAGTTTATTTTCACCTCATATTTCAGAGCGTCGAATCACTCCGCAATTAATTGGAAGTAATGAGATCCCACATTCAAGCGAAAGATATCCCGAAGGAATTTAACCCTTCAGCAAGTCTTCATCAGAAATTTTGCTACCTTTTGGGTCTCTGATCAAAGACATTCCGTAAGCAAGCGACATCTAATTAAATCAAAGAAATTCCAAAAATGTTTTAATTAATTTGTTCCACAGGAAAATATTTGTCATGAAAGACATTTTCCGTAACGATCTGGGGGATTTAATAATCCCGGGGAGAGTGGGGAGACCGGGTATGTGCCCTTCCCAGACTCGATTCGTATTTACAAGTGCCGTGATTGGTGCAAAACGCCAGATGAATCGGGCGAGCCAATTTAAAGCAAAAACCATTCAGCAAAGCAAAAGCTGTCACGTCGGACCGATTTGTTTCAATGGAGGCGTCATTAATCACTTTCAGATTTAAATGTTATCTCAAATCCGATTTCCCATGATTAATGACAGGAAGGAATTATGAGCACCCGCACTGGTGCTTTCCTCCTAGCACGGCTTTGTTAATTAATATCTGTTTTGTCATAAATAGGAATATTACGCGAGGAAAATCCGGAAGAAACCAAGGAAATTTACGCATTTATGCGAAATTCTATCGATTTGGTCTAGGGTTTAGGACATTACGTCTGTGTGAAGACGTGTTTGTTTACAATATTTCCAGCTGTATCAATTACACAGGTTTACAAAAAAAAAAGTTGATGTCCATGTGACCAGAACATCTCATTCTTATTTAATTTGATACCCTGAATCCGAATTCGAAGTCCGTTAACCTCTATAACGTCAGATTCAAGCTCATTTCAAGGTCAAATTGTGACAAATACGCTAAATAAATCTGGCAAAAAAGATTTGTAGGTTTTTGGGATCGTTGAATCCGAATCCGTGGTTTGTTTAATCTCCAGGTCAAACTAAGAAAAATGCATGATATGAAGTGTAACCAGTAAATAGATATGAAGATAGAGTTGAACTTAAAATGACCTCTAGCTGACCTTTAGGGATTAAATAAACCACGAATTCGGTTTCAGTGACTCTAAGAACCTACATATTTTCTTTTTCAGATTTATTTAGTGGATTTTTCACAATTTTACCTTGAAATGACATTGAATCTGACGTGATAGAGGTTAAGAGACCTCGGATTCGGATTCAGGACGTCAAATTACATAAGAATGAGATGTTCTGGTTAAATGGAAATCAACTTTTTTTTTGTAAACTTGTGTTATTTAATCCTAGGACCCCACACAGGGGTTCCCCAAACCCCAAAAAATTAGTGAAAAATGCTAAAAGCAATTTACTTACTTTGTTCAATCGTATTTTTCGCGGCGAAAAAATAATACTAGGTTTTTCCCAATGACCTATTCCGCTTTTCAGATTTTGGGCATAACAATGTAAAATAAAAAATTTTCTACGACCAATAGTCAGCTCAGCGCATCGATTTAACACTAGGTTTATCGAGTGGTAATTTTGACCCATTGTGGTTTAATTTGAATTTATTCTTTCCAATACAATACATGCGGTATTTTCTGAAAATATCTTGATTAATCTTTATAAGACTAATAACTAATGATTAATCAATAAATTTATAAAAAGTACGGTATAATTTTTCTTTGAAAGAATACATTTAAAATAAACTGACACGGGTGAAAATGACCCCTTGGTAAAACTAGTGTTAAATTACTGGGGTGCGCGTAACCCCTGTGTCGGTTATTTGCTTCATACGGATAGTGTGGGGTCCTAGGGTTAACTTTGTCGATTTAAACGCGAACAATTATTATTATCATAGTCTAATTATTACGTGCATCAATTTAAACGTATTTCATATTTTTCTAGCTTTATAAAAATTCAAATTCCAAGTATCCCGATGATGTTTTTTAGCATATATATTACTTGCATAAATAAAATATGATTGAGAATTTCAAAATTTAAAATTAATTTTTCTTTAAATATAAGCTTATCCAAATACGCCTTCTTTTCCTAATGATACTATTTTTCATTATGTTCCTTCGCTATTGAATAAACCACTAAATTACGTAATTGCAAATGATAAAGAATATCAAAAAAATAATTCTGCTGCGAAATAGATTCTGAATGCTATGTGACATGGTGGATTTGACAAATCAAACGCTACTTGTCAACTTGCCGTGTATCATGCGAATTTCTAAGTAGAATTTGACACTTAAGTATCATTTGGAAATGAAAATTTAACTCGTCCGCGTGTGGTCGTTTGTAAAAAGCAAAGAATTCTTTAAATTAAAAAATTACTATTTTTTTCAATTATTATTACTATTTACTTCAATATTTAGTACGCATATTTATCACTCGAGTTACAATTTTTACATTACTATTGTCATTATAACTTTTAATAATACAATGATATTGTTGTGTATTTTCTTCTGTTTTCGTTAAACTTTCTGCATTTCCTCCGTAGATTACTGAGGGTGATTTCAATCCTCAATTAAGAGTGATTTTTTAATATTTTCGAAAAACTAAAAGTAATGCCTCTCTTGATTTTTTACGACTATTAATTTGATACCTAATACATTTTATTATGTCTTTTCCTTAGTTCGTTGTGAAATGTGCAAAAACAAGTGGAAAAATTTCCTCTTTTACGGTCACTCTTTGTAAATCAACTTACTTTAAACTCGTATGTAGTTATATAAACCTACAATAAGAGCCGATTGTATTCAACTCATTTAGTTAGAAAATGCACTCTAATTATCATCTTTCAAAAAGTCTCCGCTGTCAAATATATTTGCTTCTTTTAATTATTCAAAATACAAGTTCTAGGAGCTCGTTAATATCTAAGACGATAATTATAACAATTAATCTTAACTAATTTTTTGATCTTAAAGTAGAATAAGATGTATCACCTTCAAATATAATAATTTTAAAAAGTGAACTGGATTTAAAATTTTCGTCCAATTACAACTCAGAAATGTCGATATGGGTAGATAATATTTTAATTCAATTGCAATAACATTTCCATAAATAATACATTAATAAGAAAAACACTCATTTGCATACCGAGAACATGGTGGTATATGTTTTTTTTTTTAAATTGTTATTTTGAAGTTGTGAAGATATTAGGTTGTAACATAATAATCTGATAATTTTTTAAGATATTTTTGTGCAATTTAGCTTAACATTTTATTGAACATATAGTCCATCATTATCAATGATCTCCTGCCAACGTTGGGAAAGCGACATTATTCCATTCTCGTAAAACTTGGGCTCACGAGAGTTAAAAAATTCCAACAACCATTGTTCCAATGCATCTCGGTCATCAAAAGATTTTCCGCTAATGTGAGCCTGCAAGAATCGGAACAAGCGGTAGTCAGAAGGAGACATATCCGGCGAGTAAGCAGGATGGGCTAAGGAAATCCAGCCTAGCTCCATAATTTTTTTACATGTCATCGAAGCGGTGTGAGGGCGGGGATTGTCGTGGAGGAGGTATACATTGCCTGGTTCTCCTTTAAGATTCACGGCTACCTTATCCAGCATATCACAGTAGTGTTCACTATTTATAGTCGTTCCTTGTGATAATAGTTTCCAGTAGATAATGCCGTGCACATTCCACCAAACACTCAACATAACCTTGTGTATAGTAATTTTACATTTAACTGTCGGTACTCCTCTTTGACCCGCGCTAAGCCATTGTCGCTTATGGTTATGGTTAACATAAAGCATCCACTTCTCATCCCCGGTAACCAAATTACGAAAATTATCAGATTATTATGTTACAAGCTTAGGGGCTTAAATAGAGTTTGACGTCTTTTCATTAAACTTTCTAGGAATATTTGTTTGGAGTCAATAGTGATAAAGTATGCAACAAATTTTGCCGATCCCTTGTACTTCTCGATAAAATTTCAAAAAGTGATATTGTGGCTGAACGATTTTCTGTATATTCTGACAAAGTTTTCGCTAATGTATAAAATGCTTAAATTAAATTTGTTTCCGCAAGTCCTGAAAATATTTAATTTCTTCGATCTCCCATTTCACAAGATCAAATGCGTGCTTGTCACCATCCATAAGTCGAAAAATTTAGTTTCCTTTAATTCACTAAGGGGCGTTTTCTAAAACTCCAAGCTTTTTGTTCAGTAGCTTTCATCACTTAGATCTCATATTTTCGTGAAAAGTCAATATCTTTACTATATTTTTGGATGTCTAAGAGAAATGTATACAGCATCATTTCGATGGCGTCATCAGTCACTTAAGGGGAAATACTACCTTGTGTGTACGAAATCAAGGGTCATTATTGGAGTTTGTTTTTATGAAAATTGTTTTTTGATGCGAATCCAGAGTGCGGCAGGTGTGGTAGTTGAATATGTTTTTTCCCGTGATCTTCCTTAGTGTATCTCTAGCGCTTACAATTTTTCTGAACTGAATTTTTGACTATAGCTTAATAATAATATTCTCTAGCGAACTACGTAGGAGTTTTTTGTTTTATTAAAACACATAATTCAGAAAAGAAAGGTTTACCTTCAAACATACGCCATTTTTTTAAAAATCAATATTTCGTCTCATACTGATATGTATAAAACAACTGCATCGAATATTAAGCAATCGCTACGATAGAGACTAGATCTTGTTGTTTTCTGCGAGTCACAAAAACATAAGTTCAATTGTTTGCAGATCTTTTTACAACTTAAAGGGTGGAAATATCTTTAACTTAGAGTATTTATATAATTTGCAACGAAACTCTTATGGAATACGCAGAAAATTGTGAGGAGAAAATGTCATTTGGTTAAATATCTATTGGAATACAAACGAACGATTTTTACTAGAGATGCCACGAATAGTAATTTGGCCGAATACCGAATACCGAATCTTCGGCGAAGTTCTTGGCCGAAGCGCCGAACATTCGGCAGCCGAATATTCGGCCACACTTAGTACTTTCCGCGGGCGACAAGTCACAACTCGTCACTTGTTAATTTGTTATTTTTTTTTTTTTGATTAAATAAATATCTTTGTGAGTAATATTTTGAGTTTTTTTTTCATGATTTATTTGGTAATCCTTACTATATTTTATCATAAATACGAAAGTAAATCTGTTTATCACGATTTCACGCCAAAACTGCTGAACCGATTTAAATGAAATTTGGTACACAGATACTCTAGAGCCTTAGAAAGGACATGGGCTATAATTTACGCGGACGAAGTCGCGGGAAAACAGATAGTAATAAAAAAATAATAAATAAATTGCTATTCGGTATTCGGCCGAATGGTTAACCATATTCGGCCGAATACCGAATAGCGAAAAAAAGTGGCCGAATAGCCGAATACCGAATAGTTGCCGAATATTCGTGGCATCTCTAATTTTTACATATTCATCACTTTTCCCTTAATCTGTTCCTATTTGGGAATATGTTAGAAATATTATTTTGTAAGTACATATTAGAAAAACTGAAAATGAAATCTTAAAATTTAAGAGATATCTGCACTGTTTTGTTTTTGGATACAATAATTATTTTTTATAATATAAAAATATATAAACAAATTTCTTTTTATTATAAAGGCATCGATTCCAATTATCAAAGCATTACTTTTACTTATATCTCCTGTGTCCTGCAGCACAGTAAAATCTAAGGATATCGTCAGCAATCCATAACTTAAAGAGGAAATGCCCACAATTGGCAACCGAGCTATCTGCAATCGGCTTTCCTCGAATTCCAATCGGATGCATATTTTGGAAGTTACGGTCGAAGTCGAAGAACCAGTCTCCAGCTGGCCCTACAACATGGGTTTCCAGAAGTACACTACAATGATTGGAATTTCATGCATTAAATTACTTCAGTCGAACCCCCAGCGACATGGGATGCAAATCCGGGAGCAACAGGTTGCGAGGGAAGTCATTCACCCGGACTCATTCGGGATTTCTTAATTCCATAAAAGCCCCTGAATTCTTCCAGCCCTTCATAGCAGCAAACTTCTTCGGAAGCAATTTTTACGTTCCAGACAAATTGCCTGCTTGTGATTTCCGCCCTAAATATTTTCAGCAATCCATTTTTATTCCTTAAGGAGATTTAAAACTGAGACTCCTTCCGGTTCTGGATGTCTGGCGGAAAGTAGACTGTGACAGACGGGAATTAAAAAATAAAATCCGGGACCGGGAGCAGCCAGCCAGGCTGAGCCGCCAGGACAGGACAGAAAGACGAACTCCGCAAATATTCGCGTACTCGTTGATTCCATTATCGTCGGAATAAATTTTGCAGAACTCATTTAACAATCGCAGCGAGCCCAATAAATTTTGAGCTCAAATATCCATTTAATAGCATCACGGGCTCGAGTTCCGGCGGAGCGCACCCTCCGGTTTTTGCGGATGCCCGTGGCCCCATTGACCGTATCCGGACGCTTATGAATGTATCGCTGCAAATGACCATTGGATCGGAATAGCGAAAATAGACTTTGTTTGCCGATGTAATCGGTTCCGAGATAGGGGCATCAGCACGTGACGGTCAGATGTGGAAAAATCCAGGCATAGACGTGCCGCTTTTGCCTTACAATAAATTTCAACTACAGCTGACGGACACTTCTGACGCGGCAATTAATTCAATTCGCACGATTTTAGTAGCGGCAAATGATTTTTAAAAATTAATGCACTCTTCGGTGTTTGGGACGTGAAGGTATATCAATGGATAATAACGAAATTGTTACGAAAATATGTTTATTCATTACAATATGTACATATTTCGACCGTTAATTACATTAATTTGTTCAGGTAATGGTCTAAGAGCCAGCCTATCATTTTAGTGGTGTTTCCTTAAGTCAATTTTATTTCAAGTATATTCAAAAAATCGCAAAAGACGGTTTCTTAACTTTTAGATTTTTTTTTTCTATAGGAAAACTACATACAAAAACTTAAATTTTACTACAAGGATGTGTGTTGAACTATCTATCTATCACTTTGATAGCTTTCGACATTCTGTATTGCATACACAATGCAAACAAGTTAACACACGATCCTGTTTAACCCACTAACTCTTAAAAAACCCTATTATTTTTTGAGTTAAAAAAAAAATGCTGATTCTTTTTTAGTAATTTTTCTTTCCAAAGTCGGTTATCTTGACGTTGTTGCTATTGAATGATCATATAACTACCAGAAATTGCGGTCCGATTATCTCAAACCATAGTTTTGCTTGAAATTAGTCAAAGAAATCGTGTGAATTTTTTCAGAATTTTTCGACAATTTTTGGTTTTTTGGATTTGGCCAATTTTTGAAAAATCCAAAAATTTCCCGATAAAATTCTGAAAAAATTCACACGTGTTCCTTGACTAATTATAAACTCTTTTTGTCATATACAATTTATTCGTAAAATTGATCCTTTATGAGTAAAAATATCACCAAATTTCATCATAAAAAACTTGGTCGAATTTTACAAAAATTGGCCAAATCTAAAAAATCTAAAATTATCAAACAAATTCTGAAAAAATTCACACGTGTTCTTTGGCTAATTTCAAGCATTTTCTGTTCTATAATGTTTTTTTGTAAAGTTGATCCTTTTCGTTTAAAAAAATCTAAAGTTTTTATTACATTGCTGTACAAAATGGCCACTTTGTAAAAATCAAAGCAAAAAAAAACGTTCAAAACCATGGTTTGAGAAAGTTTAGATATTCGGACCGCGATTTCTGGTGGTTATATGATCATTCAATAGCAGCAACGTCAAGATAATCGACGTTGAAACGAAAAAAGACCAAAAAAAGCAGTATTTGTTTTTAAAACCCTAAAAATAATAGGGGTTTTGAAGCTTTTATGCAAAACAAATGACAGATTCTGGAAAAGCATCCTTTAAAAACTCCTTAGATACGATTTTGGCAGAAAATCGCCCCAATTTTCTAATCGAATCGTACAATTGAACTTGCGTGCACAAAATTATCGTTTTGCGCATTCAGGGGTTAAGGAAATATCAAGCAGAGAGTTCCGTACCGTATTTGAAAGAACATCTAGAAATCAATAAGACCTAGGACTTTCGTCATAATTTCACTTCAAGGTGTTATATGTGTTCCGTGATAAAGATATAATTTTTCAGAATATTTTTACTAGTTAAAATTATGGAAAATTTACTTTTGTATTCCACATAACTATTTTAAATGATATTTCACATGATATATAAAATTCAAAAAGATATTTCTTGGGTGATTTACCCACTCTTTAAGCCTTATATAAATATTTTAAAGTTTAAATAGAGCAAAATATGTGGGTTAATCAGATATATTACTATGCCAAATTTCAAGTTTCGACGTCGCGTCGTATGGTTTCTGAAAAAATCGACTGTGACAGATGGACAGACGAACAAGGTGCGAGTGAACTAAGTTTCCTGAAAATTTCGGATTTTTACCTTGTACGCGATATCCCACATTTAATCATAGGTTTTGGGTTTATATGTATAATAAAATGTTATACTAAAAAATTTAGGTTTTATTAGAAACACAGAAAATCTGAAAATGAAACCCTTATAAATTAAAAAAATATTACATTTTTTCTTATTGTTTAAAAACCCACTTTTTAAAGGTTTGAAATGCAATTACGAACATCAAAATATTTTTAAAAGAATGATTTTGGCAGCCAATGATAATAGAGTCTTTCGAAATCGAAAGTTGTGCACGGCTGCCAATTTTATTTATTTTTGATGAAATCAACTGTTAAAAGACCAATAACCAAACAATTTCTCAGAATTATGTTAAAATTCAATTCAGAAAAATAATAAAAATCAAATTCTGGCGTAGAAATACCTCTCTTAAAAGCCTGTAAACTAGACGAGCATGTCGGCGAAAAAATGTTTCCAAAAATTTTAATACGATTTATTAGAATTGCAATTAAAGGAGAAACCACATTAGATGGTTCAAAACATCGTTTTTTTTTTTTTTTAATTACATAAATCCTCAGCAAAACATGAAGAATATCTTCTAAAAGTTTTAGAACGAAATTCGTATTCTTTCCAAAGCTACTCACTATTTGCTATTGGTTACTCCAGTATTAAAAACTTTAACGCAGGTTTTCCAAAATGACATTTTTTATTTTGTGTGTATGATTAATCAAAAACTAATTGACCAATCGTTTTAAAATATTTTATACGTTTACCTTATTATTATTTTTTAATCAGTCACAAAACATTGAATTTTCAACTTTTTAACCGCAGATTAGTTCATATTCTAATGTTAATGAGGTACACAAATTTTGTTTTTGATTTTAAATAAGCAAGTTTAAAAGTTGGATGAGGACCTGCTGTGGAGAACTGGTAATAAGTCAACAATTCTTCGCTGAAATTAATTCAAAATTGAATGACATGTACATGAAAAAATTAATAAAATATCCTCAAATTTTAAATACATCCAACCGAATTCTTCTCTGTAAAATAAATACCAAGAACACTTATAATTTGGCCTTCTAATGTGATTTTACCTTTAATTTGTATTATTGAAAACTTTAATTTTTCTCTTTTCTGGGTAATTTGTATTTTATTTTTTCTGTAGGATTTCTTTCATTCTCCACTATTATTTTTCTACTTATATTATTTTCTTCTTCCTACTTCTTATATCTCTTCGTATCTTATTTCATATTTTGCTGTTATTCGTTTTTATGAATATTGTTTTTTTTTTTGTTTTTATTCAGTTTTCTGTTGCTGTTATTTCTGATTAGTTACATATAAAAAACAAATTAAAATAAATGAACAAGTGCGGTAAATAAATGCAGCTGACTGCTTTCGAATTCGAGTGCATTTTTATTTTTTTGTTATGACCACAATTGTAGCCTTAAGTCTCTTTAAGGAGAACAATACGAGTTTTAGGGACAGTATCAAGATTTTGACTAAGGTATGTATTCCTGGATACGGGTCAGATATAGAACAAAATAAACTTTGGTGTTACCATTTCATTATATGTATGTAGGAATGTCTGGGATGGAGGGAAGGTTGAAATGTAAAGGATTTAGTTTGGTCCCATTTCGGGCTTTGAAATTTCCAAATCAAATCAGTACATTCGAGTGGCGGCGGGCAAGATTAACATGACCCTGGAGATCAAACTGTTTGACCATAATAAATTCCCAAGGCCGGGGTCGAGAAGGGGCTATTTGTTAAAGAAAAGTTAATCCGGGCGAATTATCCTACATGGGCGGCTGCACAAAATGAGGTAATTAATTACCTTGTCCAGTTCGAAGACCGGGCGGAAATACAGGTACACAATGGTCCCGTGGTCCTTTTGTGTTCGACGCCAAATCCCGCAGCATGGACGGGACGGAGCGGGAATGTGTGTCCTGTTCTGTCCCCTCATCCCGGCTGATGTACCAACATCCGAAAGAAACAAATTTCCGGTTTTCTAAAGTGCTCTCGATGGCAGCAGGGACCCAACAATGGGACCGGGAATAGCCGAGGCCGCTTTAAAGTCCAGGGGGGTTTTAGAATTGCCGGGCGGAGCACCATTTGCCTGGAATCCCTGCATAGTTGGCCCCGGTGATTCACATTCGTGTGGAAAAGCTCTTGTCCTTGATACTATGTGTTGTTTATCGAACGCATTATCGCTGCAAACTGTTTACGGCATTAGTCGCCATTGTGCTGTAAATTGCTGGATCGGGCGCCCGGAAATTTATCCATTTTTTATGGCCGCTGAACCACGATTTCAGATAAAGATACCAAAAAAACGAGGGTCCTTTCGATTTGTTGCAATCGCAAGATAGTTGGTCCCATACAGGGCCGTAGCCAGGATTTTTTTTCGGGGGGGGTTTTCAAAATAAAAAGTGGAAGACGGGGCGGGGGGGGGGGGGGGGGGGTAATTTACATTTTTGAACTAAATTGAAATTTTTTTTAATTAACGTTAAAATATTAATTTAAAATAAAGTTTCATTTTTACATCTTCAATATATATTTAATTAAATATTTTTAAAAATATCTATACTATTGTTGTAATTTTGCCCGCCGAGCGGCTGGCCGGCAAAACTACACCATTTGCCTTCGCTACGATTTTGTGACTAAAGGACAGACGGACGGACTAGGGACATTTTTTTTTAGAATAATACTCGTCCACCGAAGTAGACGAGCCCAAAAAAAATCGATGAGTGTTTCGATCCGAGAAGCCAAGCTGATCTCGTCAGTATGGCGCTTGGCTTCTCCGCCATAGACACTCACAAAGGAGGGATCGAAAGCTAATCCCTATATCTGCCCGATCGCAACTTCAAGTGTGAAGTATAAGCGAAGGCAAATTCTGTAACACTATGTTACTCTTATTAAGGTGTTACACCACCCTGACGCTCGAAAAAATACGCATAAAAATAAACTTTTTTTTTGGCTCGGCCATTAAAAATATGAATTATTCTTTATTCTACGTATACATACATGATTCCTCCGTTCAGCATTTTCCGAAAAAAAAAAATTCCTTCTTCAGAAGTATTAGCTAAGGCGTGACGGAGGGAAAAAATTAAATTTTTTTTTTTGAGAAATGACAGCTGTTCTAAAAAAAACTCGTATTTCCATCAAAATTTTGAGTTTAAAAAATATATAACTTTTGAATACGGAACTCAATCGAAAAATTCACGTCAAGCTTTAGGTAATATTATAAAAAATAAGTGGTGCAAATTTCAGTCAAATAGGTTCAGTCGATTTTGAAATATCGTGTACACCAGTTTGAAAAAAGTAATTTCGAAAAAAACGTGAAAGAAAAAAAGGTCGAAGTTAACGCCTTAAAAGTAAATTTTTTTTTAATTACTTTTAATCTGCGATTCCTGGCCCATACATAAGGTTTTGCGATGTCCTCCATTACCTGAGTTACTGTTAGTTTAATCTTTCCAAAAGAATTATATTATTTTTAAAAATAGATAGATACGTAACGATCCGAACGCTACCTGAGTTTTGGGTCGGCTCCCTGACGCGCTCACTTCTAATTGCTATAACTTTGTAATAATTTGAATTTTGGAATGTTTCAACGCTTAAAATATTGTTAAAAGTATAAGCAATTTATTTAGCAAAAAAAAAAACTGTTTTTTGAAAATTTCATGGTTGTATAACCCTTTAAAAAAATTCAAAATAAAATTTCTAATTTTTAAAAACACTTAACTTTTCGAAAAAGATATCTTAGAAACGTAAAAAAGAAGGATTTCACAAAAGAAAATCTAGTTTTCGACTTTTCGCAGCGAAAGAAAGAGTAAGAACTATTTTAAAAAATATGTTTGCACTTCTTCAGTTATCAGTTACAACCTGACTAATCAATAAGTGCTAAAGATGTTTTGATCGCATCTAAAATGTACTACTTATAATATTCCACTACTTTCAAATTGAGTAAAGGCGCAAATATTTATTAGCTAGTGGAGAGGACCTATTATTTTGTTACCTTTATGAATTTTGCAATGAGGCATCTGAACTATTCTATTTTTTCATTCCGAGGGCATTTTTTTCATATATCAATTTTTTTGATGGAAATACCGTTTTTTTTTTTAAAAGACCCTTGAAAAGGTAAATGCTACCTACCTTTGTGATATGATAAAAACATCACTGATTATTTTTAAAAAGTTACATGTCTTTAAGATATTTTATCATTGTTAAAGAAAAAAGAAAAGCGGCAGTTTTACTCATCTGACTGTTCAACCCTTTAAAAATCATGTAAATTTTTAGTTAAGTTTCAAAATTTCGGGGGGGGTTCTAACCCCCTGACCCCCCCCGCTGGCTACGGCCCTGGTCCCATAAGTAGTGTTTTGTGAAGAAATACGCCATTTAAAACATAAATTATTCAAAATTATCAGTTAGTTTCTTCCAAATGATTTCATTGCCCTACATTGAAAGAATGGAATTTTGCCTAACATTAACATTTATACAGGGTGTTTCACGTAGTGTATGCAAAATGAGTGGGGTGATCGATCTCACCTAGACAAAAAAAAAAAAAAATTTATGTCAGAGGAGGGGGGCATCTCAACCGTTTGGGAGTTACAGGGTGATTAATAAATTCGGAATTTTCATAGTATGCAGAATAACAGTTTATTTTTATCTTTTGATCTACTCAACGCAGCGATATAAAAATCATAACAAAAAATCTCTGTTGCAATGTCCTTTCCAAAAATGTTAACTATGTTGATTTACCTGTTTAAAATGTTTAACAATTTCCTAAAATTCAGGTTTTCTCTAAATTTTCTCCGAAATTAATGTAGTTAATACACCTGTTTTTTATTTTTATAACATTTTCCATCTTATTACCTTTCCAAAAAGGTACAACATGTCCAGGTAAAGAGAGGGTAGAAAAACCTGTTTCTTAGGAAACCTGACTGGTACCTTATTATTTTATTGCATTGTAGCTACAAAATTTCTATGAAAAATGGTCGTAATTGTTATAATTGTATATGCTATAAAAAGTTAGTGTAATTTATTTTATTGTTTTTATTAGCTTGTCTTAGCCAGTGTTCACACCCAAGTATCCTGAAGCTCTATTTTTAATACCTGATGGAAATTTTGTTATAAAAGAGGATCGTCAGTCAGAAATCATCATCAGTTGAAAAACAAATTGATTACTATGGGTGTTCTTGGGCTAAAATTATTAAAAAATGGCTGAATTTACTTTAGCGTAATACGCGAATATAATTTACATTCAAGGTCTAGTAAACAGACAAGAAAGTGAGTCTGCACAGAAATACCAAAGGAGATTCCCTAATCGATGAATACCTTAATGAAAGGTATTTTCATGGATTTTCTGGAGATTAGGAGAAACCGGGATTGTAACTTCAAACAGCAGGGATTCACGATCTGAAAGATTCTATCGATGTTGAGCAGCAAATAAACACTCTCGTCAGAATAAATCCTGAAATGAGCAAAAAATGAGTCATAACACGATTAGTAGTGTCTTCAGCTAAAGGAGGGTTATTCATCGAGAGGGATTGCGTCTATATGACTATATACCAATTCAAGGACTACTGGAAGGAGATTCCGAGAGAACATTGGAGTTCTACATTTGGCTTCTGGAATGCGACATTGAGAACGAATTTTGTGGAAGGATGAATCGCATTTCATGAGGGATGGTATCACAAACTTCGACAACCTCCATACCTCCTCGAACATTGCAATAGTAGTTTTTTGGTGTAAGTTTCATGTCGCTGCATTGAGTTTGATCAAAAGATAAAAATAAACTGGTGATGTGTATACTATGAATTTACTAATCACGCTATAACTCCCAAACGGTTGAGACCCTCCCCCCTGTCTTCTTAGTGCTCAATTTACTCTTTTATTTGATTACATATATAACATACATATATCTGTCTTTTGTTGTAATTTGCTTTTTATTTATAATATCCGCTTTCCTTTTTATAGGCCTAGTGTAACACTTAAATATATTATGATATGATAAATAAATGAAACAATTGCAATGTAATTCCCTCTAATTATAAGAAAAGGAATGCTGCACTTAGAAAAAATAACAGATGATTTTAATGATTAATAAAAGAGAACATCCATAGAATTTACGCAAAAGATTCCAAATTTTATTTTAAATTACGTGAAGCATTTAGTCGGAAACCGTATTTGTGAAGAGTTCTCTTTTATTCTAAATTACGAAATTAAATAAATGAAGTTTGTTTTAAAATCTACAAGCATTTCAAATTAAATTTTTGAATTAATGAGCCACTTTTTAAAACAAAACCATTCCATACTAATTTTAAACTCTCAATTTAAAATTGAAATGAGATGGGATACATACGTGTAGCAATAGCATGTTTTCGATACACAATTCATACATTAGCAAAGTTTATCCAAATATATTTTCTTTTAGCCCAGTTGAGTTTAATAAAATTAAAAACAATAGTAGTATTGTAATAGAGCTATTAATTTAAAAACAAAAATATAACATCAAAAATTTATTCAGCAAATGTATTGCAGAAATATGATACAAAGAGGTTATAATTTTCTATAACATCATATTCTAGTTAAACTACATAACAGTCTTCTTCACTAATCGAACTACAAACGCGTTCACATTCATTACTAATTACAGTTTTAGATTAAATATTTTTATAAAAATCGTTTTCTTATAACTTCGTTACTACAAGATAGGGATAATTACAAGAGTACTTCATAATGTTCATGTTACTAGAGAAACTGTCGGTGAGATATCGGTCTAATATACTTTGTATTTATTTTGTACAATATAAATTTTTTTTTTTTTTATAAAATTTAAAGAAGGAACTCAAGGCCATTCCAATCATCGAGTTTCAGAAGTGTTTCGAGGATTGAAAAAATTGCTGGCATATGTGTATTATATCGGGCGGGGACTAAATTAAAGAAGATGATATAGATTTGGAAGAATAAATAAAAATTCCCAAAGTTATAAATAAATTGGCTTTACTTTTTGATCACAGTAGTATGTTATTAATTAATTATTACACTAACATAACGTTACTTACTGTTTTATAAAATCAAATTTGAGATACATACATACAGGGTGTTCCGATTCAACGTAGGAACTTCATCTGAAACAAAATTGATATAAGCTTGGTCATGTAACTTTCACGTAGAGAAAAACCATGGCAAATTAAAAAATCATTTTTAAAATTTAATTTAGGATTCTTTGAAGCTTATTACTATGCGTTTTTGCACAGTTAGCCTAGACTGTAGCACCATACAATAAAACGGGTCGGAAAATAACTTATTATAATTTATTTATGTTCCACACTTAGGTAATTGCAATAATTGCGATTTAAATTCTATATTCGATGCATTTTGTTGATTGTAAATAATTTTCGATGCATGTCGATCTGAAGAACAAATTATTGTGTCGTCTGCGTACATAGAAACTGGCAATTTGAGAGATGTGAAAATCAGATGTGTAGATATTATATAACAAAGGACCTAGAACTGATCGTTGGGAGACTCCAGCAGAGATTTTGCGCAGCATGGGCATTTTATCACCAATTAGGCCATTATGCCTAATGATTATCTTTTGATTATCTTTGACATAATTTTAATTAAACAGTAGTATCATGGATTTCGAATAAGAGAAGTAATTCTCGTTTTCTTAATTGTCACACGCACATAATTAAATAATTAATTTTTACCTGAAACGTGCAAGAATGAATCGAGTAGTTCCTTTGACGATCCTGCTCAGTTAACAAATGTAAAGCCCTTATTATTTCGGATCACCCTCAAAAACCATTGGCGTGCTTAGGGCCAATAAACAATT
Source organism: Dysmachus trigonus (assembly GCA_949715965.1). Lineage (NCBI taxonomy): Eukaryota > Metazoa > Arthropoda > Insecta > Diptera > Asilidae > Dysmachus > Dysmachus trigonus. The sequence continues at coordinate 54,981,725 of OX454323.1, read as the reverse complement.
AATCAAAACGAGAAAATGACCATCTTCAAGGTTGTTACGGGAGCAACTTATGTTAAGCACATGAACTCTTCATCAGCCCCAATCCCGTCCCCTGATCCGGAACAAAGTGCTTCTTCGCCCGGTTTCTTTCCTTTCTTTTTTTCTTTTTGCCGGTGGGTATAATTGCCATTTGTTTGCGCTGCTGGCTGGCGAGCTCCTGGGCCCCACTTCGGGAGCAGCTCGAAGGCGATGTTTATCTTGTGTCTTTTCCTCTGTTCCCGGATAATGTTTCCCAGCTGGTTCATAAAAAGAAATTAACGGCATTCTTTTTGCTCCTGTTGCAAATCGTTTAATGAGGATATAACTGCCGAAGGATACGCAGTCTCCTGCGGGGCGAAAACAACAAACCCTCCGCAGATAATGGAGTCGAGCATTATTGCAGAAGTTTCACTCTCCTCCGACGCTTATTACCGGGGCTGCCGCTTCTTATTGCTTTCGGCAAATGCGCCATCTAGGCGGTGATGATTACATTGGACTTTCGACTCGATACCGAAATTACCCACAAATGCGAAATGGCCATGTTCGGGCACTGAATGTTGCTGGACAAATGTCGTACAATAAACTTTTCGATATCTCGATGTTATTGCTTGATATTTCAGTTAAGAAGAACTAAAGATGTTGAGTTGGGAGGAAAGTTGTAATTAAAGTTTGTTTCATAGGAGAATGTATCTAAATTATGCTTTTGAAAGAGCAACAGGTCATTAGGAAAGTAACTTTTTTAATGCAAACCATACAATACATGAATGATATATATTTTTTTTTTTCACCACTGACTGGTTATTTCGAAAACTGTTAAAGATTAGGTCATACAAAGCGTGCTCAAAATTAAAATAGTTTCTCTGGTCGAGGAGGAATTACAGTAGAAGTACTTAGAAACGCACTAATCGATTTGAAATAATCTAAAATAGTTCGACAATCTTCGGTTATGTCACATGATCGGTTAGGCAACATATACACAAAATCATACGGTTACATTCACCCAAGGCCGTAGCCAGCGAAGGGTTCAGGATGTTAGAACCCTCCCCCGAAATTTTAAAACTTAATTAAAAATTTAAATAATTTGTTAAGAACAAAATTTATTTTTATGAAAATATGTACAACTGTTCGACATATTCAGTTGCATTTTATTCAGTTGAGTTTTATTTACATTTTAAATTTTCTGGATTGCATATAAGTCCATACCAAAAAAAAGATTAGATTTGAATATTATATATATTTTGAAAGTATTAAAATGAAACTGAAGTATTGGCAGGTATTAAAATGAAATCTTTTCAGTATTAAATTACTTTTAATACTAGAACATTAAAAATCAATACTTGTTGTATTAAAAGATAATATTACCTATACTTTACTTCTAATACAATATGGTTTTAAGAAGTTAACACATAACAATAACATATAACATAATCCATTTTTCCGAATTTCAGAGAATATTTAGGTTTTATAGATATTAAGTTTTTTCCAAAAATAATAATTACCTTTTTTTCTGAAAGACGAAAATAAGTAAATATTCAAATATTTTAACCAATTTAATTAATTTTATTCAAAATATGTGTTTATAATACAGAAAATAATGTTATTATTGATTATTGATATTAATCTTTTAAGGTGAACTTTGCATGTTGGTCAACACCGTCGAATGCTTCTAAAATTTGAAAAAATTGTTAATGATAATAATAATGATAAAATATCACCATCGGTCACCTTTCTAATGGAAGCGAATACGCCAACTTTGTCCGCACAAATTTACCTTTCAGCTCGGATTGCATTTTGTTCTAAGAGATACTCTGAATGAAATGGCTCACCCAAGCTAGATATACACATATTGTGGTATAAAAAAATTAAAATCAATCTAATTAGATTGAAGAATTAACTTTTAATCCAATTAATATTAAAAACTACTCCAAAAGAATTAGCGAGTGTTTTAACAAAAGTTTTGGATTACTTTTCAATACGGAAATTATTGCATTTTTGAGTAATATTCGATGAAGATTTACTTTTAATTCGAAGTTGATTAAAAATGGCTGTAATACAAACAAAAGATTAAATTTTCTATATCGATGTAACTTTTTAACAATAATCAGCGACGTTTTTCTCATACCACAAAGGTAGGCAACATTTCTCTTTTGAAGGATCTTTTAAAAAAAGCGCTATGTCCTACAAAAAAATTGATCTATGAAAAAAAATGCCCTCGGAATGGTAAAAATAGAATACTTCGCAAAATTCATTAACAAAGGTAACAAAATAATAGGTCCTCTCCTCATACATATCTGTTCATCGTGACATTGACCTACCAACAGAAACAATTATTTATATGTTTGCTGCGAAAAGTCGAAAATTAGGTTTTGTTTTCTGAAATTATTATTTTTCCTAAGTTTTTAAGATATCTTTTTCAAAAAATTAAGTGTTTTAAAAAATTAGAGCTTTTATTTCGCATTTTTTAAATAAGAGTTAGTAGTATATATATTTTTAAAAATATTTAATTAAATATATATTGAAGATGTAAAAATTAAATTTTATTGTAAATAAATATTTTAATATTATTTTAAAAAATTGTCAATTTAGTTCAAAAATTATATTATATTAATAATTAATAATTAAATTAATTAAACATATTCTATGTATGTAGTATTGCAGGAAAATATTTTGAAAATTAAACAATTTGAGCAGTTACAGATATTTCCCAGATGAATATATTGTTCACCATATGTAGTGGAAAAACAGGTAAGATCAACTGCAGATGCCGCCCATGTAAGAACGAGAAAGTATATTTTCTTGAATATGGTATAGAACATGTTCAGTAGAATAATAAAGTGTTACCCTTACCCATCTTAGTACCTTTAAATTCATCTGACAGGTGTTCGTAACCAAGAAAATCGTCTGGCAATTTTTTTTGTATTCAAAATAGTGTAAATTAAGATATACTTAAATGCCAGAATTGTCGTAGTACATTTTTTTTTAATTATAAATTGGCAACTTAGAAAAAATAGTCGGTATTATTGCAACAGCGCTAATTCTGCCAGTAGTGGATTTTCTTACTTCAATTACATCAAATAGTATGTATAAAAAGTTTTAGCTTTGTAGCTGTAAAACTGCAACCAACTCTCCAACTACTAGCATAACTGCAGGAATATTTAATTTTAAATTCGAGAATATTAGCATAGTTTAATTATGAGTGTTAATGACTTGAAGTTGTGCAGCAAGTCATCTATAGTTAATGTGTAAAAAATAAATTAATAGTTTAAAAAAAACACTAGAAAAACACGCTTTTATAAATGCACGTAAAAACCAAAAATAAATTATGGATCGTTCAAGTTGTCTCTATTTCTGGGCTGAAGTGTAAACTATGTGCTTTTAATTATAATATTTGATTGTAAAAGCGTGGGGCGCTGGAACAGGAATAGCTTCGTTGTTTTGTGATTGTATTTCTTCATACTAATATAATATAAATCAATTGTAGTTTTCTTTCTGTTTGAACAACAAAATAAACAAACACACCAAAATGAAAAAGATTGAAGCTTTATTCCTGATATATTGATATGTGAAATTGACGCTTCCAGAATTTTTGTTTTACAAATAAATCATTCACGTGTCATGTCTTATGTCATATCACAAAGAAATAAGAAATTATCTTAATCAACATATAATTTTTTTTCTTAGACCATTATTGAAAAAGCTCTGAGCATAAAAATTTTAAAATTTGCAAATTCCTGATAACTAAGGCTTACTTAATTTGAGCTTTTTGTACCAATTCGGTACCAATTGTAAAATTTCTTTTACCTTTGTTGCCAAAAATACCTCGTGCACGAATATTAATTCAGATACGGAGAAAAGTTCTAAAATTGCCGCATGCTGTTAATAAATAGGGATTGTGATTGAGAGAACCCCTCGATAATCAATCCCTTTTATCTAAGACAGCGTTTAATGCGGATATCTTCTAACCGAAGGATTTCCTTTCAGAACCACATTAATGTCGGGCCACACTCCCGTCTGGCGTGCTCGATACATGCAAAGCAGGAAAGTGCTTTTGATGGAGCGTTTATAGCCCTCAGTTAACTACCCCGAGTCCCGCCGCCGCCGCTGTCGGTTGTTTTTCTGGTTTATTGGGCTAATTCAATCACAAGCCCGAGCCCCGTCTAGAATTCGTTTACACTCAATCAGATAGCGGAAGGAATTTTGGGGCTCCCCACAGGAATCTCGGTGCTGTCACATGTTCCAGCGGGGGAATCTCTGGGGTCCCCCGCCGCCACCGCTTCCCGTCGACAGCTTGTGCACCTCGACGGTGCCGGGAGACTTTAATGGGGAATTTATCGATCATTCATTTTCGTGCATGAAGATATTGAAAGGTTATTTTCGGTACATTAGCCGTCAGATAAACTGATGATTAAATTTTGAAAAGATAGTTAACTTCTCGCAGGACCTCTATCTAAAGCTTTGTTTTATTAAGAACAAACAACGATTTTTAAAATATATATGGTTTTTGCAGCAATACAATTCACACTAATATTTGAGTATATATTTAAATGTACAATATTTTTAAAAAAGTGTTGTATAACTTGTTTATTTTAAAATAGTTATTTTTATTATATTCTCCTTCAGAAGTAACAAATGCTCAAGACAAAAAGTCAGTATTGAAATACATACATATATTTATAAATTCGAAATAAAGGCCAAGGAGTTTGTTCCTAATATTAATTTTTTTTTAATATGTTTTCATTTTGAAAAATTGCTCCATAATATTCCCTAAAAATCAAAGAGTATTTTAATTTAAATATGTAAAATGTATTGAAAGTCACTGAACCAATTTGTTAGAAACAATAACTCAGTAATAAAAAACCACCGAATTTTGTGCAAAAAATTGTTATTTTACATTTAAAATTTTATATTGTGAAAAATCTAAAAAACCACAGAATTTTGTATAAAAAATTGTTATTTATAATATTTAAATTTTGGCCAAAAACGGTATTTTCTGAAAAATCTGAATTTAGTTTGATAGGATACCAACTGGTGTTTCTTTAAATATTTTTTTTTCTTTTATATTGTAATAGTTAAAGTTTCTCAAAACAGTCTTATAAAATAATAATCTTTTTTAATCCTCCAGAAGTATATGCTCCAATTCACGTGAGAAAATTTGGTGATATTTTAAATAAATATGTTGGAATGACTGCATTATAAAATTAAGTAAAACATCTTCCCCGTAATGATAGAACGTAATTTTACACATTTTGCAATGATTGCTGTTGATCTCAAGCTCATTCCTGTTCTTAGCTCCAGTGCTTACAGATCACATCAAAACTACAATATCTCTCAGTAATGTTCAAATTATAAATATTTATTATGAATCAAAATAGTTAATACAAAATAAATTATTTTAATTATGGATATAATTACAGTAAAAATTTACATACTCAATATTTTATATTTATTTATTTATTTATTTTAGAAAATAATAGCATTTGGGGTTGAGCAAAATTTATTCGGTTGGCTCATTTGGCTTTGTAATTTTAGTTGATAGAGTGCAACAGAAGAATTCAATAAGTAAATAGAAAATACTTTGGGTATTGTGTCTAATACAGACGAATGATAAAAGTATTGAATAAGATTCTCTACACTTTTAACTACTATGAACGTAAACAAGTCCTAAAAGAGCTTTAGTAGTGTTATTTTAAATAACAAATAAAATAATGAATAAATCGTTTTTATTCGCATCGACGAATAATAGTTTATTTTTGAATATTTTCTTCTAAATTATTCCTACATACCAATTATTATCGAGATAAAAATTGCGACTGATACCTAACTTTGGGATAAAATTTAAAGTTTAAAATTTTATTTAGCCCTTTGTGTTATAAACTATTTGCAAAATAGAAATTCTTTAGGTAACAATGAAATTTCAGTATAAACATTACTATTAATAGCCCTATGAAAAAATCTATTAGCTAATTAACTATTCATTAAATATTTTTGCATATTAGTCTTACTTTTTATATCACTTGGACAATTTTAGACGTTTAGACAAAGGGTTCCTAGCTATAAGCGTGTCCGCTTGGACCTAAGCAAGAAAATCCCATACCTAGTGTCCAACAGAGATTGAGTTTGGATTTTAGATTGCTGTAGTTGTATCATATACTAATGTACTTTGAAATGACAGTGAGAAAACATATATATGTAAATTGAAATGAGAAGTTTGGAAGCAGTGTGAATCTTCAAGGTCAGTAAGTAACAGCTTCCTTTGAGTGTCCAGAGCTGGAAATGAGATATATGATAAAGGGCGTCAAGATATACATGTATGCCAAAAATGATGAAAATCGAAGGAGTGGAAGGGTCTCATTTTTTTGAGCAATTATTCGTGTGAATCTTCAAGGTTAGTAAGTAACAGCTTCCTTTGAGTGTCCAGAGCTGGAAATGAGATATATGATAAAGGGCGTCAAGATATACATGTATGCCAAAAATGATGAAAATCGAAGGAGTGGAAGGGTCTCATTTTTTTTGAGCAATTATTCGTATATTCATTATTCCATTGATTCACTTGGTTCGAGAGCTAAGGAATTCCAAATCAAAAGTTGAGGGATTGGTAAGACTCAATCGAAAAGTCTCATCATCAAAAATAATGGTCCCCGGTGGGAATTGAGCTTCCTGTTTCGTTTTCATCATTTCATATGATATTCAAGTGAAAATGAGCGATTGCTACCCATAAAGTGCAATAAAAATGAATGAAGTGAGATTCAAGCTAATTGCTCTGCAATGACTCACATACATGCTCTTAGACACAAGATGATTGTTGATTGACCCTCTATAAGGTCATAATTAATCATAATGAGCAATTATATTCAAGTATATGGAAGATTTGGTTTAGGTCCAAAAGTCAATGCTTATAGCTAGGAACCCTTTTCGTAATGTATAATGTAATGTATAAACGTACAGAATTTTGTATATTAGGCAAATTACATCTTGAAAGCCTGAAGGTAGAGGCCGATCGTAACGAGTAGGGAACTCTTTTGCTTAATTTTCTGGACACTGGTTCAACCTGAGTGTGAATACAAAACCAATACGTTGATACTCAAACCTTTGCTTTACCGTCATGCAGTTCAACGTGCTCTGCATTTGAGTCACTAAAGTGTGGTCACCACATCTCAACAATATTTTCATCTTTCAGTTCTGGAGTTTAATACCCTCGCTTTCACAGAAAAAAATACCTGCGCAGTAGTTAAAATGATGGAGCACCACTGCGTTATACAACATTTTAGCGTTATAGAAATTAAATTGATTAGGAACTCTTCTGAGAAACTCAACTTCTCTGCGATCTTCTTACATGTGTAATTTGCATGTTCCTTAAAGTTTAAGTTGCTATCTATAATAATTTCAACATAAATATACATTCTCAACAATTTCAACGTCTTCATTATTGATGTGCAGTTGTGGATGTACATTGGAGTTAAAATCATTGGTATAGCTTTACTAACATTCATTTTAAGTATTCATTCCCAATCATGTATAACGCCATCATAGAGTATTTAAGAGCCGTATTCACGTCATTGATGTATATAAAAACTAGAATGACTTCCAACACGGACCCCTGAGGGACTCCATGATCTAAGACTATGGTTTCAGACACACATTATTAACACAAGTCCTTTGAGTGCGTCCTGTTCATAAAAACGAAACAAGATCAAAATTCATTCAAACAAAGGATATATGTATGTACATTTGGAATATTTTTTAGTGTTTATTAAAAAACTAGTGGCTTCTCCCCATATATTACTACGAACTAATAAAATATTGATAGTTTTACTCATAATTACTCGATAATACTCCACTTCTGAAAATATTATAGTTTATTCTTCGGAGTAATTTATCTACTTTTAGTAGGAGGAAAATGTCTATTAGTTTTGTTGATGAAACGACTCGATAAATTTTATTTCTAAGAACGGAAGGTATACGTTTGGCTAGTAATGAATATAAAAAAAACTGTTTTTGAAAGATACGTCTGTTGCCCAAAGCCTAAGTCTCCTTAAGGAGAAACTAGTATTAACGTCGCAAATGTAATTTATGGAGATGCGCCCCATTTGAATTATTCCTGTACTCGTCCATCCCCATAGAAAAATGTGAAAAAGTGTCCGTATGATTTAAGAATGATATATGATCTGACTGCGGAGGTAAGCACCTCAAGAATGTCCTTCTACCATAAATACCATAAATAATGTCAACGGCTACTTACGGTAGGCCTCCTGAAATTTATTACAGAAATGATAACATTCCTCTGAATTTATACTATTTGGTGTGGACTAAAGTCGACAAAATGCCAGTAGACAAAGGACACCAAAGAAAGATAAGCTGTGCTTGAAATGCGGGAGGGTGAGCCCGCCGCCCCGGTCAGACCCTCGACTTTTCTATTGAATATGAAAATTTTCCGGACTCATACGGGTGCGGCTGTATCCCCCCGTGTCCGGAAAACTGTTTCATGTTGCAGGAAGGACGACACGTCCTAATGACAGTCCGACTAAAATGCGACCGAAACTCCTTTAAAGCCGGCGCAAACTATCTGTGCAGGACCCGGACACGGGACAAGGGTGCTCCGAATCTCTCCCCCAAAAGATATCCATTTTGCACAGGCCGTGTGTGGCAGCCAGGGAGATTAATTGAATAATTAGAGAAGAGACCCACACTGCCTAAATATGAACGCATTTATTTTGGTAGCAGAACACATACCCGCACGATGTACACAAACACCTGTGGCGCAAAACTGTCAGTTCCAAATGGTACGTAACACCCGAATGTATTAATTACTTGCGGTCAGATAAACAGGAAAACAAGAACAATGAAATCAAGGGCTGATAATTACATCTGATATGATGCCATGTCCACTGTATGTGGCCTTCAGTCCTCGGTGTCCTCTGGACTCTATTTCAAGGATACTTCGAGAAATTCACCCAACGAAAATGTAATACAAACATCGAAACATTTCAAAAAATGTTATTTTATAATGGTAGTGAGATAGAGCGGCTTTATGGTATGACGTCCCAGCATAAATGATAAGGTACCATGAAAAAGAATATAAGTCATACCTAAACGAATTTTGGCAATTACTTCTCGTAAAAATTGTGACAACTGCAATGATTTCCTCTTATGTTAATATTAATTGTAAAGCCAAAAGCAACGAAGTTATACAGGTAGTTCAAGGGGAGGTCCTCATCTAGAACGTCAAAAAGTAGGTAAAGTTCGTGATTTTTTTGAAGGCAAATGACAAGACATAGGGAAATGATATTTGGCATTATCTTTTATTGTATATTTATCTGTACGAAAAAATTTTTTTATTAAAAAAAAAACAAAATGGCGCCCGTTATTCAACTTCTCCGGAGGCATGTTTTTCGAAAATGGCCCAGCTGCGTACAATTTAGGGGTCGCAGATTGGTCTCAAATGAAATAATGATGACATTATTATAAACTAGAATAAATTTGTCTCAGAAAGAGCGGACGACTTTCAAAAAAAATTTAAAATTGACGGAATGGCGCGATTTTGAAATTTTAAGGCCGTTTTCGGCCGTTTTTTTTCATAGTTTATCACTTACAAAAAGGAGATAATGTTACAATTTTCAAAATGTGCTCCGCTCTTTCTATGAAGAAAATTGTTTACTTTAATATGCACGGAACTAGAAGTTGATCGGTTGAACCGTTTTTGAGTTATTTTGTACGCAAATTTGAAAAATCTTGAAAAACAAAGTCCCGAGATAATCGTGATTGAACGGCACGGCACAGGCTGAGCGCCCCACTACGCTCATGACACCGCCACAATCAATGGGCTGTAGAATCCGTTCCAGTGATCGGATCAACTAAATATTTTAAAGCAACATTCTAGACATATTAAACTTTAATAATATGAAATAAAAAAAAAATCGAAAATTTCAAGATTCTAGATGAGAACCTCCCCTCAAATCATTTTTATTTTCTTAAAGAGTTATTTTGATTCAAAATATGGACATGTAACCTTTCTTTTCGAACATCTTTCTATCTTTTTGTTTGAACACACCACACTTACTCGAACCTAACAGGGTATGATTAAGCAGATCAATTTCAAAATTGTAAACTCAATACATATTACAAACCAATGTATTTTAACCCATTAATGCTTGCAACTTGGTGATATTTTTACTCAAAAAGGATCAATTATACGAATAAATTTTATATGACAAAAAGTGCTTATAATTAGCTAAATAACACGTGTGACTTTTTTCAGAATTTTTCGGGACATTTTTGGATTTTTGAAAAATTTGCCAAATCCAAAAAACCAAAAATAGTTCAAAAAATTCTGAAATAATGTACATGTTTTCCTTGGCTAATTATAAGCACTTTTTGTCATATAAGTTTTTTATTACATTGCTGTACAAAATGGCCATTTTGCAAAAACCAAAGCAAAATGAAAAATTCAAAACCATGATTTGAGAAAGTGTAGACATTCGGACCGCGATTTCTGGTAGTTATATGATCATTCAATAGCAGCAACGAGAAGATAATCGACTTTGAGACGAAAAATGAATCGGCATTTTTTTGAAAAAACCCAAAAAATAATATGGTTTTTGAAGTTTTTATGCAAAAGAAATGCCAGATTCTGAAAGAGCACCCCCAAAACCCCTTATATACGAATTTGGAGGAAATTCACCCCAATTTTCTATTCGAATCGTACAATTGAACTTACGTGCACAAAATCCTCGTTTTGCGCATTAATGAGTTAAAGTCGTTGCGTCTAATAAACATAAAAATTTGCAAAGTAGTTAGTTGCTTTTGGAGCGTGTTAAATTTTTATGTTTTTAAAAGTTTATTTGATTAAGTAAAAGAAAGTATGTATTACTTGTAATAGAGAACATTTTTTTTTTATTCTGTAATAGAGAACATTTTTTTTTATTCTACTTATATCTTTTAAACATTTCATAATTTTTTTATAAGCAGTTAATAAATATAGTTCAATAAAAATTGTACAAAATTCGAAAAAAAAACTTTGTTTGGAGAAGGAATACATTTTTAGTATATTATTAAGAAGGTGAAGAGAATTCCAAGAGTTCTGTTAAAAAGAAGAACTTCGGATAATTTAAGTTAAAACGACATGATCTAAAATTGCAACAAAACGCAATAACGCAACGTTCTCCTGTTGACATTAAAGCACTTAATCCATATCTTTAGTTCAAGTAGATACTGATACCTGACCGGATACTAATCCGATTAAATTGTCCTATCTACCGCAAAGGAAAATCAAGTCCGGGATTTTGAAAGTGACCTTTCACAAATTGCAAGAAAATCTTCCCGTATTTGCTTAATAATTAATTAATTCCAAAGGATCAAACACTTCTCGTGTGACATATCAGTTCTTCTTATCTCAATAATTTAACTGTACAACTGCCAGAGTTCCACTCACAACTTAAGAAGTCAATTAAGTGCTCTAACTTCTCCACTTTGCCTCAATTTCATTCGGGAGAAAGTTCGGGCGTCTTTTAGGGATCACAAACACTGCATGTACACTTGACATCTTATCAACAAAGTTACACCTTGGGTTTCGTTTTGCAGCATATCAGGTAAAAGGTTTGCCAGTCATAATTAAATCAAATGCTTGAATAACTACTTCTGAAAGTTAGAGACTCTCTAAGACGACGAAGACGTATCTAATTTCTTGTAAACTCTTGGAACACTAATTACACTGCGGATTAAATATTTAGATATTTAAGTGCTTCTTAAAAGGAGTAGAACATTTCTTGGATATTTAATTCATTATTTTAAATACTTCTTTTACCATTTTTATTATATTTTCATTATAGAATATTTACTGTTCAAGGTGAAGGGTTTTTAAACACGAAGCCTACATACAAAATATTGCTTTAAGGGTAATATTCAGTCAAAATTGGGGATAATCATTAGGGGCTTCAGTTCTGGAAGGCAAAAAATATACGAGGTTTATAGTTCTAAATTCCATTACTCATTGCATTAAAGAAATTGTACAAATTTTCATGAAAAAGAAAAACGAAAGTTTTGCCTCGAAAAATGAGTTAGAAAAGTTTTACTTGAAGTCTGAAGATTTAATATTCATTTTTAGAAGTTTCTGAAGACCAACAAAATATGAAATTCATAAATTACGAAAAAAAAGAACCATCGAAAATTTAACTCAATAAATTTTTATATATTAATTGAGGGTGTCAATCAAGACGAATAGAATAATAACACATGACTTCAAAATTTGGGCAGTGAAGAGCTATTTGAATTTTGAGAACTGTTTTATTTACTGTTTGGGGTATAAGATATGATGATAAGGTTTTATAACGCAGAGATTTTGAAAAAATAGGATTAACGTAAAATAACTCGCCTTTTTGGCTTTCATGAAAAGTTTTCAATAAATTGATATTTCGCATCTTGTAACTTGGTTTCAATGAAAGTCTAAACTATAAGCTTTTGGATACAGAATACGAAAACCGTCTGTGGTGTATTTTGTGAAATACTTTTACAATAAGCGAATTATCTCATATAATTAATTAAATAATAAGTTCAATTAGAAATTCATTCTATACAATTTATATGTTCAGTTTAATGTGGACTAAAAGTTAAATTGAAATGATTTTTGTTTTAAAATCAACAAATATATTTAGTAAAATTGACATTAAAATAGTTAGATGAGCTATCAGAGGAATTCACAATCCTCATTGTTGAATTAACTACAAATGTTTCTTTCAGTGCAAAATTATTTCCAAAGAAAGGATTTCTATAAAACATTTTTCTTTAATTCTGAGATTTCTAATTTTAAAACCGAAATTTTGTTAATGTAAAATTTCGATAATGCGGGATTTAGGAACTGAAAAATTTTCATTTGAGATTTCATTTAAAAAAATATAATATTATTGTGCGATCAATCGCACCACTTCCGTTTCTTTTATATTTGTGTTAGATATTTTAATGCTATCTCTCAATTTTAGATATTTAATGCTATATTATAAATCTTGAAATACTAAATATATTTTGGCACGGTTGTAGAATAAACTTGAATATAAATAAATAATATCTTTTAAGGGAAAACTTGTATTAATTCGGTTGAAATGTGCAGACAGAAACTTGAGCATGTCCCAATCCAAAATAAAAGAAAAAAGTTATGCCAGACAACAAAAGCACTAAAAGACAAGTCAAAAGGAGCATTAAACCTTAAGAAAACTTGAAACAAAGGCAATTAAAAAAGCCGTGAGGGGTTCGTTCTTCAATCCAAATGCAGGCAATCTAGCAGACAACTCAATTAAGCCATTAAATTTGATTTCCTTTCACCCCTCGCCCTTCCCTTACTAAGCAATAGAATTAGGCAACTTATCCAATTGTATCCTTTCGAACATTTTCCTTTTCTCAACGATTGCCTTCCCCAAAATTTTTGTGTTTAACATTCTTCCGAACTTACTTTGAAGCGTTCAGGGAAAACTCCCTCAACGCTTTTGTGTTCGAGTGAGTTTTTGTTTGCCGCAAAGCCAAGAAGAGTTTGAGTTTGCAATTACTCCACCCTCGCGTTCTTTGTGTCTAACAGTTTTTGTATAATTGTGGCTTTGTTCAGGTTGACAGTATCGTCATAATCAAAACAAGGCACACTCACCCTGCTTCATCCTGTGACTAAAAAAGCGAATTTCCGCACACACTAGTGAACATTTTGAAGGCATATACCTTGGAAGGGGGTATGAAATTAATGAGCTCAATTTAAAAGTGAGACGAGAGGTATTCATTTAAATGTTCTAATTAAACAAAAGCACGAAATGAAGGCACTCTCTCGCCGGCAATCGTGGACGTAATCAAATTTATCAAAATTATCACACATAAGCCGTAATTGCCCCCAAGTACGAATTAGATGTGGAGAACCCTTTTTTTGAGGGCGAACCCAGCATACATCCACGAATTTCTCGCCTTTCTTTTGAAAGCGTTGACACCCTCGTTTCTCGGTAGACCCTGAAGGGCATTAACAGAAGTCATTTTGCTCAGAAGCCGAATTTCATGGCGAGATTTTACCTTGTTCACTTCTTATCTTTATGAGGGCTCAGCTACCGTGGGTGCGGACCATAATGACTTCATTTTAAAACATAATACTCGCCGTATATTTCGAAAATAATGGGCTTTTGAGGTAGAAAATATAAATTGAGTTTGAGAAGAAATAATACGATATGAATACATGTATGATTCAGTATTGAATTGGCTTATATCTATGAGATTAACTAGATATATGGTATACCTATTGTACTGGAAAAATCTGTCAAATTGACGCTCGGCTATTGGGATCACTGATTAGCCAGAAACTTTTTAGATTTAGGGAACCAAAAAAATAATAACGCCATACAGTAAATTGCACCATAATTAGTCCTGTGGTTAGGAATCCTAAGAAATTTCGGGTGTCTCAGGAAGCGAGCCGGAACCAGAATATCAAAAGACGATAGCAGAGCCGGAGAGTCAATAATTCCTTGCAGGCATTCGAATGCAAAAGCAGTCTTGGAGATAACACGTCTAAGCTGGAGTGAGTCTAGTTTGATTAATTAAAGCCTATCAGCATAAGCCCCTGAAGAGCAAAACGTAAGAACCGACGTTGAACAGTTTCAATACGATTGATATGAAGGGAGTAAAATGGAGACCAGACACAGGAAGCATACTCTAAGATCGGACGAACATAAAAACAATAAAGAAGCCGCGTCATATAAGGATCTTGAAATTCCTTAGCCCATCTCTTAATAAATCCTAAGGTGGAGTTAGCCCTGTTAACTATTGAGTCGATATGATCATCGAAACACAAACGGCTATCATACGAGACACCTAGGTCCTTAATTTTATTCATTCTTGCCAAAACACAGCCATTAATAGTATAGTCGAACACGATCTTTTATTTTTACGACAGATAGACATATTTTTATTTATGTTAAGTGGAAGAGAATTAATAGAACACCACTTGAAAAGGGCGTCTAAGTCAGTACTTAAAAGATCACAATCTTGACTAGAAGAGACAACTCGAAAAATCTTAGCATCGTCAGCATAGAACAGGATTCGTGAATGAGATAAAAAAAGATGTAAGTCATTGACATAAATATTAAAAAGAAGTGGGTCGAGGTGGCTGTCTTGAGGTACACCAGAAGAATTGTAAATCTCCTCAAAAAGAAATCCAAGGAACAATACTCGCTGAGTACGAAGGGTTAAATAAGACTTGAACCAGTTCACAAAGAGAGGGGGAAAGCCAAGGGCCTTTATTTTGTAAATTAGAACAGGGTGAAAGATTTTATCAAATGCTTTGCTAAAATCGGTATAAATGCAGTCGATCTGTTTTCCATCTTCTATAGCATTAAGGCAGAAATGCGAAAATTCGAGAAGGTTAGTTGTTGTAGATCTACCCTTCATAAAGCCATGTTGAGAGGGGCTAAGAAATGGCTTCAAAATTTTTCGCTATAGAACCCAAATTAGCAATAGGTCTATAGTTGGATATATTGCACTTATCACCTTTTTTATGGTGGGGAAAAATTATGGAGGATTTCCAATAAGATGGAAATATACCAAGCGAGATAGATAAATTAAATAAATAACACAAAATCGTCACAATTACGCACATTATGTATAACTTTTTCGAAAGTCTGTAATGAAGGGTATTATTATAGCGCGTCCGGATTTTGAATATAACTAAAAAATACAATAACCATAAATTTGGTTTTATTCGAAAGATAATTTTTTAACATTTTATAATAAAAATTTGTTTGTCGCATCCTATCAGTCGAAATGTTGACCCCTTTTTCGAGCATTTGGGTCCGTATGGTATTTTTTTGTGTTTTTTTTAATTTTCTCATATAAATGTACAACATCTCAAGATTTTTGTGTTAACATTTTAAGTCGATTGGAGTAAAACTAGCGGAGATATGAAGTTGTAAGTCCCGCTCCGATCCGGCTTCGAGCTATTCCTGTGCCTTATTAATTCAGTGTTTACACTTTAAACGCGTTTTCTCCCACTTAGCATGTTCAAAGTTGCTGGAAACTGTAACTAAAAATCTACTTGACCGATCTTCTTCACATTTGACACACTCTTTAAGTACATAAAATATGAGATAGTGACATTGAGATAATTTTTGTTTGTGCATTATGATTAGTTTTACTATGAAAAATGAATTTTTACCTGTTTTTTCTTTTTATATTCGTTTTATTGACTTCAAAATTATGCCAAACATTGAAAAATCGTTAAAAAAAAAACTCGACCTCATTACCTCGAGAAACTTATAAACTAACCAAATATTTTCTACTTTTTCATTTAAGATAATCCAGTAATATGAGTTCTGATGTCCACCGCAAACTGCCTTATTTTTTAAGAGTATCCGAAGATTTGCTCTCAACGGCTTATTTCTTAATATTTTAGGCAAAAAATTTAATTAAATATTCTCGAAATGATGCTTTATTACGTGTACAGAATGTGATCTTAGATTTACAAAAATGACAGTCAAACATGACGGAGAAAGCATCATGGTACGGGAATTATTTTGTTGGTACGGTGTCGGAACCATTATATGAATTAGGGAGACAATAATGAAGATATGATAGTTTATAGGGACATTTTGCAAAATGTGAAACTCCCTTATATTGAAAACAATATGTCCCTTATGTAGCGATTTCAACAGGATAATGATCCCATACACTTACCTAAATTGGTGAGTGAATGGTTTGCGGATCAAAATGTTAATGTTCTTTCTTGGCGAAGTCAGTCCGAGGACCTCAATCCCATTGAGAACTTGTGGGATGAGTTCAAGCGATCCTTGACAAAAGGAGCAGTTGTGATATGTCGTAAATTAATAAATCCCATACCAAGCCGAACTGAAGCTGTTTTGTTAAAGGAGGTGCTTCGGGCTATTGAATATTTATTTTTGTTTAAAATGTATTATTTTTATATAAGTAGACTCTTATTTATTGTGAAAGATAGCTTAATTTTGATATAATCCACTCACACTTGTTATTTTGTCCAACATGAGAAAGGAATTTTTGTTGTTATTTTTTAAATAAATGAACTGATTATATTATTATTTTTATTCTTGCTTCCTTAATTATAAACTTAGCCAAATGGAAAACGATAGAATAACTTATGAAGAAATTTTCATAATAAAAATCTCTTAAGTTAAATTATGTGTAAGCTGAGAATGAGGAAGCTGTCGGAACTGTCTTGAACTTTTCACAATGGTAGTCCTGACGATGAAATGAAGATAATTGCAGCCGAACCGATTTATAATACACTCAAATTATGTTAACCCTTACTTGCCATACTGGGGTCCAAAGGATCCCATGCCTATTTTTCCTTAAATTTAAGTACCTTAACGTAAGGGCAGTGGGTCTATAAGAACATCTGTTGATAGTTGGAGAGTATAACTACCCTTCAGGCCAAGTAGTATTGCGCTGAGTTGATTAGTCTGCCTGTAGTAATCGTCCAAAGCCGCGTGCGGTCCATTCGACCCCAGTGTGGCAAGTACGTTTGAAATCGATTTTATTTTGGATCTATCTAGCTAGACTTAGCATCTCTGGGACACTAAAAAAAAATATTGCAGTTATATAAGATGTATTGAATTTCCAACAAAACAGCGATGTGTCTTATGCACCGGAAAAGTAGACAGGAAGACCAAAAGTGAATATGCATCCTACCCTCGCCCAGTTTGCCATAACCACAGCGTCGCTATGTGCAATGTTTGCACTAACTTATAAAATTAAATACTAAAATTAGTTTTATTCGGGATTTTCAATTATTTAAAATGTATTGCTTTTATTTTAAACACAAATCTTGAATAAATATTATTTATATAATTAATAAACTCAAATATTTTGACAAAAACGCTGAGTTAATTTTTTCTCATTTCATTCAAATAAGAGTTAAATTAAAAAAATTCCCTTTGCCAGAAAAAAAATCAGCTTGAGTTTTGTAGATGATGGTATTCTTTTAATTCCTCAATCTTTGCACAACAATTTGAATTTGGGTTCCTATCATGGAAGCGAAAACTAAACATTTTTCTTAGCGAGACAGATTTTCAAAAGGCATTTTACATATAACAAATTTTCTCATTTAGAAAAATGTTATTGACAATGGCAGAACTTCGAAATTCGGGTCTGTTTTGAAAATGTTAAAAAGCTTGTACCTTTATGCATAAATGTTGTATATATTATTGATGTGTTTGAGTATAATGTTAACCTTAACACACTTTACAAAATCTCAGTAACTTGTTTTGACTAGTAGTTTTTTAGCAAACACATATTTCTCTCTTTACTTTGGAAATATTGAATTCGAATGCAAATCCTGAAAGCAACTTCGCTAATTTTAGTATGAGGAAATTTTGAAAATCGATTTTTTACACCCTAATGTCTTGTTATGCTCTTGAGAAATAATGTAATATCATATAAAACATACCGCAGTTGCGTTATTCATTCAAAATAATGCGTATAAATCAACTAAAGTTAAATTGAGTAAGATAAGGATGTCTACCTTTTCGCGGTTCATTTGGACCAATCGCATTTCGACTGCTCAGCTCGTGGAAGAACGAGGTAGAAATCAGGGGCGAAACACGTTTCGCACTTTATCAATTTAATTTCCCTTTTTTAAGCTGCACCAAATCAAAATGTCTGCAAGTGTAGGTGTAGGCAACTCAATAAATAAGCGGCTGGCAAAATAACGCGCCGTAAATATTGTTAATGGCCCTACGTGCACCCGGCCTAACCTGCTTTATTAGCAAACTCGGCAAGGAGGAGCGATCCTGGCTGTCGCGTTTTATTATCATCGATGCTACGCGCGATGATGAATGCCGCAACTTACATGAGGAATGTGTGTTCCAGGAGAAGTCCAGGTGCTGGTTATTACCTATCGGAAGATAAATTAATATTCAAAGCGAGGCAGCAGTTGCAACCGTTTAATTACATTCGAGGCTCATTTAATCCAAAAGGGTTAAGTGTAGAGCGCCTGCTTTTAATTATTATGTATAAATCAAAAAGATTTAACTGATATACTTTAAGCAGCATGGTGTTTCATATACAATTACATAATATTGTCCTGCTTATAATCATTACAAAAAATACACCGTCTTATGCACTTATTAAAATCACAAAACTAAAGTGCATACAGCCTTTAAGCTTCTAGTTCCCTGTAGAATAGGAAAAAATAGACATTTAAACTATATTTTTTCTTTAAGCTCCTTTATTATAAATCCAGCTACATCTTTTTTTATTTGAAAGTCTTCAAGTAGACAAAAAAAATTGTTTTTATTTTTTTAGTACTTTATTACATATATAGAGGGCTCTCAAAAATGAGCAGTCCAAAAAATAGGGTTCAACGGCAAGTCGGAAACAAAAAATCATGTTAAAAAGGAAGATGTTTTATAAGGCAATTCACCACAATTTGTAAAGAAAATCGGTAAAAACAAATGGCGGATGTTTGGAAAAAAAATTTGAAAAAATCGCATTTTTTTCGTTTTGTTCGGTTTGCAAATAAGGTAGAGTCGCCAAATATCGTCCCCTTTTTGTAAAACAAATCTAAAAAAATAGAAAAAAATACCACAGTAATAAATGAAACGTCAAACACTAGGTTCAATACTCCTTTATTCATAAAAATAATCAAAAACCCGTTAAAATTGTCAGAAAAAATTATAAAATAGCTTTAACAAAAATACTCAAATTATGAAAATATATTTTTGGGCTCCTAATATCGTCCCGGGGACGATATTTAGATCACAATAATCAGTACGTGAACTGGAGTTGTACTAAGTCCTTTTCTATTATATAAAATTGAACCTAACTATCATATTAATATCTAAACAGCCCTTTCTTAATTATTTTAATCATTTTTTCGGCATCTAAAAAATAAAAAAAAAACATTCTAAAGTTACATGTTACGATATAAGGTTCACGTAAGGGGACGATATTAGGAAATTTCTATTTATTTTGTCGCATCCATTTAAGCAAAAAACGTGTCATAAACCTGAAAATTTTACTTAATCGATTAACATCTGAGATATTAATAGTTAGTTTGACAAAAAAATTTTATCAATAAGTCAGGTATCTCAATATTTTATGGAACCCGAGAATATTTCAATGAAAAACTCACCCTGAACACGTTTTTTGTTTTTCGAATTTCTGTCGGTACGAACTTCGTGACGCAGTCACTTCTACACAATGGCCGACTGATGCAACTAGCTGTCGCTTCGGGTCACTGATAATAGATGGCGGGTTTTAAAAGAGTAGATATTGAAGGGGACGAAATTAGGGTAGGGGACGATATTTGGCGACTCTACCTTATGTTTTTTATCAACTTTTTCGGAATTTTCTGGTGAATTGCCCTACAAAAGATCTTAAGTCATTCAGTTAGGTTATACCCAATTTTAAAATGTATAGCTAATTATACTATTCTATTAGCTTATGATATATAGTAAACTCTAAAAATCTTCAGTCTACGATATTATCATTTTTAAAGTCTAGTTCAAAATGTCATAGTTTTAATCTAGACCATTTGTTAAAATCCTTATATTTTTGTAGTATCCGCAGAACCCTACAAATATACTGTAAAGGCTAATAAATCCCTTTTATAACCATTACTCCATGAAAGACAAATGTACAAGACGAATATATCTGTTTACACTTACTTAATTAACTTAGTTCGGTACTTACGAAAACACTTAAATCGTCCAAAGGCTCCATAAAACTTCCGAAAATAATTCCTTAAAGATGAGAAAACTTTCTCAAACAATCATAAAAAGTCCTTCAGGGTCCTTTTGCTGTTCCTTAGTGAACAACTCGAAAAGGGATGTCGCGGAATGAAGTATAAAGAGGATTCACGCTCCGTGAAAAAAAGGCGGGCAAACTGTCGCACCCCCTCAAAGAGCTTCACTTTTTCACAGATTTAAAGAGCTTATCGACTTAATTTGAATATTCCTTAAACCTCAGTAAAACCAATTTTAGTCCTTCGAAGACATCGCGCGCGACTGGCTGAATACAAAAGGCGAATAAACCGGCCGGAGCCGGGAAATTGCCTCGAGTGAACATTTGAAAACATCGCTGCAAAGCCTGGAGAAGACAAATGAGCGATTATGCCACGCAAATTACAGGAATTTGTTTCGATCGACATTTAATTTTTTCGGTTGTTTTTAAGGGTGGACTCGCCGGGGTTGGGGGTGAAATGAAAACAAGTGAACACTGCGGACTGATAAGAGGTAATTTATGTTCATTTTGGACTTTGTTTAGGAGAGGTTGCGCAAACAAAATTAAATTTATCTTTTAACTGGTAAGGAAGAATTATGGCACTTTACTGCAAGATAAATAATTATATAATTCCTTTGAAAAGTAGCAGACGAAGACAAACACTGAAATGGGAAATTAGAAATATAAAATTGTAAATTAAGGGGACCTTTACTTTCAAAATCGAAAAAAACACAATTTTAAAAGTTTTTTTTTTTGAAAAGACTATTATATTTATTATTCTGAAACCTTTTGTACATTATTGGTAAGATTATGAAAAATATAAAAAAAAATTTTAAATGCAACTTTAGTTTATTTTAATGCCTGCAGAGGGCGTCATCCAAAATGCACTTTTAAAACGGCCCCATTTCTCTAGGACTTCCTGTAAGAGATAGAGTAAAAATCTTTAGTGGATTGTTTTCATAAGACACAAAACTAGTATCTAAACCTACAAAACCTTTTATTTTTAATAAATATATCATTTTATACACATTTTTCTAAAAAAGTTAAAAAACGCTTATAAGTTAGGGGTAAACTACCCCTCCGCATAACAAAGTGGGGGGGTAAAATAATATTTTTAAAGATTTAGGTACTAGTGTATTTGATAACGAATCGAATGGCGTTTGGTTTGTTAAAATCGGTTGAATAGTTTTTGAGATACAGATGCGGCCATTTTCAAAAATGTGATTTTGAGAAAAATGCGTTCAAAGTTTTTTTAATTTAATTTTTGCAATGAAATGTTCGTAATTTCCGCTACAAATATACGTATAACTTTTTTTCTTATACAAATTTCTTAAAACGGTTTTAGGAGAGTGTTTGTGTGATGTTATGAAGCATTTTTATGAAAAAAAAAAAAAAAAAAATTGATTTTTTTTTCGATTTTGAAAGTAAAGGTCCCCTTGGCAAAGGAGCACAATAATCAAGGTCTTAATTTTAGTTTTCTTTCTTATCGATCTTACAAGGAAACGTTCTGAGATGTGTCTCACTGATTTTGATGAAATTGAAATATTTTATAGAGTATCGAAAAATAAGAGACCCGTATTTTTTTTTATCTGCGGATACGCACATTTAGGGGGTACTTATATTTATTGTTTTTTTTTTTTTTATAAAAAATGGTGTATTTTTCCAAAGTTTGTCCGCCATGTTGGATCCGCCATTTCGAATTTTTTAAATTTAACATCAGATTCGTAATCAGTGACTCCAAAAACCCCTTAATACTAGTATTCACGAAAAAATTGATGTCTGAAAGAATATACATCATTTACGTATTAGTGCTAGGGGTTGTTTACCCCCTTGAGGAGCTTTTTTTACGAACACCCAAAAACACATCAACTTTATTTTTCAAAATCGTATGTAAAAATATATTTTTCAATGATTTTTAACCAAAACTGTTTCTTGTGACGCAAAAATATAAAGAAAAAGTCGTTTTTCTTCAATAAAAAATAAGGGTTGCCACCCCCGGGAACCGGATTACTTATAAAAGGTTAGTATATTTATGAGACATCATTTCCAATTTGTTTCATTCGAAAAAATTCATTAAAACTTGAAATATTTAGGAAAAACTGTTTTTGGGGGTATACTTTAGGGGTGGTTTTCATCCCCTAAATGTGCGTATCCGCAGAAAAAAAAAATACAAGTCTCTTATTTTTCGATACTCTATAACATATTTCAATTTCATCAAAATCAGTGAGACACACCTGAGAACGTTTCCTTGTTATACCCTTGATACACGGGCACGACTGAATGAAGATCCAGCAGGGATTATCATCGGCTGTACCGTGTATCACTGTGGATTAAGTTTGAATCTTCATTCATAACTGCATTCGAAGGCTACTCGATGAAGTTCCAAAAACTTAATTGAGAGCGAATGAAATTGGAAGTCCTGGAAAAATCAGCTGATTTCCAGTGTCAATTATTCAAAAACATGAATTAATTCCGCTCTTTGCACTTTGAACTGTCAAATAGAAATATCATCGACTCCTATGCCCGTGTATCTTGCATTGAATGAATTAAAAACCGAGTGAATTTTTATTCATAGGATCTTCATTCAGCCGTGTCCGTGTATCTTGGGTATTAGACACTTATGTTTTCTTTTAGGCACCTAGGTACTAAAATTTAGAGTATGAGATTACTTTCAGATGCTAGCAACCGACGGTAAAGAATATGTAGACTTTATGTCCTCAGTGTATAAGTCACCAAATTCACTGACGAATTGCGGAATTTCTTAAATATTTTTTGTATTTGTATATTATTAACCCTTTCGGTACGGCACAGTTGGCTACATTGGTGCATTCCTTGTACGAGAAGTATTTCCAAGAGAGTGATTGCATTGCACGGCTGTATACAGAGTATCCCGATTCAACGTAGGCAATGCTATACCAATCGATTCCTTAGAGTGTCCTGAGCAAACTTTTGTTCTTGAGCCTCCCCTCAAAATGCCTTTTCCCACTCAAAATCGCCGTTGAAGGGCTTTTAGAGGTTCGCTAACTTAAGGCCTTATAGGTCCTGGTAAGGACATCGTAGGACATCGAGTAAGGTCTCATTCCAACGATACCACACCTGTTACGATATGTCTCAAGCTTAAAATTTATCGACATTTTCATAAAAAAATTGCAGTTTTATTCTGTTTTCATAAAAACTTTCTATGGAAATGATTAATTTTTTTTTAATTAGGACCTTCTGTTTGGACACATCCGAATAAGTGGGGTATCGTTGGAAAGGTGCTCTCCTCCTCTTTTGAATTAATTGATATTTTCGTCTACAAAATAATTTAATATCAAGCAGCTTTAAATTAAACGGCAATGTTAAAATTCGTCAAATATTCAGTATCATAGTAATATTCTATTTTCCTCCATTTACATCTACATCTAATAAATATATTATATCACATTAGGGAAAACTCATTATATTGTAATGGACTAATAGTCTTAAGGTTTTCGGCCATCTAAACAAATCTAAGACTCTTAAAACTATCGAAAGAAGACATTATTTCCTGCTTTTAAGTGTAAAAAGAAGTTCCAAGTTTTCTACATCATTGGGTCCACGCCATGCTTATTCACGTGAAACTAATTACAAAGTCTCGTCCCAGCTGCACTCAAGGGTTTTTTCTTGGCAAAGAAATTAACTCAGAAAAGGGTGGAAGGGTGCAGACTTTTCCTTAGAATGGCTGAAAAGGGATATCGGCCCTCATTTTAGAAAACAAGACCAGGGTAACTGGGATTTTTTGCCCATTTCCTTTCAGTGAGGACAGATTAATTTCGGCAATTAATTTGCATATTAAAATTGCAACGGACGAGATGAGGTGCGGCAGTTTCAATGTTCTTAAGTATTCCCCAGGAAAAAAGAGTTAATGCCCGCTAATACTGGTGGTCTTTGCAATTTCATAAAATTTAAATTTAGCTCAGATGATAAATTTTTATTAGGAGCTAATGAAAATAAATCTTTTTTCAACTGTGGCGGAATGGAAAGATGGGACTTCCTGCCAGTAATTTAAGTGCTTAGTTAGACTTAATTTTGGTACTTTTCATTATGAAGTTGTTTAATTATCTTTAAAGACCTGAAGTACCCTAGCCAGAAAAATTTTTATATACGATTAAGTAATACATACTGTTGATATAATGGTATAAAAATATAATTATTAAAATAAGAACTTTTGTAAAACAGAAATTTTTAAATTTTATATAGAGCTTCAAAATTTTCGATTTTTCCACCTAATGAATAACTTGATATATTTACAATCTTCCAAAATGGTCTCACCTAATAAAATTTTATAAAACAAAAATAACCTTGGAAAAATATGTAATATCCACATCGCCTAATTACAAGCATTTCGTTTTTTAACTCCATCCATCCTTAGTTCCTTGTCAAAACAATATTCAGATTAATTTCTTAAAATCCAAAATGATTTTGTATTAACTTCAGAGAACGTTGTTCAAGTGGTTCCACTTGTCTGATTTTTAAATTGAGCGGTCTTCGAAGGAGTGCTACAATAATTATCATAAATTGATTAACATCAGCGACATCACGTTTTTAGCCAAGTGGAAAACTCAGAAATTGCTTAATTAATGCAGACTTGTCGTGCATAATTTACTTTGTACCGTGTCCCTTATAGTTAAGTTTGTGAAGGCGAAGTTTCTTAAAATAATCCACTCATTTTTGGGAAACCTTGGAAAGTTTCCAGAATGAAAATTAAGAGAGAGTTCCCTTATTTTAAAGACTAGTGTCGGTTTTTATTGTTCTTCGTACTGCAACAATAACTAAATATGTATATTATAGAATTATTAGAATACCTTTAATTAGATTAGAAATATTGCTGTGTTAATTATTTTTACTTTATAACTTCCTTTTATCAGTAGAAAGTATATTGGAACTTAAATTATATCTTTTCAATGTCAATGCTCTGTCAAGCAATTTTCAAACTCATTAAATTAAATTCAAAGTAATTACGTGATTTGGATGTTTTCTCATAAACTAGAAGACACTTATTTTCTTAGAATAATATTTAACAGCAGAACAAACATCCTCTAAAATAAAGAACGCTAAATGAATTTTTCAAATAACTTTAATTGATATAAAAAGAACCTATAAAACATGTTTATGGAGATAAACGGAAATTGTTACACTGATTTTTGTATTCAATCAGAGAAGATGCAATCGATTAGAATTTTTTGTGATTCCAATTAGAGGATATAACCTAATATATCAAAAAGGGACAAAGCAAATTGAAAAATTGATACTAATTACAATTAAAATTACCTTTATTCCTTTTACTGTCAAATAGCAAACTTATAACGTCAGTGGCAGATTTACCAGCAGGCTGAGTAGGCTGGAGCCTAGGCCGGCAGATTTTTTGTTATGTCTTACAGAAATTAAAAAGATTTATATTTATATACCTAAACTAGTAGTTTGTTGTTTCGCAAGCGCCCTCATTCTACCAGTAGATATAAATTATACAGGGTGATCCAAAAGTATGGAAACGGCTAAATAACTTTCGAGGAATGCATTTTGGAGCAAAAAGTTGTAGACAAAAGTTTTAGGAATTTTCCCCAGCTATTCAACGGTGACCTTAGATTTGACCTTGACCATAGCCTTGAAGGTCATTTCAAGGTCAAGTTGACTTTTTTAAATTGGAATCCTTATTTTTGACCACGGAAATGGAAAGAGCTGACAATTTTACGTCCAACTATGACCTTTACTATGACCTCGAAGGTCATATCAAGGTCAAAATGGCTCTTTAAAAAGGAACCTGCATTGTTACTGCGGATTTGCAAAGAGTGGAAGTTTTGCGTCCAAATGTGACCTTGACCACAACCTTGACCTTGAACATGACCTTGGAAATGACCTTGAAGGTTATATTAAGGTCAAGGTGGTTTTTTGAAGGTGAAACCATGTTTTTGACCACGGAAATGGAAAGAGTGGAAAAGTTAACGACCACGGAAATGAAAAGAGCGGAAAAGTTAACGACCGACCATGGTGAAGTCGGTTAAGGCAAGGTCAAGTGTGTCATGGTCAAGGTCACATCCGGGCGCAAAACTTCTGCTCTTTCCAAATCCGCAGTAACAATGCAGGTTCCCCTTTAAAGAACCATCTTGACCTTGATATGACCTTCAAGGTCATGGTCAAGTTCATAGTCGGACGCTAACTTTTCCGCTCTTTCCATTTCCGTGGTCAAAAACATAGTTTCCCCTTCAAAAAACCACCTTGACCTTGATATAACCTTCAAGGTCATTTCCAAGGCCATGTCCAAGGTCAAGGTTGTGGTCAAGGTCACATTTGGACACAAAACTTCAATTCTTTGCAAATCCGCAGTAACAATGCAGGTTCCTCTTTAAAGAGCCATTTTGACCTTGATATGACCTTCGAGGTCATGGTAAAGGTAATAGTTGGACGTAAAATTTTCGGCTCTTTCCATTTTCGTGGTCAAAAATAAGGATTCCAATTTAAAAAAGTCAACTTGACCTTGAAATGACCTTCAAGGCCATGAGCAAGGTCAAATCTAAGGTCACCATTGAATAGCTGGGGAAAATTCCTAAAACTTTTGTCTACAACTTTTTTCTCCAAAATGCATTCCTCGAAAGTTATTTAGCCGTTTCCATACTTTTGGATCATGCTGTATATAAAATAAGATATAATAAATGGAAAAATTATTAGACTGCACAATTTGTTTTAAATAACAACAAATAATGAAAACCAAAAGGAATAAAGAAGTGTATAAAGAATAAAAAGTAAAATATTTGAAATTAAAATTATAACACACCTCACAAATCGCGCAAAAAGGTATTGTGAAACTTTTATAACTTAATTAATTGAATTTCATCGTCATCACCGGACGGATTGTTATCAGATAATTGAATATATTGTTTTTAAACTGTAAGTAAGCGCAACACAAATTATTTAATTACATTTACCGAATGTACATTATATCTTACCCCTTATTAGCAGTATATGATGGAGCTTTTATTAGCTCAGAAATATACCCAAAAACTATTTCTTGTGCAATCTTAACTCAATCGTTGGGTTGTAAAAATAATCTAGGAACTGACATCGACCCCCTAGTTCACAATCATACTAATTACGGGAAAAAATATGGTGTAATTATTTATTTATTAATTTACCTAAGTCTACCGATACAATGATCTTACAGACTAGGCAATAATTCCTATTAAACACACTACAGCAGTAAAACTAAGCTTTCATAATTAAAACAATTATAATACCTTTAAATTCATTTCTGAGCAAATCAAATTAAAAAAATGTACAAAATTTAATAAAGTCTTGAATAGACGCAGTAACAACTTCAGAAAATCCATAGTTCGTTCTATGTTCAAATTTCTCATACTCAACGTTCGTTCAGGGGCATAAATATTTTGTTTAAGTCTAATAGTTCAGGACTGTCATTATGGCTCAAAAATATTGTCAAAATATCTCTTATGAATAAGACACCAAATAAGTTCGTCTACTATGCAACATTTGTAACCCCAACAGTGGACATCTTGTATTTTTTGAATAAAAACCGATCTCTTATGAATAAGACACCAAATAAGTTCGTCTACTATGCAACATTTGTAACCCTAACAGTGGACATCTTGTATTTTTTGAATAAAAACCGATTCATTCGGGTTATCCAGAGGTCATACTGAGGACTACATATAACTGCCCCATAATCCAAAACAAATCTGATTAAGAAGATAAAAATATGGATTATGAAATCCTTTTGTGTTCCTTTTAACAAAACCTAAAAGCTTAAGTGTTTTATTGATGGTCTTTATATTTGTCTACCCTTTCAATTGAAAAATTCCTAATTTTATAAATCCCATCTTACAGAATTCACGCATCTGTGGAAGATCATGATTTTGCACTTATTGTTAGTAACGTTCAGAGAAAGATCATTGATACTACACCAGTTAGCTAACATATCCAAATCATTTTGAAACTTAGCACAATCTTCTGAGAATCTAACTGAGGTGAACAATTTTAAATCATCAGCGTAAATTAAGTACTTAGCAAAAGAGAATATCTCAACAATATCATTGAAAAATAATATGAAGATGACTGCCTTCTGGTACTCCAGATAAGGCAATAATATCCTTAAAATATAGGCCTCCTATCCTTACCCGCTGTATTCGATTGGTAAGATACGACTGAAACCACTTCAAAATTGATCCATTGAATCCAGAGTATTTTATTTTGTCCAATAAAATCGGAATACATCCACCTGAATACCATTTTCTATATTCAGAGCACAGAAGTTTGTAAATATCGCTAGATTCGAAATAGTGGAACTACGAGCGAAAAATCCTTGCTGCTCATTCACAATAACATGGTGTAACCAATGAAGCCGCTTTGGAAGCAACCATAGCATCTAATAGCTTAGGGATAGTATTCATAATTAGGACGATAGTGCACAAATCATAAAGTTACAATTTCATTGCCAAAAAAATTGTAATTAATATTGTTACAATTTTGCCCGCCGAGCGGCTGGCCGGCAAAATTACACCATCTGCCTTCGCTATACTTTGGTGAATTTGCCGACGAACGGACTGACGGACGGACGTAGGGACATTTTTATTAAGAATATTACTCGTCCACCGAAGTAGACGAGCCAAAAAAATCGATGAGTGTTTCGATCCGAGAAGCCAAGCTGATCTCTTCAGTATGGCGCTTGGCTTCTCTGCCATAGCCACTCACAAAGGAGGGATCGAAAGCTAATTCCTATATCTGCCCGATCGCAACTTCAAGTGTGAAGTATAAGCGAAGGCAAATTCTGTAACAGTACTCCCTCGTCAGAAGCTCGAAGTTCCATCCGAGCAACTTTATGCGGCATTCAGGACGCCATGGCCAATGCTACCATGGATGCAGCGACGGCATGGCTGCAGCCGCGATACGCGCGCGAAATACAACTGCCACAACGTCACTGCGGCAGTGAAAAACGCGGCCATTGTGGCAGAGGACAAGAGCGCGGGAGGCGCAGGCGGGTACGCAATACAACTGCCACAATGTCACTGCGGCAGTGAAAAACGCGGCCGTTGTGGCAGAGGAGAACTGCGGCTGCATCAACGATCGGCTGCCGAAGATGGCTGCACGATCGCCGTCATTGACGCCCTGGACGCTAGAGGGATTGTGGGGTTGCCCTCGGTTAGGAGGGCTCCGGGAACCCCACACCTGGCACCAGTGTTACAATTTTGCCCGCCGAGCGGCTGGCCGGCAAAATTACACCATCTGCCTTCGCTATACTTTGGCGAATTTGCCGACGAACGGACTGACGGACGGACGTAGGGACATTTTTATTAAGAATATTACTCGTCCACCGAAGTAGACGAGCCAAAAAAATCGATGAGTGTTTCGATCCGAGAAGCCAAGCTGATCTCTTCAGTATGGCGCTTGGCTTCTCTGCCATAGACACTCACAAAGGAGGGATCGAAAGCTCATCCCTATATCTGCCCGATCGCAACTTCAAGTGTGAAGTATAACCGAAGGCAAATTCTGTAACAATATGATTCTGAACTAGGGTATCGAATTGTAGAGGTGAATAGCCTACTTCCGTCAAATGTGTAAATCCGCCACTGTATAACGTGAAGACTAACATTTGTGTATTAGATATTTGTAGGAAGTAAATTTTGTTAATCACTCGACCGATTTAAAGCATTAGTTCACAATTCAATTGCATGTTTAGGAAAAACAACTCGCCGAACATCCTGCTTTCTATCTGATAAATATTTTCCCTTATTCTTGATTTCGGTGAAATTCAAATCCATTCGAAACGTAGGAAATTTCAAAGCATGCTGGAACAGCCAGATTTCGACGTTTGCTGAACTATTTCAACTTTCCAGCCTTTGATGCTCCGTTCGTTTCGATCGAATTTGAATTAAGTTGGTTAGATTCAACAGTGAAAGCAGGGATGCTTTCCTTAAAAAGTTATTATTCATTTGATAAAAGCTAATGATTGGTTTTGAGAGATACTAAACTAACAGCTTTTAAAATTAAATTAAAACCGACATTTATACTTGCTGGGTAGTAGCGAAGCACGAGAGACAGAACAGAAGTTAGGTGAAAAAGCGCATTACCATGGTAAGATTTGAACCCATAAAAACTTATAGTATATATTAGTTTCTTTAATTTATTTTGCTTAGATAGTACTGTTTGTAAAATAGTACTAGGATTTAATGCTTTCTCATTCGCAATATTTAGGCCATTATCGAATTAGCATGCACTTGCACTTAAATCTATTTTTCTAATTTTCTATTACATTTTTTAATACTCATAACAAAATATCTTAATTTTGCTAAAAGAACGTCTACGTCAAAAAATGAAACAAATAATTTTTTCAGTTATAGTAGTAAAATGGTAATTTGTAAAAACCATATCAGTTTGATACGTTTATTGCAAACTTTAAAATCTATGCTATAGATATATCGTACAGGCAGTTGAATGCAAAATTCTAGATCCAAATCAGATAATAAAAAACGCAGTTTTTGTTATTTCATACTGATTACAGTTGGCAATTATTTCCATGATTTCATAAAATAAAAAACATTTTTGTGTTAAAGAAACCTTATTTTACGGTATCAGATCCTGCCGAATTTCATCTAATAAAATAAATGTTAACCGAGGATTAAGTTCCTTTAGTTAAATATTTCGAAAAAATGATACCATAATTTAAATTCACCTTAATCTATTGATTAATATTAATCTTCCGCCCAAAAACTGGATCTAATTTTAAGTGGTCAGAAAAAAGTAGGTTTTATTTAAGTTAGAGAAATTTTCTAATAAGTGTGAGACCCGTCAATTTCATGGAGTGGTTGATTAATAGATACTGATTTTGTATTATGCTTATTTGATTTTCAGTTGACTCCGATAAAAAATACGATAATATATCTTATACATTATGCATGTAGAGCTTAAATATGCATAGGTTATTTGAATAAAAAGAATATAATGTGAAAGGGGTTTATCTCAAATTATAAATATAATTTTTATATAACAACATGCACTTATACGCACAAATTCACAAAAAACAGTGATTCAATTCAAACGCCAAAAAGAAACCCCCGTGGTCATATTTCCATATAAATTAATTTCATTTACCAAAAGTTATTTATTACCTTAAACTCAATCTTGGCGACCTCCATTAATAATCAATTCGGAGAAGAAGAAGAATGTAATTACCCTTAATTAGGGGCGCGCAAGATTTTTCTGGATGGTAGAATAAAAAATTTTGCCGTGAATAATCGCTATCGCATCCCCATCTGAATAAAGGCACGAGGGTGAAAAAGTTGAATTTTTGCTCTTTGTGGTCAGGTGCCCGCAGATAGGGGCCGAGTTTTCTTTCGATTTCTTAGATCAAGGTTAATGGATGACGAAATCAATTATTTATGGTCTTTTAAAATTCAATTACTTAAGAGGGCTGACGCCGGGAGAGACATGGCTGTGCATTTTTTTGGGGTATACCAATTTTAAGATAATTAATGATTCGAGCAATAACAGGTATTTTAAAATGTTTTATTCAATTTTTTAAAGGAAATTCTTAGACATTTTATGTTGTGACCACGTTACGAAGTATATAAATTATAAGTGTTAAATTAAGAACTAAATGAGGTTCTATGTGCTACGTGTTAACTTAGAAAATGAGTTTCAATTCTATTTTCTGCCTTAAAGGATAACGTATAGCCCCTGAAAATTAGTATTTTAAATTGCATAAATACTCACTAAGCTGCATTTTGGCATGAAAGCTTATTTTCGACGTTAGGTACAAATAATATCGAATGGAGTTCAAATGCCAAAAATCAGTTTTTCACGTTACTTTACATTATTATTACTACTATTATATTTTGTATATTGTAATTCTCTGTATTGCGTATTTTTTAGTATAGTACCTACTAGGCAGAATTTTGTTCCAATCTATATTTTAGATTGTGTAACCATAAAAAACTAAACAATACCTATAAAATGTAACTTTGGTTAGTTTATTTTTTCTGCAAGTTTTAACATTTTCGGATGAGAAACTAGCAGATGAAATTTAAATATGAGTATCCCATACCTTTAGATTTTGCATATACATACCATGTGAATGTTTTGCTTGTTCAAAGCAAAAAAACATTCATACATATGTGAAGTTTTTATAATTTTTAATGTCAGAAAAATTTGGATCGGAAGTATTTAAAAAACACCTTTAATATCTAAACTGTAGATTTTTATTTTTTACGATTTTGGTATCATATGTGAATAGGTATTTTATGAAATTCTTTATCTATATTTATTATTTATTTATCAGCAGTTGATCGAATAATTATTCCTTTATGAAAACTTTTTAAGAAAACATCAAAGAGATGTGAGCCTATCTCGAAAAGTGTCTAAAGCTTAACACAAACAGTATGGTAGATATAAAATTAAATGTAATATCGGAACACTAATTCCTATCAATAAAGGAATGTAGTTTGCCCAATTAGCCACAAATGGCCAGGTTGCATGCAATAAATGTTGCATGTTTGGAAAGCATGTGAATAAATCTACCCTAGAAGCACCGAATCGTAAGATTAAGACATGACAAGAGGAAGAAGATAGTTAAGGAGGATAATGTCCCTCGGACAAAGATTTGTGGCTCACACTGATGCTCAGACAGTAGCGTTTGTGGTAATTTATAGCCATGTTATTGCGTTGCGACGCTGACAAATGGGCGTTTGTAGGCTTAACTCTATTAAGTGTCTATTAATGCGTTTACATGCCCGCAAGGCATCAATTTGTAGACCTCCCTTCATCGATTTCACCAAATGGGAATTTTGTGCGGCCTCATTTGGATGTGTTTATCAGGTAGGATGTATGTCTGAGAAAAATAACAGAAATAGTTACCTATATTTGCTGGAGATTTGCTACCAACAAATTAACGATGTTCTGTCGATTGTTCCAGTTAGTGATATATTTTACATGAATATTAGTTTTATTAATTATAATTTGTTTTAAATATGGGATAATCCATGTCAAGTGGATCAGAGCTGTGGCCAAAATTGTAGGTGCCCAAAAAAATCAACCGAGGGCTCATTTGAAAGCTTATGACGTCTACTTTCGAATGCCGTGTGCGCCTTTGAAAAATCAAATATGGCGGTTTCAATATGGCGACCGGAAGTGGAATGAAAATTAAAAATTTTTGGAAAAAAGCTTATAGAAAAAAAAATTTGCAAGCGACAAGACCGTATTTCGACTCAAATTGTAGCAAATGAACAGCTCTTTAAGGCTGGTGCAGTTGGATAAGAAAATTCAAAATGGCGGATCCAATATGGCTGTCCAAAATCCCACCTTATGGCCAAATTTTTCAAATCCAACCATTTCGCACCAAATCTTGTATACCGGGGTTTTTGGGGTCGCTGACCACGAATATGGAATTATATTTGAAAAATTCAAAATGGCGGATCCAAAATGGTGGGCGGTTGTTTTCGAAAATCAACCGATTTGCACCAAATTATGTAAACAAGGGTTTTTGGGGTCGCTGACCACAAATATGAGATTATATTTGAAAAATTCAAAATGGCGGATCCGCCATCTTAGTTTTTTTCGAAAATCAACCGATTCGCACCAAATCAGGTATACGGGGGTTTTTGGGGTCGCTGATCACGAATACAAAGTCAGATTTGCAAAATACATTATGAGAATATAATATGGCTAAAAGGTTTTCTGAAAGCCGTTTGATTTGAAATAACCGTCCGCCATATTGGATCTGCTATTTTGAATTTCGCAAATCTGATTTTATATTCGTGTTCAGCGACCCCAAAAACCCCCGTATACCTGATTTGGTGCGAATCGGTTGATTTTCGAAAAAAACTAAGATGGCGGATCCGCCATTTTGAATTTTTCAAATATAATCTCATATTTGTGGTCAGCGACCCCAAAAACCCTTGTTTATATAATTTGGTGTAAATCGGTTGATTTTCGAAAACAACCGCCCACCATTTTGGATCCACCATTTTGAATTTTTCAAATATAATTCTATATTCGTGGTCAGCGACCCCAAAAACCCCCGTATACAAGATTTGGTGCGAAATGGTTGGATTTGAAAAATTTGGCCATAAAGTGGGATTTTGCACAGCCATATTGGATCCGCCATTTTGAATTTTCTTATCCAACTGCACCAGCCTTAAAGAGCTGTTCATTTGCTACAATTTGAGTCGAAATACGGTCTTGTCGCTTGCAAATTTTTTTTTCTATAAGCTTTTTTCCAAAAATTTTTAATTTTCATTCCACTTCCGGTCGCCATATTGAAACCGCCATATTTGATTTTTCAAAGGCGCACACGGCATTCGAAAGTAGACGTCATAAGCTTTCAAATGAGCCCTCGGTTGATTTTTTTGGGCACCTACAATTTTGGCCACAGCTCTGATCCACTTGACATGGATTATCCCATATGTATTTTATATAAATAAGGCAAATATGCAGGTAATTTTAGAATTACAAACTATAATTTGATTACACTTTCGTTGAACAATACGATTAAGAAATGACTGTAATTTCGCATGATAAGTCTTAAAAATACCTATACTACTTATACCAAAAATAAATAAACTTTAAACTTTTGGAAAACTAGAAACCTTTTACCTTATCTTTATTCAAAAAACGAGTCATAAAGCACCTTGCAGAAACTTCCTTAAATTATATTTAAAAATGGTACCAGACATAGTTCGGCTACAAATAAATTAAGTGAATATCTAAGCAGAATGTCAAAGTATCTACATAAAATAATATTTACGAGTTTTGACGAAAAGGCAAACGTTTTAATTCAAAATGGCAAATCAGTCGACATTTATTGATTGTCTGTTGAATTTTGTAAAATAATTTGGAATCTTACCTGACATTCTAAACTTTGAAAAATGTTAAAATTTTGTCTATTCTTAATAATCGAGAAACTCCGAGAAATAATATAATTTTTGAAATTATGTCACAAAAGTATTAAATTTTATTATGAGTCTTCAAATATTGTTGCATTATGAACGAAATTTACAATTTCGAACCTATTCAATTTCAAAATAACCATATTGTCTAGAAATTATTATACAATTTGTCTCAAAATCGTTGTTTGACGCGATATTCGTTTGGATTTCCTTAAGAAATTCAAAAATAATAAAATATTTTTAAAATTCACCGTGCTTTGGAAAGACTCCTTTATTATTTCGATTCATAAAAAGGGTAACAAAAATGATGTATGCAACTATAGGCACATTGCGGAAATTTCATATATTTCAATTATGCGTTCAGCATTGCTTTCTCCAGGGTCGTTCTAGTTCTACGAATATCCTTCAAAGATAACAAACCGTTGTTATTGAAGGCTTACAAAAGGTTGCAAAGAAAATGCATCTATACTGACTTTAGAGAGCTTCTAATAATCTTTTACATGCCATAATAAT
Organism: Dysmachus trigonus; assembly: GCA_949715965.1. Lineage (NCBI taxonomy): Eukaryota > Metazoa > Arthropoda > Insecta > Diptera > Asilidae > Dysmachus > Dysmachus trigonus. The sequence goes on along the minus strand of OX454323.1, from coordinate 54,945,579 downwards.
CTTTAAATTACTAAGTCTAGACTTTCTACCTGTCTTTAAGACCTGGATTCGCTCTGAATTACACGGCAAGACATATAAGGTTTCTTGTCATCGTGCCACCTCGAACAAGATATTAGCTACGGCAGGAGTCCCGTAGGGTAGTCAGTTAGGTCCACTTCTTCTTACTTTATATATTCATAACATCTCACAACTTCTTAAAATCTGTAATATTTTAATCCACGCAGACGATATGAATACTGCCACGCGGTTTAAAAGGACCTGTGGTGTACACATAACAATTTAGAACTGAATATTAGTAAATGCGAAATTATGACTTTCATTCTATCCGTGATTGGGGAATTACCCTAGATTGCAAATTACACTTCATCGACCATATCAAAATGTATGGTGGCTAAGATCAGCTCTGTGCTGGGATTCATCAAAAGAGCACTCTTCAAACAGATTTATTTTTCTTTTGTGATTATGTGATCAAGTTTGGTCACCCTATTATCAAGTTCATATTGACTGCGTCAAATCCATGCAAAGAAAATTTGTCAGACTCGCTCTGAAGAATTTACCTTGGGGTAATTCAGCTCTCCTCCCTGCTTACAACAATCTTCTGAGGTTCTCAGGTATTTGCGCTCTTTGCACAAAAGTCGAGAGATTGCAGACATTGTGTTTGTTCAATATATATAAAAATAACTATAGCTGACTGCTGATTTGTTTGATGTTCGTGTCAGTAAGCATGCACTGAAGAGAGAGAGGCTCGTCAGAGTAGGCAGAGGAGGCAGTGCCTCCTCTATCAAGTTTCGCAGTTCTTAGAATCTGAGCTAAATAAAAAAATAAAAGGAATATTTTTGGAATAGAATCCACATGAGAAATATAAATTTTGTAAAATAGTCTTACACTAATCTCTGGCAATATTGATATTGCTTATGACCGCTGGTCTACAGAAGCAATTTTTAATATAATGGCTATACCTCAATTTCTCGTGAAAAACGTCTCTCTCTGAGGAGGCTAGCTTCCAACACTTTTATGAGTAAAAATACAACAAAGCAACACATATATAGAGTGCCGTGACGTAATTTATCTAAAAAAGCCTGGGAAAATTGCCTAAGAAATATGTGTGTGACAGAGGAGGCTATCCTCCCTGAAAGAGGGTAGGGACGTACGTAGGGTAGGAGAAAGCGAAAGGAAACCGTTCTAAGTAGCTCTCGCTTATGCGTCATAAGCGCGAGCGCTACAAAATATTTCTTTGACAGATGAGAGTTCTGTTCTGTATGTGTGACAGAGAAGGCTAAGCTCCAATCGTTTTATTAGCAAACTGCTGATCTGAATTTCTACGGCAAGGGCTGAAAAGGCCAAGGGATGTAACTGAGAGCGAAGGCGAGCCTCCGTTGATGAGATATTAGTTATACGAGTTGCTATGTGAGCAGTTTTTATTTTTTATAAATTTCACACCTAACAATTACAGAGGTGTTTCAGCCAAAATTATTTATTTATTAAATACATTAAAATGCGCAGATAATATTTATAAGTTACATAAGTCCTATTATCAAATAGGTTTTCAAAATTATTTGCAATATCTGCAGTAGTAAATATATCAGAGTTATAATATTTTTTAATAATTTTTGTTACATCAGGTTGCGTCGAAAAAAGCGTTTCTGCTTTCAAAATAATGAAAGGTTTTAGAAAAGAAATCGGTTAAGACCATTTAATTTATTAGATGTGGTCCTTTTGAGTATAGAAACGACAGCATAGATGTTTGTTATTGTTTTAGCGAACTTGAGGTCGCAAACTAAATGTATGTATTTTCTGCCTCCTCTGTCGAGGTCACCACAAGCCGCCACTGGGTCACATATGTACTAACATTGAATCAAATGATGAATAAATAAGTCATATGCTATGCTGATATTTTACAAAGTTTATTTATTTATTTATTTATTTATTTAGTAAGTAAGCTTTGAACAGAATTAAAAATTTCCAATTATACAATAGCTGACAAAGGTATACAAATTTAAATGAAAACTGACTTAATCGCTTAACATTTCAAGGACAATCTGTTTGAATCTGCTAAAATGACAGTTCAGAGGACCAACTTGGAGTCTGTCATGGTTTCTTTGAAGGCGCACCATTGGAGAATTGAAGTATATTTCTAGCGAGGCTCTTGGTGGCATGAAAATATTATTATTCCTGCTGTTTTGACTAAGCTGATGTTTAGTTTAGAAAAAAAATTAGTATTCACCTAATTCTAGACATCGTTCGTAGTCTGTCTAGGGTATTATTGCGTACATTATTGGAAATTTCAAATTGAAATTAATCTTATTAAGAATTCTTCGAAGTTTTATTTATTGGTGAAAAATACATACATATATCATCTGCCAGGCATTCCAGCGGCCCAACAGGTGTGTTAAATGTTGGAATGCTGCTGGGTTCATAAATTTCGGTTGTCTGGTCTAGTTAATGAAAAATCAATACGAAAAGAGAGAGACACCTTCAGCTCCCACCTGCGGATGTTTTATTCGCAAGCAACTACTTCATTGACACATTTTTATAACCCTTTGCAAGAATTCGTCCTCGAGTGGGGGTGGAGTCAATCGGGAGTGTGTAGTGGTCAGCAGCAATGGGAAGAATGCGCAAGTTGTAAGTTTATGAAAGCTTACCCCGAAGGAAGGCGTTACAGTTGAAAAGCTCCTCCCCAGATATTTATAAACACGAAGCTTTTTATTATGCCAGCGCCAGCAGATGAGAGCATTTCTCGTCCTTCTGCCAAAAAACATAAAGATACATCTAACTTTCATGAATTCCACTGAATACATAAAAGCGCTATATACTTTGTGCTAATCCCGCGTGCTTTGAATAATTTTAGTGATATATAAGACGCTGTGCAAGGACTCTTCAAAATTCTCCATTTCTAATTACATTAAAGTTACATAACTTTATTTTATATGAATTATGAGAGCATATTTAAGTCAAGCATTTTCATATTATTTTCGAAAAATTCATAAGACTCTCATAAATAATCTTAAGTTACGACAAAGTAATTTTTAATAATATGTATTTTTCTAAGTAATCTCATTTCTAACAGAAATTCAAATTATACATTTTTTACAAAGTACAATATGCATATGTAAATTAAGGGGGTATCCCACTCTAGAGGCCCTTGAATTGAACGTTTTTTTCAGGGAGTTGAACAAGAAAATACAAAACATTTAGAGTTAAACATAATAATCCTCTTATTATATAATCTTTAATGAATATTTTGAGAAAAAAAAAAAAAAAAATTTATTGAGTGGTTAGGTCAGGGCAGGCCTGCTACTGGGACTCATACCTTAGGAACGGTGTGCACGATAACAGCCAAACAAATATTCTGAAAATTATGAGATTGCACATTAGTACTCTTTATATATGTGGCTATGGCATGAGTGTGGCACATTTTGAAAAAAAAATTTGTATTCAGTTTTTTAATTTTTTATACTATAAGTTTTATATTTTAGTTGATTTTTTAGTGTTAAAATATGGGATACAAGCTATGTAAATGTAAAAATGCCTGATTTGCTCCACTTAGGCATAGACAAACTAGATACATAGATGTCCAGTCGCATGTAAAATTTTGCACCACAGAAAATCAAAAGCACACGTCTGAAGTAAAGCTCTACACGGCTGAAATAAAGCTCTTCTGCGAGCTACACGAGATTGCGCTCTTCTCTCTTTGTTTACGTTATGCCATATTGTCAAACATCTTAAGCGATCTGCGCCCACTACATTCTCGATTCTCGAACGAAGTTCCTTGCCGAAATACTCCGGAGTTCGGCACCGAACGAAAGTTGTCCGGGGCGAAGCGAAAATACACGAAGTATCTCTTTTATTCTACAGAACAGGCTACATATTCATTTTCGGCAAAATTCGGGCGATTTCGCGAGTAGTATGTGTAGTGGACCGTGGACCGTGGACCGTGGCCCGTAGCCGCTTTACAGACGACTGATGTAGATGGCTTCTATAGAATTTTTTCCCTAGATTACGAATTCGCAAAGAAAAATTTCCTATCACAACGTTTTGAAAAAAAAAATTGCTTTGAAAAGTACAAAATACTGTATTTTGATAATTTTTAAAAATTAATTAAAAAATAACCAATTGCCAAAGGAGCTTGTAAAGTAACTCAAATAAAAACATGCATTTTTAGTTATCATATTAAAATGCGAAAGCCTTTAATACTTCCCGACACATTCCATGGAATTAACTTTTTTTCGTAAGCCGTTACTTCATACAGTAGATAATCATCATCATCAATAAAAGATCATTGTGTGCATATCCTCATGAAAACCTATTTCCCAAGATGTTTTGTAAGCGCTACAGATTAGTAGTATTTTATATATATCGATAAGGATTCAGGTTCTCTTTTGAGTCGTGTTAGTAGATTTTTTTACACCTCGTTTTTTAATGATTTTTTAAATATGGTCGAAATACGATATTTTGTACTTTTCAATCCTATTTTTATCAAAAACGTGACGCGATAGAACATTTTTGTTTGCGAATTCGACCAGTGTAAACCCGTTAAAATAATTACATATATAAGTTCAAATTATAATAATACATTGTGTAGGGAATATTAACTGCAACTACAAAATATAAAGAAGTTGAACTTATCTGCTATACTTATTAGAGTTTTATGAATATTAAATTAAAAAAATATATATATATTTATTGACTCTGCCAATTTATTTTAAGTTTATTAAGATTTATTTTTTATTATTATTTATTAAGATTTACTAAAGCATTAAATTAGTTTCATAACTATTTGATTAATTTAATTTATATTGGCAGTTTCATCAACGATGAACGAAATTGCTATGAAAACAATTGAACTTGTTTTTTCTCTCTTTTAGTTGCTTAACATTAAGAGCAGAATAAACCAAGATTTTATATAATTAAGATCGTCTTAATGGTTAAATAAAGTTGCAGAGTACCTACAGTTAATAATCTCATTAACATACGGAAATCATATTAAATTAGGGAAAAATATAAAATTAAGTTCAGGCAAAATGTTACAGAAAAATAAACCAAAGTGGTTGCTCACAGCTGTAGTTTGAAATGAGCTCAATTTTGACCAACAACTTTATAGATAAGAAGTACTTGCATATTAAATATATAACCCATTAAAATTAATTGAAAAAGCATTTAAGCGTAAAAGATGCTAAAATACAGAATTTTGAAAAATATATTTCTCTGCATGTATATTTTACTTAGCCACATATGACTATAATAATATTTTATTCATTCAAAATATTTAACCGGGTGTAAACGAAGTCTTCATTGTCCTTAGCACATTTTATGTTATTCATTTTCCAAGTACAATTTTTCGCAATAAGACAAGAAGAAGGAATTCAGGTATTTTAATTCGATGTGAACAGCAATGGTGGTCACAATAATACCAATTTTCTAATTTATTGGAACAAATATCGACAAGAGTTTTAATTACATTTTCATGATGTGCATTATTTACAAAAAAATTTTCGAAAATTTGTACTTGAATTTTACGAACTTGGAAAAATTCTTCTGTGGGAATAATTAAAGTTCCAAAATCAGAAGTGCTGGAAAAATTTGTATAATAAACCAGCCGTTCTGAGGATTTCGATAGGTCAGTAGTATTTGAAATCGTACATGATATACAAATTTCACAGTTATCAAATGGTCCTTTTTTGAAAATTTGTGATAGGACATACATAGCTAGCGAAGTACATTGTTTCTACGTTTCTGGGAAGACATTATGAGGAATAAAAAATCGTAAATCGTAAAAAGCCAAGTCAATATAAAAAAATGCCAAAACCAAAGCTAAATATATATTAAAAAAGACAAAATCAAATCCAATTTTAATAGCAAATAGTAATAATAACAAGAATCAAAAGCCAATAATTAAAAATTGAAATCGTTGCCAAAGCCAATTGCAAGGAAAATTCTTCTACAAATTACCCAATAATGTCAACGCAGTAACAATCTCGAAAATAACCAAACGCAAACCCTTATGGAAATCGCAATAACCAAAAGGCATGGTATCATGCCGAGGATAGTGCCGACGTTCATGCGCTTCATCTATCCCCCACGTCCCACGCCCTACCTTTCAAATCACACACATCATATCAGTCATCTCGTATAAGTGAGCCTGTGAGTAGCATAAACCAAGAGAGAAGAGCGCATTCTCGCGTCGCTCGCAGTAGAGATTTATTTCGGCCGTGTAGAGCTTTACTTCAGACGTGTAATTTTGATTTTCTGTGGCGCAAAATTTTACATGCGACTGGACATCTATGTATCTAGTTTGTCTATGACTTAGGTCATAGAGACAAAGCTAACACAGCTTGTACCAAAATCTGAAATTTTTCGGATGAATGGTTTTCTCAGAATGCTGCGTACCATTCATCAAGAGGGTGTTTTGAGAAAAACGGCATTTAAGTTAAAGTTAAGAGTGGTGGAGAGCCCGCAGCTGCACACGGAATCGCCTGTAGCGGCGCGAGCTTTTCAAATTTCGCGGCAAGAGATAGCTTAAACGATTCAGGAAAGAATACAGAATTTTTCAAAACTAAAAAAACAAAATGAATTTTTTGAACATTCTAGGGTGGGATACCCCCTTAAGTAGGGAAATCTAGGCTAACAAGGGGTACTTAAGGGGACCTTTACTTTCAAAATCGGGAAAAAACACACTTTTTAAAAGTTTTGTTTTGAAAAGACTATTATATTTATGATTCTGAAACCGTTTGTACATTATTAGTAAGATTATGAGTAATATAAAAAGAATTTTTAAATGCAACTTTAGTTTATTTTAATGCCTGCAGATGGCGTCAACCAAAAGGCACTTTTAAAACGGCCGCATTTCTCTAGGACTTTCTGTAACAGATAGATTCAAAATCTTTAGTGGATTGTTTTCATAAGACACAAAACTAATACCTAAACCTAAAAAACCTTTCATTTTTAATAAATATATCATTTTATACACATTTTTCTAAAAAAGTTACAAAACGACTATTAGTTAGGGGTAAACTAACCTCCGTATAAAAAAGTGGGGGGGTAAAATAATATTTTTAAAGGTTTAGTTTCTAGTATATTTGATAACGAATTGAATGGCGTTTGGTTTGTTAAAATCGGTTGTATAGTTTTTGAGATACAGATGCGGCAATTTTCAAAAATGTGATTTCGAGAAAAACGCGTTCAAAGTTTTTGCTATATAATTTTTGCATATAAAATGCGTAGAGGTAGCGTTACAAATATAGGTATAACTTTTTTTCTTTTACGAATTTCTTAAAACGGTTTTAGGAGAAGGTTTGTGTGATGTTAAGAAGCATTTTTATGAAAAAAAAAAGAAATTGAGTTTGTTCCGATTTTGAAAGTAAAGGTCCCATTAATGCCAATAAAACTTACAATTCCTAAGCTAGCAACATATTTTTATAATCTTGCATATCTTATTATTATTATTATTATTTATGGTTTAGAAAGAAAACCAAAATAATCATTAATTATAGTTGAAATAAACAAAAGAAAAACGCCTTTTCTCCGTCTTATTATTGGGTAGTTAATTTTTAAATTAATTTTATTAAATTTTTCTAATAATGAATAAATCTTATGACGTCGTCGTTATGTCCCCGATTGCTGTACATAAAAACTACTGCAGAGTTACTAAGAGCTTCGAGATTCAGTAATTACAATACATGCCTCAATTCTACAATACTTTCACTATTTTTCAGAGGAAAATTGAAACTCTTGGTCAAGTGAATATTTAGAGATCATATATATGAAGATCACTTGCTACTGCCATTGACACTCAACGGCATCATACTGATGAGATCAGCTTGACTTCTCACATCGAAAAAATCATCATTTTTTGATCTTGTCTACTTTGGTAGACGAGCATCGTATGAATGAAGAGTAACAAATGACCTTCGAATGATCATTTTGACTTTTGCTTTCTCACCGTCTCAAGTCAAAGGACCATAAAAACGCCAAAAATTTCGTCCGCCATCTTAGATCCGCCATATTGAATTTTGCAAAGCTAACCTTGCATTCGTAGTCAGCGAGCTAGAAAACCTCCGTGCCAAATTTGGTGTAAATCGGTTGATTTTCATAAAATTAGTCCGCCGTCTTGGATCCGCGATCTTGCAAATCTGACCTCGGATTCTTAATCAGCGACCTAAAAAAACACCGTATACCAATTTTGGTGTAAACCGGTTAATTGTTAAAAATTCAGTCACCAAAACCGTTTCTTGACCGCCATGTTGGATCCACCATTTTGGATTTTTTCATCCAACCACACCAGCTTTTAAGAGGCGTCTGTCAGTTACAATTTGAGCTAAAAAATGACCCGATTGTTTGCGATTTTTTTTTTTCACAACCTATTTTTGTCATACACTCAGGTTTTCTCCAGCTTCCGGCTACCATATTGGGTCCGCCATTTTGGATTTTTGAAAAGTACCACTCTGCGTTTGAAAGCCTCTTCCTAGACGAACATTTTGAGACCTTATACGTCTCGATCATTCCACGCAATTTTTGTCCAGGTCGGTGATCCACTTGACGTGAAACATCCCATATGTATATTAATTTATTGAAGAAAACGACTGCATGGAATGTTTTAATATTTTAAGGATATATTTGTGCGTATAATAAATAGATAATAAAATTGTTGGACCAAAAAATGGAAAATGGAAATTAGCGAGTTATTCGCAATCTTCCAAGACTCTAAAAAAAAGTCGCCCCACTTCATAGTGCCTGAAATCCAAAAAAACAAAAAGTTTTAAACTACAGGGTTTTGCCCGAACCATGACCCTCGATCAAAAACAAAAAAATTGAAATATAACAAAATGGCGGAGTTTTTAAAAAAAGTTTCGAATTTCGCGCGAAAATTTGATGATTTTTGGCCTGTCAAAATTACATTTTTTATTCGATCGGAAAACTGCAAGTTCCTGGTATGGAGAAACATATATAAAAGAAGCTATAATAAGAATCAAATCGATCGGATGATTTGTCTTCGAGTTACAACTGCAGCAAATTTGAAAAATTTAGTTTCGAAAAAACGCGTTTAAAGTTTAATTCATACATTTCTCCAATCAATACCTCGATACGATGAGCGGCAGCTCTTCTGATGGCTGTAACTCAAAAACTATTTGAGATATGCACTTGAAATTTTAGTATGTTATTTTTAAAGGTAGATAGACTATCGAAATATGAGAAAAAAATTCACACTAGTGGTGCCTCTTAAGTTAATTCTTGAAAGCTGTGCATTGAAAAAATTTAGTTCATGAACTATTGTTTTTTGTTTTTCTATAATAATATTTTTGATAGCTCTTCATCACTTAAATAAAACATTTAGTTTTAAGTCTAGTTTGATCGGGCGGATTGAGCACATAGCAAAAATTCCAATAAAACTGCATTATTTTTAATTGTTTTTGAATTTATTTATATAGGACACATAAGTTGATAAATAAGTAGTAAACAATTTTCTTTGGATAGTATGTATTATACATAAATGGAATCGATGTATGATTAGAGATTAGTATCAAAACCTGAGTCTAACCTGACAGAACATTGTTCAAAAGGTTAATAGCGTTGACTGAGACCTTCGATGCACTGAAGTTTAAAATATAATATTGTATAAAATCATTATTATTAAATTTTGATGTGAAGAAACGAAATAATTCACATTTATCCTCAAAAGTGTCCTCTCCTTTAGAAACAAAATAATTCGTTATTATTCAGGCGCCCTCCTGCTGCTCTAATGAGACAATTTAAATGTCCCGAGTTAAATTAACAAAATCCTCCTCAGTCCCTGTCGTCTTCATTGCGACTGTCGCTTTATGTCCTTGTTAATCCTCGCTTCAGTGCGAATCTCACTCAAGGAGATATGAGCGCTTGTGTTTACATCGACACAAAGTTAATTATAAAATCAACTTATTTTCGCTTTAATTCAAGTGGAAAATGATTTGCATTTGTGGGGCCCTCGGCACAGCATCCAAAGTTTTATTCATGACGTTCCTTCAGATACACATCTCCATTAATGCAGAAAAGCCAGGATGAAGGGGGGGTGAAGTGAAACTCTCCTCGCTGAGACATTCGACATCCCGCCACGGCGAAAAGGGTTGATGAAGAAATTTTAATGTTTTTGAGAATTTTTCTACTTAAATTTCCATTGCGGGGATCCACTGTAATGGGTCCCATGAGACTCATAAAGCGGAAATTAATAATGGAATGGAGTCCTTTTTCCGCGTTATTCTGACATAAATTCCACTTCGGATAGTTGTTACCAAATCTTTGGACTTGGTAAAGCTTTATTTTTTATTTAAAATGGAACTTCTAGTTGAGAAAACTTTTAGTGGTAAATCATAAGACTCGTTTCGGAATGATTAAAACTTCTACTTTATTAAATCCATTTCCTAACCACCGAAGGTCTAGTCTAGCGAAGAATTTACTAGTACCTAATGAAACAGATTTCTTCGCTATCTAAGTATGACAGTAAGTTCGGTCAAAATCACTAACTTTATATGAAAAATTTAAAGAAGCCACAGATGCTAATCTCTGGACACTCTAATCCCTTTTATAATTAAACTGCTTAAGACCGTCTATTCAAATCAACAGACAGCGAACTGGAGGTAAATCTTGACAAAGGGTTATAAAGTTGTTGTCTTAAGGAAAGTTCCTTACGGGAGCAGAAGGTGTTATTATTTCCTCGTCTGTTTCGTTCCCGATAAGATCATAATCCTATTTGTGCTGCTCGCAGATGAGAAGGGTTCCTCCTTTGTGGCTCAGATTGCGACAATGTTTGTGCTTAGGCAGAGCACTAAATCAATTGGAAACTTTTCAAAAGTTTGAAAGTAGTTTTTGCATCGATGTCTGTTCGCTTAAAGATAATTTCTGGAACTTCATATGTGGGGTTGTAGAGTGCGTCCAGAATTTTGTGATGCTTTTTATGGCTCACTTCTTGCACTTATGGACCACAACTTTTATCAGGAGTCTTAAGAGTAAAAGTTTTATGAAACAATTCCCCTTGAACGTAGCTCGTTCCATGCCTTGTGAGGCTCTGAAGTTATGTATTTTTACATTTTTACGTGAACAGAAAGTTTTTCAGGCATTGTTGATCTGCATGTGCAGAAAATTCTTTTGAAGCATTTTCCAACATAGGTGAGTAAAATATGGAATTGTGTTTGTATAATTTTTAAGAAATTTTTTTTCTGGAATATTTCTAGAGGGAGAACTTAGGCAGTAAAAGATTTTTTCCCCAGGATTTTTGCAAAATTTGAAAGTACTATCTTATAGATAAAACTAGGCCGGAGGAAAGATTTCACTCTACTATACTTTACGGTTGAGGAAGAATGTCTAGAAAACAGAAATATTGTAAAGTTTTGAGAAAAAAATAATCATCATCTATCTTTTTTGCGTTCTCAAAATATATTACGACTTCTGAAATGCTAAAACGTTTGCAATGCAGTCAGTTTGAAGGCGATATTTTGAAAAATAAATGTATTTAGCAGCATTTCTCTTTTTAAGTGAAAGTTTTTTGATAAAGTTTAAAAGAACTCGATCAAAGATAAATGTTCAAGTTCGATACAGATAATTATTATTTTGCTAAATATTTTTCACAAAAAGGAAAATAAATAGGGTACGAAAAAATGCGTATGCTTATGAAAAATGTAAAAATCGATGTATGTTTTTTTTTCCAATTTTTGCAAGATCAAAAATTATTCGTGAAGTATTTATGCATTCAAGGAATTTTACTTGAGTTTTCTTTATTTATGTTAATTTATTTTTAAATATGTATAATATTTTCAAACATGATTGATTCAAAAGTACGCCCTCCTTTTATTTCCTTAATGTCAATTATTCCAATATGTAATATTATATAAAAAAATAATTTGGCATATTGAGGCCACCTAGAGTTTACGCGAACTTAATCTATAAAATAATTTGTTGTATGAACTCTTAGTAATTATTTGTAACTATTTTATTTGCCATATTTTGAAGAAATCGTCGCTTCGATGGCTAAACTGACTAAGTGAAAAAAAGAAACTACTTTGTAGAGAAGACTACTTGAAAACTTCAGGAATTACTTTTTAAGATGATTAATAATTCTGCTATATGATACAAAATAGGAGCTGATGGCCAAAATAGTTGTTGACGTAGAACTCATTTTTCTGAACTAGTATAGTCAATTAACTGAAAATCATAATTTTTTCTCTTAGTTAATTTTTCAACCCACCGGACGATATATTTTTTAATGTTTTTTCCGATTTTCGGCTAGATTAATACATTTTCTAATGGTATTACGGTGAGCTCTTTGAGGAGTACACTTCAGCAACTTATTTTCATTGTCTTAAAAACAACTTTGACTTTTATATACCGAAGAATAAAATACGATCCCAACTCTATACATATATATTTCCACATAATATCCAAGGTCTTGTTTTATAAGTTGTATACATACATATATAACAATTTCAAACTTCTCAAGTGAACATCTTTTTAATTTTGGGAGTTTTTGGGTTGTTTGTGTTCTATCCTTTTCGATAAAGGTGACGCTGATGCAGTGAGAGTAATTTTATATTTATGTGAATAAAAGAGTGACATTTATTTTATTTTTTGCGCTCCAAAAAAGCGCTTCTAATAATTTTTGCCTTGTTCGCTTAAATAAATAAAGTTTTAGATCTCCTCACGAAACATAATGAAACTATATTTTATATATTCATCACTTTTGAACCCAAATGAATGTTCAAAAAAACTTTATCTGTTTCTGTTAAACTATTGAAAATCAGAAAAATAAAGTTGGTCAAGTTAAACAAAAAGACCACACCATTCATAGTACCGAAACTAAGTTTTTAAACAATATAGTTGTTCAGTACCAACTATCAAAAATAGTTAATTCGAAATTGTATTCTTAAGCAGACTTTGCATTTATCGGGTTCGAATTCATGCTGTGTGTTGTTACGCAAATAATGCCCAACGAACTTAAACATATTTAAGCAGTTATAAGCGATTTTAACTTCTCATATTGTTGCCTAACCAATCTTTTGTTTAATGTGCTTAGTCTGCTTAAGATTTTCATAATTCATCAATAGTTGTATTGTTAATTATCACAACATTTTTTAGGGAGTTATTCTAGAGTTCTTTGGTTTCTTTAGTTGTTGACTGGTCTGGAATTGACCCTCTTTTATTATTTACCTATAATTTATTTATTTATATATTATTTTAAGAAGATAATAGACTGATTTCGCATGTGGCGCAGTGCTAAATACTAAGAAAATGTAAATACACATAAATGAACTGCTGATAAAATTAATAGTATGTCGCCTGAAGACAAGCTTAAGACGGTTGGACGTAAAACTCTTTGTCATCCGCGTATTAATGTTTAAAAATCATTCTGTAAAATTTTGTTCAAATTAGTCTCCAATAAAAAATCTTGAATCTTGAATCTAGAGCTGTCACAAATCAGCCATAAGTTACAAAAGCATTGGAGAGTCATAGTTAAAATTTGTTATGATTTTTTTTCTATTCCAATTCCATTAAAATTACAATTTTGACATTTCAAAGATCACAAATTGTGATTAGTGTAAAATCACATCAGTGATGAACCCAGAGTTCGTTAATTAGTCAATTTTTAGTTCTCGTACTTTTCAAAGTGAAATTCGGCTAACATAATAACAAGAAATACAAAGAAATGGAGTGCTAAAGATTTCGAAATAATTAACTTAATTTAATTTTTATGTTATTATTATTATTATTGAATAGCCACTGAAACTAAATATAATTTCTTTTTTCAAATATTTCTTCAACTCAAATGTCGTGGTCGTGCGTTGTCAACTACAAAAAGCATACATTATAATTTATACAACCAACAAATAAAACCACTGGAGATGTCGTCAATCAAGGATAAAAAATACCCATGACCACAGCATTTGAGTTGAATTATAACGTTATTGATGTGAAGCTGCTAGAAAGAATTTGTTTCTTATTTTTTAGTTTATTTTCTTTATATATCCCTAGTCGGGTTAAAGGTTTTGGAACTTATTTTCTCTTAATTATATTTATTTTTTTGTCGGGTTACCGTTTTCTAAACTTTATCTTTCCAATGATTTTCTTTCAGTGTAAAGAGATTTTGCAATGTGATAACACTTAAACTAAATCCCTTTCGGACGAATTCCGAAAATCACATTTCTTAATTGTTAATACACAGAGGTAAATATAGATGTTGGTTTTGAGACCGCTTGTTTATAAAGCCGGTTGATATGTATTATGTATCCTTTCCTCGTAACAAAAACTTCGAAGCATAAAAATTATCTTCTTGAATACAAACCTCATTAGACTGGATGCGCAATTTTGACACGATGAACCTTCATATCATAAGGAAGCTCCTGAAGAGGAACTTTCCTCTACCTTTAGGCCTCCTGCTTCGGTGGTGTGCAGGGCCGGCGGTTGCAGTGGGTTGAGTGGGTACTTCTACCCACTCGGAAAATTCCGAGTGGGTAAAATACCCACTCGAACTTTGGACGTATTCAAAATGAGTAATTTATTCTAAATAATTTATTTGGAACGTTTCAAAAGAAAAGATATCGCGCGACGGGCGATAAACGTTATACATAAGTATACCGCCTCATTTTGTCATGAAATACTTTATCAAAATATAAAATAGATATTTTATCGAAATGTTTTTCTGCCCAATTGAATAGTGCTTTGGGAGTTAATATTGCTTCAGATGGTTTAGCCGTAAGGCTTTGTAGGCTGACCTTTTGAAAGTAGCACCTATTCCATCATACATGTTTTTTCCATGTGCAGTTGCTGTGTAATGCCATTCTGCTTCAATATTAAAATGATTAATCAAATTGCTTATTTGATATTTATTTTTAAAATGTTGCTTAGCGCCATCAGTACAATAATAGATTTTCTGTATTGTTTTTAACTTTTTTTTAATTTCCGATATTAACCTCGGATTTGTGATCAGAGACCCAAAAACCCCCTTATACCAATTTTGGCGTAAATCTGTTGATTTTCAAAATTTTCATCCGCCATCTTGGATCCGCCATTTTGAATTTTGCAAATCTGACCTCGGATTCGTGATCAGAGACCCTAAAAACCACTCTAAACCAATTTTGGTGTAAATCGGAATTATTTTCAAAAATTTCGTCCGCCATATTGGATCCGCCATTTTGAATTTTAAATTTGACAACGGATTCTTGTTCAGCGACCCCCAAAACACTTTTTCTGAGTAATTTGGTTAAAATTATTGAAAAATTATAATTTTCTCAATCATTTTTGACTGAAAAATGGCATTTTTTTGCGAGGTGCCTCACTTTAAACAGTTTTTTTGAGGTTAGAATTTTTTTTTTCAAAAAACACCAAACGGCTTTAAAAACTAGACTTTCTGACAGATTTTTTGGTGTGCTCAAAAAATTTTTTACCCCAAAATTGTAATGGCCTAGGGGGTGGCTAATTTGAAAAAGAATTCCCCATATATATTCAATATTCAATATATATATTCAAAAAAACTACCCACTCGGTCAAAACTCCAACCGCCGCCCCTGGTGGTGTGGGTCCTTTCCCGTGAAATCGTTGCAGAGCATCTTACAGAGCATAAGGACCCCAAGCATAAACGTTAACGAGTTCATTAAACCATCAACTTCCGTTTGGGGAGAACGTTCTCCGAATAGAGCCGTCGTTTGGGGCTCAGTCTCGGGCTCCACGCAACGTCATGTTGTGCCATTAAATTGAGTTTTGGTTTGATGCCTTCGGCGCCGTTTAATATCCTCCTTATCGCCAAATCGACTTCACTTCTGTCGACTCATTCAGCACGTGTAACGTAACGAACGCACCCCGGCGACTATATGAATTCTGAGTGCGTGTGTGTCTGCTGGTGCTGCCGAGGGCCATCGGGAGATCATCCAAACAACCGCATTAATCAAAAGTAAGTGATAAGCAGTTATTGCCCCCGACCACGTACTCAATCTGTTGTTTTCTCCACAAATGGCTAATTCAATCACCAGGCCGGCTCAGTTCCGTTTACACTTAATCAGATACCAAAAGGAAACACTTTGGGGATACCCACAGTCCTGCAGCCCGCATCGACCCTCCGCAGTCGGGGCTTCTGCAGCAGGGTCCCGGCTTCCGAGTCCTGAGTCCCGGATCCCAGCTCTTCTGCGGCTGTGGGCCTCCACCTCGCCACCGCGCCAACCAGGAGCGATACATATAAAGGGGCTTTTATCGATCATCAGAAGCGATGGTTTGTTCGGGGGATTATCTGAAAAACACTTCACACGTGATTAACTCCGTCTTGGCAGTTGTGGTTTATGTTCCGCCTGGTTCCTTTCGAGATGAAGACATCAAGCCGCTTCACCGTGCCACAAATATGAGGTGAGAAAACATTTGAAGATTGTCTGCCTAAGGTGTAGGCATGTAGACAAACATTAAAGACATAAACGAAGTTTTTCTAAGATAATATGGCTTTTTTAAAGCACACATTCATAAATTGTGTAAAATCAAATATTGGAGTTGTTACTTTACAAATATGCTTTAAATTATCATTTTTGAAATAATTAGAAATAGTTTGAATGGTTCTTCTACGACAAAACATCGGAAGTAAAAAAATAAATGTTAAGGGTAAAAGAGTATAGAAATAACCTCCCTTTAACAATTTAACCATTGTTTTTGAAAGTGGTCTAAGTCCATTTTTTCATGAACTGAAATATTTAAGCGTTTGCATTTGAATCAGTTTGGGTAATGTTTTCAAAACCATAAACTTGTAAAATTTTATTATTACTACTTTCAGTAAAAGAAAAATTAAAAAAGAACTGTAACTCGTCAAAAGAAAAACATAAATATAATTAAGGGAAAAAAAGTTACAAAACCTTTAACCCGACTAGGGATACATAAATAAAATAAACCAAAAAATAAGAAACAAGTTCCTTCTGGCATTAATAACGTTTATAATTCAGCTCAAATGCATTGGTCGTGCGTATTTTTTATCCTTGATTGACGGCATCTCCATTGGTTTTATTTGTCTATCAAATTGAAACGTTTGCTTTTTGTAGTTGCCAACGCACGACCATGTCAACAGGGTTGTGAACAAAAACATATGGCGTCCGCCATATTGGGTTTAGAATCACGACACATAGTTTATCGTATTATACTCGTCAAACTCTTTCATTTGTTAGCCATGTCAAGGTGGTTGTGAAGATAAAGGTCATCCGCTGTTTTGGAGTGTCCACCATATTGGTTTTAGAACTATATCAGATATACTATATTGCATTGTCACAGCAATATTTGACCTAAACATACTAGATACATGCCATCAGTCACGGTTCATTTTTTTTACCACCGTGAATTTTCTTGCTTACTTGTCAAAATTGGTAATATGTGCGAAAGGATGGTATTAGCACTTATGAGTATGTAGAAGTAGAATTTATTTGTTTGGTTATCATTTTTTTTTTTCAATTCTTTTATTTGCAATCTATCTATTTACATATTGTAGATAATAAGCAAATTTGATCTACTTAAGAGTATGGCAGAAGTAGACATGCCCCAGTGGGTATGTCTGGGTATTATATTAAGTTTTTATAATAATTCATAAGTTTTTACCTTATATATATTTATCTTTTTTTTTTGTACAGAGCTTCTAAATGGTAAGTCTAGTATGTGGTGTCCGTTTCCATCTCCTGGTTTCGTTGCTGTCCTCTAAGAGACTTTTGGTGTGATGACTCACTCTATTTAAATACTTTTCGCTAATTTGTGCAATTTCGTCCTTTACAAATGGGATATTAAGGTCTTTGTGTATGCACTCATTTGTTATAAACCAAAGGGCGTTGGTAATCATCCTAAGCGTGCTGGATTGGTATGTTTGAATTACGTTAATATTGAATTTGCTGGCTGTACCCCATAGCTGTGCTCCGTATGACCAAACCGGTTTTAATATGACCTTGTATATCTTTACTTTATTTTCTAAACTTAATTTAGACTGCGGTCCCAACAGTCAAAACAATTTTTTGGTTTTGATTATTAATTGTTGCTTCTTAGCTTTGATGTGATTTTTCCATGTGAGTCGCCGGTCGAGGTGCATTCCTAGGTATTTCACGCTGTCCTTGTATGGTATTACATATTCGTTTATTGAGATTACCGGACAATCCTTTTTCCTCAGTGTGAAGGTTACGTGCACAGATATTTCTGCATTTACTTTGATGTTCCAATTCCTTAACCACTTTTCTGTTACTTTTAATTGTTTTTGCACGCAGTTTGATGCTTCTTCTGGACAAGTACTTGACGCGATTACAGGGGTATCAACAGCATAGGTCGCAACAGTCACATCTTGAGCGATCGGCATTTCAGAAGTGTAGATCGTATACAGTATTGGCCCTAATACACTACCTTGTGGTATTCCGGCCTTAATTTCGAAGATTTCGGATTTTTCGTTTCTATGTTTGACATAAAAGCAACGATTACTTAAATAGGATTTCAGGACTAGATAGTAGGGCGTAGGTGGTTGTTTTTTGATCTTATACAGGAAAACCCGGGTGTCACACCTTATCAAATGCTTGTTGTACATCTAGGAAGACTGCGGATGAGTACAGTTTATTTTTTAATGAATCTCTTATTACTGCTACAATTCGATGAATTTGTTCTGGAGTTCCGTGTTTGTGCCTGAATCCAAACTGATATTCTGGAACAATACCGCTTGTTTGGTTATAGTTGTTACATCAATAGAAAATTTATTTTGTACTTTACTGTACCGATTTGGTATAAATCTAGTGGTAGTGTTTGTAGTAGCTTAGTGTAGGTATTGTTTTGAAAATTTTAATTAGGCTAACCTGTCATCTCAAAGAAACCAGAAGTACTACATTTGTTAAACTATTTTTTAAAAAAATATATAAAACGAGGAAAATGAGGAAAACTTCTCCACAATATTAATAGGTGAAGTTAAGCAATCTCACAATACTACGGCTTATTATTTAATTTTGTGAAAAGTTTATATACCTACAGCACTAGTAATTTATTGTAATATATCGAAATGGGACTCGCACACGAATAATCCCTTAGGCGATTCCAGAGTTAAACCGATAATTCTAAAATTACTGGTACCTATTTAAACCAGCTTTTAAATTTTCAATTTTGGTCCTTTTGTTTCGGTAGTATTGTTTTCGTATATGAAGTTTTTTAATATTTTCTTGGTTTTTAAATATTTATTGAGATTATGTGAGCTCAATTTAAAAATTTAAATAAATATGTCAATTACCTTACTGGTACATAAAATTTACTAATTGAGTAGATTTAATCCTGATTAACTAAGTTCTTAATAATCCAAACCTTCTAAACATTTTCAAGATGTGGATATAAATTAACTGTAAACATTACATTAAAAAGCAATGAGTAATGCGCGGTGTATGCTCCCTTTCGTATTTAATTTATTCTAAAAGTCGGTATCTTTCATCTAATTTTATTAATAGTAGAATCCAGTATAGCGGCAGCTCTTTTCTCCAGAGTATTTAATTTCTATATAAGGTATATCACTCAGAAACCTTGCAAGTGCTGGTTTAAAATAGTAATTATCCATTAATATATTCAGTCCGCCAGAGGACAGGGTTTCAGGGATTTTACGTATAGAACTGATCACTCCTGCAGGAGCAGATTATTTCATTACCCACCGAAGTCTCTACCCTTATCAAAGTTTTCGCTTAAGTCCCACCCCTTTGACCGGCAACTTCTTGCAAGTTCTTGCCAGCTGTTACACTTTAACACATCCTTCGAAGGAATCGTATAAGTAGCAAGCCCTGGATAAACGATGAACACGTTATTTCAATTTTGGGCTTAAGTCAATTATAATCAAAGTTTAGAGCTAAGATGGCTTATAAGTTATTCACGGAGTTTACCCCTTCAAGTATAAAGTTCTTGCAAAACCCAAGTGTCTGCCGGGGAGATTAAAGTCAAAAGGGTTAAAAATTAATCGCAATTAGAAGACGGTGGGAATTCTTACAAGTGTTCCATTAGCTGCCAGATTTATTACGGCTCGAAGTTTGGCGTTTTTAAAATTTCATCTTTACCCACATCGGAGGTCGCAGAACCGTGTCTATCAGAATCAGTCCAACTCCGGCCGAGCCCTTAATTAATCCTAAAGTGATGGTAATTAAAATTCGCCGCCGCACTTGAAATGAAATTTGAGCGTTAACTAACTACTCATAAAGCAATTATCTCCGTTTTGCACACAAACTGACCACACCTTGGTACGAGTGACCCTTTTTCGACCCATGGAAATTCATTTTCGTCCCAATCTGAGACTAGACGCAGGGGAGTCGAAATTACTTTTTGGGCCCGTACTCGTACACATCCAGATAATTTTCTGCACCCGCCTGATAACATTTAATTTAATGCCCGAGGTCAGAAATATTCCATTCGTTATTGGATTAAATTCGGCAGAAAGTTCCGTCCCGGGCTTGTTTTATCTCCCCGACAATTTATTGCGCCGGGCCCGGTTAGGACGAGCTAAGCTGGCACACATGAAATCCTCCTGGTGAATATTACGGCCGGGATCGGAACCCGGTAAATATCATATTGGCAACTATACTTCTGGAATAGGTAATCTCTTGTTATCCGCCATCTGTTGCTCGCCTCGTTATATTAAGTCCGCACGCGATTTATTTAGCGCGCCGCAGTTTTGATGATTTGTGTGCCCCTGCAGGGACGCGGCTGTTTGTAAATTGCCAAACTTATAGAGGCCAAAAAGGTCTTTACTCTACTTTACTGCTGCAACTAGGAGCATATAAAAATATATATTTTATGCTTCTTATAAATTAATATGAGTATTCACGATTTGTTGTTTTTAGCTACCCGAGTAAAAATGAACGGTGGCTACATTTCGGCCGCACCACGGCTGCACGGTTTCTAAACGGCGGTACAAAGGCTGCAAGCGCTCCATAGTGCTTTTGAAAAATGTGAAATAAGCATGGAGTGGAGGTAATTTGTGAAAAAGATAAAAAAAAAAACTTTCAAGTTAAAAGGTTTTATTATAAATCATCCACCAAAAACTAGAAAATAATTAGGACACAAACATGGGCTTTCTTGAGATTTTGACGTCTAGTAAGAAATCGTGCAATACTAGCAGTGTTGTCTCCTCATGTCGAATGCCAGGAGTCTTTGTCTTGCATTTTATCGGGATTGCATGTAGTAGTAGTAGGATTTTTCTTCTAATTTGTAGGGCGGCCATTTTGAAATCCGCCATCTTGGGTTTTTATTTTATAATATTGCATTGAAATCCGCCAATTTTTTTTTGGTTTTTAATTTATAATATTGCATTTTCATTGGGATTGTATGTATTACCTACATATATATCAAATTTCAGCTTGATCAGAATTTTTGTTCTAATTTGTATGGCGACCATTTTGAAATTCGCCATCTTGGTTTTTTAATCATTTTCATGAATTGTCACAGGAACCCAATGTGTGTGCAAAGTTTCAAAAGAATCGCTTTAGTACAATTAGTTGAAAAAGCTGTCGCAAGATTTGAAACAAACAAATATACAGGGTTAAGCTAAATAAAACCCTTTAAAAATTGTAACAGTTGCACTCTCGGCCGTATGAAGACCGCATTTGTGTACAAACGACAACGGCCGCACCTCGGCTGCACCACAGATATATATTTATAAATTGGTTCAGCCGATGGTACGGTCGGGGTGCGGCCGTGGTAGCCTTTCTTTAATTGCCAGAGCTACCGCTTTACATGTATTAGTCTCATTTTTTATATATTTTACATTGTAGCCGTCGGGTTGCCTTATTGCGGCCGAATTTGTATGACGAACGGATCCCGTCCGACCCAATAAAACATCTAAAGTGCAGCCGTGTTGCGGCCTTCTTAAAAATAGTACATATTTTTATTCCAGTATCAATTTCAGCTATTATCCATGGGAAACAATATCATTCAAATGCCGGTCACGAGAATTCTTGCAGCACTCGATTCTTTTTAAGGTACTAGTTCCCTCAACATTTTCTCCCAAATGGAATTTTTTATTTTTGCATTTTATATTTTATACCTTCAGAAATCATCTGCTAAATTTTGACAAAGAAATTCGAAAAAATCGAAGAGCTACAGCAGTTTTAGTGCGCGCGCATTTTTGATTATCCACACATAAATATATCGTAAAAAAACTTTAAACGCGTTTTTCTCGAAACTACATTTTACATAACGGCGGACAGTCAATCTCCCGATTGGCTGAACCGATTTGAATAAACCTTATAGCGTTTTGTTTGTTAAGCTCCATTTTATTGAAATTCACCAGAAAATTCCGAAAAAGTTGATAAGAAATATATTTTCAAACCGAAAAAAGCGAAAAAAATGCGATTATTTCAAATTTTTTTTCAAAAATCCGCCATTTTTTTCTTTATCAATTTTTTTACTAATTGTGGTGATTTGCCTCATCTTCCTTTTTAACATGCTTTTTAGTTTTTTTGTTTCGGACTTGTCGTTTCTGAGATTGAGTGTCCGCCACGGAACCCTCTTTTTTTGGACTGCTCATTTTTGAGAGCTCTCTATATACATAATAAAGTACTAAAAAAGAAAATCAATTTTTTTTGTCAACCTCAAGACTTCAAATAAAAAAAGATCCAGTTAGATTTATAATAAAGGAACTGAAAAAGAAATAAAGTTTAAAAGTCTATTTTCTCCTTTTCTAGAGGGAACAATTTCGATGATTTTTGTACACATTTTGGGCCGTAATTCGGCCATAACTTGACGAATGTGGGCTTTTAAATTCTCTAAGGTTTGTGGATTATCTGCGTAAATGCGATCTTTCGAGTAGCCATACCAAAAAGTAAAACAGACACATCTCAAACACTTCTAATTTCTTCAAATTTATTAATTGTCTTGTGAAATGTTTGCTGGGAAGATCTACTTCTAAAGCGCGAATCGTAGATACTGCAGAAAAATTACTTTTGTAATATAGTAAACTTTAATGATTTTAACGCACAGTAAAGTGGCAAAACTCATAAGTAGTAAATAAAGACAGTTGTATACATCTAAAATATATATTCCTCAAAATCGGTTGACATATAAATTATTATCGATAATTTAATTTTGACTTCATACAGCTTACTAAGCGTTTTTAAGTCTGTGATAATATCCTATATGGGTAGTTCTACAAACTAAGGAAGAATTCGAGTCTGATTTCGGCCCGACATTTTTTATACATTCTGGTGGCAGAATTCAGTCTAATAACTAGAGTACAGTGTCTTTTAGCTTATCCTAAAGGGAACAGTCAAAATATTTAATTTCGAAAGTTTCGAAACAATTATAAGAATACTTTTACTTAGACCACCACCAAATTGGACAGGATCCTGAGGCCAGGTTCCTGACAATTTCTGTCTAAAAATAAAATAAACAAACCAATTTATAACTTTCAACAAAAATTAACCTAAACTAGGCCTATGCCCTAGCATCTTACATATCAATACGCTAAAATTAATCATATTCATTATTTATTTCGTAAATAAAAATCTTACCAGGATTCTGAGAACTTCACTGATTACGACACCACTTCACTCGCCGAACGCACTGGGCTCACTAAACAACGTGCTAGGTGAGAATAGATAGATGACATTCTTTATCTCTTTCGTAGGTACTATCGACTCAGCGGAACGGTAAAGACGCACGGCAAATATTCTAATAAATATTTGCTAATTCAACAGCGAACAGGATAGTGATATAAAATGGTGGGGACAAAATGTAAACAACAACAATATTTTTCAAGGAAATACTATATTAATTGTTCTACCTAGCCAGGAAAAATAGTAAACTTATTAATTTGAGATTCTTTTAAGACCCTAATGTAGAAGTAAACGTATCACGACGCACTTTGAACTAAAATTTGTACGAGGGACACTGCAGAATTCGGCACTTTGAACAGTAATTTTGTCCAGAAAAGAATTGTGAATCTTAATTATTTTTAGTGACCATCTAGAAACAATTGTAATTAATAGTATTCCATCCAAAAAAAATTGTTATTAACAATTTGTCTATCATATTTTGGCTGAGCCGCCAAAAATTCCTTAGTTTGTAGAACTACCCATATATACTATACATATGTATATTAGATAGAAAAAATAAAGCACCCACATTTTTTTAAAACAAATTATAATTATTCGAAAATTCTTCAAAATTGCTTGTTCGATGGATTTTAGAAATTATTTTTCCCAAAATATAACATTAAATATATCGGACATTCCACGTCGACTGTGCCACCTAAATGACCAAAAATCCAATATGGCGGCCAACTTTTCAGAAATGAACGAAATTTGAATAAAAAAAATACTATGATATTCTGCATAAAATTCTAAATAAGAAATGTCTCTTGCAAATTTTTGAATAAAATTGCCGTTTTTGAGAAAAAAATTCATGAATTTTTAAACATTTTCTAGGAAAAAATTGACAATTGGCTTATTAGAAAGATTTAAAAAATACTCAGGTGTTAGGAGGTCGCTAGTGATGAATACAATGTCAGATGTCAAAAAAATTCAAAATGTGGGATCCAATATAGCCAATATGGATTTTGTCAAGATAGAACATTTTTAAAAATTCAATAATTTTTTTCTCAAAAACGGCAATTTTGTTCAGAAATTTGTAAGAGACATTTCTTACTTAGAATTTTATGCAGAATATCATAGTATTTTTTTTATTCAAATTCCGTTCATTTTTGAAAAGATGGCGGCCAACTTGGATCCGCCAATTTGAATTTTTCAAAACGCTAGGTCAATTTCTGAAGGGTAAAGATAGACCAACAATTTAAGCCCAAAAATAATTTTCTAGGTCTTGATGATTTTTGGTCATTTAGGTGGCCCGGTTGACGTGGAATGTCCATAAATTTATTTTCCGCTAGCATACGTTGTTTTAATTATAGATGAATGAAGTTTATATCTTCTAGCACTAAAATTAATTTTTATATTGTATATATGAATGTATTGAACTTGAAATAAAATGAAATAATAATAGATTCAAAATTACTAGCATCTGCAAATGTCTGGGTAACATGGTTACTTAAATGGAAAACGTATAAATTTTGAACATATTTACATGACTTCTTTTGTAGTTTTATAAAAAACAAGGACACATTTCCCAGCATTTCGGACTTTGGAATATAAAAATGTTAGGGCTAATTGGCATGATAACTTTGGCATCTACAACCCATCCTTTTTGTGATCATCAAATATGGGGGTACAAATTACCAGTATGAATGTACGACGTACTTACTTCCTAAAAACTCATAAGAATTAATATTTCAAAATTATATGTATTTAAAATATTTAACTGGAAGTTAACCTATTACTAGTTCTTTTTATTATAAGAGATTGGTTCTCAACTCATCTTTAGTGAGTAAAAAAAAGCCAGAACATTTGATCAAAAGTTCTTCAGGCACAAAAAAAAAAACTATTCGAATCCTAAAAGATATTTATCTACCTTATTTGCATATATACAGGTGATAAAGGCTTTTTTCTGAATTTTCTAATATTTCGTTCCTATTATTACCTAATTAATATTAAGACATGTTGTTTTATCCTTTTAGCCCATAGGTATGTGCATATGATATCATAGAATAATAATAACATAGCCCTGACTCAAACTAATAGAACCTTTTTGAAATGTTTCGTTTTAAAGTCAAAACATAATACATAACAGGAGATATAACATAACATAATATTTCCAAGCCGTTCATTGTACGACTGTTTTTGTACACACCACTAATCGCGAGATCTCTGTAGCATTATAAATGACACCCTAAAATACATTTGCGACTAACAAAAGCGAAGATAAATAAATAAACAAACCAGAAATTATGGGAAAACGCAAGAAAATACTTCCTTCCCCTGAAATGAAGTCAAGCACTTCGTTATTCTTCTTAATGCCTCTGGAAAGTCTTCCCGCGGGGTGTAATTGCCGTCTGGTGTGCTTTGTTTCAGGCGCGGAACCCGCAGGATTTTTCGCACTCCGCCCCCCAGAGGAGAGTTCTTTTGTCTACTCCCCGATGACAGATAGCTTGTAATGTTAAGAAAGAAAATCTCTGAAGAAGATGTGATTTAAGTTCTTTTGTCATCCTCCGGCGTGTCATAAAGAACAATGTTTCAAGCGTTATCAGGAGGGCATTTGTTCAAAGTCTTAATGGTGTTATACCGCTCAATTAATTACGTATACAGCGCCACTGTAGAGCAATTTTGAAAGGAATAAATTGTCATGAATTTTTTAATTAAACTACATTTGGTATATATGCATGATAATTCAGTCCTATACATAGATATTTTTAATTGCCTGAATAGTTATAAATTTTAATAAATAAAAATTTAATGAAATGACTCTCCAATTGATACAGAACAATAATTAAATAAGTCAACAGACGATTCAAATATATTTTGCTGTACCGGACTAACTAACTAATTTCAGTAGTGTTTTATTGATAAATAAATTTGATGATCAATCTTTTAAGAAGTAAAAGACTTCGGTTATAAATTTCGAAAACATCTTTTGTAGTTATTTAATGGTATTCGACTTTTCGATGCCAATGTACAATTGCTACTGTTTTCATAATTTTTCTTTTAAAAAAATTATCTTTGGAATTGAATGAGGGTCTTATTAGCATTTATATAACGATTTTTCTGTGATACTCCCTCCAACCAACTGGACATAACTATTATATTATATATGTATTCAAATTTAGTTACACTGGCCAACTAATCACCGACAGTTTTTAATAATCACTCCGAGGATAATCGATAATTAATCGCCCCTGTTTCGAGTGACGGATGCAATTGCATGCATAGATATAAATATCTTACAGCCATAAATAATACGTACGAATGTAAGGCCAGTAACAAAGGCTGAAATATCCCCAAGCGCCATCGAGGGGCTAGATACCCTAGTTAGGATAGGGTCTGGTGTGCGTTCTGAATATGTCATTTCGGTCGACGTATCCCATGGAGAGTATCATTAATCAAGGCGTCACTTGGTTGAAGTAAAATCTAATTAGGGGTAAACGCTCTGACACACATATTTCATTAGCGAATGTTTTAACTTGTCTCTCGCAGATTTGTCGAAAGGATGTTGACCACAGACCATCCCTCTATGGGACAGTTCGAGTTTAACTAAGGGCTCGTCAGCTTCAGCTGAAGTGGATCCAGGCCACTTATATTTAATATTTGAATGGTACAGGAGCGAATTCTAATTTTACATCACTTTTAAGAGCCAATATTATTTAAGTAGGTATATTAAATATATGACCTAATCACACTTTAGAATCTGAAAATTTATTACTACGGTATCCAATTAAGCCAAATTTACATCTATGCATATTTAGTAGCAAGCCGAAAATATAGCTTTTAATTCGAATATGAAATACTTTTGCTTTATCCTATCCTACAGGAGTGAAAACAATAACTAAGCCCGTTTTATCTACAGACCATATAATTTTATAATGGTAAGTAGGTAATTAAAAATTCCTTTGAAAATAATAAAGGTGTACAAAACTTGTTCAATTTCATTTTATACTTGGAGTAAAAGCAAAAATTTTATTCTAAAGTTAGACTGAACTAACTAGTAATTTTATTTTATTTTCCATGAAAAGAGAAACATAACACATTTAAATTGCATGTAATATTAAAACATTTGTCATTGTAATTTTACATCCATTCGAGCTAGAGTTCAAGTTGCGGTTTTACAGTGAAATTGATTCAATTACCCCGCAGTATCCTTCCCACAAGCGGATTTAAGTTGACACCTCATCCCCGGCAGCATTTACACGTGTTTATGCAAAAAGACGAAATTTATATGGCCCACCTTTCACCGCGCAGTTTATCATATGTATAGTATATGTGAGTGTTTCGGCGTATCTCCCATAAACAGAGTAAATAAATTATCCTGACGTTAATGTTACTTAAAGGGACATATGTAGAGCAGGAGAGTAAGTGATATGCAGCACACATCCTGGAACACATCATCAATCAAAAGCTGAATCCTTGCGCCTTTACCTAGCCCCGGAAAGTATCCGCAGCGTCTTAGCTGTTGCCGAAATGGTTTTCTTGACGTTCAGGCAGAAATCATTTTTATTGAAAGAATTATCATAAAGAGAACAAGGGGAGATAAGGAACTACACATATTCGGGGGAGGATCCTTTGAATGGCTTTATTTCGGCTTGTGGTTCCTTAACAGATCCCGGCGAGATACTTTTGTCCTTAATAAAATATTTATGGCTCCTCGTCTCTATCTTGTTATAAATTGCCTTTTTTTGCCACAGAATGGGAAACTTTTTTAATACATTTTCATCGTATCTGATTGCGTTTGGATGGATGAAATATTCCATGGATTTCTATTTATTTTTGGTGCCTGAAAATGTGTTTTTGTTTTTTGTTCAGGTGACTGACAAATATTTTGATAGATTCCAGCAGTCGTAGAATATGCAAGGCGATGATTATGATTTTTCTCAGATGTTATTGTTATTAAATTTTTTCAGAATTTTAAGCTCACACTTTCGGAAATCAGAGGTAAAAGGGCAACATGACATGAGAAACATATATTGGCGTAGTGCTTAATTTTTATTTTAATCAAAAAATATCGTCCATGGCTGTCTAATATAATTTTATCTTTTTAACTATGTATTTTCGAAACGGGTTGGAGAAACAACTTTCTTCAAAATGGATAAATGCAAAACATACTCCAAGAACTTAATATAAATCCCGAAGGGCATCCTGACAGGAATTTAATAAATCTCAAAAGGGAGAAATTTTCTTCAGAATGACCATTGAATTAAATATGATTTCTCCGGTCAGCTTGCTTTGAATGATGTTTCCATGGACATAAATTCCTTACCCAAGGCGGCATGGCACGTGTGTGCAATTTTCTGATTTAAATACCTGAACAACGTGCCGAGCATATTGGTCTTTTTATACTGCTTACGGACACTTTTCCACCTCAGCAGCATTAACCCAGATATGTCCGAATGAAAAAAAATATACATCGAATTTGAAAAAGAAATACGGATGTAGAAAAGTTCCTTGAGACTTTTCAATTTATTAAAGTGCGCAAATATCATGCCACTTCTTTGTTTTCCTCTTCAAAAGTTCCAAAGACTTTTCCGCTGTATTTCTTCAAAGCTAGCAGGTGTAAGAAGGCGCCCGACCATGACACAAAGGATGCACTTTTGATATTATCACCTCTTTAAGATATTGAAAAACTTTTCAAAGACTTTGCACGTTTCTATAATATATAGCGGTGCCTCAGCTCACGTTTTTGGCTGATTGTATAGAAAGGGTTATTTATTTCAATTCC
The DNA here is from genome assembly GCA_949715965.1 of Dysmachus trigonus. Lineage (NCBI taxonomy): Eukaryota > Metazoa > Arthropoda > Insecta > Diptera > Asilidae > Dysmachus > Dysmachus trigonus. The sequence continues at coordinate 54,916,296 of OX454323.1, read as the reverse complement.
TGGGAAGTTATAGCATTTTAAAAAGGTTGTTTTTTGGAAAATTATTTACTTGAAGGCTTTGTTGGTCGTTTAATTAATATGATATATTTTCATATTGGCAAGTGAATAAACCTTTTCTTGGAGTCGATAACTTTATAATTTTTAATTATAGCTAATAATACATAACACATCATATATCTAGTCTATCTTAGTGAACTTTTGCTTTATTTACTTTAAAATAAAAATTAATTAAAGCCGAATTAACTAAGGTAAGCAAATTTATTTGTGCTTAACTAAACAGATTTTAATTATTTACTTTACTTTACTTATTAATAAGTTTTTCTTTTAAACAACATCGCTTTTTAATATTTCGGACAGCAAAATGTGTTTAGGTATATTTATTATAATAATTTTAATGAAAATGCTGCAGTATTAAATCATTCATCATTCATTATGGGTTTTTAATTTTTCTGTAAAAAGATGAAAAAGTTATACAGATCGGGACTTTTTTCCTTTACGCATAAACAAACATATATGGAATAAGTCCGCAAAATTTGAGCTCAATCGGACCAGTAGTTTTTTCAAAAAACTGCCAGCCAGGTCAAAAAACGTAGTTTCGAGAAAAATGCGTTTAAAGTTTTTTTTATTCAATCCGCAGATAATTCTGAAAAAAAAAGTATCTTACGCTTATTCGGCAATGCCTGGTCCATACATTACGGCTTCCTCCTTTTCAAAATACTCATCCTCTTGGAATTTTGCCTTTCTGAGCTCTGATCTTCGCTCTTTTGAGTTTTTTCAAAAAATAGAAGTCTACTGCCCCCTTAATTTGGTCTACTTTTGCTAGAGAATTATAATCTAATTTGTATGGAAAAGGGATACAATTTATTTTACGAAAAAACGTCATGATTTTACATTTTGATATGTTAAGATATACTTAGTTTGATAATACTGCACCACTGATAAAGTCTGTCCAAATCGTCGGATATGAGAACACAGTCACCTGGAGATCTAATTTTATGGAATAATTTTAGATCATCGGCAAATATTAAAAATTTAACGGGACGAAAGTAATCGACAACATCATTAATAAACAACGGTCCCAGGTGACTACCTTGGGGAACGCCAGAATTTACAAATTTTTTTTTTTTTTTTGTAAAGTACGTCTTCTAATTTAACATAAAGAACACGATCTCTAAGATAAGTATTAAACCAGTTAATGATTGTTGAATGAAAGCTGGATTAAACATGATATACTTATTTACTTTATCAAATGCAACATCCTCTATTACGCTAATAACATAATTTTAGAATAGCCTCCCTTAACCCTTGATTTTTGCAAAAATTTGGGCATTGTGAAAATGTGTAAAATAAAATTGACTTTTTAGTGAACTTATTGGTAAGTACAATTAAAATTACTACAGCCTAAGCCCTAGGCCCTACTGCATATATTCGTTACTTTTAATGGAGTTTCAGCCAAATGGTGAAAAATTACTAGAAAAAAGAGCTAATGAGCTAATGAACAAAGACGTAAACTTGCAAAATTAGCTTAAGATAAAATGAACTCTAGATAAAACTACTTTTCTATTAGAATTTACTGAAATTCTAGTTGTTTGATTGTGAAACACATTACGAACGAAAACTTGAATGTACAGAGTTAAACAAAACTCTTTTAAAAAATAAAATCTAGATATTCTTGTAAAGATTGTAGAAACTCTGTGAATTTGGAAAAGCCAATAGCATTTTGGCTTTTATATTCAAAGATAAATCTACTTAAGAGAAATTCATTGAATCTTTAGTGATTTTAATTTAAATTCTAGTGAGCTCTAGTTAAAACAAAAACTACAGAATTCTAACGTTTATACCTGGAATTTCAGTTAATTTAGATATCAGTTAAGTTAAAGTAGGTAAATAGATTTCTAGTGTCTACATATTCACTAGATTTATAACTGGTAATCCTAGGAAGTAAACTCTAGTTGGAATTTTGTTAAATTCTAGTTGAAAAACATTTTTTGTTCCCAAATAGACATAAAAATGCTTAGAAATTTGATATATGATAGATTTAATTTTATTATAAGACATGGATTATATTAATTTTTTACTATGTAGTTTTGTTATTTTATTGCGGGGCGAAAAATCCATTAATCGGCACATTTCCCATTCCGAGCACGTCCAGCGCCAATCTAATTAACAGTCCCTGGGCATTTTAAAAAGTGATCTTCAAACGAATGCGAGCATATAGTGATTTAAAAAATGGATAAATCGAAAGAACGCTTGGCACCAGCTGCATCTGACAGAGTTTTATTAAACTCCGATTCGTTCGGTTTGATTCGTTTTAAATAATCCTGCGGCAATTAATGAGCAGAATAGCTCTCAATGGTAGAAATATTTCACAGTTGAGAAATTTTGGCAAAATTTAATTTTCATATTTCAATATTATCAGTCGCAATTGTAATTAACCAATTGTTCTGGGAATTATTTGCCAATTATTGGTGCAGCAGAATGAGAATTGATTACGCTGCAGAACAAAAATTACAGCCGGCCAGTGATGTGGAGTCAACTGTTGCGATTAAGCGCAATTTAATTATGTTAAACTGCACTGCAATTGATTAAGCAAATCAGATTAACTCGGACCGAAATTAGTTAGTGTCAATAAAATCGGGCTGTCGGCATAATTTATGTATTTATGTTCAGTAGCTTTTAGCCGGCATTCCCGGTTTTCCCGTGGAATTATTTCTGGTCGACTCCGCAAGCCATGACCAAATATCGCAGTTTCGGGGCAATTACACGATTAGTGACACTGCCGCGATGCGTCGAGGCATCATCCAGTGCCAGAAGTCCTTAGTGTACCCCGCGGAGCCCGAGTTGCGGCAGCCCCTGGCTTCGGATAGTTGCCGGCGAGATAAGACATTACAAATTCATCCCGTCGAGGCGGCCAGATCCGCCCGATTTAAAATTCAGCTGCGGTTCGAGCGGTTCAATTAAGTTAAGGATGAGATCGGTATCTGTGTGGGTGCGGAGTAATTTATCATTTTCCGGCTGCAGCGGATTCTGCCGAGCACACAAACTTTCGCATAATGTCCCGCATCAGAGTAATATCAACTCATTAATCATTGAGCCCTGGGGGATGAATTTGATTGGGACCGGGTCCGAATCCCTCGCTGCATGAAAAAGGTATTACCCACAAGTGGTATAAGAACTCCTAAGCAAGCAGATATTGAACATGGTATGATACATATTTACATTTTGAAAATATTACAGTCCAACACAATTAAATTTTAATAAAATTCTAATTATTTATTTACTATTTTGGTTCTTTTCTTTTATGAAAGATTAATATTTTGAAAAATTGAAGGCACTACACACATAGCAAATTTTTTTCCACTGCAGATTTTGCTAAAATTCTAGTTACACTCAGAGAAAAATCACTTAAAATTAATAAGACTTTAATAGTTTTTCCAATTAATTTTGGCCATTAGAACATTATTAACACTTGCGCGTAGCAGTTTTCACGGCATTTCGCTACAGGTGACGAGGAAATTTTCGAAATCTTATGAAAAATATATGCTTTGGAAAAAATTTCACGACTTTCTTGCTTTTTTTTTCCCATCAGCTTAGTCCAAGCTACAAGCAGCAGAGCTGCATGAGTATGAGACTGTCATCATCATTTGGTTCTGGTAGTAAAACCAAAACCATCATACAACATGCAGAACAAGAATTCGTTCGTATCACACAACAAAAATGATGTTATGATTGATGACGAAACAAGTATTTTTTCAGCGCATGCTTATTAAGACATGTATCAAATAAGTCAGCATGCTTGTTAACACTTATGCACATTCGATTAATAGGTTCATAGATACTATAGTTAGTTTTACAATTGTTAGTTTGTAGAAGACTCAGATTCCTTAGGTTACGAGGGTTATGCCTAAATACGAATTTAGTTTTAAAAGATGGTGAGTCAATATAACCTGTTATAAGTTGGTGAGCGAATATTATGTCAGCAACTTCACGACGTTTTTCTAAAGAATGCATGTCGAGTAACTTCAGTCGATCTTCGTAAGGGGGAAGACAAATTGGATCGACCCAAGGCAAATCCTTCAGGGCAAATCTAATGAACTTACGTTGGGCAGACTCAACGTCGTTAATGTAGGTTTGGTAGTGAAGAGACCAAACTTGACTTACGTATTCAAGAATTGGTCTCACAAAAGAAAAGTAAAGTTGTTTATATACTAAAATATTCGAGAACTCACGTGACCATCTTTTTATGAAACCCAATACAGAACAAGCCCTCATAACCATGGAATTGATATGCTCAACAAAGTCAAGTTTTCTGTCAAGAATAACCCCTAAGTCACGAACAGACTACGTTCGATGAAGAGTATGACCCAAGAGAGTATAGTCAAATTGAAAAAAATTTCGAACACGATAAAAAGATACAATTTCGCATTTATCAATATTAAGTTCAAGGTCATTGTGAGCGCACCACGAATGGAAGATATTAAGGTCCTTTTGAATCATATGGCAATCGTAAATACTCCTTATATGAAAGAATAACTTCATGTCATCAGCATAGATTAAGACTTTGCACGTATTCAAAAGATGTGTGATATCGTCAATTGACAAAATAAAAAGAAGAAGACCCAAGTGACTACCTTGAGGGACACCCGAAGTGGCTAAGATATTCCTCGAATTGGTGCCACGGAAAGCAACCTGGTAGGACCTATTTGACAAATAAGAACGTATCCAGTTGACAAATGAAGGTGAAAAACCTTTCCTTAGTATGTGTACTATTAAATTGGGAAACAGAAGTAGATTAGATTATAAAAGCGTACATGAGTGCGCCTTGTCATATAAATGGCGAAAAAGGCGTGCAACGACATGTTTATATTAATTATTTGGTTATCGTATACAAATTATGAAATGTCACATCTAACAAGGTTAGAATTTAGGCAGTTTTCCACCACCACAAATGCCGTAAATTACTAGTAGGTCTCCACCTACAACACAAACATTGAATTCCGGTTATGGTATGTTCGGGTGCAGGTTTCCACCGCAGTTTAACATTTCTGGAATTAGAGTCTAGACAGGTTTTCTCTGCCACTACGAACCACACATTAGCAATCTTTTTCTACGAAAAATATTGTTGGTGCTACGCAAAATTAGGGCTGATAGGTTTTTGATGAAAACAGACTGTTGGTATTCACCACAGTTTTTCTATTAATCGGGTTGGTAATTTCTCATTTAAATTAACAATCTTCTTTTTCTTCCTCTATTCCAGAAACTCAGAAATTATTTATAAGTTTTTCAATTTTCGTTTATGGAGTATATTTTTTTCGGTCACTTTTTATACCTTTGTTAGTTTACTTTTTAACTTTGCTTTTTTTATATAGCTATGTGTTTTTTTTATATTTTTTAGTGAATCTATGTATTTTGTATGTTTTCATTGAAATAATTTTATTTAAAAAAAATAAAAAGTTATGTACGAAATGTAAACAAGCGTGTTTCAAGCCGTATGATCCTTGATCTAACATTTTCCTATACCTGTTTCCTTTAAATATTATATTGCAGCTATAAGAGGCTACATGCTACAGGATAGACGCTGTAAATGACTTATGGTGGAAACCTACAAGCATACGGCATTTGTGGCGGTGGAAACCTGCCTAAATTCTAACCTTGAAAATGCCCAAATATGGTGGAAACCTACACCTGAACATTCCAGAAATCGGAATTTAATGTTTTTTGTATTTGAAAAGTAAATAGTTTATGGTGGAAACCTACAAGTTATGTACGGCATATGTGGCGGTCGAAACCTGCCTCACTAACTAACTTTGAAAGTGCTCAAATATGGTAGAAACCTACACCCGAACAATGTTGTAGTTGTATGGTGGAAACCTACAAGTTATTTATGGTGTATGGTGGTTGAAAACTACCTGGCGGTTGAAACATGCCTAGATTCAAACTCTAACGTTGCTAAATTCGATGAAACGATGCCGGAAAGAGAAAAGCTGTTTTGTTATTGTAAATTGAGGAGGAAATGTTACAGGAATCGATTAGGTTTGTTGATTATTCCTTTGTAAATGTCAACTATATTTAATAGTTTTATTTTGCTCTTGGTTTTATGTGATTTGCATGTTGCAACTGCAAGTCAAAGCTGCGACACTCATCAATATAATATTTCATATTATCATATTAGTTTTAACACGAAAATTTTTAAGTTAAATTTATATATTATATACAATAACATTAAACTTAAAAGATTATTTCAATTATATGCAATATTAAACAAATATCAGTACCGGCCTTAGGGGGGGGGCAAGCTCGGGCGGCGCCCGAGGGCGCCGGTCGATTTGGGGCGCCAAATGAATCAGGAACATATTAAAATTTCTCAGAAGAATAAGTTTGTAGAACTGCAAAATTGAGTAAAAATATATGTAAGACGAAGGCAAGGGCGACAAACATGCGTTTTGAAGCATTTTTTTTTACTTCCCGAGGTGTTTTTGTGTTCCCCCCAACAAGGAAAGTGGCAATTTTATGTATAAATATCGTAAAAGAAAAATCCCCACGAACAATATCATAAATACAAACCGTCTAATTCCGAGGATTGCTTCTTATAGCGGTATGTATAGCCCATTTATTCTACTCCACAGGGCGAATCTGCTGAACTATCGTTTTTACGAAAAAGTGATGTTCTACTAATTGTAACTGAGGAAGAATGCCGTTCTTACAGTACCAAAACCATTATAGGGGCGAGAACAAAATGTTAAAGATATTTGCGTTCAAATTTCTGCCATAAGAAGCAATGTAATTTCGCGCCGATTTTCGGACTACATCACTACATGTGCATTTTAAACTTCGCGGCTTGTGTTTATATGTATTAGAGGGAGTTTTGGTAAGAGCCGTTTTCCATTTTTTTGTGTATTTTCGAATAAATTTGTTCTTAGAAATTCGCGATGGGCGCTTTAGACATATTGTATATATTTGCAGAGTGCAGCTATCACTCGTAAGCTGAGGACGTCGTGAGTGTTCTGGGCTTTCCTAAGAGTTCCATAAAATTTTTAAATAATATTTGCAAATCATTATTTTTAAAAACTCATTTGGTCTTCAAAAATATTAAAGGAAAGAGTGATGCATAAGGTGAATGAACGATTTCATTTTTGGACGTTGTGCATTTTATGCATTCAGTTTTTGAGAGAAAAGCAAGATATAAAAACTGATTATTATACATTTATGTTAGTATTTGATTCTGACGAGATAAAGTTATTCTAATTTACCTGTAAATGTTATTGAAATGCAAAATTTATGAAACGTAAATACGAAATTGATTTTCTAATTTTTCCAATAGTTTATTTTGAAACTGCAGATTTCATGATAATATCAAACTGCGTTCGAAGTATTTACTAGTTTAATTGATTATTATTCCATGTTTTCGTGGCAAAGATTCGTAATTCAATAAAAAACAATTGGAATGCTATACAATATTTAAATGCATATAAAGATTATTTGAGGAAATCCAAAATACATTTCGAAAATCATGAAGCCTTAAGCTGCTGATTCTCAGAGATAAATTACTCGGATATAGTAAATGTTATGCTCAGATGAAGCATTGAAGATTCTATAATACATGAATCAACATTTTCTACATACACTCTTTATTCTTCCTAATTTTTGACTTTTTGCTTTTATTATTGCACATTTAACTAGCATTTCAAAGAAAATTTTACGGAAGGTATATTCACCCTTCAAATTTAATTTTCTTTATCCTGTTCTGTCCAGTGTCACATCCAGTATTAAATGTAGTTTTCAGTTTATATATGAAATTCAATAGTAGATTACGCAACGTGGAGAGTATAAAAAAAAAATTACAAAAAAAATAAAAAGCGACTTCAAAACTTTGCCTGTATGTACTTTAAACTAAAAAGTTAAAAATAATATTTTTTATTACTTTAAAGAAAAGAGCAATCAAGGATAATATACAAAATTATTGATATTTAAATATTTACAATAACTAATCAGTCAGTTTTTAATTGGTGTAGGCAAGGCAAGTTTTAAACCTAGAGAATTTGGGTTTTTAAACTTGCCTTGGCTGGCACCGACTCCAAAAAGTAACTGATTAGATATTGTAAATATTTAAGTACGAGTATAAATAGTTTTGTATATTGTGCTTGCATGCTCTTCTCTTTAAAGTAATAAAAAATATTATTTTTAACTTTTTAGTTTAAATTTGTACATACAGGCAAAGTTTTGAAGTCGTTTTTTATTTTTTTGTAAATTTTGTTTTATTTTTCAATTTTTAGCTGACGCGAAGTGGTTGAAATTCAATAAAAGGGATTCATCCCCTAAGTTTCCACCTTTAGAGGAGGAATATTTTCTTCAAATTTAAATGGGACCACCCTTGAGAAATATTCTATTTAATAAAAAAGGAATTATTAAAATCGGTTCACAATCGGCGAAGATATCAAAAAAAGAAAAAGAAAAAAAATAAAGTCGAGTTGAGAACCTCCTCCTTTTTTGAAGTCGGTTATAAATAAAGAATGCCCAACTATTTGATCTAAGGCTTTCTTTTTTAACACCCGAGTAACGTTTACGATTTTTCCGTTCGAAGCCTACGCAAAGTGGAAATTTGTTGTGAGTGGTTGACACTTTGCGGTCTGGACTGCAGAAAAATTAATTTTTTCTTATCAGCATTTGTTATCTTTTTTTCTATGCAGGTTGATAATATTTTATTTTAACGATGGAAAACGAGACCATAAACCGTCTGGTTATGAATACAGAAAAAGAAAAGCGTCAGAACCATCTATTCAAAATGAAGTTAGATCTGAATCGCCTAAACCAATTTCGGATGGAAATAAGTTGAATATAGATGAGGACGAGCCCAACAATCAAAATGCGGTAGATGACGGAACTTGTGAAAATATAGAAGAATTATCAAAAAAAATTTCGGATTGTTCTGTATGGTCAGTTCATCGTAGAAAAAATCGTACTTTTTTTCCACTTGACCGTGTTGTCCGTCCGCCTGTGCATTTTTTGTGTAATTCAAAATTAGAAATCGAAGTTTAACTATGTTCGGAGAAAGCCCAAACCTTGAAATTGTTCACACTGCTAAATTTTTGATGACACTACAAGTTAAAAGAAATTTTGAACCTGCGATAATTGTTCAACTTTTTATTGCGCTACTTATAAAAGCGTGTTTTTTGTTTTTTAAGCCATAATTTTTATATTTTTCTTTAAAAGGGGCGCCGAGGAAAAGTTTGCCCGACTAAACGCAAAAGCCTAAGGCCGGCACTGACAAATATGACATAGGTTTTGGATTAAAATATTGATTCAAAATTATATCCTATTGTAAAAATGTTGCGATAGTGTTCTACAACCTAAATAGATTCCTTTATGTTTATTTCTAAACATACCTGAAATAAAAAGCGGGGAAAAAAACATATATTGAACTAATGTTATGTTGTGACACTCTTAGAAGTATTAATACTGAAACTATAGGCATCTTTGTGATGCTAATTTGAAACTCTTCTTAGGTGACATTCAAAAGCAAAAATAGTTAAATGAACCACGAAATTAGTTGTTGAAGATATTTTTTTAGGTGTACAGATAAAACTAAGTTCCATCCAAATCCAGTTTAAAATGATAATGAAAAGTACTCTCTGTCAACTAGGTGTACGTAAAAATAACTTTTAGCGAAATATTTAGCTGATATCCCCGATTTAAAAAACAAACGACATACGAATACAATAAGACCTACAATTTTCCCAAAAGTAATAAACATAAATACCGCCGCGACCTCTCCCACCCTCCACTTGATACGCAAATTGACAGAAGGAAGAGCAGGCAGTTCAAGAACATTTATTGTGCATTACATGGCAATTTTATCTGATTTTTGCCGCCCCAACACACCCACTTGATTACACTAGCCCGCCACGTTATGGCAGTGTAATTGCCTGTTGCTGTGATATAATTGTCCTGCGAAGCCCATAAAAGGTCTGCAGATATTTCCCTTCATCGTAATTGCGCTGATAAGGAGCTCTTTTACTACCACTGAAAGATATCCTGTTGTGATTTGGGGCTCCACCAGGAAAGCCGACTCCCCTTTTCGTCGGTGGGGCGAAAATATGTATCTGGTTGTGTTGAAAATAATCGACTGTTTTAATTTGACGTTTAACATTTGGAAAGATCGTCAAAAAATACAAAAGAGTGTACATATATTTATATTTTTTAATTGAAGATAATAAACAATGAACATAATTAGTAAATAGGAAAGTTTATATTTTAACTTAATATTGCCTTGCTGAATTTACCATTATGCTAAAATTCACGTCGAATTCAATACATAAACCAATATTTAAACCCTACGTCCAGGTTCAGACACCTGAATTCCCGGATTCAGTAACCCACGCACGGACTCACGAACGGACTCACGAAATAGAACCATTCGATTCTTACGATACTACAATAAAAAAAAGTTGTTGTTAGGATTAAAAAATAGCGAATAACTTAAGAAAAAAGTTGTTCAATAAAAATGAAAACATATGAAAAAATGTAGGGGAAGGTAGCCCAAGCCGGGTAAGCTTCTGCCGAGAGAAGCCGAACATTGACGAGTTTCGATCAGTTTCGCTTGGGCGCCGGAGTAGCGTAATGGCGTAGGTGTGTGCAACGAAAATTTGTAAGTGATTTTATTAAAAAAATTCAAGGAAAGTGTCTCGTAATTAGTCGAACACCTTTACAATTGTCAGATTATTAGTATTACCGTTTTATTTTAGGACTATCTAACTTTAAATTAAGACAAAAAGTTTACCTGATTTACATTTCATTTTGAGGTTATTATTAATTTACAAAAAAAAATGTGCTCTCGGGCAAAACGGGTAGGTACCCGTACCCGAATCAGTTTTGTACTAAAATCTTTGGGATTTTTTCAGATGGTGAATAAATAAAAACGAAAAACAGAACGTGCGTCCTGGAGTGAAACTACCATGCAACTAGCAATGGAAGAAGCAAAGACTACTTCTTGTCTACTGCCCTGAACCATGTACATCAGGCGCTATAAAGAACTCAACAAGAATACTAAATGCAGATGAACAGACCTCCAACCCCATTATTGCGGAAATTTTGTCTCCAACTAAAGGCGTAGAGAAGGACATCAACCAGATGGCTACCCAAGATCGACTAGCCGAAAAAGTAATTCCGGTTGAAAAGAGAATTTCATGTTCTACACCAGTGAAATCCATTTCTCTTCGATCAGTGTCTTCTCCATCGGCATCTTTGGTTCATGTAAGACCTGTCACCTGTGGATATTAGACCGATGCCGAAAATGAGCCCAAACAAAACTAAACGCAAGCGGAAGATTCAAAAAGCTGAAGTGTTAACCAGTACACCAATAAAAGAACAGCAAAGAGAAAAGGAAGAAAAAAAGAAACGTACAAAAGTTGCTGAGAAGAAAACAACTCCCCTGTCTGCAAGAAAAAGTGGCAAAAATACCAGGGATATGCCGTCTACCAGCAAAACAAAGAAAGTTAATACTAAAAATACGCAGAAAAATCGGGAAAAAAATATTTTATTGGTTTGTGATGACCCTTATTTGGATCTACCTGGAGACGACTGGATTAGATATGGTGACAGTAAACAATGGGCTCACGAAGCTTGTACCTCTTATTCTGGTATAGGTTCCTATTTTTGTGATTTGTGCCAAAAATAGTATTTAACTTTAGTAACATTGAGTTGTTACTTTGATTTATTTTTTCAACATTATAAGTTTGATCTCAATAATAGGTATCTAGACTGATTAAAAGAACCTAAAGATAGTTTTATAACTAGTGCTATTCATAAAATTTGAAGGTTATTTTACTATAATAATTGATTAAGGAGATGTTATGAACAGAACAAGTGTTGTGAATGATTTAAGACTGAATTTGTTTATGTGCTAAGTGCCAAAATGTTAAATTAAAGTATAGTTGTTACGCTTCCTACTTATTATAACTATAATTAAAGTTTAACTGATCAATGATGACGCTTACCCGTCTTACCGTAGACTTACCTGTTTTGCCCAAAGGAGGTTACCCGTTTTAGGCCTATATGCGGGCAAAACGGGTTTTTGGAAAGACTTTGTATTTTTTCTATTAAATAAATATTTGATACAAAATGTTTTCGAATAGTGTTTTATTTTCAAGTTCGTTATACATCCTATCTTATAATATAAATTAAGCTCACTTATAGAATGATTTAACAGTTTTTGTTATCTTCGCTCTTAGCTTACCCGTTTTAGGCCACCGTACATACATGTTTACCAAAATGTTTCCAATTACAGATTAAAATTGTAAAGCAGTTTATTACACTTTATTTTAAAAATACGCTCTTCTTAAATTTTAAAGCGTCTTTACTTCATCTCTGTAGGCTGTTCGGGCTTTAAAAATCTTTTTGACTGTAGTTTTCAAATTAATATAGACTCGTAAGAAAGGAAGAAGTTTGAGAGCTTAAGCTAAGTATTTCATGAGTTATTTTTTTGCGTTTTAAAGATTGTTATATATTTTGATATGTTATGATTATTGATTGTAATGAATCATAAATATTTTAACCAAAAAAATCATAAATTTTTATTAAAAAACGTTGCATATCTAGTGTTTTAGTCTCACAACTTTTTGTTTGTTAATAAAAATGTACCGAGGAACAATCAAAAGCTTCTTATAATTCACTTTTCAATGACCTGTCAAAGTGGAAATATTGAAAATTATATGAAAAATACATTACATTATTTCATTTATTTTGGAAAGTTAAAATTAAAAATAAATACCTAAAACTTGAAAAATTACCTAATATATTTTTTCAATTATTTTTTTTGAGATTTTTTTTTTTGTGAAGAAAAAATATTCATGGGGCTTAAACATTTGTTTTACCGTTAAGTTAAGTAATTAGACTAAAATAATAACCTTTCCTACCTTCACTATGTAAGCTGATATACATTTTTCAAATAAGTTCACCCAAATGGTAAATTAGTTATTAATTTTGGTGAATGAGGAACAACATAGTGACGAGGCAAAAATAGGTCCTTTTTAACGAATATTTTTTCATTATGTACTGGCTGGATATCTTAAAATTTGAGGAATGATTATTTTGTTAACTAGTTTAATACAAATTTTGAATCAGAATGTAATAAAAATGTACAAAACTATAAAAATACGCAGAGTACAAAATAAAAATATAAGTAGTTGCTCAATTTAAATAAAACATAGTTTTCGTTAAGTCTATATTTGTTCTTATGTATGCATTTTTCTCGAAATGATTGCGCGTTAAATAAAACTTTTCTGTTTATTCCTTCCCATTATATTTCCTTTATTCAAAGGATGTTGAGAAATATTTATTTAAAAAAAAGAAAAGATGACTACTCTTAATGCTAATTTAAAAATATTCTGGATAAAAATTGTTTGAAGATCGGATAAAATTCATTTGTAGCTTTTCAATTGAAATCATGTTCTTAGTAATAGTATTTGTTATTTCGAAAAAAAGTGTTTTCATTGGAAAAATTCTTTATAATTTCACACTACTTAAAGAAAGTCAGCAACAATAATTTGACCAGTGAAAAACGTATACTAAGACAACTTTTAATAAATTACATAAAGTTAAATGGAGATTATCACTGAAGGGAAGTCAAACAAATATTTAGACAAATCAAATTACGTAGTTATACTTTTTTACGGTAACTACACAAACATTTGAATTCAATTTCTTATTAGTAAGTATAATTAATAATAGAATCAGTTAAGATCAAACAAGGCCGATTGCTTTTCATTAACTAAATAACGTTCAATTCACGCAGAGTGAGAACAATGTGTGCGAGATATAAATTCGATGCGGTGAATAGATACCACTCCATCAGTGTCTTCAGACAATTACAAGTTCATAAATTAACTCAAACAAAATCGTTTGCACAGCTCCGCCATAAATCTTCGCTCTAAGAAGAGGATTAAGTCCACCTGTGGTCAGAATTAGAGCAGACAACAAATGGCTACTTGCACGCAAAGTAAACGTAACGAGACCACTGAGTCCGGTTCCTCTTGGTTAAGGACAAATTAAGTGCATAACTTCCGAGGCAGTTCTGGCCGTAGTGCATTTAGCATTACCTGACTTCGTCTTAAATCGCCTGAAAACGCTCTTGACCACAACGGCTTTAATTATAATATTCGCATGGATTAAAGCTCTTTTTGATATTTTCTGGAATTCCAAGAATTGTAAAGCTCTTAATTGGGCCACTAAAGCGACCCCTATCTTCCGCAAGAATAAAAATTTTGTCACTAACTTCTTAAAAAGTACTGAATGTATTATTTACAACTTGACATACAGATTTCAACTCTATCATAGATTGCACCATGTTAAAATCAAGTCGTTCAAATCTATCTTGGCAAAGGGGTTTCAGAAGTATATATGGTTAAATATTTGATATTGGTGAGTCTTTATATTACTGTTCTTAAACACTATGTCCTTATCAGAAAAATGTATACCGGGTGTCCCAAAAGTATGGAAACGGCTAAATAACTTTCGAGGAATGCATTTTGGAGAAAAAAGCTTTAAACAAAAGTTTTAGAAATTTTCCCTGGCTATTCAATAGTGGCCGTAGATTTGACCTTGACTATGGCCTTGAAGGTCATTTCAAGGTCAAGTTGACTTTTTTAAATTGGAATCCATATTTTCGACCACGGAAATGGAAAGAGCGGAAAATTTTACGTCCGATTATGACCTTAATCATGACCTCGGAGGTCATATCAAAATCAATATGGCTCTTTAAAAGGAAACCTGCATTGTTACTGCGGATTTGGAAAGAGTGGAAATTTTACGTCCGAATGTGACCTTGACCACAACCTTGATGTTGGCCATGGCCTTGACCATGACTTCGAAGTTTATATCAAGGTCAAGATGGTTTTTTGAAGGGCCATATTTTTGAAGAACCATATTTTTGGCCATGGAAATGGAAAGAGCGGAAAATTTGACGTTCCCCTTTAAAGAAACATCTTGACCCTGATATGACCCTCGAGGTCATGTTCAAGGTCATAATCTTTCCATTTCCGTGGCCAAAAATATTATTTCCCCTTCAAAAAACCACCTTGATCTTGATGTGACCTTCGAGGTCATGGTCAAGGCCATGGCCAAGATCAAGGTTGTGGTCAAGATCACATTCGGACGTAAAACTTCCACTCTTTCCAAATCCGCAGTAACAATGCAAGTTCCCTTTTAAAGAGCCATATTGACCTTGATATGACCTTCGAGGTCATGGTTAAGGTCATAATCGGACGTAAAATTTTCCGCTCTTTCCATTTCCGTGGTCGAAAATATGGGTTCCAATTTAAAAAAGTCAACTTGACCTTGAAATGACCTTCAAGGCCATAGTCAAGGTCAAACCTACGGCCATCATTGAATAGCCAGGGAAAATTCCTAAAACTTTTGTTTAAAGCTTTTTTCTCCAAAATGCATTCCTCGAAAGTTATTTAGCCGTTTCCATACTTTTCGGACACCCGGTAGTATATAGTATTATTAAAAGCTTATTCTGCTGTCATGGTGCTAAAAAGGTATTCATTAATTGCACGAAAACTATGACTTTAATTTCATTTATTTGTATACTATTATTAATAGATACATTTAAATCTAATGTCATGACAGCGGAATTACAAAATTGTATTGAATAATATGATAGTAAATTCAACAAGGAAATCGCTTCCCTAAATTGTAACATTACGGTTGAATTGATTATTGTACTCATGAAAATAACAGATATTGTTATTCAGATATTATCTTTTATTTATTGCTTACGTAGGAAAATTTCAGAAATTAAACAATTCGGAGGAAATTACCTACCATTTTGATGATTTTATAGAAAAATATTTAAAGAATTATTAACCTTTCAAACTATTTAAAAATATATGTTGTTTTTTTATAAAATTTACTAAATTTCGGAACTTTATGTGAGTTTAAATAAAAAAAATATATTTACATAAAGCAATACACATGGGAACTAAAGATTCACCCGTATATAATATAAAACCTCTAAATATAATAATATATTTCCATTTGGTGAATATTAACAGTCACAATGTTTGACTTATAAAAGCTTCTTGCAAAAGCATTTCGCAAACAATAAAAAAATAAATAAAAATAAGTACAGAATATCATTTTATTTTATCAAGTCTATATAATATTATAGTTTTAAAGAATTATTAGTTTGTTTTGCTTTTGAACAGTGGCGTTTAAGGTACTACTACCGTCTAAGGAGCAAAAAATTGATACTGCTTCATGATTTTTTTCTTAGCTTCTTTATTCGATATTACAACCAAATTTTTTTTATAATAAGTTTGATCCTTGTATATTGAAAAAAAAAAAAATTTATTTAGTTTTTGTAGTTAGAAATTTGTATATATAAGCCGGCAGCTCGAAAATAAGCTAGTCCCATTGCGCACAGATAATCTCAGGGTTGAGATGTCTGAAACAAAAAATTCAAACAGGATTTTAAAAAGGTAATGTAATGTAATTTACCACATTTAGTAAAAAAATTTAAAAAAAAATAAAAAAAATTACAAAAGTTTGTAAATAAATGTGAAAAAATTAATTTTTTTTTGTCTTGTTCTCTTGCCAACATTTTTCTTTTTTAATTTTTGGGCTAAGTTGTGGTAAATTACAATAGAGACAACCTAAACAAACAAAACGCATCAAGGTTTATTCAAATTGGTTCGGTAGATCCGAAGATTATCTACAGCCAGAGCGAGAAAAACGCGTTTAAAGTTTAGAGAGTCGCTCGGAGCCCATCCGCGCGTTTTCGCTGTGTAACGCTATAACTTTTACGAATTTACCCCAGCAAAAATTTAGGAGATGATTTCTGAGACCATGAGGAGTCTCTCTGATACGCCGAACCATATCATGCCAATCCACTCAACATGTATGTACCTTCCCGATAGTGTTCTCCTCCCTTACGTGCAGCAGTCATCACCCGATTGCCACCCCAACACCATTTGATGGCACTGAATTCTATTCGACCAATTACGAGTGTTCTTCTTTTAAAAGCACCAAAGCAATGCAAATACCCATAATGAAAAAATCTGTAGCACACTCAAAGTCCAATAAATAGGGACGTTTATAAAACAATGATGTGTGTTCTCCAGAAAAAGTCGCACTCCGACTTCATACAACACAGCTGTAGCGTACGCCGTTCGGCAGTGCACTCTTCTTAAAACATGTTCGATTTTATTTCACTCACTATCCGACGGGAAAAAAAGCGCTTTAAAAGACTTTTCCAAGTACCAAGAACATATGATGTTCGCAGAAGTAAGCACTTTTTCGAAGTACATATATCATGAAATGTGGATGAAGCGCTTCGAATCTGGTTCAAGTTGCTCCTTAAGAAGCACTGTTTCGAAGCATTTCCTGAAATGTAGATGAAGCGCTTAGAGTTTGCTTTTTTCGAAGCCCTTCGAATTTTCCCACTGGGTCAAGTCAGGAGTAGGCCGTGGCGTTTTTGGTGTGGTTGGTTTGGTGTCTGGTCTGGTTGTGGTTTGTATGGTCGCATTATTCGATCGCACTTCATATGAGATGTTAGCAACCTAATCTCTAATATTTGTTGAACACGAACGAGAAGTGACAAGCGAAAAGCGGAAGAGAAAATATTCTCATTAATGGAGAAAACTAAGAATATATTTAAACAACAAATTAATGTTGAACTCCCTGTTGAAAACACCACGGCACGTCACTAGGTATTCAAAATGCCCTAAAACTTTATGTACTTAAAATACCTACTCTACTAATCCTTAATGTTTTAGAATACACCCTCATTCCTAGATTATTTATTTCTAATCGTATTTTATTTATTACTTAAGTTGTTTTTACAACGCTTTTATTAATTTACTTTCTCTTTTGTTCAGGAATTTAACTTTATCTTTTATCCGGTAAAAAATTGTATAATCAATATTTCGACCTCTTCTTTGTAAGCTAGAGCTTTGGAATTTTGCATACGTGTTTAAGTCTGGAGACAATATTACATAAGCTATGTGACGTCATTATAAATTCAATATGACGTATATTTCTAGACAGGCAGACTTTTTTTTTTCTTCACAACCCTATTGATATGGACATCAATGAAACGGATATCATT
The DNA here is from genome assembly GCA_949715965.1 of Dysmachus trigonus. Taxonomy (NCBI): domain Eukaryota; kingdom Metazoa; phylum Arthropoda; class Insecta; order Diptera; family Asilidae; genus Dysmachus; species Dysmachus trigonus. Next base: position 54,898,193 of record OX454323.1, on the reverse strand, counting down.
ATAAATTTAATACGGCTGATGCCTTTACAATAGTCAAGTTTACATTCTATATACAGTCTTTTCCGTATATTTATAAAAATATCGTTTTTAAAAGTTCTTGTTTAAATTTTAAGGCTTATTTGGAAGCAAATTGTTAATATTATGGGTTATCTTGTGAACCCAATATTGTTGATGGTAGAGTGAGATCTTGTATCTCTTCTTGATGATAACCTTCTTATTCTTTTAATCTGAAATTATTGTTATTTTTTAAATTTATTTCTTTAAATTATATTTTAATAACAATCTTGAGTTGATTTCTCTTCACATTATTTTTTTGAAACGTTATAAAGTCTCGACTTTCTTCCTTTAAGTGATAAATAAGAATGAATATTTTCTATAAAACCAAAACCTACATCAAAAGCTACTACGAATACTACTACTGGATTTACACAAAAATTTGTTATAGTAAATACAAAGTACAAAGTAAATTTTTCTATTTCTAGAGCGACTAGACCCAAACAAATCTTCTACGACTTCTACTTTTACATACAATACCACTTCTACGTCTGCCTACAGTATTACTTCTACTTATTGTCCTTTAACGCGTATTACCAAATTTTGACATGTAACCAAAAACTAATTCACGATGATAAAAAATGCACTGGGATTGCTGTACCGAGGATTGTAGCCGAGACAACCACCACAATAATATCAAATTTTTTTGAATGTTTAATACTTGCTTATCATACTTTAGCTTAAGGGGACCTTTACTTTCAAAATCGGGAAAAAACACACTTTTTAAAAGTTTTTTTTTGAAAAGACTATTATATTTATGATCCTGAAACCTTTTGTACATTATTGGTAAGATTATGAATAATATAAAAAGAATTTTTAAATGCAACTTTAGTTTATTTTAATGCCTGCAGATGGCGTCAACCAAAAGGCACTTTTAAAACGGCCCCATTTCTCCAGGACTTCCTGTAACAGATAGATTAAAAATTTTTAGTGGATTGTTTTCATAAGACACAAAACTAGTACCTAAACCTAAAAAACCTTTTATTTTTAATGAATATATCATTTTATACACATTTTTCTAAAAAAGTTACAAAATGACTATAAGTTAGAGGTAAACTAACCTCCGCATAAAAAAGTGGGGGGGTAAAATAATATTTTTAAAGGTTTAATTTCTAGTATATTTGATAACGAATCGAATGGCGTTTGGTTTGTTAAAATCGGTTGAATAGTTTTTGAGATACAGATGCGGCCATTTTCAAAAATGTGATTTCGAGAAAACCGCGTTCAAAGTTTTTGCTATATAATTTTTGCATATAAAATGCGTAGAAGTAGCGTTACAAATATAGGTATAACTTTTTTTCTTTTACGAATTTCTTAAAACCGTTTTAGGAGAAGGTTTGTGTAATGTTAAGAACCATTTTTATGAAAAAAAAAAAAAAATATTGATTTTTTTCCGATTTTGAAAGTAAAGGTCCCCTTAAGGGGAGGTTCTCATCTAGAACGTCAAAAAGTAGGTAAAGTTCGTGATTTTTTTGAAGGCAAATGACAAGACATAGGGAAATGATATTTGGCATTGTCTTTTATTGTACATTTATCTGTACGAAAAAAATTTTTTATCCAAAAAAAAAAAACAAAATGGCGCCCGTTATTCAACTTCTCCGGAGGCATGTTTTTCGAAAATTGCCCAGCTGCGTACAATTTAGGGGTCGCAGATTGGTCTGAAATCAAATAGTGATGACATTATTATAAACTAGAATAAATTTGTCTCAGAAAGAGTGGACGACTTTCAAAAAAAATTTAAAATTGACGGAATGGCGCGATTTTGAAATTTCAAGGCCGTTTTCGGCCGTTTTTTTTCATAGTTTATCACTTACAAAAAGGAGATAATGTTACAATTTTCAAAATGTGCTCCACTCTTTCTATGAAGAAAATTGTTTACTTTAATATGCACGAAACTAGAAGTTGATCGGTTGAACCGTTTTTGAGTTATCTTGTACGCAAATTGTACACAAACATGCCTCCGGAGAAGTTGAATAACGGGCGCCATTTTGTTTTTTTTTTTAATAAAAAAATTTTTTCGTACAGATAAATGTACAATAAAAGATAATGCCAAATATCATTTCCCTATGTCTTGTCATTTGCCTTCAAAAAATCACGAACTTTACCTTTTTTTTTGACGTTCTAGATGAGAACCTCCCCTTAAGCTGCCTAAACCTAACCAGCATTCAGGATTTGAAATGATTATAGTTTTGAGATAATTCAATCATTCAATCATTTTCGATTTCTAATTATGGTTTAACAAATAAAGATAATAAACACGTGGATTTTTGGACAACAAAATCGCTCGTAAACAAAATCTACCATTCTCGGATGCCTAATAGGTATTAATCTTTCATATTTCTTTTTAAGGTTGTAGAGGTTGTTGAGGTCAATTCATTTGGACTTTGGATCTTTGTAGCAATCTAAGGACTGCTGTCGGCTGTTACATTTATTTTGATTACGATGGGCATTCATTTCTATTTGCGGCTTTTTTATCGCACGACTCAGATAAGCCCGGTAATCTGCGGAAATCCTTACAAATAGCCGCACGAATGAGTGTTTATCAAGACGGATAAGATGTCAGCTGGGGGGCAATGTGTCCGGCGGGGAGTTAATAAAAGTGACGGCAGGTCGCCCTTCTTAAGCTTTCGTCATCAATATCGAGGCTGCGGGGCATCAATATCGCAATTTAGGGCTCCTCCGACAAAAGGTAAACTAGCGTTGCGTCGCCGATTATCCTTTCGCTGAAAAAGGCAAGGCTTTCGTGGTGCTCCGGCGAGAATCTCTGTTAATCGGCCCTATTCAGGGCTTTGCGGTACGCAACCCTATAATTGAGCTTTTGTGCGCCTTGAGTGGGTGGGGGTGGCTCGGAGCGAATAAATTTCCCGGAAGGGAGCATGAATGGAGCCGTTAAAGGTAATTTGGTGCAGCGTTCTGGAAATTGGGAGATAAAGGGTTCGTACCTAGGCGGCACAGCCCCCAGATTTATTAGGGATGAAATGATTACGTGACACTTTAAATTGTTTTGTGCAAATGTTTAGCTTTAGGTTTTAATTAGACCAAACAAATTTCAAGAGTATTTATTACGCTTGCTTAACCGGAACGGTCTGGAATGATTGCGCACTCCTTTCGCTAAAGGATGCCATTCATTTTCCGGAGGTTTCGCCACCGGAGTAGGAATTGTGCTCAATGCACATGAAATTAATAACTGAATTAACTGGACAAAAGAGTTTTCGCCTTTCAATTTGTTTTTAATGAAAGGTGATACTTATTAGAGGGGTAGGTACACTTAACCCTCAGTCACAAAGGTCGGGTATACCATACCCAGAGCCTTTTAGAAACGCGTAGCATTTTCCAGGGGGAAGGGGTACATGTCTAAAGCGCATGCGTAAAAAAAGTAGAGGTACCAAAGTACCTAATTAGTGCTTCGTCAAAGTTATTAGTGTCACCTAGCATACTGTTTAATTTGTCCGAATATTGGTCCGGGTATTTTATACCCGCCATGTGTGAATTCGTTAGAAAACGTCGATAATCAAAATTTGACAAGTAAGTAAAAATGCGTACAAAAGAGCAATTACATCAACTTTTGATGTATATTTTTAGTATACAAATAATATTTTATCATTTTTTTTTCTTTCTAGCGATCAAAAAATGAGCAAGATGCGTGTTTTCTGTGACAGTTTAAGGATAGTAAATTCGTATATGGAGGCCTATTTCTAAAGTATGAAGACATAATTTTTTATGTAAAACAATTTAAGTTGGTGTTTCTTGAACTATTAAACTATAATAAATCCTTGCTTTTAGTATGGAAACCCGTGCACGAAGGAATGCGGTTGAAATTGCCTTGTAATTTGCTCTTCCACTTCTTTGGAAAATTGCTCATTTTCAAATTACAAAAAAAATATGGTTTTTGGAGTAAAATACTAAGTCGTGCTGTTTTTATGATAGTTCGAACATTTGTTTACAAGGATTGATGGTTTATACTTTTTAAAAATCGTACTTGATATGTTTTATAATTTTTTGAAAAAAAAATGTTTTTCTGAAATTTTGCTTTTTTTTTTTTTTGTTTATTGCTGTGTAATTTTTACAATTAATAATTTTTTATGTTGGGAACGATCAAATATAAAGGTTAATATCCCAAACAAATGAAAAAGTAGCATCGAAATTGCTAACGAATACTTTCACTATACGGTATTCACGTCCAAACTCTGGACGGGTAGACCATACCCGCCTTTGTGAATTCTAAATGGAAAAGGCCTTGTGTGACTGAGGGTTAAGAGATTTTTTTTTTGTTTTTCGTAGAGGAGTTTTGAATGGAAGTGTACACTTGAAATTTAAATTTGAATTAGTATTATAGTTAATAAAGAATTTATGAATGTGATAATATATAGCATTCGCACATTGATTTAACTCAAGAGCAAATCAGTTTTATCTTTTGGCAAATGAATTTAACCTAAACACAGATATATTTGACATATTCACAAATAAATTTGATCCAATAGCAAATATATTTAACCCATCAGCAAATAGATTTAACTAAAGCGCGAATAAATTTAACCTATTCTCAACTAATTTAACCACAAAAGCAAATAAATTTAATCTTTTCACAAATTTATTTAAACCTCAAAAATTCATATTGGTTGCAAAATAGAAAACTATTTCCACCCGATTAAAATAAACATTTCATTTGAAAATTAATAATAAAGTTACATATATCATAAAGGGTATAGCCGTATAAGTATAGGCGATCTGCCCCCAATTGGAAGTCCTGTCAATAACTGTATTATCATTTAGGTGGGACGATAAGTAATTCATACGTATAACTTTTTTTGATCTAAGCAAAATATTTACCGAGATATAATAAAAAATGATCAAAAATGACGATTTAAAAAAAAATTATTTTCTTGAAAACTAACTAACATAGAGAGATAATTCAAGAACAAGGTGAAAGAGAACATTCTAGAGAATATTATGCAAATTTATTGTCTTACCAGTCTGTGTCATTTATAATAATAATCATCATAAAACTTAATTGTAATTTATTTTTACAGGGTACTTATTGAGTGACCACTTCCAAAAAAACACAGTAAATGCGTTTTAATGTCCTTTATTACCATGTAAAATTTCATTAAAATCCAAAGGGTACAACATAGTGAAAAAAAAAAATAACGGAATTGTGACACAAACTCAGGGTCTCCAACTATTAGAAAAATAATTATCATATAAGTAAATACGTTTAGTCCTCATCACTATCATCGTTTATAATAACGTTAACATTGTTTCGGTCAACAAGTTTTGAAAGGATTTCAGCTGGTCTATATATTCTAGAAAGGTATCTCGCATACGAAAGGTAATAAATAACTGCTGCTATATGCGAACAACACCCCACAGTTCTATTGCCGTTAGGGCAATCACAATAATATCGAAGAATACTTTTGTGATCAGAACCATACGGAGCATATTCAACATAACAGCGGTAAGTTTTTTTGTTTATATGACGAGACTTTACTTCCATTTTCAGTATATGCGGAGTTTCTTTCACATATCTTATTTGAGGATCACTGTCATCTCCAATTATTTCTGCTAAGTATGACACTGCTTGCGACAACTGATAAGTACCACTAAATAAAATTATTAAGTCTCGTTTAGTTAATTTAGGAAAATCAAATAAATCAGAGGCCTGTAATTGTTTAAACGTCGATTTCTGTCTATTCCAATGTTTTTTATCAACTTCTTCACTCAGAGTGTTAGGCACATCCATTTTGCTGTTAATTGTTTCAATAATTTCTTCAGTTAAGTCCTCATCTGATCTTAATCTCTTACTGAAAGTGTTTTCTAAAAAACCAACTATTTTGCAAAGTAGTCCAACATCAGGAAGCATTTTGTTATGTAAAGTGTGGTGTAAAAGTTTGTATTTTTGAGCTATTGCACCATGTATAGCTTCAACCACCCATCGTACCTTTGTAACTTTTCTGGAAGCATTTGCTTCTTCGGTAGTTAGTTGACGACGATTACCCTTAAAAGCCGGCATAAATGAAACGAACCCTGCATTTGTGATATTTTGTATCGCGTCTCTGAAGCCTCGATATACGATAAAGATGTCGTTAGGTTGCAATAATGTTCTGAAATCAGAGTCACCCAATACTATTTTCATTATAGTTGCATCATTTTGGGTTGCGTGAAAAGGACCGACAAAATCGACAATGTAACCGTCCGTAGTACATATTGTAAAAGGCTTACACAGGTGTTGCTTCTTTTGGCCGGAATATGATTTTCGCTGATATTCGTTATTGCTGCTTTTTTCATGACGAATATAAGTGCCATCAAAAATTAACATTAGTTGGTTATTTCCAGCATTGAATAGTTTCTTTGCAATGTGATTAGTATGTTTTTCAATTAAATCTTTCCTAGACACTGCATTAAACCCAAAATGAAATGGCAAAATATCTGACGCAAAGCCTTTTAATAATTGCTTATAAAAATCAGATACCTGCTGCTCTCTTTGTAAGCCAAAAATAGACGAAATAATTCGATTTGAATTCCCGGTTCTTAACTTGAAAAGAAACACTATTATAGCTTGTGTCACACTTCGGGTGTCTGTATCTCTCATTGATGTTAACAGTTGCCTTAAAAACAAAATATTTTCCCAACTCAATCCAGTAAATATTTTTGATTTTTCTTCTGGCATATTAAAATTAACTAAAGTGTCGAAAAGCGACTTATCAGTTTTAATCCATAAGCAATTTAACAAATTATTTATTTCATCAACGTGAACACTACTGGTATTCGACCAGATACGTAGATTCACAAGCTCGTCTTCATAGAATTCATTGCCTATTAGATGTTTTTTACAACATCGATCGCCCTTAGGAATAAAAATTTGTTTTTTTTCAGAACCTGGTATCTAGCTTCACAAGGTATAACATGGATATTCACTTTTGACTCGCATATAATACAATATTTATGGGTAGAAACAACTCTCTTCCAAGGTAGCTCAATCCAATTGTCAGAATTATCTCTTATTTTAAAATCGATGTCACTGTTCTCTTTATCCTCCCCGCTGTTACTTTCTACACGACATTTTTTCACTTCTGTTGCACTTTCTTCGGCACTGCTGTCACTGTTTTCACATTTTTCTCTTTCTGCTGGTAGTGGAGAAGAATGAGAACCTCTATAGGGAATTAACCGACATTTATTGCATAAAATATCACCAACGGCCAATTGTTTCATTGTAGATGCACGATATATATTCACTTCATTTTCATTTTTTATAACTTTTTTTCGACGACTTTTATTTAAAACCGTGTTACAACACTGACATCTAAACATATTGGATGATTACGATCATTACGATTCAGATGAAAAATAAAAACTGATAGCGGCTCACACTGATCACAGGAACTAAACCCCAATCAACCCTTCTTGAGTTATTTCGCGAAAAACAGGTACCGTTAACTTGAATAAATGTAAACAAGTGAACGAATTAAAGCGCAGCGATCTATTCTGAGTAAATGAAAAATGCGGGCAATTTCTAGATATAATAGATATGTACGGTATGTATATCTAATAATTTTGTGAAATAGTGATTTTATTTTAAGTGTGATGCCTGCATGATATAAAAGTAAATAAATAACTGTATACATAATTGTCATTGAAGAATTAAGTATTAATGAACGATATTGACGGGCGCTCTGTTATGCACGCCATGCGTACATAATTATTTGTTCTTAAATATATTATATACAATAATGCGCGTCAGGGATTAACACAGCTTCCTATAAACCAAAAATGACCCCTCTTTCATTAATTTGTTTTCATTAGTTAATAATATATATAACAATACTAATAAACAAGATGAACCTGTGTAGAACCGAACGGTGCGATGTGTGATGAAGTGATTTTTTTTCACTATGTTGTACCCTTTGGATTTTAATGAAATTTTACATGGTAATAAAGGACATTAAAACGCATTTACTGTGTTTTTTTGGAAGTGGTCACTCAATAAATACCCTGTAAAAATAAATTACAATTAAGTTTTATGATGATTATTATTATAAATTACACAGACTGGTAAGACAATAAATTTGCATAATATTCTCTAGAATGTTCTCTTTCACCTTATTCTTGAATTATCTCTCTATGTTAGTTAGTTTTCAAGAAAATAATTTTTTTTTAAATCGTCATTTTTGATCATTTTTTATTATATCTCGGTAAATATTTTGCTTAGATCAAAAAAAGTTATACGTATGAATTACTTATCGTCCCACCTAAATGATAATACAGTTATTGACAGGACTTCCAATTGGGGGCAGATCGCCTATACTTATACGGCTATACCCTTTTCAATTTATTATCTGTTCTTCTATTGCTAGTCAGTATTATTGGCTACAAATTTTGCTCAATAACTTCCACGAAATCGTGTTCTTTATTTTGGTCACCTAAAACTTGCCACGCATGCACCTTGTTATCCTCAATAAGAAGTATATAACGGTTTTTATATATAAATCAATTAGTAGAGGAAAGGAGAGTAATATGGAACCTTGCTGCTAATATGGACCCCCCGTGAATCGACTTCTCTAGGTTCTGCACCCTGTTGGTCAGCGGTGTAACTAGTTTCCCGCCTCTCAAAAACCACGTGAGCGTCTCCTCAGAGACTCAGTCGTTTAACCTTTGTCTAGTGCACATCGCCATTTTGTTTTTTAATGTTCCTTTATGAGTTCCTTTTTCAATTAAATTTTTCTCCTTGTTTTTTTTTCTAAAATATTTAATGTAATTATATATCCAATAAATTTTTTTTTAAGTTTTACATTGTTTTTCATCAAAACCAGTTGTTGTTCTCAATAAATATATGGTTAAAAATGTTATCTATCATTTTTTAACCTGAATTAAAAGGGGGATCCATATTACCCACACCCTAACTCTAGACACACTATTTCACTTTTTTTAGTTATTGATCAATTTCTTTCTCATATCAATAAAAATTGTTCCAAATGAGGTAGCAAAGGTATTATTATTTATTATTATGTTATTGGGTCGTCTAGGGCACTCCCAGTGCCTACCGAATAGCAAACGCGACCTATAAGATCTATTGTGCTAGTCCCTTTTATTTAAACCCCTTCCATATCTAGGTCCTTGAAAAAGCCTATGGTCTGCTGGGTAGTCGCATTCGACACATCTTCCGGCGCTATGAGGGATGCTCCGAAGTGTGCCAGCCTTTGTCGACCTAAGGCTCGTCATTGGCAGAGTATGTGTTCCGCTGTTTCTTCTTCCTCAAGACAGAAGCGACATGTATCATCGTCCTCCACACCTATCTTTTTGAGGTGGTATCTTAGGGCACAGTGCCCCGTTAAGAGGTCGGTAATGATTTTTAAGTCCGGCTTACTGAGTATTAGAAGTTTCATCGACCTCTGTTTGGAGGGGTAGATGAAGCGTTTCGCCTGCCTTAGTCCGGTTTGGTTGATCCAGTGTGAGGCTTTGCTATCTTCTTCCCATAGCCTAAGGTAGGATCTGTAATAGCTCCTGGCCAGGCCACAGTAAGGCTCCGGTCCAATGAACGCGGATTTTGCGCCATTTCTGGCGAGTTCATCCGCCTTTTCATTTCCGATTATTCCTTCGTGGCCTGGTACCCAAGCTATAGTAAGCTTATTTGTGCTAGCGAGTGTTTTTAACGTTGACAGGCAGCACCAGACCAGGTTCGACTCTATAGTGTAGCTAGAGAGCGCTCTAATCGCCGCTTGACTGTCCGTTAAGATCCATATTTTTACACCTCTCATTCCCTTTTCTATGATAGTTCGGGCGCAGGTATCTATAGCAATAATCTCAGCCTGAAATATCGTGGGAGTCCTCCCTAAGGCTATTGAGATCTGGCAGTTGGGCCCATAGATTCCCACACCGGAGAATCCGTCGCACCTAGATCCGTTCGTATACCATGCAACAACCCCCAATCGGGCGAGGTTTTCATTTTCCTTCCACCACTGTCGGTCTCTTATTTCGGTTTTGAATGGTATCTCCAAGTTTGGTTTTTTTATTATCAGGTCCGACGGCCCCATAATCAGCGGGTCTTTTGAGAACATCTTCATTATCTGTGAATGCCCTCTGTCTTCATTTGCTTTGCAATGACCTGATATATGGATAACAAAGGTAAGAGGAGCCCTTGAGCAATTAATGGTGCAAATACCTACATTACTGAATTAACGTGGAACCACAAAAACAAAGTATAGTTCCATATTACCCTCCCCTCCTCTAATAAATTTATTTTGGTCGTATCGAGAGTTGCTAACTGATTCAGTTTTATGTTACGTAATTATTATATCAATTTCGCGGTTAGAGTAGCATGATATTAGCTCAAGAAGCACCGATGAGTGGCACCCACAATCAGAAGATGTTTCGTCTTCTGAGAGTCGTGATAAATGTATTTGAAACCAGAGGTGAGTAATGAGAAATTACAATACACAGTGTTTCAAACCACCTGTGCATCCCTTCTGAATCGATAAAATATGTTTTTGTTTTCGAAAAAGTAAACCTTTCTTATGTAAATGTTATACAGCGTGTCAATTAAGTACCCGGGTGGCAGAATAACTTGAAAAGTAGGCATCACAGAGGAAAATAACTTAGATTTTTTTGTAGGATTTTTCCCTGGCAATTAGACCTTAGATTTGACCTTGATCTTGGTCTTTATGGACATTTCAAGGTCGAGTCGATCTTTTTAAGGTGCAACCCCTACTTTTGACCTCGGAAACTCAAAGAGCAGGACAGTTTACGTCCAAGTATAACCTTGACCATTTTACAAATTTGACCTCTGAAGGTTATATCGGAGAAAGGTCATAAGGTCAAACTACAACAACTCTGGTATCCTTTCTTTTCATTACCGGCAACAAAAGTATGCGTTTCCACTTGAAAAAACTGACTTGACCTTGAAATGATCTTAGATCAAGGTCAAGGCCAAATCTAAGGTCACCGTTTAATTGCCAGGGAAAAATCCTACAACTTTTGTCTAGGTTATTTTTTCTGTGATGCCTTCTTTTCAAGTTAATCTGCCGTCCGGATACTTAATTGACACGCTATATGCTCTACAGATTGATGCTATTATCAACTTTCGATTACGACTCGAAGTTGACCGGAAGTTGCCATAGAGAATTATGTAGAAAGCAATCCTGGAATATCGGCAAAAGCGATCGGGAAATGTTAACCCTAGTCACCGAGCGACAAAACTTTTAAATGGGAAATTACGTGTAATTTTTCCATTTCGTAAATATTTATTTTTATTAATCGAATGCGCGACAGCAGTTATGTTTTTCACGCGTATATGGGTATGTATGTGGGATTATTTATACCCTAGAAGCATCCCAACGGCTGGATGGCTTTTAATCAACCGATTCGTCTAAAGCGTGCGATGGTTGTAGGCTAGTTTTTGTTTTTATAAAAATACAAAATGACTTTAGGGACGAAAAAAAATTACGTAATTTTTTTCGAAAAAACCACAGATTTAGTGGGGAAAAAGCAACTTTTTACTGCAATAAAATGCATAAAACGTGTTATTAGTACTTAAACTTCAAAAATATGCAGGCATTTAATCAGTAATCAGTGACTCCAAAAACTCCGAATACCCAATTTTTTTTCGAAAAAATTGAGAATTTTGCCAAAAATTATTGAATTACGAAAATCTGATAGCAAATTCGTAATCAGTGACCCTTAAAACTAGTGTATATACATTTCTGGGAAAAGTCGAACATAGTGAGATAAAAAAAGTGATCGAAAGTAATGCAAATATGCGTTACATTGTTGCAATTTTTATGCAGCCTAATATATTTAACGAAAAAAATTCCTACATATTTTTGAAGTTTAAGTACTAATAACACGTTTTATGCACTTTATGGCAGTAAAAAGTTGCTTTTTCCCCACTAAATCTGTCGTTTTTTCGAAAAAAATGACGTGAAAAAGGTAGTTATTTACGTAATATTGCAAAAAAACAATAATAATAATTTTTTTCACTTTTTTTTTGGTTGGATCGTGTCGGGCGACTCAAAATACGTCTAGAAAAGTTGGTCTCGATGAGAATTGCCCACCCCTTCGATAAAAGTTAGCGCCTCGAAGTTGCCGTACAATTTTTTGTTATTCAGGCATTAATGGGTTAAGTGGCCCATCACTGAATAGGTCTTTCAAAATCAAGATGATGTTTCCTAGACTATTTTACATTCATAAGCCATTGACTATTAGTTCAACTAGCATTTATCGAAAGGAAGTATAATTTAGTTTTTATTTTAAAGTTTATATAACAAAATATTGAGAAAAGCGGACTTATTATTATACAACATATTCAGAAACTATAAAAAGAAGGGCTTTCTGACCTAGAAATAACGGAGCCACGAGCAAATCCTTTAAACTAAAAAAAATATTATTAATTCCGAAAAAATTTGCAAAAATCAGAGAAAATTCAAAAATTAACCTACTATGTATATAATATATATATAAAATTAAGAAATGCATAATGCTGAAACGTTATTAATATCAAGTACCAATTTTAGTTGTAAGAAGCAAACAGAAGAAAAACATATGTAATGATATGTAAGATATTGTCAGAGTTAGCATCGGGTAATTTTTAAAATTTCTTTAGAACTATTTGCTGTTTCCACATATAGCTAAATACATCTCATGGATCTAAATCTATCATTGTGCTATCGTGGGCCCCCGTCCACTGGCATATTTAATGTTGAATTTGGTTAAAACTAGTGGGCTATTTCACGGGGCCACCCCCGGCGGTGGGCATTAGTGTGACATTGCGGGGAGTTTCCGGCGAACCAAGGCCCAGCCGACCCTGCTTTAAACTCTTAATTTTGCAGCAGAGCGACATATGCCTGATTCTGGATCCAGGCCCGGGTCCTCCAAATTGTGGTGCTCCGGCAGCAGCATTACGCAAATGGGCGCTTTCTAACGCCGCCACCAAATTTCAGTCTCGGAGCCCTTAAAACGCACTTTACGCTTTGAGCGCTGGGCGCTGCAGTGCAATGCGATGCAGTGCATTTGGGCGGCAAAACGTTAAGCACATTTGGAGCTCAGCACGGCACTTGCATGGCTGGATGCAAATGATTCCCGGAATCGAAAATAAGCCCCTAATCCTTGGCGATTAGTTTAATTGCATTTTGTGGCAGTTTTGGTGTCGATTTATTGGTGTAATTACCTGCACCGTATTTGCATCGAGATTCGCTTTATTCGCAGCCCAGCCCAAAGAAGCTTACGGAAATTTTACGTTTAATTTTACACGGTCACTTGGAGATTATGGCGAAATTGGAAAAAATAATCCTTATTGAGCCAACTCCGAAAATATCGCCTAAATTGCCCGGTTTAATGTAAATTATTGTCGTTCATTAATTGAAACACAGCGGGCGGGCCTGGCCGCGTTCGGTTTTCAGGTGGCCGCTGAATTTCAGCGGCGTCGATTCCCCGTGTAATTAAGTTTCCTTTATTGGCGTCAACGAGCTCTACTTGTTTAATGTCCGCATGCATTTTTAAATTTAATTAATTTATTCCAATTCAACCTTTATTAATTTCATCGTTAAATACCACACTCTGATGACTTGTTGAGTGCACTACTGATTCGATTTCATCGCTTTCGTTTTTATTTAAAATTAGCGAAAATATTTCAAAAGTCCCTTATTCCACGAACAAAGAAATGTGCCCAGGTGAGAATTTTAATTAGTTTGAAATCACATATATCATCATATTTTTATGGGTAATGGAGATGTTCGGGGTAATCAATAAATATAAAATAAGTATATTGTAGTAGTATTCATATATGATAATTATATTATAGTAGCGAATAGCTGTTATTCACTTTGATCTTTAATAAATTAGTTTTTATACATATGTACTTGATGTATACATAGGTTAAAATGCACTTTTCGCGTAATGCTAGTGATGGCCTCAAAAACTGTATAACACTTCAAATTTGGAATATGTTTCATTAAGTTTAATAAATACTAAAACAATAATTATTTTGTTAAAATTTCTTAAAGTTCTGATCATTTTCACCAAAGCCTATGTTAAAGATAGGATCATTTTTTTAAAACTAGCGATCCTCCTTAATGACATTAAAAATAAAAATGTGTTTCAGTCGGCAAAAATCTCCCAGTTCGGTCTTGTTCTTAGTTTTGATCTCGGTCTTGCAAATCGAGACCTGGTCATGTTCTTGCTACTGTATATTGGTATTGGTTTCGGTCTTGGATTTTTTGCAACTACACTACATAATACAGTCATAAGAGCAATCATGTTCGGTTTTCTAAGGTACAAGTCAGTACCAAATTGATATTTCTCCCTCAATTGTGACAACATTTAAAAAAATTCATGTTATAGATATTTTTACTTTTATTAGAAATTAACACCAAATTTTTAACCGTGTGGACTGACTCTTCTATTCTAAATATATAAAAAATTTTAACATGTACGGTAAATTGTAGTTAGATATCTCTATGTAATTCCGCCGTTAGATATCTCTATGTAATTCTTCGTCGTGTAATGTAACAGCTACTATGAATGTGGGATGAATTCGTATTAATGAATCGGATGTAGAATATTTGCTAGGGACTTTGAACTCTGATACTGTTGGTGGTGATGATCTCATTTCTAATCTTTTACTTAAAAATTGCTGCAGATCACTTTCATCTGCAATTACACTCATTTTTAACCAGTGACTTAGTCTAAGTTGTTTTTTAGACCGGTGGAAATTTTCCTATATAAAACCTCTATTTAAATCGGGTTCACGCAATCAAGTGTCTAATTATAGACCGATTGTAAAACTATTACCATTTGCTAAAGCTTTTGAATGTTTAGTTAAAGATAAGTTATATTTTCACATCAAAGAGAGCATATGCCTTCAATAGCACGGTTTCGTTTCTGGCAAGTCCACTAGTACTAATCTTGTTTTGCTTAAAAATTATGTATCTAATGAAATTGAAAAAGGACTTCAAGTTGATGTGATTTATACCTATTTTGTTAAAGCTTTTGATCGTAAAACTTAATGCCTTTGGCTTTCATTCTGCTATACTATCTTGGTTGTCATCGAATGTAAATAATCGTTATCAATGCGTAATAATTAATTCATTTCGATCACGTACGTTCAAGGTGCTTTCAGGTGTTCCCCAGGATAGTCACTTGGGCCCGCTTCTTTTTAACATTTTTATTAATGATGTGGTAAGTTATTTCCCATTTTCTCATTGTCTGTTGTATGCGGATGACTTAAAACTTTTTTCTTCTATTCCCATCTGATGTTTCCTTGTTGCAAATGGATTTTGGGCGATTGAATCAATGGTGCAAGTTGAATTGCCTTGCTTTGAATCCCACTAAATGTAAGACATTCACTTTTCATCGTATATCCTCTCCATTAGTAAATTGTTATTCTATTGATGAGCACGTGTTAGATCGCCCCATGGTGATTATGAATCTTGGAGTGTTATTTGATCCTAAATTAGGAAGTAGGCTGCATGTGGACTATATATGCAACAGAGCCTTTAAAATGCTAGGTTTTATAAAACGTAATGCTACTGACTTTCAGGATCCCTTCACTATGCATCGGTTGTTTGGAATCCCTACAGTTATGTGAATTGAACGCATACAAAAAAATTTCACTAAATACGCTTTAAGGAAATTTCCGACTACCCGATTATGTAGTGAGATGTAAGCTTTTGGGTTTACAACCCCTTGAAGTACGTAGGAAAATTGCATCGATAATGTTTGTAAGAGATTCGTTTTGTTATAAAATTTGTTCGCCGGACTTATTGGCATTGTTTAATATTTATGTACCTGGTATGTCTCTTAGATCTAGGTGTTTGCTATCTATTCCTTATCACAGAACTTCTTACGGCCAGCATGAATCTATTGCGCATTGTTCTAATGAATTCAATTCTGTTTTTGATGATAATGTTGATGTCGATGAATCGTGTCCAATTTAAGAAACTCGTAATCTTTAATAATTTTACTTGAATTTTGCTAGTTTAGATCTTACTTACATTAATTAGATATAATTTCCACAGTCTGTAAGAATTTATTCTGTAGATTGTATATAAATAAATAAATAAATAAATAAATAAATAAAATTGTTTACAATGAACATAAAAATAATAAATCAATAATTCTTTACGAAGCTACAGACTTCAAAACATAATCAATATTTTTTCTTGGAATATAATCTTTCAAAACAATATGCACCTGAAGAAGAAGTCGATTGTATCGATCCTATAAATTGTAAAAGTACCACCGCAAGAGGGATTTAGATTCAAATGGTTCGCATTTCGCACTGGGATTTAAAACTTATGAATCGCCAAATGGGCTGATTTGCACCTAGCCCTACACACGAAACGGAGCCCTTTACCTGGGGAGTTCCCAGCGACTTGCATTCGAGTCACGCACACTCAATTTTACATATCTCGCTCATACTGACGCATTGTTATTCCAGACCACCGTGGGTGAAATAACAAGCCTTTGGCCCGCGGAAAAGTGGAAAACGACTTACTGGCGTAGGGAGCAATCGCCAGGATATTTCCGGGAGATCCTGAAAATTTTATGATTCGTTCGAGACCTGATGTTTGAGATTCATAGGTTGCCGAATTGCGAAGTATCCTCGAGATTTATTCGCTCCGCGCCAGATTATCTCAGGGAATAACACAGAGCGGGACGTGTAGTGGCATAGACGGGCATGGGAAGGGAATGCATTTCAGATTCGCTTTTCCAGCCAACTGCTTGCATTTCCCGGCGCGGTCTTTGATTCGAGTGGCACTTGACCCGCGGTCGGGAGCTGCATTTAATTCGAGAAGGCGCTGCTTAGGAATGCAGCGGCTGCACACGACAGCTCCTGAGGAAATGTCACATTTAAAAGGCTCTCGAGGAAGCCAGCGGGAGCTGAAAACGACGACGCTGGGTGCACTCCCGCAGGACCCCGGAATGATGCTAATGTAACGAATGAATGCGGCGCTGAGTGGTCCCGCACGGGCTTGAAATGCGCGCTAATCGACAAACGCGGCGCGACTCTGTGCATGCCTGTTTCGGGTCACTTTTAAATGAAATTTTCTTTCTTAAAGGAAGCGGCCGCAACGCATAAAATTCACCTCTTTTGGCGCTCGCTGCAATGCAGCTAATTAAAATTGTACAACTGAGTGCATTTGAGCATTTTCGTAGTGAGCACTTTGAAGAAAATCTTTTCATCGCTAAAATGCGCCAGAAGTCTTTTTCTGAACTCGTCTGGCGATGAAAATTTTTAACGACTTTGAAATAAACGTGCCGCTGCCACGCAACTTCTGCACGAAATCAAAAACAATTAAAATTATCGATTTTGTAAATTAGCGAGCTAATACACATATTTCAATGCATCCATAATATAACAATAATTTAAATAGCTAGGTACCTACTACACCCAAAAGGGTGTTAGGCGTGTTTTTTTTAAGAAGTGCTACTAATTTTTTAAGTGTCAATGTCATTTGTATTTATTTAACAAATCACCATGGAAAGATATACACTGTAGCAACGGTCCCAAATCGTGGACATTTATTTCCAAAATTAGGGCTCAGGTATAAAAAATTTTAGCGCACTTCATGAATTTTATGGACCGAATAATCGCCGATCAGAGCGGTACAGAGTAATAAAACGACTTGTAATTTCAACAGGATGGCATTACATGCCACACAGCGATCGAAAATCTTATTTCAAGATGGTGTGATTTGACATCACTAGACTATCTTTTCTGAGGATATGTAAAATATCTGATCTAAGCTCCAACCTTAACACGTGTCGCGTTGCGGATACGCGTTCCTAAAAGTAAAAACTGGATGCGTTATGTAACTGGCAACCGAGGTGCTCATATGTCTGAAACTGAATTTTAATATTAAATGTTAAAATAATATCTTTTGATAAAACTAAATATGGGGTAATTTTTTCAATTTTTATTTGTTTTATTTAAATTCCAGGCACACTTACATCTTTTTGATTTACACTGTTCTACAAAAAATTTTTAACTTTATAGGATTTTTTCCGTAGATTACGAATCCGAAACGAAATTCATCAGACTTGGGCGTAGTGCATTAAAAAACTAATGCAGTACGGTTTGCAATTGCTCAATTCTAGTGGAAACAAAATAACACTACCACTACACTATGAAATTGAAATCGTTTAGTGGCAATGGAGCCAAATTCCGTTGGCATTATAGTGACAGTGTAAATCGAAGTGCATTATCGTATGTAAATATTATTTAAATTAAATTAAATGCTACGCGTACGATCGAAATAAGTAACAGTTTTCAAATAAAGGAAAACAAAGTATATTAATAAAGCGACCTGAATCTGATGCAATAAGTTTTAAGATCTCAGTTAAATGATATTATTCATTGAGTGCGGTGTTAAATTTCTAAGGAAATAAATAATAACAAAACTTTTGTTCAACAACGAATTTTTATATTGAAATATTTCTTCAGGTGAATGCGAGAAATTAATTGACTTCTCCTGGTATTCAAATGTATATTACAATTCCTTTTTAGAGTATTTTTCTTTTCTTGCTTTAAAAAGTCCGTCTTCATGGCGACCAAAATTTTCAAATTTAACGGATTCTTATGAAAATTAGCACAAATGATATTTGGTGGCCCTCAATTTGGAATCCACTAAAACAATTTGTAAATTTAAGATGGCGGATCCAATATGGTGACCAAAATTGTTCAAATTGAAGTTTATGGAAATTAGAAGAAAGTGATTTTTGAGATCACTAATTTCGAATCCCTGTACTATATATTACTGTGATAAAAAAGTAAAGCCAATTTATTTATAACTTTGAAATTTTTTATTTATTCTGCCAAATCTATATCATCCCCTTCAAAGTAGTCCCTGCCCAATACAATACACCTATGCCAGCGATTTTTCCAATCCTCAAAACACTTCTGAAACTCGATGATTGGAATGGCCTTTAGATCCTTCTTCAATTTTTCTTTTATCTCATTAGTAGATTCAAAACGGTATCCCCGAAGAGGTATTTTGAGCTTAAAGAATAGCCAGAAGTCACATGGAGCTAAATCTGGCGAATACCGTGGTTGTGGAACAACATACATAAAATTTTTGATGAAAAATTCTCGAAGAACCAATGCAGTGCAGTGCAAGAAATTGAGTGTTTTTGGGACCAATCGAGATGTGACTCTTCTCAAGCACAAATGTTCTTTCAAAATGGTTGGGACCAATTCAAATGAAATGTTTACAGTATCAGCAAAGTCTCTAATTGTCAATCGACGATTTTTGAGCACCAAATCTTTGATTTCATTGACATGTTGTTCATTGATGGTCGTACGGGACGCGCTTTGTCTTCAACGCGTTCTCTACCTTCTTTGAACTGTTTATACAACTTGTAAACATGTCTTTCAGACAAAACCTCATAGCCGAAGTCCTTCTGCAACATTCTAAACGTTTCTGCAGCACAAATTCCATAAATGCAACGTCTTTGCTTCAATAAAATCACACAGTAAAAATCGAAAAATTCACTTTTAGTTGCTCAGAAAACACAACGAAACTAACCAAACAAATGACGTACTAGCGTGAAGTTTTACACAGATATGCGTGACAGTACTGCCAACCTAAAAAGATAGAAGGTTTGCTCGAATCGATGTACCCGCGCAATTTAAAATCAAAGTTGGCTTTACTTTTTGATCACAGTAGTATATCCCTTTACACCCGAAGGTACACGAAAGTGCGGGTAACACTTACTATCGTGCGACTTGTAAATTACGCAGGCCTAACTATCGTGAGGGCAGTTTTTCAGAAAATGGCGAAATGCAGGATTTTCTTTTATTATTTTTCTTATTTTCCGTAGTCACCTAGATAATTTCTCAATTAATTGGTTTTTGGGAAATTCTCAACCTTTTTCTCTCGGGTGTAAAGGGATAGGGGAGAGTTGCCTAACTTGGGCCGGCTCCTATTTCGGGCCACCCATTTTTTTCAATGTTACCGAGTTTTTGAAAATTAATTAATGTCAAAATTTGATTGAAAATGAATGTAGAACAAAATAATGAAAGAAATATTAATTTTAATACAAAATTAATAATGTTACAACAACCTCGTAAAAATGGTTCTGCCGACTTAAAAATCTGACATTTTTGCTCGTCGATAAAAACAAATTGATACATCTAATGAATCTAAAATTTGTTCTGATGCGAAGTGTATAATATGTTTATATAGTATATAGTGTATTTGCAATTTAAAAACTATAACAATACTAATTAATTTAAACAATCTGGAAAAATGTCATTTCCCCTAATTTGGGCCACTGTGCAATTCGAAAGGGCGCCTAATACGGGTCACTCACGCGATGTAAACAAAGCAACACTATCTGAAGGAAAAATGTTTTTTTCATTAAAACGGTAAGTGTACATGAGATATTTAGTAAATTTAGTATATTAAGCCTATTGTTATTATTTTAGATTATAAAATGTTACATGTCATTGAGTAAATACTTAATTTATGATGATTAACTCTTTATTGTGAATTTAAATTTCAAATATATTTCTGATCAACGAATTAATTAACGTCAATTCATTGTTTCATTAAATATAATAAGAAACGGTGTTTTAAACAATATGTCGAACCATTTTCGCGTTTTTCAGATATTTTACGTGCTATTCAATAGGTGGCCCACATTAGGCGACTCTTCACCTAAATTGGGCCACTTGCACGTTTTTTTCAAACGTTATTTTCTATTATTAAAGAAAGTCAAACTTGCCTTAAACTTTCCACAAAGGTAAATTATCATCCAAATTTTAATATTGCGCTATTAATTATGTAAACGAAACGTTTACAATAATTTTAAATGCATTTAACCTTAGGTGGCCCATAACTGGCGACTCTCCCCTATATAAGTAGCAAGAGGAAAAACAAATGACGTTATTTATAGAAAGCTGCAATGATTTTACTTACGGCACATTACACAAGGAAATTTCGAGGCTAGGAATTCAGAAAAATGCAGGAGAGTGAAAGCGCATTACTGAACTTTTATTGCGCCGTGCGAAGCCGGGTACCTCAGCTAGTATATATATTAGGGTGGTCCTTATTTTTCGACTTTTGAATTATCCCCGGGGCACTTTCTCATTTGATTATATACCTCTAAATATGAAATAAGTTTCTTTTTTTTTTTTTTTTTTTTTAAGATTTAGAGGTCGCTACCAGCTGTCAACATTTTTACAAAAAGCTTTGAAGAACAGCTTAAATGATGGTTCATTTAGGTGTTTATATCACATTTTACGTGCAAGTGAAACTCGCATAGACAATCGCTTCTTATCCCCGCCTCCCCTCGACCCCTCTTCTGTACTGACGCGTCGAGATTTAGCCCGCTCAGCATTTCAGTTCTAATAAGTTATTAACGAGAGCGATAAGGTAAAATGTTTGTGTTTTGACACTACTGCTGTAAATACCGGCTTAAGAAGTGTAGTATGCGTTCTTTTGGAGCAAAAAATGGATAAAGATATGCTTTGGCGTGCTTGTCGTCACCACATAATGGAAATTATTTCCTGGCTATAAAAATAAAAGAATCTAACAAATAAGGTAGGGTCGCCAAATATCGTCCCCTTTTTGTAAAACAAATCTAAAAAAATAAAAAAAAATACCACAGTAATAAATGAAACGTCAAACACTAGGTTCAATACTCCTTTATTCATAAAAATAATCAAAAGCCCGTTAACATTGTCAGAAAAAGTTATAAAATAGTTTTAACAAAAATACTCAAATTATGAAAATATATTTTTGGGCTCCTAATTTCGTCCCGGGGACGATATTAGGATCACGTGAACTGGAGTTGTACTTACTCCTTTTCTATTATATAAAATTGAACCTAACTATCATATTAATATCTAAACAGCCCTTTCTTAATTATTTTAATCATTTTTTCGGCATCTAAAAAATAAAAAATAAAAACATTCTAAAGTTACATGTTACGATATAAGGTTCACGTAAGGGGACGATATTAGGAAATTTCTATTTATTTTGTCGCATCCATTTAAGCAAAAAACGTGTCATAAACCTGAAAATTTTACTTAATCGATTAACATCTGAGATATTAATAGTTAGTTTGACAAAAAAATTTTATCAATAAGTCAGGTATCTCAATATTTTATGGAATCCGAGAATATTTCAATGAAAAACTCACCTTGAACACTTTTTTCGATTTTCGAATTTCTGCCGGTACGAACGTCGTAGCGCACTCACTTCTACATAATGGCCGACTGATGCAACTAGCTGTCGGTTCGGGTCACTGATAATAGATGGCGGTTTTTAAAAGAGTAGATATTGAAGGGGACGATATTAGGGTAGGGGACGATATTTGGCGACTCTACCTTACAGATTTTGAATTTTTATTTAAAATTCAAACCTTGGTAGCGACCTCTAAATGTCATTTAAAAATTTCAAAAAAAATACTGAAATACTTTCTTATGGTATATAATCAAATTACCTGGTGCCCTGCGAAATTAAAGAAAAATAATTTTTTTTCTTATGAATAAGGACCACCCTAATATATATACAATATCATACATTTCATATCTTCTTTTTTCTACAATATATATTATAACTAATGGTCAGTGTATTTCGATCACTATAATGCCAATGAAATTTGACTCCACTGCCACTAAACGTTCAGTGGTAGTGTGATTTCAATTTAGTATATATAGCTATATAATATTAGTTAGTTGTTAACATTCTTAAAAGTTATTAGGGAGCAAGATTTTCATTAGCTTTTCTTTATGACCTGCGAAATGAATGAACTGGGACATAGGAGTGAGACATGAAAAACTTGTCTCTCGACCATGATAAACGTTACAAATTATTGATATTTTGTATATATAGTTAAACATTTAAACTTAATTTTGAATTACATCTCGAACTTCTACAATTTTCCAATATTTCTAAATGGCCAAAATAGAGCTTTTTCGTTTTGAACTCATTTTTTCTCGAAAATGTGATGTGATGAAACAAATTCATTTTCGGATTCGTCATCTATAAAAAAAATTTTTTATCAAAAGCATCTATTACCCTTTCGATGAGAGCGATAAGCATGAAAAATGCAGAATAATGTTATCAGCTAGATGTTACCTATCCTTAACAGTATTCAAGAATTATTAATACATCGAATTATAATTGTAATTGATTTATTCACTTTCATCTTCTGATAAAAGTTTAAAAAAGTGTTTCGAACAGCAAAATAGTCAAAATACTTATTTACAATTTGAATAAGTTTGCTGAATATCTTAAAAACTTAAACACCTCCCGCTTAACTGAAGAAAAATTGTTAATGATGGCAATCAAGAATACAGCCGAACTTCGTGTAATCCCCTTTACTTTGTGTCCTATGAGAACAACTTTTTCAACAATACTTAAAGGAGTCCTCTGAAATTATACTGATCCCTTTGACGACAGAAGACTCGTTCCAGACGCTTAATATTAACACCCATCAGGTCTACGTGGATGCCATTACGAACGCCTCGAGGCTTTGGAAGTAATCCCTTGAGGATTTTTCAAGAAGTTTACAAGTTCGTCTTTCGGAAAGAATACGAAGTGTCGCCTTCCTTGAAGGCAGTGGTGGTAGTCAACGATAGACAAATCGTTTAAGCTGAGATATTAATACATACCGACTGACTTTTTGAACATGGATTAAACGAATAAGGCTACTTACTTTACTTTTCTTATTAATTAGCTACTGATATATATCCTTAATACCATATTATACTATACATAGTTATAGTTAATTTCAGAGTTGTACAATATCACTATATTATTAAACAATTTAAAGAATAGTGATCTGAAATATCAGTATAATTAAATTTTTAAGTACATATCTCTTCAGAATTCAACACCAATAAATTGTCAGATTTGGTGCATTATAAATTCACAATCATATCATATAAATGGTTAAAATATAGTCTCTATCACTAAATGGTTTAATAATAGTGCACTGCAAATTCAGTATCACTTAAATGGTTACTAATACCACTCAAGGTAAAATGTAGTACATTATCGCTATAACGACATTAAAATGAGGTTTTCTGTATCAGTAATAAAACCTTTTTATGACTATATGAAAAAGTAAAAATTATTTTAGAACGAAGTATTGCAGTGCATTAAACTTGAAAATAATAGTGCATTAACGACAAAGTGCTACTATTATTACAGCTCTGTTTAATTTATAATTTCTCAATTTCGTCTAGTCCCCACGGAAAAGATTCAACGATATGATGTATAGTACATACGTAAAATGTATTTTTTATTACATTTTAATCATATTTCCGTAAATTGGCTTTCGAACCGATTTACATCGGAAAATCACGGAATAATGTTCTAAATGTGCCACGATAGCATGAATACATGAGCCCACAAAACCATAAGTCTATGTAGCCCCCTTTCTTCTCTAAAGGAACCCTTATACGAATCGCTTTATGGATTGAATGTCGAATCTCATGAAATTTTAAAATCGTTTTGCAATTTTCGCACATTCTTCGAGCCAAATGGCTGCCGGGAATACCTTATTACCCTTTCGCCACCTCGAAGGGTTGAACGGGCATTGTTCTTTCGATGGCTCCAAAATTGTAGATACGGATTACATGACTTGTAACGACTTCGTGAGGGAAATGCTAAACGATTGTGCAGTCCCATTCGCGATACCTTTATTGTAAAGATATGTGAAATTTCCAAATCCTCTTTCAGTTGTTATCTTTCCAGGCTATTGGGTTTGTCTTGTCGGGATACTTTTAAGAAACAGAATATCTAAGAAAAAATATATATGTATATACATATATAAATTCTAGAATATTTCATTATTATCTTTCCTATTTATAAACGTGTTCGTAAGTAAAGCGTATTATATTATTGCTAGCAGGATTTTATGGAGTAAACATATTTTATTTTAAACTGTATTAGGTTCTAATTCGTTGTTTTAGAGATCATCATATAAATTACGAGGCACTACAATCTAGATGAAATTTTATACAATTGTACATAGTAATTTTTCTACCCCTGAATGTATTAGGATATTTCACTTCCTTTAGTGGAATAAGTTCCATTAGGTTAAATGAATTATTATTTGAAGGTTTAGGAAACGCAGAAAAAATAGCTGTTAATATTGTTGCTATTACTTGCGATCAAGGCCCGAATAACAGAAAACAGTTTTCCGATCTTGGTATTACAAATATAGAACCGTTTGTGGATCATAATGATAAGAAAATATATGCCCTCTTCGATGTACCACGCATGATAAAGTGTTCCTGGAATTCGCTTTTTAACCCTACACACCTAACCTTCGTCGATTCGACGAATACGCGACAGACAATTCGCTGTAAAAACTAGAGGCTTACTATGAGAGTTATAAAATAAATATTATTTATAGTGAAATAGAAATTAATTGTTTTATTTTATAGCATAATATATGGTCCACTTACAGGTGTAATAAACATAACGAAAAGTTATGTTAGTAAATAAAAATAAAACACTCTAAAAAATGTTCGTCGAATCGACGAATGGTTAGGGTTTATAGGGGGCGGGCCAACATTAGGTGTCGAGGGTTAAACATGATTTTGTATGGAAAAGTAAAATATGACGACCATGACGACCAGCTCATCATATTATCATTACGCTCATCATATCATCATTACGCTCATCGGTACGCTCATCATATCATCATTACGTTCATCAGTACTCTCATCATATCATCATTACGCTCATCACTAAGCTCATCATATCATCATTACGCTCATCGGTACGCTCATCATGTCATCATTACGCTCATCATATCGTCATTACGCTCAT
The DNA here is from genome assembly GCA_949715965.1 of Dysmachus trigonus. Taxonomy (NCBI): domain Eukaryota; kingdom Metazoa; phylum Arthropoda; class Insecta; order Diptera; family Asilidae; genus Dysmachus; species Dysmachus trigonus. Next base: position 54,872,358 of record OX454323.1, on the reverse strand, counting down.
CAGTACGCTCATAATATCATCATTACGCTCATCAGTACGCTCATCATTTCATCATTACGCTCATCATTTCATCATTACGCTCATCACTAAGCTCATCATATGATCATTACGCTCATCAGTGCGCTCATCATATCATCATTACGCTCATCACGAAGCTCATCATATCATCATTACGCTCATCATATCATCATTACGCTCATCAGTACGCTCATCATATCATCATTACGCCTATCAGTACGCTCATTATATCATCATTACGCTCATCATTTCATCATTACGCTCATCATATCATCATTACGCTCATCATATCATCATTACGCTCATCATATCATCATTATGCTCATCATATCATCATTACGCTCATAATATCATCATTACGCTCATCATATCATCATTACTCTCATCATATCATCATTACGCCCATCACTAAGCTCATCATATCATCATTACGCTCAGCACTAAGCTCATCATATCATCATTACGCTCATCACTAAGCTCATCATATCATCATTACGCTCATCACTAAGCTCATCATATCATCATTACGCTTATCATATCATCATTACGCTCATCATATCATCATTACGCTCATCAGTACGCTCATTATATCATCATTACGCTCATCATATCATCATTACACTCATCATTACGCTCATCATATCATCATTACGCTCATCAGTACGCTCACCATATCTTCATCACGCTCATCAGTACGCTCATTATTTCATCATTACGCTCATCATATCATTATTACGCTCATCAGTACGCTAACCATATCATCATTACGCTCATCAGTACGCTCATCATATCATCATTACGCTCATCATATCATCAATACGCTCATAATATCATCATTACGCTCATCAAATCATCATGACGCTCATCATCAAGCTCATCATAACATTATTACGCTCATCATTACGTTAACCATTATCATGTTAATTTTTAGTTAAGTTTCAAAATTTCGGGGGAGGGGGTTTTATCCACGCGTAATAAATTGTGACACCATGGGTAAAAAGCTCTATAGGGTACGTTGAGCGATTATAACGCACCCCACAAAAGTAAATTCTAGATCCACCGCTGGTTCAAATTGACGTTGTTTTAATGTAATTTAATAAGTAATGACTAATTCAAAAATCAAAACTTGTTTTAATTTTATTTCGACTTACCGCGCTGAATTTCGAAGTTTTCTTTGAGAAGATAGACAGAGCTTAAAAAATACTTTTTCTGGCTTCGCTTCTGAGTCCGTACGGGTCCTGCATAAAGTTAAGTAGGAACGGGAAAATTAAAAACATTATTTTTATTTGTTCAAAATATATTTATACAGGGTGTCCAGGAAGTAAATTTTCACTACCTTTTGTCAGATTATTGACTAGTAGGTGCATATAAAAAGACATGTTATTATTTTTTTTTCTGTTAAAATATTCTAGATAAGTTGCCCTACCTGGTAAGCATGTAATTTTTTATTACTGACACATCACAGTGGCGAAAAAAATAATTAAATTTTTTTTTTGCTGCTCAAAATTATTTGACTCTACTTTGACCTTCACTGGTGAAAAAAAAATGTACCAGGCAGTGATGGGAAAGCAATAAAAAAAATTGCTTAATTAATGTAGATTTCAGAAAGGTATAACATCACCCATTTTATTCATGAATAACGAGATATTGCTATGTTCATTGCGCAATGGGCACACTTACCAGGAAGGGCAGCTTATCTAGAATATTTTAGCAAAAAACAAAATGATAACATGTCTTTTTATGTGCACCAACTAGTCAATAATCTGACAAAAGGTAGTGAAAATTTAATTTTTCATAAAAACCCAAATCTCGAAAACGGTGAGGTTTTCATTAAAGTCATATTTTGATATTCTGGTAGGTCATGACCCAAGCTACCATCCCCTTAATTTTGGCGTACTACTTCCTGGACACCCTGTATAAAGCTACCCAAAAACTCTCAAAGTTGTAAAAAATATTCACGATGGCTATAGTTCAGCAAAATTGTATACCAAATGTCCATAAAGTTTCCTAAAAGCTTAAAAGCTAAAGACTAAGTAAAATCAGTTCCTTTTCCACAACCTTAAAAGCTCCATAGTTATAAAAATTATAACACTTTATATAAGGAGCAAAACAGTGGCAACTAAATTCAGTACATTAATATTAGTAATTTTAAAAAAATTCCTAATATTTATATTGAATTAATTTTTTTTTTCTACAAATAATTTTTTTAATTCAGTTAATTTAACACTAATATCTAACAGTCAGAATCACAAAAAGCAGTACCAAAGAAGTCAGTTAAGGGTTCCCGTCATATTGTAGCTTAGTTTACAAATCTCCAGAATTGTCTAGGGTTATTCCGAAGTTTAGAATCCGTGTTAGATAAGTGGTTATCATACAGGAGCCTTACACTTCTAAAAACATATTAGTATAGTAACAGAAGATTTTAAATTGGGTACTACAATTACAATGACGGACCGCATATACGCAACATCGTAATATTTAAATTCAATTTTAAGTATACTAACGCTGCCATTTTGAATTTTCAAAATTGGTCATCGGATTTAAAATTAAAAGTCCCAAGTAAAATAGTTACTTTTCAAAAACGCGCGTATGACATCAACCCGTGGCCATGCCCGACGGTAGATTGATCCGAGCAATCCAAGTGCTACCCATTTATACCTTCTGGTTTTTCTTGGGAACAAAGGATCATAAATCATCATCTATTGGGGATCTTTTAGGACAAAGGATCATAAATGAGCAGACCCTTTTGCAAGGATCTCGCCTAAACAAAGAGTAATTAAAGATATATGCGCATTACTTATGCAGGGATCTTTAAGGGACAAAGAGCCATAAAATATCAGCTACTCCTATGAGCAGTCCAAAGTAAACAACATGCCATCCAGCACAGAGGAGATTCGTTAGTCGAGGATCGTTTGGGAAGGACTTGAGGGTACATTTTCACACTCCTAATGTCTAATATTTACTTGCCGGCAACAAAATCTTTCTCTAATCCATTCGCACCTTCTCGCACCCTTCATTCACGGTAAACACTTTTCATGTCGATACGACTAACCCACAGCCACGGGAAGACAATACGTCTTAAAATATCTATTCCGAGCCAGGACGGGCTTTCTCCTGTGTACGCTCGTTACAGTTCGGCCAACCTGACTTGTCACTGTCCCCAGTGACGCATTTTGAACCGAACCCGCTTCCCATTTGGAGCCACTCCCTTCCGGAGCTTTCACATTGCATTTCATTGCTCTCGTCAGAGCCTCGCTCCATTTCTCCGAGCCAGTTCGATCGAACACACTCCTCCCAGGGAGCTCTTTTATCTTTCTTGCAATCAACACGTCACTCTTCTCGTGACCAACCATTTAACCATGGTCCATTCAGTTCCAAACTGAATTATCACACATGACTCCAAGCCATATACTTCCTCACATATGACACCAAGTCATATAATACTTCCTCACATATGACTCCAAGCCATATAATACTTACTCACATATGTCTCCAAAACATATATAATACTTCCTCACATATAATGCCAAGCCATATAATACTTACTCACATATGTCTCCAAAACATATATAATACTTCCTCACATATGACTCCAAGTCATATAATACTTACTCACATATGTCTCCAAAACATATATAATACATTGGCTCTCCGCCAACCTCTCTTCATCCTTCTAACGTCCTTAGGAACCCTTCTCTTTTCTGAAAGTAATATCTACATTTATTTTAACATCATTACATTCATGTACATGAGTTCAGTTCATTTTTCCCTTAGGAAATGCAACAACAACAATTCTTCTATTCAACATTTAGTTTTCTTCACGCTCCACAAATTCATCGTCTTCATCTTCTTCATCTAACTCATCACCTATAAAGCCGAAATCCTCCAATCTACACCACGGCTTCATTCTTTCCGCTGAGTGGACCGACTCATATGGTTTTCTGGTCACCTGGAGCTCTTCAGTATCTTGTATGACATACCTGTCATTACTTAAAACTGCTTTCACCACATAAGGTCCTTTATATCTTGGCTGCGCCTTACGAGAAGTACCTGTCGCAATCGGTTCTTGTTTTATCAGCACCAAATCCCCTTCCTTATACATTTTTGGAGCCTGATGCGTCTTATTATAACTGTCTGCCTGTTTTTGTTGTTTCTCTTCAATTCTTTTCAACACTCTTTCCTTCAGCTCTGCTATCGGTAAGTTCTCTTCTTCCTCTTGTTCAATAGTATCGTGTAGGGTGAGAAGCAATTTATTTCCCAAAACATCTCGTGGTTGATAAGCTAGTACGAGTTGGTGCGGTGTCACATTCGTCGTTGCATTTTTTAACGTATTCAGACCCCACTGAATAGCTTTAATATTGCTATCCCAATCACGCCCCTCTGGGTCCTTCGTCATGGTTGCTATAGCACCTTTAATAGTCCTAAAATACCTTTCAATCTGACCATTTGAACGGGGAGTTTTGACTGTAGTTGCGATGTGCTTGATAGCGTTGTCGTGGCAATATTTCTCGAACTGCTTTGACATAAAAGCTGTACCTCTATCCGTAATAATAATCCGGGCAGTTCCCAGATATTGGCACATCTCTTCCAGTAACTTTATTACACCACTTGTGTTTGTCTTCTTCACCGCTTTCAACAAAACAAGCTTTGAAAAGGAGTCCACTATCCCTACAAGGTAGCAATTCCCGCTTTTGCTTTTCGGATACGGACCTAAATGATCAATGTGTATCGTATGAAAGGGAATCGGTTGTCTTTCTGGAGTATGCAAAATATAACGGCTTTCATCTTCGCTGCGCTTATTATAAAGGCAATCCACGCAGGTAGCAATATACTTTTTGACAACGGCCTTCATACTGGGGAACCAAAAGAATTTTCTCAACGTTTCCAACGTGCGTTCTATCCCCGGGTGTCCTCTATCATCATGAGAGGTTTTAATTACGCGCCACCGAACAGCCCTTGGCACTACGAAACGATTTCCGTTTGGTGTGATTTTTAAAACTCGCCTCTTGTCTAATATGAAATTTCCTTTTACTCCATCTTTCTTTTCCGACTGGAGTACTTCTCCTGTTAATATTTTCAGAATTTCTAAAATATAGGGATCTTCTTTTTGAAGAGTTCCTAACCAATCTTCTTCGAAAACACCAACCACCAGCATTTTATCGGAAACGTTTCCCATCTCTTTACCTTCTTGAGTAGGACAGCGACTCAAAGCATCCACATGTATGAGTTTACAAGCGGGACGGAATTCCAATTTAAAATCAAATTCCAAAATTCTTAGCCACCATCTGGCAATTCTTGGAATTAAATCCTTTTTCTCTTGTGTTTGTCGCAAGGAATTACAGTCAGTTACTACTGTAAATTGCCTATTTAACAAGTAGTATTTATATCTCTCTAGCGTTTCCACTACGGCAAGAGCTTCCAATTCGTAGCTATGGTATTTTGCTTCACTTGGGGTTGTAGCGCGGCTAAAATACGAAACTGGCCTAATGTCACCTCCCGATTTTTGCATAAGTATGCCAGCGATTCCATGGCTACTTGCATCTGTGTGCACCTCATGTTCCGCGTTTATATCAAACAATGCAAGTACTGGTCTTTGGATCAACAAGGTTTTTAGTCTCAAAAATGAATTTTCGGTTTCCTCGGTCCATTTAAGTTCAGCATCCTTACGTAAAAGCATGTGTAACGGACGGGCGATAAATGAAAAACCCCGAATAAATCGCCTAAAATAGCCACAGAGACCTAAAAATTGCTTAACTTCACGCGCATTCTCTGGTCGCTTGAAGTGTTCAATAGCTGAACTTTTATCTACACCAGGCCGAATACCTCCAGCTGAAATCTCATGCCCTAAAAATTTTATTTCCTTTTTGAAAAACTCGCACTTCTGCAAATTTAACGTAAGACCTGCCTTTCTCAATTCGACCAAAAATTGCCTCAAGATCTCAATATTTTCCTCAGCCGTTTTTGTTGATATCAGAATATCATCCATGAATGTAATGATCTTAGTTTTGTCCAGTGGCTGGGTTAATTTTGACATTAGTCTCATAAAAACGGCAGGCGCATTTGTTAAGCCGAAAGGAACTCGTTGAAATTCATATTGCCCTTCTGGGGTGATGAATGCTGTCAGGTGCCTACTATTACTCTCAACCGGAACCTGATGATATCCACTTAAAAGGTCTAACGAGGTGAAGATGTGCTTATTTGCTAATAAATTCAACGTTTCTTCGATATTTGGTACCGGAAACGTCTCCCTCTGGGTTATCGCATTTAATTTGCGATAATCAACGCACATTCGGTGTTCACCGTTCTTTTTCGGGACTAAAAGAACAGGACTTGCGTATTCAGAAGTTGATGGTCTGATTACATCAAGCTTCAATAATTCCTCTATTTGTTTCTTTAAAACTGATCTTAAACCATAGGCCACTCTATACGGATGGTATCTAATAATCTTATTATCTTTCAATTTTATCGTCATTTCCTCTAGATCGGTCTTTCCAAGTTCCGTCATATCTTGAGCGAAACAATCGCGAAAGTCATTAATTAAATTTAAAAGCATAATCCTATGCTCTTCTTCAGAACTATCGTCCATTCGAATCTTTTCTACTTGAATTTCACTACTTTTATTCCTTGCTTTTGTTTCACAATGGGTTTTGTTTCGCGAAATTTCAAATTGTCCCCATTTCTTTGTTATTTCTATCTCCGGGCGATCTAGAAAATTTTTACCAATTATCATAGGGACATTCTGCGCGCTATCATCCACAACCATAATGTCAATAGGTATGCCTATTTCCGATATTTCAACATTTTTACGTATTTTCCCGAGGACACTTGTTTTATTATTACCAAATCCGATTAATTTCTCGTGGCTTTCTTGCATTGGCCAGTCATACTTTTTTAGTAACCCGTACTTAATCGTGCTGCAGTCGCTACCTAAATCGAGAAACGCTAGCACCTGCATCCCGTCAACAAATACCGACTTGTGGTATTCATCTTTGGGCTCATAATTAAGTTTTTGACTAATGTTGGATATCTGCTTTGTTTTACAGTCTCTTGAAGTGTGACCTATTTGGTGACATCGGAAACAGCGAAGACTACTAACATTGCAATCTTTCGCAAAGTGTCCAATTTTATTACATTTAAAACATCTAGAGGTTCCACTTTTCTGCCGGGTATCTTCCTCTTTTCCTCTATACCTATAATCACCCCTGCTAGGTCCAGGCATATTCCTGCGAATTTGCCTGTGGTACCTGGGAATAATTTTCCGCGACGCCTCTTGCTGGCGTTCATTTAAATTACGGCGACTTTTACCCTGTATCTGAATTTCTTCATAATTTTTTATTGTCTTAAGTAAATCAGGTAAATCCTTACACTTCGAAGCTATGACGACGTTGGCTAAATTTGTATCTGAAAGTCCAGATACTATATACCGAATTGTTGATTCTTCATTTAAATTAATACGCTTAGCCAGCGATGCCACACTGTACACATATTCTTCAATTGCCTCGCCTGGCAATCTTTTGCGCTCCATAATTTCAATTAATACAGAACCCTCGTCCTGACCGGTTGGGAAACTTGTCAATAATTCTGTCTTAAAATCTTCAAATGTTTTAATAGTTCCCTGTTTCGACTGGTACCAATAATATGCTGCTCCACCCAATCGCAGTGTCGCATAAAATAAAGTCGCACGATCGTCCCAGTCATAAATCGATTTCAATCCTTCTAAGGATTTAACCCAATTGCCTGCAGTAAGGCGCTTATTTGCGGGATTAAACTCTTCTATAAGAGTACGGGCCTCACTTACACCCATTTTAAATGGGTTGTGCTGATTACTTCCGGCAGCTGAATTATTCGAACGTAAATCAAAAATATCCCGTGAATTAAGGAGTTCGCGTTCTGCCCTTTCCCGTCTCAAAACCTCATTCTCCCTTCTAAGGAGTTCTAATTCTGTTAATTCACCTACCTTTTCTGCCGGGTCCCCGTCGGCATTTCGGCCACCCCCATTATTGTTTTCTTTACCTGGGTCCATCTTCTCTTTTTTTTTTTTTTTTGTCCTTGTCCTCTGGGTGACACTAACACAATGTTCAACCACTTAACTAACTAATCACTACTTAATTAATTATTTTTACACCACACTTGTCACTTTCACGTTTTTCACTGTAATATTAATTCACTGTAACCAGCACAAGTTCACGATCACTATTCACTATTTAATTGTCTCTTTTTTTCCGTTTATAACAAAACGATCGCCCGATTAAAACAAAACACCCGCTATTAGTGAGTTTACCCCACACCTGGAACTAAAGTAGTTACTTTTCAAAAACGCGCGTATGACATCAACCCGTGGCCATGCCCGACGGTAGATTGATCCGAGCAATCCAAGTGCTACCAATTTATACCTTCTGGTTTTTCTTGGGAACAAAGGATCATAAATCATCATCTATTGGGGATCTTTTAGGACAAAGGATCATAAATGAGCAGACCCTTTTGCAAGGATCTCGCCTAAACAAAGAGTAATTAAAGATATATGCGCATTACTTATGCAGGGATCTTTAAGGGACAAAGAGCCATAAAATATCAGCTACTCCTATGAGCAGTCCAAAGTAAACAACATGCCATCCAGCACAGAGGAGATTCGTTAGTCGAGGATCGTTTGGGAAGGACTTGAGGGTACATTTTCACACTCCTAATGTCTAATATTTACTTGCCGGCAACAAAATCTTTCTCTAATCCATTCGCACCTTCTCGCACCCTTCATTCACGGTAAACACTTTTCATGTCGATACGACTAACCCACAGCCACGGGAAGACAATACGTCTTAAAATATCTATTCCGAGCCAGGACGGGCTTTCTCCTGTGTACGCTCGTTACACAAGATTCCTTTTATTTTTATAAGATTTCAATGAGATTTAGTAATAAAAGGCCGTCAGTTTTGATCTGCCATCTTTAAATTTTGAAAATCACGATTCGTACACTGAGAAAAATAATATAGGTATACATAGTCGTGCCATAAGTTCTGTCTCCCTCCCCTCCACTAAAAGGCTCACGACGCATCCCGATTACCTGTCGCGAATTAGCTTAAATACTTCCCGCTTTGTTAAAAAAATATCATTTTGTCATTGGATTTCGAAGGAGCAACATGGAGTGGGGCATTAAAGAGAACAGGATCGCCGTTATTGCACTATTTAAGTGCAACAAGCCAGCAAAGGAGATATTTGAGCTTCTTCAGCCACTACAAATTACAATAAAATTTGTGCATCGTACTATCAAACGATACCGTGAGACTTCCTCTGTCGATGACAGGTCCAGGAGCGGGAGGCCTCGTACGTCTCGTACACCAGCAGCAGTAGAAGCGATGCGTCACCGCATACTGAGAAATCCGCTCCGGAAACAAAAGGTGATGGCACGGGAGATGAAAATACCCAAAAGGACGATGTCTCGTATTATCAAGGAAGAGCTTAAGCTTAGTGCTTATCGACGGTCAACAGGGCAGCGGCTTACGGACAAGCTTCGTGCGATACGAGAGATGCGATCTAAAAGTCTCTTGAAGAAGTACGCGGGAAAAAAATACCAACAAATACTTTTTTCAGACGAAAAACTTTTTACTATTGAAGAGAAGTTTAACCGACAGAATGACAGAGTGTACGCGCATAGCTCTAAGGAAGCGGCTGAGAAGATACCCAAGGTAGAGCGTAGCCATCATCCCGCCTCAGTCATGGTTTGGTGGGGAGTTGGCTATTACGGTGCTACGGAGCTGCATTTTTGTGAGCAAGGCGTGAAAACGAAGGCAAAGAACTATCAAAGTGACATCCTGGAGAAGATGGTGAAGCCGCTCAACACAACGATGTACCATGGTCAGCATTGGGTGTTTCAGCAAGACTCAGCACCAGCTCATAAAGACAAGAAAACGCAAATCTGGTTAAAATCGAATGTTCCTGACTTCATTTCTGATGAAGATTGGCCTTCCGGTAGCCCAGACCTAAATACTTTGGACTACCGCTTATGGAATATTTTAGAGGAGAAGGCCTGCTCTATTCAACATCGAAACATTGAGTCATTAAAAGCAAGTTTGATGAAAGCAGCGAAGGAAATATCACTAGATGTGTTGCGTACTGCGATTGATGAATGGCCGAAACGTTTAAAAAAATGTGTAGCTGCAAAGGGTGGGCATTTCGAATAATTGTCTGCATTACTGTAAATTAGAATAAGTATATTACTAAACATAATAAATAAAATTTAATTATTTTTTTCTTATATGAGCTTTTTTTCATTTTTCCTTTGGGACAGAACTTATGGCACGACTATGTATACAACAAAACTGACTTGGTTATCTTTTTAACAAAAAAATTAATTTGAACCAACCAAAATTAAGTTGAATCAACCAAAATGACAAGATATTTTAACAAAGCCGTTTGTCCAGCTAAATTGCTTGAACAAAAATAAATTGGTTAATTTTGACTTTGTCCTTTAAGTTAATTGTAACAAAATTATTCGTTAATATGACTCATTTTAAAGTAATATAACAAAGTACTTGTTTAAAACTGATCCGTGTACTCTTAAACAAGTAAACTTGGTTAATACAACCATAAAGTTTGTTAAAAGTAGCGGGAAGAAACTAAACTAAAACCATATAAAAGGCAGGTCTTAAGATCAAAATTTATCGAAAGGTCATAGGAGGATAAGAAAGGGTAAAGAGCCCCCGCGCTGATTATGGCTGTTATATTTTTTTATTGTCAGGACTAACAAAAGTAACAATTTGGCCAAGTTTCATCCCTTGATAATTAACCCCCAAGGGATGAGAATAAAAATTAGGAAAAAAAAATTAATATCTTTTGAACGCGTTGACCCATTTGGATGGAATTTTGACATTTTATAGTATCTTATATGTTAAACAAAACTCGGTTGAATACATATCTAAAACTAGGTAAAATTAACTGCGGTTTTATTAAAATAATAACTATAATTTTGTTTGAAAATTACCTTAAACTCGGTCAAGTTAACAGCGGGCTTGGTTAACATGTTAACCAAAGCTTCGTTGAGCTAAACAACAATTTTGTTGAAAAAATTACTAAAAGCTTTGTTGAAACTTTGTAAATTCAGCCAAATGTTTTGGTTATTAACATTTTTTAACAAAACTCGGTTAATTTTGCTAGTGCAATTTGTTGAGCAAAAATCAATAGAATTCATTGGTTTGCTGAAAACCTGCCAAGTTTTTGGTTAGCGTAAACTTGGATTTTAGTACTATTCACCAGTGTTTTTTCTCAGTGAATAAGCCTATAAACTTCCACGTAGTAAATCTGTATACGAATCGCTAAACATTTATCATTTTATTTCATTTCATCCCTCAACTGAAGCTCCCTTCAGGATTTTTATATTATTTTAACTTTCGAGAAACCTACGCTCTTTAATAAAATCAGTTCATACGTTCCAAAGTTATGCGCGAACAGACAAAAAGCATACGGTTTGAATTGATAACCTCTTTATTGTAGTCAATTTAAAATAGGCAATGATTCTGAATATTATAAGACAAATTCAGCTTTTGCCACCCTGTGAAAACTATTCTCCTGAGCAACACCCGAATTAAACTAGCTTATTCCGTCAAATTGATTAGAAGAGGTGAAGAAAACATATCTATTTGGACGAGAAGACTAACCCAAAAAGCATTCCATATTTGAATAATAAAAGACGTAATTTATAGTAACAAATACATTTTAATGCATTCATAACTTAAACTAAAAATACATTAAGTTTTACAGATATTTCCTCTCGACAAGTTAACTATCAACGTTGACGCTTTTTTGTTGCTCTAGATGTCTAACCTCTGTCACATTTAAAGCTTCGAGTAATTCTTAATTACTAAAACTCACTGGAAAACACGCTTAGAAAAAAATTACATTTGTCCGAACTTTGCCTGAATTTGGACATTCAGATTGAGCAGCTAAACAGAGAATTGTGTAAAATTTATATTTGACGCTTTGTAGTGATTTGTTCTTATCGTTTCTCAAATTTTATGTTTGTAAAACGTTTAGCGAGTGCTGCTTACATTTACTAAATTTCAACAAATTCGAATGCGTTATGTTATGTTATGTTAATTAAGCGTACTCAAAATGAATGTGCACATTCAGAAGTAATACATTTTTCATACGCCAAGAATTTTTATATTCATAAGCATCATAAACATTTTAGTTGAGTTTTACTTCCATCAACAAATTAGGCACAAATACATTGTTATAATACACACACCTTGGATATAATGAAGAATGTTGTTGTTTTAAGATTGAGCGATTTTTTAGTCAATGAGTACATTATGGCGGGAAAAAAAATGTATGTTGTGAAATGTGTTGTAAAATTGAACGATATCAGGTTGTCGCAAAAGTCCTTCCCACTATCAACGAGTTAAACATTTTATTTAAAACGAAGGACAACAGAAGTTTCTAGAACATACTTTTGTATTCTAGAAACGTCTACAAGAAACTTTGTGTTAAACGCGATTGTTCCGTAAATGTCGTTACTGGCAATTACTTTACGGACAACCCGATAAATAATTTTTGTATAGATAATTATAATTCAGACTTTTATATTAATGTTAAAAATAAGACTTTTGTTTAACTTTTAAAAAAAAATCCAAAAAGGCGTGTTTTTTAAAGCTCTTTCAATTAAATTCAATTCAACCCTCCAACAGTGGACGATGAAGAAATCGTGTTCAGTTTACATAAATATGAAATTCTTCCATAACTAGAGTGTTGACGGTAAAGTAATTCTTGAACAAAATTGGAACTGGTTTTCAAAAAATTTGCTACAAACATACAATATCTATGTAGATTGATTGATTTGTTTTGAGCCATACCTTTAGTTAGAAAATAGGCAAAGAAAATAAAATTCATATATTTTTTAACAACTCGTAAACGATTAAAAATAGAGGAAAGTCCGAAGAATTAATTGTTACAAACACTTTACTTAATACTAAAATAATCTTCCTAACTAATGTCTTAGTCGCATTTTAAATGCTCTTCTATATAATAATATTAACTAAATGTAACAAAATTGGAGTGGTTCTATTCAGAACAAAGAGATCATAAAATAATATTTTCTTGAAAATTGTGAAATTTTCAAACAATTCAAAATTCTCGACGTTTTACTTGGTCAAAAATCATGCGATAAGAACGTTCTAAGAATTCGTGAAAAACAGCAATTTTTTACTTGCTCGCGGGCGCCTGTAGCTTATAAATTATAATATTGTAGATAAATCTTTATGAACATTGTTTTCACAAAAAATTCGATTTTCTACGTAAGAAACCTATGCGAAATAAATTTTAATATATAGACGTGGTTCAGTCGAAATTGTAATGTAGCATAATAGTCAAGAGCAAATTCAAAACTTATGGAGACTGAAATCTTTAATTAAGTTTTAAAAGTCTATAATTGTTAGCATATAAACAGTGAGATGAAAAGCTATAAAAGGCTAAAAATAAGATTAAATTTAAACACGTCAACAACTGCAGCATAGTAGTTGAACACCGTTTTTGTTTCATACGAGAAAAGTTATTTATAATTAGAAATGCGATTTAAGATTTAAGGGTGATCGATGTCATGTCTGGCACAACTCCCAGAAGGCTTGCCGAACTGCTTGTTTATACTGCATAATTCTGATAACATTTATACTTTTGGGCAGCAAAGCGATTATCAAAACAATTTATATTTAAAGGGTCTCAAAAATAAACGTCCAACAGGGTAATAAAAAAACCCAAATGCTTGTGGAAATTTTTGAAATAGCACAAAGTATGATTGTGAAAAATGATCTAAATACTTAGTGTAATTGGAAGAAAAACAGTAATAATTTTATATTTCGAAAATTATTAAAATTTATGGAAACAATTCTGATTGGTAATCCTAAAAACCTGTCATCTTTCGACGTTTGAACGTCTACTCTAATCGTTGCTTTCTTTTCGAACATTGGAATGATTTATAACTAAGCTTATATTTTGCTTGGCATTATAAACATATAAAATAGAGACTATTCTCGTTTTATTTCGAAACTTAGATAACCCACAAGGTTCAATAAAACTTAATATTATTACATATTTTGGCATATTTACAGCCAAAAATTGATTCGTGAACCGTTTTCATTTAAAATGAAAATTGATTTTGAATCCATCTCTTAAAATATATAATTATTCTTTTATCTTTTTAAACGACCTCAAAATTAAATTCATCAGGGCAAATAGATAATGAAACTTAAGTTAACAATTACAACAGCTACAGTCCCACATGACATATTATCAAAATTTAAGTTGAAATTTGACTATCAAAATAAAATTACTCTAACTGCTTTTTATGCCTTTTCAGTGACAAAGTATAGGTACAAAATTGCCATTTTCGAAGCGCACAATAGAAACGATCAAAAGGACATCAATATAAATTATACACTTAACATGAGCACACACAATAATGTCTAGCACCTAAAACGGGCTATCTATTGGTATTTTCCACTCCTTATTATTTTTTTGTTATTAACACTAACATATTCAATAAACAAAGGAGCAGCGCTTAATTAAAATTATGAAGACTTATTTTTTTCTTTTTTGCTTATTTACAAAATATTTGAACTTATTTGTTTTTTTTTTTATTTTCGCCAGTCTGATTTGCTCTAAAAATATCTTTCGGGTAATTAAATATCATAGAAGACTCCATTACAAAACATCAACAATGTATCAAAAATATCTACTCGTCGGCTACTGCAGTTTTTTCTACTGCTTAAAAGCAAAGAATCCAGTTGGATCCCATTCGTTGTCGTCCATAGGTCCGAAACACTCGTCAAAATACCATTCAATGGTTTTGTACAGATGGTAGAGCGATCCTGATATTTTGTGGTCTTCGTCTGTGTATACCTGAAAGTAAAATTTTTATTAATATTTATTTATAAATATGAAATCTTTATTATATAATTTTAATTACTCGAAAAGGTTAGATTAGGTTTTTATTCATCATAGCAATTTTCTAAGAGGTAAAAATAAAAAAGAAGCAAAAATTTTGATGGAAGTAAAAGAATTCTGAAAAAAAAATTTAAAGAAAGAAACCTTTCAAATAGTAGTAGATCGAAGGAGGTTAAATTTGTATAACCAAAATATAGTAGTAATAATAGTCCGGTCAAAGTAGACATTTCAATTTACAATAATTCGTATAGAGCTGTAAATTGATACAGACTTTGGGAACATTACTACAAATAAAATACTAAAAGTCCCCATCGATCCCACATCTGCAAAAAAATTGATTCAAGGTCAAAAGTAAACAAAATGGTTTTTCTAATTTTTCTGGTAAACGGTAAGTTTTATCATAAAAATAAATCGGACAAAAGTTGTAGATCATGAAATTATCTACAAAAATTGTTCTTGGTTGGATGGATGGGATGGATGGGGACTTTTAGTATTTTATTTGTAATAATGTCCGCAAGGTCTGTACCATTTTTCAGCTCTATGCGAATTATTGTAAACTTACCACTATTTTTTCGACTATTTTGACCGGACTATGATAAAGGTGTTCCGACGTGTCACCGCCGATTTGCGACTGAAATATGTTATTCTACATTCTACAAATATTAAGAGATACGTATTTTTTATTCTGATAAGCATTTTTTAGGGGTATATATGGGACATTTCGCCCTCAAAATTTGAATAAACCGATAGAGATAAATAAGGGCTCGAATTGTTCGTCTAAATGAGAACTTTCGAAAGCCATGTGGTATTTTTTTAAATTCAACATGGCGGCTCCAATATGGCGGCCGGAAGACGGAGAAAAATCGAATGTCCAGTAAAAAAAAACTCCCGTGCACCAAATTTGGTGCAAATCGTTCGATTTTAAAAAAATACTTCCGCCATATTGGATCCGCCATCTTGAATTTGCAAATACAAATTCAGATTCGTGATCAGAAACCCCAAAAACCCCTGTATACCAAATTTGATGCAAATCGGTTGATTTTCAAAAATTCGGCCACCATATTGGATTTTGGCAACCTACCATACCGAACATTTAGGCACCCATCAGCTGCAATCTGAGAGAAAATTCGACCCGATTGGTTGCAAATTTTTATTTGTGCAAGCTTTTTTTTATTGAACATTCGATTTTTCTCCGTCTTCCGGCCGCCATATTGGAGCCGCCATGTTGAATTTAAAAAAATACCACATGGCTTTCGAAAGTTCTCATTTAGACGAGCAATTTGAGCCCTTCTTTATCTCAATCGATTTATTCAAATTTTGAGGGCGCCGGTGATCCGTTTGACGTGAAATGTCCCATATATATATATATGTATAATGAATTCGTACACTCTTATTTGGAGGCATCTTGCACCTTAAATTTATATATTTTTTTTCAAAACCCAAGAAACACGTATTTAGTATTTTTGTCTGCTCTTTCAATTTTAATTGGACTGCTTATATTAGGGAATAATTTATAGTTTTTTTTTTTTTTATTGAATTTTTATTATTTTAAAGCAGATTAGTATTTACATAATCAATTATAAATTTTGAATATGCACTCATATGCATTTTCCATCACTTTGCATGTAAATTAATACCCATTTAGTCGTTTGAAAAAAATTTATTATAAGTATGTAAAACCTTCAAACGGTCTTTTAAAGTTGTTTTTAAGGGTCAATTTTCCCCCAAAAAATGCTTATCCGTAAAAAAAGTACGTATCTAAAAACTAAAAAATTTGATGTAGAATAACATATTCCAATCGCAACTAAATCGGCCGTGATACGTCGGTATCCCTTCCTTGTGAGTATTGGAATATATGTGGGCTAGCAAACTTTTTATTTATATTTTAGCTTCATATATTCATCGGTTCTAGAGGAATTTGACTGTAACAGAGAGATGAATAAACGAGGTTTAATTTCTCCTTATGAGATACAACACCCAAAAATTACCAAATAACATACTCTTAAATGATGGTGATAAAAAATGAAAATGTTTTTAAAATTATGAACGATGAACCTAACCTATATGTTTCCAAATATGATAAAAGAAAATATGGATTAATATATTTGAGTTTTCGATTTCCTACAGAGACGAGGAAATTTCGAAAATCGAAAGGATTTGGTTTTTTGCATAGACATGCAAAGTATCTTGCTGCCCAGTATAACATATATATTTATATTAATTCTCAAATGATAAACATATCACACTTAAGCGTGTAACTTTTCATAATCAATACTTTTTAAGAATAGAAAAAACCTTAAAAGTAAATTATCATAATACAGTTCCTCTTAAGCTTTCGAAAACATCTCAACTCTCTTATAGTTTCATTATTCTGCAATGCTTCAGGCAAACAAAAGAAATATTGGACTAAAACATAATAAAGAAACACACAGCAATAATTTATAGGTAATATTTACTACGAAGCCCATAAAATTACCATCAAAATTAGTAATTATAAATGTACGTACTTGATGTCGAAATTTGACTTCTTGATCTATAAGAGATCTCGCCAGCATGAGAGAATGTTCCTGGTGGACAAAAGTATCTGCAGTTCCGTGGACAAGCATATAGTTTCTATTTTTAATATTTCCAGCTTTCATCGTAAGATCAGATTCTTGAAGTGCTCGGAGATAGTCGCCGTTTTGGGGAATGTATCGTTCCGTGAAGAATGAATCTAAAAATATATTTGCCTTTTCAGAGAAATTTTCTTTAATTATTTTAATTAACGTTTTCCTTACAATGGTATCCAAACGAAGTAATAGGGTTAATAGCAACTGCGCATTGTAGCACTTGTTGCGAGTCTTCGATTAACGTCATTGTCGTCGCATATCCTCCATATCCCCAGCCATAAGCACATATCCGAGCAGGATCAATGAATTTCAAGTTATCCCGCAAATATCTAAAAATGTATTGAGTATTCGAGAAAAAAAATTATCTTAAAGAATTCTCTTCTCTTACGTTAAAACACCAAGTTGATCCTCAATCTCAACAGTTCCAAGCTTCCCGTGAACCTGCGTTCGAAGAAGTTCCCCTTGGAAACCGCTTCCGCGGGCATCGATTTGAGCAATTATCATTGACCTTTGGCTACATAGGTACCAGTTCCAATCTACCCAAAATTTTTCCGAAACGAGTTGCGATCCAGGCGAAGAGTCACTGCAAAAAAATGTCATTAAGTTCAGGATTATAACAAATTCAATGTTTTTTTTTGATTGATTATTATTTTTTATACTCTGTAAAATATACTTTCTTTTAATAATGTAAAAGATATAACGAATAAGTTGAGAACGCAAACACTGTATTTAGATATAAAACTGAATTTTTAAACTTATTTTTTTTTCAAAACCGTAACTTTCTCCACGGTCGATACGATCTATACACATAATAAAACTCTAAACTTTGAGTATCTTTACATTTAAAATATTTGCAAAAAAATTAATTGTGATGAAGATTAAGAAGGATTAAGACCATTTCTGGAATATTTTTTATTTTGTTGGTTTGTAGTGGCCTAATTCGGAGGGAGTTTCCAGTTTTTATTTGATTGCAATCAGATAACTCAGTCAGAAGATATACTCCTCTCCCTACAAAAAGTTGTCGATGCTGTTTACGATATAAGCTTACTTCATTTTCTCAATTTGCTTAAAATTTCAATCTTTTGTTTGTATTTCTAAGTACGAATAGCTTTCAATTTTGGTATGTTTTGGTTTTCTATCACATACACAGATTTTAATAAAATCCTAATGGAATTGGTTAAAACAATTTCTAGCAGTGTTTAAGAAGTGTTTAAATAATAAGTATTTGGGCTACGCCAGATGAAACCAGGTAACTGAATAACATGTTTAAATGTTTTTAGATGATTGTGTTTTTATATTATTTTGAAGATTTTAATTTATTAATCTTACGAGTCATTTTTTAACATCTTTGTTAAGTACATTTTTATAATTTAGTCAAATTCAAAATTGTTCTCTTTAAAATTTAATCAGTTGTTACATTTTTCTAAATTTAAAAATTTAGCACGATATACTATAACATTATTTTAAAGAATTCTTTTGAACTTTTTAAACACACTGATTTCTTAAACTAAAATCATCTTACCATAGTTCATGGTTCATCGAATTTTAAAAAGGAGCAATTAATTTATACAAAATAATTATTAAAATTCGAAAACTGAAAATTTTAAGAACTACTCAAGCATTCTTTTTGGAATTAGTACATATGATAACTGAAGAACTACTTAACCAAATTAAAAATTCATTCATCTCATTTTGTTTGGTATTAAATAATGAATAAATAAACATAATTTGTTATAAATGAAAATAAGAGATAAAATAAATCATTTCCATGGCTGTTATTTGTTTTCATCAATAAATTTCGATTAGTTAAATTCGGGGTTGAATAACATATCTATAGACTATATATATCTGTGGCTTCTGAAAAAATCTCCCATTACACAATCTGATAAATCCATTTTTCCAAGCATAACCATTCACGTCCATTCTTGTTTTGTTTAAAACAACGTGATTTTTATTTCTTGTAATAAATGCCAAGTAATTTATCCTGTAGTCAAAATTCGACCAAAACATATTTTTCACTTAATTAGGCGGAATTTATTTGTATGTAAATTCTTAAGTTTTACCTTAACTATGTATTTGTTAGCATAACTTTTTTGTAATATTCTCCCGTGCAGGAAAGGCAAAGGGATCTAAGCTCATATATGTAGCTATGAACGTGATCAAAATGCTTTCATTTAATTGGTTAAAGCGTTTTGTATGAAAGAATCATGTGTGTATGTTCATTTTTTTTTACCTGCCTTAACGGCAACATAAACACATGATTTTTGTACTATCTGTTGCACAATACCTTTTGAATGATATAAGCTTTATTCCTCTCTATCTATAATAAATACTACCATAGAAAAATAAAGACAAGAAGTCTCATCTAGAACAACAGAAGTGAAACGCATTTTTGAAAGCTCTTTTCCATGTGATGCCTCCAAACTTAAAAATCTTTTGAAATTGCATAACATAGGGCAGTTTAAGTTCAAGAAAAATGTTACAAAAGCGGAATGTCTTATTTATAAAGAAAAAAAAGTAGTGGCAGAAGTCGGGGAACATTAATTAAATAAAATCATTGCGTATAATCGTGTCTTTATTAGCAAAGTTGTTATGCGATTTGCCATAAACCGCCCTATATTATGCAATTTCAAAAGATTTTTAAGTTTGGAGGCATCACATGGAAAAGAGCTTTCAAAAATGCGTTTCACTTCTGTTGTTCTAGATGAGACTTCTTGTCTTTATTTTTCTATGATACTACATAAAAGATACGGGAATTTTCGATGTATAAACATATAGATTTTGTAATTAAATAAACTGATGCGAGGGTGCTGCTAGAATATAGCGTTCATAGCGTATGTATAAAAAGCGTTTATATTTTACATAAATATTTGTTTAAATCACAAACGTATATTATTGTATATTTAATTATTTATTAGATGTTAAAATTTTTAAGATAGCTCCATTTCCCCCGGCGTAACCGGATAAATCCATAAATAATAATTTAATAAAAAATGTCTGGTACATTAATATAAAAACTTTTTATTAAAATGAATAAAAAATGTTGAGTGTAGTAAGAAACTTTTTTCATGTTGTAAAACGGGTATGAAACTTTTGAACCGAGATATATCGAAAATTACTATAGTGGACTTATCTGGTTATACCGAGAGGCTACAGATATAATACATCTATTTTTTTAATTATTTATAAGGGGAGATTTCTTGTGTATCGTTGGGATACAAACTTTTGTAACGTTTATTTTAACGACCAAAACCCAATTTAATCTTTCTACTTTGTATTAAAGATAACATATTCTTTCTTATTATAGTTACTGTATTTTTTCTCCTATATAAAAAAAAAAAAAAAAAAAAAAAAAAAAAAAAAAAATCGAAATTCTCCTTCAATTTTTATAATAAAATATTTTTGAATTAACTTACATTTGTAAAATTAGTGGAAATGCAACTTCTTCCTCTTCTTTCATTCCAGGTGGGAGAAAGAGCCGAACCTGGGCATGAAATCCGTGTCGGATCTCCACGCTGAAGGTGCGGATTTGAGGAAGGGCCAACTGCGCCAACCTGCGCCGAAGCAAGTCACCTGCATGAAGGATGTAAACCTTCGTGTTCGTCTGCGTTTCGACCAAATAGACAGACGGCGACTCAGGTCCCAGGCACTCCTGAACGTAGTAAGAGTAGTCTTTGCTGAAGTAAATTTTGTTGTACAGGCAATTTTTAGGAATTTCGAATTCGCAGTCCTCGTCGGTGGTTGTCTGGCTGTCGTTGATGTTGTTGATCAGTTTGAACATTGACATGGAATTATCACAGGTGAGGCAGGTAGGCTGACTTGATGTTATGTACGTGCGTTTGGTTATGTTCAGTTTGAGGCTTATTTTGTAGAGGTGCCTCTCGCCAGGCTTTTGCTCGGGCGTTGCCATGTAGTAGATTATTTCATTTGTCTCGTCCCAGCCGAGGATTTCCGTGACCTCAAACCGCCCCATTGTAAGAGGCACAGCCCTTTTATCAACGGAGGAAATAAAGACAACGTGGCGGAAGTGGCCGTGTTCGCCATCTCTCACTGGAAGCCTTTTCAGCAAATAGCCACCGTTGCTGAATTCAAAAGAAGAATTCGTACTTTCTGGCGAGGTGCTGTCGGAAATGTTGACCGTGACGCCTCCTTGTTGCTGCATGAGGGATTTCGAGAAAATAGGAGCCTCGGCTGGAAGGACCCACCCGTCGCTCACTGTAACTTCGGTGTGCACTTCGTGGCAGGAAAAGGAAGGGGCACGGCACAAGAGCGTCACTGATTTTGTCTGTTCACGGTCAGTGACCGTAATCGACAGATCTTGAGGCGAGGGCCAAACCATGCCTCCGACGTAACTTGTGTTCGTCAGTTCGATTGGAAGCTTTATCTGCTGCGGGAAGATGTACTTAAGGACCGAGAGATTGACCACGAAGACGGTCACGTTCGGGTTGATTGTACCCGCCTTCGGATATCGGACAGATCGCACTTCTGGATATTTAAGGTTGTCTCCCATCCACGTGTATCTGAAGTTATTGTTAGCGGTCACAATAGGTAAAAAGAAATCTTTTAAAAGTAAAAAAAAGAAATCAAAAACGACAAGAACATATCACTTATTTAAACAAAAATTAAATATAAATGTTAAATGGGAGTTTACATCAATTTTAAAAATTCAAATTAAAAATTAAGCCATTTATCTATCAAAAAAATATTAAAAAGTTTATTGAATCTAAATTAATATCTTACTAAAATATTTTACATTGCAATGGAAACACAAAACATTGAAACCTATCAGTTCTAAACATAAGAAATAAAAGCCAATTTCAAGAAAACATAAAAATAATATATGTATCTACTTGGAGTATAAATTGAATAAAGAACATATTAGAGCTCTAGAGGAAGGAAGGGTATCGCTTTACTACCAAAAGCAACCTATATGAGCATAGGCGTGAACCACAACCAATTCTTAATATGTTTTAAATTAAGTAATAATTAAGAGAATAATAGCAAGGTATATAAAACCGGTTTAAGCCTGCACTCTATGTTAAAATCTCACGCAAAAAGTAAAAAATAGGGTATTTTTTTTAGAATACTGCAAAACCAATTATGTTTTAATATTAAGTCGAGTGGTATAGTCTATTTTCAAAATATCTTTACATTGTTTAGGTCGATTTAGTTAAGAAAGTGTTTGTTTATATTGCGGTCACGTCACTGCGCTAGTACTGGTTCTGTTCTGAACGTTTCAGCGTTTGATTGAAAATACTTTGAAAGTGGAAAATCGGTGCAGGCAGTTTTGAAAAATTATTCCTGTTTTTTTCGGTTTTCGAGAGCATAATTCTGTGACCAAATTTATTAAAAGAAGAACTGAAGATAAATAGTAAATAGTATTATAAACTGGATATTGTTTTATTTTGACGAAAAAATATATATGTATTTTCACCACGAATTCCCAAATTCCTTATAATTTTTATTATGTTTATAGCTTGTAAAAGTCTGTCCAATAAATATTTTGTTTATACTACCTTTATTTAAAGTATTGTTTTATCACTTGTTATATGTAATTCTTTAATGTCAAAAATAGAATCAACTTTATTAGTCCCATTTAAAGGAATAATTGGAAGTTCTATTGAATTTCATGTGCTCGTTTTTCTTTCGAAATGAAGAAATGCTTATAGATACTTTCATATTTTTATATTGTGGGGTTTTCTTGATGTTTTAACAATAATATTACACATTTTTTTATCAAGTAAAGTAAACCTACTGTGAGTGTAAAAAGTATGTATGCTTGGATGAAAATTATTTTGGAGTTATATTAGGTTGGATGTTGCATTTGTAAGGATATAATTCTGTATATTTAAGTAATAAAACATATTAATAAGAAAAAAAAAAGGGCGAAAAAATATCAGAAGATGAAAGAATGATAATTTTAAGGTTTAAAAGCGGAAAATCATTGAATGAAATTGCAAGAATTTTCGGTCGACCACGGTCAATTATTCAAAGTGTTATTAGAAGATTTAGATCACGACGAAGTTTGCAGAATAAGCCTCGGTGCGGGCGTCCTCCAAAAATAAATAGGGAAGTCACACGATTTTTGACGAGAGAGATTAAGAAGAATCCTCAAAAAAGTGCGTGATCCTTACGCAATGTTGGAATTATATCTGCGAGTGGCAGAAGAAACACATTTTTTTCCGACGTAAATCGAAAAGAAAGGTTTCAGTTTTCTATTGCATGTAGAAAAAGAAATATTAATTATTTGGGAAGAGTAATTTTCACTGATGAGAGTAAATATAATTCATGTGGTTAAGTTGCCAAAATAACGATATTGAGGACGACAAACACAGACCTACAAAAGTAAAATTTATGTCCGTATATCCCATGTGCTATTATTAATACTGCTTTCGGTTTTAGTTTTCTTCAACGGGATTATGGGCATAAAATAAATAGACATTCTAAAAAATCATAGCCCGGAAAAAGTAAATATAAAGAACAATTTAGTCTTCATGCAAGACAATGACCCAAAACACACCGTTTACAACACCAGGGTATGGAAATTATATAACGTCAAAAAATACATGAAAGCTAACCAGTCACCGGTTATAAATCCATTAGAGCATTTTAGCACACATTGGATTATAAAATTAGAAAATATTAAATTCCCAACAGTAATGATCTGAAAAATGCTCTTCAGGAAGAATGCGGCAAACTAACGCCAGAAGTCACGAGAAACCTGGTGAATTTGATGCCAAGAAGACTAAAAGTAGTAAATAATTAAGAGGTAATCCTACGAAATATTGAACAAGAAGAATTTTAATTAATTACTTAACTGTGACATTTAAATTTAAGTTTTTTCTAGCTATAGGAATAATTTTTGCGCGTCTAATAAGTATGTTTAATTAGAGAAGTCGAAGTCGTACCAATAAATATTTTTTCATTTCTTTTTATGCCGGGGTGTGTGCGGGGGTGGGTTAACAACGTCGAACAAATTTTCATAAAACACAAATAAGTGAAATATAAAAGAATCCTAAGCGTTTTCCCTAAAATTAGACTTATGTATTTATACTTTTTACACTCACTGTAAATATTTTTCTTTTTTGTGGAAAAAATAGAGTATTAAAGATAAATTGGAAATGATTAAAACCTATTCAATGAATAGCGCATCCTCTGTTTTCGTTTATATGTAATTAATATAAAAAAATATAATAGCATAATACATATATACTTAACATAATATATAATAATTTTGACTGACGCGTCACTAACATAGCTGAATAAATGGCTAAATAAAATTTCGCAATTAACGTCTTAAAAGTATACACAAATTTTATTATCCAAAGCTTGTAAATAAATACTGAAAAGATCAAATAATTGAATTGAATATACTCCACCTCCTAAGTAAATTAAATTGATGAACAAAAGAATAAAACCAAATATTGGCGAACAAATGTTGACTTTATTTTCATTAATTCGTAAAGAAATTTTGAATCAAAAGAACGGCACGTAAACACTCAAGCTTAACTTAGCGTGACAAAGGGAGTTGTGGTTTATGGTTCCATAATTAAATAATCAAGAGGGCTTACTTGTATTCGTGCACCAGACTGTCGTTGAATGACAGAAAGGACATGTAAAGGCCGTCGGTGGAGAATGCCACCGTGCTGCTCTTTATTTCCGGGATATTTGCATACGTCCAGTCCGGTATTCCATTGGAAACAATGCCCTTTTCTCCTGCAGAGAGCAGTTAAGCTGGATATGATATCAAGGTCGCATATTTCATAACCCACCTGTTGTCGTTATCCGGCACACCAAGTCCCCCTGCACCTTCGGCTTGTAGTATAAATCGTTTTCGTGCACGAAAGCAATCGCCTGCGAATACAACTTCACACCTGTTGATCCGAGGATGTTAAGCACCTGTTTGCCGTTGTTGCTATTAACATTGCTCGGAGCCCACGTCACCAGCTGCAGCTTCGGAGCATCGGCAGTGTTCTCCTTTGGGGCCAGCGCGAACACATTCTTCGTCTGCACTTCGTACACGTGGTACCTGACAAAGACAAAGTATTAACACCAGGTAGATTAACTTCCACAGAATATTAGATGAAAATCAAGACGACAATCTCGCCCTGTATTTCATTCAAAAGTACTGAATAGCATCATTGTGGGTAGAATTGCCACCTTATAATATTCTTTTAAATTTGTCCGGGCAGATCTGTTATAGAGAATCGAATCAAATCATAAAATAAAATATAACTTGTTTTTTTTTTATCTGAATACGTATGATTTCAAAGTTTTAAATTATAAATATTCTAAAATATAATACACCACTTTTAGCCGAGATTTCACTTTTTCCCATGTAATATTATCGTTTCCCATTTCAAATTTATATTACAAACATAAATTTAAGAAACTTTTCAACTGGAAAAAATTAAAGAAATCAAAAGTTCGATCTTTACGTAAATTAAATAATTCGAGCAAAATTTGATATTTCTTATTTACAATTACCAATTTTTTTAAAACTGAAAATGTTATTTTGTTCAGAGTAAAATTGCACCTTTAAATTGAATTATAATAATTTGCATTTGGAATAACGACTAATTTTGTGTTTTTCGACACTAATGTTTTGAAATTTAGTATTTTTGAAATAACAAAGAGCACTTTTAAAATGAATTTTTATATATTTGAAATAGAAAAAGACAAAATTACGTGAAATCTTGCTTGAAAATGGTATATATAGCATGTCTAGGATTCTGAAATATTTAAAGCAAAAAGAGGTGTTATTACGTGTAATGCATTATATGGGGCTTTTATTATTGCACATAGATTAGCAAAATGTAACAAATTTCATTCACAGCAGCTTTTATTAACAATCATAAATCTAAATCGATGTCAGTGCGTAGTTTAATAAATTGTTATTTATCGTATTTTATTTTGGAAGTCATAACGTGAAACCAAAATCAAAAAAAAAAAAAAAAAAAAACTTTTCTGTATATTAAGATCAATGATTATCAAGGGTATACAAGGGCGCTGAAAATTTTAATTATTTTCTCTTATATGAGCTTGCTAGAGGAAACGACCCAGAGAATTACCTCCTATATTGTTAATTGCATTGCACATTTAGATTATTTTTAAAATTTAATTGCTGAATAAATACATATGCATAAAATAGTCTACTACTACTACTATCTAGTATAAGTAATCATAAATGCCCCTATTTACGTTTTTCATAAAAGAGTCATTTTTAAAGCGGTTTAAACTGATGTACTACTTTTTAAGAATCTTTCATTTTGAAAATTTTAGTTTCATAAAAATAAGTG
Organism: Dysmachus trigonus; assembly: GCA_949715965.1. Lineage (NCBI taxonomy): Eukaryota > Metazoa > Arthropoda > Insecta > Diptera > Asilidae > Dysmachus > Dysmachus trigonus. Next base: position 54,845,504 of record OX454323.1, on the reverse strand, counting down.
TCCCTCAAAATTATATGTTAGTCTGATTGATAACAAGTTTAAATATGAAAAAATAAATTAATCTACTATATAGGTTCTGCAAATTACACAGGGCTACACATTTTATATGTTTTTCTGCTGCCGAATAAAGATTGCTTCATTTCTATAGGATTTTTTCAGTAGATTACGAATTCGTCAATGAAAATGTTCAATTAGTTTCCATGTTCGAGAAAAATAGAGTTAATAAGTGCAAAAGTTAGTATTTCAGCCACTTTTGAATAATCATTAAAAGTCTTCATTCCCTATCTGTTGTATGAAATAATCAATACATAGAAAAGATTACTTTCAACGGAATGTTTTGGAAAAATATGGAAGCGTTTCATATTTTTATATTATAACTTAACGTTCAAATCTTCATTTGAGCTACGGTACAAGTTCCTATCACGATTCGTTATTTTTTAATGATTTATCAAAAATAGCCAAAATGCAGTCTTTAGCACTTTTTAACTCTATTTTTTTCGAAAACGGAAACTAATTAAACATTTTCGTTTGCGAATTCGTAATCTACGGAAAAAATAATATACAAATGATTTGTCATTTGTTGGGATACTAAATTGGTGTTGACCAGTGTTATTTGGTTCCTCATGATTTATCTACCTGAAATTTTTGCAATACCGCAAGTCAAAGTGAATTTCAAAGACAAAGGACCAAAATATACTTTCTCTTTTCCATTCTTAACTGAAAGTATACTTATTCTTGCAAAAATTGATAGATATTGTTATACTTCATATCTTCGAGAGCTTGAATCCAAATATATTACCAAAATTGAGAAAAACAAGAAAACAAATCAATTATGTTCTTTCGAAGTTTTTACTAATGTTGTATAATACATATGTATGTCTGCCCAGATAATGCTCAACTACTTAGTTTTTTTTTTAAAAATGCTCTACATATAAGTACATTGTTTATATTTATTTGTGTGCAAATATGAGATGCTTTTATTTTACTCTCGTATTACTAATGCTCTGTGAATAGGTGACAAGACAACCCTAATTGTCATTTTTGTCCATTATCAAGAATTTACTTACTTGGAACCATCGACGGTGGTCTCTGAAACGAGCAGCACGTACTTCTGGTCCGGTGAAACTAAGTAGGATTCTGCGTTTAGTTGCCTCTACAAATGGAAAAATTATTTTTTATTTTGTACTTGAGCAAACAATGGATTCACATACAAAGAATGAGTTTGTCATTAAAATTCTAGTTGTATAGTTTTCCAAGTTGAGCACGGAAAGACCTCCCGTAGGATCTCTGTATACAAGCTCCACGTCTTTTAGAACGGAGGGAGGAGGAGAAAACAATTAAAATTATTAATTTCAGCTTCCAAACTTGCAATTTACCACTTGTCCAGGTTCCATTGAAGGGCCTCCACTTGAGACTTCTTCCAGTAATATCAGCTAAATTCATTCGTCTCCCTCGTATTCGCATTCCCTCGTCCTCTGTAAAAGTTTTAAATTGCGCTTTAAGAAACAAATATTTACGAACACAATTTTCTTGCAATTTCATGCGTAATCACAGTTCATTTTAATGTTGGTAATGTGGGAAATTTCTTGGATGAGTGGAAGAAGTGGGATAAAACAACTTAATTCAAACGACTGGATTTCAGCAAACTTTGAATAAATGTTAAACTTGGTAAATATTAAAATATGTACTCATTGCAAATACGAAGTTATACTTCCGGAATATATGAATTAATGACTGAAGAGAACGTAATACTGTTCTTTCTTTTGTGAATTTGTTATAATAAAAAGAAATACTTTTAATGTTTGTCTTATGTTAAGTATGACTATTAATAGAAGTTTAAGTGTAAAGGGTGATTTTGGTGTAATGGATTGGCATGTCATCTAAAAGATATTATGATATACTTAAATTTTTTAGAATGGAGGCATAACTCCAAAGTGCGAAGCGAGTGAGATATCGATGATTTAAAGTTTTAAAGTTTGGTTTTATGGTTTTTCCCTATAACACACACATTCTTTTAGGGCACTCCAAACTTTATGCTTTGGGGTTGTTCTTAAAGTATTTTAAAGCTCTGGCGTAAAAATGTTATGATTAGTAAATCTTGGACGGACGGACTGTTTATGTGTGGTATCACTTCTCATAAAAAGTTGCTTTTCCCTAGAGAATCATACATGAGGACTACATAGTGACCAAAATTCATGAAGGCGATACAAGTAAATTATAACTTTATGTCAGAAATAATGGAATAATGGATACAGTACTAAAATAATTTTATTTCTTAGCATTTCCTTCATTACTTTAATGAAAGTTTTCTGAAGACTGATTTATGACCTTGCTTCTTATTATCTATACTGTAAAAGAAATATTAAATTTTAGCTAGCTTTATTCTGCAAAAGAAAATATATTTGCACGATTGAAGATTAATGTTCTTCTATAAGCTGACAACTGACTGACATTCATGTTTTTACCTAATCTTTCTTTAATACTTCTCCGATTACGGCAGCTATTTCTGGAAGTCCCAAAGTAATATTTAAGCCTTAGTAGAATTAAGGGTGTAATCCAGTTTATCAACTTTAAACTTTAAATTACTTTAATCAACAGTAGACTATACAGTAATTCCCAATAACTCTGGGAGAGAAACTATTGAATTTTTTCGAGGAAACCATTAAATAAATATACAACAACCATAATCCTTAACCACCACAATGCTAAGTTTCAGAATTTCCTCAAATATAAAGGGTGCGGATAAAAAGCCCTCTGAGACACACCCAATTGTAAATAGAATTCATTGCCTGAATTCCATAAAGGTCTTTTTTAATCTTATTGGTAGGTTTTTTTTTTTTATAACTTCGAAGAGAGGCTTGAAAGAAAACCTTTTTCAGTTTCGCAATATTTTAAAATAGAGCAGAAATACAATTCTTTCGAATATTTGGTTGGGCTGACTTGAACCCCAATAAATATCTCGGCTCTGTTCCAAATATGTACATATGTAGTAAAACCATCAAATGTTGTAAAATTTAACACTTTTTAACTCGACTGTAGGCGTATGTAAGTACGTACATATATGCAGTATTTACTTGTTAAATTGTGTTCGACCATTTAGCTTAATTGCCTAAGCCGTTTGTCCATTCTCCTCTTATAATTAGCGGAATTAATCAACCATTGGGGATTTAGGAGTGCCTTTCGTTTAATGTTTGTACTGTGGGCAATAATAAATTCTTCAAAACAGGAAAGCTACTTTTTTCTGAGGCTAAACCTTCATTTTATTAAAGCCCAAAAATATCGCCAGCAGAAAAAGTATATTTACCTAAAAGAAAAACATACAAAGAAAGCATTAGGCCCCAACAAAATGGGGAAACCATTAATCTTTCAATATTTCGGAAGAATAATATTTTATATTGTCACAGAGCTCCTAAATCCCTAAAACCAATAGGAGCTTATTGTTAAGACAGAGGTACCAAGGTTTTTATGGGAAATAAAATCGTTGATTTTTTGCTCTCTTGTTAAAGAAGATTTCTTAAAGTTTTACAAGTTTCGCAGTTCTGACTTAAATGTAGGAAAAGTTTTTGTTTATCGAAGGTAAACAGAAAAGTTGATAACGATGCAATAAAATATTTAAAGAAAAAAAAAAAAAAAAAAAGGTGACCAAAAAGTTAGAAAATAAAAATCAGATTGAACAAAGTTTTTCAATTTAAGGCAACTTACCTGGAGATAGTAGGAATATTGAAAATATGATTAGACTAAAAACAGCCGCGATTACAAGTAGTGCGATGAAAATTCCTCGCCAATTTCTCCGTTCCGGTGACACAGCCACAAGTTCCTAAAAATAAAAATAAATTGAATGTTAGATAACTGGAAAATGAACAATTAAAAGGATGTAAATAAAAGAAAGGTCAGCGCTCAATCATTTCAATGTTCAAGTCTTGTAAGACGAGCAATCTCGAGTGTTTTAAAAATAGCCTCAGGGAAAAACTGAAGTGGTCCATATGCAAATAAAGTCAGGACTCAAATATGATATAAAAGAATTAGAGCTCTATATATCTATATACTTCTGAGCATTTTCAGATATTAAGGCCAGAGAGCACTCCAACAGTATTTTATTAAGGAAAAGTGGCGCCATAAATATCCCACATGAGCACACGTATTCATCCCTTCCCCTCTGTTTTCCTGGAATTATTTTAATTAGAAATGCTCGGGAAAGTGACATGTTTATTATTCAGTAAATTATATCGCCGCATGGACCTTTGTCTGCCCCAGGTTTTTATATTTATAAATAGAATGATTATGTGATACAAAGGCCAATAATGTGGAGCTCAATGAAAACATATTCGAACGAATTTCATTTCCAGAGAGTGGAAAGGATATCTACGCGGAAGGAGAGAGATTATTGATTTCGTAAAAATTTTTCAAAGGATTCAGCATGACAGAGATTAAATGCAGATTTACATTTCTCCGAGGGCTTTGTAATGCTTTCCCGGAAAAGAGATAAGAGCAGAAAAGGCTTCGTGGGGATTGGAAAATGAAAAATATATCAACCCACTTTACTTTTGCATTTTAAAACATGTTGCGTTCTTCTTTGAAATCGGTCGACGCAAATGGAAGAGGATTTGTCAAATCCTACTCAATATAAGTTGATTGTCTGATCGTACAAATATAAACATTTTCCAGAATCCAAAAATAGAGGTAGTATCGAAAAAACAAAAGCTGTTTCCAACTGCGCCATAAAGATAATATGTATGTACGTACATACTTCATGATCTAACATATTCAAGGAGGAACATTATGCGCACTGAAGCGTTTTTAGAAATAAAATTGCAAATTTTAGCTTTCAGAAAAAATCAATTTCGAAAACAGAGGTAAAAATAATAGTCAGAAGTACTGCAGCTTTGAGACACATTATCATCTCGTTTGCAATAATGCCAATCAATTTATCTAATTTTGAATCTTGGACCTTTAAAGGAGGAAGATTCTATATCGAGAAAAAAACGTTGTCAAAAAGTGAGATCAACATTAAATCAATAATTTTTAAATATGATTTAGCGCCAATATCGAAAATTATTAATTTAACTAATATTCATTTTAAACTTTGGAGCTAACAATTTCCATCGTTAATTTGACAAAAAGCAATTTAAAAAAAAACATTTTAACTTATTCTAAACAAAATGCTTTATTTATTTTATTGCCTATATTTGTTGTAGCATTAAAATTTAAATTTCAAATAATATATTTTTAAATGTGCAATGATCCGCTACCAGTTTTAAAAACGTGACAATCAAAAACCCGTATATGGGTAATTCTTTTACAAACCGTACGGATTTTGATAAAAATTGACCGACATGTCTCCGATTTGGCTGAAACTTTTTTTACGGATTCTATATCGAAAAATAAGAGATACGTGTCCGAGAATTTTTTTTTTTTGTTCCGCATATTTTCGAAAATAATGAATTTCTTGGCTTGGAGACTCATTTTCAAAAATTTTTAACTCTGGTTTTATTTGAGCTACAAACTTCTGGTGATTTTTAACATTTTTTTCAATTTATTCGAAAAGTTTGAGGTTATGTCGAAAAGTAGTTGACACAAGAATTTTAAATCTTTTAATTATCTACAACTTTTATATTTAACTTTTTTTTTATCCGAGCTATAATTTTCTTTTTATTAACAAAAAACCGTTTTTTTGACGTGTCGCGCTATATAAATTAATGTTTTAAAAATAGTAATAAAAAAGGTACCATATTTTGAAAACACGTTTTTTATGTCAAATTGAAATACTAAAAACTTGCTACGAGGTGGGGGCCATTGTTAAAAATTGATTTAAACAATTAAATTGTTAATAACAATATGAATTTGTTAATAACTTTTATTAAAAATATTTTTTTTCTCAAAACTCAGTCCTTTAGATTTAAAATGAAAAAAAGAGAAGTTTGTAGCTCAAATAAAACCAGAGTTATAAATTTTTGAAAATGAGTCTCCAAGCCAAAAAATTCATTATTCTCACATTTTCGATCACTAGTATTTTCGAAAATATGCGGAACAAAAAAAAACCTCGGACACGTATCTCTTATTTTTCGATATAGAATCCGTAAAAAAAGTTTCAGCCAAATCGGAGATGTGTCGGTCAAAAAGGTGTTCGGTGTGTAAAAGAATTATCCATATTTGATCCTACAATACGATATTTTTCTCAGTGTATATAGAAATTTTCCTAAATTTTAAAGTATCAACTTATTGATTCTATGTTTTATATGCGGTTTAATTCCAACGAGTCAACAAAATCAGATATCCCTTGACATTCCTTCCAGTCACACATATTTTATAAAATTTTATTTTTAACATTATACAAACGTTTAAACTTTGAAACTAGTGCTGGGGAAAGGTTAGAGAAGTGAATGATTTTAAAATTGATATTATAGAATTTATTATTCTATCATTAAGGCCTTTTATATAATCTATATTTTATTATTGTTTAAAAAGAAAGAGAAAGAAAAAAGAAAAAACAATTCATAGGCCCAAATCACCCAAATTCCTTTTTTGTATATAAAGTAAAGGAAATATGAAGGCAGAATTATAATACTTGACCTGACCAATAAAAAACGTGACTCATGAGGTGTTTAATTTTAAAATGTTCGAGCCAATTATTAGAAAAACAAAATTTCGTATAATTATTTTTGTTGTCCTTACTTCCGATAATTTTTCTTAAAATTTCGCTATCACTATACAAACATTTTCGATTTTCTTGAATTCAATATTTAAAACTTTGGATATCATTTCAAATTCACCCTGACACTCTCTATCCATTGTAGAGCAATTTTATCACTACAACAACCAACCCATCAAACTGAGGGTCTCAGACTTAAAATTTATTCCAATTTATGATACACCTGATATTCTTTTACTTTGAATGATTTTATTCAAATGCAACGGGTACATTTATAAAGAAAATATATATGTACATATATAATTCAGTATTAGTTCTAATGTTTAAAATCAGATCCAAAAAAATATTAGCAAAAAAAAATAATGATGATAAAAGCATTGAATAGAAACAAAGTCCTTTTTACAATCTTTTGTAATCATTTTATAATTGAGGCTTTCATTGAAAAAAGTTGACTTGTGCAATATAAGATTGTTTTGAGAATTCTTTTTCTATGCTAAGCGTATGTTGAATCAAACGATGGACTTATTTGTAATTTAGTTAGTTTTTTTTTTCAAACATGCCCTTAAAATCAAACTTATATTACCTAATATAGGTATATGAATTTTGGATTAGTTAGGTTTTTCTACTAACCTGTCGAAAAAGGAACTTTTGCATATCTCTGAATTGGAAAAGCGTGGTTTTGCGTCTGAACTGAGAATGATAAGCAATAGAAAAATAGTGAAAATAATGTATAAAGAATTCTAATTTTATATCATTATTTTTGTTTTTTAAATATATAAAAATTTCATTATATAAGGAAAAAAAATGTTATTTATATAGAAAAAGAAAACAAATTTTGGTATTCACAAAACTACCGTTTTAAATGATTAAATTGATATCATTGTGATGTTAAATTTCACAAATTAAGTCCACTTCAATATCTTCTGAATTCGATTCCAGAATATTTTTATAAAAACTTAACTCTTTGCCAATTTCCAAAATTTGTATAAAATTGGATGTTATAAACATATTCTTTTCTTTAAACTTTGATTCTATCTTCTCTAATATATTTTTTTATTTTCAAAACTGAATTTGGACACATAGTTTCTTTCCGGATTGGGATGAAAAGAATACTTTCCCTGATAATAGGAGCATTTCTGTTATATTCAAATTGTCAGAAATTAATTTAAAAAAAAAATGTTGACTGTAGTTTTGTGAAAAATAATTCAAATTACTAGACAAAAGTCGTTTTAAAGCTTATTTTATGTTAGTTTCAATAATATTTCTTCATATGTATATTCAAGTCATATCCATTACGGATGAAATTTTCTGGAATGAAAATTGAAATTCTATAACAATTTACATTAATTTAAAGATCATAGGATTAGTTTGAATTTGAAACTATTTGTGCATATATCTAATTTATAACAACTAAAGAAAAGCGTGATTATGAAAAACAGATGGTATATTTTATTTGATTCGTAATTTGATGTTTAAACTTTACAATCGATACGTGCATTTGACTTAATAATACGCCCTAGAACATAATTTATTTGTTATGCAAAATATCCACATCCTATATCATCATGAAGGCATAAAATTTAAAAATTGTATAAGTAAATTATGCATAAAAAAATGTTGTTTTTGAATCGAACAAGCGATTAGCATAAAAATTCTTTTGAAATGCGAAAATAATCCCCAATTTAGGAAATTACGTCCAAACTCACAATATATGCCAATTGGGCTGCTCATTGCATGCACTTAAAGTACCGAAGCGCCTATGAGAGCGTCACACATACATCAAAGTCTATCAACTTATTTGCATGCCATCACACTTTATACACTCCTTCAGTGTTCGACCTAATTGTGGAGTACAATGGATCCCTATAGGGACATAGGACTAGTTGCCAACACTGGAACGAGGAAAATATGCTTACTTTGCGTCGCTGCAAAAGCAGCCAATTTAGCTGAAATGATGTCATGCAAACAATTAAATTACATAAGATGCAAACAGTATCATGGTAGCCTAAAAAGCAGTGAAAAAGCTGATTTGAAAGAAAATGTGCCTTTTTGATTGATTAGATGTAAAGATATGCACTGTACACACAGATGATATTTTACATAAAAAAAAAAAGAATAAACTTCGATGTTTTAAGGTCGGAGTTTATACTCAATATTTTAAAACTTTACATAATGCATATTTGGTTAAACAAATTGTAGATTCTCTGTCACCTGTTCTCAAATCTACATCCATTATTGTACCAAATATTCAAAACAAATCACGTCGCCAGGAAAAGGAGTTAGTGATCCAACTCTCTCATACATATGTGTATATACACGCATACATAATATATACCTTTTGCGGAACCATACACACACCCATTCTTACACACAGAACCGTATTCAACATGGCCTAAGCCCCTGGGAATACATATAAACACAAGCCGTGAAGTAGAAAATGCATACGTAGTGATGTAGTCTGACGCCGCGAAATAGCATTGCTTCTTATGACGGAAGATACGATGTATGCCACTCCACTCAACTGAACTGCTAAACAATAACTTTTACGTGAAAATGATGTTCTACTAATTATAACTATAGAGGAATACCTTTCTTATGATTTGAAACACGTTATAGTGGCAAGAATAAAATATTCGAGTTTTTCGTACTTAAAAACAACTCTAACCACTTCTTCAAACAAAACAGCAAAGGCTGGTCGAGTTGGTAGCACGACTATCCGTGGTAATTTGTTCAGTGGGTTGTAAGAGTAACTTTTGAACGAAAATATCTTTAACATTTTGTTCTCGCCCCTATAATGATTTTGATACCATAAGAACAACCTCAGTTACAATTAGTGGAACATCATAGTTAAGCAGATTCGTCCTGTGGAGCGGAATGAATGGGCTATATCGCCATAAAGGCCCAATTACAATGACCGGACCAGAACGGATATGAATGTCATAATACGCAGTAAAACGGATAGGAAAAAAACACCGATTACAATGACGTATCTGTTCGGATTAAAACGTCAAAGTAGTTTGTTTAAATCTCAATCGTGCGAAAAGTAGAAATGGATATACATCGGGGAAGAAACGCATTTTCAATGTTTCTAATGTTGTGTTATATATGTACAGCTTTAGTAAAACATAAAAAATTGAAAAGTAGAAGAAAAAGGGAGGTTTTCTTTACTTTAAAGTTTGACACTTCAATCCGCCAATCCGTCGATTTCTAAACAAACAAAATTGACTGCACGTAGTCCCAATCGAATCCGCTTGTATCCTTTCAATCGTAATCGCTGAGGTAGAAAACGTACTGTGAGAAAACCAATTTGACATTTCAATCCGGTTCTCTTGCGCTCAGATCCGGTCATTGTAATTGGGCCTTAAGAAGCAATGTTATTTCGTGGCATTCATCGGACTACATCACCCCACAGATGTGGTAGTGAGCAGGTCTACTTCACGGCTTGTATTTATTATTCCCGGGGTTTTTGACATGGCACTTCAAAAAACCGTCTACAGTTACAAGCCATGAACTAGCTTTTTGCATGTGTGAGTAAGTGGTCTGGCAGTTCGAGAAATTTACATTAAGGGAGGGGTAAGGGTTTCAGCGTGAAAAAAACACTTTTCTTTCCGATTTTTTTTTAGAAATATGGATTGAGCAAAGTTATTGAAACCTTTTGTACATTATTAAGTATGATGTCGATAATACTCAGTAATTTTTTTATGCGAAAATATCGACAAACAAGCCGGTAACGGAGCTTTTCCAAGAACGTCTTTGGAAATAGACGATTTGCGGTGTACACTGTATCTCAACTGGAAATTATCCGAAATTAAAAACCTTTAAAATTTAGTCAGAGTATCATTCAATCATCCCCCCTACGTTCTCTGATTATTATTTTTTTCATTTATAAATTTTTGGTGGTCATTTAAAGTAAAAACTGCTATTTTTTACGAAAAATGTCGTCATTTTGTAAGTGGAAAGCCCCCTTAATGTAAAAAAAAATTTAAAACTCAACGTTGGGGGGAGGTATTTTATATATAGAAAGTGTGTACCAAGTTTGAAATGAATCAGTAATGTAGTTTTTAAATAGCAGTGTACAAGGACTTTTAAAAAGTGGTTTTGGAAAAGTTCAGTCACCGGCTTGTCTGTCGATATTTTCGCATAAAAAAATTACTGAGTATTGCTGAAATCATACTTAATAATATGCAAAAGATTCCAATAAATTTGCTCAAACCATATTTCTAAAAAAAAATCGCAAAAAAAGTGTTTCTTTTTCATGCTGAAAACCTTACCCCCCCCTTAACGCTTATGGCAGGCCGGTAAAACTCCCACGGAAACTGTCAGGAAAAGTAATATTCTAGAAAATTCAAATTATTTACTTCATATTTGCTAAAAACATGGATTAATTCCTAATGAAATGGTAGGGATTTTCAGTTTTTCGGAGCTAAGTTATCTTCCTTTCTTTTGTCAAATAGCCATACGTTGCAAGTGGTCTGGGGCTCGCGTGTTTCGTTGAGTTGGATTCAAACTCAGACATTTTACATATTTTGAAAACGTCCCAAGATAAAATAGAATGAAAATAGTTTTTAGATATAAGCTTTAGTTTTGGAGCTGGAGTTTTAGAAGTTTTGCTATGTTTACGTTGCTCAGCATAAAACCCAATGTATTTTATTTGACATACTACTTTGCCCTATCGCTGTGTATGTGCCCGGACTACTTCAGGGTTTGCATTTGTAGAGGATTTTGACTTCAACAATCATCATCAAAACCCATGGGCAAAGAATATCATATATATCGATATCAACAAGAACGGACACTCTCAAAATTCCAAGCTTTATGCAATCTATAAAAAATACACCCAGCAAAATTGTCCATAAGAGAAAGCAGGGCAGGGCTACTTCCTCTTTAAATTCTTGTAAGAAATATACAGAGAGAAATAGTTTATTTTAATCATTTTGAAATCTTCCAATTTCCTTCTTTTCTTTTGAAATAATTATGCATTCTAGGTCATTGTAAGCAAATTGTTTGATTGATGTACATGGCAAATTTAATATGAATTGATTAAATAGCTTTATAGATATCCTTTTATAGTATACTGTAAAGTGGGACTTCGACAGATAAATGCCAAAAGCAACTTAAATAAAAGGTTTTATTTGTAAGGTAATAAAAGCGATGAGCCATTAAATCATTTTTACTTCCGCAATTTTACGATTTTCGATATGAAAGGTGCATATATCTTCAAAGTATTAAAGTGTAGGATTTATTATATCATGCAGAAATATACAATAAAATGAGATTTCCAGTTTAATTAATCTTTTGTATAGCCAGGTTGATAAGCTACCGCTACAAGTCTCAAAAAGGTTTATTATCGAGGCAAAATATTATAAATAGATTGATTTTATTCTAACCAAACCATGAAAGGACCTACGTAACCCGTCAATTAATTTCAAAAATGATTTTCTGGGAGAAAAAGTACCGACCTACTCATTCAGAACAGAAGCCTTTTCATAACGCCTTGTGAAAATATTTAATGCATGAGAGGAATAAATGAGGACAAAATGCACGTGGGATTGCATTTTTCGCGACCTCAAAGCGACGCGCTCTGGAACAAAGCGCTACAAGGAGCAAAAATGTAATTCCCGAGCGTGCTTGCTTGGAGCCCCATTGAGCCCAAGCTCATTGCTTATTGAGACGTAGCCCCGAGATTGCTATTAAAAGAACGTAAATGAAACTCATCCCCCTGAGTCCTGAGTGCGTTCTATTGTGGGGTGCTTTTATGTGGATGAAAAGTTCTAAAGTGCACGGTGCAGGGCTCTGCTGCCGTCGAGCAACTTAAGACTATCATTAGCTAACCCTTAAGTTGTGTTTTATCCTTATATTCTGGCTCTGGCGTTGTCACTTACAATGTTGTCTTGCAGATACAACCTACGTAACGAAGATAATGTTGAGGTCAACGTCTGCTTAAGAAATGAGTGACATTATTTCTGCGCAATGCTACACAAAATAAAATTGGAGCAGTTGTTGACTGAAGTCATTTGGATGGTTTTTATCAAAACATGTAGAAACAAGACGTCGACAGAGAAATGATACATATAACTTCAGCCATCCAAAGCGAAAGGGAAAATATACAATTTTGTAGAGGAAGGGAAAGGGTTAATCGAGTTGTACATTTGTACATAATGGGTATCAATCATCGTTGAGAGCTTGGCAAGGAATTTTAGACCTCTTTTGTTATTCGGTCTATTAAATAAATAATTAGAACCTACTTCGAACCTTCGAAAGTGATTTTAAAGAAAATGAGGACTTTTATTTGAAATTAATTTCGTTAAATTTAAAACGAAACGACGACCCAACGATCGCTTGTTTAACCCTTATCACTAGAAGAATTTTATAGCATAGTTGTTAGCCGATAAAAAAAATAAAAATAAACTTTTCAATAATTTATTAAAAATAAGTACAGATAATACTAACGCCACAGTGACATTGAAGCTAGCTGCTAGCAAAGTAAACATTGAAATAGGAAAGTGCAAAAATTCTAGCAATCAGACTGGTTGGAATGCAACGCCAGATTTCGCTTGGCAGTATGACTGCCAGTTGGAGTGATAAGGGTTAAGTTGAAATATAAAATTGGACATAATATTGTATATCTTATTTTACCCAATATTTGAAGAAATAAAATATATGACTTCGCTCCTTTTCATATCTTTTTTAGTATTTCACTATATTTTTTATATTTCCAAAAGTCAATTCCAAGAAAACAATCAACAGAAAATATCAAATATCCTTCAGAATTTGTCTGTATTTGTTTTCAAAAACTAAAATGCCACATTTTGGAAACAACTTGATTATTCGTAACGTCTTCTCTGATTTTGGCTCCAGACATTGATTGCATTCCATATTCACTTTGCAACGAGAATTCATTACTTGAAATGCATCTCTAGTATTCAAAGCATTCACTCATCATTAGTCTTTGTGAAATCACTTGCATTCACTTGAATTCAATGAATTCGTTTGCATTCTTTTTACCGCTGTAACCGGCTGAAAAGTGAAGATTTTTAGTTATTAAAAAAAAAAAGATTTATGCAATCGACAGTTCTGAATTTTATTTACACTTTGCTGTTTATTCAAAAAATCAAAAAGAGTAACACTCTGACTTACTACAGGGTGTCCAATAGGAATGTGTGAAAACTAATTAGTCACTATTTTTTAACAAATGGAGAGATCGGTAAAAGGTAATTATTTTTTAATAAAGGAAAGTCGTCATTTTTATTTCATGTCCATTTTATTATAAAAAAATTAAACCTATTTAATACAAACCATTAATTTAAAAATATAGTGAAAAACGTGAATTATTAATAATATATATTTTTGAAATGTGAACCATCTACATAAAAGGTATCTACCTGCATTTCTTTGAATATTCTGTCGCTGGAGAGAAGTACAAAGGGATGTTAGAGACCAAATCCTTGCTCATGCGAATAAGAGGAGCCGCGTTAAATCTTTTTTTTTTCAAGACTGAGCAGCACCTTATCGCACACAAGAAGTATCATCAATAAATTTTATGGCGATCGAGTTATTGGCCTAGGGTACCAACGCTTTGCTAGGGGAAAAGGAATAGAATAGCCACCTTACTCGTCAGATCTCACTTAAGGGGGTAACCCACTGTTGAAGCCCAAAAAATGGAACTTTTTTTAAAAAATCGTTAAAAAAAAACTATCAGAGATATATTTTTGATTTTTTCCACACTTCTTTATAGAGGACTAAAGTTTATATTGTGATTATAAAAAAAAAAATTTTAACAAAATGGCGGCCGTCACGATGCAGCGCGCACGCAGTAAAAAAAACAAATACAAATTGCGCCTCGTAAAATCCTTGCCAAAGTATGCAACAGCAAATATATACCAAAGAAAAATCCTTCAATATTTGTTATAAAGGATAGAAGTAACCTATTGTTGCAGCAAAAAAAAAAAATCTGATGATTTAGTGCACGTTCGAACATTGATGTATCGATTTTCGTTATGTTTTAACACGAAAAAGTTGATCCTAAATCAACAAAATTTGTTTTTTTACTCTAATAGTAGGTTACTTCTATAGTTAAGTACTTAATAAAGGTGTATGCAAAATTTGAAGTAAATCGGCCCAATAGTTTTTACACAATTTTACGACGCGCACCGAAAAAGAGCGTTTTGAGAAAAACGCATTTAAAGTTTTCTTAAAGAAATTTTGTGACATAAGTAAGAAAATTTTCAACTAATCCTTAATCAGCGAATCCCAGGTGATAGTGGGTACCTTCTAATTATAATAGTATAAGGAACTATGTATTAGTGTATTATGTAATATACATTTAGAAAATATTATAATAGGTAATACACGCGGCAGCTGTTTGAGCGGCTACAAGGCCGCGCGCGCTCCGAAATCGTAGTTGAACGGAGGGGGACTGTGAGAGCTGTAGAAAGAACAATTATTTAGATATCGATCTGAAATCTTTCACACATATTCTTGAAGTGCTAATCTATCGAAATATATAAAAAGAAAAAAATCAAAAATTGTTTTTTCCAACAGTGGGTTACCCCCTTAATGTGATTTCTTTTTATGGGGCCACATTAAAGATCTCTGGTATGAAAATAACCAAAAAAAAGTTGAGAATTTTATTAAAGACATTGGGAAGGTCGTCAATAGCATTTCAAGTGAAACGTTAGAACATGTTTTTAATAGTTTAAGAAAGCATATGGATATTTGTGTCAAATTAGATGGTTAAAATATCGAAAATATATATCATTAGTAACTAACGTTCTTCACTACTTTTTTAAATTAATTGTTTTGTATTAAATAGATTTAATTTTTTTATAATATGATGGACATGAAATAAAAATGACGACTTTCCTTTATTAAAAAGTATTTACATTTTACCGATCTCTCCATTTGTTAAAAAATTGTGACCCATTAGTTTTCGCACATTCCTATTGGACACCCTATATTAGAAGTTTTCTGTTTTGCTATCAATTAGATTCAAAAATGGTTTTTTGAGATAAGAGCATTTAGAGATTTGTTAGGCACACACAAGGTCGTTAAAACTGGTTTACGCAGGTGATTGTAACATACAAGGAAACATTCCGAAGCGTCTGCCGCTGATTCAGTAGCGGCTGCAATATGTTAATTTACATCAAAACTTATGAGATACATACGTATTTTTTTCTGCCGATAAACGTTTTTAGGAGTAAAAATCACTCCCGAAATTGATACCTCCACCATTTCTCAGGTTTCACATATTTCTAGTTGATATTTTCAAAAATGACCTCGTGGGTTGAAAATTTCATCTCCTTTAGTTTTTTTAATTGTGTGTAATAAAGGTATCGGGTTGGCTAATAAATAATGAGCATGCTCACGACTCGATCTTTATATACCCCCTGCAACAGAACGGTCTCGACCTTACCCGAAATTTCCAGAAAATAAAAACTGAAACGCTCATTACTTATTAGCCAACCCGATATTTTATCGCTCCCATGTTGTTTTCTCTTAAAAATGTTTATCAGAAAAAAAAAACTTTTTCATTAGTTTTGATATAACATAGGGTCAGTTCGCCTGTTCGCGTCCATCGCCCAATTCGCGTCCATTTTACGGAAAAATCCTCGAAAATAAGTAAACTAACACACCCATCAAACGAAAAGTCCTTACCGCTAATACCTCAATGTATAAGAGGCACGCACACATGGACAAAAGGTCCGTGCGCCAAACCAATCCCGTTTAGAAAAAATAGTTAGTCTCGGCTGTTCATCAAGGGAGTACGTACGCGCGGGATATTTAGATAAAAAGTAGTGTGCAGCGGCGCGTTCGATGGTAAGTTTTTTATTGTTTTATGTGAATTTTAGGATACATAGCTGTTTCTAGACTTTTATAATGAAAAAAGGAATAACATTAATTATGAATTTGCTTATCTTTTTTATATTTAACGAATAAAATAAGGTGGACGCGAATTACTACATCGAATTTACAAAACTTCCACTTTGCGTCCACAATGGACGCAAACTATACCTACAGAGGATAATAATAAACCAAATTGCGTCCACTATTTTCGTTAAATACAATTGACTTGCTAGTAAAAATAATTTAAAATGTATTGATTACACAGCCACACAAAAAAAGAAAAGTGGTCTGTACTTTACATGCGATATATGGTTTTCGATGTATTTTCGCGCGCTGAGCACGAATCTGGAGTCAGAATTGAGCCATCACATCACAGTTAATTCCTAACCTCAAAAAACAGGTAAAAAGTAGCAAAAATCCGGATAAATGTACAAAGAAAAATACAGGAATTTCTTTTTTTCATATCCAGATGTGTATTTTTATGTAAAAGAACCCCGTGAATCCAAATCCACAGTCAGAGTTGAGGTGGCACGTCATGTTTTTTTCCTAACCTCAAAAAATTAGGTCATAAATATCGATTTCCAAAAGTCAACCGACTTTCGCTAAATTCGGTGTGTGGGGGTTTTAGGGGTTGCTGATCACGAATCTGAAGTTTAATTGGCAGAATTAAAGATGGCGGATCCAATATGGCGGACGAAATTTTCGAAACCAACCGACCTGCGCCAAATTTAGCATGTGGGGGTTTTTGGGTTCGCTGATAACGAATCTGAAGGGAAACTTGCGGAATTCCATATCCAACATGGCGGACGAGATTTTCAACAGTCGACTGATCTACGCCAAATTTGATATGTGTGTGTTTTCTTCTAGTAGGCATTACCACCATAAATAACTTCATCAGAATCATGATCAGCGACTCCAAAGACCTCCACATTCCAAATTTGACGTAGATCGGTTGGTTTCGAAAATTTGGTCAGCGATATTGGATCCGCCATCTTTAATTCTGCAAACTAAACTTCAGATTCATGATCAGCGATCCCAAAAACACCCACATACCAAATTTGGTGTAGATCGGTTGATTTTTGAAAATCCTGTCCGCCTTATTGGTCTTGAATTTTGCAACTCTAACTTCAGAATCGTGATCAGCGACCCCTAAAACCCCCACACACCGAAATTAGCGTAAATCGGTTGACTTTTGGACATCGATATTTCTGACCCGCTTTTTTGAGTTTAGGAAAAAAACACGACGTGCCACCTCAACTCTGACGGTGGATTTGGATTCACGGAGTTCTTTTACATAAAAATACACATCTGGATATGAAAAAAAGAAATTCCTGTATTTTTCCTTGTACATTTATCCGGATTTTTGCTATTTTTTACCTGTTTTTTGACCAACAATTCTTCTAGTTGTATGATTAGACAAAATTGTTGTATTGTTTTGTTGCTTTAACCTTTAACTGGTGACATGGGGTCTCACAGGCCTCGCGCGTTCTGCCACCACTGACTGTTATACTGTTTTTTTTAAAATATTTCATAATAAAAGCTGGTTAAATGTACTTAATGTTTTTTATTACATACCAATGGTTAAATATCAACACAGTTTTAAAACATCCAAATTGATTTTTATAACAAAAATTGACTTTGAAAGTAGTAGCCTGTGTTATACATTTTTCATGTCACTGGTTAAAGGTTAATATAGCCAAAAACGTATTATTAATCAAGGCTGATCTTTAGCAATAATAATATACCTTGTGATTTTAAGGAAAAATTAACAGAACTGATTACTGTTTATTCTTAAAGGTGCAATCATTATTTACCTACTACTTACCTAATTTTAAGTTCAATCAATGTTGAGAAGAATTATTCTTATATTTTTAAAGTGATGTTTTTAATGATAATAATGTTGATTTTTAATATTTATATTCTTAAATAAAGAAATTGTTAAAATACAATCTTTCTTTACAAATTCTTAAAAATATCATCCCTATATTCCTTTTCTAAGCTGGTGGACGCTAAATGGTCCACGGGTGGACGCAATTTGGATTCTGTGGGCGCAAAGTGGGTAAAACGCCTAATTCTGAAGTTTATCTATTTAAAAAAAAAACACAAGATGTTTCGAACAAAACTGAAAGTTAATCTTAAAATAGGCTATATAATGAACACATTACATAGATTTTTCATAGAAATTAGTGCTGGGATATTTTTATTATCGCCGTCAAACTTGCCAACTGCACTAAATGGACGCGAACAGGCGAATTGACCCTATAACATTTATTTAAAATTTTTACAGTGGTGACAATTATAATTATATTAATAATAATTATTTATTTCAATGAAAAATAAATATTTGCGTCCTATATTGTCTTACGAACAAAATTTTTTCATTAAAATATTGAAAAAATAATAATAATTACAAATTTTTTCAAAAATAATTAAACAGAATACATGAAAATTCAATTGAATTAAAGTGAATTGAAGTGGCGTCAATGAAAGCCATAAATTTCAGAGGAATGCATTCAAAGTTACAAAAGGTAATCAAAGGCATTTCTCAATATTTTTTGAGGAATGGGAATTAATCTAATTTTATTCCTAATCTTAAAAAGCAATTTAACTGCAGCTTTGAGTGAATTCATTGTGAGGAAAACATTTTTCTCAGAATTAAATTTATTTTAATGGGGAGGGGATGTGGTAGTGTTACATTTTTGAAACTTAAACATCTTGAAAAGATGAAATACCGAATTTGATAAAACAAACTTTATTACTCATTCCCAATAGGAGTAGGTAATTTATTCTTCAAAAACTCAGAGTATAAAGGTTAGGCTGACTCTGACATCGACGGCCCCCTTAGCATTGTTACATATTCTGATTCAAAGTATAGGATGGTTGAACAACATCGTCACGAATGCTCTTATTTCTTAGAATTTGCTTTTCAAAATAAGGGAGAATTGCCAGCGTTCCGGTTCCCTTACTTCAAAACTTCCAAATACTTATTATATATTTGCAAATTCTTAGAAAAGAAATTTGCGAAATGCACAGAACAAGAAGATATTCGGAGAAATGAGAAAACAGAATTTCTTTCCTTTATTATTCCACGTAAACGTAATGATATTTCTCTAAAAGTGTAAACATTACCAAAGGCAAGTTTCAAGTGACAAACATTTCAAACGCCATGTTTGATCTCTAAAAGCCCTTGAAAGAAAAGATTCTACGTCTTTGGTAAAAGCCAAAGCACAAAGAGATATTTTATATCTTGAAAGTACCAGGAAATATTTTGTATTCAATTTAATTACTTAAAATTCTCAGAGAATGTAAATCTTGAAAAAATGAATTTGTTCCAGGAAAAAACTTTTCTTTTGGCGATGTATTTCAATTCTATTGAGATTAAAATTAAAATATAAATTCTAACGGAAATCTTGCTTTATGTTTCAAACATTAATAAGGAAAAATGTTCCGTTTGTGTCTATGCATTCTTGTGAATGATTTTTATTATATATACTAAAATGAACTTTCTTTCTTTGTGATAATGATTAAAAAAATGGAGTTGGATTAATTCTGTCTCGAGTCTCGACTAGCATAAGAATCGGC
The DNA here is from genome assembly GCA_949715965.1 of Dysmachus trigonus. Taxonomy (NCBI): domain Eukaryota; kingdom Metazoa; phylum Arthropoda; class Insecta; order Diptera; family Asilidae; genus Dysmachus; species Dysmachus trigonus. The sequence goes on along the minus strand of OX454323.1, from coordinate 54,825,430 downwards.
TCTATCTTCCCCTCTTTAATGGACTTGCGAACTGTCGAACAGACAAAATGGTCTGAATTTAAAAAAGAGAAACAAGATTTTATCTCGTTGGAAATGGACTTTTTATCCAGTCGAAGTTGTGAACCAGAGCTATTACAAATTAGACAGCTTTAAGAAGCAATTTAGATAATGATGATGTTGGATTTATAGCAATGTACTCATTTTCTTCCCCTTTTTGTTTCATGTTTATGTCAGTCTACTGGATTTAAGATCAAAAATTCTCACTTTTGTGCTAAAAATATATATTTTTTATTACCCGAGTAAAAAAGATCAGTGTACTGACGACAAGAAAATTAACAAGAATTTTTGGGTTGTTTTATGACACTTGAACTTATTTTTCTAGTTTCAAACATTGGTCAGTTAGCACAGTGATATTTTTTCCTGTTAACGTATTCTGGTTCTTACACAGAGTGCTTTCTTGTTCAATTATATAATAAAAAGAAAATCTGGTAGACATTAATTTTTTGGCCAGAAATGAACGAAATATCTATCAATAAAATCACAGATATAAGTGAATCAATTCAACCAAATTATATGAAAGTTGGTTGGAGAGGTTATCTGATGTGGGTAGGTGAAGATAATATCACAACGTTGTATAGGGAGAAAATATTAAACATTTCCAATAAGTACATACATATATACATAGTCTTGCCATAAGTTCTGTCCCTGCTTTTAAAACACAGCTAAAACAAATGCTGGTAACTCTTGATCGTTCTTTTTTATGTAGTAGTTTAAGTATATCCCGAACTATTAAAAACAACTCATTTGGTTTTGATAAGTCGTGCAATGAACATGGACTGGGGTATCAAAGAAAACCGTACAGCAGTGATCGCATTACATAAGTGTAAAAAGTTGCCAGGAGAGATTTACGATCTACTAAAATTATTGAAAATTTCCAAGAAATTTGTTTATCGGACCATCCAACGGTACAATGAGATGTCGTCAGTAGATGACAGGCCAAGAAAGGGTCGCCCACGCAAAACGAGGACTCCAGCAGCCGTTAAAGCCGTAGCTGAAAGAATTCGGCGAAATCCTCTCCGGAAACAGAAAATAATGGCTAGAGAAATGAAAATTCCACCTAGGACCATGTCACGCATCATCAAAGACGACCTCAGACTTGGAGCTTACAGAAAATGAACAGGACAACGACTCACAGCATCTCTCCGTCAGATCAGAGCCATGAGAGCGAAGGAGTTGTTAAGGCGGCACGCTGATGGTGGATACAAAAATATCCTCTTTTCGGATGAAAAAATTTTCAAAGTCCAAGAAAAGTTTAACCGCCAAAATGACAAGGTTTATGCTCATTCGTCTCGAGAAGCGTCTGAGAAGATCCCTAGGGAGGAAAGAGGTCATCATCCAGCTTCCGTAATGGTTTGGTGGGGGGTGTCCTACGAAGGTGTCACAGAACTGCATTTCTGTGAACAAGGTGTAAAAACGCGTGCAGCCAACTACCAAACCGACATTTTGGATACGGTTATGAAGCCTTTAAGCGGAACTTTGTTCGCCGGGAAGCACTGGATATTTCAACAGGATTCAGCACCAGCACACAAGGCGAAGTCGACGCAACGCTGGTTACAGCTGAATTTACCGGATTTCATTGCTGTTGAGGATTGGCCCTCGGGAAGTCCAGATCTGAATCCATTGGACTACTGCCTGTGGAATGTGTTAGAGCAGAAGGCCTGCTCTAAACCACACCGAAACATCGAGACCTTGAAAGCCGATTTGATTAAAATGGCTGCCTCGATACCTTTGGAAGTGGTGCGTGCTGCGATAGATGTGTGGCCGGACCGTTTGAAGAGGTGCATCAAGGCCAAGGGTGGACATTTTGAATAATGTTTTTTTTTAATATTCTATAGATATTAAGAAATAAACCGTATAAATATTTCGAATTGTTATTGTTTTATTCAAAAGTTATTAGCATGTTTGCAAGGGACAGAACTTATGGCAGGACTATGTATATATCCTGTTGTCCCAAAATGTATTGCCGACATTTACAGTACATTCGCGTTTTAATATCAAAGTTCCTTGTAAAAGTTTCTAGTATATGTATACAAAAGTAAGTTCAAGAAACCTCTAAAGCGTGGGTAAAATGTTTAATTCGTTGATAGTGGCAAGGATGTTTGGGACAACCTGATTTATAATACAGTCAACCCTCCTATAACACGATTAATTCATACTGCGTAATATGGAATTGTGATACAAGACAAAGAAATATAAATCCGATTAATATGTACTGCGTTATATGGAAACAACGTTAAGTGAATCTCAGAAACAAATAAATTGTACATAAATCAGGACGATTTGTTTTGCAATACATATATAAAAATTTAAATCTCAAACCACCAGGTTATGCTGGATACGGTTAATAAATAATATTTTATAATACAAATGGCAATGAATATGTAATGTATATGTTGACATATTTGAATTAACAATCTTATGCTAAATTAAAAGAGACTAATTTATCGTTTGCTGATTTTTCAATATGCAATACAAAAATTTAATTCCTCATTAATTTCAACCGCAAAAATTTAGGGTTTTCTGTATTTCGATATTAATTTGCAAAGTACAATTTTGATTTATTAGCTGCAAAACGTCCCCTAGGACGCTAGGTTTCATTTGGCAATAATACTGCTGGTTAAAGTGGTATGCGTTAAATGTTTATTTGTCAAAATACTGCAATCAAAATTGGTACCCAACCAAGATTCCACAAAGCTTATTCAACTCATTAATTCATTATTTCAACGCGAAATTAATTGCATACTACAGGGTGGGCCATTTAAGATTTGGAATTTTAATCGGCTATAAAAAAAAACAAATGAATATTTTTTCAAAGTTATGAGTTTATTAGAAAGATTGAACCTTTCCATTTAGGAATGGAAGACAACATCATTCTAATGACTTCCACGGCTAGCCTTACAATACCCCATTCGATCAGTCCAATTTTCCAGTACATTTTCGATTGTTTGGGCCTCTATTTCGTCAATGGCAACTTCGATTTCACGTTTCAAGTCGTCAATCGTCTCTGGATGGTTAGCGTAACACTTGTCCTTAATGGCTCCCCACAAAAAAAAGTCTAACGGAGTCAAATCACAGCTTCGAGGTGGCCAATTGACATCAGCATTTCGGCTGATTATGCGATTTCCGAAAACAGTGCGCAAAAGATCGATTGTTACGTTGGCTGTGTGGCACGTTGCGCCGTCCTGTTGAAACCAAATGTCGTCTATGTCATACTCTTCAATTTTGGGAAACAAAAAATCGCTTAGCATGGCGCGGTAGCGATCGCCATTTACTGTAACGGCGCACATACACGTATTTGAACGATCTGGGCGGCCAAAAGTCAATAAATCTAAACACCAAATACTTTTAAATAAAGAGCTAGCTGCGATAAAAGACCCTTGCCTTGGGGGAACAAAAGCCAGCCCCTCCCGCCTGCCTCCCATGCATCTAGCCCCCGTAGCGTCAGTTGGAATTATTGTGTTACGTCGTAAACGTTAACTGTTCTAGGCGGCGCTCTTAAAAACCAAAACTGTGAACGTGGTGTTTTATGTCTCTGAGTTTTAAAGTGGTGGAAATAGTTATGGATTCTGAAAGTTCAGGTATGTAACTATTGTAATTTAATAAAAATGTTGTCATTAACTTGTTTGCACGTTAATTTTTGGAACGTCAAAAAAAGGTCTTTTTTTTGGAATTTTTTTTTTGTTAAAAAAAATATGTTTTAGTGTAATTTTCATATTATCCTGATAGATCCGGTAAAAAATTTAATAACACTGTAAAGTTTGTAGTTTCAGTCAATTAGAAATCAAAAAAGTTGTCCCGGATAAGCCCGGATAAGCTACATTTTGATGCTTTGAATATTGTAGGGAAAATAATATGAAAAATACATTTTCGGGTTTTTAATTTTAACGTAACTAGAAACGATGGAAATGCTTATGCCTGCGGAGCCCAACCCAGTGTGTTACTCCGGAAGTGAAGACGAAAATACTTTTGTAGACAACAATATATAAAATTTAATTTTGTGTTTGAAACTGTTTTCTTTGGAATTTTTTTTTTTCAATTGTTTTTTGTGTAAATACATATTTTAACGCAACAAACAAATGTGTTTCACTTAGTTACATAACTTAGCATTCAATAAAAACGAAAAATAATTATGACCGCCCAGATCGTTCAAATACCTGTAGGTATGTGGCGGCGTTTCCTTGCTCATTTTCGAAGAAGAATGGCCCAATAATGCCGCCAGACCAAAATCCGCACCAGACAGTCACTCGTTGTGGATGCATTGGTTTCTCCACGATGACGTGTGGATTTTCTGAGCCCCAGATACGACAATTTTGTTTATTGAAAAGAATGATTTTTCGGTAAAAATGCCCATCTTCGATCAAGCGGTCTTCGGCCCATTGAGCAAACCGAAAACGCATCGGATGGTCATGCGGCTTCAGCTCTTGCACTAATTGAACTTTGTACGCAATCATACCGAGATCTTTATGCAAATAAAGACTTGAAAAACAACGTATTATTAGTATTTAATACATATATTTTCTAAGAATACTTTAAGCGATTCCACATTCCTCAGAAAAGAAAAAACTTTGGCAATCTTTTAATGTTTTCGAGATATAGGCGTTTAAAATCTAAGTTCAAGGTATTTCATGAAAAACTGGCTTTTTCTTTAAAAAATTCATAACTTCTGTTGTGAATTTTCTAGAAATATTAAGGCGAAAAAAAAAAGTTACAAGTTTCTGCAAAAAAAAGTGATTCAGCCTTACTTTTTAAAGATGATTATATATGATAAACTGTTAAACAGTTGTATAAACAAATTGTTACTTAGGTTGTTTAGCATCTTTATTCTTGAATTTTTTTAAAGGAAACTACTATGTATATAATTATGTGTTTATATTGTTATTTCTGTTCTTTAGCAATCGTAACCAAAAATATATTTCAGCATAATAAAAGAAAATCGGAGGCTCCCTGACTCTTTGAATTCCCACTCAAACGATTTTTACGATTTCGGGACTTCAAATTCAAATTTATATTGATTGCTTCCTTTTTGACTAACATAGGAACAAGGTTAAGCTTTAACGTCAAAAATTAAAAAAGAGCGAAATTTCAAACATTTCTTTAAGCGTAATCCTGGGTCAGATGATAACGACATGTGTGCTTAAGCTGCATGCAATAATTTAAACTTGATTCGTAGAGTGAAATTTGAATTATCATGCAATACCAAGCTTTATAACTTTGTTGAATCAATGAATTTTGAAAAAAAAAAACGTTTTATACACATTATTAAGATTTTCTAAAAAAATCTAAAAAAAATTATTGTCTGAGGAAATATTTCACACTACGTACTAGCCTTTAAGCATCTATTAATTAACATGCTCAATCAGTTGTTATTTAAACGTTAATAAATTACATAACTGAAATTTCTTGTAAACTATTGATCTTATTTGATTTGGTTTAATAGCATATTTAATTTTGATTTAAAATTTTTTAACCACAACTATAGAAAATTTTAAAATTTATGAAAATAGCATAAAATTTCCATGTCTTTTATTCATCCTAACTATAAATCTTGATCTAAAAAATTAATGTTTTGACTCAAAGTGGGTACAAGTCTGATCATAAATTTTAATTCATTACAAAATTTACTGCTAAATCTGATTTGGATCATACATATAATCATCATAATTTTTTTTTAATTTTCTCTAAAATGAATACTTTATGAATTATGTACATTACATCAAACTTTCTGAATATTTTTATTTATTATTGCGAATTGACCTTTGGGTACCGGAGTTATGGAGTCTTTGAAGGAATTTGATGTTTAGAAAAAAGTCTGTTTGTTGGTATTGTATCTGTGTGTATGGTAGCAAATAACAAAAGCCAGGTTGGCATTTTCAATTAAATTTGAGCTCATTCAGCATATTTATGTTGCTCAACTAACTACAGTAAGTCCCCGATTTATGTCTTTTCATTGTGTGTCGTTTCGATATCCGTTTTCCGATGGTTTATTTCTCATTTTTGAATAACATCGCTCGTTTCGTTTTACGTCGTAAAATGAATGAAACGATCCGAATGGGGTCTCAAATCTTCAGCGAAAGTATAAATAAAAGCCTTCTCGTTTATAAAAAGATTTATAAACAAAAGCACCGGGCGTCACTAACTAAAAAAAAAAAATTCAAGGTGAAACCGGGTTCACCGATTGGAAAAATTTGACTTATTTATTTATTAATTTTATCTTTTTTCTAATGGATAGTAGTACTTTCTTGTATTCGTACAATCGCACAATTGCAAAGCTAAAATCAAAGTTTAAGTTACAGCTTCGAGAACAAGCATACGTGCGTCGTTTCTTAATCTAAAACTTTGTAAGTATCTGATTTTCTTAGACCTACTTTTTTTTCAAATTGTTGGGATAAATAGAGAGAAAAGTACTCGACCAATTGATACGGGGATTTTTAGGCGAACAACTATCAACAAATGAACGAAAGAATTTAAATAAGAATTTCAGCAATTTTTGCTTTTACACAAAGAAATCAAAATTTAGTGCAAAAGGTTACTTAGTTTTCGAAGTATCATTACTTTTAAATCTTTAAAAATATTTGTTTTTTGGTTCATTGATTATGTATGTACTATATAAAAAATCAAAATATATATTCTAGGAGAAAAATTAAAGATTCTAGAACTTCTGTTAATACACAACTTTGATGGCGGCGGGAGGGACATTATTATATCTTAAAACTATTATTCTATTAATAAAAAAAAATTATTTTTATATTTCAAATGAAGTGTAACACCCTTAAAGTTTCCGTAAAAATGGGTTTTATCCTGTGCTCAAAAAGATTGTTCCCTATATTTTTAGCAACATAAAGCAAATTTTCATTTTTGGGACTATTTTGGATATTTAACTAATTCTGATAATACAAACCGAGTATAATGAGTATTATATTTCGTAATCTAGAATAAGTATGCAAATTTTCAGCCAAATCGGAAAACCCTATCTGGGAACGACAGACGTGAGCGATGACCCATAACCTGTTTTTCCTTTTTTCGTTTTTAGTTACTAGAAAACTCTTTTTGTTATTTGTGCATAAACTCCCCGAATAATCTTTTGTAGTAGTGAGTATCAAGTAACGTAATGGCACCGAATACCGGCCATTTCAGGATTGACTACATTAATTTATTGTTATTGAATTAATAGGAACATTTATTTCAATTGTGTTAGTGGTTTCAATATGAGAAAACGATTCTGAACGATAATAAATTATTCCCGTTCGTTTATTTTGTCGTTGGTATATTTAAAATTAATTTTTAATAAAAAGCTTGCCATTGTTGGACTAGGACCCTAACTCCGGCCACTATCTCGTACTGATCCTAATACCGAGATTATTACATAACTAAAGAATATATGAGTCTAGAATAATTATCAAAATCATAATTAATTATTGAGATGATACAAAAACATTTCTCATTTTTCAAGTATCGCTTTTTAGGATTTCATCGATCTATTGAAGCAAAATCTAACCTTCGACCACATTAATAATTTTTTTTCGCTTAACAATAAATAATTTTATTATTTTTTTTTAACTAATTACAAGTACAGTAATTAATTTATATATTTTACTAGTAAAAATGAATTTATATTTAGTTTTCGCATAGATATTTATTAAATAACCAAGTGGCCGGATTTAGGTAGCCGGCCGGTATTCGGTGCCATTACATTACTCAAAATAAAATGCTTTACAGAAAGTGAGTCCTTAAAGAGTTTATTTTGGGTTGAAAAAATAGACTCTTTCATTTATGGTGGGAATTTCGTGTTCTCACCCCTTTATTACCTATTGTACGATTTTGTGTGCAAGTACTGAATTTTTAATTATAGTACAGTTCTCAAATATCATTAATGAAGTACAAAGCGCTTGCAAAGTTTAATTGGAGCTCTCTTAAATAAGAACTGGTCACTGTCAATAGAAGTATTACATCATGAGAACCACTGAGTGCATTGTTAAAAGTACTATTCCTGCTCCCAATTTGTTATGTTATATGCATAAATTCTTCAAGTGCCAAAGCACTTTAAGTCCAAAAAGAAGAATAGAAGACGATTGAGCGATACTATCTCTTCAAATATAGGATAAGTAACCTCATCGTTAAAAATGTGAACATCTGTAAATAAAAACATGTAATATAATCTAAGATACATATAACACACATATACCTTCATGAATGTGCCTTAAAAAAGGTGAAAAATTCTTTTTAAAAGCCTACTCCAGAATAATTTAGTTTTTCTCGGCATTATTTTAAATTATTAGATCTTTTATGAAAGGACAAACGCAAGTTTTTCACTTGTAAAACATTTCACACTTTAGAAAATACTTTGCATATATCTGCACTTATTCCTGGTGTCTAAGAAGACGGCCTAGATCAGGGAACAAAGTGTAGGACGCGAATGAAAAAACACTCGGGTTCTAATTTCTCATCGGAGGCATTAAAGAGTAATATTGATTTCAATAGATAATTAGGGTTATATATATATAATACACATTAAAAAATATCTAGAAACATCCACGCAATGAAACATTACATCATTGCGTGGATGTTTAAAAAAATCTCCCCTAATGTTTGTGTGTGTTATTTGAAAGAAAAAATAGAAATTATAAACTGGCAATTTTTATTTCTCAACACATGTTTTTCTAGAATTTAGTACTCAAGCATTTTAGCACAAAATGAGCAATAAATTCTAGAAAAATATGTGAATTTAAGTGTTCAAATTGAATACTTTTTGAGTGTCAAAATTAAGTACTCAACTAATAGTAAATTAAAATCAATTTTCAAATCAAATGAGTTAGGATGCAACAGAGTGCTGATAGAGTCCTAAACTGATCATTTGGGTCTTTTGTAATGTAATAGAATTTATTATCGTTTTATCTTTATTTTTTCCAAATTACACACCCAAGCAGATGTATACAAAATCATGATTTGGATGTACGTACATATGTATGTACATATTTATCAATGCCGAAAAAAACGTAAATCGAGGACTTCCTGAACTGCTGAAACATTCTTTATGAGTTTATTAATCATAAACTTGGGATTTTCAGAACTGATCAGTTCAAATGTTTAAAAGTTTACTAACAAGGAAACGTTCTCAGGTGTGTCTCACCGATTTTGATGAAATTGAAATATCTTATAGAGTAACAAAAAATAAGAAACATGTATTTTTTTTTTATCTGCGGATACGCACATTTAGGGGATATTTTTATTTATTGTTTTTTTTTTTTTTTTTTTTTTTTTGTAAAAATTGGTGTATTTTTCAAAAGCTTGTCTGCCGTGTTGGATCCGCCATTTTGAATCTTTTTAAATTAACATCAGATTCGTAATCAGCGACTCCAAAAACCCCTTAATACTGGTTTTTACGAAAAAACTGATGTCTGAAAGAATATACATCATTAACGTATTAGTGCTAGGGGTTGTTTACCCCTTGAGGAGCTTTTTTTACGAAAACCCAAAAACAGGTCAACTTTATTTTTCTTTGTATGTAAAAAAAATATTTTTCAATGATTTTTAACTATAACTGTTATTTTTGTGACGCAAAAATATAAAAAAAAGACCGTTTTTCTGCAATAAAAAGTATGGGTTGCAACCCCCGGGAACCGTATTACTTACAAAAGGTTAGTGTATTAATAAGACATCATTCCCATTTTGTTTCATTCGAAAAAATTCATTAGAACTTGATATATTTAGGAACAACTGTTTTTGGGGGTAAACTTTAGGGGTGATTTTTACGCCCTAAATGTGCGTATCCGCAGATAAAACAAAAATACGTGAACGTTTCCTTGTAAAACCTTTTTATAAGTCAGAATGTTAGCGTTTGCTTCAATGGCCTAACTTTGCTCAGACAGTATTTTTTTTTTTAATTTTTGGTGTTTAAATGCATATTCAGATATAAAAGTTGAGTGAGGATAAGCCCCCAAAACAAATGACGAGAAAAAGAGGATTTCGACATTGACGAATTTGATTATTTTAACAAACGGCGAGTGTCGTCAGCAAGTGTGCTACTGGAGCGAAGGAAGGTCTCCTTTTCCCTTGAAAACGTCATTATCCGGGGGAGGATTCTAGCATAGGAAAATCGTTACATAAAAAAAGAAAAAAAAGAACTAGAGCAGACGTGGTAGATGGAGGAAAACAAATTTTCTCTACGTAACCTCGGCCACAGCTGGCTCCAGGAAATTTATTGAATTTATTCAAGTCCCTTCACTTTGTGAGAAAGTATCTCAAATTGAGATAGTCGGCCGCAAAAGAACAACTTTAAAAACGTAGGCGAATTCGAGCGCGATGCGAATTTTGTTTGCGCGAGTGAGATGAACTCGTAACGAAACTCACTCGAGCACGACACCGCGCCAAAATATCTCGATGGGACTCATAAATTGGGGGCTGCTGGTTGAGAACTGAGAATTGAATTTTCCTAGAAATCAAGTTTGATATTTGAAGGGGGATGATGATGAAGCTTGTGGACCATTCAAGCGGGGCCACAAATCCCTTCGTCGTTCTCCTTCCCTGCCTTGCCCTGCCTGCCCTAGGAGCCCCACTGAAGGAGCTAATGTTCCACGGCGAAGTACATTGCAACGAGTACGACGGTAAGTTCGTACATATTTCCATTAGAGCGTCGTAATTAAATATGCTTTACTCTTACCTCATCCTTCGGGACTAATGTAACCTTCTTAAGGGGGGTGTTCACGACGACGGTCTCCCTCTTCGAGGAGGTGGATGTCTTCATGCTCTTCCCCTTCTGGATTTCGACCATTGCAAGAGATTTTTGTTTTCTTTTTTTATGTAGTAGAGAACAACTCCCGTCCCGGGCTGGACGATCAGTTCTTGGGTCGGGCAGAGGGTGAAGGGCGGTTGCCAGCGGCGGAGTTCCTCTTGAAAGTTTTATAGTATACTTCGGTTGCGTCCAAGCGACAATAGCTTATAACGGATGCGCCACTAGAAGAGTCCTTTGTCAGCTGTCATAATCTTAAAACTGTTCCACTTTGTTGTGCCACCTGAATGGGGCTACATTGGCGATATTATTCGCACGGGAGTCGCCAGTTCGGGAGGAAGGAAACTGCGTCGCCCCTTTTGTGCAGTCCGTGGCATTTAATCAATAAAAAAGCATTTATCTGATGGCACGGGTGTCACGGCACTCCCGGGATTCCGATTCACTGGGGCCAACCCAACCACTGCTGGGCCTCCCGACTGTTTTTCGATGCAATTTGGGCGGACTGGGGCTCGGACTTGGACGACTTGATACGACGCGACGGGCTCCGCTCTAAAAAAGTATTTCTAACATATGCTCGACGGATGGATTGGATGCTGTAATTTGCATTATTTGCTGGCGCGAATAAAATCCACGTACAAAAAAAAATAATTTTATATACGACTTTGCTGCGGTCTATAAAAATTTACTCGTGTAAAAATACGCGATGCGCTCGAAAAAAAACCAGTGCTCCTCCGCAGGGTCGAGGAGCCAATCTGGGATCACAAAGCGTTTTTATTATTATTGTATTATTTTTTACTTTATCCTGGTGCTCCAGGGAGCAATGCACACAACGGCGGGACGTCACGGTATACCCTCTACTAGCGACCAACTTGGAAGCTCGAACGCCACTAAAATAAGCAAGCGAAAGTTTATTACCCTTGGCAATCGGCGGCGGCAAAGGGAGCGTTCCGCCTGGAGAGTGGAGAGTGGAAGGGCAGCGATTCGGCAATTCTCCAAACCTCGTTACAAAAGCGCTAATTGCACCTGGACAACTGTAGCACCTGAGGTGGTGGGCCAGAATCGTTACAAAGCTTTTTAACGGGACTTTACCCGATACCGCTGAAAACTTTTGAACGGAACTTTTTAAGAGCTTTAGTGAAACAGCTTCCGCTCGGGATGAATTGAAAGTTGCAGGAAAGCGCAATTAAACTTTCTTTTAGCACTTTCTTGGTGAGGTTGTTGGTTGAGGTACATTACCGCTACGAAATTTGAGCACCATCATGTCGGCTTAACTCAATACCTGCGGGAAGGGTATTAATACCTTTTAAGGGGACGCGGTAGTCTAGAATTTTCAAAAAATCGATTTGTTTTTTTTTTTTTTTTATATTTCAAAAATATAGTGTTTCAAGAATCTACTGTCAAATTTTTGTAAGGATATTGACAGTATTTCAGGTTCTATAGCTCATCAGGTAGCGAACGGTTGGCCTGCTCTCATACTTAAAACTTTAAACTCAAACTATTTTTTTTTTGCAAGGTGTTGTGGAAAAAACAAAAACTATTCAGCCGAATCATCTGAAATTTGAGCACCATCATGTCGGCTTAACTCAATATCTGCGGGAAGGGTATTAATACCTTTTAAGGGGACGCGGTAGTCTAGAATTTTCAAAAAATCGATTTGTTTTTTTTTTTCGATATTTCAAAAATATAGTGTTTCAAGAATCTACTGTCAAATTTTTGTAAGGATATTGACAGTATTTCAGGTTCTATAGCTCATCAGGTAGCGAACGGTTGGCCTGCTCTCATACTTAAAACTTTAAACTCAAACTATGTATTTTTTTTTTGCAAGGTGTTGTGGAAAAAACAAAAACTATTCAGCCGAATCATCTGAAATTTTGATATTAAATTAAACAATTACAATTTGTTACATTCTTGAAAGAATTCCCCTTTGAAATCCTAAAAGTTATCAATTTTGACCAAAATCTTAGCTTTAGTTTTGAAAATATTTTACGTTTTTAAAAAAAGAGATTTTTCCAAACTGCACTGATATCCGCCCGCTAGGCGTGTGAGTGCAGCTCGATCTGTGACCCGCAGATAGGGTGTTAACTTGAGTTTGATGTTTCTGTCAAAAACCGAGCGAATCAGAAAAAAGAACATTCCAGTTCAAAAAGAATATACTAACAAGGAGATGGTACGACCGTGGGGTCGGGGATTTGTCCGAATTTTTTTGTGGTGAAAGAGGACCCCTAGCACCTCACGTGGTTAAAGCAGTAGAACGCACTACACGGAAAATTCCGAGAAAAGTCGATTCAAAGTTTTTTTTTTTATCCTAAAAATTATTAAAAACAACCCACAAGATCAAGAAATAATAAAAATTGTGAACATGAATCCTACTATAACTATGAAAAATCTTTTAAATGGTGATAATTCATGCAAGAAAAACCCAATCACTCGCATACATGTTATGAGAAGATCAAAAGAACATAATATAAAAACATATGTGATTTAAAAAACCATACATATCTGAGAAAAAAACAAAAAGGAACGACCAAAATTTGCCCTGGAATACTGTAATAAACCTATAGAGTTTTGGAGTAACATTTTGTGGACTGACGAGTCTGCTTTTCTCTTAATGGTTCGTATGGTAAACATTTTTATCGCTGTACCTCAGAAAAGAGGAAGAAGAAGATGATAACTGAACCTACAACTCATTCTGATGGCGGTAAATTAATAAGATATGAGGATACATGTCATATAATGGACCTTTAGGGACCTTTAGTAAGATTACCGGACAAGGTCAAACAGACCCACTATTTACAAATTTTGATGACGTTGCATTAGTTGCTGGACAAAGATTGATACACAATAATTTTATCCTCCAGCATGACAATGCACAGGGCGTATGATTAAATCTTACTTATCAGGAATAGAACAAAGTGTTCTCCAATGGCTAGTTCGAAGCCCAGATTTGAATGTCATTGAGAACTTATGGCATCAAGTGAAATAAGGAATTCCTCATAAGATAGGAAAATCAACAGAAGAAACGTGGGAAGATATAAAAACTGCTTGCTGCCAGATTTCGAATGAAAAACTAAGAAATTGAGCAGATTCAATGCCTAAAAAACTACAGCACTTTATTCATGCTAGAGGAGGTAATATCTTATGAGTTAATACCTATTAAATATAAAAAGTATAAAACAATAAATTTTCCTACTCTTTTCCAGAAAGAAGTGGAGAAATACAAAGAGCACAAATAATCATGAACAGAAAGCGGGGAGCACAAATAATCTTGAACATGGTATTCTATCGTATTTCTTGAATGTGGAATAATTTTTGTATATTATGTAACTTAACAAGTAAGAGAACAATAATAAAAAATTTCATAGAAATTGATTTGTTTCTGTAAAAGTTATAGTACATTTTATTTTGTCTTCAGAATGAAAACAATGCGCTGCACAAATAATCTTAAACAGCACTGTACATTGAAAGAAACATTGAAATTCATTCGTTTCGCTTATACTGCCCAAGTTAAAAATGGCATGTTAGTTAATAATTTTTTTTCTAATGTGTTCCAACCTAATAAAAGCAAATACAGTCAAGTCTCCTATAACGCGGTGTTTTTATAGCGCGATTCCCATATAACGCGGCGTGAAAAGTACGACAAGTTCTCCTATAACGCGGTCTCTTTATAACGCGTTTTTGATACAAGAACATTCTAACAACTCAAATGGCTTGAAAAATTTATCTATGGCAACACTTATTCGATATGTTAAATTTTTGTATGTACATAGTTAATATTTGTGGTGTATTACCCTATTTGTCAATTCTAGTTAATAGGGAATTTCCCTAAAAATGAACTAAAAATAAAGCGTTGCCCTCTTTTAATTAATTCTAAGATTGTCTTTAAATGTGTTAAATGTGTTCTGAGGTTCCATATAACGCGGTACGAATCATTTAATTTGCATTAATTCTGAGTTTCTTATAACGCGGTTTCCATAGAACGCGATTGCGGTTTCCATATAACGCGGTATAAATTATTTTGATTTATCTTATTTTAATGTTTCTCAAAACGCGGTTTCCATAGAACGCATATCCTGATTTGAATTTATTTGAAGTCTCTCATAGCTCAGATATCAGCAGGAAAAACTACTAGAGACACGAAAAGTTGTCGACAATTTGTCAAGTAGGAGAAAATTGTTTTATTTGTGATATTTTAAGAAAAAAGTAAAATAGCTTTAAACCTTCAAACCTTTTTAAAAACATAACTGCTTTTTGCCCTTTCTTTCGAGGTATCACTCAAGCAGATGTTTCGCTAATTCTTAGATTTGGGGTATAAATACCAAATTGAAGAAGCGCGCCGAACAAAGGCCGCCATCCACAAGTGACTTTAATTTTAACTTCTAATGTCAATTAAAACAAAAAGTTTGTTAAAACCATTTATTGTTTATGTTCAAAATGTGAACCCCGATTAACATGCTTTGAACCAACAATTATTTATGTTGTAAAAAAAAAAAAAATCTTATAAAAAGTATATTTTGTCCTTCCAGTATTAAACAACTGTGCAGTTTTGATTTTTTTCATTAATTTATTATACCTGTAAGAAATCATCGATCAAATCGGGATCATTATTCACAAATGTGCCCGAACTAATATGACTACATTTTAGAATAACGGCAGCAATTAAACCCCTTAACACGTTCATGGTCTCTAAGAATTTGAGTGAGCAACAAAAATACATAGCTGACTTTTTTAAAAATTAATTGTGATATCAGAAATTTGACTAGAAACATTTTGTAAGAGTAGTCAGAATATAAAATTTTAATAGTTACATATACATATATGTACAATAAATTCTATAGCATCCACGATGATACAGTTCGAATTTTTCAACCAGGATGACGTGAATACTATAGCATTCATATGTTCAATTCCATGGAAAGTGTTTAAAATTCACTTTACAACATGCCATCTGACAGAAATGTTAAGTACAGAAATAAACCGCAAATGAAATTATTAGAAAAGTTAGACATTACATTGAAGTACATATTAGTTTGAAATAATTAACGCTATAAAGAATTGACTGCCGATAATGCGGCTTTTGAATTTGGATGCTATAGCATTCACGTCATTAAATAGAAACATTTTTAATCATGCAGCAACATATCAATATTTGTTTTTCTATACACTGAGAAAAATAGCGCATGGTAAAATCAAACAGGCGCATTTAGATCGTTGTACATTTAATAATACGATATTTTATTTGTAACAAGTATGGAACGGAATGAGTCATTCAACAAAGTTAAATTTTAATGCTACAACAATTATTAATTCAACAAGGTGTTTTTTATAGATCTTCGTAAATCAATCCGGCAAAATGTTATTTTAAATACTTTCCTTCACATAGTTCAAGTATGTGTACGGCTATACATTTCCAGCTTTATGTACCCAAATAAGAATTTTCGTTTAGTTAAAATGCACTTTTTTAAAACAAAAGGCGGGTTTTTCTAATGACGAATATCAACTATAAAGGTTAAAAGTGTTTACATACTTATAAACGAGCCTTTTTATCATTATTCTGCGATGTGCTTGACAGAACTTATGGTACATTCAGGTGCAGATCTCGCGTCAAAGACAAACAATTACCAACTCTAAAAAAGGAGAAGGAGTGATTTTATAGGGGAGGGCCTCGAAAAAAACGTTGATCAGAGTATTTCATGGAATCAATTGGTATGTATTGGAACCATCGTTCGAGGGTACCTTGTATAAAATGATTAGGAAAGTTTTTTTTTAGTTGAATATTACGAAAACTACTAAATTTGTTATTTTGGTATACAAAGATATACACAAGTTTAACAGTATTTCGTTATTAATGTAATCATATCCAGGCGCGGATCAAGAAGGGGGGGGGGGGGGGGGGTCACGGGGGTCATGACCCCCCCCAAAACAGCCCGAATTTCAAAAAATAGAGCTGAAACAATATTTTGCAAACCGAAAAACAAAAAAAAACGAACGAACAAAACTAGGTTTTGCAAACTTAAAAACCTGAAACTAACCAAACGACCAAAATTAACTTACTTTTTTGCACTCTGAAAAACTGGAATCAAAAAATGACTAAATCAACAAAATTGACTAATTTTCTTAAACAAGACTGACTTTTTTATTATTTTTTCTATATTTGGATTTTAGCTATACTTCATATAAGTACTATCTATTTCATATACTGTTTACAATCTGTTTACAAGTTCCAACTATAAAAGCATCATTTATAGAACAAAATCCAATCTTCTATTTTGTTTCGCAAATCTGTTAATGATTTTTTAGTTATAAGAGTACATTTTTTATATAAAAAAATTATAATTTTATATAAACAATAAATTTATATATGAATGTAATGAATTTTCAAGTAAAACAAATTGGACGGGTTTTTGCATAAGGTTATTCAGGCTTTGTTTTTTATTCACTGAAGAAATTTGGCTTCCATTGTTTATTTGGTTATTCTTGTTATTTTTGTTATTTTTGATTTTTTTCTATCCCGTGACCCCCTCCGGAAAAAAATTCTAGATCCGCGCCTGATCATATCATGCATTCAAATCAAAGAAGGAATATTTTGAAGTTAATACAAAGTCGTAAATAGTTCAATCAAAAGCTTTACATAGTTAATTTTACTACGAAATGTATTGTAATCCCAATACTTTTGATTATTCCAAAGTTTAATGCGAAACGTAGTTAAATTAATAATATTTGGCTTTGGCGCGAAATCATATTAAAATTATTGATTTAATGTTGTACAAGGTTTTTTCATTCAGTGTAACAATAAGTCAGTTTTAGGTAAGTAGGTTGGATACTATTTTAAGAGATATAATTTTTGAAGCAGAATATTACATTCTCAATAAATATAAATACAACAATTCAAATGTCGAACTTAACGTATATGAAGAAAAATATTAAGTTTAGCGCACATGTAAAAATTCTCAGATGTTTTATCGACTAGAAAAAATAAAATGCTTATTAAAAATGCATAGAAATTTAATATGATCAAAATTAATGCCTTTCAGTCATCGCTAGCGCTGCACAGATTAGAGCTTAAATCTCATCACTCCTCCATTAATTTCCTTAAAAGCTTTTGAAAATAAAAATAATTAAAATAGGACGTATAAAGGGACTATGGGAAGATTTATGACTTTTTTATTTAAATATTTAATGTACTGTAAATCTGTTATTATATCTTTAGGTCTGTTAATCTATTTAAAGTGATGGCTACGACTTTTGTTATTGTGAGGTAATTTGAAAGAAAAACTTCCAAACTCTTATAAAAAGTCAGCATATTTTAAAACAACGTAAATAAATCATTGAAATTATTTCCTTTTGCTTAAACATCTTCTCTAGCAATTAAAAGTAATACCTTTCTCCATCTATTTAACCCTCGAGGGACTTGAGGAAAATTTGCGAGCATCCGCATGAGAGGGAATTTTCTACCTTAATAAAGTTTGGCAACTAAAAATTACCTGCACTAGTTTTTGCTCCCAGAGTCCCAGGTTCCCAACTAGAGGAACTTTTACGATATTTTCCCATTTTTTATTGCGATTTTAAAGAGAAAAGGAATCTACTTTAGTTCCTCTCCTTAATTACGATGCCAGTTAATTCGATTGGCCGGTTATTTGTTTTTAATTTTAGTTTTTGTTTACCTTGTTTGATGAGTTTGATTCATTAAGGCCCTTCAATTTTCCTTTTAAAAATTAAATATTAATTTTGGGTAGGGTACTTTATTTTCTGAGGAAGTTATTTACCAACGGGCGTTTTCTTGCACACAGCAGCAGGAGCGGTTGATTTTCAGGACAATGTTCCTTCGTTAAAGAAATTTTAATTTAAGGAGGAGAGAGAAAATTATATGCCGAAGGAAAATTAACAGCAAGTTCGTGTAGAGGGCTGAAAATGGTCTGCTGTCTTTATAACCCCATTAATTAGACCACTTTAACGCTAGCTATTCAACTTTTTAATTAATTTAACGACCATAATTCTTGATCTCGCCGCTTATCCCTGCTATTGTCCGAGTCGGAATCTCATGGCCATTGTAAAAATTCTTTAAAGAGTTTATGAATTGTTTATTGCTCTTTTTCGTCCTCAGCATTTAGAGGAGTTCGCAATTTTATTAAAATTCTATAACAGAATTGGACCTTCAGAAAATTAATATCTTCATAATGCAAAAAGAGTATCTAGACGTGTCAACGTTGGAAAGAAATGAGTTTGCGTTCATTTCAGTGTTATCTTTTTGAAATTTTACCGAGTTTAGGATTCAGAGAATTTTAGGTAATTGCATTATGTAACATGCACAAAAAAGCAAAAAAGCAGCAGGAAATTTTACGTTCAAGTGCGACCTTGACCACTTTAAAAATTTGACCTCTGAAGATCATATCATAGAAATATCAAATTACGGGATTTGCAGAATAAGTCGTCAGGAGTGGGTTTTCGGCAAAAATGTTCCAAACAGAAGTTGTAGAATTATTCCCTGGCTATCTGATGGTGATCTTATATTTGACCTTGGCCTTGACCTTCAAGGTAAAGTTCGTTTTTCAAGTGGAAACGCATACTTTTGTCGCCGGAAATGAAAAGGGAGGAACAATTTTCATTCGGGTGTGACCTTGAACGGCCTCCCCCTTTGGTCCTAAGGGTAATCCACATGGCCAAATTACAACAACTCGGGTATCCTTACTTTTCACTCCCGGCAACAAAAGTACGCATTTCCACTTGAATAAACGGGCTTGACTTTAAATAACCTTGAAGGTCAAGGTCAAACCTAAGGTCACCATCAGATAGCCAAGGAACAATCCTACATCATCTGTTTGGAACATTTTTGCCGAAAACCCACTCCTGACGACTTATTCTGCAAATCCCGTAATGACCGTTCTCTGATATGACCTTCAGAGGTTAAATTTTTAAAGTGGTCAAGGTCATACTTGAACACAAGATGTCTTGCTCTTTTAGTTTCCGGGGTCAAAAGTAGGGGCTGCAATTTAAAAAAGTCGACTTGACCTTGAAATGACTTTGAAGACCAGGTCAAGTTCAAATCTAAGGTCACCGGTTAATTGCCAGAGAAAAATACTACAACTTTTGTCCAAGATATTTTTCGAGTTATTCTACCGTCCCCCGGTAGTTAATTGACACGCTGCCTGTATGCAATTTTTGATTTTTAACACGAACCTTGGTTTTCTTTCAGAAAACCTAAAAAACAAATATGGAAACTTAATTTTTGGTATCTTGATTCATGCTACTTATATATTTATTACTATATTCGGTTAGAGTGCAAGAATTTCTGTATTTCAACAAGATAGGTAAAAATTATGACTTTTTTTTTGACAAAAGGGTAGTTTTCATGTTTAATGAGAGGTAAATCACTTTTTACAAAACAACACAAATGTAATTATTTTTTGCGTTGAGACGAAAATTATAAGCTTTTTAAATTATTTTATGTATTCGATTTTAACATTAGATAAATTGCCTAGTTTTTTATTAAATTTGAAAATTACGTGAGCACATTTTTAGAGTTTTTCCACGTTAAAAAAATAAATTACAAGAATAATAGAAAGGAATTTTTGTAAGGTATTGAATTTAGATTGAGTCATTTCGCCGAGCATTCTTCTTTCTTTCTTTTCCATTTTTTGTAAAATTGAACACATTCAAACCATTATACAATAAAAAACAAATTCTTCAAACATCACTGAGTTACTTCAAATTAACAAAAGAATTATGAGTATGTAAGCGAGTAAATATAAAAGCAATGTTTTATTTATTGTCCTCTTTCTTGTAAATGAAAACTTTAATTCTGTGCTTTTTCATTGCAAAATTTGAATGGTACAATGACTTTTCTGTTTGTAGTTAAATTATGAATGTACTAAATTATTGGTCGAATAATGGAGTATGTTTTAAAATATAATATCATTACATGACCGAGTTGTTCATCTTTCAAAACTAGATTCCTTAAATTATGAGATGTTTAAAGTAAGTTGCTTTAATATACTTTTAAATGAGAGTATTTTATGCAAACTAGGCATTTTCGCACTCTGGTTGTGAAGGTTTATGTTTTTAAATTTAATTACCTATTTAAAGACTACATTTTTTTTTTAACTTTTTAGTGCGCTACTCATAAAAGCGTGTTTTTTAGTTTTTTAAATACTAATTTATTTTTCAAACGAATTTGAACGAGAAAAAATAAATATAAATTCGATATACTTTTAAGTCTTTTTCCCACATTTGTTCAGTGCACCTTGCAAGTTTAGTTTTGACCAGGAGTATATTTCTGCATGAATTGATTGTCAATATTCATATACTACGCGCACATTTGTTTCAGTTTATAGTTTACTAACATAGGTTTTATTCGACCTATTCGTAGCTTTTTCTACGATTTAATTTAAAAACTAATTGTATTATAGAATACGTCGAATTTCTCTTATTTTTCGGGTTGTTATTTTCATCTGGGAGAGTTTTTGGAGAGTAGGATTGTTCGAAACTATTGAATAGATCTTTCTACTTATGAGGTCAATCTGCATTTTTATCACATAATACGTAAATATTAAAGTATATTATAATACATACATATTAAAGTATATTATACTCCATTACTCTGAGAAACATTTTCTTCCAAATAAACATAAAATAAATATATTCTAATGGATAAAAATACCCAATTTATTTGAAACTTTATATAGCCAGTGCTACTTTACCCCAACAAGTTTGACACCAAAAACATCAAATCGGAGATATTGCGACACAAAGAAATATGCATGCATTAAATGTTAACATATTCTCATTCATCTTGTGAAGTTGAGTACAAACTTACTCCTAGTCGGGTAAATTAAGTTTAACATTTTTATGGAAATTCCTTTCCGAGACAAATTGCGCTAGAAATTACTTTCGTGTAATAATACATGTTACCATAAGTGAAATTGATTGTGAGTTACAGGCATTAAATTTAAATTGCACACATTCGTTCAGATCCAATATCCAAGAAGTTTCAGTAAGATTAGCTACTGGTATAAGATCCATCTTCCTCAGCTCTAAAGAGAAGATACAACTTAAACTTGCTTCAACTTCCCAAAATTCAAAGTTTCTTAAAATTTTGATCCGGAGACAATCGCTTCCGAAACTTATTTTCCGGCAATTTGAGTTGACATACTAGCGCCTGGGAGTTCAGAGTTTAGAGTTTCAGCTTCGGGCTTCTAATGTGCATGAATTAATCGTTTAAAAAGCCAACCGAGGCAATTTAACTCGCCTAAACCTCTTTTTGCCAAAGTGTTATAATTCCCTCGGTTATATGGTTCCAGGCAGCCCCACCGAGACATGGTCCTCCACTCCACTGGCCCCTGGGTACCCCCCACCAGAGGAGTGCAAAACGAAGAGTTTTAGGCAAGTGCTGTCCCTCGGAGCACTTTGGAACTGAGCCGCCTCTGTACGAGCTAATTAAGATTGAAGTGTAATTTGCAGGATAATTAGATTAAAGAAATTTTCTGGAAGCTTTGACAAAATGAAATGCGAGAAGGCGATTTCATTTCCCATTATTTAAACGAGATTAGAATTCAATAGTGAGCTGAGGCTGGGTGAGCTCAAACTTCAAACAAAGTTGTTGGACAAGTAACTGTGGTTGTCTGTCCTGTTTCATCAACAGGACGCCAATCTCCAATTAATTGAGATAATAACGATTATGGCAAGTGGAAGCACTGCCATTGGCTCCTACCAGCAGGAAATTAGCATTTTGATTGCGAATTAATGTCAATCGGGGACCGACACTCATCATTCCAATTTTCTTTTGAGTGAATAAATTTGTCATCGTGGTCACGCTCTGTGAGAAAATTTACTCTGAAAATCGAAGAAACTCGGTAAATAAACGAAGATTTTTATAGATTTCTACAGACAATATATAGATTGTGAATATTTGGGTAAATGTATGTATAAATATGAGTTTTAAAGATACATTGAAATGCTGTTACAGATATTATATTCAGTTTTCAAGTCCTTAAAGCAAAATGAGCGGGAAAAATTTCAGTATGTGTATTTCTCTCATCTCTACGTACAATACGATACAAGAAAACGCAATTTTTGCTGAAAAAAAGAAAATTACATTCTCAATGTGGCTTAACCCTTTGACCGCATTCGACGTATCAGAACGTCATGCGGTGGTGTGGCCAAAGTCGCACATGTCGTTCTGATACGTCGTTGAAAATGAGACAATATTTAACACTTTGTTGACCGGCCACGAGTTAACTCTTGTTTGCAAATCGCAGCGAAACTAGATATTTTGTGAATGTTATACAGCCTAACATACCAAGAAAAATAATTAAAATGTATAGACAATTACTAACTTTAATTTAATTACATGATGCATTAATTAAGTTAATTATGTTTTGTTATCTTTATTGACAGCAAAGTCCAATTATGAAAAAATAGGCAGTAGTTTGCATAAAATTAGCGATCAATGTGTTAACATGTTCGTTCTTTTAATATTAATATATCATGAAATAAATGAATTCTTGCATAAAATATGCTATTCTTACAAATTAATCTATACCCCAAAAAATTAAATGTACTCCAAATGCAAAAAATTATTCGAATAAATGTGCACCCAAAGGGTTAACTCTGACAACTTCACCATGCTTACCTAAAGCTTTTAATATTTTCCTTTAGCATTCTTAAATTTGTTTTTTGTACACGATTAACAGGTGTTTCTATCCAAATTTGAATTTATATATGTAGTATCATATTTTTATACGAAAATTAAAGAACTAAAGAATATTTTTATACGAAAAAAAAGGAACGGCAAAAATATTATATGAAAGTTTTTGATAAAAAGATTCTTTAAATACCTATATTAATTTTTTATAACTTTTAAAACACTTAGGAAACCTTATTATTCACCTTATATTGTTCATGGCTTATTTGGGTAAATATTATATATGCGCACTTTTCGTAATTGTTTCACGACTATTACGACAACGACAAAAAATACCGATAATTATTTATCAAAATGGCCGCCATACAAATTAGAAAATAAATTCCGATCAAGCTAAAATTTGATATATAGGCAATACATACAATCCCGATGAAAATGCAATATTATAAAAAAGAAAAAATGACGGATTTCAACATACATACATAAAACATGCAGTCCCGATAACAATGCAATATCATAAAATAAAAAAACAAAATGGCGGACTTCAAAATGGCCGCCCAACAAATTAGAAAAAAATTCCGATCAAGCTTAAATTTGATTCATAGGTAATAGATAAAATCCCGAAGAAATTGCAATACCTACTATAAAACAAAAAAAAAAAAAAAAATGACGGACTCCAAAATGGTCGTCTCACGGATTAGAGGGAATAAACTTAAAACTAGAAAATAAAAAAAAGGTAGATACATTTTTACGTTAAATAAAATAATAAAATAAAATAAATAAAAACGGTGGGGGGGAGGGGGGTGGATAATCAAATAAGAACGACTTGTCCAGAAAAATGTGTTTCTAAACCCACCAAATGAAATATTTCAAATACGCCCTACGTTTTAATTTTAGTCTGTTAAAGGTTATCGAGCTGACGTAGCAACGCAAAGTGCTCCTGGCATCCGACACGAGAACACATGTGTTCTAATTATTTTCTAGTTTTTGGTACAGATGACGATTTAAAATAAAACCGTTAAACTTTTTTAAGTTTTTTTTATTATGTTATAACCTATCACCTAAAAACGATTTTTCAATCATAACCAATTGTTTTTTTTTTTTTTCTAACTTCACATTTATTTTCTTATTAATCAAACAAAAGTTCATATCTTAAATACAATACCACTAATGACTTAGAAGTTATTACAAAGTTAGAGAAGAAACAACATTAAAAACTTTTTTTTAAATGCTTAACACTTTTTCAAGCATTTACAGCCGTATATCCGCAATGTCACGTCATATGTTGACTTCCATTGCGACGATCGGAGCTAGTTTATCAGCATAGATCATAGACAATATGATAGGAGATACCGTGTATAATTCGTTTATGTGTGTAGATCATTTTCCCGAAAAAATTTCGGTTAATTTTTCAAGTAATGTCAAATCGCACCACGGCATAGGTATCGTGTGACAGTAGGCGTATTTGCTTTGAATTTAGTGCCCCATTTTTATCTTGATGAAAATATCCGCCTATACTGGACGCACAACTGCAAAAGATAGGACTACCACTACATCATGAAATTGCTTCAACTAAACCGACTTATGTCCCATCCTATTCTCTATGATCTAAAGACCAGGCACTTCACATATCCCACAAAATGTAGTCACACAAATTCATTTCTTGAAATAAGATTTTCGCCAAATTGTCTTTCAAATCACCAGTGGTTAACATCAATGTGCAGAAGTTTTAGGAACTAAAAGTTGGGGATTTTTGCTCTGTACCGCTCTGTGGGTGATTATTCGATCCATAAAATTCACGAATTGTCCTATAAGTTTTTATAACTGAGGCCTGTTTTTGGAAATAAATGTCCACGATTTGAAATCATTGCCACGGAGATGATTTGTTAGACCTTTCCGAATAAAAATGACATTGACACTTGCAACAAATGACAGCTCATTTGACAGTTATCTCTATCGGAAATTCGGAGCATCTTAAAAAAACACTCTTTATAATTCTCCAAAGAATGTAATCCTAAAAATGCATTTAAAACATCAGATAAAAACTGTAATAACGTTGATGTGTTTTTCATGTTAAATTAATGCATTTTAACCATAAAAAAATGTAAGAAATTAAAGTGCCCTGAAGAGAGCCTGAATCCTTATCGATATATAAAAATACCACTAATCTATAGCACTTACAAAGCGTCTTCAGGAATAAGATTTTCATGAGCGTGCGCAAGCAGTGATTCTATTATATGAAGTAACCGACTTATGGAAAAAAGTGAATTTCACGGAATATTTCGGAAAGTATTATATTATATATTATAAAGCCGACCGTATTTTAATATAATAACTAAATGTTCATACTTTTATTTGAGCTACTAAGCAAGCCCCTACTAGTTATTTTTTTAATTAATTATCCAGATGGCCAAAATACGGTATTTTCTGCTTTTCAAACCAATTTTTTCAAAACCTTTACGTGATTTTTTTTTTTCGAATTCATGATCTACGGAAAAAATCCTATAGAAATGATGTAAGACCTGTTCTATGGGGAAACTGGTGTTGACCAGATTTATTATTCGGACCTATTGTGATTGTCGAAAAACAGTCGATAAACGATGCTTATCGATTATCGTTCATCGATTGTGAAGTTTGGTATTGTGAATGTCAATTGTGATTGCTAAGTGTCGATTTGACAGACGCTTGTTATCGATGGTGTTTTATATGAACGACGACTGACGGTCACAAACGCTTACACAATACCAAACAAAATTTTATCGTTTCGAACGACAGCAGTCGGATGGTCATCCAATCGACAATCGCAATAGAGTTGATTGTAATTATTTTTTCGGTTTACCAGAACGCTTTATGAATGACTACAATCAAACCATTACTTACATGTTGTCTTTTCCATCGAAGTTCGGAAAAATCTCTTTTAACATAAGAATACATTTTTATTCTGGATAGATTTCGCTGTTATTATTAAAGCAGAGCAACTATTGTGGATCAATAGGTTGTATGTAGATTTAATTTTGTAATATACTATTATGTGTAATATAATATATGTATATACGTGTCTACTTTAGAATGAGATCAATTTTAAATGGATTTTAAACTCTTGTTTAACCATGAATAATATTTAAGTTTAAAACATTATTATACATTAGATATAGGTAATAGAACCACATTATCACAATACATTTTTAACATTAATCTTAAATTCCTTGTGTAAATGTTTACATTATATATTAGAGCACAATCTTCAAGCATTAAGTGATTAAGAGGTAACACGAACACAAAGAAAAATGGTATGTCTCAAACTCACAAAATTTTCAATATTTTTAATATAAAAAAATGTGTGTGGTGTGTAGCACGCGTATCAAATTCTCCTTACAGTTTGATATAAGACCGGGAAAAAAATGTATGTCAACGAGCCTGTGCTCTTATCTCACGACTAAAATAATGACGCCTAGCAATTTGCTTAAAAGAAATTTAATGACATCACGTCTGTCGTAAGTTCTTTACAAGCATACAAAGCTTTTTTCAACACCTGTGGTGGAGAAACAGGTGTGATGTTGGCTTTTATGTTATTCAGAGCGACACATGTCTAATATCAACATAAAAGGTGTAAAAGTGAAAGAATTCTGTGCGTGTACAAACATCTCCCAGAGTTAGTGCAATTCAACTGATTCACGGCTAGCAACATAATCGGCTCGTTTTAAAAGTAAGTCGAAACGGTGACGCAAGGAACACGTGCCAAAAACATTCATTTACCTGCTTTTGTCAGCTAAAGTAAATCGAAAACCCATTAATTAAGGGATAATCGAATATGCATGGTGCCAGTAGAATAATTTGTATCAAAGTATGGCATCCTGATTGAATGCTTATATTGCCCCTTCTCTATGTCTTTTGTAATGCTAAAAATCTTCCTTTCAATTTTTATCTCTTGTTTCATTGACTAATGACAATACTCAGGTAATTTGTCTTCTGCAAAAGAACTTTATCCCTTGGGCTCAATATCTTACTCCAGATTGACAATTCCTTGATTTTTCCTAATTTTTTTTGTCTTACCCTCAAGTTCAAGATTGATAATAATTTTTGCATGCACGAAAAGGTTTTTTCTACTCTACTTTTATCATAAATGGAAAAGGATATTTATTTTTTATGTGGGAGGAAAAAAACAAACGATATTTTTATCCTTACATAAATTAGCATGCGATGAAATTTCCTCCATTTAATGATCATTGATTTATTTCCCCGAATCGTAAAATGATATGAATAATTGAATTCTGATCTGATTTAATCTGTGAGGAGTTCTCATTTCATAAAATATACAGAGATATGATGAAAGGTTTCCTTACGTGGAATTTGTTGCATTTAAAATGTAAAATGGTCTTATTCCTCGAGAGTAATTCAGTAGAAATGGGCCAAGGATATAAGAAGAAAAAACAGATTACATTTACATAGATAAGCTTTAATGGAATCTGTTATAAACTGGGTGAGATTATGATTAAATCTAAAATTTTAACTTACGTTATATGCACTTGCTTCATAAAAGGATGATATGTAACCAATCTCTTTTCTTGGAAAAAATGAAAGGCTATGGATTTATCCTAACTTGGGTATCATCTCATTTAACAGACAGTAAAGTGTATAGTATGTTGTATTTGCTGTCTATTCATGTGTTGACTTTGTTGCCATGTCCGGTGTTCAATAGGGGTCTGTCTATTCTCGGTCAACTGAGATTTATCTTTTTTATAAACGACTTGACTATAAAAATAACATCTGACTGTCTTTTATATGTTGACGACCTCTAAATCTTCAGAGTGATCTATAACAGGGAAAACTTAAGCCCGATTTGGTTGCTCTAGAGGATTGGTGTGCCGTAAACTGTTTGTTATTAAATTTCGATAAATGATTTAAAATGTGTTTTACTTAAAAAAATTTCCTACACAGTGAGATAACTTTATTGCCTCGCTGGCGCTGTCGGATGTCTCCGAAATTAAAAACTTGCTTATAACATTCGGTAGCAAACTTAGTTTTGATACATTGGGGAAATTTCAAAAAATGTCTTATAGGTATAGTAGACTGACCGGTTTTATTCCGCGTTCTATTCCTACATTCATTCATAATGTGTCAGTACCAAGGCTACTATTTGTGACCATTGTTCGTTTTATTACCTTCAAACCAAAGTTGATACGGTCGAATGTGTGCAGAGCAAAAGCACTAGAAGCCTCTTTTACAAGTAAAACAGGCCTTACACTACTTATTCTGCTAGACTATTGTTTCTCAACTTATCTCCTCTGGTTGACAGGAGGCCTTATCTTGATGAATGCGTTCTTTATCTCACATACTCGTACAACTTACAAAGAAAAAGTTTTATTAGTAATTAGTCAACTTTCATTCCAATGTAATTTATAAATATACCTATAGCGTTTGCACGTAGACAGTTAACAAGTCGAAAAGAGAATTAAACATTAACTTAATTTTGGATTTGCATATTGATTTAACCCAAAGGCAATTCAATCAGACACATTTGTAAATAAGTTCAAACCCACCATGTATACATCCAAATGAGTTTAACCCAACTACATACATATTGTTTCATTTTTCAAAATTGGGTTACAGACAACTAGCAATAACATATCATGGTCCAGTCTCCTAACGAGAAGTTATAGTCTTTTTCTGTTAAAATAGAGACAAAAATTCCCTTCCTTTCTTCCTATACAAAAAACGAACTCATGAATCCAACACCATTAATCCAATTCTTGGAGAAATCATGAAATTCGTGCTCTTGCTACTCCAGCTGGTGATTTTTAGCAATCAGCTCACGAATAAAATAGGTACATCTTTGTAAAAGTCCTTTAATATTCACATCACGGACCAATCAAGTAATTTTATACATTTGCACCCAAGAGCTCATAGAAAATGGATTTGCTGTACAAATGCAAGATATACGCGACCGGGGTCTGGCAATGCAATAATCCATCAACCCTTTTGCAACCGTGCATATAAATATGTATATTGCAGTATATGTTCGCTTTGCAACTAGTCTGCTTCCCTGGGAAGGTGCGAATTTGCATTGTATGTTGCTGTTTAATCAGCGAATGCAGTTTGCTTACAAAATAACGAATAGAAAACTTGGCATCTGGCCAATGTTTGTGTTTAAAACAAACATACACAACGGGGAAGATGGAATTCATTTTACTAATTGAGATTTACAAGTCAAATTACGCTAATTAGTATGACGCATATCCATACCATATCTTGTAATTGGAAAATATTTACCTATCTAGTCTGTAAATCAACTTGTGGGAGGTGGTTAAATATGTGGCAACAATATATTTTATACGCAGCATATTTAATATACATATGTTAAAGTACTATATAGAGATTTTAAGAAAAATTGATAAATTTAAAAGAAGAATTTGATGCAAATTAGGTAAAAATTAAAGTATATATATCCTACACTCTAAAAACTGCAAGTAAATTCATTTTAAACTTAAGAACAAATTTAGCATCATCGTAAAAATACGCACTGTAGGTGTACTTCAGTGAAATTGTCCAAGGAGTCTGTCTATTACATTATCTATTATAAATTTTCAAACATTTTTTTTTTTTTTGCTTAACAAATTAATCTCAAGTGTTACGATTGTTATTTATTCCTATATAAATATTTGTATCTAAATTACTTAAAAAATGTATTACACTTAGATCGGTTGTAGACATTTACTCCAGAATAGTCATTAGGCATAAACAAAAATATTATGTTACATTAACTTCTCGAAATGAAGATATTCGACATGGAAAGTAACAACTTTTAATCTACATATATGACATATTAATTTCTGTATTTTGTATTGTCTAATGAAAAATGAGCAAGTGTTAGACTTTGTTATCTATTAAGCGTCTTCTGTAAGAACTGCTTTTCGCTCCACGTTCGCCAACCTCTCTAACTTAAACCTCAACAAAGATTATATGCAATGTATTTATTTAAAAACACTTAATAAAATAGGGGGATATCTTCCTAAAATCGATGCCATAATGAAAGTCAAATTAAAGAACATATTCGGAAAATTCATTAATTTTTCTAATGAGTGCAATACAGAAGCATAACTTAACCATGATAAATTGCTGAGTAAAAGCATTTTAAACTTGTTGTTTTGGCATTCCAAATCAAATGCACGTCGATACAACATAAAAATATGGCGTATCGTATCAGATATTTCTCGAGACGATAAATCTGGTGCTAGATTTTATATAGGAGTAAAACTGGAAGTGGTGATAATCGATAGTTACTGAATATAAGCATCCCTTATTTCTACCCCCTCAATCTCTAAGTTGAAATAAACAATAATAGGTTTAACTGTTGCAACTACATAGGATAAGCTTTTTATAGTAAAAAATATAACATGTATTATATCAGGAATGGATTTATCGATCTAATTAGTTTAGCCTAGCCGATCACTTTAATTGATTTTATAGGAAGAAATGGCAACCTTATGCAAAGAATTTTTATTGGAGTTCAAAGATAGGAGATATTCAAAGTACAATAGCCATTTTGGCTTATAAAATTGTTAACTAGGTAATTAACTCCAATTAAATAAGTGATTTTGAGAAAGTTGCTATCTTATATCCTTAATAATTAAATATCATTTCTACATACTTCTATTTATTGTATTATAGTTTTAGTTATATTATAAAACTTGCATTCTATCTATAAAAACCAAAACGCATCTTTTATAAATTACTAACAGAAGTTAACAATATCCAAAAATCAACGATTACCTCAACATCTTCAGTATCACAGTCTTATTTTAAACTATTTGAACTAAATAAACAACAAATTAGTAAAATAATAATTACTCAAAGAACAAATGATAAAATTAATAAACTATAAACTATTTCTTTGAACAATCTGATTAACCTTAGAGAAAATCATCAATCTAAAGTACATACACTAGCGAGGCAACTGCTGTGAATGGCCACACAATCGGTTCAGGATTATCTGCTGCACTTTAATCTGATTGATAACAATTGTTCATATATATGAAACTAAGTTTATACATCGTATTTTCATAACCTAGAACACACGTGTTATCCTACAATTAACGTACACTAGATTTATTCAATAAACAATATCATATAAAAATGAAAATGAATTATTTCACATGAACAGACAAGATTCCATAATCAGTGCCGGTTCTAGCACTACCAGCGCCCTGGGCGAGATTTCTACGGCGCCCCCTATCTGCCATTGAAACAGTAGGTAATGGGTCAGTTACCTACTTGAAACGCATACGAAAAAAAGGCAAGGGATATAATGAAATAACCATTTATTAAAAAAACTAATAAAATTTCTTTTCCTTTCTATCGACAAACTCTTTTATTAAGACATCAAGGTCTATGTTTTCCGCAATTTCATTTTCGATTGACAAAATTGCTAAGTTTGTCAATCTAGATTGAGATATTGTGGATCGCAAATAGGTTTTTATCAGCTAAAGCTTAGAAAAACTCCTTTCCCCACTAGCCACAGTTACAAGTATAGTGATCAATATTCGCAATGTTATCCATTCACGTGGATACAGACAGCTCTTGTAAGTTGCGATCTTTGATAAAATTTAAAATAAAGACAGGATTAACCACATTCTGATCAGGCAAAAAAGATTTTAGACTTATGAGTTCATCGCACAATATACAACCATCTATACCTGATTTAGAGGCTACAGTTAATTTCAATTGGAGATCACTACAGAGTTTGAGAAGGTCTAGTTTTTCCGGAATCTTTTTTATATTGTACAAAAAAGACCAAGATTCCCAGTATTCATTTAACTGTTCAAATTTTTCATTGAGTGAATTTATGGTAGTGTCCAAAAGACAATTGAAAAATTCAACTTCAAATTTCTTTTCTGGAGAAGTTATAGGCTCATCGCGAGCAGTTTCACCAGCTTGGCGTTTAACACGTCGAATTCTTGTCGTCGTTCTAAACATAGGTTCAATTCCAACTCCTTCGCAGTTAACCCATTAATGGGCGATTTCCTTCCAAATTCGTATACAGGGGTTTTTTTTTTTCAAAAACCAAAGCAAAAAAAATATTTCAAAACCATGGTTTGAGGAAGTTTAGACATTCGGACGGCGATTTCTGGTGGTTATATAATCATTTAATATCAGCAACTTCAAGATAATCGACTTTAAAAAGAAAAATGACCAAAAAAATCAGCACTTTTTTTTTAAAAAACACAAAAAATAATAGGGTTTTTGAAGCTTTTAGACAAAAAAAATAACGGATTCTGAAAGAACATCCCCAAAAACCTCCTGTATACGAATTTGGAAGAAAATCGCCCAAATTTGCTATTCGAATCGTGCAATTGAACTTGCGTGCACAAAACCTCGTTTTCCTTATTAATGGGTTTATATGGCGCTTTTGAAGCCTGTTTTTCTATATTCTTCCA
The DNA here is from genome assembly GCA_949715965.1 of Dysmachus trigonus. Taxonomy (NCBI): domain Eukaryota; kingdom Metazoa; phylum Arthropoda; class Insecta; order Diptera; family Asilidae; genus Dysmachus; species Dysmachus trigonus. The sequence goes on along the minus strand of OX454323.1, from coordinate 54,792,573 downwards.
AGAAAGCGCAGCATTTTTTCAACATTTCTGTGCATTTACCGAGATCCATGTCTATTGATTGTAGAGATTTACTAATGCCATTTATTTGAAAAAGTATATCATACCAAACAACCAATGAAACCGAACACTGCATTCCATTCTAGTGTTGCCGTCATAACGATTTTGTAACTAGATTTAGGGAATTTACTAATAAGTAGGACTCGCTCAATGAACAAGCGGATATAAAGGGAGGCCTGCGGCGCCCCTTCAAATCTGGCGCCCTGGGCGGTCGCCCAACCGCGCCCTACCCTAACGCCGCTACTGTCCATAATGACTACACTGAGAGAAAATTCTAATAATTTTTACGATTTTTTCAAAGAAAAATTACGGTGCTCTCCCGTAAACTGGACTTAAGTGACAGGCATAGGTAAAAGTACTATGTGCACAAGATAAAATTACGCTGTGGCACCGTAAAATTTCCGTCTACGAAAAAAAAAAGCACCGTTGGGTAAATTTTGATGTAGATATTTTAATGCATTAGAAAGTAGGATAAGATATTAACTACAAATATTTATATTGTAAAGAAATTCCAAACGAAAATATAATAAAGCATATAAACCCTCTCTGTGCGACTGCACTCCGATTTGAAGATTCCATGAAATACATGTTTAGCAGTAACAATAAAAATTTCATACTTACAGACTTTCCGTAAGCGAGCAAATTTAGTATGAACAACACCCGTAAGCCGTACCAATTTCCGAAAAAATCCGATCGTACACCCGATGTACTTCGGCTTCTAAATTCAGTAGAAAATTACGTTGTGGCACCGTAAAAATTCCTTTATGAACTAGTACAATTTCATGAAGACTAAGTAAATTTTCCTTGAATCAACAGGAAATTTTTCTTAGCATAAAAATTTACTGTGCTGTACAGTAAAAGTTCCTATGACGTTTCGGAAAAATTCTTGGATGAATAGTAAAAAATACTATGTCAACGGTATTTTATCTGTTATTCCCCCGTAAATTTTCTAGTTACTTGTCACTTAAGTCCGGATTACAGGGGATAGCACCGTAATTTTTATTAGAATTTTCTCTCAGTGTAGGATTGAAAATAAAATTGTTTTACTAGAATATTAAAAACTTACCTTTATTTTGTCTATTGACACCACGAACAAGTTAATTTGAAATAAAAAAGATCTGTGCCGAGCAACGGTTGCGGCCACACTGGGATAACTAGTTACCCCATGCCAAGAAAACGAACGCTCAAAGCGCCGCCACGCGTTTTTTCGGCTTCCTATGCAATGGAGTCACATCTCACACTTGTCTACTACCGGCAGATGTCGTTACTTGTATCAATTTCAAAGGTTTTAGACCTCTAATCTCACTTTTTCTGAGCCTGGTGTAACTAGTTACCCCGTGTGGCTGGTAAGGGTTGAAGAAACTCTATATACATCAATTTAAGAGCTTCTTAAAAAAAAAGCTATGCTTCGCTCCATTCAAAAATTGTCGTTCTATTTTGGTACGCATGTTCAAAGAAATAGTAATTATGGTCTGACAAAGAATGTGTTTGATAACTAACAAGGAAACGTTCTCAGGTGTGTCTCACCGATTTTGACGAAATTTAAATATGTTATAGAGTATCGAAAAATAAGAGACACGTATTTTTTTTTATCTGCGGATACGCACATTTAGGGTGTACTTTTACTTATTTTTTTTTTTTTTTAATTGGTGTATTTTTCAAAAGTGTATCCGCCATGTTGGATCCGCCATTTTGAATTTTTTAAATTTAACATCAGATTCCTAATCAGCGACTCCAAAAATCCATTAATTCTGGTTTTCACGAAAAAACTGATGTCTGAAAGAATATACATCATTTACGTATTAGTGCTAGGGGTTGCTTACCCCCTTCCGGACAAATACTGATTTTTATTCATTTATGTGTAGAATTCTTGATGCCAATAAATAGAAAATTACACGAAATTTGTATAAAGTTTATAATCAGAGCACAACGGTGCGAATAGAATACAAAAATAATAAGTAACATACTTTATATGTGGGTCAATATTTGATAATTGGCCAAAACAGGTCCCCATAACTATTTTGTAATTTTAATGTAATATTTAAACTTAATAGTATTTTCATAATGTAGTACAATACTTTGTTTACATATCCAAACACTTTGGTGAGTATATGTTTGGTTTTCATATAGTAAAAATAAACAAAAAGTGCTAGATGTCATATTTCCTGTCGGTGGAATTTTCCTTTTTGGTGACATTTTTTAATAATAACATGGAGAATTAAAAATAAATTATAAAAGCTTGATTATATTTACATTGTATGCACATTAATCTAAAACTGTTCAATATTTTATTTCAGATAATATGATATTAAACTAAAAAAAAATCATAAAAAATCTAAGCGAATGGTCACGGCGTCATTAGGCTGCCGAAATTTAAATTTGAATTTACCGCGTTTTATAATGTCGCGGACAACGAATGAGCGCATTCTAAATGGACGCGGTGTCCATGTTTGTGATTGGTGAGAAGAAAGACGCGGTGTCGGCCGTTGCTTCGGCGTTGCAAACTGATTATGGCATGTGCGTGCGTATAGTTGATACACTTTGTCATTTACCTGTGAGGCAATTAGGAGGTGAATCGTAAGTAAATTATTCTGCTTTTTGTAATAAACTTTCACGAATTAAGATATAATTCGTATCACCTGATGATTTTGCTGTTATATTAGTTATTAGAATGTATGAGAAATATAATGTGCATTTTTGTCATTTTCCTGTGGTCATTTTCCTGTTATTTCTTGACAGGAAAATGACTCCGTGGCAGGAAAATGACAACACAAGGTAAGTAATGTTATTAATTTATTGTAATTTTGTTCCAGTGTGCAATAATTATGGCTCCAAAAAAAAACCCGAGAAGAAGTGTTAGAAAGAAAGCGAGAATTGGAGAAAATGAGATACCAACGAAGAGTGATATAATTTTGTTTTCTGTTATACTGATTATTATTCTTGGATTAATAATGAATATAATAATTACTAATAATGGATTATTTTCATTTTCTTGATGTTTCAATCATTTTCCTGCTGTCCTGTCATCAATCTGTCGGTCCATTTCATTATCCTGCCACGTATAATTGCAAATATTGCTCAAAAATCCCTAAAATCGAATAAAGTGTATCGATTTGATAGTTATTATATAGATTCAACTTGGCTCTATTACTTAGACATCAATTATGTATAAAATAAGACAAAAAATATATTTTTTTTTTGTAGTCGTTTTCGACCGATTATCAAATATTAACTCATGTACTTATATTTTATTTTCTCAAGTTAATAATTTCATGAATATGTTTTCTCTTTAACGAGTGTTTCTTCAAATTGAACGTGTAGACTTTTCGACTCATTGATCGATATAATCTCGTTTAATTAAAATGGCGATAAATGAAATTAATACTTGATTGCAAACTCGCCTTTTGAAATTAAATTCCCCTTAGTTTTATTACCAAAAAAGCTTGTACTCGCACTGAAAAATGTTCTTCACGATTTTTCAGTTCCTGTTCCCTTGGGCATATCACAGGTTTTGCAGAGCGCTGATTTATGGGATGTAAAGGACTCGGATATAAGCTAGAGAAAATTGCTTCCTGTGACCTGTGCTGAATTCGTTTTTATGTATTTTAGGATATTCAGGCTCTGTTCGGATTGAAATGTCATATACAAATGCACGTCTATCTGCTGAGTGGATGAGAGAGACACAGGAACGTGCCCAGATTGTTAAAAGAATCCTCCTATCTTTTGGATGCTGTGATCACCCATATCCGAATTATATATATGTCGACAAACAGTAGAAAAAATCCAAATCTATACACAATTATTTATTATTCGTGTGAAAGAGTCCCAGAATCCATTGTCCCACTAGAGATTTTACGTGGGATCCCTGCTTGACATTTCAAATGAATCATTTACATAATGGAATTTTATAAAAATAATATAAAAAAAGCGGATCTTCTGCATTTTAATTTGTAAAACACTTTCTCGTTTATTTGTGAAGAACTTATTAAGTGAAGAACATTTCTGGCATTCTTTCAGATTTTTATTGCTACTATTTCTGGGGGGATATCGATTTTTAGTGCCTTTTTTTACAAATGTTATTCAAGAAAGTTTTTGATTTATGAATGTATGGCATACTTTTAGAAATGGGCATTTAATTAGTTTTCATTCGATACCCCACATAATGGGGTTGGACACAAAAAAACGTTGGTGACCCTAGAACCCTAAAACGTTCAAAAAATGCATTTTTTTTTTTAGTTTTGAAAAATTCTGTGTTCTTTCCTGAATCGTTTTAGCTATCTCTTGCGGCGAAATTTGAAAAGCCCGCGTTGCTACAGGCGATACCGTGCGCAGCTGCACGCTCCCCAGCACTTCTCGTTGCCTTTAACTTTAACTTAAATGTCGTTTTTCTCAAAATCCGAAAAACTTCAGATTTTGGTACAAGCTGTGTTAGCTTTGCCTCTATAACCTAAGTGGAGCAAATCAGGCATTTTTTACATTTAGCCACATATATAAAGAGTACTAATGTGCAATCTGATTTTTTTCGGATTATTTGTTTGGCTGTTATGGCGCAAACCATGAGCTGCTGTTCCTAAGTAATGAGTCCCAGTAGCAGACCCGCCCTGAACCAACCATTCAATAAAAAAAAAATGTTTTTTTCTCAAAATGTTAAAGACCAGATAATAAAAGGATTATTATGTTAAACTCTAAATGTTTTGTATTTTCTTGTCCCTGAAAAAAACGTTCAATTCAAGGGCCTCTAGAGTGGGGTACCCCCTTAAGAGTTTCTGTAAGCCTTTCGTGACTAAAAACTATCAAGTTTACATTAAAGTAATCCTGGATATTTTCATAGTCTCCTATTTCAATATATTTTGTCAACATATTAGAATGAAACGAATTCTCTTTCAATATAAAGTTAAGACAATGCTATACGTTTTCCTTATTAACCCATTAATGAGCAAAACGAGGATTTTGTGCACGCAAGTTCAATTGTTCGATTCGAATAGAAAATTGCTGCGATTTTCTTCCAAATTCGTATAAAAGGGTTTTTTGGGGATGCTCTTTCAGAATCTGGTATTTGTTTTGCATAAAAGCTTCAAACACCCTATTATTTTTTGGGTTTTTTAAAAGAAAGTCCTGCTTTTTTTGGTTATTTTTCTTTTCAAAGTCGATTATCTTGTCGTTTCTACTATATGTATAACCACCAAAAATCGCAGTCCGAATGTCTAAACTTTGTCAAACCATGGTTTTGAAAGTTTGTTTTTGCTTTGGTTTTTGCAAAATGGCCACTTTGTACAGCAAAGTAATAAAATTCATTTTTTTACACGAAAAGGAACAACTTTACAAAAAAAAAAAAAAAAATTACAGAAGAGAAAATGCTTCAAATTAGCTAAAAACTACATGTAAATTTTTCAGAATTTTTTGGACTACTATACTTTTGGTTTTTTGTATTTGGCCAATTTTTGAAAATTCCAAAAATGTCCAGAAAAACAAGACAAAAAGGGCTTATAATTAGCCAAAAAATACGTGCGCACGTTTTCAGAATTTTTGGATATTTCAAAAATTGGCCAAATCCAAAAAACCAAAAGGAGTCCAAAAAATTCTGAAAAAATTTACATGTATGTATTTTTTGGTTAATGTGAAGCATTTTCTGTTCTAAAATTTTTTTTGCAAAATGGAATTTTTCGTGTAAAAAACGTTTTTTATTACATTGCTGTACAAAGTGGCCATTTTGCAAAAACCAAAGCGAAAACAAAACTTTCAAAACCATGGTTCGTGAAAGTGTAGACATTCGGACCGCGATTTCTGGTGGTTATATGATCATTGAATAGCAGCAACGACAAGATAATCGACTTTGAAAAGAAAAATGACCAAAAAAAATCAATACTTTTTCGAAAAAACCCACAAAATTATAAGGGGGTTTTTTAAGCTTTTATGCAAAACAAATGCCAGATTCTGGAAAAGCATCCCCAAAAACCTCTTATATACGAATTTGGAAGAAAATCGCCCCAATTTCTATTCGAATCGAACAATTGAACTTACGTGCACAAAATCTTCGTTTTGCGCATTAATGGCTTAAAAGCAATAAGAACAACATGTTTATTTTATTAAGCAGAATGAACTGTTTATTGTACTTTATTAAAATAAAGGAATTGAAAAATGGATGAAAAGTAGATGATGTATAGAAATATTACCAATATAACGACGAGTAACATTCTTTTCGGGATCTGTTCAATATTTCTGTTAGTCGCCTACAGGGCCGTAGCCAGCGGGGGGGGTCAGGGGGTTAGAACCCCCCCCCCGAAATTTTGAAAGTTAACTAGAAATTTACATGATTTTGTAAGAACAGAACAAGGGTTGAACAGTCAGATGTGTAATACTTCCGCTCTTCTTTTTTCTTTGACAATGATAAAATATGTTAAATACATGTTTGTATGTTAGGCAAATTATTTTTTATTCCAATTTTGTATTATTATTATTTTTAATGAAAATATGTGCAACTGCTCGACATATTCAATTGCATTCAGCCGTGTTGAGTTTTATTTACATTTTTAATATTGTAATATTTACTTCTATAAAAGTATATTCTTATATATACAAAAGGTAATAATTGTAAATTTCTTCACTTTCAAATACAATATAAAAATTAGTATAATTTCTATATCGATGAAACATTTTAAAATTAATCAGTGATGTTTTTCTCATACCACAAAGGTAGGTAGTATTTACCTACTCAAGGGTCTTTTAAAAAAAACGCTGTTTCCATCAAAATAATTGATGTATAAAAAAAATGCTCTCGGAATGAAAAATAGAATACTTCAGATACCTCATCGCAAAATTCATTAACAAAAGGTAACAAAATAATAGGTCCTCTCCACTAGGCAATTAATATTGGCGCCTTTACTCAATTTGAAAGTAGTGGAATATTATAAATAGTACATTTTAGATGCGACCAACAAACATCTTTAGCACTGATAACTGAGGAAGTTCAAACATATTTTTTAAAATATTTCTTACTCTTTCTTTCGTTACGAAAAGTCGAAAATTAGGTATTCTTTTGTGAAGTCATTTTTTTTACGTTTGATATCTTTTTCGAAAAATTAAGTCTTTTAAAAAATTAGAACTTTTATTTTGTATTCTTTTAAGGGGTTACACCACCATGAAATTTTCAAAAAATTGTTTTTTTTGCTAAATAAATTGTTTGTACTTTTAACAATATTTTAAGCGTTGAAACATTCCAAAATTCAAATTATTACCGAAGTTATAGTAATTATTAGAAGTGAGCGCGTCAGGGAGCCCACCCAAAACTCAGGTAGAGTTCGGACCGTTATCAATCTATCTATCTTTAACCTTTAGAGGACCGGAAAGCCGATATATCGGCTTTGGAGGAAAATCAATAATTTTTTGTCATAAACAAACGCCCTGGATGATTTTGGGGTTTTTCTTTCACGTTTTTCTCGAAATTACTTTTTTCAAACTGGTGTACACGATATTTCAAAATCTACTGAACCGATTTGACTGAAATTTGCACCACTTATTTTTTATAATATAACCTAAAGGATTGACGAAGGATTTTTTCGATTGGGTTCCGTATTCAAAAGTTATATATTTTTTAAACTTAAAATTTTGATGGAAATTCGAGTTTTTTTTAAGAAAAGCTGTCATTTCTCCAAAAAAAACTATTTTTAATTTTTTTTTAATAATTCATATTTTTAATGGCCGAGCAAAAAAAAAAGTTTATTTTTATACCTATTTTTTCGAGCGTCAAAGTGGTGTAACACCTTAACAAGAGTAACATAGTATAGATATGTTTAAAAATATTTAATTAAATATATATTGAAGATGTAAAAATTAAACTTTATTTTAAATTAATATTTTAACGCTATTTAAAGAAAATTAAAATTTTGTTCAAACCCCCCCCCCCCCCCCCACCCCTTCTTTCACTTTTTGTTTTGAAAACCCCCCCCGAAAAAAAATCCTGGCTACGGCCCTGGTCGCCTATTTCTTTTTCTCCAAATTTACAATTATTTAACATTTTTCTTCATAGAAAGATAATTTGCGGATTTTATTTGTGGCATTACAGGCAGACTATTTAAGCGAAGGGCATACAATATGCTGCTAAATTCTCTGCAACAAACTAATCAAAATTTTACTGCCAATGTTGTTAGTAAAGATAATTAAAATACATAAATTTCAGAGACTATCTCTTTTCTTTACCTTATTTATGTGTTGCTTTTCGAAATGTGATACACAGTATGGCTACCATTCCTTACCAAATTAATTACCCGAAAATATCTCTATCAGATAAACATTTATGTCCCTTACGAACCCAAAAGATACCATGAACGGAGCCACGAAGGCTCTGGGCCTGCTTTTAATTAAACGTCATTCGACATAATAGAGAAATTTGGGACTTGGCATTTTGCACATTTACGCACATAATTTTCTCCACGGAAGGCAGTCATGTGAGCATAAGACAAAAGATGACAGCCACAATAGTTCCCGAGGCGAGGAGAACAGAACTGGCCCTATGTACCTACTATATACTTATGTTGATTGCTCAGACGTGTGAAACTGAAACATATCTGTCAGAGACACAAAAAGTATTTCGCTGAGAACGTGATGCTATTATTTTGAAAGAGAGCAACGCGCCAAGTTAAGACGTTATAAAGTTCCAGTGATGCCATCATTCATATCATTAAATAACTGAAGCTTCGCGCTGCAAATTGAGGTTGCTTTGTGTGCATTGGTGCAGAGAAAAATAAGCTTTTATCATTTTATATGGGTTGCCTATTACGTGCTCGTTTTACACTGATTATGATATATATCTTCAGTATATGGAGAGTTAAAGGGGTTGAGAACGCTTTTATATTATAGACCATCATGATAACCATTACTTTTGAGCATTAATGTTGAGATTCAATGCTGCTTTAATAAGGGTTATAAAATCAGATTATATAGTCGTCGTATTTTGCATTTCATTAGTGTGTTGCTTTTATGTTACTAAAGATATAACGAAATTACGTAATTCGAATCTCATTTTCTGTTAATTGACGGGTTCCATAAATCTAGTGTTAAAACCACTTCAATATTTCATTTAAAAGAAGAATTTGAAATTCGAGAAATTACAAAAGTTATCGATGTTTTAAAAACCGATGTGGAAATGAATTGCAGGGCGGCAATTTAAAATTTCATTTATTCACTTTGCATAACTGAAGACATTTGAAAGGGTTTAGCTTAACTTTAATGCCTACCATCTATCACCAGTAAGAAAAGGACCTTTTTTTTGGAGTTTTATAAGAATTCCTTTATAATAAGATTAAGGTACCTGTACGAGAATGTCTTAAGATGTTTTTCAGCGGCAATCAATCATAAGAAAAATTAGGGAACGAGTTCCAAGGCTATCAATTTGTCGGCTCCTTTTCCTTCGTAATCATAAAAGCTTTGTAAAGGATATCATGAAATCAAAAATTTTAGCGGGTTTTTATTTTTTATTTTTTATTATTTTGTAATTGTAATTTGATTCTACCACGGGTGATAAGGGTTCAGGAAAAATGAGTTTTATCAAAATATGAAAGTCATTTAAAGATTGCTTCAATGATGACGTTAACCTGTCATTTATTTATGTTCATACTTATATTCATTAATATTAATTTTATGCTTACTTTTCTGCGTGACAATGATGCTCCCATTTTGAACAGATGTTCCGATGATATGAGCTCAAGCAAGATGTTATCTTTCGAAAATAGGTGGAGTTACTTATTAACTTCCTACAACATAAAATTTCTCAGAAGGGCGCGAGTCCGCTGAATATTGATCCAGTCAAGGTATCACACATTCACTTCCAATTATTTTACCTGTATAAAAACGGCAAGAGTCACGAAAGGGAATTTTTGAAGGGCAAACAAGCAATCCATCTAAAGTAAAATACGCGGTGGGCTTACCATACAATTTTATAAACATAAAGCATCCACTCCGGAAGGAAAGTACTTCGCGATTACATTCTTTAAATGGAACCGATTACAATGTCGTTTTGGTAACTTCCTTCAATGCCGCATAATAATAGAAAATTTCACATAATAATTGCTTGAATGGCTTTCATGCATTATTTTTTGGTTTTTACAAGAAATTTTCATACACCTAAATAGCATGCGTAGAGAATTTCAAAAATAGGCCACCTTTCATTCTATGAATAGACTAAACTTCTAAATTGGCAGAATTTTTTTTTATTATGCCATTAAGGAAGTCCTAGAAATATTGTCTAATAAAATTACATTATACTATGCATTATTTTTACTATGAATATTTGGGAAGATATGAATAGCTCACCCAGCTTGAGCTAGACGATTTATGACATGAAAATTCAGCGAATAATATCTGGGAATATGTGTGTATATGTATTTAGAGAGGCGGTTTCTAGATGCAATATCATGCAAAACATTTTTTTAATATAAACTTTAATATGAATCACACAATTTATCTTAAATAGCAACTGATGGCAGTTTTCTTAGCAGTTGCCTTATTAAGTTAATCTTATATTTTAGAAAAGTTTCACTAATGTCATTACGTTGTCTATTTTTTTAAAAATGGTATTTTGACAAATATTGAACGAACAAAGCTTTCAATTTATTTTGTTTAAAAATCATAGTTTTAAAAGTTGCAAGTTTACCGAGAGTGAAAATTGAAAATTAAAAAAAAAAAAAAAACAATTTCGGCATGTGAATATTTTAATATTTATATAATTTAAAGCTCATATGTAAATATAAAAAGATTTATCATTATTATTTCATCTAAAAGATATATTAGATATATGGTACTCGTACTTTCAATTTTAAAGAATTTATAGTTATGTTTAGTTTTAATAAAAATGTTATTACAAAAAAATTTATTTCTTCTTTTTTTTCAACAATTTTTCATATGTTCGTTGGAAATTCTGGTCTTTTACGTGGCTTTTCTTTGTGTTCGTTTGTGGATTAAATAATGCAGTGATAGAACACTTTACTCAAATATTTATCACTAAAAAATGTCAACCTTTTGGAGAATCAACATTTTTTTTTTTGGGAAATTCATAATTTTTTAAAAGAATTAAAAATCTACGAATAGATTATGAATTTGGTAACGAAAATGCTGAGTTGTATTCTGCTTTTTAAACAATCATATTTATGTATATAATTGATAATGCATACGTATAATGATATTCAAAACAGATAAAAGGCACTTTGATGGAATGTTGTAAAAGTTTGTAAAAATGAATTTTTGAATTCGTAATCTTAAGAAAATTTTATTTTTATTTTTATTTTATTGATATGACCTATCATGATTTGTGCGACAGCATGGTGGCCGTGCTGAAGAATTTTGTGAGTAGCTTTCGAATAATTGTCCATCAGTTTCAAAACATTTCAAATTTTTGCGCGAATAAACTTCAAGCTTAAGGTGCAGATTTTTGTTTGGTTTATTTTGATGCTGATCGAAAATCATGCGAATAATTTAACTTACCTTATAGCATTTTTAGGATAATAAGCAAATAATTTCGAAATTGCCATTGTTTATAAGAGCAGCAATTTGTTTGCTTACCTGGAAAGTAAGAAAAGAAAAAATATAATGTTTGTTATTTTAAACATATGAACTATATAATTTATGTTAAAAAATACTGTTTAACTTTATTTTTCTTTATTATAGTGTACTTTTAATTCGAACACATAAATTTGTGAAACTTTCTAAGTCTGCGCCAATAGAAGACCAAGATATATTTTTGAATATCTAGCTTCACACTTATCTTAACGAATTAATGTTATAAACAATAAATTTACAAATCAGTTTTATAATTTATAGAAAGCTAGTAAATGGAATTTTGAATTATAAAAAGTTTTTAACAAATAAGCGGTGGCACCAATTTTCCGGCTTTTATAACTTTTTTCCTAAAGTTACTGAGAATCTGGTCCTCGATTTTAATACTCTATGCGCTTGTGACATAATTTCAAATTACGATATTCAAACACTTTATAATTTTACTGGAGATTATCAAAAGTGAAATAGAAATTTGAAAATGATAGTCTTTCACTAACCTAACTATGTCCAATATATATTTGTATTCCTTCTAATTAATTATTGTTTTCGTGGCTATGCAAATGAATAAGTGGGGAATATAGGCCTAGAAATGGTTTAACTTAATTCAAAAGATTTTTGTAGTTCTTCGCAAGGAGAAAAATTATTAATTAGGAAAATTAAAAAGAATTAAATAAGGCAAGAATGGAAGCAAGCGTCAAGCAGGAAGATCGAAAAATTAACACTAGAAAAACAGATTTTGAAAATAAAAGGAAAGCAAAATATAGAATATTTTTGAATAAGATTAAATATATGTTATGAATTTTAAAGTAATTTATTCATTTATTTTTAATTTTACTTTTTTAGAGTTTAGTTATTACGAGGATCAATTTAATATCATAAAGTGAGGAAAATTATATCTTTTGTAAGTTAAAGTTAATTTTATAATAAATGTGAGATAGTGTTATAAACCTTTTTAGTAAACTTAACTCGTTCGCTACCACGGTCTCCCGGAAAAAACCGCCACCACAGCCCAAGACTTTTTCATGATTATATGAAACCAATTGGAATAAACTTAACGTATGTGTATTTAGAACAATCTAAAAAAAACAAAATAAACATTCTCTCAAACTGACACAAATATGTGATTCTGGGCTATCGATAAAAACTTAATAGCATTGCTCAATACACAATATGTTTAAACATGCCTTAGTAAGTTGACCAAACACGTCTGTCACACATATGTGACGCCGGGCTGTGGCAAGAAACTGCTGTGTCACATTTGCGTGACGGTTGGTAGCGAACGGGTTAAAGACCTTAATTTCCAGTTAAACAATCGAATTTTATGCATGTTATGTTTGTTAAACCTAAAAATATATTTATTTAAAACCACTAATTTCGTGATTCATTTAACTATTTCTGTTTTTGATTTCGACTAACAAGAATGCTAGTAACCATGTCCAGAGAAGACTATTTAACACTAGATTTACCAAGACCAGTCAAATTGACTGGTACTCAATTTATTCTCTGAATTGATTAAATTTTGTAAAGTTATGTCCTAAGAGTTATGCCAAAGCTTATTAAGGTTCAAAATTACGACATATCAAAAACTTTTTTCCCATTAATAGTTACTAATTTAAATGTAAAAACATAACATTTTAAAGGTACAGAAAGTTATAAAAATTACAGGCTTTCGCGCCGGTAAATCTAGTGTTAAAAATTATAAAACTATCTTATTATTCAAACTATATATCTAGTTGAAACGATATGACGGAATTAGTTCAGTCAACGAGGCCCATTGTACATCTAATAACAAGGCTAGTTGATTATAATAATAGTATTAAATACCTTTAAAGGAATCTCTCTACACTGAAAGAAAAATGATATTTTAAAATAAAGAATGGTTAAGATTAAATTGAGATTGAGAATTTTCAATTGGAGAAATTGTAAATTGTCGTTATGAAGAAAATACCTGATCATCACAAAGCAAAACTAGCAGAAACACTAATGAAAACTATAATGAAAAATTAATAAGTGTTGTCGTGAGTTCATTAATGTTTTAGCATGAAGATTTAATAAAATTTGCTGATGAAATTCACTGATCAAACTGATATTTGAAAGTTATTATTGTCTTTGTTTGAACAATTCTTTATTAAATTGATACTAAAATGAGTAGTTAGATGAACTAAGATCTAGTTGGCCCTTACGCCTAGTTGGCCGATTACGAATTCGCCAACGAAAAAGTTGTATCATGTCATGTTTTTGAAAAAAGATAGGTTTGAAAAGTACAAAAGATCGTATTTTGGCCATTTTTGCAAATCAATTAAAAAACAACGAATTGTTATAAGAGCTTTAAGGTATCTCAAATAAGAGTATGAATCTTTGGTTATTATAATAAAATACGGGAGGCTTTAATACTTTACAAAATATTCCGTAGAACTCACTTTTTACCATAAGCCGATTAAGGTAGGTGCGGGTAATAAGGCCTGTCGGCTAATAAAGCCTAAGTAACAAAAATATAATTTAAAATGATCGATGTCGCTCAAGGTCATAATCGCAGGTAGCTAACACTCATCGATGGCATATAAACTTTTTGCGACGCTTTAGCTCGCTCGCTGCCAATAGTGCGGTGTCATTCATTGTGAGGGACAGTTGGGCAGCACAAATAATAAGAAATCGTCCGAACCAATCGTAAGTATTTTTTGTAATATTATACTAATATGTATATTAGGGTGCTTTTTTTTTGTGACTATTTTTTTTTTTTTAATCCCACCTCGAAATTTTGTGACAAATACCTAAACAAAAATTCCCTGAAAATTGGAGCCCTTAATATTAATATTAAGTACTAGACCAAGGCGTATAAAGATTTCCCATATAAAATACACGTAAACTTTGATTATTTTTCTTAAAAACTCTACAGCTCAGGGACATTTTATGGTATAATCTTGGTCAATGGTAGGATTTCTTCAGAATTGAATGCTCTACAAAAGTGTCCATTGCGGTGTAACCCTTACTCCCACCAGCGAGGTAGTACGGGTCACTAACCCCAATTTTTCCATGAAATACTCGTTTTTTGCCCCTATTTCGTAAACAACAAGAGGTACAGAAAAAGTGAATATGACAAACTTGTAGCAAATTCAATTTCCGACAAAAAAGTTGTAAACACCAAATCGCTAACATCGATATTTCTTGAGATATTGGACTTTGAAGTTGAGGTAGTGTTTCTACAATTTAGCACAATAATCCATGAAAATTCCACACTATCTCTACTTCAAAACCCAATATCTCAAGAAATATCGATGTTAGCGATTTGGTGTTCACAACTTTTTTGTAGGAAATTGAATTTCCCACAAGTTTGTCATATTCACTTTTTCTGTACCTCTTGTTGTTTACGAGATAGGGGCAAAAAGCGAGAATTTCGTGGAAAAATTGGGGTTAATGACTCGTACTACCTTACTGGTGGGAGTTAGAGTTACACCGCAATGGACACTTTTGTAGAGCATTCAATTCTAAAGAAATCCTACCATTGACCAAGATTATACCATAAAATTCCTCTGAGCTGTAGAGTTTTTAAGAAAAATAATCAAAGTTTACGTGTGTTTTATATGGGAAATCTTTATACGCCTTGGTCTAGTACTTAATATTAATATTAAGGGCTCCAATTTTCAGGGAATTTTTGTTTAGGTATTTGCTACAAAATTTTGAGGTGGGACTAAAAAAAAAAAAAAATAGTCGCGAAAAAAAGCACCCTAATGTATATATAATATTGCACTATAATTTTCTATTATTTCATGCTTCTACGACCTTTGATGTTTGAATAATATATCATGATCCGAATAATGTTCCTTTTTAGTTTTTCTTTACGCACGTTACCAGCGGTTATTAAGGCCTACCAAATTTGACCATAGGCCTTATTATCCTCATTTTTTTGTATCAAAATTTTACAAAATGTTAGGAATGTAAATAAGTAATTACAACTGTTTACTTATTTATTTATTCTTATTTTTATTGACTACAACCACGATGCCCCCCAAACGAGCATTGTGGTCTGAAAATCACTTGGTGTCGGCTGTTCAGGCAGTTCAAATAGGAATGCTGAGTACCTATAAAGCTGAAGGTATAAAGTTTCCAGAAGAACCATTAGAAATCAGCTCCAAACTGGTAGTTTGAAAAAAAAACACTAGGTCGAAAATCCCTACTCAGTGACGACCAGGAAGTTGATCTTGTTAGCAGAATTATGAGGTGCCTGTGACACCACGGATTCTCCGACGCTTGGTCTATACATTTTATGAGCTTAATAACATGAAGCACAACTTCAATCAACATGCTAGAGTTGCTGGTAAAGATTGGTTTAAAGCGCTTATGAAAAGCCATCCGGAAATATCTAGAAGAAAAGTTTTGTTTATGAACCCGGCCAGGACACAAAAGTTTAATAAATTTATCCTTGATGATCAGTAATCGTGAAAGGATTTATAATATGGATGAGAAAGGTTGCTGTTTAACAATTTACCAGCAGACAAAAAAGATAAAAGAGTGCATTTACAAAGAAAGCAAAGATGGGGGATAACACGCTGAAAGTGTCACCATCGCGAAATGTGTAAATGCACTTGGTAGCGCTATACCACCAATGATCATATTTAAAGTTATACGTTTGAAGCCAGAATTATATGACAACTTTCCACCGGAATCATTGGTAGAAAAATCTACAAAGGGTTATATGACTAATGAACTTTTCAAAGAATTTTTGAAGCACCTAGCCAGGTACAAAAGTGCAGGAAAATGCCTTTTAATATTTGATGGAGCAGCTTGTCACTTAGATCCAGGATGATAAAGATAATTTTGAGTGTAATAATGGCTGTTAAACAAAGAAATTTGTTGTTATTTTTAAGACTTTAAGCATGATTAATGTATATACAGTGGAGTCGGAAATTATGTTAACACAGCTGAACGCAATCAATCCTTCTTCCCCATCTATGCAGGAATAGATCCCGTTACAAAATAAAGTCATAATTGTGTAGTTCTCTGTGGAAGGTTCCAGGAAAGAGAAATCAAAATAAAAACTAAGTGTTCTTATTTCCGCAATTTCCATTTAATTGTAGCAAGTGCTAGAAACGGGGTGTCGGTAAATAAGTTAACTAAAGTGTTTTTTTTTGTGTTTTTGTATCTATTGCTTGGTGAATCATTTCCTGACTGAACAGATATTAAATTCATTCTAATATTATCCTAACTGCATTATCTTAAAGGTATTGCAATTGCTTTTGCTTTATGAAATTTGGAAAATAAAATATTCTGTTTTAGAAAATGCCAAAACACAAAGAATTAACACCCAACGAGAGAGTAACAGTGTTTAACCGTAGGATGAAAGGCGAAACACTGCAATCGATTGCTACGGATTACGGTATATCAAAAGTTGGTGTAAAAAAGATCGTTGAACGGATGTTGGAAAGGGGAAATGCTGAAAATAAAAAACGTTCTGGGAGGAAAAGGAAAACTTCTGTACGTCAGGACAGGGAAATAATAAGGGAAATTAAAAAAATCCTCGGATAACTGCCAGGCAATTAAAAGAAAACCTAAATTTACCAATACAAATAACCCAGATCAAGCAGCGCATACATGAACAAGGCTTTGCAGGTAGAGTTTCCCGAAAACGTCCATTCATTTCAAAGCAAAATGCTGTAAAACGTCTTTCTTTTGCCAAAAAATATAAAAATATGCCACAAGAATATTGGAATAAAATTATTTGGAGCGACGAATCAAAATTTGAGTTGCAATCGAATAAAAGACGCAGTTATGTATGGAGAAAAAAGGGGCAGGAATTCAAGAAGGAAATGATCACACCAACAGTGAAGCATGGTGGAGCAAAAGCAGTAATGGTATGGGGTTGTGTCAACTCTAATGGAGTAGGCAACCTTCATTTCATCGAAGGTCGACTTACGGGCAGTGGTTATGTAGAAATTCTGCAGGAAAATTTAGTACCTTCTGCTAGGAAATTGGGTATATAAGGATCGTTTGTCTTTCAACACGACAACGATCCTAAGCATACTTGTCGAGTGGCAAGGGAATATCTTCAGGGAGAAAATATTGAAGTGCTACAGTGGCCTGCTCAAAGCCTTGACATGAATCCTATCGAGCACTTATGGGATTATCTCGATAGGAAGATTGAAAAGAGTCGACGGATGAATATTAATGAGTTTAAAGCAGTACTGAAGGAGGAATGGAACGCAATCGATGTAGAAGTTTTAAGAAAACTTGTAAAAAGTATGCCAAATCGATTAGAAGAAGTAATCAGAGCAAAAGGGTACCAAACCAAATATTAAATTTAGTTCTTAATTAGAAACCAGAGTGAAATCTTCAAAAGTTAACATACTTTCCGACCAGGCTAATTTTCTGAATTATTTAATTTTTTTCTTATTTAATTTAAATTTAATAAATAAAGTTCCTAAATAAAACCTGTAGCAAGAGATTAATATGTGCATATAATTTTATTTTGAAAGAAGTACCTTATTTTAATTCAATCATACTTTTTCTTCAAATTTGTCGTTGTTAACTTACTTTCCGACTCCACTGTATATTATTATTGATCTCAATTACCAAATCTAAGAAGCCTATTTTGATTATTTATGTATGTCAAAGTCTTAGGCCTTATTATCCTACTATAGTATAATAAGGCCTACTGACAAGGTTTTCAGAAATGTTTAATTTTGTTTTAGTTTACGGCAGAAGTTGTTATTTTTAATTTATACTTTATAGTAATTCATCTAAAGTTTCAATTAACATTAAAATTTGTTGATTCGGATACATACTTTTTATTTTATTTAAAATCACCCTTAGCTAGGCCTTATTACCCGCACCTACCTTACTTCATACCGTAGATAATGATTGAAGATCACTGTTTGCGCAGGCTCACGAAAATCTTAATTCCGAAGATGCTTAGTAGGTAAGTACTATAGATTAGTGGTTTTTCATATATATTGCGACAAGGATTCAGGCTCTCTTTTGAGTCGTGTAACGATCTTTTCTCACGTTCCGTTATTTTTTCTGAATTTTTAAAAATGGCTGAAATACGATATTTTGTATTTTTCAACCCTATTTGTTTTTTAAAAACGTGATGTGATAGAACATTTTTGTTTGAAAATTTGTAATCTACGGAAAAAATCTTATAGAAGTGACATATAGCTTGTTCTGAAAAAAAATTAAATATTAAATTTTATCGATTTTGTTATTGTTCTATGTAATGTTTACATTAATTAAAGCGCTAATGAATAATTAATCTGAAGGACGCAACGTAGGGGAGAGTGGGGCAGATTCATACAAGGGGCACCTACATACACTGAGTATATCTGAAGTTAGGCGCGGAGCAAAAGAATGAAGTTAGTGTGTGTGCGTAGTTCTTAAGTGTGTGTACTGACTAGTGAAGTTTGACATCAATCGCTGCGGAAAGCGCGTGTGTGCAACACGGAACGTGTTTTTGCCTCGCATAAGTAATTTCATAACCTTACTTTGGGCGTATTTTGTGACTAGTTAGTGTTGTTTAGATTATTCACTGCTATCTAATATTAATCATAATATCATTGAGTTTATGATTTGATTTGTAAATTATCCTACATGAAGACAGTTTTTTTTTTACATATTTCTTTATCAATAAACATGCGATGGGGTACATTCATACACAAGTACAAGGGGCACATTCATACTATATAAATGTGCCCTTGCACTTGTGTTTTTTCGCAATTTAATGATACCTATCATTTTTTGTTACACAGAACGATAACGGTTAGAAATTATAAGAATTTATATATATTTATATATTTTTTGCTAGCTAACACGATGTCAAAAAGGTCACGAACAGATATAGATAGATAAAGTTTTTCATTTTGATTTTTATTATTTGTTTGTTATTTAAAAGAATTATTTTTGTTTTTTACTGGACTAGTATGTTAAGAAACAATATTTATGACGAATAAATAGTGATTTTTAATCCTTCTTTTATTTTTTTTCAAGTGTGTATTAACCTACCTCTTCATGTATGAATGTGCCCCACTAATGGGGTACATTCATACATTTTCCTTTTTTTTTTCAAAGCATTATGGAAATTCGCGCACGTGATTTTTCAGTAATATTATGCTTCTACTACAGTATAAAGTAGTTAAACTATGAATTTGTCATCAATTGAAAGACCTATATGTAATACAGAGCATTCTACAAAGCGAAATATAAAAACTGTATGAAGCTGCCCCACTCTCCCTTACAAAGAAGTACTACATAGTGTTAAAAGGAAACACAACAATTGCCTTTCATGTTACCGAACACATTGACGTTCTCTACGTAATTAATCTTAAAAAGTATAATTAGTTCTCGCTAAAATCATCTAAATGTCTAATTCAAATTCAGTGGTGCAAATGCCATTAATAAATAAGATAACACAAACACTCTATTCGATTTCGATTCCCAACAAATTAATCGACAATTGATTCAGAACTCATGCAATCGTAAAGGTTGAGTAGGGCTTTCAAATAATTCGAGCAATGTTCACTTGACCAAACATTCAAAGTCATTCACACTCCCTCACATCCGCTGGATTTAGAATAGACAGACTGAAATAAATGGTCGTTGGTTGACAGGAATTATTTCGTGCAGGGTGCCACAAAATTCAGTAAACCCGTCCACCACTTCGGCTATTATCGCGATTGCAGTCCCTAGGGCAAGTTCAATCAGGAGCAGGGATTATTTGAAAAGCGCAGACCGGTAAGTGGGCGGCTATTTCCTGAAACCTACCTTTCGAGCCACCCTGTTTAGACGGTTTGGTATGTTGATTTTCAGGAGTAGTATCAAACAAGTGCGGAAGTCAGCGAATTTAGCTTAACTTGCTGATAACAAGGTTCTTGTTTCAGGCGGGTAAGCATTTAAATTTAACTTTAACTCAACATATCTTTGGTTAAAAACTGTCAAATATCTTTGGTTAAAAACTGCAAGTGTCAATGCTATAAGTAGTATTTTTAACCGATTTATAAAACAGAGGTTGTCAATTTAGCCTACATATGTACATACACATATTTTGTTCATACACATGTATGTCTGTTCGCGCATTACTTTGGAAAGCGTAAACCGATTTGGATGACTAATAATTCTCGTTAAAGTTTAAAGTTTTATAAATTGTGCCGTCAATAAATCTTTATTGTTATTATTCTTAAAATGAGTAGGCAGTAAAGTGAAATGAAAATGATAAATTTGTTACACCTCGTACACAAAATGACAATGTAAAGGCTTTTAGGGTAGCTGGTTTAAATATGTATAAATATATTTTAATAAAATTCAATGCTCGATTTTGAGAATTCAAAATAGTGTATTTTTTATACCAAATTTCATTGAAATAATAAAAACATAGCGATTTTTGAAGTTTTTGATGATCAAATTTCCCGTTCTATTTTAAAAATTCAATACGGCCTTTAAATGCTAAACTCAAAAAGCTCAATTGTATCTATTTTTATGTGATTTTAATATTTTCAAGAATTGCTGATTTCAAATTAAATGCATAATTTTAGATATGAAATATTTCAAGGTTGGTTTGTTGCGCTAAATTTTATTTAAATCTAAATAAAAATTAGTTACTAATTTAATTTTATTTTATGTATTTACTTATTTTCAGATTTGTGTAAAGAAGACTTGTAAATTTCACGTTCGCTGGATTAAACCACTCCAGATTTTTTTCTTTGGAGGTATTTGAAATAAGATCTGTAAGATTTTATACGAGACCATAACCCCAACTAACAAATAATATAAATCTACTTCCAAAATTTGTAAATTCAAGATGGCGGATCCAATATAGCGGTAAAAATTTCTCTATTTCGGATTTTAGTGAAAATTAGTACGATGAATCCTTTGAGGCTACTAATTTTTAATATTATTAAAATTTGTATCGGGTTGGCTAATAAGTAATGAGCGTTTCAGTTTTTATTTTCTGAAAATTTCGGGTAAGGTCGAGAACGTTCTGTTGCAGGGGGTATATAAAGAGCGAGTCGTGAGCATGCCGTCAGTAATGTTTCGGTTGTCATTGCGTAAAGAACCACGAAAAAAATGAGTGATATTAAAACGCATATTCGGCACTGTTTATTATACGAGTACCAATCTGGGCATTCGGCTGCAGAAGCTGCACGTAATATATGCCAGAGGATAGCTGATGATGCAGTCTCCGAGGCTACAGCAAAGCGGTGGTTCCAAAAATTCCGCAAAGGTAACTATTCCTTGATCGATCAACCAAGGTCTGGGCGTCCGGTAGAAATAGATATAAATAAACTGAAGGCATTAATTGAAGAAGATCCTCGAAGCACTACGCGCAATTTGGCTCTTAAGCTCGGATGCTCTCATGGCACGGTGGAAAAGTATCTGCACGGTTTGGGGAAGACGTACAAATATGGTGTTTGTGTACCCCACCAGTTGAACAAAGATCAACTGACTTACCGTGCAGATATCTGTGCATACCTTTTATCGTTCTGTTGCACATTTAGCTGGCTAGACCATCTCGTTACTGGAGACGAAAAGTGGGTTATCTACATCAACCACACACGCAAGCGCCAGTGGCTGGGCCGCAACGAACCAGGTAAACCTACGCCAAAAAAAGATCCTCATACTCGGAAAGTGATGCTCTCGGTCTGGTGGGACATACATGGAGTAATATATTGGGAAATTCTTCCTACTAATCCCACGATGACGGCAATAGTATACTGTAATCAACTTGAAAATCTAAAGCTTGAACTCAATCATAAACGTCCACAACATGACAAAATATTTTTCTTTCACGACAATGCCCGGCCGCACATCGCTAAGAGTACCCGACTAAAGCTACTGGAGCTCAAATGGGAAATAGTGCCACACCCTCCATATTCGCCGGACTTAGCCCCAACGGATTTCAGTTTATTCCGGTCTCTCAGTAATCATTTACAAGGAAAAAGCTTCGATGATGAACATCAGTTGCAACAATCCATAGGTGAATTCTTCAAAGCAAAACCGGCGAAGTTTTACAGGGATGCCATCCACTCTTTGCCGAATCGTTGGCGGATGGTAGTAGATAACGACGGTGATTATATTGTTAACGATTAATAGTAAATTATTAAATAAATAAATACAAACATAAAGTCATGTATGTCGCTCATTATTTATTAGCCAACCCGATATTTTCTAGATAGCGGACCGAATTTCAAATTCAAGAGATTCTTATGAAAATTAGCATAAAAGAAATTTTGAGGTAATTTATTTCAAATTTGTAAGTTTGAAATTTCGGGTACAATAGGGCAATCATTATTTCAGAATTTCAGTGAATTTTTTATCTCTGATTCGCGAATCCCTATCCTATTTGTATATACATTATTATTATTATTATTGTTAGGGGTGACCCTCATGGTGGGCAATGCGACCAGACGGTCTTTTGTGCCGAAGCCTCTTTACAGTAAAAGACGATCTGCTACCCTAACGAACGCCAGAAGGTCTTTTACAGAAGATGAACGAGCTTCAGCCGAGTCCAGGAACTCCTGACCGAAGATCCCTCTTCTTAACCGTGCTAAAGCCGGACAAGCACACAAAATGTGTGATGTAGTTTCGTCGTCTTCAAGACACAGACGACACTCCGTCTCATTTGACAGACCTATTTTATATAGGTGGTATCTTAGCCCATGGTGGCCAGTTAGGTAACCTACCAACAGTCTGAGATCCGCTTTACTCAAAGCATTGATTTCAGTGTAGGTATAGGGTCTGACGAGCTCTTTAGCTTGCCGGATCCCAGGGAAGTTATCCCAGTGTATGTACTGTAGATTCCTGGCCCATTCTTCTATCACAGCTTTGGACGAAGACCAGCCAATGCTGCAGAAGGGCTCAGGACCTTTGAATAGAGATGATGAACCTTCCCTAGCAAGTTCATCAGCAACTTCATTTCCCTCAACGCCGGAGTGTCCCGG
This sequence comes from Dysmachus trigonus, assembly GCA_949715965.1. Lineage (NCBI taxonomy): Eukaryota > Metazoa > Arthropoda > Insecta > Diptera > Asilidae > Dysmachus > Dysmachus trigonus. Next base: position 54,769,045 of record OX454323.1, on the reverse strand, counting down.
TACCCAACAGAGGGTAACCCTGTTGGAAGTCGCTAAGTGTTGAAGGGTATCAAAGCATTCTTGAACAAGTCTAGACGAGAAACGCCATGACGAGAGTGACTTGAGGGCCGCTTGGCTATCGGAGAAGATAGTGATATTGGCACCTTTAAGTCTCTTGTTAATGTTGAGAAGGGCGCAGGCTTCAATGGCATGGATTTCAGCCTGGAAAACGCTGGGCCATTTACCCATTGCTATCGAGACCTTGGTGTTGGGTCCATAGACACCAGCACCAGCACCATGTTCCGTATTTGAGCCATCTGTGAACCAACTGAGAGTTCTGGGGTCCAGACTGAGGCCGCCGCCATTCCAGTCTGCACGTTCAGGGATGAGAATCCTGAATCTCCCTCCGAAGCGCAGTTCCCTGGTCATGTAGTCTGTTATATAAGAAATCCTTAAGTCAGGGATGCGCTGCAGGATGCTCATGTGACCATTGTCAGCAATTTGCATTTTGGACGTAATCTCTCAGAGCACTAATTGCAGCTGATTTCAAAATGAAAAAGTGCAGGGGTTCGAGTCCTACTATCGCCTCCATGGCGAGTGTTAGACAAGTCCTCATGGCTCCTGTTATGGAGAGACAAGCAAGTCGTTGTAGCTTGTTGCACTTAGCAATTGCCATCTGCTGTTGAACCTTGGGGCACCATACAAGGGCGGCGTAAGCAACAATTGGCTTGACAATTGTATTGTATAACCACAGGATCATCTTTCGGTTAAGACCCCATGTCCTACCAAAAAGTCTCCTACAGGCCCACATGGCTTGTACATATATACATATTAGGGTGCTTTATTTTTGCGACTATTTTTTTTCTTTTTAAGTCCCACCTCGAAATTTTGTGGGAAATACCTAAACAAAAATTCCCTGAAAATTGGAGCCCTTAATATTAATATTAAGTGCTAGACCAAGGCGTATAAAGATTTCCCGTATAAAATACACGTAAACTTTGAATTTTTTTCTTCAAAGCTCTACAGCTCAGAAGCATTTTATGGTATAATCATGGTCAATGATAAGGTTTCTTCAGAATTGAATGCTCTACAAAAGTTTCCAGTGCGGCGTAACCATAAATCATACCAGCGAGGTAGTACGGGTCACTAAACCTATCTCCTAAATAACAAGAGCTACAGAAAAAGTGAATATGACAAACTTGTAGGAAATTCAATTTCCTACAAAAAAATTCTGAACACCAAATCGCTAACATCGATATTTCTTGACATATTGGGCTTTGAAGTTGAGGTAGTGTGGAATTTTCATGGATTATTGAGCTAAGATTGTAATGATCTAATCGATTTTAAAATAAAAATTTCAGTTCGACATAGTTTATTTATTTATTTATTTATTTTACTAGTTGGGTTACCCGGTTTCACCTGACGTTGGGTAAATACTTTCTAATAAAACACTTCTCAAATGTTCTAGTTTTTTATATCCTAGAAATTGTTTCAACCCGAAACCCCTTTATGAATCCGCCATCTTGAATATCCAAATCTTAATAATATTCAAAATTAGTGTCCTTCAAATAATCATTGTACTAATTTTCATTATAAACCCGTTAAAATCGAGACATTTTGGTAACCATATTGGATCCGCCATCTTGGATTTACAAATTTTGATAATTAAGAAATTAAAAAAATTCATATTTATATACGTAAACTAGTAGTCAGTGGTTTCGCCGGTGGGACTATCGGGCGCAAGCGCCCTCATCCTATAAATTATATATAAAAATAAGAGATAATAAACCGAAAGACTATTAGACTGCACAATTTGTTATAAATAACAACAAAAAATTAAAACCAAAAGGAATAAAGAAGTGTATAAAGAAAATAATAGAAAAATATTATAAATTAAAATTTTAAACACCTCACAATTCCCAAAGAGAGTCATGTAATTTCCTGCAAAGCAAAAAGCAAAGCATTAAAGCATACCTTACCTCGCCTTATTAGTAGCAACTGATTGAGCTTTTATTAGCTCAGAAATATACCCAAAAACTATTTCTTGTGCAATCCTAACTAAATCGTTAGACTGTAAAAGTAATCTAAGAACAGACACATCGATCCCCTAGTTCACAATCACACTAATTACGGGAACAAGGTGGTGTAATTAGGACGATATTGCACAAATCATAATGTTACAATTTCATAGACAAAAAAATTGTAATTAATATGATTGTGAACTATGGTATCGAATTGTAGAGGTCGGTATGAGCGGCAAAATTTGAATAGTCTACTGGCGGCAAATGTGTAAATCTGCCACTGCATATTGGATCTGTCATCTTGGATTTAAAAATTTTGATATTATTCGAAATACGTGACCTCAGATTAATCATTGTACTAATTTTTATTAAAATCCGTTGAAATCGAGAAATCTTGGTCGCCATATTGGTTCCTCCATCTTGGATTTGTAAATTTGGACAACGGATTTGAAATCAGCATAACACAAAACCCCTAATTACCAATTTCATGAAAATCGCTTAAAATTTAAAAATTTCCACTGCCATCTTGAATCCGTCATTTTGAAACCTTATATATTATCCGAAAAAAAATTAGCCTATATGTTAAGTTGGAATATGTACTACCTTCGGACAAAAATGCAAAATATCGATTCAAGCGTTTAGGCGTGATTGAGCAACAATCAAACAAACAAATAAACGAACTTTCATTTTTATATAATATACATATATATCTACATATAGGGATTATTTTTCTAAATTGCCAAATTATATATGTAAAATGCTTAAATATTTTGCAATTTAATCTTATTAACTTATAAGTTGAAACATCGATAATAATAAGACATTTTTTATTCCTTCCTTTATTTATTCAGAATTTGAAGCATATTGAGCTACTTCACGTCACTGTGAACGCACCCTTAATACAAGGCCGATTTCCTTTTCCTTTCCACATTCCACACATTTTAAATTCAGTTCATTCCGAGCGTTACGGAAGCTGAGTCAAACTAAAATTCTTCATCGTTCCGCGTTGTGCAGCATTAAAATTACTTTGTTTAAGCGGTTTGATTTTAGTAATCATTTCATATTTATTTTGCTTTAGTCCAATTAAGTGCAAAAAAGATATTTTCCGTATAAAAAATCAAAGATTTACTCCCGATCAGAAATTTGTTCTCTCTCTCTTTCACTCTCTCTTGTGCTAAACCGTTACACCGAGGCAGTTTAAAAACAACAGTTGCGGAAGGCGGCCGATTTCCTCTGACCGTCATAGACTTGGTCACGCTTTGCCTTCCTGTTTCGGTTGAAAAGCTTTGATTTGAAATGAGTGCGGAGATGTTTAAGCGTTCCTGGGTTCAGTGCAACAAGTGCGGGGTGCACTGCGAGAACCGGAGCGGAATCCGGCTCTGCTGCACGAGCTGCGGCCACATCCTGTGCGAGCGGTGCTTCCGGGAGCCCTGTCCGATCTGTCAGAAGCCCTTCGAGAAGGTGCTGATCGGCCCCAACATGCCCTTGCAGGTCAAGATGTACTTCGAGGAGATGCCGAAGCTGATGCTCCTCCTGCAGAAAATTGCCAACTTCCAAACCGAGCAGCGGAATTTCGTCGTCATGCAGAAGCACGGCATTTTTGACAAAATCGTCAAGGCGAAACAGGCGAAACTCGCTTTAGAGAAGAACAACAAAATGATGCAGGAGAAGATGAGGGCAATGCTGAAGAGGATTTCTGCAGCGAAGGAATTCATTTACGATTGTGAAAGGTAAAGAGATGAAAACAACTTTAAAAAAAATATAACTACCTCTAAAAAATCCCAAGCCCTGAAGAGTTTTGTATAATTTTACTTAAAATTAAAAATTCTCTTTGTATATACTATATGTAATTATACACTTCATTGAAATCGATTCACAACTAGTGACGCGCAAAATATTAAGTATCCTCGGGTCGAATTAATAACCTCATTTTAAAACTTGGTTAATGAAGTGAGTTAATAACATTCTTCAGAAATAATATTTATTTTCAGAAGGAAGGCAAGGCAACAAGAGCAGGAGCGCATTGCGCAATACTTCACTCCGGCCTCCATCCGCCATCGTCAGTCAGACACATTCTTTAATCAAAACGGCTCCGTAGGTTGGCTTTTTTGTCATTAACTGAAATATTTGTTTTCTAATTTTGTGCACTTTACATCGCATTACTATTTTAGAGAATATGGTGCAAGCGCACGCAGCCTCCAGTGCTCGACAATTACCAAGTGCATTGAGTTTCGCCAACAGAAGCGCCGAATCAGGACATATTTCGGATTATTCTTCTGGTAATCATTTTAAATAATAGTATGTTAGTTAAAAGCTTCTATGCGTGCTGTGATCTTTAAACATTCTTCTTCTACTTTGCCAAGAGTCAGAAAATTTAATAGCTAACAAATTTTTCCCGATATGTATATTGCCACACATTTCAATAACAAAATGGCTTTAAAAATTAGACTGGCAACTTTTATGATTTTCTAGAGAAAAGTTACAATTATGGTAATAAAATTATACAACTATTTCATTTTAACTTTTAACTTTCATTTAAATAGTGAGTTAAAAAATAAACATTTATTTACCAGTCAAATGACTAAATTCATTTACTGAGTAGTTTTTACTTTGTCGTGTTGAAATAACTGAAATAATTACTCAAAGCCATTTTTTATTTTAAACAAACTAAAATCTTATAATTTAAATTTTTATAAATTTTTAAAGAATGGAGTTTTAGCCACGTTTACAATTACAAAACATTTAAACAATTAAGAACACAATCCCCAGTTAAAAAAAAAGATGAGAATAATGAAAGCTGGATATGAAAAACAAGTAATCCAAGTAATTTGGTACTAATTTCCAAATTAATATGTAATTCAAATCTTTGTTTTTTGTGGATAGTTTGTAAAATTTGGTACAGTACAGTCTAGCAAATAGGGTAACTAGGCACGAATCTAAAACTTAAAAGGGGAAAGGGGTTAAAGTGCTCAGTGGTCAACCCAACTAATACACCAAATATTCAGAAGAAGTATATTATTAATTATGTAACATAATAAATAATTATATAATATTATTTTTAGTTGGGATAGATCCGAGAATTAAAAGTTGGCTTTAAAAAATTTTAATATGACAAAATATAGTCTTCTCTGCAAATTTATTGTAAATCTTGTGCTAAAGTCTTGACGAATTTCTGTCTTGAGATTTACTAATTTTGAAAAAAAATTTGCCAGTAATTAATTCTCATGTATCAAGAAATGTTACCGATTTAAAAAAATTGTATTCAATTAAAAATTTTATAAGTACTTTGAAAAAAATATAAATTTATTTTGATAGAATATTTTCCCGAATTTTAATTTAATTAAATCAAGAAAATACAAATTTCTTGTATTTTTTAATACACTTAATTTATGAACAGGAATTTTTTTTTGTTTTTGATTGAAAGAATGAGAAATTAATCAAAATCATTAGGAGAAAAAATTTTCTCCCATAAACCCTTGGAATATTCCAAAAATACAATCTCTATTAAGCTTTTTTCTAGCAGTGCAGTTTTCAATAAAACATAAAATACCTAAGGGTGTCATGACCTACATATTTATATTATATTTATACACAATATTTGCTCTACATAACAATTTTAATTTGGGATATTTAATTTAAAGGTATAAGAACTCCGGCACAAGGAAGGCAAAGCACTCCTATTAGAATTGGTGATCAGACGAGCAAAAGTACCCCATTTATTAACGAGTGGAGAAAACGCCATTTCATGCAATATGGGAGTAAACCACAGTTCACACCGCCCGAACAAACATTCAGACCGCCGAAAGATCCCAGATACAGACTGGATTAAGAATAATTAATTAAATTTTGTTATTTTTTTTTTAATTGTAGTCAAAAAGTGTTGTAAAGTTTTTTCCAGATATTTCATTACTTTATTTATAATAACTTTATTAGACTATTACCATTTGAAACAACTGAAAAAAGTACCACACAACCTAGAAACTGTGAAGTATTTTGTATTATTAAAGTTTTTAGAAAATGTATTATTATGAATACACAATTACAGTCTCTCATTTAATTAAGGGCTAGTCTGATGAATTTCCCTAATAAGTGATAGTGTAATAAAAATCGTCCAAACACAGATATGATTCATACAATAAAATGGGGGATAGATTCCATGTTATCTAAATACTCGTGTTAAATAAATTGTAAAGATTCATATTTAATAAAAACAAGCAACCAGAAATCCCGTGAATAGCAATTTTATGTCACCATATTGGATCCGTCATTTTAAATCTCAAAATATTGATATAAACATAGTAGATTCGAAATCAGAGGCTCCGAAATCCCTTTTGCAGATTCGAAATTGACTACCCTCTTATCATTTTTAAAAAAAATTTCATTCTAATCCGTTGAAATCGAGACATCTTTGTCGCCATTTAGGATCTCCCATCTTGAATTTACAAATCTGGACAGCGGATTTGAAGTCAGCAATCCCCAAAACCCCTTAGTACCAATTTTCATGAAAATCGATTCAAGTGTATGATTTTTAATTGCCATCTTGGTTCCGCCTTTTTGAAACCCTATATATTATCTGAAAAAAAAAATTAGCCGTCTCTTGACAGTCGTTTTTTCTATGTTGACTCCCCATCCTGAATTAAGAAGTCTTCGCTTCAAAAATCGAGTGAAAAAATCAGACAGAAATTTAAATCTATAACTTTTACGCTTGAATAACGTTGCGAATTATTGAAAACTTATTTCCAAAGTTAGTTCTTTGTCGCCTAAACAGTGCGGGGTTTGAAAAGAAATCTCGGTCGAAATAATGCACAATCGCAAGCTTGTACGCAACTGCAATTTCACGTTATGTGGCCTTTTTTATGGGGAACCCTTAAAGGTCGACGTTATGCTGCAATCCAGAAACTAGTCAGATACTTAAGCACAATATTAATCTATTAATCGAATTATTCGTGATATAGGGTCCCAAACGATCGAAAATGTAAAATTGGGTGGGATGGGCTACTGCCACGACAGCCGAAGCAGTCATTGAAATGAAATTTTATTCCATAACTAATCGAAAGTTTTAGTCTTTTCAATGAATTAATAAACTTTAAAAACTATTGAACAGTGTTGATTTTATAGCATTTCTAAAAAGAAACCAGCCGATAGCCACCCCTTATTAAATTATTAATAGAATAATAAAAGGACGGATATAAACTTTAAATTAAAAATTTTATATTAAGGGCATACCTTGGGATCGCCCAAAATCTGTGTCCTCACTAGAAAGTCGGGCAAATCTGTCGACCCTGAAACTAGTGAATATCTCTGTCCGGTAGTAATATTTTAAACAGATAGACGATTTCAATTTTTTTCAACCAAAAAACTTGTCAAATGCACTTTTACATGTCAAAGTCAAAAAGTCAAAACCGTCAACTACGAACAAATTTGAAAAAAATGTTTTTAAAATCGTGTTAGAATAAATGAACCGTATATAAAAAGAGAGATGGTTTTTGGCTCTTGGACCATGTTAATTCAAAATCGTGTAAAAAAAAGACCCTGTAAAACAAGACCATGGAAGAAAAGAGTTGGGTTGGGTTTACTTTATTATAATACCTTTGTCCACTTATTAGGTTGAGCTGTACATACTTTCGCTGAATGTTCTCTAATCTTTTTGCCCTTTACCTATTATGTGTTATTATAGATACCAAAGTTGTAAGTCGAATCTCCTATTCATCATCAAAATCTCCTTTATTACACTCAGTTCGCTCAGTCCTGGCGTGGCGAAATCTCACATTATGGAGCTTACAAGCGACCCAAATTGAAATAAAACTGATTGAGTGATACCCACCGAGGGTCTGACGTCAAAAAGGCGGGCGTGATTCATGGTGTGCAGTATGTACTAAATTTAGTGGAAATTGCTAGATATAAAAAGCGGCATGTCAGCGAATGGTTCTTCCAAGACCTGTAGTGATAAAATGACTGCAAAATAAGCAATTTACTCTCAGTTCGGTGATACGCTGAAACTGCTTCCTGCCCGATAAACCACATCAAGGTAAAGCGAAATTCGCCAATTTAACCCAAATGGATGCGGATTCTTCACCGTCATGCACACGACACCCTCGCAACATATCAGCGGCATGAGATGTAATTTAAATTTTTAAACCCCTGCGGTGTGAGGAATGCGGTGACGCTGATGTTAACCAATATTAGCCCGAGGATCTTCCGACGGAAGTCGGGAATGGAAAGTAAATACTGAGACAAAAGTGGTACAACTCAAAAGGAATTTCCAGACGACGAACCCAAACAATGGGGTGACATCAACATGGATTTCTAATCGGAAAACACATCCTGATTTTATCTCCTGCAAATATTTCAGAAGCGGCGAACAGTTTTGTACGTGCGAGAGAAATGCTCTAAATGGACCTGCTGGCCCCACGCCAAGTGCGGTTCGGAAGACGGCAATTACCGAAAAAAAATTCGTCCTCCGTGATATCTAACGCCACTTGTAATTTCGTTTAATTTAATATTTACGACAAATTGCGGCGACATCATGGTCCACTGATTGCTTCTGGGGCTTATCCTCCCACAAAAGAACTCTTGGCTTTTATCTCTTTTTTTTTTTTTTTTTTTTTTTTTTTTTTTTTTTTTTTTTTTTTAACGATTTGGTTTTGCAATTTTCAAGGAAGTTTTCTATCGAACATTTTTTCTTGTCAAGGTCACGGTTGTAGAAGTTACTTAAAAATGTTAGCAGTAAGCCGCAAATTGCACTTTTCGTATCAATTAGGGTTATCGTAAATACCCGTAGTAATAATTTTTTCCTCAAAATCAAAGGGAATTTAATATAATATAAAATGTGGATTAAATCTATGAAATTGTTATTCTGAAAGGTCAGGTTAAACTCAAAAATAGATATAAATAATGGGAGTTGTGTATTCACTCTAGAACAGAGCCGAGCAAAGTTCCCGCCGACCTTGGGAGCCCGGCTCTGCTCTAGAACAGACAATTCTATATTTTTCGTGTAGTAAAACTCTTGCTGTTTGTGAGTATTAATTTAATCCGGTGAAAGATTGCCCAATTCAGCAATTTCTTTTTAAGCTGAATTGCACAAGAGACATATACAAAGGAAAATATCTTAATCGTTCATTTAAGGGGACATTTACTTTCCAAATATATAATCATTGTATAAATTTTCATTAAAACCCTTCGAAATCGAAAATATTTTGGTCATCATATTAAATCCCGAAATTTTGATAATATTCAAAATTATTGGCCTCAGAATAATCATTGTACTAATTTTCTTTAAAAATCCGTCGAAATGGTGAAATCTTGGTCGCCATATTGGATCCGCCATCTCGGATTTGTAAATTTTGATAACATTCAAAATTAGTGACCTCAAAACAACCATTATACTAATTTTCATAAATTGGATCCACCATCTTGAATTTCTTAATTTGGACAGTAGATTTGAAATCAGCATTCCGTAAAACTCCTATGTATGTACCAATTTTCATGAAGATCGCTTCAAATTTAAAATTTTGAATCTCTATTTTGGATCCGCCATTTTGAAACCCTATATATTATCCGAAAAAAATGAGCCTATATGTTAAGTTGGAATATGTACTACCTTCGGATAAAAAATCGAAACTATCGATGCAAGTGTTTAGGCGTGATTGATTAACAAACAAACAAACTTTCATTTTTATATACAGAGTGACAAATGGAAAGTTGTCTAAAGTATACATATGTCTTTTCCTCTCCAATATGTCGTAGTAGGTTGGGACCCCCTAGTTATATACTAGAGTGTTGTCATTTTCTATTGAGACGTCATAAAGAGAAATACGTGTACTTTAAAATGAGTAACCTTATAAACGGAGAAAAATCGAGTGCTTTTATTCTAGAGGTAAAAACTATACTGAAGCATATAGAGAGGCCTTCATACCAAGTTTGGAAGCAAAAATATAGCCACCCGAAACACTCAGAAGGTAAGAATTATAAAAAAATTATTTGATTTAATCGTATGAACTCATTTATAAATAATTTTTTCAAGCATTTATGTAAATAACTTTCCCCTGGCCGAATTTTGTCGATTTTTTTAAAGTTCAAAAAGTATCTGTCAAAAATGTCTGATTCAACTGGAACGAGTTTAAAATAAAAATGACATCTTTACTGAATTTATACGTATTTTTATTTTTTTTTCCCTGCACTCATTTTAAAATTATGAATGATTAGTTTAGGCAACTTTCCATTTGTCACTCTGTATATAGGAATGTTTGAAGAACATAATAAAAAAAAAATGTTGACGATTTTTTCTGCTTCATATCGGCTTCCAGAAGTTACGTTTTAAACGGTGAGACACATTTGAGCTTCCTAAAAAATCAAGTCAAAATTCAAAATAGGTTATGTTCCTTAGACATTTTCCTACATTTTTTAAAACGATTTTTTTCGTCACTTTACTCAAGATTTCCAAAAATGTTATTGGAGTGAAAAGGGTGGATTTTATATATATATATATTAGGGTGGGTCGAAAAAAAGTTAGCCCCTGGAAAGTTTCGTCATGTGACGTAGATCAACAGAAAAATACGTAAAAAATTCATACTCGAAGTTTAGCGATCGCAATATTGACATTTATTCTGGTCGATATGGGGAAAACGGATTGGGGTCATTTTCGTATGGCATGGTTGGTGTGTGAGTGTGTAAAAGGGGAACCTGGTGTTGCGAGCCATTCTGCTGGATGATGCCCGATTCGGCGGCCAGCTTGCTGTCTCCACTGTTTCTGGAGGCTAATCGTCACCGCTCCTTGGGTGGCGCCGCGAGGTCATGATTCAGCACTTGTCCACTCTCGTTCTTGCGTCAACTTTGCATATCGACCAGAATAAATGTCAATATTGCGATCGCTAAACTTCGAGTATGAATTTTTTACGTATTTTTCTGTTGATCTACGTCACATGACGAAACTTTCCATGGGGGTAACTTTTTTTCGACCCACCGTAATATATATATATAGTTTTTTTAAAGAGGTATATCCCCTAATATTTTGTATAAAAAATCAAATGCTTTTTATTTTTTTTTCTAATCGGATCATTTGAGCCTGAGAAATGTGTCTCACAAATTCAAAAAATTTTGTTTCGAGATAAACTCGATTAAAGTTTTTATTTGATAATTTTAAGGTACGATAAGCGTAAGGTACCGCTACTTTTTTCATATATTGAATTTCTCAAAACGGTTTTGGGAGAATATCCCCTCTCGCTTCATGAGTTATTATATTTTTTTTACGTTCCCCCACATCACACAAATTATGCTATGAATGAGGCGGTTTCATCAATGTCTCGATTTTCCAACCGTAATTTCGATACAATTGTTTTACCTTACGAAGCGTCAGATCAGGTTTAGCTTTGTTAGAGTTACTTTTTTTGATAATTTTTGTAGTAATCAACAGTTGATGAAGCTTTAATAAATAAATAAACAAATTTAGCAAAATTAAATTATAATAATAAAACCTGAGGTTTTCGCAATAAGAAGATAAGAGAAATAACAACGTAAATGGCATACTATATATTGCTACATATAGACAGAACTACACATTCAGCAAATTAATATACACATATTAATGCCATTAATTAATTGTTAGACAAGTATATTGTCTTCTCCTAAAAATACTGCGCATACAAATAGTAAAATTTCTAAGCAAATTTGGGGTCTTATTAGCCTTGTTGGTTGTGTCTCTTTAAGTTTGCATATCAGTTGATATTTGATATTTATGCAGAGCGGTTGTTCTGTTCAAATTTCGTATTTGAGCTGAAAATATCGAAAATCCGTGAGCAGCACAGTATTTTATGAATTAGTGAAAAAAAAAATATTCAGAAGGGGGTAAATTAACTAGAACTATACAATTCTATTCGGTGCTTTTAATGTGGAAAGCGGCTAAGTTAAACTTTATGAATACAAAGTTACTTAAATTAATTTGACCGTTCTCTACTCTTCTACATAAAAATCAATATTTATTGTACTGTTCACAGATACACAAAATGCCAAAACACAAGATTTGGAGAAATTTCACAATTTTTTTCTTTTTCCGGGCCAAGAAGGTTGCAAATGGCATTTTATGATTTTTTGCTATGTATATTATAATAATAAAACTAGAGCATTTAGTAACCCTTAGATAGCTTTATGTTCTATAAAATTTTGCACAAAGCATCATATTTTGTAGGACTGGTTGCTTTATTTTTGATTAAAAGTCATATCTAACTAGTAGATTTAACTTATCATTTCAGACAAGGGCGCCAGACGAACGTTTCTTTGAGCATGTCTTATTGCTGTTGGAGACTAAATGAAAGAAATATAGGAGACAGTAAATTATTCATAAGCCTCATCACAAGAAATTTTCTATACAGTTCCTATATCAAGCAGCAAATATTATGATATATTATAGGGCAAAGCATGATGAGAATATTGCCTTCAGCGCTACAATTTCTAATATTGCACTGAGTTCTACACATGTGAGCTTTATTAAATATATATATAATTATACATATCGTATACAGTACAACATAATTTCAGTAGGTATTTGTTTTTCTTCATACAGAAATTATTATTTTTCATTTTAATTATTTAGATATCAGAAATCGTGAGGATAAAATAAAAATTCATAGCGACTTTTAACCTTAATTCCTTACAATGTGACCCGGATTTCGAGATTGTGCCCGAGATTTCTATTCAATCAGTTTCTCATAATATCAAGGGCAATACGACTTTATATCTTGATGTTTTTTCCTTCCTACCCTTTCTTATCATCATCCACTCTGCTCTGTGCTTACTATTGTCCGAAAGCATTAAAGCCATCCACAGATCCTTTTGCCCTCACATAAAAAAAAATTCTTTTTCCTTTAGTTCTGTTGAGACGGAAACATTTTTGAGAAATATTCTTTAGGATGTGTTTTCCATTAGTTTACTATGAAACAATATGAAAGCTGCTGGAGCTGAAAGAAAGATCCTAACGTCGCCACTTTTGAAATATCTGAGTGTTAGGCGTCGTACCACAGTTGGTGAAGAATAAACTTTCATAATCCCAACTTCTTTTTACCACCACCCTTCTCGCCCAATTGTCTAATGCCAAATGGTTTGGAAGGCAAATAATGCGCTGGAAAAAAATTCGCAGAATTTACACTTTCGCACTCTGGGAATCGTACAAAGTTCCGGAAAATCCCTGAAGAAGCAAAAGGTAGTGAAAATGCTTTTTCGTTTTGTATAAGAGTCCCAACTCTGTATCAAGTCGACATGGTGTACCTTTTCCCCGACCACCTCCCAAGAAGTTAATCTAACCTAAAAATGCTCATCTTAAGCGAGGCGGAAACTACGCCACGGCAAATTTAAGAATGTAAATGAGTGCGACGCTTTAAGAACTCTTTATAAAATTCCCGAGGGATGATGATCTGCCGATTTAAATCCGCATGAAGGGATAAGTAGGATGAGCATTTTCATCCCTGGATGTTGGAACTGCATTAGAACTATCACGACAAACATCAGATGACTGCATTAAGTCTGCATTTTTGTACCACTTCAACACGAATTGGCGGAAAGGAGGGTTGGAGGAGTGAACCCCAAAAACCCCCAAGGTCCTTCATTCACTCGAAACGATTCACACTCTGCACGGAGGAGAGGCTGTGTAATTAAAAGCAGCAAAATTGCAAGGATTTTCACGTTGCGCAGATAAGGAATAAATCAAGAAAGTTCTCTAACGAGAAATCATCCTGTCGAGTAGCTGAGTGTAGATAAAAAAATATTTCGAATTACCACCAGAAAAATATATACTTCACAGAAAATATGGAAATTTAAGGCACCCACGTTTCTTGGCACTTCGGCAAAGAAGTTGGCAAGTTTTCCGCTCCAACGAGCGTGCTATGATAAATGAGTGAAAAAAATCCGTGTTTCGTCGAAATTATCTAGAAAGTTGTGTCTTTCTGCAGCTTTCAATAGCTTCATACCTTCGCTGCAATGCGACATGAAGAAAAATAGTGGGGGATTTGGAGATTGAGAGAAAAATAATTAACAAACTTTTTCATTTCAGATAGATACAAGTATGTATGCATTATATACATTTATACTCTGCCCCTGAAATCCAATAATCCATTAGTTCACGAGTGCAGGAATTATGCCCTCCGATGGGTAGCGAATAATTTAATGCTCATAGCATGCACATTCGACATGGTGCGATTGGTATGCCGGATCTCTAGCAAGTTCAAGAATCCTTCGATCCGCACTATTGTATTTTCCATTGCGTGATGGATATTGACTTCCTTCGGGAGCAATATACAGCGCAAAATTGGAATTCTGAAGGCTAAATTTATGTTATACTGCGGCCCATTGTGCAGTATATCATGGCTTCAAATTCAGAGAATTGAGTTTCCGGGTGAGCAAAATTGTGAAAATCAAAGCTGTCGATAGCCCGAATATTCAGCTTTTGCTTGTTGACTTTAAATTTAAGGTACTACTACCGTCTAGAGAGCAAAAAAATAACACTTTTTCATGATTTTTTTTTTCTCAGCCCCTTTATTCGATATTACAAACAAATTTTTTTTACAATAAGTTTGATCCACGTAGATTGAAAAAGAAAAAAAAAATTTATTTAATTTTGGAATTTAGACATTTGTAAAGAAGCTGAAGCCAGCAGTTCGAAAATATGCTAGTCCCATTGCCCACAGATAATCTCAGGACTGAAATGTTTGAAACAAAAAATTCAAACGGGATTTTAAGAAGGAAGGTCCCTTACCTTGTAATTTACCACATTTAGTTGCAAAATGAAAAAGAAAAAAAAAAAAAACAAATTACAAAATTTGAAAAAAATTGAAAAAATTTACTTTTTTTTCATATTTTTGTTTTACCAAAATTTGTCTTTTTTAATTTTTGGGCTAAATTGTGATGAATTACAATAGAGGCAACTAAACAAACAAAACGTACCAAGGTTTATTCAAATCGGTTCGGTAGATCCGGAGATTACACAGCCACACAAAAAAAGAAAAGTAGTCTGTATTTTACATGCGATATATGGTTTTCGATGTATTTTCGCGCGCTGAGCACGAATCAGAATTGAGCCATCACATCACAGTTAATTCCTAACCTCAAAAAACAGGTAAAAAGTAGCAAAAATTCGGATAAATGTAAAAGGAAAAACACAGGAATTTCTTTTTTTCATATCCAGATGTACATTTTGATGTAAATAAACCCCGTGAATTCAAATCCACCGTCAAAGTTGAGGTGGCACGTCATGTTTTTTTCCTAACCTCAAAAAACCGGGTCAGAAATATCGATTTTCAAAAGTCAACCGATTTGCGCTAAATTCGGTGTATGGGGGTTTTAGGGGTCGCTGATCACGAATCTGAAGTCAGAGTTGCAAAATTCAAGATGGTGGACCCAATATCGCGGGCAAGATTTTCGAAAATCAACCGATCTACGCCAAATTTGGTATGTGGGAGTTTTTGGTATCGCTGATCACGAAACTTAAGTTTAATTTGCAGAATTAAAGATGGCGGATCCAATATGGCGGACGAACTTTTCGAATCGGTTGGTTTTCGAAAATTTCGTCAGCGATATTGGATCCGCCATCTTTAATTCTGCAAACTAAACTTCAGATTCATGATCAGCGATCCCAAGAACCCCCACATACCAAATTTGGTGTAATTCGGTTGATTTTCGAAAATCTTGCCCGCGATATTGGGTCCGCCATCTTGAACTTTGCAACTCTGACTTCAGATTCGTGATCAGCGACCCCTAAAACTCCCACACACCGAAATTAGCCTAAATCGGTTGACTTTCGGAAATCGATATTTCTGACTCGGTTTTTTGAGGTTAGGAAAAAAAACCTGATGTGCCACCTCAACTCTGACGGTAGATTTGGATTCATGGGGTTTTTTTACATAAGAATACACATCTGGATATGAAAAAAAGAAATTCCTGTATTTTTCCTTGTACATTTATCCGGATTTTTGCTATTTTTTACCTGTTTTTTGAGGTTAGGAATTAGCTGTGATGTGACAATTCTGACTCCAGATTCGTGCTCAGCGCGCGAAAATACATCGAAAACCATATATCGCATGTAAAGTACAGACCACTTTTCTTTTTTTGTGTGGCTGTGTTATCTATGGGCAGACTCAAAAAATGTCATTTCGAGAAAAACGCGTTTAACTCATTAATGCGCAAAACGAGGATTTTGTGCACGCAAGTTCAATTGTACGATTCGAATAGCAAATTGGGACGAATTTCCTCCAAATCCGTATATAAGGGGTTTTTGGGGGTGCTCTTTCTGAATCTGGCATTTGTTTTGCATAAAAACTTCAAAAACCCTATTATTTTTTGGGTTTTTTCAAAAAAGTGCCGATTTTTTTTGGTCATTTTTCGTCTCAAAGTCGATTATATTGTCGATGCTGCTATTGAATGATCATATAATTACCACAAATCGCGGTCCGAATGTCTACACTTTGTCAAACCATGGTTTTGAATTTTTTTTTCGCTTTGGTTTTTGCAAAATGGCCACTTTGTACAGCAATGTAATAAAAAACTTCACGATTTTTTTACACGAAAAGCATCAACTTTACAAAAAAAAATTTATATGACAAAAAGTGCTTATAATTAGCCAAGAAAAACATGTACATTTTTTGACAATTTTTGGTTTTTTGGTTTTGGCCAATTTTTGAAAAATAAAAAAATTTTCCGAAAAATTCTTAAAAAATTTACATGTTTTCCTTGGCTAATTATAAGCACTTTTTGTCATATAAATTTTTTTTTTGTAAAGTTGATGCTTTTCGTGCAAAAAAATCGCGACGCTTTTTATTACATTGCTGTACAAAATGGCCATTTTGCAAAAACCAAAGTGAAAAAAAAAAAATCAAAACCATGGTGCCATCTTCAAGTATTTATATTTATTTTCTCCGTTCACCCCTTTCCCCCCGAATGATTTCTTAAGGTGGCCATCTCTAAAAACTTATGTTTCTACGTTCTGGCCCACAGCTCCTCTAAATGATAACTGATTTTTTTCATTGAACTTTTGTATGAAAGCCCTCCATGACTGCTATTGCCACATATTTTTTAAGTTCACCCTTTTCCCCCCAAAATATTTTTAAATGTACCTATCATTAAAAAGTTATATGTCTACATTCCGGCTGACAACTCCTCTAAATAATAACCGATTTTCTTCATTTAAATTTTGTATCAAAGCCCGCCATGTGTGCTATCTCTACACATTTTTACTTATTTTTGCCGTTCACCCCTTTCCCCACAAATGATTTCTTAATTTGGCCATCTCTAGAAATATTAGTTTTCTGCATTTTGGCTCCTCCAGATCATAACCGATTTTCTCCATTTAGATTGTGTGTGAAAGCCCCCTATGTGTGCTTAGCCATCTAAAATACCCGTCAAATGATCCCCCACTCATCCCCTCAAACGAATTAGGGCTAGAGCTACGATAAATCAAAAATCAATAAAATCTAATCAAATCGCACTCACGTCGCATTCAGTAGGACTTGGGCAGTTTTTTTACTTCGTTTCCATTCTTTGTATTTCGGGACATGTACCTCGAAAACTAGACGTGATAGATACCACATACGTTTGGAACATTTAATCTATGATTCATTACCTATTCATTCCAGCTAACAATTAAGTGGGTACCAAAATCGTGTAACACAGTGTAATTAGAGGCGATTATGGAAATTTGGTAGACACTTCCTATATAAGAAAAACTTTAAACTATTAGCCCATCGTAACCGTTTCCAGGATATCGCGCTTTTACTTTCAAAATTATAGTATTCTTTATTTTCATATTAGTAATTTTGCAAAGAAAGCTGAATAGAATTTGTCTGGGAACCTATGTGCAAATAAAGAAATTTGCTTTCGGAGAAGCGGGCCATCAAAGCATTTAACAAAATAATAACATAGATATCTATTTTATATAAAATAACAAAGTTATTGATGTAATGTTTATTTCTTTAAGTTCAATTCTTTGATTTTGGAACCGAAAAATCTAGGTATATATTTTTTGTGTTTGGATAATATTGTAGAATTAATTTGATTAAATTAGACAAAGTAAAAACTGTTTTGGGGATTACCATACTAGAATTTTTATACAAAACTTTAAATTAAAATTTAGTGTGCCGCTCAAAGCATAAATAAATGGACTCGTTCTTTCATTTAAATGCTATGAAGCTGCTCTAATGTTAAACAGAGAGGTATAGAGATATTTTACTTTATTCAAATAGTTTAAGAAATTTCAATTTATACGAATGCAGTAGAACCTAAACATACAAACATATCACATATGTCCTTTTTAGATTACATTTAAACTTCTACGGATTTAATTAAACTTTTGTCAATGCGATTTCAGCTTTACTCAAACTGAAACAAAGTTCTCTGAAAAAGGTGTGTTATTCGGCTAACACACCTTTGTGCCGTATCTGCTGTTCTGAAAACTCAATTTCCAACCAGCTATGTATGTAGATGTTTACGATGAAAATCAAGAATGTGTCTTCACGAAATAACACTAAAGGGTTGGATGCGTGAAAAAAATTAAATAAAATGCAAAAAAAGGAGTCGTACAAATTCAACTGCCAACTTAATATGTATAAAGGCGAACAATTAAACTCTTTAATTGCTCTGTTGTTATGAAGCTTTGCCATCATCATTAAAACGAAATTGCCAGGACTCCTTTATAATGGTTATTTTACTAATTATCTTATTGTGCCAGAGGACAAAACGACCAAGATATGAAATATAAAACGATTACCGGAAATATCTATACGTAAAATCGCCAACGTTTGCTCGAAAAGAGCTGAGGGCAAAACATACATAATTTTAAACGAAATAGCTTAGATTTTGTTCTTCTCTAGTTATTAAATTTAATTCACCTCGAAGCTGGTTCATGTTTTAGCCTGCAATTCAGCCAGCTGCTGCTCGTCACAGTAGTTTAGATTAGATTCTCGGAATAATATTTTCCTACTAAAAAATATGGGAAAATTTTATTGTAGGTAAAAGTAGAGCGTCCTTCAATATTTTAGACAATAAATTGTTGCTCAACAAATTTGGAATTCATTAAGCCAGCAGCAAAATGGTGTTTTTTATCACAAAACATAAAAAAATATTAGTGCAGTATTGACATGTATTTCGGAAAATAGTTTATTCAAGGAAATACATGGGTTTTATAACTCTAAAGATAGACAGATAAAAATGTGCTACCAGGTCTCATAAAATTCATGATATTCGATTTTATTTTGACCTTGTTAAATATAAGTGCAGTTGTGAAATTTATTTCTAAAAATTGTTCAGTTTTTATGACTCTGCAGACAGAGAAACGATGATTTCATAATAATAATAATAGTGGGAAAAGTTATTGCTATTTTTTGAAAATATAAAATAATATTAAATCAGCTTTAATTTTCTTCTTAAATTTGGTCTGCATTTACTAAAGTTAAAACCGTTGAGTATTTATGTTATACGAATAGGGGACAAACTTTTAGCTATAAAGGCTAAATTTGATATCTGGCTAATTGCTGCCGGGGGTTCAAAAATGTAAAAAATAATAAAAAGTTCTAAATATTTTATAAGACGATTTCATAATAACATGAAAATGTAATCGAAAAATATATTTGTTAGACAAATTGTAACATTTTGCATGATTTTAGTTCAAAGAAGTTAAAAAATTAAAAATAAATTTTAAAAATCGAATGTCAAAATTCGTGAAAAGTATGGCAAATGAAACTTTAATCCGATATTACTCGAAATAACTCGTCAGGATAATTCACGCACGGCTTTTAGAACGTAAATCGAACCGTAATCGCCACAATGAAAATTTACACTTTTCAATTTTTTTTTTTTCTTATATTTGGAGTAAGAATATATCTATTTCCCCGGATACAGGCAGGAATCGAAACTGCGATCTTCAGATTTTCGCACCGATGTTCGGACTGTTGAGCTACTGTGGCCAGTTACCGATGCTTTCGAGTACTTCTACTTCTAATTTATTTTTGAGTTTTGTGTCATCGATCATACATACATATATAATGTATATATATTTAATGTCTAATTAAAAATAAAAATTAAAATTGCATAATGCATTCTGCTAACAAATTACTTCAAATGCCATTTTGATTCATTTTCATTTGACAAGAGTACACCATTCCTTGGCATTTTATCTTTTCAATTTACATTAATGATCTTCCCAATTATCTCGAATGCGAATAGCTTT
Source organism: Dysmachus trigonus (assembly GCA_949715965.1). Classification (NCBI taxonomy): domain Eukaryota; kingdom Metazoa; phylum Arthropoda; class Insecta; order Diptera; family Asilidae; genus Dysmachus; species Dysmachus trigonus. The sequence continues at coordinate 54,748,843 of OX454323.1, read as the reverse complement.
GTTATGCTGATGTTGCAAAAATACTCACAACTATTCGGAGTACTGAATATAAATATCTGTGTCTTCAAAATGATATTGAAAAGCTTGAGTCGTGATTTTCAGAAAATATCTAGGGCTTGTGAAGGTAAAAATCTCGACGCAGTACGCATTCAGGTTAATCGGTTTTATTTTTCACATTTGTAAACTATTTAAAAATCCTTCATCTTATATTTTGCTAATTCATTTATTAGAAGTTCGAATATGTTTGTCAAGTATGGAGTCCTTTTCATGCCACATAATCTGAGCAAATTTATCTTCACAATATCATTCATTCTCTTTAAACTAGTTAATTCTTTACTTGATTGCCCGTAGTTGCGACCAAAATTTCTTTTCAACATCCGCTCTGTTTAGGCAATGCAGCACTCACTTTGTAAATAAGTTTTCTATATTTCCCAACGTTGTTCAAATAAAAATTCATTCATTTCATACTGCGGAGATATGATATTGTGTTTCTCTCAATTTTTTGAGCGCGAAAGAGCAGTCTACGTCAAAATAATATGTAATTTAAAAAGAAACCAACAGATGTCTCGCATTTAAAATTCCAATGGTGCAGGTCGTCCTATTGTTAACTCTTACATTTTGATACAAGGCCTGAAAAGTTTATGTTGTTATTGTTCATTGCATTTTAATGCAATCTAATGAGTATTTGCTTTAATACAAAAACAAATAAACAAACTAGTATACTGAAACTAAAATTTAAGATCCATTTAACTCAAATTAATTGTATTAAAACTATTTGTTTTACTGAATATATTCTAAAAGAAACATAAAAATTTATTTTACTTTGAACTATATCAAGTACTGAAACAAAACATCGAACACTGAATCTTGACGCAAGTTTATTACTATCATATTATTATTTAATTTTTGTAATCGTCTCACAACATTAATTCTTATTTCTGTGTTTAATTAAAATTGCAGGTAATATGTTACTGTCAGCGTAAGCATTTCCCGATTTCAAGCTTTTTTTCAATATTTTCTTTAACCCATTAATGCGCAAAACGAGGATTTTCTGCACGCAAGTTCAATTGTACGATGCGAATAGAATATTGGGGCGAATTTTCTCCTTGCTCTTTCAGAATCTGGAATTTGTTTTGCATAAAAACTTCAAAAACCCTATTATTTTTTAGTGCGAATTTTTTTTGGTAATTTTTCGTCTCAAAGTCGATTATCTTGTCGTCTGCTATTGAATGATCATATAACCACCAGAAATCGCGGTCCGAATGTCTACACTTTCTCAAACCATGGTTTTGAATTTTTTTTTTTTGCTTTGTTTTTTGTAAAATGGCCATTTTGTACAGCAATGTAATAAAAAACCTTGGATTTTTTTACACGAAAAGGATCAACAAAAAGTGCTTATAATTAGCCAAGCAAAACATTAAAATTTTTTCAGAAGTTTTTGGACTATTTTTGGTTTTTTGGATTTGGCCAATTTTTGTAAAATCCAAAAATGTCCCGAAAAATTCTGAAAAACTTCACATGTGTTCTGTGGCTAATTATAAGCACTTTTTGTCATATAAAATTTATTCGTATAATGCGTTCTTTTTGAGTAAAAATACCACTTCACATCACATTTCAATGAACTAAACAAAACAACAAGTCATGAAATTAAAATTGGAATTAAACGTTTAAAATTCAATGAAAAGAGTTGTATTAATTAACAATTAACCTAACTTTTTCTATGAAATTTGAAACGATTTTTTAAAGTGTATAGTTGTGCGAAATTACTATAGTATTGGTATTTATAACGTCATATTAAGCATGCTCAAATATATCAAAATTGGTATTAAAATCGCTTAAGAATAAAATGTAAGCGTTTTTTATTCTACGATCGCAATATTAATCAAATATTTAGACTTAACAGAGAATATCAGTAATAATCCAACAGATAAATTATAATTAATTATTATCTCATTGAAAATTTTAAAATGATTGTCCCAACTTTGTTAATGCGACCGTATGATTACCACAACGTTCTGTGAATTGGGAAATTTAAAATCAATGAGAAACCGATGTTAAATGTTAAATATGGGTCTCAAAACCGCTCTATAATCCGTGATACCCACAAAACCTAGAAATAAATCCGATGTATAATTGTCCATATCAATATCACCCTTAAAGCCCGAGGAAAATCCATTGAAATTACTGTTTAATAAAATAATTGCATCTGTAAAGAGAGGCGGTATTAAATTTTGCACGAAAATCGATTTATTGTATCAAGTAAACGATTTTTTCCCTTCCTTTTTCCGGATTTCAACTGCAAGATACAAATTCTGGAAAAAAAACTTCCCGAAATTAAATTTGCACCTTTATACATGTTTTTATGTTTTCATGAAAAAGCAGTTCCCCGTCAAAATTTATCCCAGAACTCCAATAAAGGTTTTAGTTCGACCGAATGGATTTAAATGCAAATCGATATTTGTGCTCGGATTAAATATTTTTCATTATAACTTTGATTCTGGGGCATCTGTGGTATGACAGGCGAGCACGAAATCAATTGCCCGAAAATCCCAAACAATTCTAGGGATAAAAAACCAGACGAGAGCATTCAATTAACTTCTACGTTGAGTCCAGAGGTAGATGTATGAAACTATTAAAGGACTTTCAGGATTTTTCCCCGAACATTTCAACATTGCCACGTTCCATATTTCCTCAAAAAAAAAAAAAAAAAAATGCAAATTTCTGGCAATTTCTTAGCCGGGTTCTCTAAATTCCTTTCTTTGTTCAGGAGAGAAGTTAAGTAATTAAGTCATTAGTTAGGGCACGTGGGATAGGTGTGGACTGGCGACAGTTACAAATCCTTCAGGGCTGGAGAAGGTGGCAAAGAGAAATCGACCTACTTAGTCCTTGGGGATTTAATTTCGGAGGGCTATCCAACCCGTCTTCCAAATCGTTAAAAACAGGGCAAAACTAAAAAAAACAGACGTCAAAGGACAAAACTTATATATATACAAATTTATTAAGGACAGTCTGGCACTTTACATAACAATCAATTTGTTTTGCTAATTTATTAGTAAAGAAGATTAAAATTTCATAGGATAAATTTTAATATTTTATTCGAATCTCTTTCAAGCTTTATGAGTCACCAGAACGTTAATAAGATACACACATATAATATGCACTCAATAGCTAATATGGTATTTTGCTCTTTCGATCACACTTAAATATTTAAGTTGTATAACGGTCAAAGCGTGACTCTATACTTAACGTAAGGTATTCTCTTATCAACCATTAGCGTACAAAATTCAGCTGCTAAAAAGTGCCAAAAGTGTACATTTAAACCACATTTACATTTCTGCGTGTATACACAAGCAATGGTATCGACATTTTATTTTGCTCGGCTATTATTTAGATACAGGGTGTCCCATAGGAATGTGTGAAAACTAATGGGTCACAATTTTTTAACAAATGGAGAGATCGTTAAAATGTAAATACTTTTTATAAGGAAAGTCGTCATTTTTATTTCATGTCCATTTTATTATAAAAAAATTAAATCTATATAAAACAATTAATTTAAAAAATTAGTGAAGTACGTTAGTTACTAATGATATATATTTTCGATATTTTAATCATCTAATTTGCCACAAATATCCATATGCTTTCTAAAACTATTAAAAACATGGCATTTGAAATGCCATTGACGATCTTCCCAATGTCTTTAATAAAATCCTCAACTGTTTTTTGGTTATTTTCATAGCAGAGATCTTTAATGTAGCCCCATAAAAAGAAATCACATTAAGTGAGATCTGACGAGTAAGGTGGCTATTCTATTCCTTTTCCCCTAGCAAAGCGTGGGTACCCTAGGCCAATAACCCGATCGCCATAAAATTTATTGATGATACTTCTTGTGTGCGATGAGGTGCTGCTCCGTCTTGAATAAAAAAAAAAAAATTTAACAGTCCTCTCTCTAAATGCAGGTAGATACCTTTTATGTAGATGGTTCACATTTCACAAATATATATTATTAATAATTCACGTTTTTCACTATATTTTTAAATTAATGATTTGTATTAAATAGATTTAATTTTTTTGTAATAAAATGGACATGAAATAAAAATGACGACTGTCCTTTATTAAAAAGTATTTACATTTTACCGATCTCTCTATTTGTTAAAAAATTGTGACCCATTAGTTTTCACACATTCCTATGGGACACCCTGTATATATCATTGATTTTTTCATCATATAACCTATTCATCAAGCCTTAATGTATAATGCTTCCAGTTTCCAAATCCAAAATTTCGGATCCAATAGCTAACCAAAATTGGAAAACTCCCAGAATTCTTATAAAAATTGGTACAAAAGGGTTTTAGAACTTGCTAATTTCAAATATGTTACATAAACTTTGAAATTCAAGATGGCGGATATACGATTAGGAACACTCAGTTCGCGGGCTACATACATAAACTGTTTTTATTTATACATATTTTTATTTCTGAAAAGTGGCGAGCCATTGTTATACTTTCTATTTAAAAAAAAAAACCTAAAAAGATGTCGTTGATATTCACTAGAGTCATTAAAAATATACAAGGTCCCCATTTTTTCTTTATTCTTATATCGTCAGACTATGTTATCTCAGCAATTTAATTGAAATTCTGTCTCTTCTTATGATTAAAACTTACTAACGTAAGTTGTTCCAAAGCTCGCTTTTCCCTTTCTGTCCATCTTCAAAAATATTAGTTAAATTCTACATTACTACAATAAGAAAAATAAAGTGAGTCATTATTTTCCTAGTTCAATAACAATTGCTGGTAACCATTACCAGATAAGTCTTTTCAAAAATCTATAAAACTGTCTTTTTATTTAAGGAGAAATTCTCTTTTTTCTAACCAAAAAGTCAATTTTTTTACGGAACTTGGGACCTTAACTATTTAAGACGAAATTTTATCAAAATTTCCTTACAAGAAGGCTACCCGTTAAAAACAAATATATGCACTAAGAGAAAAGTTATATTCTAAAATAAAGAATGACTAAGATTAAATTGAGATAACGGGAATTATCAGTAGGTGAAGTTATATATTACTAATTATAGAAATACATGAACACAAATCCCAATTAAAGAAAACTAGTAAAAACACTAATAAAGACTATATATATTATAATGAAAAATTAATGAGCAATCAGCATTTTCGTGAGTTAATTAGTATTTTTTCATGAGGATTTAAATAAATTTTTTATTAATACAACTTCGAACATACATCACGCTGAGCCTGAACCATGATTAAATGAAAAATATTCTGTGGAGGGCTTTTTTAAACAATTGACTTTTCATCTTTCTCCAAAATCACAATATCACCAATTTGAAATACAAGGCCCTGTGGGATATTTCGTGATCTGAAAAAAGAAGGAATAAAACGGGACTTTGTATATAAGACCATAAAACGTTTCAAAGAAACCTCGTCTGTTGAAAACCATAAGAAAAGTGGACGTCAGCGCACTGTACTTACTAAGCAACGCATTAAAGCCGTAAGAGAGCAATTTCGAAGAAAAAAATTTTGTTCGGTAAGAAAACTCGCTGGAAAATTAGGAATCGGAAACTCTTCAGCACATTTGATACTCAACCAAGATCTGGGCTTAAAGGCTTATAAAAAACAAAAAATTCATGGAGTTTCGACATCATCCAAAGAAAAAAGAGCTACAAGAATTTCCAAGATCCTTGCTTGGCACGCTGGAGAAGAGTTTGTGTTTTCCGATGAAAACTTCTTTGTTTTGCAGTAACCGCACAACCCTCAAAATGATCGCGTGTGGTCAGTAAAAATCAAGAGATTCCAGAAAACGAGCTTTATGTGTCTATGTAGATATCAAAATGCTTCATCTGCTATTATTTGAGGGGTTTTTGTGAAAGGGGTAAGCTCCTCTGGTTTTTATTGAAAAGGGTGTCAAGGTCAACGTTGAATACTACCAGAAGAAGGTTCTTCAAGCCGTGTTGCTACCAGGCTCTTAAGAATTATTTGGAGACGACTAATATTGTTTTCAGTAAGACGGAGCACCTTCGCATACCGCAAATTCAGTTCAGAAGTGGTGTGCTGAAAATTTAGTTGACTTTTTGCCATAGGATGAATGGCCTCCTAGTAGTCCTGATTTTAATCCCTTGGATATTTTGCCTGGGATTACATGATGTCAAAACTCAAGGACTAAAATATCAGTAATTTAGAGCATTTCAAGGTGGCAATAATTAAAATTTGTGACGAAATGCCAATAGTCCGTGCCACTTGTAACTCTTTTGAAAAGTGATAATTATTAGTAAAAAAAGCTAAAGGAGGTATAATCAAAAAACATTTATTGTAGAATGTTCTTGATATACACTATATTAAATTCCATTAAAAATATTTAGTAAAATTTAACTCGTGGTTCGATCTCGCAAATTCTTTTGGTATTCGAACTTATTGGTTACCGTGTATGTATATTTATCTATTTCTATTAAAAATTAAATATTTACTGCAATAGTTTTCAGATTACTTATTCATGATACTTGTATTTCAAATTGGCGATATTGTGATTTTGGAGAAAGATGAAAAATCATTTTTTTAAAAAAGCCCTCCACAGAATATTTTCATTTTTATCTCAAAATTATTCATTTGTATTGTTTATTTAAGATCAGAAAGAAAAATTCCAATCAGAGATTTTTTCATTCAATCATGGTTCAGAGTCAGCGTGACATACTTTGTAATACATGACCCGAATTAAACTAAATATCATATTTGAAAGCTCTTATTATAGTATAAAAAAAGCTCTCAATTGTTATGCACTAACCAGTTCAAAGGAAAATTCGAGGAAAAATTTGAAAATGAAAGATTTCAAAATATAATTCAAACTGGATCTATTTAGTTCGGTTAAACTTCAAAACTGATCTCACAAACTAATTTAAATTCTTTTACTTCCACTTCCAACAGATTTCAAAGATTTCCAATTTCGTAACGAACGCGCCGATTGCCAATTAGAAAGTGACCTAATAACTTTCTTGCCGTATAACTACATATAATAATATACAATAAGTACTTTTTATGTGCGTCTTCAAATGTGGTCAATTGAAGCCGAAAGATTGTAAGCCAGTGTGCTCCATTTCGATTTAAGGGGGTAGTCCAGTGAAAACGACTGTTTTTCCAACGATTTTTTTTCATATTAGAAATTAATTTTTATTAAAAAACTTTTTGACATATGATAGTACAACTATTAAACTACAAAAAAAAAAAAAAAATTATTTTTATTTTTTCGATGAGTCATCCCGACAAAATGGTCGCTCCTAAAAAAAAATTTTTTTTTTGGCGGACGTCGAATCTCTGCAACGGTTCCTTTGAAACAAAAAAATCAAACGAGGTTTTAATCTGTAGAACATTGGCTATCGTCGGAACTAGAATCATTAATTTTCAATAAAAAATAACAAAATGGCGGCATTTCGAATTTTTCGGGTGTTTTTCGGGTGCTTAATTTGTTTATAACTTTGTAAATAAACAATGGATCTTAATAATTCTAGTTCCGACGATTTTTAGATCAATCGGAGCAAGAGACTCTGAGATCTGACGTCCGCCGAGTCAAAAAATGCTGTTTTGAGAAAAACGCGTTTAAAGTTTTTTTTTGCGGAAAAAGGCTAAAAAAATTTATTTTACCTTAGTCAGCGATACCTGCTCCATACATAACTAACCTTAAATACAAAGCAGAAGGACCTATACCGTTATAAACCGAAAAAAATGGGCGGAGCAAACAGAAATACAAAAGAGTCCGTTGCTGCAAAGTTGCTCCGAAACGCGCCAGGGGACCTTCGAGCGCTCGGATTACAAGTCTCTCGAAAACTCTCTGTATCTTTAAAACTATTCAATATTTTGCTTAGATATTTTAAGGGAGTATTTTCGAGGTGTAGTAGAGTAGATTTAAGCAAAAACCAAAAAATTGACAAAAATACCCCCTTAAAGGGTTATATACGGTCAGGAGGCCCAAACAAATCGATTTTTTCAGAATTTTTCTTGAGATGACCTTCTAAGTTATTAATGTAAAAATTTTTACACATGGTAACTTTTGAGTGTGTTTTATTGTTTTCTATTTGTAAAAATAGTTATTTTAAAAACTGCCACAGCTGATCTCCGGGAGCAATTCTAAAAAAGGCGTCTTGCGGTAAGCACGATATCTCTGGACTGGATCATCCAAAATGAAAAAACCAAAAATATTTCGTTAATATATTGTTTTATCTTGTAACTAATCGAAGGAAAAAGCAAAATAAGAATTTTTGACAAAGTGACGGCTTCTTAAAAAAAAATCGATTTTTAACCAAGATGTTGGCCTTAAATTGTTTATAAAATGGAAAATTTTTATCGGTGAGAAAAAACCTTCGACCAATTACTAAAAAATATACTTAAAAAGCTTGTGTTAAAATTTGAAACTGATCGGTTCAGCCATTTCCGGTAATTTTGCTCACCGACTTTCAAAACGCAGTTTTCAGAAAAACGAAAATAATGCACTTAGAGAATTGAGACTTTAGAAGTGCTGTTTCATTATATTGGCATCATTAAATGATTTACAGTCCCCAATTCCCATATAAATCTCGTTAAATAAAGAATTCGAAATCTCATGACAGCCATCAGGGATTAGGAATGACACTAAATCGTAACGACACTTTCGATGGGACACTAATAACTCACATCCTATCCCTGCGGAAGTGCTGCACGCATACAGTATTCCCCGAAAGGTTCCCATCCCGATCCCGATCCCGTCGTCGGTTAGTAATGCGGTTGACGTGTGCTTCCGCACCCAAGCCAATTCCTCATTGTCGACACTCGACACCTTTCAAAACGTGAGCCCGTCCACACTTCCTGGAGTCCTCTCCTTGTGTTTACGTATTTATGCATTTGTGTTTTGTGTAATTACCCTGTGGGATCGTTTATTAGACGGGAGATTGTTATTATTGTTCCGCATAGCAGGACAGAGGCCGTAAATTTTGTTCGCATTTAAATAACAAACCCAAACAGAATTGTTTAGGTGCCCTCGGGGTTCGGAGTTTCTCCGTCTGGATGAATTTCGTCAGGAGTTATGCGGGTGGCTGTTACATTGTCGGGCAACATTGTAACAGAAGTCCACTTCGAGGCGAGGCTGCTTCCAAATTGTAAATTTTATGCGAACATATTTTACCCTTGACAGTTATGAATATTGTTTTGCATTACATACAACACTCGCAGTTTCGCAAGTTATGCTTTTTGAGATGTGTCCACATCATTGAAGGTTACTTTGAAACAATTTAAAGGTGTTGTTCTACTTTGTGTGGAGTATTTTTATCCGATTTCGGCGGGTTAAGGGGGGAAGGCCATCAAAATTCCCAATAAAAGTTTCTAAAAGCTCCGCACAGGAAAGCGTTCAGAAACTTTGTTGTTGGTCTTAAGACTTCAAGCGCAATTTTCTTGAAGCTCGTAGCCAAAGTAGAAAAAAAAATTATTACATCGATAGACTTAACATTTGTTTACTATATAGAGAAAAAGATATGTATGTATAGGATTAAACAGATTTTGCATATTTCTAGATAGATCTATTGTGATTTTTATTCATTTTTCCTATTAATTTTAATTAATATTACATTTTAATAACTATATACATATAATGAATGCTATAGTATTCAACGGATCAAATCAGGCGTACGTGAATGCAATTGCATTGATATACTAAATGCAAGAACAATGTTATAATAATTAAATTTGTTTATAATGTCACTATATTAACTGTTCATTATTAGATCTTTATTCATCAATATATAAAAAAAACAATTCACATCATGTATAAAAATAAACCATTTTTGATAATCACAACCCATCATTATGGGTTTCATACCTAAAAGAAAATGTACTCATGTATAGAAAACAAAGTATGTTGTAAAGATTGTAATGATACGGCATATGAATCAAGGTAATTAAGTCATAAGTCGTATCATTACATTACAGTAACTAAGTTAAGATTCATTTGTAAGTAGGTTTAAGAATCAATTGAATAAAGTACTACCGAACGGACAGACGTGTTTTAAGCTCCCCATAAATTCACTACAAGATGACAGTTCTTTTTGACATTTATGCTCAGTAGAAATGTTCAATTTAATAATAGAAAGCCCTACACTCTAACAACGCTTGCAAATTGTGGAAATTTCCTTTAAAAATGAATGTTCGGTTCGCTTAACTTAGGGGCTCTTCGTGAATTCAATAATGCGCTTGATCTGACCTAATGAGCTTGCTGTTCGTCGTATTACTGATCGATTTCGTACGAATTATTCACAACATTATCAACGTGCAACAAGATAAAGAAATGTTCGTAAATCTGAAACCATCGCTGTTATGATCGAAAGTGGAGCCGAAGAGCCAAAAATATCGATTCGTCGTCTTTCGCAGAACATGGGGTTTGTTCGTCCATCACATTGAAAGTTTGACGTTGGGATCTTGGTTTATACAAGATACAAGAAATAGCTGGTTCAAGAACTGAAGCTTAATGACATCGTTTGTGTCGTTTTATCGCTCATTGGACTATTGAACAATTGCGAACAACAATTGTGCGTCGAACAATTTTTATTTCCAAAACTGAATGAAATCAACATACACAACTTATGGTTTCAACCGGATGGCGCTACGTGTCATACAGTCATTATCAATTTACTGCGTAACAAGTCTGGCGATAACATTATTCCTAGAAATCATCCTGTCAATTGGCCTCCAAGATTACACGAATACGCCATTGGATAATTTCCTTTGGGGCAACGTTCAGCCCATGGTTTATGCTAACAAACCAACAACTCTTGAGGTATCGGAAGTTAACACGAACCATTTCGAAAATAACACTAGATTTGTTCGAAAAGTGGCTAAAAATTAGATTGACGGAATGCGCTACGTAACTATTAGTCCCGGTACACATTTATCGGATATTATTTTTTTTTTAAATAAATGTATTGTTTCATTCTTTCCAACACAATAAAAACAGATAATCATTTTAACAATATTTGTTTGTATTATTTCAATTAAAATTGTATCCCGCTTAAAAAAGCTCCCTTTAGAACAAATTTATAATTCGAACAGATATATCTAAACTTTACTTCATTGTTACACTAAACTGGAATATTGTTGATACTTACAAGTTACCTACCATTAGCACTAAGATATAAAAGTAAAAAAAATAAAAAAACCATTAAACTCAATTTAAAAATGTAAAGTTAACAAAAGTAATAGAGTCATATGGGGTAAATGCAGTCATAGAAATAATATATTCTACCTTAAATCACTTCTTTATAACAATTTAGGGTTTATATTTACTGTGTCCCTTATGCATATATAAGGTTAGTATTTCACGTAATTAGTTAAAGTTAAATCATTCCGTCAACTGGTGGAAGATAATCTAAGTTAAGGTACCAAGGCTCATCTATTATATTTACCCACTATATGGTATTCAATTTATTAGCAGTGTAGATAGCTTCAAATCTGGGATAATAGTAATAAAGTACTCAAATGGAATTAACCTTTGATTTTTCAAATAGAACACGAAAAACTTATAGAGTCGCATAGTCCAAATAGTACATAAAACATATCAGAGATGGCAGCACCAGTTTTTTTAGAAACAAAGTTATCAACACACAGTATTACTTTTTCTCGCTAATGGAATTATTCCACTCGACCCTATACTAGACAAGACATAGGGGAGACCGGGGCTGGTTGTAACAGGGGTAAGTAGTTACAGGGGCAACAGCGGCGAAACCGAGAACGCTATAGTGACGGTAGAAAGAGATAAATAAGACTTTTCTGTTTTTTTTTTGCCTAGAATCATCTAGTTAATTATTTATTTATCACAGCTTCATCAAAACACTGATTACTAAAAAAGAAAAACAATATGATACATAAAATCGATAATAATAATAAAAATAACAACAATAAATTATGTAAAATAATCTAACGGAGCCGACTTTTCAGTTGCAACCTGTTTAACGCTGTCACTATCGGCTCACATGGCGCCAGAGTTTTTGTGAAAGGAGCACGTGCGTGTCGTCAATAAAACCGTAGGTTTGTAAAATTTTCGATTTTTAGTAATATTGGTCTACAACCTGTTTTCCAAATAATCAGAGAGGTGTCTGGTGTCATTTTTGCACCCTAATGCTTCCTTTTTGTGATGAAACTACAAGTGACTGAACTGCTTCTCCTCTTTGTAGGATCTGTTGATTTTTAGAAATTCTGGCATAATTTATTTTTATTTTCATTTTTATTTTTGAGACATAATGTGAGTTTTGTTGATTGGTTCTAAGTTTTTGTTCAATAAAGAAGTTTATTATCTTCTTATAGGTGAGAAATAATCGACATTTTGATTTTATAGTTATAAAACTAAATGGTAAAAATTTTAATTTTGTTCAGAAATTTGTTTCATTTTAAGTTTTGTTTTAATAAGGCCAAAGATTGCTTTGTAGACATAATAATATGTTATTTAATTAAAGAAACGCAACTGTCTGTGATGATTGTTCCTAATAAAAAGTTATTACGTTCGTTTTTGTTTATAACATTTTGCCCCATGTGGTGTAACAACCAGCCCCTGGTGCGGGGTTGAAAATGACAGGCCTCCTTTCTCAGAATTCGTTCATTTATGTCTATTCTAATCGTTTGGTACATAAAAAATATTTTAAATTTAAATACTCAATAGTTACTCAATCAAACAAATCTATACTCAGGTAAAACAATCAAACAAATAAAAAAATATGATACTTTATAATTAAAAAGTCACAACCATCCCCGGTCTCCCCTACATAAGGGTTCATCAATCAGACATTAAAAAAAAAAAAATGCCTTTTCAGAGAAGTTTTTCTTAGAACTTAAATTAACATTCGAATATTGTGGTCTAGGTAACATTGGACTGTGTTTATAGAATTTTTTTTATTTTTTTAATAAATATTAATTATTACAGTTTAGCTATCATTAAGCGAAGAGGTGTTTTTTTACTTTTACAGGAAATGGCGGCAATTTTTGTGAAACAAAACGTCACATTGTTAGACTATTAATGTTTGAGTTTTCATGCTTGTCAACTGAAAAAATATTTGTTTCGAAAAAATACGATTAAAGATTCAACTTTCGACGTCAGCTACTCTACCTGCATGTCCTTGGAACGATATACTGTTGTCATCTTGAATTTTGAATAACATTTTAGTTGATATATTATTGCAAGTAAACATTTTAAAAACTTAAATTTATCCCCATTTATATCCCAATTGTCCAATTAAAAATTAAGCTCTAATTGAACACTAGCCAACTGTGTACACACAGATGTTTCGCTAAACTATGAAAGTGATAACGATATATAAAATTAAAAAATACATCGTCATTTATATTTGGTCTGTATAATTCTGTCTACGAGAATTTCTTTCTGGAAATTTTTCGGGAGTGTGTCATGATTCCAAATCTAAAAAGTTATCAAAGCCATTTAAGATTTTATTTTTTTTGAAATATCTCGTAAACGGTTGATTCAATGACCAAAGTAGTAATTACCACATTCATACAGAACAAAATATCCCATAATTTTCGCTTGAACGGCTTTTCTGTAAAAATGATATTATTTTAGGTACAGCGATTTAAAGTTTATAAAAAATTGTCTTTGTCAGAAGAGTCTCTAATGGTACATAAAATGTTAAAAGTAACGTGCTGTAACTAAAACAATATCACTATTTGACGAAAAATGTTTGAAACAAAATTTGTTTAGACTCATTCTAAATTAGCGGGTGAAAAAATTATCAATATTTCGTATTTTTTTGTTTTGTAAAAGAAATAAAATTCGATAATGAACTATTTCCTTCTATAATATTACACTTATAAATAATGTAAACAATTGTTGAACATTTTTCCCAACATTTTGTCATCGAAGTTGAAGTTAGTCTCACTCAGTTAGTCTCTCATCTCAGTGAAGTTAGTGATAATTCTGCCTAAACATATCGGAAATTAAAAATAACAGATGATTATTAACTAGAAAGAGTACCGCTATAGCATGAACCTTTAAAAAAAATTCTTTCTGAAAATATTGAAAAAATGGCGGCCAATTGAATTCATCCAATTTTTTTGAGGCATTGACTTTTTAAAAAATTAAAAGTTCTGGATAAAAGTATAACTAGAACTATTGGGTGTACAAATTAGTTCGGTCCGTTTTCAAAAGATGGTTCTGGCTGTTATGAATGTTTCACAGTGACAGCTGATCTCGGTGGTTTCAGAGAGGTTATTAGACATCTGTCAATAACATTCAGTTTGTATCACTTTGAATTTCATAAAAAACCTTGTTTTTTATTTTGTCGAATATGTCAAATTTTGTGTTAACTAAGCTGCATGTGCGGGAGGTTTTAATTTTTTGCATTAATTGGAAGAAAAGTGCAGCGGAAGTGCATCGAATGCTTGTGGAAGTTTATGGTGATAATGCTCCAACTGATAAATCATCTAGGGAATGGTTCCGACCTTTTAAAAATGGTGATTTCAGCGTTGAAGATAAGCCTCGCCCTGGACAACCCAAAAAATTCGAAGACGAAGAATTGGAGGCATTACTCGATGAATATCCATGTCAAATGCAAGAGGAGCTTGCAGATACATTGGGAGTGACTCAACAAGCAGTTTCTGTATGATTAAACTCCATAGAAATGATTCAAAAGCAAGGAAACATGAATTGAAACCAAGAGACGTTGAAAGGCGATTTTTCACTTGTGAGCAGTTGATTCAAAGGCAAAAAATAAAGGGTTTTTTACATCGGATTGTTACTGGGGCTGAGAAATGGATATTCTACAATAATCCCAAGAAGAAAAAATATTACACTAAGCCTGTTGAATCGTTACCATCGACCTCAATATCAACACCAAAGCAAAATTTAAGTTCAAAAGTCTTACTGTGTATTTGGTGGGACCAAAAGGGTGTTGTGTATTATGAGCTGCTATAAACTGGTGAATCTATTACAGGCGATCGGTATAGGCTGCAATTGACTCGTTTGAGCCGTGCATTACGAGAAAAACGGCCGGAATATGAACGAAGACATGCAAGTTATTCTTTTGCACGATAACGCTCGACCTCATGTCGCAAAAGTCGTCAAAAAATATTTAGAAATTCCGGACCTTGCTCCTTCTGATTACTGGTTATTCCGATGGATGCAGCATGACTTGGAAGGTCACTGGTTCACTTCTTTAGTAGAAATAGAAAATTGGATCGGAAGTTGGATTGCCTCAAAAGACAAAATATGTTTTCAAGATGGAATTCGAAAATTGCCTGAGAGGTGGGAAAAAGTAGTAATCAACGATGGACAATACTTTGATTAATCTGTTAATTCATTTTGTTTCCAAATAATTATATTTTCAACAAGAAAAAAACGGAGGGATTTAATTTGTACACCCAATAAAAATATTAACTCGATCATATGGTTAGTTTTATTTTATCACCCACACTATCCGAAATTTTGAAGCCAAATTCTAAAAGCATATTTATTTTTCAAGAATCTCTGTAAAAGTAAATTTGCAGAGTTTAGTCATACAACTTAATGAAAGTGGAAGTGTGATAACAACAACTCTACAGTAGTGCCACTTTTAATAACCCAAAATTGACGTTAATGTAAAGTGATTTTTTGTGATATTTGATGGTTTATTTTGCTAAGCCTTCTTCAAATAATCTTTAAATAATTCTTATTCATAGAGCCCAAACCCAGTAAAATTTTGATGCTGGAAGGTCTTCGAAAAGAATCCTTGATTTATAAGTAAACCCATTTTACATGTAAATAACCTAAAGCGCCGCTTAGTAAAAACGAAAACAGAACTCAATTTTCTGTTGCACTAATCCTTTCATATTCCTCGAAAATCCGCCCTTCAAAGAAAGCGACGGCAAAGTAAAAACGAAGTCTTACCCAAGGAATAAAGAGCTTTTAAGAAATATCTGCCTGTCCGTATTCCACTTCATGACGCTCCACATAATTTAAGTGGACGTGCGACCAGATAAATCTGGCGAAAGCATCCCTCCGGATGCTGCGCACATATACATACATAAGTCATCTCGAATTACTGCGAGGCAATGAACAGTTGAAATGAAAGGGGGGAACAGAATATTCCTGCCGTCGACTTAAAGGACTCTCGTCGGGGTTTCGCCATCCGCAGGAATTATAAGGGTCGTCCGCGCCCCGCTCTGATTGCTACCCCGGAAACCTCCTGTTTACGCCCAGAATTGTTTACACAGAAAGGTCAATTTGGGAGCTAATTTGTTATCTGGTTACAACACGCCTTCTGTCGCGGCGACCTCTTTTTAGCAAAGGGATAAAACATATCAAAAATTATGTCCTACAGGGACGGGCGGGAATATATCGATCAGAGCGCTGAAATTTTACGGCAACCTTCGCGGAATTATTTTTTCTTACCCCTTAATGGAATTTCGAGCGTTCAGGTGAAATTTCTTGAGTCAGCAGGATCAAGATGTGGGGGCTGTTTGTTTGTGTTTACTTCATACATAACTTTGATGCTTTCAGTGAAGTTTGAAATTTCGGGTTTCCAAGTTGTTTTCTGGTTTCTGCTACACTTGTTTTCCTTATCGAAGGCAGGGTGATGTATTACAGCAGTTTTCTCACCTTGATTTGGATGAATTGCGATGGATTTAGAAGCAACTGGCAACTGAAAGGGTTCCAAACTTCTCAAATTTAATATATGTAGCTCGAAGAAAGCGATTTTATAAAAATTTCACGGTTACTTTCCACTTCGATTTCGAAATTATACATCCCATATTTCGCAATCCGATCAGTGTAGAACATTGTTGGATTTATGGCGTATTTAACCTGCGAAATCGCCATATCCGCAGGCTTTACATTTTATTGTTGAATTCGACGGCAGGGTATTGAAAATATAAAAGGAAACGAGGTGCTGTTCAAGAAACGAGACCAGAGGTTTATTTACACCCAAAACCTCATTTCCATTTGCACCTTACCATCAAATTGGCCCCAGTTCTCATATTTATGTCTTCGGTTTCTTGAAATTTGCATGTTTCTTGCATTACGTGATTTTATGACTGTATTCTCGCATAAATTCTTGGTATTTGAGAGTAAATTTATATTCAGATTAAACCAAATACCGACGGAGTTTTTAGAATGATTTTTAGATTTATATGATTTCAGGAGGAAACCATAAACTAAGGAATCGGAAATAATTAGAAATTCACTAAATAATAAAGTGGATTTAAAAAAAAAAATCATTTTATCTTTTTTTTTAAGCGTATTGTATATTAGTAAAAAAATTTTTCTTTATTTAAATGATTTTATGATATTTCTAAAATTTCCCCGCAGGGAAATGGTTGTTTTAAACGCGAAGAAAAATTAATTAATTTGTAAAAAATTGTATATTTGAATTTAAATTAATCTTCAATAAATATCTGTTTTTTTATTGCATCTATCCTCATTTGTAGATCGAAGATAGACTATTATAAATCATTTAATCTGTAAGAGTTTCTGTAATACAGTAAAGTCTTTAAATGCAGTTGAAAATAAAGGGTTCATTTAAAATACAAAATTTTTTGGAAAATAGAGGCATAAATAAAGTGGGGGTGTTTGCGTGATCCATTTGAAATAATATTAATACTAACGTGTTATACATTTTTTTACAAATTTTATTCTGCTGCAATGCTCTGCTGAATCGTGCAGTTCCAAGTAAAAATGTAAGGAAAATTCTTATTTATCGAAGTTTCAAAGATATTTTTACGGGAGCGTGTAGATTCAACTGAATCAACCTAATATTCGGGTTTCAAATGCCCGAATTGCGCTTGAAACAATCGCATTTTGTGTTTGATTCAATGCCCAAAGAATGACGATTTCCAACAAAATAATTTCAAAAAGTTGAATCAATTATTACAAAATAATTGAAAAAAAGATCGGTATTTTTTTAGTGTACTTGTGTATAAAAATAAAATTTTATATTTAACAACGCAATAATAAATTTAATTAGAATGATGGTAGGTGGTTGTGAAATTATGGATGTTGAATAAGTTGAAAAACGAACAGTGAACTAATTTTCCGATTTTGCTCTGAAATCTCCCTCCTCCCCCATTAATCTCCAATTAGAATTATTATAGGTATATATATTATATTCGTCATGGACGTTAAGATATTAAAGATATTCATTTATTTATACCCACATTAAATAATAAACCTGTAATCGAATAGCACGCATCACGCAAAAACTACTGTACGGATTTTAAGAAAACTTGGCATAGTTATAGATTATGCCCAAGCTTTAATTGGATTATTATAAAAATTGATACTTAGTGGTTTTTGATTTCGAATCTACTATCAAAATCTTAAATTTCAAGATGTTGGATCCAATAAGACGATATCTACTTCGATCTCAAAATCAAAAGAATTGAATTGAAAATTTGTACAAAAGGCATGTCAATATTTCTGATAAAGAATCTACTATCAAAATTTGAAAAATCAAAATAGCAAATCAAACCTGTTTGTCGGTTTGTGCACGCATCACGCAAAATCTATGAGTCGACGTTTTATGAAATTTAACGAAGTTGTAGCTTATGACCTTTTATCTACATTCACATTCAGTGTTGCAAATTCGAAGTTGAAAGATAAATTTCGGTATGCTATAACTTATGCAACAGTTACAAAATGATTTCATAGTGCACACAAAAAAGTCACATTAGAAAAATACTATTTACAAAAAATATAATTTTACCTATAGCTTCTTTTCATCCGCATGATATAATCGTATAATAAATACCATAAAAAAATGTGTTGCTACATCAAATATTTATCTAACGTTTTAAAGAAGAGATTTAGGTTTTAGACTAGTCTGAAAGGATTATGTAACGATTAGAATACTTAGAAATCTAGTAAAGGTCATTTGAAGAGCGCCTGTTCAAAAGAGCCCATTTCAATTGTTTAACATTATTTGTTTTCGTTTCGAAGTTTTCACATTGAATGTCATCAGTCTTTAAAATAAAAACAGAAAAACCCGGTTATTTCAATATTTAAGCAATTTTTAAAATTCTAACCAAATTTCCTATACTTGCGTAATATTTTTGGCATTATTTTTATTATAATTATGTATTTTGCTCAATTTTGAAAAATTGTATACTCTTTCTGATGCAAGATTTTAATAACTTTTTTAATTGTTCTACTTTTTACAATTAAGATATATTTTTTATTTTTTCTATTAAGTTTTAAATAAATTCGCCACGTTAATTCATAAAATTCTGACGAAAGGACATATTTTATAAATTAAATAATTTTTATCTTTTAAAAAATCAATAATTCAAAATGAATTATTTAATTTTCTGCAAAATGATCTACAACACAAATGAGAAGTTTTTTCAGTTATCTTGCCCTTTTTAGGGTTCCGTAGCCAAATGGCAAAAAACGGAACCCTTATGGATTCGTCATGTCTGTCTGTCCGTCCGTATGTCACAGCCACTTTTTTCCGACACTATAAGAACTATACTATTGAAACTTGGTAAGTAGATGTATTCTGTGAATCGCATTAAGATTTTCACACAAAAATAGAAAAAAAAACAATAAAGTTTGGGGGTTCCTTAAACTTAGAACTGAAACTCAAAAATTTTTTTTCATCTATCATCTATCATCTATGGATAGGTCTTCAAAAATGATATTGAGGTTTCTAATATCATTTTTTTCTAAACTGAATAGTTTGCGCGAGAGACACTTCCAAGGTGGTAAAATGTGTGTCCCCCCCTGTAACTTCTTAAATAAGAGAATGATAAAACTAAAAAAAAATATATGATGTACATTACCATGCAAACTTCCACCGAAAATTGGTTTGAACAAGATCTAGTGCGTAGTTTTTTTTAATACGTCATAAATCGTAAACCGCAATTTACCTTTCATTCAATCAACTCAAATATAAAAATAAAAAAAAAACATTTCATTTCATAAACATAACGGCGAACCATTATTTTCTAATAATAACAAGAACTTTTATATTATGTTACTTGCTGCTACGGAACCCTTCATGGGCGAGCCCGACTCGCACTTGGCCGCTTTTTGAACATATACTCCTCAAATCAAAATGCTGAAAATGTCCGTAAAAATTAAAGTAGTGAAAGCCCGAGAACTAGTAAAATACCTATCTAGAAAATATTTGACTTCTTTAAATATCCATATATATTTATATATGTAGATTATATTATGTATTTGAAACGCTTAATATCGAACGCTCAGAATGCTTCGAACCCTTACAAACACCTAAAGTGTAATAACAATAAATAAACCAAGTGATTTTGAAAAACAAAAAGTACAACATTAGAAATTCTAGCACCTGACATAACAAACATCATTTCGAAAGGTTATTGCCAAACCACTCTGCACATAAAACCGACGTAGTTTGAGAATTGAGCTTCAGTATCATATCGGTGGAGCGATATTTGAAAATATTCTCAAAATAAGGTTACGAGAAACTTGTCCAATATTAGCAAAATCCGAGATATGCTCATTGACATGCCACAAATGTATGCCACGACCAGACCGAAATGAGCCTAAGAATTTTCGGTGTGGAATCGTGACAGGATTAAATTCAGAACAAGCTTATTTCCACTTGATCCAAGTGATAAAATCCAGAAGGTGAATTTTTTTCCCAATAAAACCAAATCAAATTCCATATGCTCGAAGATATAAAGAAATTCAGTGGGCTGTCTGCTAGTCGTTCACGCCCTCAACCATAAATTGGGCTCGCATGAACATAAAGCAACCAAATGTGAGATGCCGAGTCGCATCGAACCGCCAAACTTGCTCCAATAAATTTTAATTAGGAGACCAGACTGAATTTATACAACGCACGTACCAAAGCGTCATATTCCGGGTAAATTGGCTCGTGGATACGAAAACGGAAAAAGAACGAAAGACGCATATCTGTGGCGGGTGTAAGGAGTCCATTTTCCAAACTACCGCCCCATCCCTTGCTTAGCAGCTCTTCAGGGCGAAATCTTGCACAATGCAAATGAGACTGGGATAATTGTTGCGATTGCAACTGAGAAAAAATCCTTGCGCTGCTGCAGGCAGCTTTAATTACAAAGGAAAATATTGTTCGGATTGAAATGCGGGCATTTCATCAGGATTGCAAAGCGCTGCCTGGCCGCAAGTACGACTAAATTTCAAATGACGGAAATTGCTGACTACATTATGGCAAATGAATTATGTATTATGGAAGCATACAGAAGTTTTCCCAGACTCGCTGAAAACGGGGAATCTCTCGAAACTCATTTAATATTCATGAGCTCAAGGGGGCACTTCAAAGTAAAGCACATATGCGTGGGGAACAATGAGATAAGTAAAACACTGAGGACTTTATTCATCATGTAAAATAGCTTAATTCGAAATAAAGAGGCAGTTACTGCACAACCATTCACAAGAAATAAAATATAAGTAAACTTCAAAGACTAAAACATTTTTGAAATAAAGAAATACGAAAAAGGTAGGAGGTTAAAAACTATTATTTGATATTTATTTTATTATACTACTTAATTTTAAAAATGTATACATGAAAAGGATATAATGTAGAGACTAGATTTATAAAACTAATGAAAACCAAGCTAGTTGCAATTCTTCGAATAAATTTTTCACATTACTTAATTTTAATTTAATTATATAAGAAGATTATTATAAGAAATATAATTCTGAATTCGGATATAATTTTGTTGAGGGGGTAAATGCAATTAGAAGGTCAAAAAAATCGATTTTTTTTTTTGTTCCTCTAAAAAGTTAGGAAATTTCCCGTAGAATACGCTCAAAAAAGTTTCAGGTCGAAAATCGAACTCCTTATATATTTTTTCTTCATTTCTCGAGAACGCCTTTTTCAGCGCATAGCAGGTTTTCAAATCTTTAAACGCGTTTTTCTCAAAACAACATTTTTAAAATTGGCAACCACGATTACTCGAAAACTACTTGTTCAATTTAGCTGGAATTTTTAAGGTTTCTTCTTTATACCTTAGGCTTGTCTGTAAACCTAATTGTTTTGGAATTTTATGTTGCAAAATTGAATTATTAATGCAAAAATGGCTGAAAAAATAGTGGAAATTATCGATTTGCTACAAAAACAAAAGGTTTACCCACAAATTACATGTATATTTAAGCCAACTTTTTTTTATGGGCTGTTACAGATCAGTAACACGACGTCCAGAGTTGTTGCCGTTTTTTTTTTTTTTTTGTAGGTCAACTTCACGCCAGCGTACAGCCGCCATTTTGTTTTCAAAAATTAAAAAAAAAAAATATTTTTACATTCTTCATTTATACCTTAACAAGTATACAAAGTTTTATAATGATTGCATTAAACCTTCTTTGTGAAAAACAAATATTTTCTAATGCGTAATTTTTACCCGTGTAATTGTATTTACCCCCTTAATTATTAAAAGAATTACATTACATAATTCTGAATTCTGAAATAATTTTGTTAAGTTAATTTTGAGTTAAGAAAAACTGAAACACGCATTTAAAGAGGCAGTAAACCACTATATTAGCCAGTATACAATACAGCCTTGAATTTCAGTACTGCAATATTTTAGTTAATATATATTTCTCAAAATCATGCTAAATACAAATGACAATGGAATCACTTCTGAGTTTAACTTACAGTCTTTCTGGTATATTTTAGAAGGGGAAAGAAAGAAAAAAATAATTCTAAAGTGGGAGCGATGAATATTACCTACAGGTATGTGCGTCATGATTAAAGTGTCGTTCGGTATTGAACTTTCTGCTAGTAAAAGCAATTTTTAACATGAGTGCCTTGTGCTATAAACGTTTTGAATCTTTGCTTCTTTGTCTTCATCCGAAAAGGCCTAAACTGAGTTACTCCCAGGCGGTAAGATACATGAAGAAGAATGCATGTGTAGAGAAGAAGTGGTGTAAGAAGTTTTCGGAGGAAAAAATTGTTTTACCAGAGAGGGGTAAAAAGAAAAACTTAAAAAAAAAACGGATGTGGAACATTTTAATTAACGTAAGACACAAGAATTGAAGTATTCTTCAATTACATGTTCAAAAAGATAACAAACTTAAAATTAATTCTAGTTCACAATTTTAAAACGGGTTGAAGATGAATAAATTTCCTTCTTCCTTTTGAATTACTTTTATCTTCTTTTTTTATTATCGACATTACCTGAAGGGTTGTGCTAAAGCCTTAATGGTAAAAATAGCAATTTCTAAGTTTTTGTAAAATAATTCCCCAAGTATCATACCATTTCTGAATCTGCATTCAATTGAGTAGTTTTTAAGATAATTTGCGAGTTTCTTTTATTACATTTTTTTTTCCACGACTGATTGTCAAAGTTAAAGTTACAATTTTGATAGAGTTAAAAGGTAACACAATTGAGTTATTTTTCTTGGAAGGTACACTAAATTTCGGCAAAATTTTACTTTTAACGCCTGAAACAACTATTCAAGATACCTGAAAAATAAACAACTTGAAATTATTTTTAGCAATGGTGGTTGAAATTCTAACTAAAAGTAGAGATTTTAAACAAAATTAAAAAAGTGACTATATCTTGAAAACTAAGAAACTTTAACTAAGGTCATGTTTATTTTATCTGACAGATCTAAGGCTAACCTATCTTCCATGTCACTCTGACCTGGTATTTTTGGGACACCCTGTATATCAGAGATTCATTTTTACTTAAATTTTTTAAAGTCTTGTAGAGGTGTTGCGAGAATATTCCATATATAATACACAAATTCTAAAAAGGTATATCATGTGTGTAACAAACCACACAATTTTATTTAAAGTTCATTGTGAAGGTAATAATCTTAATTTTGCTTCTGATAATTCTTAGAAGTGATTTGAAGATCTCTTCAAGAAATCTTCTAACGCCTTAACAGATTTATTTCATACGCCACTTCTTGGCTAGTAATGGTCTTTAAGAATTCCAAAGGAATTATTTTTTGTAGGTATTATCTTTGCTTAAGCCCATTTTAATTCTCATATAACTCTTGGAGGGCTTTATAAGAAAAATATAGCTAGTTGGAATGACAGGTTTATTTAACCCTTGATTACCAGTGCCCTAAAGCAAGATATAAGTACCCCTTTCTGCTTGCAAAGAGTATTTTGGCCTCTAAGTCTTTGTTATCAAAATTTGGAAATTAAAGATGGCGGATCTAATATAGCGACCAACAATTCGCAGGTATAGAAAAACAGCACGTGCAAAAAAATGTTTTTTAAGGGAAAAAAATCCAACAAAATGAAGTTTGTACTCTGATATTCACTGTTATTTAGTGCCTTGAAAAAAATGCACAAATATTTTCCTCTGCAAATTGTTCCTTCTATTTTGAACTTTTTAAAGAAACGATGAACTAATACATATATGTATTGCTCGGTACACAAATTACTCCTTCGGGATGTTCAATTTCTCTGGTGAAACGTGTTTTCCCGTCAGTTAGTTCAAACTTCTGGAGAAAGTTAGGCTGTAGCTGACTTGAGAATTGTTCGTCCAAATTTCATATACCTACCACATCTTGTTTGCGTCCGAAGTTCGACCTGGGCGTTCTCTTGCTTGCAATAAATTGATTCTTAAAACTCCAGAGGGAATTATATATTTTCCTCTGAAATTTCGCAAACACCCACGGGGAACTAAAACAAGATCGTCAATTTAATCAAACGATAGCATTCCCACTTATTCGCAGGGTCAGTACGCATTTAAGACGTTCACGAAAATCTCTCAGTCGAACTGAAAATTGGGACTTAAAAGACGATTCGTTCGATTAATTAAGGAGGTCAATCGTAAAGCCATTGGGACGGAACAAATATCTGCGATACTTTCAATCTCGCAGAACAAACGAATCGTTCGAAACGTTTTGGGCGGCCATCAAAGCGCCATTCAACTTTTATGAACGCTTTTCCGGAGAATTCTTCAAGTAGCACCGAACCCGAAATGGGACGTGAACAAATAAGTTATTTTTTAATCAAATGCAAATTTTCTGGATGAAATTTTCAAAACGAAAAGTCTAGAGGAAGGAGCATAGCCATATCGATCGTGTCTTAAGATAAAGTCGTCGTCCTCCCAGCAACAAAATACAAACAGACGAAGAGGCACTTTATTATAAGGCACATTGGAAATTGCCTTGAGGAGCGAGTCCATTTTAGAGCTAAAGACAAAAAGGAACTGCCGAAGCTGGAGAAAAAGGATAATGAGGGCGTCCACGGAGATTGGCGTAGAGGTAAGCAGAAAATATCACGTGTTAATCCATGTGCTCAATTACATATGGTGAAATTCTATCTGCGCCTATTATTGCCCTACTTTCTCTTAATAAAAATGGCACGCGTGCTACAAACTGCCCTGAGATCCGCCTTCCGAATCCCGCTTCTTCCGCAATATTCTTAATTGTGTTATTGCTCTGGGTAATGTGGTGATTACGTTCTTGGGATAGGTTTGTCGGTTTGCCTTTTCGCAATGCTTACATAAACGTAAAGTAGGAAGAACGGTTTTGCCCTAGTTTTGCTTACTTCTGTTATTTTCCAAGCGAATTTCAACAAAGCTAAAACAGAAGTAAACAGAACTAAAGAACTAGAGCTTTAACAAGGTATGGAGTTAATATAGTATACTATGTACAGTAGCGGTTTTATATACTTACTACAGTGCCTTTATATCTTTTTAACAATCGTCCTAATTACATATGCTGTTAAAGGAGTGAATAAGGGATATTTTACCTAATGAAGACTAATGGAACAATACATCCCAAGAAAATTGCCCAGACATTTTACGTTTTCAATCCCGATTAAGCGGAATTAATTAGTGCAGTGTAAATTTCAACGCGACCTGCTTCCATGTTTTTACCTTTCACTAATTCAAAATCCTTGCAGAGCTCTTATTATTTATTCAATGGAATCCTTAATTTAACGTCATGTTACGATCGTATTAAAGCAGCCAAGAAGCCTCTCCACATATTAGTACATAATTTGAAATCAATCAAAAGAGTATATCCCAGTGCCATTGCTCCGGAGGCTTATGTTTCCGATACACCGACGCTCTTGAAATTCTTTAGATTTTTAATTTTATTAAGTCTAAAAATTCGGAAACAATAGCTTACGCATAGAAGGATTTAAACGACATTTACCGGTTTTTTCTTTTTAAATGTGTTTTTTTTCTTCAAAATTATGCCAAAAATTGAAAAATCATCAAAAAAAAAAAAAACTCCACGTCATTACCTCAAAAAACTCATAAACTAAACAAATATCTTCGAATTTATGATTTAATTATTTATTTCTTACTATTGTAACTAAAAATTTTATTAAATATTCTTGAAATGATGCTTTGTTATGTGTACAATTTTTAAATAAATTCAATTTACCATATGCTCAGAAAAATTATCAAAAATATGCTTAAAATGGTGCGAATTTAAAACAAAGTACCAGCGGTTATTTAATCACTCAAAAATAGAGAAACAGCTGAAAATAACTTATGAAAAGTCAAGGTATAATTTATCTGACATTTATCTTCAATGTAGATTTCCTATTTTCCCAACATGTGGAAAATCGCGAAAGTCATTGCTATTCTAAAATCTGGAAAATACCCAAAAGAACATCTTGAAAATAAGCCTATTCTTCGCCCACAACAGCTAGGCTTTATACCTTAATTCTCTATTACTCATCAGTTGAGAACGATTACAAATCACATTAAGGAAAACATAAATAGTATTATCTACTGGAGTTGTTCTTCTCGACATCGAAAAAGCTTTTGACTGTCTGGCATAGGAGTTTAATATACAAAATGATAAAGTTTCTTCCCTGATCATATTGTGAAAATAATCCAAAGTTTTCTATCAGACAGATACTTCTATGTGGCTGTTGGAAATACTACCTCAGACACTATTAAAATGACAGGAGATGTTCCTCAGGGATCGGCACTCAACCCTATACTATATAAAGCTTGGACGAGATACATTCGCCACGGTTTGATTTCTGATTATGAAAATTATATTATCTTGCGTCGACGTTTCAATGTACGTTCCTTAGCCGTCTATAAAGAATATATTGGTTCTATTAAACTTAAATTGCGTTCATCTCCGAAAGAATTCTGGAAATACGTCAACTTAAAGCGGAGAATTCAGAATGTACCTGAAATCATGTCGAATGGTACGTTATCATCGGACGATCCCTTTGAGATTTCTAATGTTTGCTGACTTTTTAAAATCTTCTTTTATCTATCATGACGAAGTTGGTAGTCCAATTAATATTGTGATTCTGCTGATTCTGTTTTGGATTTTAATATTGCGGTCATTGACGAGTCCACTGTGATGATTTACTTAAATAATTTAAAAGATAGTTTTTCTCCTGGACCAGACGAAATTCCAGCTTTTGTGCTAAAGCAATGCTCTGATTCTCTTTCACTCCCTTTGTCGCATTTATTCAACCTCTCTCTTAAACTATCGACGTTTCCTGACATATGCAAACTATCATTTATTACACCTCTGCATAAAAAAGACAAACGCCATGCTATCTCAAATTATAGACCTGTCGAGAAATTGTCTACTATTTCTAAGACGTTTGAATCCATTATATATGACCGATTTTGCTACTGCTGTCGATCTGTGATTTCCAACAGCATGGTTTTGTCAAGGGTAAATGCACAACCACGAATTTGGTGACGTTTGTTTCATATGTTTTAAAAGCTATGGAGAGAGGTAACTGTGTTGATTGTGTTTATACCGATTTTAGTAAAGCTTTCGATACGATTTCCCACAATGTTCTCTTATCGAAGCTTTCATCAGTTGGGATTTTAATAAAATTTACCTAACTGATCGCTATGAGCAAATCATATATAAATCAGTACTATCTAATAGCATTTCTGTAACATCCGGCGTCCCTCAAGGGAGTCACTTGGGACCGTTATTATATATCCTTTTTATTAATGATATTCGGGATGAAGTTATTAACTCTGAACTCCTTATTTATGCTGACGATGACGTAAAGATATTTAAAGAGATTTCCTGTTTTGACAACTGTCTTCTATTGCAGCATGATCTGAATCGTTTTGTAGATTGGTGTGACCGTAATCATCTCTCTTTAAATGTTTTCTCATATCATTCTCACGCAAATCCTTAGCTGTTGACTAACCGGCGAAATTAACTTTCCTGAGCTTTTGTCAATATTGAGTATTAACGTACCAATAATGAATCTCCTGAAGCCACAGGACTTAATACGCAATGTATGGCCCGATTGATTCCTTGTTGGCCACTTATAATAAATATTTTGATAGGGTAGACTTTAATTTGAATAAGACCCAAATAAAACATAGGCTAAGTAGTATTGCTGCTTAATTTAATAGATCTAATTACACATATGTATTCTAATTGTTTATATGGTCAGGGCTCATTTCTGTTGGCTGGATGAATAAGTAAATAAATAAATAAATAAATAATATCTAGGAGTTTATTTAGATAAAATTTCAACATATCCCAAGCGCAAAATTGAAATATCGCGCCTACGAATTCTTAACATGGTTTCGCTCCTTATAGATCTCACAGAATTTAAATTAGCCTATAAGAAACCTCATTTTTGACATAGACACAATACCGCGTTACACTTGCTTGCTTGGAATTGGCGGCTAGTTTTTTCTTTCTCTTGTAAAATCGTGAAAACGCAGATACGGGGTATTGCACGCGCAACGACGATATGGCCTCGATATAAAAAAAAAAAAAAAGTGAGCATCTCCGGTATGGTCAAACTGTGCAAAAACACTTTTAAAAAAATTGCAAGTACAACAAAATAAAATATTAAAAATGATTACAAGCCTCCCTTGGCATTTCTCGACAAAACTAATCATACTAATACAAACCTAGTTGAGGAAATCTGCACCATAAACACGAATAGATTAGAAAGTGATCAAACATAACACTAAGTCTCCTACAGCATAGATATTTGCTCTGATAGTAAAGTCCTATTTGATAACTCTAGCTTAAGTTTTATCATTTCTTGACTTGATTTGTCCTCCATGAATTTGTTTGAATTTTGTATACCAATGATTCGCCTGTAAAATCTAATGAAATAATATTTGAGTGGTAAGAAATTTACAATATTTCACTGTCCCTCTTCTAGTATAAGACTAAGATAGCGACATCAACTTGATTGTACTATAATATACACACGCTAAATAAATGAATTGAATTGCAATCTAATAACTCCGGATTCACTGCCATCTATGTTCCTAAAATTAAATTAAATTAAATTCTCTAGACTCCATGTATAATAACTCAACTTTTGCATATATCCTACAAAACTTTGCCTTAATATACTTTCCAGTTTTCGACACAATGGAAGAAGGTCTCTATATTAAAAGAAAAAACCGATACTGTCTGAATCAAGTGAGTATCGTCTTATCAGTTTATAGGGTTCTCAAAAAAATCATGTAAAATCAGGGGATGGAATATACTGAAATAAACCGGTTTCCCCGCTTTTTAAGAATTATATCAGATACCCATAATACTTCATAATATTCTTGTAACTAAACTTAATTTATTAGATTTCAGCAAAGCCTTCGACTTTGTAAATCACTAAACTATCCAATAAGTTGCACAATAACTTTAATTTTTCATTTTCGGCCATGAAGTTGGTACGTAACTTCTTAGTTAAAAGTTGTCAAGTAGATAAGGTTGAGAGTTCGCTCTCGTCTTCTGCGTCTCTGCTTTGGTATCCCTCAAGGGTCTATTCTTGGTCCGTCTGCCCAAAAATATAAGAAACTGCTCGGTTCATTTCTAACGTAATGAAATTATTGTACCTTAGTCAGCCAGTAGGTTTACTTAAGGATTGCCTTGTTCGAATTAATGACGATTTGCCGCACATGTACTATATGAATGGTCCCTAACAATTCCTATTACTTAGTATTCCTAAATCAACCTAACTTCCTGTCTATAGAGGTAATTTAATTAATTTAAATTTATTTACCATTTGTCTACCTTAATGGTACTGTGATTGAGTATGTAGAGTCTGTTCAGAATTTGAGCACTCAATTGAATTCTGAACTTAACTGCTGCAGCTACATATGCTTAGTGATTAGTAAAATTTACGGGGCCGTTCGTTGACTGTGGGTCACTTCGAATGGTATTCCGACTGAGCTAGATTCAGTATATACTACAAAACTGAAAGTGAGATTAAGCGATGTTATAAGATATGTTTATGTTTATAGACATGTTGGAAGCAGACTTAATCTGCACATGTTTAACGTGTTCTTAGATCGCCCATTGAATTGTATCTATCAAAGTTAGAACTTTGTTTCTCGCATAAATTATTTGATGAAAAATTCAGACTTTTCAAATATAATTTGCGCTAATGACAAAAATTAACAATAATTTAACCTCTTAACTACTATCAAAAATCCTTTTAAAGGAATTAATATGCTACCACATTATTGAACAAATATTAGAAATACACTGATTTCTTATAATTTGTGAATTCTTTTACAAAAAGGGGTCCATCTCTTGAATTAAAGGGATTTTTCAAAACAATTAAGAGGTTCTTAACTTTTATGTAGAATTGGAGGGTACGTTACACTTTAAACTTTGGAATTAACAATTTTCATCGTTAATTTGACAAAATTCAATTTTAACATTGTAGTGTATTAAAAACAAAATGCTTTATTTTCGTTATTTCCCTTGTTTAGTACTAAAATTGAACTTTATTGAATATCTTACTTAATGAGTTGTTTGCCCGCCGAGCGGCTGGCCGGCAAAACTACATCATTTGCCTTCGCCACAATTCTGTGACTAAAGAACAGACAGACGGACATTTTTGTTTGGAATATTACTCGTCCACCGAAGTAGACGAGTCCAAAAAATTGATGAGTGTTTCGATCCGAGAAGCCAAGCTGATCTCGTCAGTATGGCGCTTGGCTTCTCTGCCATAGACACTCACAAAGGAGGGATCGAAAGCTAATCCCTATATCTGCCCGATCGCAACTTAAAGTGTGAATTATATGCGAAGGCAAATTCTGTAACAATATTATTAGATTTACAACGATTCGCAACCAATTCAATTGGATCTGTGGCAACGTATCATCGTTTGAAAGTAACAGGTTAACATAAATTAACATGTGTGAGAATTTGCGATTTGTATACTTTGGAATTGGCACAGTCGCAAATGTGTGCAACTCAGTATACCTATACTGAGAGATCTACTTGCTATTAAATATGGATATCGATTTACCGGATATTGTTGTTTTGAAAAATATTGTTTTGAAAAATATTGAGTAGTCTGAATTGGAGATTCATGTACCCCGGGTCGGTTACGAGAGCTATTAAGTTTTAATTAAAAAAGGAAACTTTGTACAATATATTAAAAATAAAATAATTACATTATAATAACAACGTTTACGAGTTATTTCGTGATAATAAATAAATAATTAAAAAGAAAACGTTTACGAATTATTTCGTGATAATAAATAAATAATTAAAAAGAAAACGTTTACGAATTATTTCGTGATAATAAATAAATAATTAAAAAGAAAATAATTTAACAAAATATTAAGGACCGACCCCACAAACTGGTGACCCCGACAACAAGAATACGCAGCAATCAACATCATCATCAATACACCAATCAACATCATCAGCTTCAAAAATTAATTTTAGGATTATTTTAAAATAAAGAAGAAAGAAGAAAGAAAAAAGAAAAAGTAGACAAAAAAAAAAATACTAAAAAGACAAGTTCCAACAAACCAAATTTTAAAGTAAAAAAAGTGAAAAATTAAATTATTAAATTTAAAAAAAAAAAACTAACACATTGATTTGTAATTGTACACAAGTTGTAAATATCCATTTTTAACGGCAATTGCATTTAAAATTTATTTAAAATGAATCGAAATCGCAACACCGGTGATACCTCAACCACACCCACCACACCCATTTCAATTAAACCTACATCTTTCTGGAAAGACATGCCAGAACTTTGGTTTAACCGGTTAGAAGCACAATTTGAACTCGCAAAAATTACAGATCAAAAAAATAAATTTTTTCATGTTCTTTCTGTGTTGGAAGGAGACGTCATCCGAATAATTAGTGATGTGGTTCGTAAGCCACATACCATTCAACCATATACTCAATTAAAAGAAACCTTAATCAATAGGTTATCCGTGTCGGCAAGTTCAAAACTAAATCAGCTATTGAATGATTTAGTACTAGGAGATCGTCTCCCCTCTCAATTACTCAGAGAGATGAAAGATTTATCCGAAGATAAATTCACTGAAGAGGTCCTACGTACCTTATGGCTTCAACGCTTACCGCAAAATATACAAACAGTTCTTATATGTAACAATAATTCCCTTTCAGAATTAGCTTCTTCCGCAGACAAAATGATGGAAATCCTAAATAAACCAACAACAACTTCTCTCTTTAACTTTTCAACACAACAGGATCAAGAAAAAATAAATTTCGACATTCTCACAACAAAACTACATAATCTCGAAGAGAAATTAGAAAAATTATGTTCACTCCGTTCAAATTCTCATCATTAACACAGAAAAATGTAATTTCATTAGAAACGAAGTTAAATATCTGGGCCACATTATAAATTCAAAGGGTATTACACCTACCCATGAAAAAATTGAAGCAATCGCAAATTTTAATCAACCAAGCACCGTCAAAGAACTCAGACGTTTTTTAGGCATGGTCAATTTTTACAGAAGATTCATCCCTCATGCAGCTCAACACCAACTACTTTTAAATAAATACCTTACTGGCAGCAAAAAAGAAGGTTCCAAAAAAATTGAATGGAATTTTGAATCTTCAGAAGCTTTTAAGAAAATTAAAACTCAATTAACAGAGACTACTCTTCTAACCTTTCCAAATAACAACGCCCAATTAGGTTTATTTGTTGACGCGTCTGACATAGCCATTGGCGCAGCACTTCAACAAAAAATTCAAAATTATTGGCAACCTTTAGGATTTTTTTCAATCAAACTCAACCCAGCACAAACTAAATACAGCGCCTATGACAGAGAATTATTAGCTGCATACAAAAGCATTAAATATTTTCGATATTGGCTAGAAGGTCGAAATTTTACATTATTTACTGATCATAAACCGTTAACTTTTGCACTGCAACAAAATCCTGACAAAGCATCTCCAAGACAGGTGCGTCATTTAGATTTCATCAGTCAATTCACTACAGATATCCAACACATAGCAGGTAAAGACAATGTAGTTGCAGATACGCTATCAAGGATTAACGAGCTAAACCTGCCAAGTTCTATTGATTTTCAAGCTATGTCCATGGCACAAGAATCAGATCCTGAGCTAAAAAAACTATTAGAGAATCCGTCGTACAAATTTTCCAAATCACCTGTTATTGGCAGTAACAAAGAGATCTATTGTGAAAAATCAGAATCTCGAACACGACGACCCTTCATTCCTCAGGCTTTTCGAAAACAAATTTTCGATTCCCTCCATAATCTTGCTCATCCCAGCATCAGAACATCAAATAAAATGGTTACTGCCAAATATTTTTGGCCTTCCATGAATAAGGATGTAAACACCTGGGCTCGTAGTTGTCTAGCATGTCAAAAAAACAAAATTTCTCGACACGTTAAGAACTCTTTTGGAAAATTTCCAATAACATCCAAGCGTTTTGAAACAATACACATGGACATCATAGGTCCGCTAACTCCTTCACAAGGTTTCAGATTCTGTCTTACCTTAATCGATCGTTTCACTCGATGGCCTGAAGCAGTTCCAATAACTGATAGTTCGGCTGAATCCTGCGCAGAAGCGCTATGTCAAAGTTGGATTTCTCGGTTCGGTATTCCTAAAATTATAGTTACTGATCAAGGTAGACAATTCGAATCAACTCTTTTTAAAGAGCTATCTAGACTGTTGGGTTTCAAACACAATAGAACTACTGCATATCATCCACAAGCAAATGGGTTT
Organism: Dysmachus trigonus; assembly: GCA_949715965.1. Lineage (NCBI taxonomy): Eukaryota > Metazoa > Arthropoda > Insecta > Diptera > Asilidae > Dysmachus > Dysmachus trigonus. The sequence continues at coordinate 54,714,964 of OX454323.1, read as the reverse complement.
ATAGAAAGATGGCATCGATCACTCAAAACGACCATTAAAAGCTACAAAAATAAGCAGTGGTCTAAAGTGCTACCTTTCGTTTTGCTAGGTTTAAGAACGGTTTTTAGGGAAGAATTTCTAGGCACCCCAGCTGAACTGCTATACGGAGAATCTATCCGTTTACCCAGCGATTTTATGGGAAATCCAACAAACAATTTTTGTCAAAGCGAGTTCGTAGGTCAATTACGAAAATTAATGAGTTCACTAAAACCCATTGAAGCAACAAATCATGCTAAATATAATATATTTAAATTTAAAGATTTAAACTCTTGTACTCACGTATTTATTAGAACAGACTCTATCAAAAAAAGCCTACAAAGCCCTTACGAAGGACCTTTCAAAGTGATTTCACGCGATAAAAATTACTTCACACTTCTGATAAGTGAAAAAGAGGTTAAGGTTTCCTTAAATCGGTTAAAACCGTGTTTTTCTGAAGAAGAAATTTTGAATAAAAATAATTTCACTTCCCAACCAGAAAAAGCAAAGCATCATTGCACCACTTCACTTACCACAAATGCAAAGAGTCAACCAGGGTTTGATTTGGCATTAAGTAGTAACAGGAGACCAGCGTTCTCCAACAAAAAAAGAGTCAGATTCACACTACCATAAAACACTCAATAACCGGCAGAATCAAAGACTCTTCAGGCATCGTTATACTTGCAGTATCACTGGTAGGAGGGTGTTGTGGCAACGTATCATCGTTTGAAAGTAACAGGTTAACATAAATTAACATGTGTGAGAATTTGCGATTTGTATACTTTGGAATTGGCACAGTCGCAAATGTGTGCAACTCAGTATACCTATACTGAGAGATCTACTTGCTATTAAATATGGATATCGATTTACCGGATATTGTTGTTTTGAAAAATATTGTTTTGAAAAATATTGAGTAGTCTGAATTGGAGATTCATGTACCCCGGGTCGGTTACGAGAGCTATTAAGTTTTAATTAAAAAAGGAAACTTTGTACAATATATTAAAAATAAAATAATTACATTATAATAACAACGTTTACGAGTTATTTCGTGATAATAAATAAATAATTAAAAAGAAAACGTTTACGAATTATTTCGTGATAATAAATAAATAATTAAAAAGAAAACGTTTACGAATTATTTCGTGATAATAAATAAATAATTAAAAAGAAAATAATTTAACAAAATATTAAGGACCGACCCCACAGATCCTTCAATGCAATATTTTTCAGTCAGTGTTGGTTCCATGATGTCGTTCACATTTTGGTGAGCGCTCTTCCTTTCTTCAGGCAATGCGAAAATGGAATTTTCTTCCTCAATTTGTGTAAACTGTAACGTCCCAGAAGAGGCATTTTATAAGTTTATCTTATTGTTAGACCTAAAGATTGACCTCAAAGATAGATATCGAAGGATTAAAGTTGACGAAATTGAGTTGTATAATGTGTTTCAGTTGAATAAAAGTTCTGACATTAAAAATTTAATATCTCGACAATGAAAGAAGAAAAACAAGTTTATCTTATCTCATTTTAAAACTCAGGTCACGTAGAATACCAAAAAAAATCAGTGATCTGATCAAAATTTATTGTTAAATACACCACTTAGGCATCCAGACCCCCATCTACGAAAAATGGCAATAAATTATAAAATTTTGTTCATAAGTCATAACTTAAGCACATCATTACATAGCAACTGCCATATATTGGGTGTGGGGAAAAAGGTCTTGGCATTTTATTAATCAAATTTAACCGGTTTTTTTATAGTGTGAAAATTAATTTATTTAAACTAAATATGCTCCATTATTATCGAAACTTTTTCGCCATTTGTCGGATAGAACCATGATGCCATCGGTGAAGAACCGCCGCGGTTTCTGGTTGAAAAACTGAACCAAGTAGTTTTCACCGGCTTCTTTTGAAACCAGCTGAATTCCATTGAGAGAGTTCTGCAGGGATCGGAACAAGTGATAGTCAGAGGGTGCTATGTCTGGACTATATGGTGGATGCATCAAAACCTCCCAACCAAGATCTCGCAATTTTTGGCGAGTCATCAATGATTGGCGTTGATAGACCTAATTTACATTGTTTTACTTCTATTTTTTCTAAAGAATGTAAAAGACAGACATGGAGACTTCTAAGTTTCATCATAAGGATTGAGAATTCAGCATTTGTGTAATATTTTACAATAAGTTATAGTAATTAAGGGGAGGTTCTCATCTAGAATCTTGAAATTTTCGATTTTTTTTTTATTTCATATTATTAAAGTTTAATATGTCTAGAATGTTGCTTTAAAATATTTAGTCGATCCGAGCACTAGAACGGATTCTACAGCCCATTGATTGTGGCGGTGTCATGATCGTAGTGGGGCGCTCAGCCTGTGCCGTGCCGTTCAATCACGATTATCTCGGAACTTTGTTTTTCAAGATTTTTCAAATTTGCGTACAAGATAACTCAAAAACGGTTCAACCGATCAACTTCTAGTTCCGTGCATATTAAAGTAAACAATTTTCTTCATAGAAAGAGCGGAGCACATTTTGAAAATTGTAACATTATCTCCTTTTTGTAAGTGATAAACTATGAAAAAAAACGGCCGAAAACGGCCTTAAAATTTCAAAATCGCGCCATTCCGTCAATTTTAAATTTTTTTTGAAAGTCGTCCGCTCTTTCTGAGACAAATTTATTCTAGTTTATAATAATGTCATCATTATTTGATTTCAGACCAATCTGCGACCCCTAAATTGTACGCAGCTGGGCCATTTTCGAAAAACATGCCTCCGGAGAAGTTGAATAACGGGCGCCATTTTGTTTTTTTTTTTAATAAAAAAATTTTTTCGTACAGATAAATATACAATAAAAGATAATGCCAAATATCATTTCCCTATGTCTTGTCATTTGCCTTCAAAAAAATCACGAACTTTACCTACTTTTTGACGTTCTAGATGAGAACCTCCCCTTAATGCATTCAAAGTTTTTGATATAGTTTGTATTATTTATATTATTCTAGCTGGGTTACCCGGTCAACCCGGCATTGGGTAAATACTTACTAATTAAATACTTCTCAAATGTTGTAGTTTGTTATACCCTAGAAATTGTTTCAACCCGAAAACCCCTTTGTGGATCCGCCTTGATCTTGAATCTCCAAATCTTGATAATATTCAAAATTAGCGGCCTTAAAATAATCATTGTACCAATTTTCATTAAAACCCGTTGAAATCGAGAAATTTTGGTCGCCATATTGGGCCCGCCATCTTGGATCTAGAAATTTTGATAATATTCAAAATTAGTGGCCCAAAAAAATCGTACTAATTTTCATTAAAATCCGTTGAAATCGAGAAATTTTTATCACTATATTGGATCCGCCATTTTGGGTTTGAAAATTTTGCTAATATTCGAAATAAGTGGCCTCAGAATAATCATTGTACTAATTTTCATTAAAATCAATTGAAATCAAGACATTTTGGCCTCCATAATGGATTTTACAAATTTTGATAATATTCGAAATTAGTGTCCTCAGAATAATCATTGTACCAATTTCCATCCAAATCCGTCGAAATCGAAACATTTTCGCCATGTTGGATCCGGCATCCTGGATTTGGAAATTTTTATAATATTCAAAATTAGTGGCCTCAGAATAATCATTGTACTAATTTTCATTAAATTAAGTTAAAATCGAGAAATCTATTGGATCATATTGGATCCGCCATCTTGAATTTCTAAATTTGGACAGCGGATTTGAAATCAGCATTCCGCAAAACCCCTAAGTACCAATTTCCATGAAAATCGCTTCAAATTTAAAATTTTGAACCGCCATCTTGGATTTTGAAACCCTATATAATATCCGAAAAAATATTAGCCTATATGTTAAGTTGGCATATATATAGTACCTTCGGAGAAAAAGTTAAAAATATCGATGCAAGCGTTTAGACGTGATTGAGGAACAAACAAACAAGCAAACGAACTTCATTTTTATATATATATATAAGGAGTATACTTTTATTGGAGTATGTGAATTTAAGGTTTATAAGACCTTATGTTTTAAATGGCTCCTTGTAAAGGTCACAATTTTCAGTGCACGGTAACAAGTACTTTATGAAGCATAGACACGTCATTCCCATGAAACTCAACTACGAGTAGTATAGACCTTGATAAAGTCAAACTGTTCGTTCAGAAGTCATTCCATTAAACAACCTGTATTTCCGGGGATCTACGATCTGTGTTTACCAATTGGATGACGTTCAACAACATCTGTATTCCTTTGGCGATTTAATTTCATGTTTTCTGAGCGTGTAACTTATATCATCTCTTAAAGCTCCACGGAGTTTTAAACAATGCCAACACAATTGTTTTATGATTAGCTGCTGGTCGCAGAATGTTTGTTAAGCTAACAAATTTCCCTTTCACACAAGAGCTCGTAGAACATTGACTTTATCTTAATCAAGTTACGTCACAATTTTATGGAGCATTTTTTCCGATAATTGTTTGTATTATGCTCATACAATCGGTATATAAAGGGGTAGTGTTCGGTGGCAAATGTATCAGTCGCTTCCGATTAGTAAATCCGGCTCAATATGAAAGTACTCTTAGTTATCTGCGTTTCCGTTTTCTGTATGGTTTCGGCCAGCGAGAATTATTGTAAAATCGATTGTCAAGGAAAACATCACATTGGATGCAACAATAATGGGGTGCGTTACGAGAAAATTGCACATTTAAATACTTTTATTAACTTAATGTGTGTTCCTTAAAGGCTTTCAGTAGGGAATGTGACGCCAAAGCTGAAGTCTTAAATCTTAATGGAGAACTGAAAGCAAGATTCATTGATCTACATAACGAAATGAGGAATAAAATTGCTTCAGGGAAACTTCAAGGGTATAAACCAGCCGCACAAATGGGATCAGTGGTAAGTTTACTTTTTGAAAAAATGTCTAATTTTCCGGTTCTAAATTTTTTGTTGCATTTAAGACTTGGGACGATGAGCTCGCCAAGTTGGCTGTTTTGAATGTTAAGCAGTGTGATATTAAGCATGATAAGTGCCGCAACACTAAAAATTACAAATATGCTGGACAAAATTTGGCTATGTGGGCCGGCGTGCCAGCTATAACCCCCAAGGAAGCTATTGAAAATGCACTCAACGGATGGTATGACGAGTATGTGGATGCTGATATGTCTGTTATCGACAAGTTCTACAGCAATGGAAAGTATGTGATCTTGTGATCTTGTGCCAAAGTATGATCTTATTAACTATTGACAATTTCAGGAAAATCGGACATTTCACAGCTTTAGTAAACGAGAAGAACTCCAGAATCGGTTGCGCTGTGGTTCGTACCCCCAAATGGGGCATGACAGCATATTTCACCGCTTGCAATTATGCTCGCACCAACATGCTTGGTGACCCTGTCTACAAGAGCGGCAAGCCAGCATCTGGTTGCAAATCTGGAAATCATCCACGCTATACATCTCTTTGTAACACTTCTGAGAAATACGATGTATAAAGTACTGAAAGCTCGAAAAATAAAAGATCTGCTCCCCTAAAAATATTTGAATTTTTTCTTTTTATGAACTTACTCACATTCGGTTAAGTAGAAGTAGTTTATAAATCGATCGCAATATTTGAAACAATTATACGGAATGTGAAACTACATGAAACATTATAAAAAAAAACCTTTATCCGTGATTTTTATCGACATCGTTGGGGAAATTTTCGAGAAAGCTAGTAATGTATATACAAGACTTACTTGTTTAATAGTGTGTTATATCAGTAGATATAGATAAGTTGCAAAAAAAACTACTAAGCGAAACTGACTCTAACTCAATTAAAATACATAAGATTAATTAAAAACTAAATTCAAATAGAAGTATTTTTCCTATAACACGGTAGATAGGTTCCTAGAAAATGCCGTGTAGTGTAAAACGTGTTATCTTAGGAACTATTGTAGTACAAAATGCATTCTAAAAACCTTTTAAAACCAAATTTTTTTTTTATAAACTCAACAATATTGATTAAAAGTATAAACATATACTATTGGATGTGGAAAAAAGTTCGTGGCGTTTTTTAAGTAAAATTCAACTGGTTTTTGTATAGTGTGAAAACGAATTTATTTAATCCAAATATGCTCCATTATTATCGAAAATGTTTCGCTATTTTTCGGGTAGAACCATAATGCCATCGGTGAAGAACTTCCGTGGTTTCTGGTTGAAAAACTGAATCAAGTGAATTTCACATGCTTCATTTGAAATCAGCTTAATTCCATTGAGAGAGTTATGCAAGTGATAGTCGTCAGAGGGTGCTATATCTCGACTATATGGTGGATGCATCAAAACCTCCCAACCAAGAACACGCAAGTTTTGGCGAATCATCAAAGATGTGTGTGGCATGGCGTTATCGTGATGGAAGACAACGCCTTTCCTATTATTCAATTCGGGGTGTTTTCTTTCAATTGCCTGGCGTAATCTGTCTATTTGTCCACAGTAGATTTGAGAATTAATTCTGACCAACTGGGAGTAGGTCATGGTGGACGATTCCCTTCACACACAGCATCGGCGTCAATCCTGGCTTGTGACGGCTCATCATCCCTTGTCCACGATCTTTTACGCTTCCGGTTGTCGTATGTTATTGATTTTTCATCATCGGTTATTAGACGTTTCAGAAATGGCTCGATTTCATTGCGTTTCAGCAACGCATTGCAGATGTTTCCTGAGTTATTTGCAATTGACGCCATCTATCGGGAAAAACGCCACGAACTTTTTCCCACACCCAATATTTATAATTTCTTTTCATTGACGGCAACCTCCAACAAATACCAAAAAATATTTATAAAAAATTAGTTCTGCACCACATTAATTACAAAAAATATGATTTAGCCTGTCTAAGGGGTGTATTTAACAATGTTTGTACACTTTTTTATGTAAATGATATTTTTTTGGTATTCTACGTGACCTAATCTTTAAAATGAGATAAGATAAACTTGTTTATCTTCGTTCATAGTCAAGATATTATATTTTTGATGACAACATTTTTATTAAACTGAAACACATTATACACCTCAATTTCGTCAAAAGATGCTAATATTAAAAATTTTCTGAGAGCATTATCTTATTATAAACTATAAATTATCACACATTTGGGTTTAAAATACGAGGTCCCCGAAATATGTTAATTTTGTGGTCACTCTTTGTGATGGGGATTTGCATGTATCCATTTTCTCATTTCTCCTCATTGTCTAATATTCTCTTTTCTTGTTTGATATTATCTTTAGTTTCTCTTCTCTACTCTTTATTCTATAATATTGTGATGGTTTTAATTATTTTATATTTTTCTATTAAGTAATTTATTGTATTTACTTATAGTAATTTTAATTATTATTTAATTTTTATTGGTAATTTTTCTTAGTTATTCGTATGGTGCTCTAGAATTTCTCTTTTACATTTTTCTTTCTAAGCTTATAAGTAGTTTAGTTTGCGTGTTTTTAATTACTTCAGCCTATGTGGATACGATTTTGTAATCCTCTGCGTTGTGCGTAATATAATAAATACAATTAACACTTAACCGGTCGGCCGGATATTAATACCCGGTTAGTCTCTGTTGTAGATTGAAGCTATTAATTTTAACAATTATTGATTTACATAGACATAATCTTATTGAATAGCAGAAGTCATAAAATGATATTAAAAAATTTTTCCCAAGAAGTATCATATATTCATTATTACTTGAAACATTCGACATAAAATTTATTTTATTTTAGTTGTTATTTTCTTAGGAAAATTATTATTGTGCATTTTTATAACATATCCCCTTATTCAATGATCAGGATTCTCTTAATGAAATTAACTCATTGGCGACGGATATTTTTAAACGTAATTTTGTTCATGACAGTTTAAATAATGTGAACATATATGAAGAGTCCAGGAAAAGTATAATCAAAGTCACCCTAAACCATGTTTTGAGTTAGTACCGTCATCTAGTTCCTTAGACGCGAAACTTATCTGGTCCGAATCATAAAAAAGGCTAACAACGTTCTAAACCCCTAAAAATGAGCTATCATTTTTTGGCAAAAAAGTTATGTTTGATCAAAGTCCACACCGAAAAAGTTAAAAAAGATCAAAGTCACAGACTCTAATGCGGTCATTCCTCATTGCTTTCGTCTCACAAGTGAAGAAAATCGACATGATTGTTAAAAAAATTTGCTTTTGTACCCAGGACAGCAAATTAAAAATTACCAATCATCATAATTGTTACATTTTTACATGACATTTTTTAAATTTTCGGTTGCTATATCCGCCAACTTTAATATATATTTTGATAAGAGACTTAGTATCAGAGACCCTAAAACCTCTTTGATTCATTTTGATAAAAAATCCCATAAAATTACAAGTGATCGGACGCCATATTTGATTCACTACTTTGGAACCCAATACAAAAAAGTACCTATACTGTTTCCTCTAATATAACGTACTTTTTGGCAAAAAATCAGAAATATCGCAGAACGCATTTAGTTGTAATTGAGGTTCAAACTATCCCAACGAATGACAATTTTTCCTTCACAAAAGCAAAGTTTTAACAAAACAATGGCACTTTTACCTTCCCTTTGGACACAAGCAACAAGAAAATAGCATTCATAACTCACACTCAAAAAAAAAGTTTAATTTTGTTGACCTGTGTAATTAGATGACTTTGATCCTTTTCAACTTTTTTAGTCTTGACTTTGATCATTAATATAATTTGTATCTCTGACTTAATGAAGATAATTTAAAATAATATAACTATAAATATATATATTTTTAATAAATATTGTTAAATAGTGTTGCAAATATGTAAGCAATGTTTTTAAGCTAAAACTACATTTACATAGTACTTTTGACAATAATTATAAGTCTTCTTACTTAAAATTTGATTTTTCTTCTAAAACTCCTCAAGTGACTTTGATCGTTCTTTCCCTGTACTCTTCATATATAAATATTTGAATTAAGTAAAGTATGTGCAATCAGATACTGTTAAAAGTGGTCATATAAAATTTCATATGTAGGAAAATGTTGATAAATGCGAAAGTTATAATAGAATGCATAATTTACTTTCTCTTTCTGAAAATTTACAAAATATTGCGGGCCATTAACAAAAATGTTCTCACTTAAATCACTACCAATTAAGTACTAAGGACATTTTTCAGATTTTTCTTAGCCCCCCCTTCCCCTTCATTTGTTTTTTAATTTTTAATTCACCTTTTCACCTTTTTTTGCCACTTGGAATTAAATTTAAGGGGACCTTTACTTTCAAAATCGAAAAAAAATCAATTTATTTTTTGTTTCATAAAAATGCTTCTTAACATCACACAAACACTCTCCTAAAACCATTTTAAGAAATTCGTAAAAGAAAAAAAGTTATATACCTATATTTGTAACGCTACCTCTACGCATTTTATATGTAAAAATTATATAGCAAAAACTTTGAACGCGTTTTTCTCGAAATCACATTTTTGAAAATGGCCGCATCTGTATCTCAAAAACTATTCAACCGATTTTAACAAACCAAACGCCATTCGATTCGTTATCAAATATACTAGTAACTAAACCTTTAAAAATATTATTTTATCCCCTCACTTTTTTATGCGGAGGGGAGTTTACCCTTAACTTATAGTCGTTTTTAACTTTTTTAGAAAAATTTGTATAAAATGATATATTTATTAAAAATAAAAGGTTTTTTAGGTTTAGGTATTAGTTTTGTGTCTTATGAAAACAATCCACTAAAGATTTTTACTCTATCTGTTACAGGAAGTCCTAGAGAAATGCGGCCATTTTAAAAGTGCATTTTGGATGACGTCCTCTACAGGCATTAAAATAAACTAAAGTAGCATTTAAACATTTTTTTATATTTTTCATAATCTTACCAATAATGTACAAAAGGTTTCAGAATAATTAATATAATAGTCTTTTCAAAAAAAAAACTTTTAAAAAGTGTCTTTTTTTCGATTTTTAAAGTAAAGGTCCCCTTAAAAAAAAATGCCTTTTTAAGCTTCGATAATAACAATCTACTCTCGTGGACTTTTCTGTAGAGAATTCGGTGCTCTACAAGAAAGGTGTCGTGCATTTTTCAGTATTTGCTTCAATTAAAGCTCAAAACAAGTTATTTTCAAACTTTAAACTATTTTATTCTTATTGTTTCGAACAATTCGGACAAAAAACATACCCACGAACTAAATCGACAGCAACACGGAACGTGTTTTTGCTTCGCATAAGTAATTTCATAACCTTACTTTGGGCGTATTTTGTGACTAGTTAGTGCTGTTTAGATTAGTCACTGCTATCTAATATTAATCATAATATCATTGAGTTTATGATTTGATTTGTAAATTATCCTACATGAAGACAGTTTTTTTTTTACATATTTCTTTATCAATTAACATGCGATGGGGTACATTCATACACAAGTACAAGGGACCCATTCATACTATATAAATGTGCCCTTGCACTTGTGTTTTTTCGCAATTTAATGATACCTATCAATTTTTGTTACACAGAACGATTTTTTGTTACACGAATAGATATAGATAGATAAAGTTTTTCATTTTGATTTTTATTATTTGTTTGTTATTTAAAAGAATTATTTTTGTTTTTTACTGGACTAGTATGTTAAGAAACAATATTTATGACGAGTCAATAGTGATTTTTAAGGGGTTATTCTACTGTTAAACGGGTAAAAAGCAGTATCTTTTTAAAAGTGTTGTAAAAAAAAAACTATTAGAGATATCAATTTGAAATTTTGCATGCATCTTTATTAATGAAAAAAATATATAATGGCATAGTTGATTAAAAAAAAAAAACAAAATGGCGGCTTCGGTTTATGATTGATGTAGCGCGCGCTGACGGCCAGAGTCATTTGCGCGGTACATTGCCCAGGTCGTCCAGGTGATCTGCAATCAATTTAACGATGAAATTTTATTAGTTTAGCTAAAAACACACAGACTGAACCTAAATTGAGCCATAAATATTAAATTTTCGCGATTTGACAAGCGTTGGCAAATAGCATGCTCGATTTTGGACGTTTTTTCGATGAAAAAAGTGCTCCCAAATAACCAAATATCAATTTTTATGGCTCAATTTAGGTTCAGTCTGTGTAAAATTGATATATAACTATGCAAAAAAATTATTAGCTAAATCGCTTCATTAGTTTTTTCTCTACGATGTACCGCGCACCAAAACAACACGTTTTGAGTAAATCGCTTTTAAAGTTTTTTAACCGATTTTTTTGATATATCAACTATGCCATTATATATGTTTTTCATTAATAAAGATGCATGCAAAATTTCAAATTGATATCTCTAATAGTTTTTTTTTTACAACACTTTTAAAAAGATACTGCTTCTTACCCGTTTAACAGTAGAATAACCCCTTAATCTTTCTTTTATTTTTTTTCAAGTGTGTATTAACCTACCTCTTCATGTATGAATGTGCCCCAGTAATGGGGTACATTCATACATTTTCCTTTTTTTTTCAAAGCATTATGGAAATTCGCGCACATAATTTTTCAGTAATATTATGCTTCTACTACAGTATAAAATAGTTAAACTATGAATTTGTCATAAATTGAAAGACCTATATGTAATACAGTGCATTCTACAAAGCGAAATATAAAAACTATATGAAGCTGCCCCACTCTCCCCTACTGTAAAATCAATTCTAGCACATTTCAAATGTTTTCAATATTTCTAGGTGTCTTCTGCATATCTGCAAAAATTTAACGTCTTTGTTTTGTCCCAATTTATAGCTTACTATTAAAACGTACAGACTTACACGTGTCCTCCAAAGCTAGGATTATGAGCCTTTGTGATTTTGTTGAGTTTTTTAACAGTTTGGGCTTGTTTGTGCTTTAGAAAGGAAGTGTTTATGTCTTATTTTGATGAAGTACAATTGATTAGATTATGCTTTTGTTTTCCCAAGGCGATTTTCTTTCCTGGGATTTTATCTCTCAGCAGTATTTTCTGCTATCCGTTTGGCTTTTTGTTTTGATCTTGCGGTAAGCTTTTTCCTTGCATTCATTACTGAGGAAATCTACTTTCTCTGTATACGTATAGTATTTATAAAAAAATATATCTCTTACGAAGAGAACATGCAACACATAGAACATCTGTATCCAAGGCAATTGGCTGGTTCCAATTTGATTTAGCAAAACCTGAGAAGGAGCAGGAAGAGCGCTTGTCGAACTTTTAGAGGATAATTTTCGCCTTAGCAACAGGAACCACTGAGTTTCGTAAGTTTAATAAAATAGATAAAAATGGCGAAATGGTCTTGCAAAAATTCTTTTAGAATATTAACAATTTTATAAAAAAAAAGTACTTCTACGATTCTTTGTAGCTCCATGCCGTACGATATATTTAAAAAAAAGTACACGCGTATTTAATTGTTTTTTTAAATTGTACTTCCATTTCTTTCACAAAATTTCAAGCACTATCTTCATTGATAAAATTTACGAGAAAGAAGAATGCAAGAGTATTTGTAAATATCATAATAATTATTTTCTTTTAAAAACTAGAAGAAATTTATATAGTTTTGAAACATTTTAAATATATTCATGTTTGGTACAGAAAATTGATGCCGGTAAGAGTTGTCATTTTCACTTCAGGAGTTAAAACCACAAATTATTAAAAATCGGTCTAACATTTTAGGCTTACATACGCTTATGTGAATTTTATGAAGCAATTACACTCTACAGTCACATAATTCAGTGTGAAATCGATTGATTATAAATATTGTTACAAAAACCATATTTTGGCTCTTTCAACATTTGCGATGATTTGATTACCTCCAAGAGGCACCTTTCCCGCTTGCTGGAGATTGAACATCTATACTAAGTTTATGGTCGCCATTGCCAAATATTAAAATAAACCCTGACTTCGAATCTGTGTGTTTAAAATTTAGCCCGTCAAATTATTGCACTTCCGCTAAATTTCCTTCCCGGAGTAATGGCACTCAGGAACTAGATTGACTCAGCGATAGAATATGCGAAGATCAATTTTATTGACGTGAATACGCCTATAGGTTGACGTCAGTACTGGAGGCACTTCAGAGTTATTGATGTAACGTTTTCAGAGGGATAAAAAATCATTGAATAACTCGGAAACTATAAGCCCCATTGAATTGTTTTTGGTATCATTTTAATTGAAGTATAGTTCGTTTCTGATGAAGTAGGAGCCACCGCTGGGCATGCGCAGTCCACGACGGGAGAAGAGCTCGAAGCAAACCGAGAAGTTTCAAATTGGTATAGATGATAGACTCCAAGTAGCTACGATACTAGTTTTAGTGTCAAACAATAGATTTTGATCAGAACGATGCATTACAATAACAATCTAAAACATTTAATAAGTTAAAATAGGTAAAAATTTTGAAAAATTCTGAAAAATGATAACAGAAAATATTTTTTTATGTAATACTGTCCAAAACACGCGCAAAAACAATATGCTACCCAAAAAAAAACTTCAGTGACTACTGAAAAAATGCTCAAAACGTCAGTCGAATATTATTAGCGTTTTGTGCGACAAGAAGCGAGCTGTAAGGTGACAATATAATGAAGATAAAAAAAAAGAATCTAACAAAAACAATAAATAATAAACCATAACCAATAACCTAACGAGAACCAAAGATGCTCGTAGATTTATTAAAGAGAGTTGCATGATCAGTTGGATCACTCCATTATTTAAATATTGCCGGAGACAACTTAGTGGGCGCAACTGTGGAGCACTATCGCCACCAAGCGGTGGTGAGAAAAACCATGGAAATTAAACTAATGAGCGAGAGCGTCTTGAAAGAGGTGGTTCAAATGTATAAAATATAATTAAAACAAAATTTGTTATATATTAGTAAGAATTCTGTAAGTTTCACTATTTTTTCTTATATTTAAGAACCACTAGAATATTTATACAAAAGTTCGTCAAAAGCTGAATACTACAAAATAAAATTGAATGTAAAGCAAAATTACTAATTAAAAGGTTAACAAGAAGTTATAAAAAGTCAAAATTAGATTAGTTCTCATTAACTGCGCGCGACATCGATGAAATGGTTTCAAAAAATCCGTAGTTAATCCGGTGAGAGGGAACATGGAGGAAACGGAAGTCCCTCAAAGAGCGAGTTGGGATAGTAATATGAAACGACGACAAAATCTCAGGCGAGTTAATACTACCACGCAAACAATCACGGGCAAAAGCAATTCTGGAGTCAGTTCTACGCTGCTCAAGAGTTTATAATGATGGGACAAATATGGGGATAGTTTTCATAATTCCCCCCGGGGTGTGTTTCAAATCTATTGGATGGCCGCCAATGTCTACCCTTAATTTAAGGGGTTACATACGTACAGCATTTTTAGAAAATCGACTTTTTTTTTTTTACAGGTTATTATTCTCTATAGTTTTAGGCGTATTTCTCTGAAAGTCGATTGTAAAAATTCCACATAGATCGAAAGTTATTATAGAAAACGTGACTGCCCGACGAGAGTCTGATGCGCGAAGGTAGCTGTCCCTTGTTTGAGGCAGCTGGCCGTTACTTTCGGAGCCTTTCAGCCTGTCGGAAAAAAATAAACAACAACAATTGTTTACTGACAAGGAAGGCATACAATATCAAGCTGGATTGGGAGATTAGACGTAAGTTAACAATATAAATTAAAAAATTCATAAAGTTCTTGCTTTAGCTGCGCGCAACCTCGAGCGAAACGCACTTGAAAATTTAAATGCGTTTTTCTCAAAACTACTTTTTCCGGCACGGTTTACATGATAACTCATACAGATTTTAATATTTTTTGATGATTTTTTTTTTTTAATATTCGAAATTGTTTTCTCTATCGTCTGTCGAGCCGGATTTTTGATATTGTGATTACAAAATTTTATAAACATAATTAAAGTGTGAAATTTATGACAAAAAAAACACTTTTTTTTTTAAACTGCCGTAAATTGCCAAATTTTTCGAATTTCAAAAATCCGGCTCGACAGACTATAACTACAACTTTATTTTACAAGAATTATTTTACGTTTTGCAGATCCATCAACATTTCAGGCAGAAATGATGTAAACCATGGACCTACTTTTTTTTTATAGAGCTTCGGGAAAAAAGATTTTTTGTTATAATTTTTGAAAAAAAAAGAAATACATTTTTGTATAAAGTTTACATACTAGTAAACAATGTGTAAAAGTTATTTTTCATAATTTCTATTGCTATCCCTTCTAAAAACAGTTTTACTTTTAGCGCATTTTTGGCGCTGCTGTACGTATGTAACCCCTTAATCATGATACACCTGAAAATTTATATAATTCGATTCACAACTATTGTCAGAGTTTAATCTTATTTTCACCCTATTCAGGGGGTGTTTTTTGGCTCCAGCAAATTATTTTCGGGGTGTATGGGGATATATTTTTTGTCGGGCTGTGTAATTAGCACGTGAGAGTTTACGGCAACGCTTTATGTTTATTTTACAAATTTGTACACAATCGTTCTATATAACAATAAATGTGTCTTATTGTTATTTAACATTGCTGCTACAAAGGACGTAGATTGGGAACGTATTCACGCCAATCCCTCGACTGTGCATCCCGACACAGTTACATCCAAAAAAGTGGATCAGTATGGCTTTGAAGCACTTTTTATAATTCCTTTTCGGCTAGTTTGATTGGTCAATATATTTAAATATTCTTTTACTGCTATATGCTCTAAAACCACACAACCAACTTAAATATTAAAATAACTCTTCCGGATTCTGCTCCGGTAAGAATTTATTCCAAGCTTTTACGATATGGAGTGAATTTTGGAATATATTTCCCAAGGTTAAACAAAGTAATAATAAGGTCGTCACGTACAAACACAGTCTACCTTCGAAAACGATTTCGATTTATGAAAAATTTACCGCAGAAGCTTTTGGACAGCTTGATGCCACAAGAATAAAAGTCTGCATGCGATGGTAAATGGAACCAACATGATAACTAAAAGTTAGCTGGCATGTATGTAAAAAACTTTAGATGGAATAAAAGTTGTCTAAAACCCATTTTATAATGAACAATTTAAAAAATAATAAAGATAAATTTCTGTATATTAGAAGTCAAATAATTATAACTTTTAGCTCCCCTGAGGTGGTAATTTCATAGTGTTTGCATTTTCTCTTAATGCAGAAATGGGGTTTTACTCGAAAATGCATTCCCTAGAAACAAGCTGCAGTATCTGCCTAACTTCAAGATTTAGTACACATTTGAACAACTGAATTTATTGCTTGAATGTATGAATTTAAATGAAGTACTGTGGCGAAAACAATTCAGGCAAATACCACAAAATGGTTCACCATCAACACAAAACCAACCAGCTCTGTTGTTGCAGGGTCACGAATTTTTTCGTGGTGTTCCTTGAACCATGATGGGATGAATTATTTCAGAGAAGGGAAAGTTTTCATGCACAAACCAGAATTTGTTGAAGTTTCTTCTTTAGTCTGAAAAACATGACGAAAAGTTGCTCGCAGCTTCAAATTGAGTGGTTTTTTCAGGTTAAGGAAGTTACAGGAAAACTTTCAGACTTTAATTTTGACATAAGACTTATTTCGCATTCTCTTTCAAGAAAATAAAAATGCTAACATTACAACTACTTACTCACTTTCGTCGACGAAAGAAATCTCTGAAAATTTGAATTGGCTTACGCAAAGTCTAATATTTTCTGATTATAAACATGCAAAATCCAATATTTTCTTATTATAATTAAATACTGTAGAAAATCTTTTCGAAATATTTCAATATTACAAATAATCGCATCCACCAGACAAGCTACAATCTATTTTGCAAATTATAACTTCTAATTAACCGCTGGATTAAATAAACTCTACTTAGGGCCTCTCCTTAATCCTTCTCCACCCTGGAGTGCAGACTACATTTCGTCTATCTGGCTTAATCCTCAATAAAAGATTAAGCCCCAGTCCGACCATTACAGCAAGTCTTTATCCACGGAGAGTCCTGGAAGCTCCTTGCGTGAGTTCGACGTCCTTAAAATAGATGTCTGTTAATTAAGGGCCCATTAACCCCATATAACTGGATAGGAACGACAGAAGCCGTGTACGAACTTTGATTTTTCATTTTATGAAGCAGTGTCACGCAACTTCCTGTTGGCATTTGTCTGAATCCCTGCGGAAGTTGACAAATTTCGTGTCCAAGGACAAAGGGGGATCGTAACAAAATGAGATAATTTTTGAAGAATGTGACATGCGAATACAATTTTTATTTATGTCGGGGAATTCAACAAAAGTTAGAGTTATTTTACGTTATCATTATAAGATGTATATTTCTAACTTAATATTTATTTAATCGGTGCTTCTCCTAGAATTTGTAATTTTCTTTCTATCTCTATATCTCTAAAAATTAGTTGTGTTCGTGTTATCGTAGTTCTGAAACACATATAATTTGAGATATATGGTATAATGGATTATGAGAAGTGCTATATAGAATTTAATACTTTTTATAAGTTTGCAATAAGAAATTTGATTAGCCTCTCTCCATTCGTTTTAATGGCAAGTTACAGCTCACCATTATTATTTCAGATAATGTCTGAATAATTACGGAAATAACACTTTTCATAATCAATATATCTCTAAGTATATATTTTAGGTCAAATCTTTCAAATTAAATATTTAAATTCAAAAGTACAAAAGACCGTATTGTGGCCATTTTTGCAAATTAATTAAAAAATAAATAATTGTCGCAGGAACTTGTAAATTAGCTCAAATAAAAGTAAGAACCTTTAAATATTAAGTAAGCCTGTGTTGTTGACCATGATTGTTCAAAATCTATTATGTTCAATTTTTTGTAGTTATAATTTAATAATTGTCAATAAGAAAATGTAAAAGCTCCATATCAAACATGCGCTCGTACTTTTAAAATTCGCCAACTTTAAATTTTTTTTTTCACAAAAAGTACATAATAAAAAAACCAAAAATAATACGAAATCTAGAATATTACCTTCTTTAATCTCTTAACCAAGCATGTCCTCTTACATAAAAAAATAATACTTTTCTCACTTGGGTCTTGTTTGAAAATGTTTTTCATTTCAAATCGATAACTATTTGTAGTTTTTGCCCTACTTTTTTATAGATTAAACTATAAAAGTTATATAAATATCCGATATAGGGATTAGCATTCGATCCCTTCTTTGTGAGTGTCTATGGCAGAGAAGCCAAGCGTCATACTGATGAGATCAGCTTGGCTTCTCGGATCGAAACACTCATAGATTTTTTTGCGCTCGTCTACTTCGGTGGACCAGTATTATTCCAAACAAAAATGTCCCTACGTCCGTCTGTCTGTCCGTTCGTCACTGAATTGTGGCGAAGGCGGATTTTGTAGTTTTGCTGGCTAGCCGCTCGGCAGGCAAAATCACAACATTATCAATCCTTAAACTGTCTCTAGTTTTATTTGACAGAAAAAAATTTTAAAATTTATTTTATGAGATTCAAATATGAAAAATTTTTAAAAAACCTTTTGGAAAGTAAAAAATATTATTTATTTTAATAAAAATTGAGATTGCCTTAACACTTAAAAGCTTTAAATTTCAAATTTAATACTTGAGAAAACTTACAATTTAATTACAAAAAACAGATTGAAATATAGATAAAATTGTTATAATCCCAATTTTATTGAAAATTATCCCCAAATTTCTGTGTGTCTTTTTCGTAGTGTCAAAATTATGGTTTTTTAAATAACTTAATGGACGAAGGCCTACACTAAAGAACAACTTTTTAAGAGTATTCAAAAAAATTTTTATTAAAAAATATTGAAAATTGATTTTTTGACATAAATTGTAATTTGACGCTCCGAAAAAAAAGTAGCCCCCCTTAAGTTCTATCATTTTCAATATAAAGCAAAACTAGATTGCTGATTCTCTTATGCTGCGAGAGTAGGCTATTATAAATAGTGTCTTAAAGTTATTTGTTTAATGAAATGCATATTTAATTTGAATTATGAAAATATTTTTATATCAGCACAAAATATGGATATGGAGGTTACGAGTAGAACAGAATATTCGACAAATGCCTGCTCATATCTACTTGGCAAAATGTTGAATTGTTAAGAACAATAACGAATGGAGTTGGATAGACGTTGGTTCACTTTCACTAACTGCCGCAATGTTTTCAAGCGAGCGTCCCGTGCGAGGACGGCACTTCTGAATTAAGGGTTCATAGCGAATTGTAATTTTCAAAAAATCGATTTTTTTTTTATTACATTTTTGGAAAGTATATATATATATAGAAATATCATATTAAAATTTTATAAAGATCGGAGCACTCTAACTATATTTTTGGAAGACTTTCACTACAGCGCTCGAACGCTTTAATCCGCACCGCGCGTAGCGGGAGAGCCGACCTATCTTTGTTTGACTACAGCTGCCGCTACGTTCTATTATAATATTGTGGGGGATATTTATTTTATTATTAATGAATTAGTAATTTTTATTTAATATATTTTTATTTGATATATTTTTATTTGATATTTACATATTTATTTATTGTTGATTTTATTTATATTTATTTGTTATACATTTTATTTGATATATTTTCATTTGATATATTTTTATTTGTATTTATATGTTTATTTATTGTTGATTTTATTTATATTTATTTGTTATACATATTTTATTTATTGTATTTATTGGTAAATTATTATTATTTTTTTGCTTCTTATCCGGATAAAATTAGGTTCCAAAACTGACTAGTATTATTGAAACAAAACACAATTTTATTTTTTTTAAATGAAAAGCCTACTCAAAAGAAATTAAAAAATTTCCCCGCCTACTAACTTCTCCACAACACCCTCCTACCAGTGCAACGATTATGTGGATGATGTTGATGGTTCCAAAGACCTAATTAGAGATGAAGTGGCTGCTCGATGGGCTGAAATAGGGTTGTTTTTTGACTTGATGGGCCTATATTGGGTTGATGATAGCACGATGGGCTGATGATTTGGTTGATTTTCGGCTCGATGGGCCTATATTGGGTTGAATAACAGCTCGATGGGCCGATGTTTGGGTTGATTTTCGGTTCGATGGACCTATATTGGGTAAATTTTTGGCTCGATGGGCCTATATTGGGTTGATCTCGGCTCGATGGGCCGATATTGGGTTGACCTCGGCTCGATGGGCCGATATTGGGTTGACCTCGGCTCGATGGGCCGATATTGGGTTGACCTCGGCTCGATGGGCCGATATTGGGTTGACTTCGGCTCGATGGGCCGATATTGGATTGATCTCGGCTCGATGGGCCAATATTGGGTTGACCTCGGCTCGATGGGCCGATATTGGGTTGACCTCGGCTCGATGGGCCGATATTGGGTTGACTTCGGCTCGATGGGCCGATATTGGGTTGACCTCGGCTCGATGGGCCGATATTGGGTTGACTTCGGCTCGATGGGCCGATATTGGGTTGACCTCGGCTCGATGGGCCGATATTGGGTTGACTTCGGCCCGATGGGCCGATATTGGGTTGACCTCGGCTCGATGGGCCGATATTGGGTTGACCTCGGCTCTGGGGAGGTTATAATAAACCTCCCTCGACCGATGTACCTGTAACTACGGTCGGCAGTCTGGGCTGAAAGCCAGGCTTTTATGACTGCCGACCTAGAAAATTTATTAATTTTGGCGTGATGATCCGACTCCATTTTTGATTATTAATTCCAGTACTGGAGCCGGTTGTCGGGGTCACCAGTTTGTGGGGGATATTTATTTTATTATTAATGAATTAGTAATTTTTATTTAATATATTTTTATTTGATATATTTTTATTTGATATTTACATATTTATTTATTGTTGATTTTATTTATATTTATTTGTTATACATTTTATTTGATACATTTTCATTTGATATATTTTTATTTGTATTTATATGTTTATTTATTGTTGATTTTATTTATATTTATTTGTTATACATATTTTATTTATTGTATTTATTGGTAAATTATTATTATTTTTTTGCTTCTTATCCGGATAAAATTAGGTTCCAAAACTGACTAGTATTATTGAAACAAAACACAATTTTATTTTTTTTAAATGAAAAGCCTACTCAAAAGAAATTAAAAAATTTCCCCGCCTACTAACTTCTCCACAATATACTCCCTACTTAAATTTATTCATTCCGGACCTCTTATTCTTGTATTTGAATATTTTCATGTGAAATTAATGGGCGGGATATGTGTATAACCGTATGGTGCAAGCATCGCTGATTAAGCGCAGGTGAGATTTTTTTACGATTTTTTATTAAAAAAAACTTTGATCGCGTTTTTCTCGAAACAACGTTTTTCGGCACCTTGTTGATAAAATCTCGGTGACTACTGAACCGATCTTCATCAAATTTTTCCACATGCTCTCTATAACTATAGCTATTGCATGAACAGACAGTTGATGATATTGCATGAACAGACAGTTTTGACTTTAAGTATTTTTTTAAGGGCAAAAACGGGGAAAAAATTATGATTTTTGGAATTTTTTCGAAAAATGTCCGCCATTTTGTCAATTTTCAAAAAATCAAAAATCTGTCTATTCATGCAATAGCCCTTATCATACTGAATCTAAAACTTTTTCATTTTTTTATTTTAGACCATCCGTCTCGGAGATACCATCAACAGGGCGCAGCCCTCTTTTTTTCACCTTTTTTTCACCTTTTTTTTCAACCACCTCCCAAAATTTATATTTAGAATTGAAACCTACTAAAAAAATTATTGAAAAATAGGCTGTTTTTCATGGGTCTAATTCGCTATGAACCCTTAAATCAACCGTCTCAAAGTTATTTATTAAAACCTTCACACCGGCGGGCTTTTTCGAAGTCTACATGATGGCCGAGAGCATGAGATTATAAGTTGCTTATTTTTATCAGTGGCTTGCGCTTACTTTATCACAAGAATTGAATACCTCAAATATTAGCAGGTGCAAGTACAACTCTATTCGTAGAGAAAGTTAGGAGTGGACCACCGGTGGTCCACGCCGGGTTGAACTTGATAAATACGCCACAGCAAACCGAAATGATGATGATGAAAAATGTCCGGCATGTTCGTACCGTCTGTCTCTGAAAAATTCTAACCATATCGATTGTGAATTTTCACAATTTCTATGCGTTGTTCGATTATAAAATGCTACACGATTCAACCTCAAAGCCAGCTGATAACAAATATGAAATGTCACTGGTCCATATTTTATACAATGAAAATGATTCCAAATTCAAAATGAAATCTGGTTTTGAGACACTTTTTACTATAATAACAATCAAAGACAAAACAAAATTATTTACATTTTAAATATACCTAATAAGTCATACTTAAGTACTATAATATTGTTACAAAATTTGTCTTCGTATTATGAGATCGGTTTGGTTGTCCAGGATCAAAACCACTCATTGTTTTTTCAAGCTCTTTTACACTAATAGACGAGTACTATCCTTTAAAAAAAATATACTTCGGTTTGTCTGTCTGTCTGTTTATCGGTGAATTATAGCGAAGGCAGGCTCTGTAGTTTTTCCAGCTAGCCGCTCGACGGGAAAAATTGCAACATTTGAAACAAACTTACAAGGAAACGTTCTCAGGTGTGTCTCACTGTCAATAAGAGACACGTATCTTTTTTATCAGCAGATGCGCACATTTAGGGGGTGAAAACCACCACTAAAATTTACCCCCAAAAACAGTTTTTCCTAAATATTTCAAGTTCTAATGAATTTTTTCGAATGAAACAAAATGGAACTGATGTCTCATAAATATACTAACGTGTAAGTAATCCGGTTCCCGGGGGTGGCAACCCTTATATTTTATTGAAGAAAAACGATATTTCTTTTTATAGTTCTGCGTAACAAAAATAACAGTTTTAGTTAAAAATCATTGAAGAATTGTTTTTTCATACGATTTTGAAAAATAAAGTTGACGTGTTTTTGGATTTTCGTAAAAAAGCTCCTCAAGGGAGTAAACAACCCCTAGTACTAATACGTAAATGATGTATATTCTTTCAGACATCAGTTTTTTCGATATTTAAGGGGTTTTTGGAGTAGCTGATTACGAATCTGATGTTAAGTTTAAAAAAATCAAAAGGGCGCGTGGTAGCTACAGCCCTGTAGATTCATTTAGCAAGCGGAGGGTACAACTAGATAGGAATGGATTTGAATAATTTTTAAATATGTTGTGGACGTTATTTCTCTATGTATATTAAGGAGTTTATTCAGCCCTTTTCCGTTTACGACATAAACAAGCCCAAACTTTACTGCGTAACTTAAATACTACTTCAGTTTGTTGAATGTTGTTTGTTGGGCGAGTTCCTAAAATATTATAGATTATAGTCATTATTTTATCATAATACACAAAAACATTGCAAATTCAACAATCAACTCACACTTATGAACAAATCAATATCATTCATAAAATTTAAAAGATCTGTACCACTCATGGTAGTAGTATACGCTCTGTTTCTTTTCTTATGTCTATTATAAAACTTACATAAAGCTTTACATTTGTATTTTGCAAATTGTTTGTTTTTACAAAGAATCGATTACAACCTTCATAACTTTTCCAGTACCAAAAATTTATTCGTCGGTCAAATTGGCCCGTGTCCCTCATTAATAATAACTCAAGGTCGGGGTACCTACACACTTTTTAATTACCTGTTTACCCTGAAACGAAACCCAAAAGTGGTCCACTTATGTTTCGACGAAGTAAATTAAGAAGCTGAAGGGGTACCCCGCGTGTCCTATTAATTTCGTTGTCGGTGTAGAAATTTCCTATTTTGGAATTTTATCTGGACCACTTGGTTCAGTCATTTCTGATAAAAGTTTCTATTTCGGGCTGCAATTAGCGAGAACGATGGGCGAGGGACGCAGAGATTCCGGGAAGGAGGACCTCCGCTTACATGCAGCCCGGGGCTTCCTGGAGCACATTACAGGGTCTGGAAAATTGTTTCTTACACAAAGCCCAAACGGTGGCTGGTGAAGGTCACCCTGAATTATTCATGACTTGGGCTCCCTGGCGTGGTGGAGTCCGCCCCACGAGACACTGTCGTATTCAAATTAGATCCTGTCCCTAGGTTTGATACGTGTGGTTTTGATCCTACCCCTCGAACAGGGTCCATCATTCATGGTAGTTTCCGTGACACAAACACTGGCATCTTCCGCTATTATTACTGCGGCATTTTTGAGATATGCTAATGCGTCGTTTCGTCAAAAGCGGCGGAAATTCGCATTTCATGTTCCTGACTAGTTCGGGACTCAATTTTCGGTTGTTAGATGGAAATTTGCCTAAGGACATCTTAATAGAATTTGCTGCCTTAAAATGCCGTTCACAGCAGATTTGGTTAGCTTAAGTAGGGAAAAAACCCTCTGTTTTTTCATATCTTTGCGATAAGAGCCTTCTAGAGGCCCATCGTGAACATACAAAGGAATCAACGAGTAAGAGAAGCTAGGAAGAGATCCGACTTTTACGAGATACTTTCGGACAGCGCTTAGAGTCGCCTCGTAGTCGTCAAATAGCTTGCATTAAATTATTATAGTCTTCAGCAGCCCCCTAAATTAATGAACTGCTTACCCAATTAATTACCTCGTTTAATGACACTCAATTCGAGGAAATTGTTAAACGCAAATCGAATTTGTGAATGAAGAGGAAGCTCTCGCCCTCCGTGTCAGCTGGGAACCACGAACTAGGCCTTAATAAAGGTCATGTCGCGTTCTCTTGAGTAAGGCAATATACATAAATTATGAAAAGGAAATTCCACTTTCCAGGATTTTTTAACACTTTGCACATTCACTAAGATTATGGATTAGCGAACCCTCTAGACATTTTCCTAGCTCACACAAAATTATGTTTAGCGTGTTGTAGGTCTTGACCTGATTCCACATTAACATACCTCTGGGAAATGCGTTTTTCCTAAACGATTTATGTATATACATCGTTTTATAGTTAATGGATGTGCGGAAAGTAAGTATATCGGAAGTTTGATTAATCGCTTAGACTAGGGACTAGGGAATAGATACTTTTCATTCTGTGCGCGTACGTCAGCAAGCTGTCCAATAAGCGCGGTGATTGGACGGAAATTAATAGCACGTTAACCTTGGTCACGCTTTGATGAGTTGCAACTTTGATTATTTTTGCTAATAACAATCAGACGTGTCTATATATCGATGGTGCAATATGTAGGTTATCGTATATAGTAATACCATAGCGAGTAATCTCATATCTTAGTGAGGTAAATTTACACACCTATTCTATTAACATTTTAAATGTTATTTGTGTAACTTTTTAATGAAAAAATTACTAAAAGTCCTCAAAGTATTAACACAAAATCGTTGATTAGAAATTTGTTTTTGATTCAATTAAGAAAATAAAATAAGGGCCTAATTGGGCTACTTTACCTTATAAAAAAATCTTTCTTATTATTGAAAACATGTTTCTCTTATTGCTTCTCTTCATTTTTACATTAAAATATTGATGATAGGATAATTTATAAAGATTAAGATAGCGAAAAATGCATTATAAAAGGAAAAACTCTACATTTTCTTTATTATCCACCCATGCAACCTAACAAACAATATTTTTCTTATAAAGCCATCCAAGAGTTATATGAGAATTAAAATGGGCTTTAGCTAAGACAATACCTTCAAAAAATAACTCCTTAAGAATTCTTAAAGACCATTACTAGCCAAGAAGTGGCGTATGAAATGAATCTGTTAAGGCGTTATAAGATTTCCTGAAGAATTCTTCAAATCACATCTAAGAATTATCAAAAGCAAAATTAAGATTAGAAAATCTTTTATAAACCTTTTAAGGGGACATTCTCTTTCAAAATTGGGAAAAAAAGCACTTTTTAAAAATTTTATTATGAAAAAACTATTATATTTACTGACAAAATTTCTTTTGGACATTGTTCAACTCTGTCTTAAGAATATAAAAAAAATTTTTTTTTTCATTTTTAGTTTCCCTTGGCTCCTGTAGAGGGCGTCGTCCAAAAGTGACGTTTTATACGGTAGGACAATTTGTGGACCTCCTGTAACAGATTTTTGAAAAATTCAAAATGGATTCTATTCTTGAGACTCTAAACTAAGGGATATGCCTCTAAAACTCATACTTTTTCATATTTTGAAGTTTTCATATGTATATTTCAGAAAAATGCGAAAAAAAAGCAATTTTGTTTTGGGGTAAGTTACCCCCGTAACAAAAGGGGTTTTTTGTTTTTAAATTTTAGAGGCATATCCTCTAGTATTTTCAATAAGTAATCGAATGCTCTTTGGTTTTTTAAAATCGGTCAAGTAGATTCGGAGAAAACCGTCCTACCAGTTTGAAAAAGGTAGTTTCGAGAAAAACGCGTTGAAAGATTTTTTACCATAATTTTATTGCATAGAAACCGGTTGTTACTCATGGGTGAGCGCTCTTACAAATATAGCTGTAACTTTTTTTCTATTACGAATTTCTTGATGAAATTTTAGGAGGGAACTTTTGAAAGTATATAGAATCCAAATATGTAAAAATCTCAAAATCGATTTTTTGACAATTTAGAAAGAGAATGTCCCCTTAAACGAACGATTTCTTTATGAAAAAGCTAATAAGAGCTTTAAAAGTCTACTTCAAAGGGTCTAGCCGGTTAAGGAGGTGAAAAGTGCCCCCAGCGCTTTTGAAAAACAAAAAATATCCTCATGTAGTATATGAAAAAGTACATCTTTGCTGAAATTTTCAGACCCATAGACCCTCACATAACCTCAAAAAAAATTAAAACGTGATTTTCAGTGTTTTGGCGATATCTCGGCTTCTTGTAGACGTACAAAATTCTTTTTCGGTCGAAATTTTCAAAATTCAATTAAAAAAAAACAAAAAAAATAGAAACGACGAAAAAAAAATATGTTATTCTCTGGATGTCAAGCTATATCCATGAATTATTTCAGATTTTTAGATTTGGTGCAACAGTGTCAAAATATCGAAAAACCGTTTTTCAGCATTTTTCGGTATTTTTACATATTTTTTAAGTCTGAATATTCTTTAAGTATGCATTTTTTTAAGTCATTTCCTACCTTGATAAATTCACAAAGAGATCATATTTTCAACCTGGCGTGACATCATGGCTGAATTACACTCACCCCACCGTTCATTCATATTTGTCATGCACACTCATTCACGCATGTTTGAAACTGAGCGGAGTAATAACAATTCCAAATAGTTGCAATATATTTCTTAATAAAAGAACTCACAAAGTAATAATATTGCCCCACTCTCTTCTGCACTCACTTATAATATAAAATTGTATTATATAAATTAATACGTGTACAAATAAATATAGGATCACCTGAAAAATAAGAAAAGTCTGAAAACATACGTGTATTATACCGAATCTGAAAACATAAGACAATAGATAAAATCCCGTATTTGAGATATGAATAGGATAATTAATCTTCATCATTATCTTCTTCAATAACTGGTTCAACCCCTTCGGTTTCAAATATTTTCTTCAATTTAATTTTTTTAGTTATATATCATGCATGAGATAAGTAATATATTACAGCTGCTACATGCGAACAGGAACCGAGGGGGTATCCCACTCTAGAGGCCCTTGAATTGAACGCTTTTTTCAGGGTCTTGAACAAGAAAATATAAAACATTTATAGTTATACATAATAATCCTTTTATTATCTGATCTTTAATGAACATTTTGAGACATTTTTTTTTGAGTAGTTGGGTCATGGCAGCAACTTAGGAACGTAAGCTCATGGTGTGCGCCATAACAGCCAAACAAATAATCCGAAAAAAGTTAGATTGCACATTAGTACTCTTTATATATGTGGCTATGGCAAGAGTGTGTCACATTTAGAAAAAAAATTTTTTATTCATTTCTTTAATTTTTCCTACTCATTCGTTATATTTTTTAGTTGATTTTTACTGTTAAAACATGGTATATAAGCTATGTAGATGTAAAAATCCCTGATTTGACCACTTAGGTTATAGAAGCAAAGCTAACACAGCTTTTACCAAAATCTGAATTTTTTCGGATGAATGGTTTTCTTAGAATGCTGCACACCATTCATCAAAACGGTATTTTGAGAAAAACGGCATCTAAGTTAAAGATAAAGGCAACGAGGAGTGGTGTGGAGCGCCAGCTGCGCACGGAATTGCCTGTAGCAGCGCGGGCTTTTCAAATTCGCGACAAGATATAGCTTAAACGATTCAGAAAAGAACACAGAATTTTTCAAAACTAAAAAAAAAATCATATTTTTAACGTTCTAGGGTGGGATACCCCCTTAAGCCATTTACTGTAAGCTCGGGAAAATCTAAAACGTATGTTGAAGTCAAACGAGTGAATAAAGATTTTCTTCTGCTCCAATTGCTATTTTGTGATTCTACAGCTACAGAAAAAGTTTTGAAAATATTTCTCACTGATACGTATCAAACGCAATAGGCGATTTTGTATTTAGCAGAAATGCTAGATGAAAATGATGAAGTCAATCCACAGTATTTAAAAAAATCAAAAGATATAATTAAGATACAAGCTCGTTCCGGGCACATTAGCAGTAAAACTTACAATTGTTATATCCATTATAAACCGGAATCAATAGTTTATAAAAATATTTTCAGATACTATTGGGAATGTGCAAATGGCTTAAGCATAGTCTGTTCCCGTCAGCTGTAATATATTATGATTTTTTCCGTAGATTATGAATTCGTAAATGAAAATGATCAATCAGCTCCCGTTTTCAAGGAATAGATGAGTGAAAAAGTCAAAGGAACTTATTTTGACCATATATGAAAACTCGTTCAAATATAACGGATTATTATAGAAGCTTGTAACGTGGCTAAAACCAAAATTAGAACCTTGAGCTATTATCTCAAAATAGTAAAGGTCTTAAAAATGTTCGAAAAATGCCTTGAAAATCAAATGTTTGACCAAACCCATTATATCATACAACAGATGCTGAAAGAAGACTATAATAAATACACGCTCATGAAAAACTTTTCCGCGAGAATGTTTAGACAAGCTATAGAAATTAGTGGTATTCGATATTTTTTAGAATAAGTTTCAGGCTTTGATTTGAGCCATGTTACTATCTGTTATTTTTTGATGATTTTTCAAAAATGGCAAAAATTCGATATTTTGAATTTTCCACTCAATTTTTCTCGAAAACGGGAGCTGATTGAGAATTTTCATTTAAGAATTCTTAATATACGGAAAAAATCCTGTAGAAATGATCTGGTACTCTTTTGGAAGATTGTTGATGTTATTGAAGAATATAGTGATGCAGAATAATTGTCCTATTCATATCTCAAATACGGGATTTTATCTATTGTCTTATGTTTTCAGGTTCGGTATATTACACGTATGTTTTCAGACTTTTCTTATTTTTCAGGTGATCCTATATTTATTTGTACACGTATTAATTTATATAATACAATTTTATATTATAAGTGAGTGCAGAAGAGAGTGGGGCAATATTATTACTTTGTGAGTTCTTTTATTAAGAAATATATTGCAACTATTTGGAATTGTTATTACTCCGCTCAGTTTCAAACATGCGTGAATGAGTGTGCATGACAAATATGAATGAACGGTGGGGTGAGTGTAATTCAGCCATGATGTCACGCCAGGTTGAAAATATGATCTCTTTGTGAATTTATCAAGGTAGGAAATGACTTAAAAAAATGCATACTTAAAGAATATTCAGACTTAAAAAATATGTAAAAATACCGAAAAATGCTGAAAAACGGTTTTTCGATATTTTGACACTGTTGCACCAAATCTAAAAATCTGAAATAATTCATGGATATAGCTTGACATCCAGAGAATAACATATTTTTTTTTCGTCGTTTCTATTTTTTTTGTTTTTTTTTAATTGAATTTTGAAAATTTCGAACTTGTATAAAAATTTGAATTTCCCGCCAAAAATTTTGAAAAAAATATTTTTTTGTAGCGGACAAAAGACCCTATAATTTGAGAAAAAAAAAAGAATTTTGTACGTCTACAAGAAGCCGAGATATCGCCAAAACACTGAAAATCACGTTTTAATTTTTTTTGCGGTTATGTGAGGGTCTATGGGTCTGAAAATTTCAGCAAAGATGTACTTTTTCATGTACTACATGAGGATATTTTTTGTTTTTCGAAAGCGCTGGGGGCACTTTTCACCTCCTTAACCGGCTAGACCCTTTGTCTTCGAATTGACTTTTCCAAATTGTTTGTTGTGAAATCTTATGTCTTACGTATCTTAGATATGCTACGAAATTGAAATTAAAAAAGCGGCCAAGTGCGAGTCGGACTCGCCCATGAAGGGTTCCGTAGCAGCAAGTAACATAATATAAAAGTTTATTTATTTGTTTGCAGTGAGACATACAATATCTATTAAATTTCCAATGAATGAAGGAAAACAAAAATTACAGTTTACAATGTAGATTAGAAAATTGAAAACTGAGTAAATTTTTCAATTTCTGGCACGGTAAATTAAAATCAAAAATTTTATGGTGTAAATTTAACAAATTGGCGATAGATGTGACTGGCTCATGTAGTCCGTAGTTAGTGCGATGGTACTGTATATTTATTATTTTATTGACTCTGAGACCAGGGCGAGGAACAGATATCGTAAACAAAGACAACAGTTCCGAACAGTTACAATCACCACTCAAAATTTTGGAGCCGAAAACGATCCTGGATATCATTCGCCTATCTGCTAGTGCTTCCATGGAAATAAGCCTTAAGCGATCTCTGTAAGGGGGTAAGCAAAGAGAGTCAGCCCATGGTAAACCCTTGAGTGCGAATTGCAAAAATCTTCTCTGCACAGCCTCAATGCGGTCAGAATGGATGTTATAAGAAGGCGCCCATACAGGACTTGCGTATTCCAAAATGGGGCGAACGAATGTGGTATAAAGAGTTTTTGTCACGTAAGGATCATCGAAAATTTTAGACCAACTCTTAATAAATCCCAGCACCGAGTTAGCTTTGCTAATAATTATGTTTATGTGCTCGTCAAAGTCAAATTTATAATTAAAAGTAACACCTAGGTCTTTCACCAAGTTTAGTCGTGAAATTTCACTACCATCCGTAAAATATTTGTAACATATTGGAGTTTTACTCCGTGTGAAAGACACCAAAGAACATTTACTGACATTTAATGGCAAATAATTTAAGGCGCACCACCTTGAAAAATTATTTAAGTCATTATTAAGCAGAAGGCAGTCATTAAGACAACGAATAGAGCGAAAAAATTTTCCATCGTCAGCATATAAAAGAATTCTAGAGTGTGATAATGCACTATTCGCGTCATTTATAAACAAAATAAACAGTAGAGGTCCCAAGTGACTGCCCTGTGGAACCCCGGAGGTATTGTGGATAGGTGGTGAGAACACACCGCGAAAAGAAACCAACTGAAAACGATCCCTTAGGTAGGATGATATCCAATCCAAAAAGACCTCAGGGAAGCCGAATTTCGCCAATTTAAGGATCAACGCCTGGTGGCTAATTCTATCAAAGGCTTTACTGAAATCCGTGTAAATGCAGTCAACTTGTCCACCTCGTTCAATCTCATTGATGCAGAAAGACGAAAAGCATAGAAGATTTGAAATAGTTGACCTTCCCTTCACAAACCCGTGCTGGCAATCACTTATTATAGATTTGCAGTGAAAGTATAAAATATCACAGACAATAGCTTCGAAAAGCTTAGGTAAAGCCGAGAGTTTGGCAATAGGCCTGTAGTTGGATATATCATCCTTAGCTCCTTTCTTATGTAAGGGTATAATATAAGATAATTTCCAGCAATTAGGAAAGACACCAGAAATCATGGATAAGTTAAATAAATAACAGATAACGTTCACCAAGGACAAACCACAAGACTTTAAAACTATTAAAGGAACACCGTCGGGACCGTACGAATATTTAGAGGGCATGTTGTCAAGATACTGTAAAATAGTTTTATGGTCAAAATAAAGGTCTTTTGGTTCTAAGGTGGTGGATGGAAGCTTCGTCAAATTGCAAAAAGATTTAGGAGCAGCGTAATTATCACAGATAAAAGAGGAGCTGAATAGAGCAGAGAAGAAATTGCAAATTTTGATTGGATCACTGCTGCGCTCACCGTTATAGCAGAAGGAAGCAGGATAACCGTCAGAGCACCTCCTAGAGTTAATGAAACTCCAAAAACGCTTCGGCTCACTCTTCAAAGAATTCCGCAAATCTGACAAATAAGAAACGTATGCGGCCTCAGATCTTTCGAAGAATTGCTTATGAAGATTGCAAAACACAAGGAAGTCTTCATCGTACCTAGTCACCGAATATTTCCTCCAGGCCCTAGTCTTAGAGTTCCTCAAGCGAATCAATTCCGTATCAAGCCATGGCAGGCGCGCATTCGAGTTTATTATTAGAAAATAATGGTTCACGGTTATGTTTATGAAATTAAATGTTTTATTTTTATTTTTATATTTGAGTTTATTGAATTAAAAAAAAAATACGCACTAGATCTCGTTCAAACCAATTTTCGGTGGAAGTTTGCATAGTAATGTACATCATATATTTTTTTTTAGTTTTATCATTCTCTTATTTTAGAAGTTACGGGAGAGGGGGGGGGGGGGGGGGGGGCACACATTTTACCACTTTGGAAGTGTCTCTCGCGCAAACTATTTAGTTTAGAAAAAAATTATATTAGAAACCTCGATATCATTTTGGAAGACCTATCCATAGATACCCCACACGTATGGATTTGATGAAAAAAAATTTTTGAGTTTCAGTTCTAAGTATGGGGAACCCCAAAATTTATTGTTTTTTTTCTATTTTTGTGTGAAAATCTTAATGCGGTTCACAGAATACATCTACTTATCAAGTTTCAACAGTATAGTTCTTATAGTTTCGGAAAAATGTGGCTGTGACATACGGACGGACAGACAGACAGACAGACATGACGAATCCATAAGGGTTCCGTTTTTTGCCATTTGGCTACGGAACCCTAAAAACATACCAATTTAAACCGGCTTCCTTCCATTCGGAGTGTTTTAATTAACTGAACATGTCAAATGAACTTAAATTAAAATACTTATTTCCTACTTTTAATGCAAACAAAAATTATCTTCATCCATAAACCTGCCATTTGAAGGACAGAAATTGCAAACTTCAAAGAGATGACTGAAGCCCACTTGTTTCACAAAACTTAAATAGTTTTTTATGCAGAAAATTGTAAGTAGAAAATTACTAACTAAGGCCGTTTTCGAATTCACATGCACTTGCACTTAAATCTATTTTTCCCACTAAATGTTCTCCTAAAAACTCCGAATAGTGCGTAGGGCGATCGAAACTACAAGTAGGTTGCTTTGCACTAGCACTTTTTTATCTGTCAAACTTGTAGTGTTCTCCCAAGTACACTAAATATGGATTTTTTGGACGTTGTGTTCTCTATTTGTCAAAATAATTGCCAGCTTTTGACGGTTAAGAGGGGGATTATTGCAAACTGTGTGGTAAGAAAGAAAATTCACAGATTACCCAACACTTTAAACATATGTTTCAGTTGGAAAGAAGGGAATACCTGAGGCCTTCGAGTCTCCTATAGAAGTTTTAGGCATTTGGCAGAATTCATTGGGACAAAAAGACACACAATTTGAACCGCGACTTTTCTGTTTCGGTTAGGAAGTGCTTCTAGTTACTTATAAAAAGGGTCGAGTTCCTTTAACACGGCAACAAAAGCATTTTAACGAACATCATAGTATGGCTCGTAATATTATACTTAGAAAGGTATTTTGGAATGATGAAGCCGAGATGGCGTTATAAAAATTCTGAACTGAGTTTATCCAAAACCACAAATGTTATTGCAGCGTGCTGTATAATGCATAATATTTGCACAGCTGAGAATGATGTTTTTGGACCAGCCTCTGAAGAAACCTGCGAAGAATTACAAACATCCTCTACAGAAGCATCTCCTAATGCAAATTATTTTAGGGATGAGCTATGCGGCATTTTAAATAACGAATAAAACACTTCCTACAAGAATTTGTTTCTATTACAAATAAATAATAACGATAAAAGGCACAACAAAAATCCTCAGGTACTTGAACGGAATAAAAAAAACGGCAACAACGAAAAATTGTAATACATACTCAGAAAGTGACTGATTTTTTGATGTGGCACCTAATACATCGAAAAATCAATCACTTTCTGAAGACACATCGCCAATTGCAACGCCGTCCATCTCCATTTTCTTTCTCATTATCTTTATCAAGGTTTTATTTTGATTTAATATTTTTTTATCCCTTTTCCGCAAATATTCCAACATTTCGTTATTGTGTTTCCGTTTTGCTGGCGTTAACTTTTTCCCACCATTTTCAAAGTATTCATCGCAAGTGAGTACTTGTGGTGAACAGGAGCCTGCATATATCTCATCAGAATTCACATTTTCAGATTTTGAGCCGCATGATAATTTATCAAAGTTTGATGAATTCGAACTGTGGCCAGAATATTTTGAGCAGCATGATAAGCCTGTAAATTCTATTGAAGAAATCAGCTTCACAGGCGAAATTACATGCTTTTCTACCATAATCCGATCAATTGCCATGTAATATGGCCAATTTATTGGCAAATCGGGACCATCCTCGGTGCTTAAGCCAGACTGAGGCCTTTTCAGTTTCTTTAATATATTATAAAAAGAATATGTATAATATGTTTTAGCAGTTTTAGGGCTCTAATTAACCTTGTATTTTTGTATGAGATTCTCCCATCGCTTGATCAAACTAATCTTTCTTATAGCCCAAGGCACTGGTTATAGCCCTATAAGTAAGAATTTTTATTTGAAGAAATTAAAACTGCAACAGCTCTTAACATTACTTCCATTCTGCGTTATTGTCGAATTTATTGCCGGTAAACCGACCATCAAACTTCTCGCCCCACAACTAAATTAATTTGAAGATTTCATCCTCATTGACTGTAAATGTTTATTGAAAATATATTCTCACTTGCCTATGGAAAAGAATATGAATTGATCGCAATACTTACTTTTAATTTTATCACTCATTTTCAGGCACCAGAAAACACATAAAATATCAGAAACGACAGCAATGACACTTCCGAAAAGAATGTAGAGCAGTTCAATTCGAACAACCTACTAGTGCGAAAAAAAGTATCAAGAGCAAATGCAGTCCGAAGAGCTAGTGAAAAGTGCAAGTGCATGTGAATTCGAAAACGGCCTAAATGTTTGATAATTCAAAATTTGGTTGATTTTTCGATTTCAGTGCACTGCGCGACAGCGTGAGTTTCCAAAGACATACATTATATTTTTGGGAAGTCACTAAGCATCACCTCTGATAGTTCTCTTTTTATGATGATAGATATTTGTGGCAGTGTCCATGAAAATAATAGAGCTAAATATTAGTGTAGGATATGAAGCTATTTATAATTGTAATTAAAATCCAAAGTATTATATCTAATAGTCGAGGAATGAAAACTTTTTCTTAAGGGGTTATATACAGTCAGGATTTTCAGAAAATCGACTTTTTTTAGTTTATTTTCGTAATGTACATATATTAAAGTACACCCACAGCAAATTTCATGTCAATCGGGTGAATATTCTCGAAGTTACACGCATATTTGTAATGACGTGTTCGAGTTTTTGTACTATATGCAAAGTGCTTTTGAATCTTTAAACGCGTTTTTCTCAAAACTGTGTTCTTAAAGTCGGTGAGCAAGATTTCTCGGAAACGGCTGAACCGATCAGTTTCAAATTTTAACACAAGCTTCTTAAGCATATTTTTTAGTAATTAATCGAAGCTTTTTGCTCACCGATAAATATTTTCTATTTTATAAACAATTTAGAGCGAAAATTGTTGTTAAAAATCGATTTTTTTTTTTAAGAAGCCGCCATTTTGTCAAAAATTCTTATTTTGCTTATTCCTTCGATTAATTACGAGATAAAACAATATACTAACGAAATGTTTTTGGTTTTTTCATTTTGGATGATCCAGTCCAGAGATATCGTGCACATCGCAAAACGCTTTTTTTTAGAGTTGCTCCCGGAGATCAGCTGTAGCAGCTTTTAAAATAAGTATTTTTACAAATGAAAAATATTAAAATACACTCAAGAGTTACCATTATATGTGTACAGAATTTTACATTAATAACTTAAAAGATCATCTCAAGAAAAATTCTTGAAGAATCGACTTTTTTTGGCCTCCTGACTGTATATAACCCCTTAATTCAGAAATCCTCAAATATAAGCGTTTCTCATGGACACTCCCATTTTCACAAAGGACATAGGTGGATAAGAAGGGGTAAAGTGCTCCCGCACCGATTATGGCTGTTATATTTTTTTATTGTCAGGACTAACACAAGGAACAATTTTGCCAAGTTTCATCCCTTAATAATTAACCCCCAAGAGGTGAGAATTAAATTTAAAAATTCCGAAAAAAGTTATTATCTTTTGAACGCGTTGACCGATTTAGATGGAATTTTGACATGTTATAGATGTCACTGAGGCGCATCTTTGGTCCACACTGTACACAACTCCGCACAGTTACCCCCATTCTAATATCCTGTCCCAAATCGCTTAGTTACATTTCTTCCAAAAATAATAAAGTTTGTTTTTACTTCAATATTTATGCACGAACTTAACAGTTTTTACTTCTCTGTTATGGCAATGCTTTAATTCGATTAAGATTAAATTCATGAATACGAAATCAATGAATCATCAATCAAATCGAATATGAAAATCACGTCGTAATTCCATATTATACTTAAATAAGGCCCCAGTTTTTTTTTCATACATGAAGATGAATTTGAATTCCAGTAACAGAGGTTCATATGAATGTTTTCTAGGAATCCCAGGTAAAGAATATTTTGCTAGTTCTACCAATGATGGAATAAAATAGGATTTTTTTTTTTTGTCGATATTTGGCATGAAAAGTGATTATGGGTCAGGGTTGTACCGTAGATAATTATCAACTTTAAACGGGTCAGACAATATATGGTAAATATTCATTGTATAGCTATTTTGAAAACGAAAGTTATATTAATCTTAACCCTGCCTTGCCAATTAGGTGCCTCAGAGGCGCGTAGAGTGGGGATTTTTCGAATATTTCCGCCCGAAAAGATATATTAATCTATTTATATAAAAATACTTAAAGCTACTTTTCTTAGCAGATTATTACTGAAATATATTCTTTAGATAATATGTTAATTAAAAAGAGACATTTCCCTCCCTCAGTAGCTAAAATCAGCCATTTCTAGCCATTTTTTTCGAGTGTACTTCTCCCGGACGTGTGGTTGGCAATAATAGAGTAGTGAACCACGTTGGCAGTGCATGGTTAAAGTAGCCTTTATATTTCAGGCAAATGTATTTCATAAATCAACGGGAATTTTGGAAAAATGAAACTATTATATACATATTTGCTCATTACAGCTTCCAGGGAAATGATAATTTAACAAGGGAAGTGCGGTCAATACACCAAAATATTTATAATGGTTAATTATCTTTTATTTGGCAAAACCGAAATCCTACCCTGACATTTACTACTTTAAGGTACATTTTAAATTGAGCAAGGAAAGCAATAACTTTGCAATCTTCGCTACGTAGACCCAGCAAAGTAATACACCTTTTAAGTTGGTTTGAGCTTCAAATCAACGAAGCTCAATACGGCAACACGAAATTGAGTGTTGAGATTTTAAGATGCCTTATATCATTTGTTACAGCTGATCTACCAGTCTTGACAAGTTTTGTTCTTAGTTTTCATCCGACAAATTATTTTTATATACATGTACTTCCCGATTCTGGATAAAATTTAAGAGCTTGTCACCTCTTAACTGCTATTAAAAATCATTTTAAGGGAACTAAAATTCGACCGAATCATTTAAAGGGTCGATTTTTCAAGTATTTTTCTTGAGATAACCTTTTAAGTTATTAATTTAAAAATTTGCACACATATTAGGGTAACTCTTGAGTGTATTTTAATATTTTTTATTTGTGAAAATAATTATTTTAAAAGCTGCTACAGCTGATCTCTGAGAGCAAATCTAAAAAAAGGCGTCTTGCGGTGAGCATGACTGGACTGGATCATCCAAAATGAAAAAACCAAAAATATTTCGTTAATATTTTGTTTTATCTTGTAATTAATCGAAGTAATAAGCAAAATAACGACTTTTGACAAAATGGCGGTTTCTTAAAAAAAAACCGATTTTTTACAAAAATTTTGGCCTTAAGGGGGTAGTCCAGTGAAAACGACTGTTTTTTCAACGATTTTTTTTTCATATTAGAAGTCAATTTTTATTAAAAAACTTTTTGACATATGATAGTAAAACTATTAAAATACACAAAAAAAAATTTTTTTTTTGTTTTCGATGAGTCATCCCGACAAAATGGACGCTCCAAAAAAAATTTTTTTTTGTTGGCGGACGTCGAATCTCTGCAACGGTTCATTTGAAACAAAAAATTTAAATGAGGTTTTAATCTGTAGAACATTGGCTATCGTCGGAACTAGAATTTTTAATTTTCAATAAAAAATAACAAAATGGCGGCATTTCGAATTTTTCGGGTGTTTTTCGGGTGCTTAATTTGTTTATAACTTTGTAAATAAACAATGGATTTTAATAATTCTAGTTCCGACGATAGATACACAATCAAGAAATATACAGCTAAATTTTTAGATCAATCGGAGCAAAAGACTCTGAGATCTGACGTCCGCCGAGTCAAAAAATGCTGTTTTGAGAAAAACGCGGTTAAAGTTTTTGTTGCGGAAAAAAGCTAAAAAAATTAATTTTACCTTAGCCAGCGATGCCTGCTCCATACATAACGCGATGCTTGCTCCATACATAACTAACCTTAAATACAAAGCAGAAGGACCTATACCGTTATAAACCGAAAAAAAATGGGCGGAGCAAACAGAAATACAAGAGTCCTCCTTGCTCCGAAACACGCCAGGGGACCTTCGAGCGCTCGGATTACACGTCTCTCGAAAACTCTCTGTATCTTTAAAACTATTCAATATTTTGCTTAGATATTTTAAGGGAGTATTTTCTAGGTGTAGTAGAGTAGATTTAAGCAAAAAAACAAAAAAGGAAATTTTTTTTTTTTTTCACTGGACTACCCCCTTAAATTGTTTATAAAGTGTAAAATATTTGTCGGTAAGCAAAAAGCTTCGATTAATTACTAAAAAATATACTTGTTTTCAAATTTGAAACTGATCGGTTCAGCCATTTCCTAGAAATCTTGCTCACCCATTTTGAGAACACAGTTTTGAGAAAAACGCGTTTAAAGTTCCAAAAGCACTTTACATATGGTGAAAAAACTCGGACACGTCATTACAAATATGCGTGTAACTTCGAGAATATTCACCAGATTGACATGAAATTTTCTGTGGGTGTACTTTAATATATGTTCATTACGAAAATAAAATAATAATAAAATTGATTTTCTAAAATTCTTGACTGTTATATATGTAATAACCCCTTAAGAAAATATGTTATTTGTTATGTTAGAAATACGCTGATTTCTTATACTTTATGAATTTGTCTGTAAACAGAGTTCCTTCTTTTGAATTAAAGTGATTTTTTAAAACAATTAAGAAGTTAAGAACACTTAACTTTTATGTAGAATCGGGGGGATAGTTTGTATATTTCTAACAATACAAGGATAAGGATAAGGATAGTTTGTATATTTCGAACAATACAAGGATACTACTCTTGAATATTATCTCTTAAAAATATAAGGTCATAAGAAAAAAATTTCAAGCTGCTAAACAAGCTGTGTTTTGTTTTACATAACTTTTCCGCCAGCAATAAAGCTTCAAACTGACTGAAAAAGCTAGATTTGTGTTTCACCCTTGAAGTTAATTTCATTCTGTACTTTGAATCGTAAGAAAATCAAGAGCGCTTACTATTTGCTTAGCGATTTTATCATACTTTAAATCGGCAGAGAATTGATTCGGACTCGTATCGACTCTATTCAGTGACGGTTTGATGAAAATTGAGAATTATGAAATAATTATTTTTAAATTATATTATTATATAAGCAAATTTTCACTAATCGTTACTAACATATTAGTAGTATTTTCGAATAATGAACTTGGTAAACGTTATTATTTGGATTAAAGTCTTGCATTCTGGAAAATCAACCCACAGGAAAGTGAGAATTTTGACAGCGGCGACTGCGAAAAGTGGCAGTGTATATATAAGAGAGATAATATTTTCTGTAAATATTATTATTATAAATCTATTTATTTAGACAAAAGTTATGCCTTGAAACCACTAGTCCCCAGCAGGTCCCTTCATAAAGCAATCACCTTTTGAATTTCAAATTTATATGAAGCTTCTTAACTTACTTATTTATTATTTAGGATTTTAACACCAAATTAAAGCTTGAACTTTCTATTGTTAGGATAAAGTAACTAAAAAAGTGTGGATCTGGCACGATTGCTAATTTTTTCAAAAATTATATTCCAGTACTTCAGCTGCAGAATTCTTTTGCAAAATTGTTCGAACTTTTGACTCAAGTATTGGGTGCGTGAATATGACTCCGCCCTTTTTTGTTAAAATAAAACACATTTGCTTTTTTAGAAAATTGAAGAAAAGTTTATTCAAAGTATGCTGCTTCGGAAACTAAAACCTTCGCCCATCTTTCAGGTAATTCACGTATTCCTTGCATGAAGGAATCCTGGTCTTTTGAGCTGACCCAATTATCAATCCAAATTTTGATACTTTCGTATGAACCATTCTCCCGTAAGATCTGACTGCATTGTTCGGAATAAGTGATAATCCGAAGGAGCAGTTCTGTCCATCTAAATATCTTTTCATGACTTGTGCGGTATGCGCTTTGGCATTATCCTGTTGAAGAATTAATTTACTGTGCCTACTCACCAATTCTGGGCGTTTTTCTTCTATGGCTCCCTTCAAACGCATTAGTTGTCGTCGGTAAACTTCTTCATGAATAGTTTGATAGGGCTCGAGCAACTCATAATAAACAACACCTCTCTGTTCCCACCAAATGCAGGATTATCTTGTCACAGTGAAAATTTCGTTTTGGCTGTGACGGGCCAGGTTCACCTGGCTTCACCCAAGCTGTTTTACGTTTAGGATTCTCATAATATATCCACTTTTCATCTCCTGTGATTATTCGATGCAAAAATCCTTTTCTTTGCTGCCTTTGAAGTAGTATTTTACAAATTGTTTTTCGACGTTCGACGTCTCTTTCTTTCAATTCATATGGAACCCAGTTACCAACTTTTTGAACCATTCCCATTGCTTTTAAACGCTTTGCAACAGTTGATCGTTCAACATTTAATGCTGCAGCCAATTCTGATTGTGTTTGGCAAGAATCCTCTGCTAATAATGTTTCCAATTCAGCATCTTCAAATTTTGTTGGTGGGTTTCCATGTTCTTTGTCTTCAGTGCCAAAATCATTATTTTGAAATCGTCGGAACCATTCCTTACAAGTTGTATTAGAGGGAGCATGCTCACCGTAAATCTCCACAAGCAAACGATGAGTTTCCGGTGCATTTTTCTTTGCAATAAAATAGTGTAATAGCACTTCCCGTAAATGATATTTACTTGGAACGAAAACGAAACGGCCGAACAAAAGAGATATACAAAGTTTTAATTACAAATACATTAGAGAATTATTTTGTATTCCTTTTTATGAATCCTAGCTATTTATAAGCCTTAAACACCACATGATCAATGTGTCTTTAAAGTGTATGTTTTCTATCCAAGATTACACCTAAATCAGTAACTTCGTCAACTCGATCCAATAAATGCCCATTTATATAGTAGTTAAACAACGTATTCGTTACGGATCGATAAAACGAGATCACGTGGCGTTTGGATATGTTTAGGGATAGACCATTTCTGATACTCCAAGAAGAAGAAGTTATTCAGATCTTCCTGCAATTTTAAGCAACAGTGATTATTACGAATTTGAAGAAATATTTTTAAATCATCTGCATAGATTAAGCACTTAGCATGCAGGAAACTTTCAACAATGTCATTTATGAACAGTGTAAATAGAATAGGACCACATTGGCTTCCCTGGGGTACACCAGAACAGGCGTCAATAACACGAGAATATGAGTCAATCTGTTTCCTGTTCGATAGGTACGAGGAAGTTCATTGAAGAAAATTAGAATGGAAACCTATATGTTGAAGCTTATTTAGAAGAGCAGATATGTTGACCTTGTCAAAAGCTTTAGAATAATCTATTGATAACCGTTTTCAATCGAGTTCGAACAAAAATTTGTGAAAATTGCCAGATTGGTCGTAGTTGATTTTCCCTTGATAAATCCGTGCTGTTGCGGGCAAATAATTTGCTTGCATATAAAAGAAAGCTTATTTGCAACAACAGAGCCAAGTAATTTGGGAACTGTCTTCATTAAAGGGACTTGCTGGGGACTAGGAGTATCATGGCATAACTTTTGTCTAAATAAAAACTTTCATAATAATAATCTTTTCAGAAAATATTATCCGTTTAATATAATACACTGCCATTTTTCGCAGTCGTCTCTCGGCCTATGTAGAGGTTCGAATAACTGTAAAATATCTTGTTCCTAAAAATGCCTCTGCTTCTCCCGATTTCATATTTTATTTCTACATAAGCCAGTATTGAAATACATTCGCCTCTGAGTTGAATTGAAGAAACAGAACAGCTTAGCATGCATCCTCACTGGCCGCGTTCAGGCACGTAGAAATGTTTTGCCCCAAATATTTGAAAAGGTTTCATTCTGAGTTAAAATGACATTATCCTCTCGGCTAACCCGAGGCATTTCGACCGAGCATTTGTGGGTTAAAGCTGCGCATATTTAATGCGAGCTCCGCATCCAAATGAGGCACGGAATTTTCACAACACGAGGAATTCGCCCACCCCTTGAGCCCCAGGGGGAGAAGTCTTAAAAAGGACTGCACGGCATCTCTGCGCCCTTGAAGTCATGAAGTCCTGTCTGGGTCCTGCGCTGCAATGCATGCGGAAGCACTCCCGCACCG
Source organism: Dysmachus trigonus (assembly GCA_949715965.1). NCBI lineage: Eukaryota > Metazoa > Arthropoda > Insecta > Diptera > Asilidae > Dysmachus > Dysmachus trigonus. Next base: position 54,672,051 of record OX454323.1, on the reverse strand, counting down.
TGCACGCCCTCGTCCTGCGCGGCGGCCGTGAACCTGCTTTATTTATAAAAGCTAAATGCGAATTTGACCTTTTTTGAAAGCAGCGCAGGAAATTTGAATGGACGTAATACGGCACGGAAATCTGTACCAAGGCCGGGGTCCGGTCTCGGTTTTTTATGTTTTCGGTAAGAAGTAGGTCGACTCCACAGCCAGCGTAAATAAGCGCCCCCCAGTGGAGCGCTAATGTTCACGTTTCACGTGCTCAAGGCGCTCCCAAGCCACTTTAGCTACCTAGGCTAATGAGGACTCACAGCGGCCTGAAGCACATGCCATTTCCAATTTTAATTATGCCTGAACAAATCCTGCCCCCTGAACTTAGCCTTAACTCCTAGCTCGTGGCGCAAAAAAATATGTTAAGGTGGTGTCCTTTAGCAATTCAAATTTTCTTTCTGCACTAACGTGCGTACTTCGAGTGGCACTAGTACGCTCAAGAAGCAACAGGGCAGGAAATGAGGACATTTAAATTAAAAATGGAGGTGACGAGACGTACGCTTAAGAACACTTTGCTTTATGTGTTTACTAAGTGGAATATATGTTTTATGAATTCAAAATATAAAGTTTTTCCTGTACAAAGATAGCGTGCTAGTGCTGAAGTTTTCCGCCAAAAATAGGTAGGTACATATTTTTGCAATAACATTTTTAAATAAACACAATTTTGCACATGCTACATTCTTTTCCATCAACTAAAAGAGAACAATCGATGTAGTATAGTTTTTCATACAAATCTCGGTTAATTTTCGCTTTAAGGCTCCCCGATTCAAATGCCCTTGAAATATGTTATTGCTGAAACTTTCTAAGAAATTTGATATATATAATATTATTATTAATTCATTAATAACAGCTTATTGTATTGCTTAGTATGTATTTACGAACTATAATCGAAGACCCGTCCACCCCTTCTAAATCGACCAAAAGCTTTTTTTCGCCAAGCCAATTGTTCCATTTAAGTAAAGTAGGTACGCTCTATCGATTGGCGCTATGTTCAGCTTCCGGTTTCGACAGGAAGTACGTTATTTAAAGTATGCCTTTAACTCCAGAATTGCATTTTTTACGACGAATTCACAATCTACGACATAACTTGTGCATGCTGGGTTTAAATGGGGGCTTTATCGCTTTCGCCTCCTACCAGAAGTGAATTTCCACGCCGGAAGTAGACTTTCAACCGCACATATTTATATTTTGACCATAAATTAGTATTTTATTCTGAAAATATCATATTTTTCAGACAATATTACTGTAAAGTTTAAAATCAAAATGATTTCCCTTCCGCTTCCTACCGGAAATGGAATATCCAGACTGGAAGTAGACCTTTCAACTCAGAATTGCAAACATGTACAAATTATGACGTAGAATGTGAATACGCCGAAAAAAGATGCAATTCCGCTGTTAAAGGTCTACTTCTGTTAGGTAAACACATATCCACCTGAAATAGGTTTTTATGGAAATCCAATATTTTAATATTAAATCTATTATTTACAAGGGAAGGAGTAGTTTCTGACACATGCATATATGAAATGTCTAAAAAAAATGCTTTTAAAAACATAATTCCAGGGCAACTCAATGAGGGGCATTTACTTTCTAAATCGGAAAAAACACAATTTTGAAAATTTTTTGAAAAAAAATCTATAATTTTTATTGAAACATTTTCGTTTCAAAATTGTATTATATGCATTGAAGAACATAAAAAAAAATTTGTTTGATGACTTTTTATACTTGATATCGTCGGTAGAGGACGCATTCCAAAAGGCACGTTTTAAGCGGTGCGACAGCTTTGAGTTTTCTAAAAAAAAATCAAGTCAAAATTAAAAATAGATTATGTTCCTTACACATTTCGACCTTTTCTTGGGATGAACTACCCCTGTAGAAAGGGTGGATTTGTATTTATATAAGTTTTTAGAAGTAAATCCCCTAATATTTTGTATAAAAAATTGAATGCTTTTTGTTTTTTTTCAAATTGGATGATTTGAGCCTGAGAAATGTGTCTCACGAGTTCAAAAAATTTTGTTTCGAGAAAAACGTGATTAAAGTTTTTATTCGATAATTTTAAGGTAGGTACGATAAGCTACAAATGTATCTATAACATTTTTTAAATATTGAATTTCTCAAAACGGCATTGGGAGTATATTTCTGTGATGTTTTAGAATACATTTATCCCCTTAAAACGAAAATGTACCTTAATTTTAATATTCCTAGTTTTAAATTTTCGAAATTTGGATACATAGCAGAATTATTTTTAAAAATTAGAGCATAGAACTAGTATGTATATTAATATACATACTAGTTCTATAACTCTGGTTACGTAGAAAGTTATATTAAAATATGTCAGCTCATAATTTTCAATATATTTGATGTTATTTAATTTGTTGATCAAATATTATTTTTTCAGCCAATCCCCTATTCTGATCATGAATCGGTTTACAAGGAATTCATATTCGTTTATCACTTCAGAAATGCCAGAAGTATACTGAGCTCTCATAATTTGTGGATTGTGAATATATAAATAGACATTCTTCTGAATGGGTATTTCTTACCAAATTCCGAAATTAAAGTCCCGCGCTATTAGTGCTGAGTCACATGCACTTATTGTTGATGTTATATTTTTATTCAAAGCAAGATAACTACATATATATTCCTATTATTTCAAAAAACGAGACGTCATTCAATAAAAAAAAAGTTATGGTCAATTTAATGTCATGAAAATCATTCCCTCACCTTGTCTCTAAGCCCGAGTTAATTGATAAAAAATCTGCCTTTCTCAAATAAAGCAATATTTAATTAAATATTGTTAAAATATTCTAAAGATAGTGTTTATTGTATTTCAGATTTTTTTTTTACGCTACTACAAATACATTAATCATAAAAAGATTTTAATTATCCGTCCTAAAATCATTCCCTCACTGTGTTACGAATACATATTCGATTTATGATCGTACCGAACGACATTTTTGAACGCAATCTTCAGTTTTTGAAACTTAGCAACACTGTTAATATGTCAATATGGCGATTACTTGTTCAACTTCGCTGCGAGTTTGTGCAAGAATGCATTTGGTTAAAATTATTTAAATATTACGTTTCTCTGAATCATTACCTCACTGAACGTATATAAACAATAAGGTTAGTATAAATAAATGTTTTAATTCTTTTCAATAGGTTTTGTTGAGTAAAATGCATAGTTCAAAATGCTAAAACAAATTGAGGTTATGATGTATCTGTGTTTTCTTAGCTTTTGTCTGAATTCGTCATTCCCTCACTGTCATTCCCTCATTATTTAAAAAAGTGAGGGAATGACTATTGTGTGACGGAATGATTTATACAGTATTATAATAAACTACCTATATAAAAAAATGTGTTTTTGGACTTCTTTACTGCTTAGTTTCAACTGGTATTGCATGATTTTTAATTTTAAACAGATATTTCGAGCGATAAAAAATGGCACGATGAACGAAGTTCCCTCATTTTGTATTTTTTTTAAACCCATTTTGTTATGATGTTATGAACAAAAATATGAAAGACCATTACTCTCAAAAAAACCTCACATAGTAGAACTTTGGATTTTTGCTATAAAAAATGATTTTCTGAACACAAAAAATTTACATGTAATCCAAACTGAAATTTCGGAATTTGGTGAGAAATACCCGAATACTTTTATAAATAGACTTCCTTGTTTTGAACAAAAGTGAATTTTTCAAGCATTTACGAGATTAAGATGTCTTATATTTTATAGAGAATCGAATGAAATATTGTTTTAATAAATAAAAGACACCTTCCGCTACTGATATATGAGCCGTACTATCTACTACTGCGATCAAAAAGTAAAACCAGTTTGTTTATAACTTTGAACATTTTTATTCATTCTTTCAAATCTATATCATCCCCTTCAAAGTAGTCCCCGCCCGATACAATACGTCTATGCTAGTGATTTTTTCAATCCTCGAAACACTTCTAAAACTCGATGATTGGAATGGCTTTCAGTTCTTTCTTCGATTTTTCTTTTATCTCATCAGTGGATTCAAAACGGTGCCCCGAAGCGGTCTTTTGAGCTTAGAGAATAGCCAGAAGTCACATGGAGCTAAATCGGGCGAATACGGTGGTTGTGGAACGACATGCATTGAATTTCTGATGAAAAAGTCTCGAAAAAACGAAGTGATATGGTGCATTATCGTGATGCAAAAACCAATTCTTGTCTTTCCATAAATCTGGCTTCCTGAGGCGGATAGCTTCACGTAAATGACGCATAACACTCAAATAATATTCCTTGTTAACAGTGTGGCCCAGCGGAAGGAATTCATAATGCACCACACCACGATAATTGAAGAAAACTCTTAAGATGACTTTGATTTTTGAACAACTTTGGCACGTTATATTATATTATATATGGCACGTTATATTATATTATATATGAGAATTTTTAATACTTTCTGAAATATTCCGTAGAATTTACCCAACTGGGACAAAGCAAAAGGAAGGATTATGATTTTAGCAGTATATGTCAGTATGAATAGTATGTTCATCTGTTCCCTAGTCACTCCTGTTGGCTTTGTATAAGTATTCCACGTATTATAAGCTATATGACGTTTTGTTAAATCTAACATGGCGGATATAACCCACAAATACCAAAAGCAAAAAATATATAAACTAGACAAACGTATCGAATTTGGTATCAAATAGAAGGTTTCAATGTGCACACCCCAAAAATATATAATATAATTTATTCGTCATTCATTAGGTAGTCTTATTTGTTTAAGATACGATGTGTGACTATGCAATTAACGATATTTATTTAATTAATATTACTAGATTCATTACAGTAACTAGATGTGATGTTTGGAAAAATGTCATACAAAGACAGTGAAGTTTTGAAGTCGTAGTCGGGTTTTAGTTTTTAACTTTTTTATCTATTTTAATAGAATCTAGTGAATGTAGGTCACAACTAGCGAACGCTCATGAAATTCTTATTTCGAAAGATGCTTACTACGTGCTATAATGCTAGTTGCTTACTACGCTATATAAGAGGATTCAGACTCTCTTTTGAGTCATATGACGAAATATTTTCATGTTCGTAATTTTTAATAAATTTTTAAAAATGGCCCAAATACAATACTTTGTAGTTTTCAACACTATTTCGTAAAAAAACATGACATTATAGGATATTTGTATGAAAACATTGTAATCAATCGAAAAGGTCCTATAGAAATTATATCAGACTGATTCTGTTACAAATTAAATACTAAATCTTTCAACCAGTGTTTAAATTGGTTCTGGACTCAAAATGATGAATATGTAGATTTCCAAATTTGTTGATAGATATTTTTGATAATTTAAATTTAAAAATGAGGGATCTAATATAACGACCGAAAATTATCAACTTAAAAATATGTATATTCATGAAAATAAACATATATTGGTCCTTAGTCCCTTTCATTTCAAATCTTTTTCCATTTAGAAATTCAAAATATGCATCTAATATGGGGCCTACTCAAAGAAGGTTCACTTCAGTGCTATTATTTTCGATTATGCTTTTAAAATTATCTGAACTAAAGGAAGGATCGAATATGACAACCGACATTTTTCTGTTTCAAAATATATTCATAAAAATGAATGTAGCGACTGAAAAAATTTCGATATGGATTTTTCAAATACAATTTATATCGATATAAGTTAAAGTATTGATGATCTGCGAGCAAGGAAAAAATTATGCGCTCTCTTGTTTATAGTGCATAATCTTCTGAAAACCACTATCAAATAGTTAAGAAAATTTTAAAATAAATAGGCTTATGTACTTGAAATCAACACAATAAATTCACTTTTTTAAAAGTAGGAAAGAAAACACATTTATTTAATTTACAATGTTGTCAAAAATTTCTTTTTTATCCAATTAAACAAATCGAATTTTAGTAAAATAATTAATCCCTTTTAAAGTCACTAACTGACCAGATAACTCTCGGAATTGATGAGAATATTATGAGATTTGTATGTAGAATTTACCTAGAAGTTGCCAAGGTCAACCATTAAAAAATAAAGTTTCATGAAATTTCAATTTAATGCATACAATTTTACAATTTCAAAACTAAAGTTGTATTAACACTACGCTGTTAAGATACCATTTTATTTACACGTTTGAAGTATTTTTACTGTCAGTAGAAGGTCCTGTTCAGAGATTTACGATTAACTTTAGTCTAAAAGCCAAAAGTAAAGGTGACATCTTTTAAAGCTAAGTAAATTACATCTCGCGACGTTCAGACGTTCAGACGTTCAGCTTGTATTCTAATCCTAGACTTTATGTTTGAAGCCAAAATTCATATGACTTATGATGGCAAGATAATTTATCACCTACCCCCGGCACATATGGAAATTAGGGTGTAAAACCACGGGTAACATATTACCGCTACTTTCTCACATGGAGAGCAATCTTGGTCTCCTTTGAAATAACGCAAAAACTTGGGCGCCTTGGGCCTGTGCCTTTTGCAGAATTTGACTAAAATGGTTTTGTTTTGTCTCCTTGATGTCGTAGGACAGCCATATCGATTTTGTTATCCACAGTTGGACATGACCTTTTTATCCCAGAGGGATTTTGCTCTTCTCTATGCTTTATGGGTCCCATTAGCAATGTGATTTGTACCAATGTCTGCCTCAGACTAAACACAACAGATAAGTTTGGCGTTAGTGTTTCTGCTCTGTCATTTTCCATAAATGATGTCGACTGCTCTAGTTAAAGAATTAAAGCAGCTGCTCAACATTTTTTTCTTGTATAAAAGTTTTTCGCTTTTAGTTCGGACACTTTTTCTACGAATATGGAATAGGTAGAGTAAGAAAATAGTTGATAGACAAAAACATTTTGAAGGGAAAAACTGAAAAGTTTAACTCACATTCAATTCGAAGAAAATTACCCTACTTTATTTCATGGGAATTTCAGTCATAACGAAAATACGTGGCAAACAGTCGAAATGAAGAAATTTTGTTTAAATATTTCTTTACCGTCAGATGGCTTTAATTTAACTTAATGGACCTCATTTGTCCCCCGAAGCAACATCCATACTTTTGATGGGTGGATTCAAACAGTGCTTATTTTTATTAAATTGTCAGGCGAATTTTTTACGAAGAATTTCAGTTACTGCTCCTGAATTAAGAAAGAGGCAGTCTTTGTTTTGTAACCTTATGAGAACTGTTTAATAACTAGTATAACGTTGAAGTAATAGTATAACCAATAAAGTCTTCTTTTAGCTCTATACCTCCGAAAGTGGATAAATTTGTTGTTTGTTAATTATTACAATAAAACAAATGCGTTTCATGTCTTCGTTACACTTTTTCAATTTCCATTATGTACACTATCTAACATAGTATTAAATATTCGCAGAAAATTAATTTAAAAGTAAATCCTCTTAAGATAGCGCTTAGGATAGCGCAATTCAATTAAAATCTTTTCTCAGATCAACATCGCAACTAATTAAATAGTTTATTTAGTTTCGAATCTATTTCAATTACAAATTAGAATCTAAGGACGCAGAAGGAAAACGTCAGGGAAATTAAAAGAGATGTATCAAATTACTTAGTCCCCATTAAACCTAATGGAACTATTTCTTTTTTTCAAATAAATCGCTCCTCTCGGCAGTGGGAAGTCGAACTCGTCTATAAGGAAACCGAACTTCAATAGAACAATTCTCTTATTCTCTTGTTACTTTCGTCTAAGATAAAAGAATCCATCGATTTACTTGGACGTCATTTGAATAATTCAGCTTTCATTCGTTCTCCACACAATTCTCCGCCCGCGCAATCAGAACAGGTTTGATAAGGTGAGAGCAGACTCATTTAGGATGTTAGGGTATTCATTTGGGTCTGTTATCATACTTAATGAGTCCTACCCCATCAGCATAAATAAATTGAAACAACAGCCCTGAAGAGATAAATCTTGTATGGGGCTGCTGGTGTACCACATTTGGTTTGAAGCAAAATTTTCTTAGAAAATTTTAATTGGCAATGAAAGGAATAAAGACGACCTTTTAAAATCACAGTAGAATCATATTCTTATTAATCCCCTAATATTTCATTAAATACATACATATAATTCAAAAGAGAGTGGTAAAATACATGCCAAAATTGATGCAGGAGTTTCTAAAAATGATTCATACATTTAAAAATATAGCCATAGAAAGATATAGATAGATGCAGGGATAGAAACACTTATATGGATGTGTGTAAACAGAAAAGTAGACACACAGATAGATAGTCGATTAACTGATAGACGAACCGAAAATCAAATGCAATAGACAAACAGATAAACAAGTACATGGATATAGACATACAAAATATTTATTGTACACGGTAGGTTTTAATAAATTAATTCGAGTATGTACCACATCGGATTTTTTTATTTTAAATCATTACAGAATCTTTATAGAGTAGTGTGAAATCCTGAAATCTGGGAATTTTTTAGAAATTTGCATAAACAATTTTGAATCAGTACTCTATATAATTAAAATACGCACTTTAATTTTTACCTTATAATCAATAAAGCTTTTGACTTCTGCTTTCAAAAGCTGTATCGCACATTTTTTTTTTTTTTTTGGATTGCTCAAAATCCAATATGGCCACTAAAACCACGTGACCTCCATTACTTTTACTACTTATGAGGCTATAAAATCGGTCGCATCATTCCGATTGAGGTCTACAAAGGCCCAAATGAAAGGCTTTGACGTCTGTTTTCAGAACCTGTATTGCAAAGATCGCTTTCATTTAAGCCATTGTAGACCTCAATCGGAATGCTGCAAGCCATTTTGTACTCTTTTAAGTGAGAAAATTATAAAGATCACGTGGTTTGAGCGGCCATATTGGATTTTGAGGAATCCAAAAAAAAAATTGCGATACAGCTTTTGAAAGCAGAAGTCAAAAGCTTTCATTTGGGCCTTTGTAGACCTCAATCGGAATGATGCGACCGATTTTATAGCCTCATAAGTAGTAAAAGTAATAGAGGTCACGTGGTTTTAACCGCCATATTGGGCTCTGTATGGGCGCATTCTTCAAAAGCCAGTGTGCATTCGAAAGTAGAAATCAAAAACTTTCTTTTGAGCCTTGGTAGACCTTAAATGGAGCTCACCATTTTTGGACAGCAGGGGGTGGTCCGTTCACAAAGAATGCCTCATATATATATATATATCACATAAAAAATAAACATTTATCAGCTTTTATGAAATAATGAATATTTTGTTAGTTTATAAATTTATCTAGTGCTTAATTGAAGCTTTTAAAAATCGATTTTTTACATTTTTTAACTAGCCCTAAGCCATTAATACTTGATTGGATATTGAAGAGCATAACATATTCATTTTGAGTTTAGAACTGTAATGAAATAAACTCCTAAGAAGTCAGTAAATCTGTGGCGCAATATTAAATATCTTTTTTAAAAGAGAAACCGCCAAGAATAAGAATATACATTTATTATTTTTATTATATATATTTATATATATAATATATATATATGGGTCGGACGACCAAACTTTTGTAGAGATAGGTCTATATAAAAGTCACGATTTGTACATTGTTCTTGCGGAATGACAAATTATATCCTGCACGAACGGACAACATTTTAGGTCTAAATTATTCACCCGATTTCTTTTAGTTTTACCCGACTGACTTTGCGATAAATACTGAGATAGACATCAAAGATCTGAATTTCTACAAATTACCGAACTGGAAATTGAGTTTGACAGAAATGTGGAAAGGAAAATATTTGCTGTGAAAGCAATTGAACCATGTAATTTTTTTTCAAGATATCTGAACAAAAGTAAACTCATTAAAATTACGTTTGCATCATTGCTTTAGTGATATATAAGTCAAAGCTAGAAATTCGTCTTTTAAATATTTATTTTTTAAAATAAAGGGATATTATTAGACTTAAATGAAAAAGGGTTATAACTCTCGTCTGATTAAAAATTTACTCATAAATTGTCATGCCTGTTTTAATATTAGTCTGTACAAATTTGGAAATATTTTATTAAAACATTAAATTTTCAATTTACACTTTTTATGGTACTAGAAATGTGCTTATTTTAACATATGATATGTTATATATTCGTTTGTCACTGCATAATATCAATAACTCATGCCTACTTAATGTATTGGAAATAATTTCTGCAACACAGTAAAATGTTTAATTCCTTCATGTGTACCTACAAATTGTGAGGACAAGAGATAATAGAAACCAAAAAGTTCATGTCACCATCAATTTGAATTAATGACCTGGTAATTTAATAAGCTTATTTATATATAATAAGTAGAAATTAGTGAACCTTTTTTTGTTTCTAATTACAGATTTATTTGATGCTTAACAATAATTTAGATGTATGTGAAAAGAATTATAATATTATTGTAATTGTGCAGCATAAAATTTGGTTCGTTATTTTTTTGTTGGGTTATTACTATTTGTGCCGGTTAAAGTGCTATATAATTAATTTTTGGTATCCTTTTCGGATGCATTTCTGATCTAATAAAAACTCCCACGTTCGAAAAACCATCGCGAACTGAACATTTTCGCGAATGTACTTTAAGAGTCTGTGCGAAACGTGACTAAAATTTTGCAACTGGAAAATTTTTTCTAAACCTACAAATCGACTTTCCAATGACTACAATTTGAACTAATGTTTAATCACTTCTCATGAAATTTCCATAAAGACAAATAACGAAAAATTAGTATTTTTGGAAAAACACTGAAACTTTTCCAATAGCATTTTTGAGTAAATTTGAGTAAGTTAATGAATTCGAAGTGCACTAACATTCCCGACATTTTCTAATAATCTAGTCAGCATCTGTTGAAGTCTAAATTTGAGTCACAATTCGAACCGGTCCTGAACAAAATATATTTTTAATGAAGTTTGCAATCATCTCATTTTTGCTAGTCGGCAAACACTTTTTGAATGTTTAATTCACTGTTTATTGCATTGTTAACTCCGAGATAATAAGGAAGTGTATTATTAATTTGACGCATTATCACTTTTTATATTTTAAATTTTAGCTCATCTCACGTTCGGTCTACTTAAAATTTGTAATGTAACTTTTCATACCCAATAAAATCGTAACTTGAGTTGGTACAAATTTATTTATTTATTTATTATATATATAGAAAACAAAAGCACAACACATTACTCACCAACTTTTACTATATATTTTGTTATCAATCTACGTCCGAAACTTACCTGCAAAAAGAAGAAAATTTCATGAATATTAGTAGAATTCTTTTGATTAATATCAGTATTTAATTTACTAGGCATCAACAAATAACTAACTATCCTCACATTTACACGCAAACAGGATTCTAAAAGGGTATTTTGCGGTAATAGTAGTTAACACTTAATTGGCAGAATGTTGTTGGTTTAATTTGGGTGAAAAAAAATAATAATAAAAAATTGCAATGGAAAAGGGTATATTATGTGAATCTTTTAGTGTATACCAATTAATAACTCTAGAATTGATATTACTAGATTTGATGGATTTTAGTGGAATTTTGTCTTTACAAAACTAACAAAGCAATGACGAATTTTAGAATGGCGAATGATATAAAACATAACAAAAGTTTTATAGGATTCTTATTAAAAGTGATACGAAAAATATGGCAAAATTTCAATAAAATTTGATAAATGGTTTTTGAGGATTCTGATTTCTAATATAGCATAGTAGAAATAAGTTGAAAAATTCAATATTACATAATGTTGGTTGGATATATTTAAGAATATTTAAAATGTTGTTACATTAATGATCTAACATTCCAAAATTCGTATTTTTGGTGTATATTAATGAATCAAAAAAATATTATATTACTAGCACAAATTTTTGAAAAAATTGAACCAAGCTTAATATTTTTGTTTTGACATATTAGCTGTGTTTTTTTTTTTGTCAATCCAGAACATAAGGAAATGATCCCTTGAATTGAAATTTCTCATGAGTCAAGATTGCTCAGTTCAAGATTGTAATTTTGCATAGATGAAAATCATGGCAAAGGACCCCGCACAAATTGTATGGAAATCGGGTCCCGGTCAAATTCGCTGACACTTTGCAGAAAGGTAGTTCTCAACCTGCTGATCAAAAGTCTATATGGGCCCGAAGTCATCCTATGATTAGTTGCAGAGATATAGAGGGGTGAAGTGTGAGACATTTGCTGTAGACCCAAGTACGCTTCACGAAGTCTCTAGTCGCTTAACTCGGAAACCAAGGTCTCTAACAGAAATCTTTGAACACAAAAGTTGTTTGTAGTTATCCAGGCATGTCATTACAACCATAAACATTTTTGATTGACCTTAACCTTGACCATGGACCTTAACCCATTAATGCGCAAAACGAGAATTTTGTGTACCCAAGTTCAATTGTACGATTCGAATAGAAAATTGAGGCGATTTTCTTCCAAAATTGTATATAGGGGGTTTTCGGGGATGTTCTTTCAGAATCTGGCTTTTGTTTAGCATAAAATCTTCAAAAACCTTATTATTTTTTGGGTTTTTTCAAAAAACTGCGAATTTTTGTTGGTCTTTTTTCTTTTCAAAGTTGATTATCTTGTTGTTGCTACTATTGCATGATCATATAACCACCAGGAATCGCGGTCCGAATGTCTAGGTATTCTCAAAACATGGTTTTGAAAGTTCTTTTTTGCTTAAGTTTTTGCAAAATGGCCATTATGTATAGCAATGCAATAAAAAATTTCGCGATTTTTTTACACGAAAAGGACCAACTTTACAAGATGATTGTATATAACAGAAAATACTTTAAATTAGCCAAAGAACTCGCGTGATTTTTTCAGAATTTTTTCGACTATTTTTGGTTTTTTGGATTTGGCCAATTTTTGAAAAATCCAAAAATGTCCCGATAAATTCTGAAAAAATTCACACGTGTTCTTTGGCTAATTTAAAGTATTTTCTGTTATATACAATTATCTTGTAAAGTTGATCCTTTTCGTGTAAAAAAATCGCGAAATTTTTTATTACATTGCTATACATAATGGCCATTTTGCAAAAACTTAAGCAAAAAAGAACTTTCAAAACCATGTTTTGAGAATATCTAGACATTCGGACCGCGATTCCTGGTGGTTATATGATCATGCAATAGTAGCAACAACAAGATAATCAACTTTGAAAAGAAAAAAGACCAACAAAAATTCGCAGTTTTTTGAAAAAACCCAAAAAATAATAAGGTTTTTGAAGATTTTATGCTAAACAAATGCCAGATTCTGAAAGAACATCCCCGAGAACCCCCTATATACAATTTTGGAAGAAAATCGCCTTAATTTTCTATTCGAATCGTACAATTGAACTTGCGTACACAAAATTCTCGTTTTGCGCATTAATGGGTTAAGGTCCATGATCAAGGTTAAGGTCAACCAAAAATGTTTAGGGTTGTAATGACATGCCTGGATAACTACAAACAACTTTTGTGTTCAAAGATTTCTGTTAGGGACCTTGGTTTCCGGGTTAAGCGACTAGAGACTTCGTGAAGCGTACTTGGGTCTACAGCAAATGTCTCACACTTCACCCCTCTATATCTCTGCAACTAATCATAGGATGACTTCGGGCCCATATAGACTTTTGATCAGCAGGTTGAGAACTACCTTTCTGCAAAGTTTCAGAGAATTTGACCGGGACCCGATTTCCATACAATTTGTGCGGGGTCCTTTGATGCACATTTCCAAAAATATCAACTCTGTATTCTGGATTGCTTACTAAAGCTTCCGTTTCATACAAAATGTTTTATTGAATACTGAATCCACCATTTTTACTACATATTGGATTGGTAGGAAAGTCTTGCGACACTTTAGTGCTCAACTAAATATTATTTATTGGAAAGCTGTTCTAGATCATTCGACCTCAAGAACTGTTAGAACATTCGAGAAACTTCCATGTTAAAGGGTATATAAAGCGCCGGTTTGTTTCGATCAGGCAGTGTTAAAAAAGATGGATCAGAGTGCGCTTCGAGCGATTGCCTACTACGAATTCCTACAGGGACGTTCTGCAAGATCTGCTGTTCCTAATATGTGCAGTGTGTTTAACAGTAATGTGGTTCATCATTCGACAGTAGCACGTTGGTTTAAACGTTTCCTTTCTGGTGACATAACCTTCAAAGACAAACCTTGGTCCGGCCGGCCAACAGTCGTTAACGACGAAGAACTACGATCTCTACTACGAATGAAACCCAATGCATCGTCACGACAGTTAGCAGATGAACTTGGCTGTAATCATTTCACCATCCTTGAACGCTTTAAGAAGTATGGATATATGTACATTTATCATCTTGGATGCCCTACGAACTCAGCGAGTCCAACAAGGCGACGCGAATGTCTATTTGCCTTTCATTATTGCTTCATCCACACAGAAAGGACTTTCTCAGCGAAATAGTTACTGAAGATGAGAGTTGGGTATTGTACGTTAACCATACACGGAAGCGCCAGTGGCTACCTCAAGACGAGAAACCAAAACCAACTCCAAAACCAACCCATGCTGAGAAAAAAATTTTACTCTGTTGTTGGTGGGATTCTGAGTGCATCCTGTTTTACGAACTTCTTCCACCTAACACCACAATAAACGCAGAGACCTACTCATCACAACTACAAAATCTGTCTGCAATTATTAAACAAAAACGGCAAAAGCGTTTACATGTTTGTCTTCTTCACGATAACGCTCGGCCCCACATAGCTAAATTAGTTAAACAAACTATTTCAGGGCTAAATCGGGAAGTTCTACCCCATCCACCATACTCATCAGACTTAGCTCTGTCTGATTAACATTTGTTTCGGGCTTTAAAAAATTATTTACGCGATAAACAGTTTGATGACCAAACAGACCTTCAAAATACTCTAGAAGAGTTTTTTGGTTCAAAACCACAGGTATTTTGGATGGATGGGATTCAAAGTTTACCGGGGCGTTGGGCAAGAGTTGTAGATGAAGAATATTATGTTTATTAAAGAAAGTTTTGTTTGTGTCGCAAGACTTTCCTACCAGTCCAATATTTTAAATCAGTGTATCAGTAAGTTATAAACGCACCCCACTTATATTTGATTTCAAGAAAAATAGATATCAAATGAAAAAACAAATTTTGCTAGCATACTTTTGATATTATGAGAGCAAAACTTTGAGGAACTGTTGAAAAAATTGAAAAATTCTATTGGAAACTGAAAAGATTAAGCCTAAATGCAATTGATAGCAAAATTTTTGTTTCGATTTCATTCCTCTTTTTCTAGCAATCAACCATTAATAAGGTACGTCTATAACTGAAGCAGGGTTTATTGAAGACGAAATAACAGACGCATACAGATTCTTCTTTTTTGAAATTTTATGCAAAAATTGTTGTTATAAATCAAATTATTATTTTTGTATGCTTTACAAAAGCAGTCAGAGATTTTGCTTAAAATTCACTCATCATGGATAAAAAGGATCTAATAATTTTGTTGGCAGGACAGGTACTGTCAATAGGTCAATTTCCCCCCTCCATGAGATTAACAGACACTTTCAAGTATAAAAATTGGATAAAAACTTTGGAGTTAAAGAAGACATAAATGAAATGACTTAAAATTTGCAAGATTTCCAGATTATCTCGCTACGAACAAGACTCCTAAAACTTCATTGAATATTAATCGAATGCGAAAAAACGTTCAAATTTTATGTGTGATACTACATGACTAAATCAATGATCATTACTGAATACTGATGAATTTTCTTTCGGGGCAACTTCGTGTAACGAGTTTATTAATCTTTTCCAGCTATTAAGTGCAATAATATTCATAAACGCATTCTATGCAGCCTCATTTCCGTATTTATATTGTTATATTAATCCCACAAAGACCTCGGAAACATGTTTAACTTTTATCATAGTAACAGTGTAGTTCTCCTCAGTTGTCAGAAGTTCAATAAACATTATCACTATTTCATACCCGAATTGTAAAACTTCCAGATCCGTGGAAGATAAGAGATACGTCAAGTCTCACTAATTGCAAGAAGTGGAGCTAGTTAGGGATAATAATTTACATAACGAGGTATTTGCATTTAACATGCAAATTAACATATGTTCCCCATTTTCGCTTATATATCTGCGTAGATCTACAACCAGCCATTAAGTGAATGTGTAAATTTATATTAAGAAACAGCTGACAATTGAAGCTTAATGGCTTTGAAAACATCAAAAGACGTCGTTCAATTTGCTAACTAATTTGAGAGAACTTTTATTTTGCACACTTCCTTAGCGAAAGTGGTTATATTTCTTTCTATAGGCGAATATGTCGCATGTGCTTCATCGATTTTTAAAATCCATTTGTAAACCAAGAGAGATAATATTCCAAAAAATGTTTGATCCTCTTACTTGTGGCACGCAGCCATAGTGACGATGCATAACGAAAAGAAATTTTCTTTTCTGTCAGCAAGTCCTTGTCTAAAATCTGAAGTGCTCAACACATATCCGCTCAACCCTGTTGACGTCGCATGCATCCTTTCTATATTTTCTATCTTTAGAGCCTTTTCTCCCAGCCCCGATAATGGCGTAATCTTCCCTGATCTGGTGCGAAAGCGCGAAAGCTATGGTCCATTATTGCATAATGTGAATATGCACTCAGCTGAAGAATTTAACACGTCCTGTTTTCCGAGCAAACATTTCGGTAATTGCTGTTTGCCTTTAAATTGAATTTTCCAACCTCGATTATTTTATATCAGAAACGTTCTACCAGAAGAGATATGCATTAAAATTTTCATCTAATTATCGCAAAATCACTGTAATGCGGTGTTTTATACCTCTGCAATGTTGAGTGCATTACCATGTTTCCAATTTTTCCCATTATACACCAAACGTTTACCTTGACATCGATTGTTCAGGTGTTGGAAAGATTTATTGATGCGCATCGAAAATTCTTCCCAGCCAATACACAATTAGTGCGAAACGCTGATTGTTCAATGCCATTTTTATTTAATTTTTTTGTAGAAAATTCTTTTAATATTCAATATGTTATGTGGTACCGTACATTGTGTAGAGGTGAGAGGGACAACATGCAGAAAGAAGAGTGGGTCAAACAAGTTTTTGACCTCAAAACTTTTTCTAATAATAAAAATCACCCGAGATTCAAAGGCACCCAGGGCAAACAAAGTTTCGGCGCCCTCCTCGATACGACTCTTGATAAATATGATGAAACAAAACTTAATGCACAACATTGTATTGCTGTTAAAGTGTGTGCGACCTTTAGCTATTATATCGGTCCTATTTTTACAAACGCCGTTTCTTTAGCCCTTGTTGGTCAGGGAACCTTTAATGATTATTAAATTTTTCCAATTTTATGTTTGTCTTCCAGTTTACTATTGTTTCTTTATTTTTGATACATTTTGACCAGAATAAAATCAAGGGTTTGTGCTTAGGGTTGTTTTCCTGGAAAAATCGCGCTTTTAAAATTTAAATTCCATACGCGGGCTAAAAATATGACTTCATTAAGAAATTAATTTAATTTTCCCCATTAACTTGGTGGCCCACTCAAATGGATACCCTCAGCCAAAATATTGTCTTTTCGACAAAGCCGCTTATTATTTTCTAATATTTGTCGACGTTTCGCAAGAGGCGCGTTCTGAGAATTTAAATAGTAAGGATTTCATCGAGTAATTTTCATATCTAAGCTTAAAGTTAGGATTACTAAATAACAACATCTTTAAATTATGGACAGAGAAATAAATCAAACTCAATGGGACAAGATAGGATAGATAACATTAAGGTACTATTACTGAAATAATTAAAGTGAATATTTTAAAATTACTCAATTTAAAGTCTTTGAGAGTAAAACTTTTAAACAATTGGAAAACAATAGTATTTTAACTAGCGAATGTCGCATTTCTTAATACATCTGCAGTAAATTTGCATTTTTTGTATTATTTTATTTATTTCAGCAAAGCATACAAAATTCTGTAGAGTGTCACAAATAATCATCACACAATAATCCTTTCATCCTAATTATATTTGCATTGTATTATATATATATATAGTAAGTGTAATTCAATAGCTGAAGTTTCTATGGGAACAAAATAATTCGCACCAACTAGTATTCTTAGTTGCAAGCCTCAAATAGGATTATCTGTGGGAAATCGGAGATACCTATGAGTTCAATGAATAAATTTTCATTCGATTATACTCCTAGTTATATCCAGTGTAATTTTCCTAAAGTTCAAACTTTAGAGGAATATTTGAGAAGTTTCCTCCACAATTTTGTCATATAATGCATCCATTCTTGTGGAAGCTTGTGGCAGAAAACCAGAATTCATGACTCATGAAATTTAAATTCTTTATTGATCTAAATGGGCAACATAACCTTGGATAAGTGAAGCTTGAATGAACCAATATTTGATAACAAATACTATTCTTTTTTCTTTACAAATTCATTCAGGACACAGTTCGTTTCTTCTACATATGTGTGTAGTGTATGCGTTACTTAGAAATTTATTTACGTAGTTGGAAATCGAAGCAATCGAGGAAATCTGTATATAATATTACCATACGTGTAAGGCCTTTCAAGTAAAAGGAAAAGGAGATTTTTAAATATCATTTCAATGCACATAGTTTAAACACGAAACGAATTTGTTATTAATATAGAATCACTTTTTTTCATGTTAAATTAACTATTATCAAAAATATCGGAATATCAAATAAAAGCAACCCGAAATCAATGATCCTATCATAAAAGCCTGTTTTCATGAATATTCTTTGATTATTATTTGTGGGCTGTATTTACATACGGGGTGAGCCATTTAAGATTTGGAATTTGAATCAGTTATAAAAAGAAAAACAAATGAATATTTTTTCAAAGTTA
This sequence comes from Dysmachus trigonus, assembly GCA_949715965.1. Lineage (NCBI taxonomy): Eukaryota > Metazoa > Arthropoda > Insecta > Diptera > Asilidae > Dysmachus > Dysmachus trigonus. Next base: position 54,653,210 of record OX454323.1, on the reverse strand, counting down.
TGAGTTTATTAGAAAGATTGAACCTTTCCATTTAGGAATGGAAGACAACATCATTCAAATGACTGCCACGGCTAGCCTTACAATACCCCATTCGATCAGTCCAATTTTTCAGTACATTTTCGATTGTTTGGGCCTCTATTTCGTCAATAGCAACTTCGATTTCACGTTTCAAGTCGTTAATCGTCTCTAGATGGTTAGCGTAACACTTGTCCTTAACGGCTCCCCACAAAAAAAAGTCAGCTTCGAGGTAGCCAATTGACATCAGCATTTCGCCTGATTATGCGATTTCCGAAAACAGTCCGCAAAAGATCGATTGTTACGTTGGCTGTGTGGCACGTTGCGCCGTCCTGTTGAAACCAAATGTCTATGTCATACCCTTCAATTTTGGGAAACAAAAAATCGCTTAGCATGGCGCGGTAGCGATCACCATTCACTGTAACGGCGTTTCCTTGCTAATTTTCGAAGAAAAATGGCCCCATAATGCCGCCAGACCAAAATCCGCACCAGACAGTCACTCGTTGTGGATGCATTGGTTTCTCCACGATGACGTGTGGATTTTCTGAGCCCCAAATACGACAATTTTGTTTATTGACGTATCCTCCAAGGTGGATGGTCATGCGGCTTCAGCTCTTGCACTAATTGAACTTTGTACGCATTCATACCGAGATCTTTATGCAAAATTCTTCTCAAAGAAGTGCGTGAAATGTTCAATTCTTGAGAACGATGACGAGTTGATGTTGATGGTTGTTCACGAACACTCTGAGCAACAGCAGCGATGTTTTCGGTTGAGTGCACTGGACGAGTACGTACACGGGTTGTTTTATCCAACAACGATCCAGTTTCACGAACTCGCTTCACAAATTGATCCACTAACTGCGTTTTTGGCACATCCTTTTTGTCAAATTTTTTGCGTAAATTTCTTACAGTTTGAGTAGAAGACTCACCACTTTGGAAATAAGTTTTTAATATTTCCCAACTTTGTTCAAGCGAAAAGCGACCCATTTCATAAATGTCAAACATAAAACTAACTTTCAGTAACATCGGAAATGTCATCAAACCTTCCAACCTCAAAATAACCTATAGTTCCAATTCCAAACGTTAGATGGCTCACCCTGTATTAGCTACATTTTTCTCATGTATACTAGCAATAAACAATCGGTTTTAAATTACAAATTTTATGCAAAATTAGCCTGCTCCAGATCCAGAGCTAGATTTTTGAAAAAAAAAACCCAAGTATTATATGTGGTATTTACAATTTTGAAGGACGGTATTTTAATGGAAGATAAAAAATTAGCGATCCGGAGAACTTACTGTAGTGCACAAATATTATTAGTATACTATTAGTTCAAAATTTCTTCATTTTCACTTTTGGAATTTAATTGAAATAAACTGAATAAGGTCGATTTGTTAAGAATGTAATTATCAGATAAATTTCATTGAATTTTAATAAGTTTTTGAAATTTTAAGCCAAATAAAGGATTTCATAAAATTGGCGGTTATTGTATTTGGATCAACAATTGGAAAACGATCAATAATTTAACGAAATTACACCACATAATATTTAAAATTATTTACACTAATTTCTAAAATGTTGTAAAATTTTACAGCATGAATTTATATTTGAAACTTCTCTAAGTGTTTAATTTATTTATTTATTTAGCCAACATATATAATTAAGCATAATTTGACTTAAGTATATCAATTAGAGAGCAGCAGTATGCGTTTCATACTTAATATATCCAAATTTTTTTATCGTATAAGGATCACGAAACTTTTTTGTCCAACGTCTAACAAAACCGAGCATCAAAAGTGCCCTTTTAATAATATAATCTGAATTTCTAGAAAATGTTACCTTAGAATCAAAAATTGCACCTAACTCCTTAATTTCATTAATAACGTCAAGATGAGTATTATCTACATGATATTGACAATCAACTAGAAGTAGTTTACGGCTAAGATAGCAACCATACATTTGCTACTACATATTAGGCTATAAATTATTACACTTACACCATACATTAAAAACATCAATGTCACTCTGTAACAGAGAGCAGTCGTCATTATTGTTGATCTGCCTGAAAATGTTAACATCGTCAGCATAAATTAAAATTACAGAATGTCATTAGTTATAAGTGGTTAGTTCATAAAAAAAAAAAAAAAATAATTATAATATTGATAGAAGATAACTTAGAACTAGACTTTTCAACTTGGTACACAATGTTTTAGATAAACTGGATTTATAACGATGGATGTAAGCCACATTAAAAATTCCCATAGAAATGTCATTGGTGAAATATTATTTTGTCAGTATTCTTATTCTCTCGAGTTTATAGCGTCCTTTTCTCAGTACTTTTCTTCTTATTTTTTAGGAGTTCGGCTCAATAGGCAACAGTCGTAAACACTAGACAAATTCTCTTATTTATAAAATTTAATAAAAAGAGCTAATAATAAATAAAGAAAACAAATTCATGACATTTCCTAGTATGTAGTTAATTGTTACCTATTTTTTGAGTCAGAAAATCAATTATTTTAAATTAAAAATTATAGCAATTATGATTCCGCAAAATTCCTCATACGAAATTCAAAACTTATAAAACAAATTTTTCTTAAAACCGCCTTTTAAGCAATTTAGAATTTGTCAGTCAAAAACAAGAATTAGAAACAATTATTAAAACTCAGTTTTTTAGCATTAAACATAATTTTAAAGAAAATGTAGATCAAGTTTTATAATTTTTCAATTTAAATTTTTTTATCTGGCGGAGAAAAAGTTCATTTCCTTCTATGCCATAAAAGATAAATTTTTAAAAAAAATCAAAACCCACTTCAAAACTTTTTCTATAGGTATAAACTTAAATTAAAATGTTAAATGTAATATTTTTTATTACTTTAAAGAAAAGAATATAAAAGGTTTACATACACAATTATTGATACTTTAATATTTACAATATCCAAATAGTTATTTTTGGAGTCGGTGTCCGTCAAAGCAAGTTTATAAACCTACAATAATTTGAGTTTAGCAAAGTTTTTTTTTTTGTAGTCGGTTTTTAATATTTTGTAAAAATTTATTTCATTCTTCAATTTTTAGTTAACGGGAAATGGGTGAAATTCAATAAATGGGTTTCATCTCCTAGAGGTGGGATATTTGCTTTAAATTGGTACCACCTTCTAGATATAGCCTATTCAATAAAAAAAAAATCATTGAAATCGGTTCACAATCAGCGAAGATATCGCGTAACATACACATAAGAGGTAGGATATTTTCTTTAAATTTAAATGGGACCATTCTATCTAGATATAATCCATTCAATAAAATAAGAATAATTGAAATCGGTTCCCAATAGGCGAAAATATCGCGTACCATACACAAAATAAATAAAAAACATGCAGTCGAATTGAGATCCTCCTCCTTTTTTTGAAGTCGATTAAAAAATAAACCTCCTTTCTAATGACTCTTCATTCAAACATTGGTATGCATAGAGTAGTAATAAATTGGCTTTTGTGACTTTTGGAACTGTTCAGCATAATGTACAATTTTAAACAAAAGAGACGTTCTATTGCACACAAAGGACTCTTTAGTTTGTGTGTTCCTTACAAAGTACAAATTATGATCCAAAAGAGCAACCCTCTTCGTTGAGGGTGGGACGACAATGGGACTTCGTTTAAATATTCAGAGCAGCAAGAAGCCAGTGTGATGTATTTAAATGGGTGCAAACCAAAACGAATAATGCATGAGATCCTGCTGCTTGCAGTAAGAAAATCCTGCAGGAAGACCGAAGACGTAGACCCGATAGAAGCTTCTGCAGATTTCATGACGTCAATTCAATTTGCTGTATGAAATTCACGAGCAAGACAACCAGACACTGAGCGTGTATGATATTCAATGTATGAATTGTGCTCGGGCTAAATGCATAATTTATGCTCCCTGGTGTGAGAAGAAATCTCATAATTTTCCTTGACAACGTTTCATAGGGTTAATTTGCCTACATACTACTGGGAACAGCTGTAAATGAGCTAGTCGATTTAACATCGTGGCTAAGGAATGCATAGGAGAATATGAGAATCATCTTAAAATGAGCTCAGAAAGCAAATATTGGATGAACGTTACTATATAAGAGCAGAAGGCTTGTTCTACAATATTCAGCTTCATAAGGTTTAAGCGTAATTCCCTCGATACACGGGCATGGTCGTATGGAGATCCAGCAGGAATCATAATCAGTTGTACTATATATCAAGTTTAAATCGAATCATATTCGAATGCTACTCTATGAAGTTCTGAAAATTTAATTCTCAACAGATGGAACTCCTGCAAAAATCAGCTGATTTTCAGTGTCAAACTATCATTTGATAAACGCAAACCAGATTTCTCATCTGATTCAACAAAATATTATGAATTAATTTTTAAATCTTATTTTTTCTTTTTTTCATTACTAAATACATATTTAATTCGTTGCAATCTTTTCCTTAAAACTACAACCAGGGCCGTAGCCAGGATTTTTTTTCGGGGGGGGTTTTCAAAATAAAAAGTGAAAGAGGGGGTGGGGAGGGGGGGTTTGAACTAAATTGAATTTTTTTAAGTAGCGTTAAAATATTAATTTAAAATAAAATTTAATTTTTACATCTTCAATATATATTTTATTAAATATTTTTAAAAATATCTATACTATGTTATTCTTGTTAAGCTGTTACACCACCTTGACGCTGGAAAAAATAGGTATACAAATTCTTTATTTTACGTTTACATATAATAGATTTATAACCAATTTCCAATACTGAAAAAAAAAAATCATTAAAAATGAGTGAAATATGAGTCGCTCAGTGGGACCCTTTTTTTAAAATCCGGTGAACATGATTTCTCCGTCCAGCAATTCCCGAAAAAAAACTTGCTTCTTCGGAAGTATAATAGCTAAGTAAGGCCTGACGAAGGGAAAACATTAAAAATAGTTTTTTTGGAGAAATGATAGCTCTTCTTAAAAAAAACTTGAATTTCCATCAAAATTTTGAGTTTAAAAAATATATAACTTTTGAATACGGAACCCAATCGAAAAAATCCTTTAGGTTATATTATAAAAAATAAGTGGTGCAAATTTCAGTCAAATCGGTTCAGTAGATTTTGAAATATCGTGTTTGAAAAAAGTAATTTCGAGAAAAACGTGAAAGAAAAAAAGGTTGAAGTTAACGCCTTAAAAGTAATTTTTGTTTTAATTACCTTTAATCTGACATTCCTGGACCATGCATAAGGTTTTCTGCTGCTTTTGCGATGTCCTCCGTTACCTGAGTTACTGTTAGTTTAATCTTTCCAAAGGAGTTATATTACTGTTAACCTTTAGACGGCCGGGATTTGAAATTGCTAAAATTCGGTGAAAATGTGACTTTAGGGGTCGCTGATTATGAATCCGGGGTCAGATTTTATTAATTTACATATCCCTACCCCCCTTTTGTGAATGCATTTATCAAATCTGACCCCAGATTCGTGGTCAGCAACTCCAAAAACGCCTTGGATCTTGTTTATGACAAAAAATTATTGATTTTCCTCCAAAGCCGATATATCGGGTTTCCGGTCCTCTAAAGGTTAAAAATAGATAGATTGGTACGGTCCGAACTCTACCTGAGTTTTGGGTCGGTTCCCTGACGCGCTCACTTCTAATTGCTATAACTTCGATAATAATTTGAATTTTGGAATGTTTCAACGTTTAAAATATTGTTGAAATTATAAACAATTTATTTAGCTAAAAAAAAAAAAAAATTTTTGAAAATGTCTTCTTTCTTAAAAAAAATACAAATTAAAATCTCTAATTTTTTAAAACACTTAATTTTTCGAAAAAGATATCTTACAAACATAAAAAAAAGGATTTTACCAAAGAAAACCTAGTTTTCGACTTTTCGCAGCGAAAGAAAGAGTAAGAAATATTTTAAAAATATGTTTGAACTTCTTCAGTTATCAGTAAGGATGTTTGTTGGTCGCATCTAAAATTGAGTAAAGGCACCAATATTTATTGCCTAGTGGAGAGGACTTATTATTTTGTTACCTTTTGTTAATGAATTTTGCGATGAAATACCTGAAGTATTCTATTTTGTCATTCCGAGAGCATTTTTTTCATACATCAATTATTTTGATGGAAATAGCGTTTTTTTAAAAAGACCCTTGATTAGGTAAATGCTACTTACCTTTGTAGTATGAGAAAAACATCACTGATTAATTTTAAAAAGTTACATCGATATAGAAATTATACTAATTTTTATATTGTATTTAAAAGAGAAGAAATTTACAATTATTATCTTTAAGAATATAATTTTATAGAAGTAAATATTAGAATATTAAAAATGTAAATAAAACTCAACTCAGCTGAATGCAACTGAATATGTCGTGCAGTTGCACATATTTTCATTAAAATAAATTAATTAATTTTATGAAATTAAAAAATTGGAATAAAAAATGATTTGCCTAACATACAAACATGTCTTTAACATATTTTATCATTATCAAAGAAAAAAGAAGAGCGGAAGTTTTACACATTTGACTTTTCAACCCTTGTTCTGTTCTTAAAAAATCATGTAAACTTTTAGCTAATTTTCAAAATTTCGGGGGGGGTTCTAACCCCCTGACCCCCCCCCCCCCCCCCCCCGCTGGCTACGGCCCTGACTACAACTATTACTGAGAAAATGGATCTGCTGTATCCATTTCGAGCTGTCAAAAGGAATTGTCATCGACTCGACAATTCGCAATATGCCCGTGTATCATGCATGTAATGAATGCAAATCCGAGTGAATTATCATTTGTCAGATTTTCATTCGGTCGTGCCCACGCATCAAGAGTACAAGGTTTATGTGATTATAAATATTATAAATAGGTAGGTATGTTCTAGCTAGAGCACCGATTGAAAGACGTCTTTGAGTACTGTCGATTTGAATTAGAGAAGGTTAATTTAATTTAAATTTCCACAATTTAAATTTCCACAATTTTTTCAAAATCAAATTTTTTACATTTTAATTTGATGTGAGTAAGGGAATTTCCTTCAAATATTGAAAGATGTCGGCAACATAAAGATATAAGAGGCAAATGTATATGGGTAGTTCTACAAACTAAGGAAGAATTCGAGTCTGATTTCGGCCCGACATTTTTTATACATTCTGGTGGCAGAATTCAGTCTAATAACTAGAGTACAGTGTCTTTTAGCTTATCCTAAAGGGAACAGTCAAAAAATTTAATATTTTTTGATTTATGTCCATTTAAACTTAAACTTAGACCACCACCAAAACTAAATAACTGTATATAAACAAATTATGAGAGTAAGTTCAATTTATTTATTAAATTATTTATTTGTAGTTTAATGTTTATGTGTAAAAAAATACTATTATTACACAGAAACAATATTTTTAATATGATCTTCTCAGGATCCTGGATGGTTCTCAGTACCAATTGGACAGGATCCTGAGGCCAGGTTCCTGAGAATTTCTGTCTAAAAATAAAATAAACAAACCAATTTATAACTTTCAACAAAAATTAACCTAAACTAGGCCTATGCGCTAGCATCTTACATATCAATACGCTAAAATTAGTCATATTCATTATTTATTTCGTAAATAAAAATCTTACCAGGATCCTGAGAACTTCACTGATTACGACACCACTTCACTCGCCGAACGCACTAGGCTCACTAAACAACGTGTTAAGTGAGAATAGATAGATGACATTCTTTATCTCTTTCGTAGGTACTATCGACTCAGCGGAATGGTAAAGACACAAGGCAAATAGTCTAGTAAATATTTGCTAATTCAACAGCGAACAGGATACTGAGATAAAATGGTGGGGACAAAATGTAAACAAGATTTATTTAATATTTTTGAAGTAAATACTATAGTAATTGTTCTACCTAGCCAGGAAAAATAGTAAACTTATTAATTTGGGATTCTTTTAAGACCCTAATGTATAAGTAAACGTATCACGACGCACTTTGAACTAAAATTTGTACGAGGGACACTGCAGGATCCTGAGAATTCGGCACTTTGCACAGTAATTTTGTTCAGAAAAGAATTTTGAATCTTAATTATTTTTAGTGACCATCTAGAAACAATTGTAATTAATAGTATTCCATCCAAAAAAAATTGTTATTAACAATTTTTCTATCATATTTTGGCTGAGCCGCCAAAAATTCCTTAGTTTGTAGAACTACCCATATAGCAAAACACACGGTTAAAAATTTTGGAGTAAAATTTAATCTTTTGCTTGTATTAGGGCCATTGTTCAATCCACTTCGAATTAAAAGTAAATATTCATGGAATATTACTCAAAAATACAATTTTTGTATTGAAAAGTAATCCAAAATATATGTTAAAATACTCTGTAATCTTTTTGGAGTAACTTTCAATCCAAGCAGATTGAATTTTAAGTTTTTTATGCCACAATGTGTCACGTTGGCCATGGCGCGTCGGTAACGCATTTCATTCAAAGTCAAGATGCAGTACTAGTGGAAAGTGCGGGCAAAGTTTGGTGACAGACCCGTATTCACCCCCATTAGGATGGTGACCGGTGGTTATATTATATCAAGTGAAAATATATTTTATTATTTTCGAGTAAATACAGAGTGCGTTGTTTTGTTTTTTTATGTTTAAAAATGTTTTTCAAGTTTTAGAAGCATTCGACGGTGCTGAACGCTATGCAGAATTCACATTAAAGGACCAATTGGGGACCGAGATTGTTTTAGAAAATCTAAGAAATATTGTTGCTCAATATGGGAGATATCAAAGATGAAACATATCGGAGATGTTTTTAAAGAAACGATTGGTGAAATAAAAGAAGATTTTGAGGGTAAACATTCAAGGCTATATAATTTTAATAATCTGTCTTATTTTATTATTGTTATTATTATTGACAGGCCACACTAGAAAAACCCTTCTCCGGTTTTGCCACTTTATTTCATAATGTAATACACGCCTTCCTCCTTTAATATGCAATCTTGTCTAAATGTTACTAGACCCCCTTCCGGTCAAATGCATGACATCATTTGTAGATAACCCATAAGGTTATAATAGTGTATAACATTATTTTATGTACTATATATAAAATTTGAATAAAATAAAATAAATTAATTTGTGTTTGAACATTTCCTTATTTTTTTTTATGAAAAGAAAATTAATAAATTTTTTGTTGAAAAAGAACTTAACATCATACAACCTAAATATTCCCCCAAATCCAAAAAAGTAGTTAGTGTTTGAATATTTCCTTATTTTTCTATGAAAAGAAAATTGATAATTTTTGTATGCAAAAACGAAATAACATCATAAAACCTAAATATTCCATGAAATAAAAAAAAAAAAAATCCCTTTCACTGTATCAATGGATTAATGCATTATAAAGTACACTCCGCGACAAAAGTATAACCCACCCTCCTAATTTCGTAATATTCAATATAAAATTTTAGTTATATTAATGCATTACTAATACAAAATTTTAGGAATTGGCCAGTATAATTTACAGTCAATGTATTATTGATTAAATGCAAAATTAACCAAATAGGTACAGATGATATTAAGTTTTGCGGTGCGACAAAAGAATAACCCTGGTAATTAAATAGGTATAAATAAAACTCAAGAGAAATACAACACAGAGCAATTATTTATTTAATTTAATATTTAGTAGATCCACCACTTTGACTTATTACTTCAATCATTCGATCTGGTAAACTGTCATACAACTTCTTAATTTTGTCTTGATTCATACTTTGCCATTCGTCAATTATAACCGTTTTCAACTCTTCAACTGGTCTTGATCCACGATAGACAGCTCGAGATAAATTTCCCCAACAATTTTCAATTATATTCAAGTCAGGAGAATAAGCTGGCCATTCAAGAACTTGAATATTTTTTTCAATAAAATAGTTTGTAAATATTTGTTCACGGTGAATTATCGTGCTGAAATATAAAATCAGGACCAGCAATTCGCGTTGCATGAGAAGTAATCTGTTCATTTATTATGTCTAAGTACCGTTTACTATCCATTATTCCAGTACAGAGCTTGATATCCATTTTTCCTGAGAATCCAATTCCAGACCATATCATTATACTACCACCCCCGGCTTGTCGTCGACTCAATACACATTTTTCTTTTCTCAAATCATGAAAATAGTAATTAAAACCATCAGGTCCATCTAAATTAAACTTTTTTTCATCAGTGAAAATAACTTTTCTCCACTTTTTCTTCCATTGAACATGATATTTTGCAAATTTCAATCTATCCAGTTTATGTTTATAACACTGGTTTTCTTTGTAATTTCTGACGTTTTAGATATCGACACTCACGTATAATGCGTTGGACATTCCTTATGTTAGATTGTTAGTACAGTAGTAACACCAGCCTCCACTGCAACTTGTCTTGCTGTAAGAGCAGAATTGGATTAAAATTCAATATTTTTGTCATTTATTTTATCTTCATGTGTTTATATTTGACTTTTGAGTTTAAGTAATAGTTCTGGAAATAGATACTCTTAATCACTACTATTCCCCATATCTTAAATAGAAACCAGAATTAAATGAGTCTTTCAATTTTCCATATACTCCCAAATTTATACCCTTTTTACAATTTTAAAAGTACTATTAAAAATTAACTTCAGGAAATTAACAAAATTACGGAGGATTTTCTTGTAATAGCATGGGTTAATATTACCTGGAGGATATTTTAATTCAAAACTGAAAATGTTAAGCACCCCTATCATCCCACATCCCTTAAAATTTCTACGTAACACAGTGTCAGTCGCTTTTCAGCAGTAAATCCTTTCATCATCTGAACAGAACAGAACAATGCCGGTTAAATTAATGCCCACTTTTGGCTTTTGAACCGAGCAACCTTTAAATTAGATTAAATTGACCCGAATCGGAGATAAAATTTAGAATTTATTACGCTTGCAGCGTATTCTACCAGATCAGCATATTTAACAAGAACGGGGGTGGAGATAACGAACGGATGTTTAGTTTGGAATATAAATCAGTTAAGGTTCGCTCAGCTCTGGGATTTGATTTGTCCCCGCCCCCATTATGACCCTTTCGAAGTGGCCTCGTAAAAGTGTAATAAAATCTCAAATGCCTCGTCACTTGGAACAATAGACGAAAGCCAAATCAAACACACATGAGATACAAATAAAACTGGGGAAGAAGACAGTTGAGCTCTGTCATCGCTTTAGTTTCCTCAGCCTGGAATTGTAGCATGTGTTCGTCAGGACTTTCTTGGATTCCTGGAACGCTTACGGAGAATTGATGCGGAAACTTTTTAGTAAGGACAATAAAACTTAAGTCGTAATCAACAAGTTAACTCGATCGTAAAAGGTCGCATTATGATTTATCCTGCGTGTTGCTATTTATTATTTTAAGAAAATTACTTTTAGCATGAAATCTTATACTATAAATCGTAGGGTAACACGTGCACTAATTACTGAGTAGGCACGTTCTCAAATAAATATAAAAACTTAAAGATGAAAAACGATTTTCTCACTTTTCTTTAATGGTTACCTTACCTTGGCCATTACTTATTGCTTTCGTTTTACAAATAAAGAAAATCAGCAGTATTTTTGCGAAACTTTGCTTCTGGATAGGGAATTTAAACCTTAACTCGAATAGGTGAATTTTACAACGATATTCTTCTTATTATTATTTTATTGATCAGTTAAAAGTACGTACATCATTCTTTTTAGTGGATACAAAGCAATGTTACTGTTGTAACTGTGAGCAAAGTTATTACACAAAATTCGTATGGGTTGAATATTCACCCATGATACCCTTTCAGGATTAAAATCAGCAATTCCGAAAATATTTATGATCCCATTTCCTTCTAAATCCTTTTGAGGGTGAACACGAGCCCAATTTATATAATAAATGTTCCGTAACATAAATTTAAGCTATGAATTTATTACATTTATTTACATATTTAATTTTTTATACTCAATTCAAGGAGTGCAAAGAATAATTAATTACATACGCTTAGAAGGATCCTTTTATCCTAAACGAAATTTGTTAATGGAGTCTAAATTAGTATTCACAAAATAAATGTATTTGAATTATCCGGGAAGTTGCAAAAAATATTATATGATTATTATTGACCCATTGTTTAAAATATAAAATAAGAAGAAATTGACATTATTGAAATTTTTCCGTTGACTTCAGATATATAATTAGTATTTTGAAATATAATACTGCTGATAGCACAGAAGATTCATGCCTATTTATTTTTAATATCTACTTTATTTTTATGAGCAATTTAAAATGTGGAAATTGGTTTTGTTTGTCAACTAATTAACTTCTTTCAATTTTCAAAATTCAATTAGAGAATTTTTATCCAAATCTGTTTAATGTTTTCCAAGAAAATTATAAAAATAGGCTGAACATCAATTTTTCACGTAATTCAACCAGTATTAAAAATTTTAAATCTGTAATCCAAGTCGAATATTGTGAAACTCGGTAAAGTAACTCGTAAAAAACTAATCATGAACAAATATATTGGGTGTGTGAATATGACTCCGTCCTTTTCCAACAGATTTCGTTTTTAGTATTGCTTACGTATACTAATAAATGGCAACACGTGTGTTTGATAGTAATTTATGTCAGCTGTCAAACGCACTACGTGACATTTGGTTGATATATTAGCAACAAGTGCTTTTACCTCCTTGAAAATGTCGGTTTTCGTTCCAAGTAAACATAATTAGCGAGAAATGCTATTACACTATTTTATTGCAAAGAAAAGTGCAGCGGGAACTCATCGTTTGCCTGTGGAGATTTACGGTGAGCATGCTCCATCTAATATAACTTGTGCTCCATCTAATATAACTTGTAAGGAATGGTTTTGACGATTTCAAAATAATGATTTGGCATTGAGGATAAAGAACATGGAAAACCACCAAAAAAATTCGAAGATGCTGAATTGGAAGCCTTATTGGCAAAAGATTCTTGCAAAACTCAAACAGAATTGGCTGCAGCATTAAATGTTGAACGATCAACTGTTGCAAAGCGTTTAAAAGTAATAGGAATGGTTCAAAAAGTTGGTAACTGGGTTCCATATGAATTGAAAGAAAGAGACGTCGAACGTCGAAAAACAATTGTGAAATACTACTTCAAAGGAAGCAAAGAAAAGGATTTTTGCATCGAATAATCACAAAAGATGAAAAATGGATATATTATTAGAATCCTAAACGTAAAAAAGCTTGGGTGAAGCCAGGTGAACCCGGCCCATCACAGCCAAAGAGAAATATTCACTGTGACAAAGTTATGCTCTGCATTTGGTGGGATCAGAGAGGTGTTGTTTATTATGAGTTGCTCGAACCCTCTCAAACTATTAATGGAGAAGTTTACCGATAACAACTAATGCGTTTGAAGGGAGCCATAGAAGAAAAACGACTAGAATGGGTGAATAGGCACAGTAAATTAATTCTTCAACAGAATAATGCCAAACCGCATATCGCACAAGTCGTGAAAAGATATTTAGATGGACAGAACTGGGAAGTGCTACTCCACACGCCATATTCGCCAGACATAGCTTCTTCGGATTATCACTTATTCCGAACAATGCAGTCAGATCTTACGGGAGAACGGTTCACTTCAGACGAAAGTATCAAAATTTGGATTGATAATTGGATCAGCTCAAAAGACCAGGATTTCTTCATGCAAGGAATACGTAAATTACCTGAAAGATGGGCGAAGGTTGAAGCTGCCGATGGAACATACTTTGAATAAACTTTTCTTTAATTTTCTAAAAAAAGCAAATGTGTTTTATTTTAACAAAAAAACTCGACTACGGCAAAGCCAAAAGGAAGCGTTATGATTTTAGCAGTCTATGCATGCATGCATGTATGTATGTTTGTATTTAAGTATGTTCCATCGTAGCACCTAAACTACTAGGCCAATTTTGATATATTGGGTGTTAGTCAATTCTTTATTATGGTCCGGGTGACATAAGCTGCATTTTATACGACCTAAGTTAATATAATGGATGTTATATCTAAAAATTGGAGGTCTCTGAATTTTTTTTTTTTTTTTTTTTTTTGCAATCGTGAAAGAAATGAAAGAGGAGAAAATCTGAGTTGAAAAATATAAATAAGGTATAATATATTAAAAGTTTAAAACAAAAGAAAATTTGAAAACTGTAACCCGACTACGGAAACAAATAAATATAATTTAGGGAAAAAAAGTTCCAAAATCTTTGACCCGACTAGGGATACATAAATAAAATAAACTTAAACATAAGAAACAAGTTCCTTTTGGCAGTTTCACATCCATAATGCTATAATTCAACTCAAATGCCGTGGTCGTGCAAACAAAAAGCAAACGTTTTAATTTGATGCACAAATAAAACCAATGGAGATGCCGCCAATCAAATCATCATTATTTATTTAAAACTATCAGAAGGACCTTTTTTCTTATTTTTTAGTTTATTTTGTTGTTGTATCCCTAGTCGGGTTAAAGCTTTTGGAACTTTTTTTCCCTTAATTATATTTACTTTTTTCCGTAGTTGTTACATTTTTCTTTAAACTTTTACTTTTATTATTTTTGAATATATCATTTAAAAAAATGTTTATTCGATGGATAATAAATTTATATTTTATTTCAGTAATTCAAAACTTGAATTTCTCTTTCAATACCAATTCTACATATTACTTACAAAACCCAAACCTAAAATGACACCTTTAAAGAGAAATTGAATCATTGGATAACCAATTCCACAATTTGAAATTCCTAAGATGAAGGATGTCCCTTTTTTGGCATCATAATTTACCATCTCAATGTTACCGCCACACAGCTCCAGCACAGACGTCCTGGGGACATCCTTTTCCAAATAGTGAAATATTTGTGAAAAGTGACAAAAAAATTGAGAGCAAAGACATCCTTTTCAGCAAGGCGCTGTTTCTCGCCGTGCTGGTTTTCATCAAAATATTTCAAAGCCATAATGTATGTAGTACACGGTTAAAAATTTTGGAGTAAAATTTAATCTTTTGCTTGTATTACAGCAACTTTTCAATCCACTTCGAATTAAAAGTAAATATTCATCGAATATTACTCGAAAATGCAATAATTTTTGTATTGAAAAGTAATCCAAAATATATGTTAAAGTATTTTTTAATCTTTTTGAAGTAATTTTCAATATTAATTGGATTAAAATTAGATTAAAAGGTACTACTTCAATCCAAGCAGATTGAATTTTAAGTTTTTTATGCCACAATGTGTCACGTTGGCCAGTCAAGATGCAGTGCGAGTTGAAAGTGAAATTTGTGCAAAGTTTGGCGACAGACGCATATTCGTTCCTATTAGGAAGGTGACCGATGGTGATAGTATATCAAGTGAAGATATATTATTTTCGAGTAAGTAGAGAGTGCGTTGTTTTGTTTTGTATGTTTTATTGAGAAGTAAGCAAAACTTCAAACTCATTGCTTGTCAAATACAACTCCTTGGCAAACAAGCAGAGCTATGCGATTTATATTATGAAAGAAAAGTTTTATGTTCTTGTTCCTATTATTATATATTGAAAGACTGCTTTAGTTTATTTCTTTATATTTAAGAAATTTTATATTGTTTAACATTATTCTGTATACTATATATATAATTTGAATAAAATTAATTAAACCAATAAAAATGTTTGAATATTTCCTTTTATTTTTTGGAAAAAAATTAACATCATACAACCTAAATATTCCCTGAAATCCCAAAAAAATCCCTGTCACTTTATCAATGGATTAATGCACATTTTAGTTATAAAGTAATACAATTAGTATTAACTTATTCAAACCATGGTAGATTGAAGGTCAAATATCGTTAATATTAACTTTTAATACAATAAGTACTAGTTTTAATAGAAAATGGAATTTATTTATATCTCAATAAAAGATTACCCTTCAATATTTTTGTATTAAAACTATACATTACAATTAACTTCTTAAAACCATAGTGGATTAGAAGTAAAGTATAGGTAATATTACTTTTTAATACAGCAAGTATTGATTTTTAATGTTCTAGTATTAAAATTAATTTAATACTGAAGAGATTTAATTTTAATACATGCCAATATTACAGTGTCATTTTAATCCTTTCAAAATATTAAAATCTAATACTTTTTTGGTGTGGACTTATATACAATCCAGAAAATATTGGTTTTTAATCCAAAATTTTTTACCGTGTACAAGTGCGAGGAATTCTTGTATGTGCTGGTGCAACGAGGCGTGGCGTGGTTGCGGGCTTGGCACTTCGCAGGATCTTATGCCTTCAGGCAGAGTCGTCAGATGAAGCATTTCATCTAAGATTATACCTAAGCTGGTGGATATACAAGACTACCGGAGTAGTTTCGAATTTATCTCATCAGTTATGCTATCAGATATTCCGGGGGATACCCTTGTTTACTTAAGATGTTAAAATATTTACAGAAGTATTTTACGTCGTATACTCTTGTGGCCTACCGAAGTAATTAATTTTCCCTTCTTACAATTTGACATTGTAAGAAACTTTATATCCGCACGAAATAATTCGATTGCCTTGAAAAACAAAGGGAATCTAGGCAAAAAGTTGCTGGATTTATTTTGCGGGTCGTGTTTAAATAAGCTGCAGGGGTTATATGTATTTCATGCTGAGATTTACCCTAAATATTCATCTTTATAAATAAATTAAATTGTGGGTTTAATTCGGAATATTGTTGGGAAATTAATTCGGCGGTTTTCAATCATTTGTGGTTTCAAATAATATGTACCAATAATTGATAATCATATCACGAAACCTGTTGTTTTGTTAAAATAAAGCAACGACTTTATATTTATTTTTTAATGTTTATTAGCAACTGTGCAGAATGTGTTGTTGTGTACTTTAATTATTTATTTGAAATTTAGTACATGCGTCAACAGGATGGTTAGTGATCCCTATTCTGAGAGTCACTTAACTTCGACTTGACCCAATAAAATATGTAGTTCCTAAATCGCTTTCAAATCCAAAAAATAGACATTTTTGTCAGATTTCTTCTAAATATTAATATGTAATAATTTGAGGGGTAATAGAATAAATAGAATTAGAAATAATTAAACAATAAACAACTATAGCACTTTTGGAATGGAGGACTCTTTAGCCTCAATTGGATACAGTTCCAACAGACAACAAACGTTTAGAAGTCGAAAAAGGATCCATAAACGGTCTTCTGCGTTGAGATTCAAAAAAGGTTACATGCTGAAAATGTTACACTTAGAGTCCAGCGAAAGACCGTGAATGCTATCGTTAAATTATGCGACAGTAATGTGTCTACTTCAGGGTCTATAAGATCTCGTATAAAAACCGAAAAATGACATCAGTTTGCAAAAGAATATTGTTTAAGGAAGAATATCAACGTCATCTTTAATGCTAAAACTACCAAAACGCAAGCCTCTAATGTTGAGCATTTTCTGCACCATTAATGTAATATGCTTTAAACTTTGAATTAGTTATTATAAATGGAAAAGGTTTCTGAATATATTGTAATTTTAAATATTAATAATTTTTAGCATAAATCTTAAGAGATAACTTTGATATAGGTAAGATAAGATGTAATTCATTCAATGAAGGAATTTAGTACCCATCAATTTGACATCTGTTGATAGTTCTGGTGTTAGAGCTTCAAAAACACAACAAACGGGCATTGAAATCTCTGAACAAATTTTATGACGATAACACATCTAAAAGTGATCATACGCAGGAGAATTCAATTTTTAATTAAAACTATTGTTGATAACTGCCTGCCTGCCAATATGTGAATTGGTTTACACATTCACTTATATATGTACACACTTCAAACTTTAAGTGTGAATTGCAATATATGAAAATTAAATAATAAAACACGTCAAATCGGAATATATTTAAACCTAATCCAAATAATAAAATAAAGTTTTTAGCATCCTCATTAGCTTATTTTGAACTGTCATATAATTTTAATCACTAATGCTCATCAATACTTATAAAGAAAGTGTCAAAATTAGTATACAAAAGTTGCATAATGCTGAAAATTTCACGTGACGTATTATTTACTTATTCAAAGCCGATCTCAAAACTAAGTTCCTTTGAACGTCGTAGTCACAAAAAAGCGGCCAAGTGCGAGTCGGACTTGCCCATGAAGGGTTCCGTAGCAGCAAGTAACATAATATAAAAGTTCTTGTTATTATTAGAAAATAATGGTTCACGGTTA
Source organism: Dysmachus trigonus (assembly GCA_949715965.1). Lineage (NCBI taxonomy): Eukaryota > Metazoa > Arthropoda > Insecta > Diptera > Asilidae > Dysmachus > Dysmachus trigonus. Next base: position 54,635,044 of record OX454323.1, on the reverse strand, counting down.
TGTTTATGAAATTAAATGTTTTTATTTTTTATTTTTATATTTGAGTTGATTGAATGAAAGGTAAATTGCGGTTTAGGATTTATGACGTATTAAAAAAAAACTACGCACTAGATCTCGTTCAAACCAATTTTCGGTGGAAGTTTGCATGGTAATGTACATCATATATTTTTTTTAGTTTTATCATTCTCTTATTTTAGTAGTTACAGGGGGGGAGGGGGACACACATTTTACCACTTTGGAAGTGTCTCTCGCGCAAAATATTCAGTTTAGAAAAAAATGATATTAGAAACCTCAATATCATTTTGGAAGACCTATCCATAGATATCCCACACGTATGGGTTTGATGAAAAAAATTTTTTGAGTTTCAGTTCTAAGTATGGGGAACCCCCAAAATTTATTGTCTTTTTTCTATTTTTGTGTGAAAATCTTAATGCGGTTCACAGAATACATCTACTTACCAAGTTTGAACAGTATAGTTCTTATAGTTTCGGAAAAAAGTGGCTGTGACATACGGACGGACAGACAGACAGACATGACGAATCCATAAGGGTTCCGTTTTTTGCCATCTGGCTACAGAACCCTAAAAATAAAAATGCATAAATTTATGCTCAATTTTAACATTTGAAAATTAATACACAACATACAAATATTCTTTTATATTACTTTTCTCTTTTTTCTTAATTTTTCAAATTAAAAAAGGTAAAAAAAAAGTTTCAAATATCTAGAAGAAAATTATTCATTTCTTAAACTTTTGGAATACTACGAAAAAATTATCCTAAAATAAAATTCTAATAGAACACCAATGGGGCATTATAATGGGTAATTTTAAAATCGCGAATCGAAAAATATTTGTTAAGGCACAATTACTCTACTTAACCTTGTGTGTACTCAAAACGAAAATGGTTCCCTTTTAAGTTCAATATGCATTCCAAATTTTATATCTGGTCTATTTTATATAAGGTTGTTAGGTAATAAATGATAAATACATTTCAAATACCTATCTACTATATAAAAAAATACTTTTCCAAAGAATTTGGGAATAGCTACATTCTTTAAGAGTTTGGAAAAGATGTCTTAAAGTTTTACAAAACCTCACTTTGCAGCCAATCACTCCCCAAAAGGAGCTGCTTTTGACAAAATTATGCCAACTTAATGACTTCCACTTTTAGAACAAAGAGAAAACCTTTTACAAAAATTGTTTTCAGAGAATTTTCCACAATTTACCGCTGAAATGAAGTAGGCCGTGCGGCTTTTAAAGCCGCGGAAAAATGCCGCCGGCACACGTTCGAGTATATTCACTGTGTTAGCTTTGCCGCTTCGATGGAACCGCGCCTTTAGAATTATAAAAACCTCTCAGCATTTCACCTTTACAATTTTAGCTGCGTTCCTTTTATTCGTACTAAGTCAGGAACTTGTTTAAGGAAATTATTCACTGAATTGGTACTTAAGAATGCTTTCTTACATATCAACTACGAGATTGAGTTTTTCTAACAATTTGTTTACTGTTTCGATTCAATTTTTTACGTTTATAGGATTTTGCGAAGTTAACATCGTAATTTTTGAGTTAAATTTTCAATTCCACCTTTTTACTGACCAAGGTAAAATATTGTTTTACCATTTTAATAAAGTTTAAGGATGTCTGAACAATAAACGACGATATGTAATTCGTATTCGGATTCGGATGTTGGAAAAATATCGATATAGGTACTATTGCGATCAAAAAGTAAAGCCAATTTGTTTATAACTTTGAAAATTTTTATTTATTCTTCCAAATCTATATCATCCCCTTCAATGTAGTCCCCCTAGTGATTTTTTCAATTCTCGAAACACTTCTAAAACTCGATGATTGGAATGGCTTTCAGTTCCTTCTTCGATTTTTCTTTTATCTCATCAGTGGATTCAAAACGGTGTCCCGAAGCGGTCTTTTGAGCTTAGAGAAGAGTCAGAAGTCACATGTAGCTAACTTTTAATCATTTTAGTTGCTCAGAAGAGACAATGAAACTAACCAAGCAAATGAAGTACTTTTACACAGATATCAGTGACAGTGCTGCCAATCTAAAACAAGAAGATTTGCGCGAATCGATGTACCCGCGCAATTTAAATTCAAAATACCGTGTTGTACGAGTCACTTAGATTATATAAATAAATTCACACGTTCACAGACCAGAGCTATTAACTTATTTGTTATATTTAAAATAACTTTCTCTAATAATAATAAATAATATTGAGCTAAAACGTAATAAAATCGCAAAATCTGTCTTATTTTTGTACAGTGTTACACGAGCCTCTATTAGCGTGTTATACGCACAGGATCACAATTTCTTCCGCCGTATTATACGAATCTGAATTATATGAACACGTGTCATAGGGAGGTCAACTGTATAGCAATTCATATATTTTTGTCCGCTGGTCTACAAGTATTTTTGGCTAAAATCTCCAACTTAATGTATCGCGATATTGATATAAAAATCGGAATTCAAAAAAGTCGATTAAAAATGGTAATTAGACATTTAATTGTAAAAGTGAAGTGTCTTTTAAAGATCTCTGTGAATGAAGAATGAAGTTTGCAGGAAATTTTATTGTGCCGAGGTGATTTGCTTAACATTAATCGTCGAAACTACTTTAGAGCAAAAATATGAAAAAATTGATTCACAGACAAATATATTAAACATACCTACTCTTAAAAAAAAAAATTTGTGAAAAGAGTTTTTAAATAAATGTTTATATAAAAAAAACCCATTTTACCTAACTCCGAACGGAAAGAAGGATATTATTTTTAACGTTCGAGCCTAAAAAATTTAACCCATTTCAACAAATAAAATTTTAAGCTATGTGCCTTATTGCAATGAATGTTTCAGCCTATATAACTTTTCAAACAATTTAATGTGGTAGATGCTGGATAGTATTTTGAAAACAAAAATAATAAAAGTATTCATATCAAATGCAAGTATATTTTGAGAGACTTTCGAATATATGTTTATTAAAAATACATATCAAAAAAATGTATGTCTATAAATTTAAATACAACAGTTGTATTACCTACACATATTATATTTTCCCAAATAGAGCTTAAACAATTTGGTAGTTTTTGATGACTACGTATAATATAACCTTTTTAGTACGGAACTTTAAAAAATTGAAAATAAAAATACCATTTGAAAATCATCAAAAAAAACCGCCTATGTCAACTACTTTAAGAATAATAAAACTTTATTTAGCCAGTTAGCTATTTAAGGGGGTAGTACACTTCTTAAGGCCTTTTTTTAAAGATTTTTTTTTATAGTTAACTTTATTTTGATCTTGCAAACTTTTTATATATGATACAACTAACATTCAAGAATATAAAAAAAATTTTTTTTTTTTTTTCTTCATAGGGCCCTAATATGGCTGCCTGAAGGTGACCCCTTTTTAATCTGGCCGACATGATATCTCGACTCTGGAACGTCTAAAACAAAAAATTCAAAGTGCATATTAAAATATAGCTCAGTCGCTATCGCTCGAACTAGGATAAACAATTTTGGTAAAAAAAAAAGAAAATGGCGGAATTTTTAATTTTTCGGTCATTTTTTTTTTTTGCAAAAAATTGTTTAAAAAAAGTGTTAAACATTAACCGATTTTCAAAATCCTAGTTTGGGCGAGTACTACACATGTATAGAGTATCCTATAAAAATTTGAGCCCGATCAGACCAATAGTTTTTTCAAAATCATGTCGGCCAGGTCAAAAAACGTGGTTTTGAGAAAAACGCGTTTAAAGTTTTTATTCGATAATTTTAAGGTACGATAAGCGTAAGGCACCGCTACAAATGTGTCTATACCTTTTTTTATATATCGAATTTCTCAAAACGGTTTTGGGTGACTTTTTAATTTTTCGGTCTTTTTTTTTCGCAAAAAATTGTTTAAAAAAAGGGTTAAACATTAACCGATTTTTTCAAAAAAAAGAAGTGTACTACCCCCTTAATAACAATACTAAATAATATTTTACCTTATTAATACTAATTCTTATACTATTTAAAAACTTTCAAAAATTCACAATTTCTCCATACTTGAATTAATGTCTCCTGGTTTCATTTTTAATTATCGGTAATTCATTAAAAAGTTTAAATCCATTGTAAACTAAACTATTTTTCGCTGAACTAGTATTATTAAATGGGAACGTTAATAGCACTGTCATACTTGAAAAACATGCATTTTATCTTTCATATATTAAGCTTTAGTTTGTTCTTTGCGAACCAATTATCAAGATTATTAAGGCCTTCCTGAATCCTACTCACACTTTCACTTAACTTGCCACAGGCTATGACAACTGAGGCGTCATGTGCAAACAACACAATTTTGCAGTATTTTAGCACCTTATGAATGTCATTAATGTAAATAATTTTGATTTTTGTAATTTAAGTACGATTTAAATTAATTACTTTAATTTTTTTGTATTCATCTTAAAACTTTACGATCGTGTATCTCTCAATTGTTTCATATGCACGCTTAAATTCTAAAAAACCACAATGTAAAAAACTATATTTTGATATTTTTTCTGACATATCGACCTCTAATATTGATTTTTTTCAATCCCGATACAATATACATATTACGATATATATTTTCGATTTGAAAATCCCTTCCGTCTTTTGTCCTGAAAATATAAAGCATCGCAGTTTTTACACCACCCACTTGCCGAATGAAAAATTTACAAGTTTAAATGTTTATCTTAGGCTCTCGGTGAATTAATGTTCTTATATATATTATATGGTCCAGAACTTCAGACTTCTATAGCAGCTAAAATATTTGATATTTCAAATCTCTCGCTGTAACACAAATACTAACGAAATTCGCTGTTACCTTCAAAATAACGAAAATTTAAATTATCTACGATTGTATGGCGAACGTTGAGCAGTAACTGATAATAAATGTCACCATTAAACTTAAATACATATGATAAGAACCCATTACTGTGCAAGCGTTGCATAAAACATACTGAATCGTTGTAATAGTTGGGATTCACATTTATCTTTGTATCAAATCTGAACCTACGAATTTTCGCAGAAATTCTTATCTAAAATACTTCATTTTACTAAAAGTTTTCCTCTAAGAAATGAAAATGTTGTTAGTATTCTAATGCTTGATGAAGAAAATGTTGAACACTTTGGCCAAATTCTTCTCAACAATGTCGCATTATTTTCTTTATAAAAAGTGCGCAGTTCTCAATAGCACACAAGAAAAAGTATATTTTAAATATTCTCAACCATCAATTCAATTTTAAAAGCATCTCAAATAAAAATTGTCTGAAACTTTGCGCGCATCGTAGCTTTAGCTTTTTAAGTTATATAAAACTTTAAAACTTATTGTGCGACAAAAAGACAGTTCAAAATTTGTTCAGAAAGCAAATCAGTATTTAATTTGAATAGGATATTTTAATAGTTTATGGTCGCTGTTGTGATTGTCGACCATTGATCGAATTGGTCGATTGTAGCGACCAATTTTAATTTTCGTATTGTGTAACTCTATCAAAAAACACTTATATAATTCAAAATTTAATTTAAATTACGAGTTTACTGTTCTTGACATTAATTTATTATTGATGTCAATCCGTATTAAATAATTTAAAATTTGTCCAGATCCTGATGTTAACATTGGAGTTAAGTTAAGTTCACGTAGTTCCTGCATTAAAAACCTATGAATTAAGAGGACATTTACTTTCTAAATGAGCCGTTCAGTGCACACATCGATTAACTCCACTTTTTGAAAAATCTTAAATTTAAGTGTCAAAGCACTTGGTATAGTCATAACTTTTTATATATATAATAACTTTCCTGAATAATAAAGATTAACACCATTAAACGGCAAAATTTTTTTGGCCATTGAATAATAAGTAATTTATTTCAGTAGCCATTTTGATTAACTCCATACACTAATGTAAATCGTTTCAATAACACAATTCAAATGCACTACCAAGCGATAACGGTAAATTGTTTGCATCTTGTCTAATAAAGTACACAAAGACTTATGCTAGAAACTTTGAAAAAATAATAAAATATTCAAATTCGTGTACCGGGAAAAATAGAAATAGGAAAACTGTCTTAAGTTTATTGAAAATTGTTCAAAGTACGGAAATAAGAACTGAGTCAATTAAAATCAAATTTTTGGTAAGTGTACACAGCTATTTGCCTAATGACTCAGATTTTGCCATTATTGAGTCACATGCGAAAAAAAATCAAAACATTTTTTCACCAGATGATTGGAACAATATAATCAAAACATGTAAAAAGAAAGCGCCATTTAATCTAATCCAAATGACCCACCAAAATTTTTTTTTTCAACAAAACCTTTAGAAAAATCAATCATTAACAGAAAAGTAACCATTACAGGATTTCCAGTATATTGGCTTAAAATACGTTTGAAAGGTCCAAACCCCATCTCATACAATTCAAATGTGATTATAATGAAGATTCAGAATTTAATGCCATTAATATAAGGAAATCTGTAGCAGGTAGAATGCAAAGTTTAAAAAATGTAGATCAGCCTTTATTATATCCTAAAAGTAGAAATATGACAAGGGAAAAAACGAGAGAGACATGATGCATAGACATAGACTGCTAAAATTCATTCCTCCTGTTAAACATGATTACTATAAAAACTTGACAACAAATCGAAATGACGAGTCCTCACATACAGCTGATGAAGAAGAAATTATTTATGTTGCTGATGAATTAATCACAAATAATATATTACAATAGAACTGTCAACATTCATTTTTATGGAAAATCTGTAATAAAAATATATAATAACTAACTTTTTCTGTAATAAAAAACTTAAAAATTTAAAGACTGAATTTAACTTTATTACTTTTTTCAGTTGCCAAATCGATTAACTCCACCAGTCACATAAAAATTGTAACATTACTTGACTGATTATTTTTTGGCTATTCTTTCTTATTAATTTTATATACCGTTAGATGAAAGCTATATCTGCATTTATGCATTCCACAATATATATTTGAATTTATATTATAAAGGGAATTTTAAAAAACAATGTACATTATTACATCGCATTTCTCAACTTTTTGTTTTATGGAGTTAATCAATTTGTACACTGAACGGCTCAAATGTGAAAAAAATGGTTTTTTTTTTATTTCCTAAATGTGTTCTGATATATCACAGAAATGTTTTCCCAAACCCTGTTTTGAGAAATTCCATACATAAAAAAAGTTATAGACAGATTTGTAGCGGTACCTTACGCTTATCGTACCTTAAAATTATCGAATAAAAACTTTAAACTCGTTTTTCTCGATACTACATTTTTTGAACTTGTCAGACACTTTTCTCAGGTTCTAATCATCCTATTTGAAAAAACCATAAAGTATTTGATTCTTTATACAATTTACTAGGGGCTATATCTCTAAAAACTTATATTTATATAAATCCACCCCTTTTACAAGGGTAGTTCACCTAAAAAATTCGTCGATTTTTTAACACTTTTTGAAAATCTTCTATAAAGTAAAGAGAAAAATGTTTTTTTTTATAATTTTTTAGGTATAACCCCTAGGAAAATTTCTCAGGAACATAACACATTTTGAATTTTGACTTAATTTTTTTTAGGAAGCTCAAAAAGTGTCTGACAAACAAAAAAGTGCCTTTTCGAAGCGCCCTCTACCGCCACTACGAAGAGTCAAAAATCATCAAAAAAAAATTTTTTATGTACTTTAGCGTAACTCGCAATTTCAAAGTTTTTGTAAAATAATTCCCCAAGTATCATACCATTTCTGAATCTGCATTAAATTGAGTAGTTTTTAAGATAATTTGCCAGTGTCTTTTAGTACATTTTTTTCTCACGACTGATTGTCAAAGTTAAAGTTACAATTTTGACAGAGTTAAAAGGTAACACAAATGAGTTATTTTTCTTGGAAGGTACACTAAATTTCGACAAAATTTTACTTTTAACGCTTGAAACAACTATTCAAGATACCTGAAAAATAAAAAAGTAAACAACTTGAAATTATTTTTAGCAATGGTGGTTGAAATTCTAACTAAAAGTAGAGATTTTAAACAAAATTAAAAAAGTGACAATATCTCGAAAACTAAGAAACTTTTACTAAGGTCATGTTTATTTTATTCGACACATCTAAGGCTAACCTATCTTCCATGTCACTCTGACCTGGTATTTTTGGGACAGAATATCATCTTTCGATTAATAATGACATTAGTAATAGGATCCTATGTACCAAAATATTAAGAGCGTGTTTTAGTTTTGTAAAAATGCATGTACATATTTTATTTATACTATTTGCGATTATGTTTGGTATGATTCTATGTCGAAAAAACATTAACGGTGTTGTGAATAAGGAACTATATAAAGTAAAATCATAATCTACATATTTGTATATCAAACACGATATAAATTGCTTTTTATTTTAATGCCAAATTCTCTAAAAAAAAAAAAAAATTTATTTTGCTTTTCCACCTCGTGTCATTCAAATATTTAAAAAAATATATATAGAATTCTTAACGTACGAAATTTAGATTTATCTGTAGCTGTAGCTAAAAAATAGTCTAAGAAATTATAAATACTAGAAATGCGGCCGTTTTAAAAGTGCTTTTTGGATGACGCCCTCTGCAGGCATTAAAATTAACTAAAGTTGCATTTAAAAATTTTTTTTATATTTTTCATAATCTTACTAATAATGTACAAAAGGTTTCAGAATAATAAATATAATAGTCTTTTTTAAAAAAAAACTTTTAAAAAGTGTGTTTTTTTCGATTTTGAAAGTAAAGGTCCGCTTAAGCCTCTCTGTATAGTCAAAAAAATAATTAATAAATAAAATGTAGCTGTAGCTAAGAATTCATGAATGTGGCAAAAATATAAAACTGATCAATTTAACAGCTTTTGTTAAACACAGAAACTGGTTTCTTGTAACAAAGAAGATCGAAAGACATTCAAATTATCAAAAGGCACAGTAAAATTATAATAATTCTTTTCATATAGATTCTCATATAAAAGATCTGTCTGTTAACTCTAAAGCTTTTACCCATGGGTAATTGAAAGTGTCCATAAACCTCACTCACTAAGATGGAGTAAAAGTAGAATTATAAAGTTCAACAATAATCATATTTTCAACAATATCTATATTTTTATCTTCAGTCTTCTATTTTGATGATCCAATATGATGAGACTCATTAAGAAACTTTAAGAGGGTAAGGTCTAAAGTTCTTGACTCCCCCAAAACGCTAATTTTATATAATCTCCAGAGTGTTATGCAACGATAAAGTTAGTATTTAGATGAGAATTTTCCGCCCCTGGCTTGGACGTATGCAAACGGTAAGTGAGGGAGGGCTTTAACTAGAGAGTCTAAAAGGCTATTTAGTGTTATTTCTACGGAGCTCATTTGCATTCTGTGAAGGTTCCAACAAAGAAGACGAATATACGTTTATACCTACATTCCTTGAAATTAAGCGGTGGCGGGCTCCAAGTATAATAAATATTCTTTTCTTGTTTATGTTTGGCAACTTAAATGTTTGGCACTTAGTTTTATGCTAGAAATTTATTCCGTAAAAACGTAAAAGTTAAGGATTGTTCCACAAACATTTAAATATTTAATACAATTTAAATATTCACGTTTTGTAAAGCGACCTTTAAAAGACCAGAGCTGTAGATTTCAGTTTTATCTCCAGGCGTACATTTTATAAACTGGAAGGACTTAAGGTTTACGTATACATTTAGATTTATAAAAACTCAAAAGAATTTTCACTTACCCCACTTTAAACCTAATTTATTTAACCCCGATTTATTAGAAAATTTGGTATGAAAATTCCCTATGTAAAAATTAAAAAAGGTTAAACAGCAAATCGAAACTTCTCCCTTTTTTACCCTTAATTTTAATCACGCATCAAAACTATCACATCCAAAGCTTAGTAAAATCTACATAAAATAAAACACACAAAGAGTTGGAGTGGCGCTGAGGAATTCTTATCTAAAACTTGAACAATTTATGGACGTTAGAAAATGCGAGGATACTTTGCATCATGACCCTTTACATTATTTGTGTATCCTAGGGAAGAATGCCCAATTGATTGATTGGAAAATCAGGAAAACTCGAAAGGCTTAAAAAGAAGAAATGAATCCTCTCGGGAATGTGAATAAGATTAAGAGCATTGTGCTTTGAGGAACCCCCAAAATATAAATGCTTAGCTGGCAAAAAGCCAAGCAGACAAATAGAACGATGGGAAAATGCTGACCAGTGCTGATAAAAGAGGTATAAAATCAAAAAAAAAACAAATTATTAGAAAATTCTACTTGATTTTGTATATACACAGACGATCGATATAGTTTTTAAATTCTCTGTAAGAGGGAACTAAATTGAGGAATTATGCAAATATTGTTGTTATGTATCTCGAACTTGAACGACAAAGATTTTTGACATGAGAGTATACAATAAAAATTAACAATAACATATTTGTGGAAAAATTAGAATTTTGCTTTGAGAATTGAAAAGTTGCTGATTTTTAATATTTTTATGTATCATGTGCAACTTAACATGACTGGAATTCATTTATTTCATGTCTGTAATTTCAATGGATCGCATATACAATAAAAGTGTGTTTTAATTGTATAGTATAGAATTCCAATTATATTCTATTAATTTCACTTTACATCTCCAAATTTAAAATATAAACTGACGCACTCCACTCGCACATTTGTAAAAGCCATTTGTAGCTATGTGCATTGTGAATGACAGTGTGAAATTAAAACATCAATGTAATTGCACATCTGAAAGAGTAATAAGTCATTTAAACTTTCAGATGTAAAATTGCATTGAAATTTAAATTTCAAAGAGTCATTGGCAATACATGAATACACAAATGACTTTGTGAAATGTGAGTGCATTTGGATTACACCTAAAAAGCAAAATTATCCATAATAACTTCAAAATTTTCAATATTTAATGTTTTGCCCTTTAGATTGCTATTTGCGTTTATATGTATTACCCAACACTAGTCAGCCTATGTAATTTAAACTCTTTGGTAATACTATGTTTTTAGTAATTCAATACTAAACAACATTAAGAAATATTTGAAACTTAAAGAAAAAGGCCCGATTTTACATTTAACATAAACTAAATTTCACACAAAACGCGAACGATCACTTCGAAGTCCACCGATAATTTTATGAAATCCAGAGCAGGAATAAATTTATAAAAATCTTCCTTGTTTGCATGAGGATTTTTAATTAATAAAGTAGAAAATTTATGCCGATTGTATTTTAAAATTTCTTCGAAAAATTGTTCTAATCTCTAATATGAATTTTGTATGTTTTATGTATTATCAAAGGTAGTTTTCTGTCTGTATTCAATAGTTTCTCGTATAATTTTGAATAAATATGTATTTTTGTAATACTAAATTAAATGTTGCAATATTCTGAACATTCTTTACATTTTGTATATTATGGAAAAAAAGTTTAAAATTATTTTAAAATTATAGTAAAAGTTACTATCAAATATAGTAAAATTATTTAATCTTATTAGTTATTCATACCTATTCAAATGTAGTCTACCTTTTCTGAAGATTCGTTCAAATTATTAATTAATAGTTAAACATTTTTCAAAAATTTTGTAATTTTTAATTTAATTGATAATTTCTTTTAAAAAAACGTCAATTTGAAAAGTACAAGTGCTAGATTCGTGGGTAGATTCCAACAACTACTAAAATAAAGCCTGTATATATGGGATTTTTTTCTTAAATATTATTGTTACTTTTTTTTTAATTACACCTTTTCACCTTTTTTAATTGGAGTTTGCTAATTTATCTTACTTCTTTCTTTTTCGAAACTCTCAATAGCTTTAGTATACGTTCGCGCCTCTTGGCTTACTATTATATACACCCACGGGTTCATCAGAGAATGTTACGAGCATGTTACGAGCATTTCCACGAAAAATTCTTAATTTTTTTCTTGTTCATCCCTCAAACTTCAACTTTTTCTTTTTCAAATATGTTACAGAAAACTCAATTTAAGAAACAATTGCTGTCTTCAAAATAGTTGTCATGTCAATATATTATGAGATAATCACATATTTATTTATCTGATCAAATACTAAGTACGAGTAATTCAGTTATCCAAAAATATAAGTGTGTGGATTGCAAAAATCTTGAAAATGATACCAAGACTTAACAGACGAGACCAAGCCCAAAGCCAAGCTCAAGACCAAGATCGAGTGTGTAAGAACAAGACTATCATAGTCTTGCTCTTGGTCTTGTTTTATTCATCACTAATTTTCACTGTACCTCTTATGTTTCTTTAATTATTAAAATGTATAATTTTGATTTTGAAAAACTTTCTGCTTTCTGATTCAAGTAGCCGAGGGCCCACAAAACTTGTGTACTTGGAGCAGCGACCGCTCTAGTGAAATCAGCGTCCTAGCCTATATCAGTATGTTTCTATAATATATTAATTTTATTTGCTGAAATATTAATTTTACAATTTTTTCTTAGCATTGGTTTTCGGCTGAAGCAGAGAAGTGTCCTGCAATTGATAAAAATATTCGAAAATCTATTGTTAAAAAATTACAGCACTCCCTCGGTCTTTTGGGTTTAAGATCAGCTTTCAATTGTTTAAAAGTTACAGCATACACTTTCCCTCGGTCTATTGGGTTAAGGGATTACCAGTCTATAGTTTATATGTTGCAGCACCCGCTTTACCTCGGCTTAAACCTTTAAGGGTAACCTGTCTATTATTTAAAATTTACATCACTAATTTATTTCCCATACATAATATTAATTAGAGTTTTACTTTCAAATAAGGTAAGTCTCAATATTTTTACACTACATTAAAAAAATTGTCCATTGTGACTTGGCGTTCTAAGATATTTAAAAAGTACACAAAAATGTTTCCAAATGTTAAAAAACCGGCGTTGTTTTTTTTTTGTAATTTGTAATATGATGCTCTATTTTATATTACACCGGTAAAAAAAAAAAAAAAATTTTGCGCATGGGTTTTACTCAATAAATTCTGATTATATAAGCAGATATATAAAAAAAAATGTGATTACAAATCAGAAATATTCGCTTTTTAAGAAGTTTGAGCAATTTGACCATTTTTGATTTTCGCGCCCAATGAATGTCGGTCATTGCGCACTATCGGTGTAGAAAGAGCGGTAAGAGGGCGTGTAGTAGTGTTTCTTGCGTCGATCCTAAAACTATATTAATTCCGCCATTGCATATTAAATTGGGTCTTATTAAACAATTTGTAAAGGCTCTTAATCATGAGTCCGAAGCTTTCAAATATTTGAAGAGTTTTTTTCCAAAGCTTTCAGAGGCGAAAATTAAAGCTGGAATCTTTGTAGGCCCTCAAATAAAAAAAATTATGAATTGTGATATTTTCCTGGAGTTACTTAGCAATGAAGAGAAAAAAGCCTGGAACAGTTTTAAGGCAGTAGTTCATGGTTTTCTTGGAAACCGTAGAGCTGAAAATTATGAGGTATGCTGATCACTGACATGATTACGAATTTTTCCATCATCGGATGTAGAATGTCCCGAAAGATACATATGTTGCATTCTCATTTTGATAAATTTAAAGATAATACGGGAGCTTATTCAGAAGAATAAGGGGAACGCTTCCATTAAGATATAATAGAATTTGAGAGACGTTACCAAGGCCAGTATACTGAAAGCATGAAGGGCAAGAATTTCTAACAACTCAAATGCTAAATATATGTGGGCAACTCAAATTAGAGACCAATTTTTCATGAAAATAAACTCTATAGAAATTTGGGATAGACTAACGTTGGACTTGCTCTTAAAAGAAAAAAAGAATCTGCTTGAAAGATATACACAATTTCTTACTAACAATTACCGTCAAAGCTGCCTCCAATCCGAATCCATAGTCATCTACCCTATGCTCACTCACAGTACAGCCAGTAACAAATACCTAGAATTTAAAATACCGCTTTGGGGAAAAAGAATAATCGCTCAAATCAAACTATACAATAAATACAACAGAAAAATTATAACAAAAAAAGGCAAATATACTTTCGAAGAAGATACATAGACAATGCGAGTATTGCTTAGAAAATAACTCTCTGTTACATGTAATAACGAAATGCCATAGATATAATGAAATAAGAAACAAATTAGTACATAGTTAACAATGAAAATCAATGCGAAGAATTTATAGAGAAAATACTAAACCCCGGAATTCTAGATATTAAGGGGGTAGTCCAGTGAAAACAACTGTTTTTTCAACGATTTTTTTTTCATATTAGCAATTAATTTTTATTAAAAAACTTTTTGACATATTATATATTTTGACAACTATTAAACTACACAAAAAAAAATTTTTTTTTTCTTTTTATGAGTCATCCTGACAAAATGGCCGCTCCAAAAAAAAAATTTTTTTGTTGGCGGACGTCGAATCTCTGCAACGGTTCATTTGAAACAAAAAATTCAAACGAGGTTTTAATCTGTAGAACATTGGCTATCGTCGGAACTAGAATTATTAATTTTCAATAAAAAATAACAAAATGGCGGCATTTTGAATTTTTCGGGTGTTTTTCGGGTGCTTAATTTGTTTATAACTTTGTAAATAAACAATGGATTTTAATAATTCTAGTTCCGACGATAGATACACAATCAAGAAATATACAGCTACAGCTTTTAGATCAATCGGAGCAAAAGACTCTGAGATCTGACGTCCGCCGAGTCAAAAAATGCTGTTTTGAGAAAAACGCGTTTAAAGTTTTTGTTGCGGAAAAAAGCTAAAAAAAATTAATTTTACCTTAGTCAGCGATGCCTGCTCCATACATAACGCGATGCCTGCTCTATACATAACTAACCTTAAATACAAAGCAGAAGGACCTAGACCGTTATAAACCGAAAAAAAATGGGCGGAGTAAACAGAAATACAAGAGTCCTCCTTGCTCCGAAACACGCCAGGGGACCTTCGAGCGCTTGGATTCACGTCTCTCGAAAACTCTCTGTATCTTTAAAACTATTCAATATTTTGCTTAGATATTTTAAGGGAGTATTTTCGAGGTGTAGTAGAGTAGATTTAAGCAAAAAACCAAAAAATTAAAAAAAAAATTTTTTTCACTGGACTACCCCCTTAAACTAATAATTAATGTGCTTTTAAAAATAATACAAATAAATGAATACTTTTGTAACTAAAAAGCAAGTCCCAATGAAGCGAAAACTACCAAAATATGTAAAATAATATATAAGCAATTCAAGAAATATCATGTATGAATTTAACAAATAGTAACTATATTTATATATCATGAAAATTGTAACTATGTAAATATGTAAACAACTGAGAATATATTTTAAGGTACCATATGAAAATTTTGTAAATAATAATATACATATAAGCAAACCAAGAATGAATTTATGAAATTGTAATCATATTTTATTTATATATCAGGAAAACTCTAGCTATATAAGCAACACTCATTGTAAAATTCTTTTGAATTAAACAATAAAGATCTACTACTACTACTACTGAAAGCATGATGGGAGACTATATTTGGGGGTTAATAAGAGAAATTTCTACTGAACATGACAGGAAAAGTAAAACTGTTCATTTTTAAACATTTTAACTCTATTTTAAAACTTCTATTGTAAGAAAAAATCATAAATGGATGTTCGATATCTTTTCATAAATCATCTCTATGTAAATTTTTTATGTATTGTCATTGATTTTAATTTCCCCATTTTTTACTCATAAAAGCAAATTCAGAACTATTTTTTTTCTTATTCTTATTTCTAGATATAAAAGCAATAAAGATAAATTATGTATAACCCGTGCGCAAAAATGCTGTAGATCGGTGTTATCTATATTATCAGATGAATGTGTCATAAATTGTCCCTTATTGGCTTTTTTAAATGAATATCTGGGCATAGCTTTTTGAGTGTTTTAGTAGTTACAGCTCATGTTTTTAGAAATAATGTACTTCGCGTAAGACGATACTTTGCGAACAAGATTTTCGTACAACTCAATCATCTTACCTTTCATAATATGAGCTGAGCATATGGTTTGGCTTACTCGTTTCACTTAAAATAAGGTACAAAAGTTCGTGTTAAACGAGGGTTATTGTAAATATTTACTTTTTTTTTTTTAACTGATAGTCTCATATTCTATGCTTAGAAAAGATACATATACAGTTAGTCCCAAAAGTAAGTTAACAAGGTTAATTTGAAATAAAACAGCAGTAAATTTTATTTAATTGTCATAGTATTACAAATTTTCCTCTCATTAATGAAAGTTAATTTCATTAACGAATAAAAATAATATGAAAAATTCAATTTCCCTCTATAGTATGCAATAAATTAAGAATATAAAAAAAGAACTCATAGTACCGCCAGTCAAAAGTATATTAACAAATCACTTATCTTCCACAATGTCCACCTTTATTTAGCGATAACTGGGCGAGTCTACGGGTAATGAAAGAGTATACCTACGACATTCTTCTACTGAAAAGGTATACCAGGTTTCCTCAATAGCAGCCTTTAATTCAGCAATACCTTTTGGAGCCCTTTCTGAAATCTTTAATTTTAGCCAAGCCCAAACATTTTCTATGGGTGACAGATCTGGGCTTTGCGGGGGCCACTCCAGAACGTTAATATTTTTTCTTGCTAAGTAATCTTTAACTTTTTTTGCCGTATGTATTGGCGCATTGTCCTGCTGAAGCACAAAGTTTGTCCCAATTAGCCTCTTACCTTCTGGTATAATCTTCGTTTTAAGCAAATTTAAATAAACGTCGAAATTAACTTTGCCCTCTAAAATGACAATCTTGCCAATACCATAGGAAGACAGACATCCGCAAACCATAATGCCTCTCTCCAAGCTTTTAAGTGTTGGTAAAGCGCATTTATAAGAAAAAGTTTCACCTTTGCTTCTCCATACATGAATATTGCCATGGCTGTACTTCAGTCGTATCATAGATTCATCGGTCCACAAAATTCGCTCCCAGAATCCTAGAGGCTTTAAAACGTTCTCCGTGTAGAACTGTAAGAGTTTTTTAATATTTACCTTACTTAAGTAAGGTAACTTGCGCGGTCTTCGTCAACATTTGCCTGATGAGCGTATACGCCGTCGTATTGTTTCTAGCGAAAGGGCAGATTTTCCTTCAGAAATCAACTTCTGTTGAATCTTTGGTGCGGAAATAAATGGATCTGATGAGACTAGATTGGCGATCCTCTTGTCTGTCCTGTTGTCCGTTATTTTGGGTCGTCCTGGACGTTTAAGTTCGATAAGACGTCCTTCCTCTTTGTACGCCTTGATGGCTTTACATATAGAGACTGCACTTTTTTCGAAAATTCTCGCAATTTCACGATATGTTCTGCCTTCATCGTACAATTTAATTATAGCCTTACGCTCTTCTGACGTTAGATGCTTGAATCCCCCCATTATAGATGTTTTAATTTTCAAAGAAATATCCTAAGTTGACAAATATTGTATGTAATTGTTCTTCTTTTAATTTATAACAGTTTATTAACACTACCTGACAAAGTTTGTATCGCCTTAATGAATTAATTTAATTAATGGATTAATAACATAAAAATTAGATTAATTCATGAACAATAAACCGCACAATACTAGTGATCTGTTCGTGTTTACTTATTTTTGACTGCCTGCTTAACGAATGCGCTGAGAACTACTAATGAAATACTCGTAGAGAATTGCGCAATAGATGTAAGTGCACATGAACTTGTTAGGACATGTTATGACCTGCTGTTACATTACATAAATCAACTCTCCTTAGTAGTACAGAATAACAATTGCGAGGATAACCATTTTAAAGACTTTGTTAACTTATTTTTGAGACTAACTGTATATCATGCGAAACAGGAAAAAGCCCGTCCTGCCTCGAAACAATGACTCATGTTAAAATTCGCAAATTATTGCCAGATGTTTTACGCACAGCTGCAAAACAAAAAGCCGGAAGTTTAAGCGTTATTTATTTTTAAAAGTATTAAATAATGGTTTTAAGTGTTAAAGCATTAAATATTAATTTAATTTCTATACATTTTAATATAGCAATATGTTAAAAATAATTTTAATTTTTTACTGAACTTAAATACATATAGAATATTACTCCAAAATTTGTGTGTATATTAAATAAGGCGAGTGATTATTTAAATTATTTATAATTATCATGTTAATGTAACATGCCCTTCAAGTCTAAAAGTGCATTCGACTTCTTTTTGAAGAGCACGTAGTGTTTGTTACATCTAACAAGTTCAAGAAAATTAATCGAATTACGAAATTCCTCCCATGTAAAGTTTTGCAATTGTTCGAAATTAATTTTGTCGCTACGCCTCGTATAACACGGTTTATAAAACGACAACACAAGGCTCGTAAGAGCGCAACGGGGGGGGATAATAGCGAACGACACAATTTGAAAGTCCTTGCTTGCGATCCAGGACCTCGGCAGTCTTGTTAAAAGGTAAGTAAAAGAACTAGCCCCCAAGGAGGAATTCGTCGTGGAACGTTAACAACATTACCTCTAGCTGGGAACCCTTCTTGCCCATGGAGCCTGTGTGACCTCCGCTCTGCGCCGCATTCATCTTCAGCTGGTTGTCTTTTGTTTTTGCTTTAGATAAAAAGATTTCCTTTCATTTATGAAGGACGTTAGCAATGGTCGGCTGGAAGAAGAACAAACACGCAATATCCTCCTGCATGAATGGGAGTAAATTCATATTGTAAGTCGGTTTTCCTTCCTTCCGGAGGACCCACCCTTAGGATATTTTTGTAAGAATGAATATGTTTTCAAGTACGAGCAAAAATAAAATAGAAACAGCACAATCGTCACGTTCACGGGTTTAACTTATTTAACACTTGATGTTCAGCATCACTGGCAATTAACACGAGGGTGAAACTTAGTAATTAAACCAAGGTGCGATAAACACTTGCTAAAAAAAAAACCCTTTAATTAAGAGCCAGCATCCTCCCTCGCAGAAGAGAAGAAGGTGCGGCGGAATGTGAAAAGGTATATCCGGATTTAATTGCACTTATACGGGGAGCGTTGCGCTATCTTTAATTGACTGCGAGAACTATTCCCGAGGGAATTCGGGACTTAAAACATCGGGACCGGGAACGATAGTCGGTGCTTCACCCGTCCGGACACCCCGAAAAGAATCCAGAAGAAAAAAACACTTATGACACAGTTGCGATCCTTTGACAATACCCAGCGAATCGGGAAGAAAAAACAACTTCCTTATACATTATGTATCATGCGGCAGCATATCAAGTACATAACCTGTAAGAGGTTTAGTACGCTATTTTAGGGAAAATATGCAAAAACTTTTATCGCTCATGCCGGTTACAACAACACATGGATAAGTGCAAATCTTCCATCTGCAGAGAAGTGCTGCAATGCGTGACTGTATATGAATAAGGCGGGGGAGTTGGCGGGATATTTTTTCCCAGAGAAGATTCCCTTCGCCTGATATGTCAACAGTTTAATTAGAGGATGAGCCCGATAGCAGCGAAGAACAAGTGAGACGAAACCTTTAGAAAATTAGATTTTTCACTATATAAAACGCGAAACACTATATTAAACCCCAGCCGGGGGAGAAAGGTCCCGAAAGCAATCGACAACTCTGAGAAGCAAGAAAGGTCCTGACGAAACGAGAGCTGCGCCACAACTGACACGGATAGGTTCAGTTTATGGTGAAGGTATAGGAGCTTTTCCCTACTTGTCCTCCCGAATAACGCAACTATGTAAAAGGGTGGAGGTACTGTTTTGATGCAGACATTCCACATGCCTCTAATAATTCAAATGGCACTTAACAAGCCCTTCGAGGCTCTTCCCAACATCTTAAGTGATATGCTCTTAATCATTATTGCCTTATAAAAAGTAAACAGAGAATTTCGGTTAGCAAATCCGAAAAAAACCGCAGTATCCTATGCTGGCCCTACAAAACCCTATAATCAGTCCTACAAGTCCCTACCCATCAATAATCAGAACACACTGAAAACTGATTTTGACGTGCATTAGCCCGGTCCCAAAAAGCCCTTTTGGGGAATTTCAGATTTCCATACAGATTCATCCTATACTTTGGTTCTAAAGTAGAAGCAACAGGCTTTTTTCCCCAACAAAATAATAAACATTCTCTTATGTAATTAGCATAATACATAAGCATAGAGCCATGCGTCGGTATGCTAACCGTAGCATAGGAGCATGCAGGGCGAACTGCCCTTAGAGACGTCCGGGTTTCTAAGAGAACACCACAACCGCCCTATTTTATACAAAGTTCTCCCATCGTAAACGTTTGTGGTGAATTCCTTCGATGGCGCTTTTTGCGCAAGCCCCAAATTGCAGCATTCTTTTGAAGATTTGGTAAGCACATGGACGAAGACACGACCATCTGCTTCTTGCGGATGATGTCCTTTTAGGATGGGAGCAATTTGGTTATTTTAAGCTTTAAGGAAACGAAAGTTTTCAGACAAGAAGCTTTCCGAAGCGAGTACACCAACATTTCGAAAATCCTTTCTCAGGGCATTTATATATGGTATATAGGGAAAAGTCTGCCACAGTGGGATATATAATATTTTGTTTTTGTGGCATCAAATTTAATAGAAGAGAAAAATACGAAATCTCTATGTGCCGTTCAGTAGATCCTGTCCATACCTAGATTTTTGCCGATCAAAGTTATTCGATTGGGTTTGAAAATAAAATTTTACAGGCAATTTTACGAAAAACGTTTTCTGAACCCATTAAATATGTAAAACTAGGGTACGATGCGACACCTCTTAACCACTGAAAACATGGCAAAGTGAAGTAAAATCACCTTGAATTTTAGTGTTTGTTTGAAAATCGAAAACATGAAATATTTTAAATATGCAAACATGAAAAATTATCCATCCGACTCACATTTTTTTTTTTTTTTTTCAAATGAAATTAAATTGTCCCACTGTGGCCAAATTACAACATTTCAGAATTTCACCATCGGAAATGTTTTTTTGTTACAAAATAACAAGGAATAATAATGTAACATACAATATTCATTCACCTGTGTTGATGGTTGAACAAACACATTTAAAAACAAACAAACAAATAATACTTTTATAGACAGAAATTTACAAGTTAATCTACAAAAAGTGAGCACAAAAAGAGACTTGACATTGAGCATCTAAGGGGGCCTCAATAGCTAGGTAGGTAACGCGACGTGTTGGTTGCGAGCCAGCAGGGTGCTAGAGGCTGGGGCTTCAATTCCCACCACAAACCCTGGTCACAAAAAGTGCTATCACAATAGGCCTATAATAACGGCCAAATTTATCGTCGGACAGCCACATAAATCTATATCTACATCTCTTGAGCATCCCCTAATTTCCAAGCAAGAAAATTTACGAGGTTAATTTAATATTCTTCATACTGTAACCAAGATTAAAAATGGTTTTAATTTCCCACTATTTGTTTTTATTTAATAATAATAAATTTTGTCCAAAAAACTCCGAAAGTTCTAAACTAAAAAATAATTGGTCAGTTTTGTTTATTTTGGATTTTATAAACTTTTATAACGTCAAAAGTCTATCATGGTTTTGTTTCGAATATTTTTCATTTTCCATCGCTTAAAATGAACGATGTTAAACTTGATTCCTGTATTGCATGAATGTGTTTGTATATTTCGACTGTGTTTTGCACCCTTAAATCGCAAAAGTGTGTGGTGATGGCTACAATTTAAATCTTATCGCCTAGGAGACTTATTTAATATTTAGTTCGAAAAGAAGAAGGAGTTGAAAAAAGCTTCATTATTCTTAAACAAGTACAAATTAAACTTTATTTTGGTTCCAATTTATTCTACGACAATTGGCTTTGCATGTTCAATTAACAATTAACGATAGAGTTTCTGAGAATTCCGCAATAATGTTTGAATTCGCATTTCAGGAATCATTTTTAAATTAACGAAATCTATATTTTTTTACTTTATATTAGATTCATTCAATTTAAAATTTATTAACAAATGCGAATACAATGCTCCCAAATAAAAGATGTTTGCAATCAAAACTATGTTTAAACGAAAACATAATGTTTAATATTCTTCGAAATATCTATTCGAATAAAAGCTTGAAATTTTGTTGTTATCCTGAAAAACTTAACTCAACGTTTTCGAAGTATTTCGAATAGGTGCATATTCTGTTTTATCACCATGTTAGGAGAGCTTTCGGAACATCGAATACTACAAACCATCTGTGCTTTTATACAGTCTGGTCCATATGTGAGAACCTCTTCAGGAAAACAACACTTTCAAATTAAAAAGATAAATAAAATATCACCAATGTCCATCTATCTGTATTGCTATCCAACTGGATATCTTCAATATTCTTCTAAGCCCTACAGACAAGCTTCCGAGATAAAGTTTTTTAATGTTTTTATGGGCTCATAAAACATGGTCATAAAGTCATAATTACAGTCATAAAACACAAAGAAAAAAGCTTTTAAAAAACACCCTTAACTGTATTCATCATGCGCTATATTCCTGAGCAGATTCCATAATTTGTGCGTATTGGCAAAACCAATTATGGTGCTGTAAAAGTAATAAGAGGATATTTTATATGGGCTGAGTATCTTGATATTATAATGTTCTCTCATATGGTATACTGTTTTCGAAAAATATAAACGGATTGGAAATATCATATCATAAAATACGAAAAAATTATTATTCTTTACTAAGATGTTTATTAGATTCTTATGAAAAATTGTTCATCAACATATCTTAGTAAGGAGTTTAAACTTTAATTCTATTTAAAATGAAAGTCAATAATGCTCCAAAAAACGATTTTTTCTTTACTTATTCCACTTTACTATCTACACTACAAACTATCGAGTTAAATTTTTAAATAGATACGTCAAATTGTATGTTCAACAAAATAAATCATTCATTTATTTTTTTTTAAATAAATATTTGGTTTGATAGATTATAACAACAAAAGCATTTTATTGGAATTAACTTGAACTTGAACTTTTCAAACACACAATTTGAATGAGTTGAAATTATACCGACCAAAATAAGGGCTTACGAATGTTAAAAAAATTTAATAATAAAAAAACTAAATTTAATATTATCTATAAAAATAAAAATGTAATTGTTCGTTTGTTCAAAATCTTTAATCTCCGAAAGTTCTTCACCGATTGCTTCGAAATTTTGACACAACGTTGCATTCCAATACGTAAGTGTTTTTATATACCTATTTTTTTTTTTTTTTTTTAAATAGCGCCATCAGTTGGACCACACACGCTTTAATAAATATTTTACGACAATAGGAGCGCCATCTGCGTAACAGCCAACATAGGCAAAACTAAACATTGCTCATTCTGGACAGCTGCTGTCACTTATCACTGTCAATGTTTCCGATTGCACTGTTTAATTGAATTTTCATAGATTTCGTTTTCATTTCGTTTTTTTTAATTACTTTTCTAAGTTTTCAGTGCAATTGGCAATTTTATATTGTGAAATTGACTTCTTCGCAATGATGTGTTCGAGTGGATTGAAATATTTCATTTGTCATTGCGTTGGAATTGAGCTGTGTCGATTGATCTACGTATGAATTGAAATATTTCGTTAGTATTTTTTATAGTTTTGTTTTTTTTTCGTTTTTTAATCCGTGTTTTTTTTTCTTTTTTAATGTTTTGCAATCTAAGTATATATGGGACGTTTCACGCAGAACGGATCACCTGCATACCCAAAATTGGTGTTAATGAACCTTGACGTTCATTCAAAATGTTCGTCTGGACAAGAGCTTTCGAAAAATTGCCGGCGAAATTCAAAATTCAATATGGCGACTCCAATATGGCGGCCGGAAGCTGGAAAAAATTTGAGTATACGGCAAAAAAAGATTGTGGAAAAAATATACGCGACCGATCCAGTCGGTTTTTGGCTCAAACTGTAGCTAAAGAACACCCTATAAAAGCTAGTATGATTGAATGAAAAAATCTAGCATGGCGGTTCCAATATGGCGGACGAAAATTCAATATGGTGGACGAATCTTTAGAAATCAACTAATTTGCACCAAATTCGGTATATGGGCGTTTTTGGGGTTGCTAATTACGAATACGGGGTTGGATTTACAAACTTCAAAATGGCAAATCTAAGATGGTGACTAAAATTGTCAAAAATGAGCTGATTTTCCCCAAATTCAGTATGCTGGGGTTTTTGGGGTCACTGATCACGAATCTGAAGTCAGATTTGCAAAATTCAAAATGGCGGATCCAAGTTGGCAGACAAAATTTCTTAGTAGAAATTACTACTCTTAGACCCAGAAGCAACAACGTGAACGTAGTAGTTTTCTACTCCCTTTGGGGTGCTTGTTTTTAGTGAGTCCCCTTGCCTTGTTTTTTTGGTTGTTCGTCTTTTATAGACTCCGAAACCGCTAAATTATAAATATATTTATAAACTTTTAAGGGGACATTTACTTTCTAAATTGGAAAAAAATCACATTCTTAAAACTTTTATTAAAAAAAATGTATAGTATTTATTGACAAACTGTTTCTTGATTGTATATTAAACTATATAAAAAAAATTTTTTGGAACATTTTTTACTCTTCGTAGTGACGGTAGAGGGCGCATTCCAAAAGGCTCGTTTTTGACGGTACGACAATTTTTGAGCTTCCTAAAAAAAATTAAGACAAAATTCAAAATATGTTATGTTCCTAAGACATTTTCCTAGGGGTTATACCAATAAAATTATGAAAAACATTTTTTTTTCGTTATTTTACAGATGATTTTCAAAAAGTGTTGAAAAATCGACGAATTTTTTGGTGAACTACCCTCGTAACTGGGGTGTTTATATAAATATAAGTTTTTAGAGGTATAAGCTCTAGTATATTGTATAAAGAATCGAATACTTTTTGGTTTTTGTAAATCGGAAATTGTCTTACGAATTCGAAAAATGTAGTTTCGAGAAAAACACTTTTAAAGTTTTTTTTCGATAATTTTAAGGTACGATAAGCGTAAGGCACCGCAACAAATGTGTCTATAACTTTTTTTTATATATTGAATTTCTCAAAACGATTTTGGGAGAACATTTCTATGATATATTAGAACACATTTTTGAAATAAAAAAAAAATCGATTTTTTTCAAATTTAGAAAGTAAATGTCCCCTTAAGAATCCATAATTGTTGTGGTATTAAAATTTCGTTTAATGTAACATATTATCACTCTACAAAAATACCCAAAAACGACCGAAGTAAGTATATAACCCTTTATCATCACTTTCCAGAAAGCCATTTACTTTAAAATTGTCTGAATATCAGAGAAAGTAGAATAAATGATTAATGCTATTTATTTTATTTTATGTAAAATTGCTATTAATTGCTTGAATAAAAAAACGACAAATCTTAAATTATATTCAATAGAATGTGACAAGGTCAGAAAATATCAGGTCTTATATATGTATTATGTAAATTTTTCAATTAGTGTGAGATCTGTCAATTTGACGTATTAGTTGTTTTACTGTTATAAAACTTTTATATCTTATGTCAAATCAAGGTAAAATCCAATTTCAAACATTTCAATTAAATCGTCCAACAAACAATTCCTGATTAGACAAACACATCGACTTACAGCATGGCATCGCCTGAATGAACATGGAATGGCTTCAACCTCTCAATGCAAATTCAATTATCGCAGGAGTAATTTATAGGGAGTTGGCTTTTGTGCATTTAGCAAATTAGCCTAATGCCATTGACATTCATTATTGCATCGTTAGAATCTATTATGGTTGCGTGGAGTAAAACCAATTTTCATTATTTGCCATTCAACGATAATGGCACTTTAAAACGATTTAATTAATGCGACTTTAATCTTTGTAAATAGCTTTCAATTTCAGTAATCAAAAAACAAGTTAAAAAAATTTAAACATTTACGTATTAGCCTACACCTAAATAGAATAATTGCTTATTGTTTTGTAAAAAGCCATAACGGGGGGCTTGCATGTTTAACTCTTTTAGACCTGGTGACCTCATTTTTTGGCGTCAATAAAATCAAATCAATCAAAACCGAGTTGTCAATTTTTATAGGATATAGTCACTATGCTATTGTGTTTAATAAGTTCAAATCTGATGACACCATCAAATGATTACAAGTTCTTTGTTTATTCGTTAATGGCCAGCAGAAATCACTTTTTTATTCTCAATAAAAATTATTTTATTTCAAATTTTTAATAGACGTAGTAAAAAGTTTGCATTGTTTTATAGCAAGGCTTTCTTTGATTTTTTTATTTCTTTATATAAGCCAATAGACTACCGCCCTGACTGTCCTGACTGTACAATGGTATATGTAATAATAAATTAATGGAAAATACAATAAATCTCTATAATATCTTAAAGAACACCGAACAAATTGTAATTCAGCGAACAATAATTTTTGTTGCAATAAGTAATTAGTGAATTAATAGGCCCTGACATAGCATAGTTGGCCCGATGATTTCGGTTTGTAAATTATTCGTTCTTCACAAATTGTGAGACTTAGTGAAATTCGGGACAATCAATTTCACAACTCAATTATTGATACATAAATATATTAGTGGAAATGTCTTGTCAGTACTCCAATATCTGCAGATTAAATAATTTAAGCCTATCTTGGTAAGGTGGTAACTCTTGACGATTAATCCACGGGAATTGACACAAAGAGAAACGTTTCTGTATGGCTTTGATTTGATAAATTAGGTATGCATAATAAGGAGACCAAAAGGGATCTTACTATTCCAAGGTACAAAGACTTTAAAATATATGGGTGAGATAATTCCTTAGAACAACGCTTAATGAAGCCTAAAATATAATTATTTAAAATCAAGTTTATTGTCAAGAATAACACCGAAGTCGGCAGCATGCTCAGTACAAGATAAAAAAACGAATTAGACAAACAATAATTAACACAACAATTCCCAACCTTAAGACATAAGAGAACGCTTATTACCATTTAAGAATAAATAATTACGATCATACCCATTGACGAAACAATTTAGATCATCCTAAAGTAAGCTATAATCGTCGGCATAGGTTATTTCCCTAAATATTTTAACATCATCAGCATATTTAAAGAAAAGAAAATATGTTGTAAGTCATTTATCCCCATATACCATATACATACCATACATAAAACCGATAGTTCGTTTGTTACTCAATCACGTATAAACCCCTGCTTCGATATTTTCCATTTTTGTTTTTTTTCAAATGTACTATGTGTTCCAATTTAATATACAGGTTAATTTTTTCAGTTGTCGGGTAATATATAGGGTCTAGGATATAGGATGGCGATTGAAAATTTTAAATTTGAAGGGATTTTTATGAAAATTTGTTTTTAAGGGTTTTGGGGAATGTTGAATTCAAATCTGCTGCCCAAATTTAGAAATTCAAAGTGGCGGCCCAAAAATCTTGATTTCAACCGATTTTTGTGAAAATAAGTACAATGATTACTGATTCTTATAAAAATTAGAACAAAAGGAATTTTGAGACTTATTATTTCAAATATACTAAAAACATTTGTAAATTCAAGATAGTGGA
The DNA here is from genome assembly GCA_949715965.1 of Dysmachus trigonus. Classification (NCBI taxonomy): domain Eukaryota; kingdom Metazoa; phylum Arthropoda; class Insecta; order Diptera; family Asilidae; genus Dysmachus; species Dysmachus trigonus. The sequence goes on along the minus strand of OX454323.1, from coordinate 54,607,559 downwards.
TACAATATGGCAACCATAGTTTCACAATTTCAATGAATTTTTATGAGAATGAGTACAAAAGTCATTTTTTGATGACTGATTTTGAATTCCCTGTTTGTATAGTATAGGTAATATATACATATGTATATAGATAAAATGGAAAGTACGTTTTTTTGTTTATTGTGCAATCAAACCTAAACGCTTGCATGGATATTTTTCATTTTTTGTCCGAAAGTGGCACATATTCCAACTTAAAAAGGTTTCATTTTGATAAAATGCAATTTGAAAATGGCGGCGAAAACTTTAGTCTTCAAATTATTACGTTTTTTAAGATGATTATTTCGAATATATTCACATAATTTTGAAATGTTCGATCCAATATAGCGACCAAAATTTCTAACATTCGATGAGTTTTGATACTAAAAACATCTTTCGGCGACTGGTTTCAATTCTGTTATCAAAATTTGGAAATTCAAGATAATATATCCAATATGGCGGCCCACAATACTTACATTTAACGGATTGTACTATACAATAACTAAAATTAATGCACATGACATATCAGGGCCACTGATTTCGAATCTAATAACTAAAGAAAATTCATTATGGCGGATTCAATATGACAACAAAAAGTTCTCGAAATTTTAAGGATTTTAATTTGTTAAAAAGGGATAGCGGGGCAATCAATTTCGAATCTGTTATCGAAATTTGGAAATTAAAGATAGCGGAACAGAATTCCTACAATTCACTTAAATTAGTACTGAAGGGATTTCGAAGCCTCTCATTTCGAATCTATTGTATTTACATCAATATTTTGAGATTCAAGATGACGGATCTAATATGGCGACATAAAATTGATATTCATGGAATTTCACAAATGCCCTACTTGTAAGTGACAAGTTAATGACAATGAATATAAAGTGGTTCCCAGCGCCATTTTTTCGAATCTCTCGAATATAGTATACAGAAGTTTTCGGGGCCACTACTTTCAAATCTTGTTATAGAATTTGGAAATAAGAAGTGGCGGATTCAAAAGATTTCCATGAAAATTAGTATAAAGGAGTTTTCAGGTTAAAACAATTTCTCCGATATACCAAACTACAGAATTCGAAAAGTTTTTAATTAATATAGTAAGTATTTACGCAACGCCGGATGAAATCGGGTAACTCAACTAGTAATTCAAATAAATAATAACGGGCCGAACTGACTACCCTGAGGTACTCCTGATGTGACGTCAATTGTTTTAGATAGTTTTGATTTTAAAAGAATATTTTCTGAACGATCAACAAGATACGATTTCAGCCATTCAAGAAATATCGGCAAGGTTCCCACCTTTGAGAGTATTGACAATAAAGCCAGATGAGAAAATTGATCAACAGCCTTACTAAAATATACAAGCAATCGATACTGTTTCCTCTTTTCCATACTGTTTAACGCGGAGGAAACTAAAGATACTAAATTGGCAAAAGTAGATTTACCTTTAACAAAACCGTGTTGTTTGATGCAGATTATGGATTTACAACGAAAATATAGATGATCATAAGCAATTAACTTAAACAGTATAGGTGTACATGATTATTTAGCAACTGGGCGATAATTACAAATTAAATCACGTTTCCCTCTTTCGTGTAAAAGAATAATAAATGACTATTTTTATAGAGGGGGAAAAGTAGATGTTTGAAGTGACAAATTAAACAGATGAAGAATCACAACAATGCCTTAAAATACAGGCAGAAATACTGTCAGGTGCAGGTGAGTAATTATAGTCCAACTCGGATAAGTATTTTTGGACCTCTTACTCGGTTATAAGAGGAATTTCAACATTATGAATGGAACTTTTGGCAATGTATTCAGAATAATTAGGAAAATTTATATCGGTGCAAGTAAAAGCTGACTCTAAAAACTCAGCAATTATTCATGAATATTTATTCACAAATTACATACACTGTATAATTTGCGAATAAATATTCACGGGTAAGTCCAACTTTATTCATTCGATGATATAATAGGACATTTCAAAAGATATCTTAAATTTCGCACTTGAGATTGTCATTTTCATTTCTTATGTTTAAAATATTTTGTAAAGATACCGCACAAATGATTGAAATATTTCAACAAAAATTAGATTGCTTGATAAAAAAAGTTTATCTGACAAAAAAAATACAAACAACAAAGCCATAGCCAATATTAAATGTAAATCAACCAGCTTAGTCCTAATGATTTTATAAACTTTCTACAAACCAAGAAAAATGTTATTCTACTCTAGGAAGATGCATATTTTATAAAACTTCGATCAATTAATCAATATAAATGTTTGCAAGCAAGAATTAAGAATGATATAAATTTTCGTATATGGTTTTTTGGGATCTATTAACTAGATAGTAAGTACTGTGTAATCAATTTAACGTAAAAAGCTTCTAAGAGCCACATTTAATGTGTGTCATGCTTGAGAGCATCTCCTAAAACTTTCAGCATAATTAACAATCCACAAAAGCCGTAATTAAGCCATGGGTGAAAGTTTTTCCCCAGCAGAGATTTACCGACTTATCTAAAAATAGAAGAGATTTCCATTCAGCTTTTCCTCCACACGTCAGAACATTAATCCACCCGGCATTAAACTAGTGATTTATACCTTACTTTTGCATGCTTCGATTTATGGCGTATCCTGCAGTTTATCTCCTGAACATAGGACGTTTAATACATTTTCCTGAAGTTTCTCGCACTCTCAGTCTCTGCTTGGCGTTCCAATTTACTCTACATATATTTGCTCAAGGAATTGTTTACGTGTTTCTATAACAATGTTGCCTTTTTTATCGTTATGCATATCACATATGAGTTATATGGTCATCCTTATAAGGAGAGTCGGAATATAACAGACGAAGTATTTTTGTATAGCTTCTTCCATATGGGACTAATGTTATTAATGTGCCACTTAATTATCTCCATACACACATATAATTTTGCCTTTTAGAGAGATACTTAGGAGAAAATTGGGATAAAGATTAAATCATAAGACGATTCTCAAGAAGAAGTCGGAAAAGATGTGTACCGTTAGATTGAATCTCATTCTTTAAGCTTATAGTCCAAGAGCTAGTGAACCCTCCGGGTAACGGTCTTCCTGTAAGGCTAGCAATTTTTTTAGTTATTAGTCATAGCATGTTAAGTACGGTAACCCCAACCTGCCAGCCATCAGCCCTGCACGTCATATTTTTTTTTTTTTTTTAAAGTGTAAATAAAATTAAAAAAAAAAAACTTGTCGCTGTAAGCTTGAAATTTTTATACTATTTAATTTATTTATTGTAAAGTATAAAAAAAAATGGACAGGCGATTTTGATGAGCACAAGTATCTGACAGGTGAGTCGAAAGGTGTGTAGTATACATAGCAATAAAAATAAACTTTATTCTGTATAGTTGAAATTTATATATGTGTTTCATTAAAAGATTTAAAGTAAATATGCACAATGACAGGCGATTCTGGCTAGCATAAGTCCTTGCCAGGCGAGGGGAAAGATGCTATTTTTTTTTATTTTTTTTTATTTTTTTTTATTTTTTTATATAAATATTTTAGATGAAAAATTTCGTTAGTTGTAACAACGATTCATCCATCCGAGGTACTACATTAATCGGAATATCTTTTTTTATATTGAAAATTATTTTAATGTTTAAAATTTAACTATTACACACCTTAATATTTATTTTGCAGTTATCCTTGTGCATTATTGTATTTTATATTAATATTTAAGTAAATGGTGTGCAAGATGGATTTTGAACCTGCTGTTTGTGTGATTTGTAATCGAGAAACTGACGAAAAAACTGTGAAATTTACAGTAAATACTTTGGATAAAAGTAAATCAATATTAAAAATAAGAAAACAATATAATTTAAAATTTAATAATATTTCTTTACCGGAACAAGTTAATGATACAGGTTATCATGTGAAGTGTTATAAAAACTTTCTTGCTGTAATGAAAAAATATCGCTAAACTGAACCATCGACTGCATCCAATGTACGAGTATCATCAACAGGTATTTTTCTATGAATTTACATATTCTTTATTAAGTTTTGTCTATTAGTTAACGGTTTTTTTTAGTTGTTTACTTGACAGAAATATGATCATTACTAAATATATACTAATTAGCAATTATTAATTTTAAATTATGAATAATAATAATTAATATAACAACAGTAATGAAAATAATGTAGAAATCTATGATTAAAATCAATAATTAATGATAATAATTATTCAAAAAAAAAAAGTAATAGTCAAACAACGTAATTTTTTTTTGTAATAGGAAAGTGAAGATTATTCATTATTACATGATCATATTTTTTAATATTATCCTACTATATACAATGTATACAATAATATAAATGTACACAAGGATAACTGCAAAATAAATATTAAGGTGTGTAGGGGAGAGGGTGGCAAGATGGGGTACTTAAGGTTTGAAGATCAATAAAAGAAAACTTTACCTAGTGAGACATTCATATTTATTTTTTAATTAACAACTATTTATTACTCTTCTAATATTTGGTGAAATTAGGAACTTTTAATTATGCATTTTAGAAAAAACAATTAAAATCAAAATAAAGGTGTTTTGCCCCGTCTTGCCCCATGGTGCTGGTAAGATGGGGTACCCCCCTGATGTAAGATGGGGTAATGAGAATTATCAGACAGAATGATGATTATTCCGACTGGCACAACTCCCAGACGTGGAAGGCTTCGTCATCATCATCGTCGATTCCTGCACAACTATTATGTGCCCATTTTCCACAATTTGAGCATGATATCCACTCTTCAATGGAAGCGAAATATACTTCTATACAATACATACATGGTGTGTAGTCATTACCCCATCTTGCCTACCGTGCCATTTTTAATAATAATTAAAACAAAAAAGAAACAGTCAGCAATCTCAAGGAAACACAATGTTTATCTTATTGTAGGTTAGTTTAAGCGTCAATAGCAGTCACACCTCACCAGCTAGTATTATTTAATGAACCACAGTCACGTGTCAAACTGGAAGAAAATGTGATAAGCACTTTGCAGTAAAACAGTTTTTTTAGAGTATTTCGGCACGCGTACACTTGCGAACAAATAATGGCTGGACAACTGACAGGTGTCATGGCGGTGCATGGAACGATGCATGAACGAGTGTGATTGGTCAGTTTAAACTGCGAATTTCGCTGGGTACCCCGTCTTACCCGCTACCCCGTCTTACCCCCATCTCCCCTAATAGTTAAAATTTAAACATTAAAATAATTTTCAATATAAAAAAAGATATTCCGATTAATGTAGTACCTCGGATGGATGAATCGTTGTTACAACTAACGAAATTTTTCATCTAAAATATTTATATAAAAAAATAAAAAAAAATAAAAAAAATATCATCTTTCCCCTCGCCTGGCAAGGACTTATGCTAGCCAGAATCGCCTGTCATTGTGCATATTTACTTTAAATCTTTTAATGAAACACATATATAAATTTCAACTATACAGAATAAAGTTTATTTTTATTGCTATGTATACTACACACCTTTCGACTCACCTGTCAGATACTTGTGCTCATCAAAATCGCCTGTCCATTTTTTTTATACTTTACAATAAATAAATTAAATAGTATAAAAATTTCAAGCTTACAGCGACAAGTTTTTTTTTTAATTTTATTTACACTTTAAAAAAAATAAAAAATATGACGTGCAGTGCTGATGGCTGGCAGGTTGGGGTTACCGTACTTAACATGCTATGACTAATAACTAAAAAAATTGTTAGCCTTACAGGAAGACCGTTACCCGGAGGGTTCACTAGCTCTCAGTCTATTAATTAAGTAAAGTCTGTGAGGAGTTATTTGAAAGTGCCCATACTTGTATATATGAATGTAAGGAAGCAACATCTAAGTGATCCAGAAATCAGTATATTGCTTTAAACTAATCTTTATCTAAAACTTCCTGTGAAATTGAAACAGCCGGATTATGTTTACTATCCAAGTCTAGTAATCTATGTTATCAGGAAAAATAACATTATATAGAATGATTCAAGCATCCGGCTAAGCGATAGTTTTATCAAGTCATTCGAAGGCTTATTTGTAACAATAAGTATTATGTTTTTGCGATATTCATGTAGCTTCAAGCCGTATTTGAATAGGAAATTCTATTATCCAAATTATTTATCATAACGAAGTCAATCTCACTTGCAAGAGCTATTTAATAACACTTTGAAGTAAAAAAAAATTTTTCCCTAAAATTCGATTTATCTAAATTGCCGACAACTTTTGAAAGTACTTATATTTTAATTTTCGTCTCTCTTCACTGATTTTTAAGAAACAATACTTAAAACGTGTTTCAAATGTAAAACATATATGTAGAACAGGACTGGACATAAATTGATTTAATTAAAACAATTTCGTGGTGTAGGGGGATATTTTCATCAAGATAGAAAATGGGCACTAAATGCAAAGTGAACAAATGTACTGTACCTCCCAAAGTTTTTGTCCACACAATTATCCCTGTTTAGGCTGTGATGCTATATGACAGATTTTGAAGCGTATTTTAGTCACACGAGAGCTAAATAGTCCTATACTTTCTATGTAGAATTTCAAATGATATTCCAAATTGATACTTGTTTGAACACATGAACATAGGAAATCCTAAAACAAAATGTTTTCCGTAGATTACAAATTCGAAAACGAAACAGGTCAATCAGCCCAATTGGATCATGTTTTCGAGAAAAATAGAGTATAGAAGTTCAAAAGATTGTATTTTGACCATTTATGAAAAATTATTATAAAGTAATGGTTTATCTTAGGAGTTGGTAGCCTGGAACCTTGAGTTCTTATATCAAAATAGTATACTATTAATACTAGAATATAATTGAAAGCACAAACGTGACAATGATACCCTGAAAAGGCTCTTTCATTTTATCTATGTTCCAAATGTGAAGGATCTTGGACAACTTTTGCCAATTATCCTGTATTTTTTCCCATAAACAGTTTATTTTATGTAATATAAAACTCTTGGGAAGGAATCGAAAACAAAAAATAGCTGCTAAATCTTTAAGAACTAAAAAAAAGAAACAACCATAACAAACCGGCTAATAATAATTACAAAACAATAAATATAAAACAAAAATAATTAAAATGTGTTTTTTCAACTGGTACAAAATACATCTCTCTCCAGATAAAAACGTTTTCTTTAAAAGTAAAATATCAATATTCGTAGTACCTTTTTTTGAGAATCCTGCAATGCTATTCTCTAAGCACTACTCGACGCGGAATCCGCGGTGACAATTACGTTCGCATTCTCTAAGTACACGACACAGCACTAGCGCCCCAATAGTAAGTGTGTCGTCGAACTGAACTTACTTTGGTGAGATTTTTACTTATTTATGAATGAAATGACATATTTTTGGTATTCTGTAAGGAAAATCCGCGTTCACTTCGATCATCACCTCGGTTTCTCACTCGATTTTTTATGTCAAATAAAAAGTTAGTATTTGGTGAGTGAGATTTAATATAATTTTGAAATACTCGATAAATATTGTTTTAAAGGTACGTATGATATGAATAAAATAATTTATTTAAGGATATAGCGTAATATTAAAGATAAATTTCCTCACAGATGGCCCGAATGTTTCTTCTAGCGAATTTACTGAAAGCGGCTAATGAATTGGATGTTTACGACATTTGAAGTCAGGCTAAACGCATTAGACAACTTCGCCTAACAAATCGAAGTGACGATTTCGTAAGATCTTATAGGCTTTCAGAAGACCTTGTGAATAAGTTAGAAGGGGATATAAGCCATCTCTTACCGAGAGTCCAATGCCGTGGCCGTGCCTTATCAAAAAAGATCAAAGTACGTTATATATTTAAAGACTTTAAATCTTGGCCTATTGCTTAGAAATTAAGAAAGACGTGTTGGAGGTTTTTTGGAAATTTATCCGTTACAACATTTAACCCCCATTTGTCCACTATTTTGTTTCTATTTCGAGATCCACGCGGAAGAAGTCGTGGGCGGAAAGATAGTATACTATAAAATTTCATTAATCCCTTTTTCCAGATACTTTGTACGCTATCATTCTTAGCGAATGGTAGCTACTGAATATCTTGTTTGTGGACCCAACTTTTGGTGGGGCCACTCATGATAGTTTTATTTTCAACCATAGTGTAATAAAAGATCATCTCGAATTATTAATAAATACTGGTGAAATTGTATATTTGCTTGGTATTGGTTGGTATTGGTTGGTATTTTGATATTAAGTATTTGATGCGATAAAAAACTTAATACCTTCACAATACTTACCTTATTCAAAATAATATTTATGTTAGACTTGCAACGAATAGTATATTCGGCCATAAGCCGAATACCGAATATTCTGTCGGCTCTCTGGCCGAATAGGCGAATATTAGGCAAAAGTATTCGGTCAGCGCGTGGCGGGAAAACTTGTATCGACGTGTTTGTTTCTCGCTCATTTGTTCAAATGTACTTATCTCCCTCTTGGTAAATCTTGCAGCAAAATATTTGTCGGCGCCAGGAAGTAGTATTTATTCAGAGCGTCTTTTCTCTGAAGCTGGGATTGTCTACGAGAAGAAAAGGAGTAAACTACTGCCTGAAAATGCAGAAAAATCTTTGTTCATCAGAATCTTCCACTTCTAAATTTTAATTACGATAATTCAAGTGCATAGACATTTATTTGATAGTTTTTTTGTTAATTTTTGTAATACAGAAGTTGATTATGTACCTATGACTGCTTTAATGATTATAAGAAAAATATATTATTATAAAATAAATCAATATTTTCATTGTACCAATTATATGATTACAGCGAAACATATTACTTAAGTATTCGGTATTCGGCTGAGTAGTATCTAGATTAGGGTGTTGTTTTTTTTCGTGACTATTTTTTTTTTTAGTCCCACCTCGAAATTTTGTGGCAAATACCTAAACAAAAATTCCCTGTAAATTGGAGCTCTTAATATTAATATTAAGTGCTAGCCCAACGCATATAAAGACTTCCCATATAAAATACACGTAAACTTTGATTTTTTTTCTTCAAAACTCTACAGCTCAGAGGCATTTTATGATATAATCTCGGTCAATGATAGGATTTCTTCAGAATTGAATGCTCTACAAAAGTGTCCATTGCGGTGTAACCCTAACTCCCACCAGCGAGGTAGTACAGGTCACTAACCCCAATTTTTCGATGAAATTCTCGCTTTATGCCCCTATCTCGTAAACAACAAGAGGTACAGAAAAGGTGAATATGATAAACATGTAGGAAATTCAATTTCCTATAAAAAAGTTCTGAACACCAAATCGCTAACATCGATATTTCTTGAGATATTGGGCTTTGAAGTTGAGGTAGTGTTTCTACAATTTAGCTCAATAATCCATAAAAATTCCACTCTACCTCAACTTCAAAGCCCAATATTTCAAGACATATCGATGTTAGCAATTTTGTGTTCAAGAACTTCTTGGAGGAAATTGAATTTCCTACAAGGTTGTCATATTGACCTTTTCTGTACCTCTTGTTGTTTACGAGATAGGGGTAAAAAGCGAGAAATTCATGGAACAATTGGGGTTAATGACCCGTACTACCTCGCTGGTGGGAGTAAGGGTTACACCGCAATGGACACTTTTGTAGAGCAGAAAGAAGAAATCCTACCATTGACCAAGATTATACCATAAAATTCCTCTGAGCTGTAGAGATTTGAAGAAAAATAATCAAAGTTTACGTGTATTTTATATGGGAAATTTTTATACGCCATGGTCTAGTACTTAATATTAATATTAAGGGCTCCAATTTTCAGGGAATTTTTGTTTAGGTATTTAACACAAAATTTCGAGGTGGGACTGAAAAAAAAAATAGTCACAAAAAAAAAGCACCCTAATCTAGATATTCGGTATTCGGCCGAATAGGATAAAAGTAGCCGAATAGGCCGAATACCGAATAATAGCCGAATATTCGTTGCAAGTCTAATTTATGTTGTTTATTTCAAGTTTCCATAACAACATCACCTGGATGTTGCGTAGAAGTTTTACGCGCATGTTGTTAGTGTCAAGTTTCTATAGCAACATCACCTGGGTGTTTTACGCACAAGCTCACTTCACTCTCAACTTCGACGAGCTTAGAGAATACCAAATTAAGGCGAGGTGAGTTCGGTGTCGAAGTGAGTGTGAATCACTTGGCGAGACTCGACGTCGAGTTTGTATTTTACAGAATAGCATTGCTGGTCCAAAAAACCTTAGATTAAGGGAAATAAATATCGTTATAACCATGCATATATAAATCCGATTGTTATAAGATTAAATCAATAAATAATAAAAAGTAAAATGAGAAGAAAATTGAACCAGTGGTTTTTGAGACATAAGCAAACAGATTGACATTTTGGAGTTACACCCGTGGACAAATAATTAGAAACAGTTTGATCAGCACTGCTTTGTGCACTCTCCTTCTTTCACCTTAGTTTCGAATCTAACGGTATGATACCAGCGAAAACCTAGCGACCACGTGCTACTTAAAAACTGCACCTTTAGTAGTAGTTCGTGCTCACACAAACATCCTGTGGTGATATCATTTCGCGTGAATGCTATTTAACGTGGACAACTAATTAGAAACAGTATTCATTTTTAAATCTTATTAAACAAAAATTGATTTCTCTGAATAATTGCATTGGTAAATATTTAAGTTACATTAAATATTCATGTTAAGACACTATTTTTGTCAATACATTGTTTATAAACATGGGCAAAAAAAAAAAATTGTAACGCTTCCATGCACATGGAAGTAGTGCGTCTTTGGCAAGCAAAAATGTCAAATTGCAAACCAATTGATATGCTTTTTAAAACTTGTTTATGGAGCAGTAAAACATTTCCAAGCACACGCAACAATGAAAAATGTTCTAAAAAAAATAAGATCCTTGAAAATGTCTGAGCTAACAGATCGAAAAATCATCAGAGCAAAGAAAAAGGACACTAGAAAGAATTCTGCTGACATCCGCTGCAAAATTTTCGGTGATAACGTAACGGCAGTTTCAGCGAGAACCGTTAGAAGGTGTTTGGCTGAGGCTGAGTTGCACGGAAGAAACCATTAGTGTCTGCAAGCAACCGGAAAAAAGCAGCAAATTTTGAAAAGCCTCATTTGGCCTGGACAGCAAACCAATGAAAATATGTGTTAGGGAACGACGAAACAAAATTTAATACAATGGGTCCAGACGGTAGAAGGTCTGTTCGTCGACCTAAAGCCGCTGCATTTGATTCGAGGTATACTACTCTTGTTGTAAAGTATGGCGGATGATCGATCATCGTATGGAATTGGTCCCTTTCATAGCATAGAAGGCATCCTGATGAAGGAAAAGTACGTCGACATACTTGAAAACGTAATGTTGTCATGTGCTGAGGGAAATTTGCCTATGATCTAGACATTCCAACAGGACAACGATCCTAGGCACACAGCAAAGCATACCAACAACTCTTTTCAAGCCAACTTTATTAGTGTGCTGGAGTGGCCTCAATCCTATTGAATACCTGTGGGGCGACGTACAGAAATCAGTTTCTTCAAAAAACTTCAACAATTTTGACGAACTTTTTACTGCAATTAAATTAGCATGGGAAAATATACCTGTGAAGAGATGTAGCCGACTTATACTTTCAATAAAGAAGAGGTGCGAAGAAATAATATTAAAAACAGGTTTTCTTACGAAATATTGGAAAAAAAGCAATTTTTATTCCATCCAAAACGAGTGTTTCTAATTAGTTGTCCAGCGAAATTTATGTATTGGAAATATTATGGCATTCTATTCAAATTTTTAAAAAAAACAATTGAAATTTAACTATAAGTTTTAATACATTGTAAGTCAGAGAATGTTAATTTAGCTCCTTTTTGTACATATGAAACAAGAACATTGAGAATTTTCAACTCAATTAAACATCATATTTGTGTTTCTAATTAGTTGTCCATGGGTGTATATAATCGGTAGAAAAGAGACAATTTAAACACAAACAAAGAATTCAGAGTCTTATTAATTCTTAGTTGATTTCAATTATAAGGAGTCTTGTATTCCTTATCATTTTTTCTAGTTTTTGACTTCTTTGGTATTCCTATCGCAGCTGATATTTGGTGACTGATAGGTTTGTAACACCAAAATTAGCAAGCGAGGCAGATATAGGGTAAAAATAAAATAATAAAACAGATATTCGAAAAAATTATTTTTCAGTTATTAGTTTAGTTGTTTTTAAAGTATCGAACGATATCTGATTTGCATTCAACCCAACATTTTTTCTACTGGGCATAAATACAAATACAAAATTATTCAATTGAGTACGCGAAATAGTCCTTTTACATTCCTAAACTTCTGAATTCGCAGCCGAATTTTAATTTTAAATTAAACATATAAAAATTGAGAAAGTGTACATAAATTAGGTTTTATTTGAACGATAATTTTTTAACATTTAATATTTAAATTCAACACCACCACTGCCAGTTACATAGCGCATCTTTTCAGTACAATTTTTGACCCGTTTTTCGAGCATTTGGAGCAGCAATCGAAGCTCGTTTATCAACATAGAACAGGGACTTTACATATCCCCATAAAAAGTAGTCCAACGGTGTCAAATCACACGACTTTTATATCTTGAAATAAGATGATCGCCAAATTGCCTTTTTAGTAAATCGATTGCTGTGTGGTACGTAGCGCCATCCTGTTGAAACCGCAAATCATTAACATCAGTATTCCGAAGTTTTGGAAACAAAATATCGTAGATCACTGCTCTGCACCGCTTACCGTTGACGTTGTCCTACTACAGTTTTGGAAAAATATGGCCTGATGATACCACCAGCCCATATACCGCGCCAAACAGTGCATTTTTCTGGTCTATTTATAGTGATAGATGGGGTGATATCATGCAGCGGTAAGGTGGAGCGGAAATTTTCAATAACACGAAGAATAGCACATTCTGATCGACGATTATTGGGTCCATAAAATTTACGAAGGACTACATAAGTTTTTACAACTGAACCCTCATTTCGGAAATAAATATCTACAATTTGGAATCATTGCTGCGGTGTATATCTTTCCATGAAGATTTGTTAGACATTACCGAATAAAAATAACATTGACACTTACATCAAATAACAACTGTTTTAATAGTTATCCCTATCGGAAATCTGGCGTCTCTTAAAAAGCCACCTTTTATGTATGTATATTTTAGAAACCAAAGGAAAGTAATTTGAAAAACGGGATATAAACTAGTCAATTTATTGTATTACTTAATCGATGAAACAAACAACGCTGTTTAAGTGTTTTTTAAAGTATTACTAAAAGTGTAATCGTATTCCCAATAAATTAACGTTTTTGTTCTCATTTTCAGGCATTCCTCCAACGCAAAGTGTGCTTTTATTGTATTTTTACGATTACGAACATTTTATAAGCAGCTATTTTATGTCTTTTGTTTATCTTATAAGATATGTATTTGCCCTTCAACCGCGCACCCTCTACTTCTGATTTATTGTGTATCGTAAAATCTCACCTACAGCCTTATTGGGGGTAATCAAATTTCGGCTTTTTCGCATTTTTTCAGTCTATATATTTTACCTGTTAACGTGTTATTAGTTCTTGAAACTTCCTTTGATCATTTTGTAGTTACTTTTATTCCATGCTTATTCATCGTCTGTAAATGACGAACTTGGATGTCCCTGCGGCTAAAAAATTGAATCACACAAAATTAATCTCTTTTATTCAAGAGGTCATCAGCACTATGTTAGCCTCTTTAGATGAACTATAATCGACTTAAAGGGACGCTGCCAGTTTTGTATCTCGAGAAAACCGTGAAAACAAGTAACACGAGTAAGCAAGGTTCAAAAGATTAATGAATTCGAGGTGCACAAGGGATGCTCGGGTGGTAAGGTGCTCTCGTAAAACTTTAAGAAGTCTCTCAAGTGGAATTTTCTAAGGACGAAAAACACAAGCACTCTATTTATGAGGAATTTTTTTTATGTAAAAAAGACGAAAATGAAAAGAAAATAGCTGCTGTAAAATGTAACCGTAGTAAGGATATTAGGCGACGTCAGGGATACCCAAGGAGCATTTCCCTGAAACAATGTGAGCAGATTCTTCCGGAAAATTTATGGGCATAAAGCTAGAGCTCGGCCAACAGTACGTGTAATACTCTCGGTTTTTCCCACTTCCTTTTCGAGGATGGAGTTATCCCTAGAGTTATCCTTAGACTACGTGATGCAAGTCTTAAGATTCCCTTTCCCTCATAACGTGGATATGTTCGGTAATAAAAAGTAATCTAATTACCCACATGCAACCCGTAAAAATGCAGTTAAATAAAATTTTGCTGCTCCGAGCCGTTTGACTGATGCTTTGAGCATAAATTTGAATCAGATATAGCACCCATAATTTGTATAATGGAACAAATGGGGTAATTATGGTCTTTCCTCTTATTTCCGACATTAGTATGGTCTCAGGCGGGTTGACAAGGTAACGATTGCTGGGGACAATGAGCTTAGAGGATACTTAGAATTCATGATGCCTTAGCTACAATCCTCTAAGACGGAAAATAATTGAATTCAACTTTGTATCTTATTGTCGCAGAATATCTAGGTCAACGAAGGAGTAACACAGTTGTTTTAATTAAGTAACTCTTTAAAGACCTCCATCGTAGTAGTAATTTAAATTCAGATTGAATTTCCCAGACAAGAAATACTCGTAAATATTAATAACTTCACTTCCACACAGATTTCTTACTTGCTGTAAAGCGCAACAAAATTTATTCGGCCCTTTCTGAATCATATACTCAGCTGCTATCAACGAGTAGTAATAGTAATAGTAATACATAGTCAATTTGAGAAATTATCATACTGCCTTGAAATTAACCCTTTGATGCATACATTTTTCTTCTCAATATTTTTATTATTATTTTTTATAAAACTTGGTGTATAGAAGAGGTCTGTTGTAAGTGTAAATGTGTGGTATGGCTCTGTTTTATCAGTACTATTATTAAAATTAATACAGAATAACACCTTATACGCCGGACAGACTATGAACGAAATTTATAATCTCATCTGTACTCAATGTTATAAATATTTTTTATCTTTACATTTCTTCAGAAAGGCGAATATTCCGTCGCACAAATATTTTAACATAAATTATATTTAGTTGCATTTTTATTGGTATACTTATTCTTTAAATTTTCATTTGATTACTTCCTACTTAAAGTTTTGGGTTAGACTGACAGGTTGTGTTAATGGTGAAGGCATGAAAGAACTAAAAAAATATTAAAATATATGTTTTATATATTGCAAAAAGGAAGGGTGTCACTTTCCTAACAAAATCGGGCTATATGAGAGCAGCTGTGAACCGCGACCAATTCTTAATATGTTTTTAATTAAGTAATAATTAATACAATAATAGCAAAATATCATTTGTTCAAGGCCCCTATATTAAAATTTAAAAAGTAAAAACGCAAAAAGTAAAAACCATCAGTTTTTTTTTTTTTTTTAAACTACAAAACTATTTTTGGGTACCATTTTCTGCAAGAAATGGTTGGTACCAATTTTTCGTTTTAATATTAAAAATATCAGTGATGAGATTGTCTATTTACAAAATAGAATTACATTTTTTCGCAATTATTAGACCGATTTTGCTACGAAAGTGACACCCCTCCTTGAATGAATAAACAAAGTTTGACCCACCCGGAACGATGAATTCAAATTTAAAATGAGGTATGAAAATGGCAGATCTCATTCACCAGATATGTAATTAGTGACCCAGAAAACCCCTATGCACCAAGTTTTATATAAAAAAACAAAAGTGTTTAAAAGAAAGATGTATGCATCAAAAGTTTAACTTCAAAGTCGTATGAATTTTTAATTTAGCTAAAAAAAAACATCAAATTGCATTGATGTATGCTTAAAGGTCACGGTTTAAAAATTTAAATAACTGCAAAATTCCAGATAGACATTAAAACATTAAAAAGACGCAGCTATTTGATATTATATTAAGGCAGAAAAACATTAAAAACTTACATTAATGGCTTTGTTTTTGTGCCACTACCTACTGTACTCCTACCCTTCTTATCTTTAATACCTTAGCATAGTAAACGTAAAAAACAGTGTCATACGCAGAATAAAAATAGAATTGCCCGCAAAATGATGCTAAACATTTCAGAAATCACTAATGTTGCCGGCTAGTATTACTTTGCGATACTGCAACGACTTTCTACTTCTAATGCACTTCTGATCTTACGGCTATTACACATTAAGGTACTACTATAATACCGTCTAGGAGACAAAAAACAAGCAAATTTTCAAAAAAATATTCTCAGCTACTTTACGAAATACAGTTAGAAAAAAATTTTCAAAGGATTATTTAATGTCTTGTTTTTTTTCTTCTAATTTATAGAAGAGGCACATTTTGAATGCTCCAAAAATCCACAGGATTGGTAATCAGAAACAAAAAATGCAAAAAGTTTCTTAAAGAAAAAATTGTTGGACGGAGTAATTTACCACCATTAATGAAAAGTCGATAAAAAAAATATGGTGGATGTTTGAAAAAAAGTGTGAAAAACAACCATTTTTCCATCGTTTTTTGCTTGCTAATGTTTTCCTTTGTTTTGCAAAATTGTGGTAAATTAACCTGCAGGAGTTGCTAATAAACAAAATGCGCTAAGATTTATTAAAATCGGTTAAGCCAATCCGGAAATTAATTGTCCGCAGTTTGAAAAAAAAGTCATTCCGAGAAAATTGCTTAACCCATTAATGCGCAAAACGAGGATTTTGTGCACGCAAGTTCAATCGTACGATTCGAATAGCAAATTGGGGCGATTTTCTTCCAAATTCGTATATTAGGGGTTTTTGGGGATGCTCTTTCAGAATCTGGCATTTGTTTTGCATAAAAGTTTGAAAAACCCTGTTATTTTTTGGGGTTTTTAAAAAAAGTGCTGATTTTTTTGGTCATTTTTCTTTTCAAAGTTGATTATTATTATTATTATTATTGATCATACAATCACCAGAAATTGCAGTCCAAATGAATAACCTTTTTCAAGCCATTGCTTGAAAGTTTTTTCTTGCTTTGGTTTTTGCAAAATAGCCATTTTGTACAGCAATGCAATAAAAAATTTTGAATTTTCTTACACGACAAAGATCAACTTTACAACAAAATTTATAGAACAGAAAATGCTTAGAATTAGCCAAGGAACATGTGTAAATTTTTTCAGAATTTTTTTGGACTATTTTTGGGTTTTTGTATTTGTCCAATTTTTGAAAAACCCAAAAATGTCCCAAAAACATCTGAAAAAATTCACACATGTTCTTTGGGTAATTATAAGCACTTTTTGTTATATAAAATTTATTCGTATAATTGATCCTTTTTGAGTAAAAATATTACCAAATTTCATCATAAAAAAAAACAAGTTGAAAAAGACTATAAACGAAAAAGAAATGTTATGAATTAGTACAATTTAAATTCCGACAAATCTAAATGTTATCTTAAGGAAAAGCAAAACGTTCGAAAAATCTAATTGGCGAATTGACGCAGTTTAGGAATCGATTTCTCATTTAACATTCTAATGGCATTCTATTATCTTTCTACTTTTTAGAAAAGTCAAATAAAAGTTTTTTTTGCACTTTTCAACCATATTTTGTCGAAAAACGGAAGGTCATTCGACACTTCGCCTTTCGTATTCCCTAGAAAATCCATTCCCTGGCTTTCGTGATATAAATCTTATCTGATTCTACAACCACCTCTCCGCCACTCATCATTCGGCAATACGAAATTGCTCGAGTTTATTTGATGATACGGCCTTTCATCATATCTTGATTTCCGGTAAATTGACTATAGCTCCACTTCAGCGAAAAAGTTACGCACATCTCTTCGTCGATGTAACGAGCGGTCCTGCTTACATAGTACCTTTAAGAAAGTTTGTTAATCA
Organism: Dysmachus trigonus; assembly: GCA_949715965.1. Classification (NCBI taxonomy): domain Eukaryota; kingdom Metazoa; phylum Arthropoda; class Insecta; order Diptera; family Asilidae; genus Dysmachus; species Dysmachus trigonus. The sequence goes on along the minus strand of OX454323.1, from coordinate 54,589,649 downwards.
TAACTTTCACCGGGTTCGAAAAATACGTAAAGATTTCCAGTCGGATTCATTAGGTGGCTAACTAAAACTTTTTCGTTTTGTTTGCCGTCGTCTTTTGTATGAACTTCCTTCAACTCCATTTACACTGAAAGATACCACTAACTTCTTCTACTTTACTTTTTGTTTTTATATTTATTTTTTTTGTATATAATTTAGATGAACAACATCAGCGCAGATGTTGGACTAAGCTAAGTGAAAAACTTTCCGGAAGTACGTAAGTACTTTTATGTGCCGAACTGTCGCTTTTGCGATGTTTTCAAAACAAGTTTGATGAATTAAAATCGTTATTAAAGGTATTTCGCACTGCTGACGCCGTGTTTCCTGTCTTGCCCTCATGGTGGTGCATATCTGATCCTGAGAACTGATGCAAAATTGTTCATGTGTGAAATAGTGGAATGAGATTAGCTTTGAGAGAAAATTCGTTTAATCAATCATCTTCGGATGACTGAAGCACTAAAGTTCTAATATTTACTTTATATACGGGATGTTTGATGTTATTGTAGAAGATATGAATACGTGGCATGAACCAGACTAGGATTGATATGATAAGGCTTTATAAGATAGAACAGGTGATGATATTATATCTTGTGTTGGCGAAATCTAATTATGAAAATAATTTAAAAGTAGAAAATAAAATAAACCAATTCACTTTGTGTCGAATTAATTCTCAGTGTATTATTTTACATACTAATATACTTATGGTTTAAACACTCGAGTTCAAATTAGAAACTAAACTAATAGTACCATTTGCTAAACTTTGAAGCTCTAACTTTTATTATCCCATGAAATTAAAAAAAAATAAAAACAGATTTAAAATTGCTAAATGTACTAGTATTATAATAGTAAAATTAACCCTAAGAGTATAGTGCAATATTTACCCAGTTCAAACGTACAAAATTACCATAGATATGTTAAAATTTTACACTGAAATCAAAATAATGTTTACTTATTATTAAAAGGTCAAATATTGGAAGTCGATTATGATCCACTTCCGGTTATTCGATTGGAATTAAATTTTGCTTACACGTGTACTTCCAATGACAATACACTTTAACACTAGGTTTACCGAGGAGTCATTTTTACCCATGTCAGTTTATTTCAAACTTATTCTCCCAAAGGACAATTAGACAGTACTTTTTATAAATTTTTTGATTAATCATTATTTATACATGTCTTATAAATATTAATCAAAATATTTTCAGAAAATACAGCATACATTGTATTGGAGGAAATAAATTCAAATTATACTACAATAGGTCAGAATCACGCCTCGGTAGGCCTAGTATTAACAATTTTATGTAATAAAAATTTAAAATGGCAGCTTCAATATGGCGAACGAATTTTTTAATTTAAGGGGGTATCCTACTCTAGAACGTTCAAAAAATGAATTTTTTTTTTTTAGTTTTGAAAAATTCTGTGTTCCTTCCTGAATCGTTTAAGCTATCTCTTGCCACGAAATTTGAAAAGCTCGCGCCGCTACAGGCGATTCCGTGCGCAGCTGCGCGCTCCCTAGCACTCCTCGTTGCTTTTAACTTTAACTTAAATGCCGTTTTTCTCAAAACACCGTCTTGATGAATGGTGTGCAGCATTCTGAGAAAACCATTCATCCGAAAAATTTCAGATTTTGGTACAAGCTGTGTTAGCTTTGTCTCTATGACCTAAGTGGAGCAAATCAGGCATTTTTACATTTACATAGCTTGTATCCCATATTTTAACAGTAAAAAATCAACTAAAATATAAAACTTATAGTAGAACAAATTAAAAAATTAATAAAATTTTTTTTTCAAAATGTGCCACACTCATGCCATAGCCACATATACAAAGAGTACTAATGTGCAATCTCATAATTTTCAGATTATTTGTTTGGCTGTTATCGTGCACACCGTTCCTAAGGTATGAGTCCCAGTAGCAGGCCTGCCCTGACCCAACCACTCAATAAAAACATTTTTTTTTTCTCAACATATTCATTAAAGATCATATAATAAGAGGAATATTATGTTTAACTCCCCTTAAGTGCATATACAACTAGGAATTACGGATTTCAAATTTGTTATCAAAATTTAAAAATTCATTATGGTGGCTTCAATATAGCGAACGAATTTTGTCATTTGTGGACTATGGTCTAGTCCAGAACATTTTCGAATTCCAACAACAGCGAACAGTAGACGCGTCGTGTTTGGGCTCGTTTTCATAGGCTCACAATATTGATGACAAAAAGTTAGTGATATGAGCTTGATCGTCCGTTTCGGCGATATAGGCGTTGTTAGCTTCGTATAAAAGGGCAATGGCTAATAATACAACAGAGTGCACTCTAGTGCCCTGAGGTGGTACATTAACGACATCTCATTTTAATACACACCTTGTTGCCAGTCATTCCTTTCGGCTCAAAGCTTTCCGTTGCGGAGTAAGCACATGATGAGTAAGCATATTGATTAAATCTCTGGATGGTTTTCTCATTGAAGAACTCGATTGCACAAAATTAACCGGAATGACTTACAACTTACATAGAACACTAAAATGAAGTAAATATCTTAAACGCAAAAACACCTTTTAAAAACAAGTTTTTATCGAAATGTGCCAAATTTAAGAAAATATACATAGAAGTCAATACTATTATTTGATGAAATTAATTCCAAAACCCACAAAAATAACAAACATGCAAATCTAATCATTATATTAATGTTTTTATACGATTTAGAAGCTTGACGCGAGATTTGTGATTTGAAATGATTGTACTTCTAATTAATTAATTTGATACAAAAATCTTGCGAGAGCTTTTAAGCCGTATAAAAGTATTATATAATGATTAGATTTTTGTGACTTGTTTATTTAAGTTACTTTTGCTAATATACACTCCTCAACACTCATTTAGTTATTTTGTTGGTTTAGGGTTTAATCTAATAATAGTATTGACTTCTAAGTTTAGGGCCCTATTATGGAAGTCGATTTCGATCGACTCGACTAGCGAAGACACTAATTTCCTTAACATTTCAGGCTTGAAAATGTGTCTTCGCTAGTCGAGTCGACCGAAATCGACTTCCATAATAGGGCCCTTATTTTCTTTATTCACTAAGTACTTTAACAAACGTTTGCTTTTAAAAGCATTTTACGTTTAATTTTTATGAGCAAATTTCCTTTAGTTAAATTTATTACTCTGTTCTGTTCTAAATTCCACACAAAAAGTAAAACAAGTAGTCTTTTCTTAAAAAACTACAAAAGTAATAAGTTTTGGGTACCATTTTCTACAAGGAATGGTTGGTACCAATATTTCATTTTAATATTAAATAGATCAGTGGTATAGTATATTTTCGACAACAAAAATTGAAGTAAAGTCAAACAGAAGTCGAGTATTATCTATTAATTATGTGTTATCTATTGATTATGAGTACTATTACACTACTCAACAACAACTTAGATGCCGAACAAAAAAAAAAAATTTCCTCGTAGATTAGATTGAGAATTTTTGAGAAATCATTAAGAAGTAATATATCATCATAGGAACATGTGGTTCAAATGAGAACTTGAATCTTAAGCTATTATACAAAACTACGACAAATTGTCAGTTTTTCAAAGCATTCGATTAAAATTTCCATAAATCGAACCCAATACAATAGATAAGATAGTGAAACTTATTCTTCCAGGGTACTTAGTAAGGTCTATAGATTCTTATTTCTTCATATCTCTAGCTAAAATACAATCTGTTGCACTTCTTAATTCTATCTTTCTGGGACACTTTTTTTTTTTGTTGAGCGTGTCGGGCGACTTGACAATGAAACTTCCTGTGATGCTTCTGCTATTGCAAATCTGTTTGCTAAACATTTTAGCAATTCCTACTGTGATGACGACTGTGATATAGATTTAGATTATTTTAACTACTTGACCGGTCTTCCGACGCAATTCACAAATATTATCTTAGACGAATGTACTGTCTTTGAGTACCTAAATAAGATTGACGAGGATTACTCTGATTCTCCCGATAATGTTTCTGGTGTTTTACTCCGTAATACTTCGCTTGCGGCACCACTTACTTTTCTGTTTAATTTGTCTTTGCGTAAGAGCGTTTTTCTGAAGTTTGGAAACTCTTTTATGTGGTTCCTGTTTTTAAAAAGGGGAAAAGGGATTTGGTTGAAAACTATAGGCCTATCGCAAAACTGTCACCGATCCCCGAACTTTTTGAGAAGATTTTAATTAATCATCTGTCTTTTTATTGCAGTTCTATTATATCGGATAATCAGCATGGTTTTGTGAGGGGCAAATCCACAGTCACTAATCTTGTTGAGGTTTCTAATTTTTGTTTAACGAATTTAGAGAGGCTTAAACATGTCGACTGCATATATACTGATTTCAGTAAAGCGTTTGACAAGCTTTCTCATAAAGTGCTTACTTTTAAATTGTTACGAATTGGTTTTCCCAATGATTTTGTTAAGTGGATTAAGTCATATCTTACTAATCGTTCGTTTAAGGTTAAGTTTTCTTCTGCTTTTTCAGTCCCTGTCTCAGTTCTCACAGGCGTGCCTCAGGGCAGCCATCTCGGACCTTTATTATTCACTCTTTTTATAAACGACTTGTTTCCCTTAATTCAAGATTCACATGTTTTAGTTTATACTGACGATTTGAAAATTTTTCGACTGATCGAATCTCTTCAGGACAGTCACCGCCTTCAAGACGACCTGATAATTTTTGAAAAATGGTGTTCGAATAATCATATGAAGTTAAATATAAATAAGTGCAATATTATTTCGTTTAGTAGGAGGAGCTCTATCTTAGAGTACTCTTATAAAATCCATAACATATCACTATCCAGAACGGATAGTGTTGTTGACTTAGGCTTAACTATTGATTCTGCATTTGACTTCGGAAAACACATAGACAACATAATAAACCGAGCAAATGCTACTCTTGGATTCGTCAAGCGTTGGTCTAAAGATTTTGATGATCCCTATCTCCTTAAGGTCCTATTTTGTGCTTTTGTCCGTCTTATCTTAGAATATACTTAGAATTTTGGACGAATTGAAGCGGTTCAAAGACGATTTCTCCGCTTTACCCTTCGTCGTTTACCTTGGAGTGATCCGTATAACCTTCCCCCATACGAAAATAGGTTAAAACTTTTTGGATTGACGACTCTTTCGAAGGGAAGAGAAATTGCAAGGGTTATTTTCATGCACGATATCGTTACTGGCGCTATAAATTCACCTTATCTTCTTAGTCTTATTAATTTTAATTCACGCCCGCGAGTAACCAAGGACAAAACTTTCTTCTTCTGGCTCTTCTGAACCAGTGTCAGCCATGTCCAAAAATTATAATACTTACTTTCCTTCAATAGATTTTAATTGTAACAGGGTTGAATTGAAAAAGCGTTTACTTGTTACCTGACTCAGAGCCTATCTTTAGGGCTTTCATTATACTAAATATGTACATGTTTTGTCTTAAATATTAGTTATTAGTTATGTTATTTAACTGTCAGATGGTGTTATACCTGTTGATAATAATAAGAAATAAGAAAATACGTCTAGAAAAGTTGATCTCGATGAGAATTGACCAACCCTTCGAGAAAAATTAGGGTCTCGAAGTTACCTTAAAATTTTTTGTTATTCAGGTATTAATGGGTTAAACTATTAGTGTTAGCCCGAATACTGTTATTTTCTAATATAAATAAATTATTCAGCTAATATATTATTCATATAATTTTATTCTTGAAATATTTTACTTTTGAGTTAGGTACTTTTGATTCTTAACAAAACATATTTACAAGTTGAACTAAGAAATATTTTTGGTCCAAGTTGCACACACTGAAGCTAAGAATACGAATAAGTTCGAGACTAACAGCAATTATTACAAAATGTGTAAAATTACTTTCTTTATGAAGCAATTTTATCATGTAGGATTGCTATTACGAGAAAGGATTTTTAAATAATTCGGTGGATCATATCATATATTTAGATATGAAGTTCAATTTCAATTTATTTTCGAAGTTAATTTAGTAATATTAAAGTGAGATTAAAACTGGAAAATTTTCATGAAAATCCGGTTTTTTGAAAAGATATCAGTGAAAGTTACAATAAAATGACACTTTACATATATACATGGCTTAAGTTTTAAACTTTCATTCGAGTATCATTTTAATCTCCGGCGAAGCTCCACTATTTTTGTGCCAAATTTTGAAAAATTATCATAATATGAATTGTTTTACTTGATGATTCTATTTTTCTTGTAAACATAATAGTAGGGGAGCCCAAGCGGGGATTTTGGTTGTTACTCGAGCGCGTCAGAAAATCATATGGGGAGAAACCTTGCACCCTGTAATGTACCCCTACCATATATGAACCCTTAATACAGGGGAGTGCGGTGAGGGCAGCCCGTCAGATTAGTAAAAAAAAATCGATCCTCAGAAATACTCGAGCGCGTCAGATTAAGAACAGGTAAGTTAAGTACATCCAGAAAAGTTTATATTTCAATAATCTGACAATTTGAGCGTGGCATAAGGAAATGGGCGAGTCACGAAGTTGTAAAAAAAAAACGTCACTTCGAAATACTCGAGCGCGATTGAATTTTTTTTTATTCTGAAGGAAATTCTATCACGATCATGAAAAACATATAATCTGACGGTTTTCATGGGGCGATGTAGCTAAAACCATCGATAAAGGCTGAGCGTACAGGTACTGAGAACCATGTATTCCCCATTCCGCGCCTCACGTTCCTTCTCACACTTTCCCTATCTTTCACTCTGTCGCACAGTTCCTACTGGCAAATGGATTTTTGTCTAAATCCTAGTAATCGCCCTATGTGCGACGTTTTGTTTTGTTTATTGTGTTTTCAAGTAATTTTGTGAATTTCAGGCAATAAGTTTCATATCCATTGCAATAATGAGTGATGTAAGTGTGAAATGTGTATTCTGTGAAAAAGAAACTTGTGGAAAACTGAAAAAGTTTACACCAGAAACACTAAAAAAATGAATCCAGTGAGGATGAAGACTGAAATATTTTTCTTTAATTATATTTGTTGTCTACTTTTATATAAATAAATGATTGAATTTTCTATATATATTATAAATGTGTGTACATATTTTTTTTATTACATCCAGTAATAAACAAAAGAAACTAAAAAAAAATTTTTTATTTGAAAACTTACATTAACAATTTTTCAAATTGTCAGATTAGCAATATGCCTCTATATAATTGTCAGATTATCATTTAGGGCGACTAAGACATCGAGTTGAACCCTCTGTATAAAAATCTGACGCGCTCGAGTATTTCAAGGTAACTGTTTTTTTTAACATTTTCAAAAATCAGTCATGAGTTTTGGTCCCGTCCAAATCGTCAGCCATTGAAATAGGGGACTTTTTTGAGTTCAATTAGCATTGCCTTTCAATATCTGACGCGCTCGAATAAAATTTTTGTTTTTTGTTTTTTTACCCCTTTTTACAGCCACCCACCACTATCTAATCGTCAGATTAATATCCATCGGTTATCAGAAAGACAAAGCAGGTATACACTATGAATGTCTGACGCGCTCGAGTATTTCCATGTGACTGTTTTTTTTTACATTTTTAAACATTTTTACCCGCTCTTTTCCCCACTAAAATGGAAAACTTAACATAAACTTTTTTTTCGTTTTAGAACCTAATCTTCACAATCCAATAGGTCCCCATGACGCTCTAGTAACTGCAAATTTAGCATCCCGGGCTCCCCTACTATAATGTGAAAGAAGATTTTATTTTTCGGATTCTTAATCTTCGGAAAAAATCATATAAAAATTATGTACAGGATGTTTGGTCTTAAAACGGCCATATGTTGACAAATGGTAGGGTATTTCAAAGCAAACAAACAATTGTATGGTAGGTGGAACTATCGGAAATGCTTCGTTTGGGAGGGAGAGGAAGATTTCTGTATTCAGGTACTAGTTTGACTGAACACCCTGTAACGCTTTTATCGAGAGCCACATGACCTATATTTAGATGCCAGTCCACCGTAAATCCTTTATCTATTTCAACGAGCCTACAAACACCTCTCTGCCCCTCTCTGATCGGGAGGTGTAAGTCGAGTTCGAAAATTGATCAAATTTCAATTGATTTTTTCATATTTTGGGGGTTTTCCAGCCAAAATGCCCCATTAAGGGGGTAGTCCAGTGAAAAAAAATTTTTTTTTAAATTTTTTTGTTTTCGCTTAAATCTACTCTACTACACCTCGAAAATACTCCCTTAAAATATCTAAGCAAAATATTGAATAGTTTTAAAGATACAGAGAGTTTTCGAGAGACGTGTAATCCGAGCGCTCGAAGGTCCCCTGGCGTGTTTCGGAGCAAGGAGGACTCTTGTATTTCTGTTTGCTCCGCCCATTTTTTTTCGGTTTATAACGGTCTAGGTCCTTCTGCTTTGTATTTAAGGTTAGTTATGTATGGAGGAGGCATCGCGTTATGTATGGAGCAGGCATCGCTGACTAAGGTAAAATTAATTTGTTTAGCTTTTTTCCGCAACAAAAACTTTAACCGCGTTTTTCTCAAAACAGCATTTTTTGACTCGGCGGACGTCAGATCTCAGAGTCTTTTGCTCCGATTGATCTAAAAATTTAGCTGTATATTTCTTGATTGTGTATCTATCGTCGGAACTAGAATTATTAAGATCCATTGTTTATTTACAAAGTTATAAACAAATTAAGCACCCGGAAAACACCAGAAAAATGCGAAATGCCGCCATTTTGTTATTTTTTACTGAAAATTAATAATTCTAGTTCCGACGATAGCCAATGTTCTACAGATTAAAACCTCGTTTGAATTTTTTGTTTCGAATGAACCGTTGCAGAGATTCGACGTCCGCCAACAAAAAAAATTTTTTTTTGGAGCGGCCATTTTGTCGGGATGACTCATCGAAAAAAAAAAATAAAAATTTTTTTTTGTAGTTTAATACTTGTATTATCATATGTCAAAAAGATTTTTAATAAAAATTAATTTTTAATATGAAAAAAAAATCGTTGAAAAAACAGTCGTTTTCACTGGACTACCCCCTTAACCTAACATTTTTACTGATTATTTAAATTCCTCCAGACTACCCCTTTATTTTGGTATATGTATGAGTTTTGTGCAATTATTTCATACCCTATGGAAAATAAAGGGTTTGATGTAAGTCCCCTTCGGGGTATTTAATCGTACCTGCTCTGTACTAATTGTTACTTCCCTTTTCATTATAAAATAAATTTTGATCGAAACCACTTCGCGAACTAAATTGTGCCAAACCGAACTAATGCGAGCTTAACATATTTTATCAATTCTCGTGAGTAACGTGTCAACCAAGCCTTATTTATTTAGTTTATTTGAAAATTAAGTCAATTAGATACCAACATATAAATTCGTTCGTATTATGTTACTTATTTCCAACACAAATTATATCATCTGCTCAGTATGCAATAAAATATTAACAGCAATCCCCAGTGAGTAATCATACATACATCTGCCTAACGAAACCGATAGTCATAAATAAGGACTCTCTAATAAATCGGCTTATTCCGCCCATAAATATTACGGATACACCGGAACGAACTTCGCCAGCCTTCTCATAAACTCGTCTGGGCATGAAACCTTCTGGAATTCATCGTCATTATAACTTCCAAGGGCTTATTAATTTGACGGGTGCTATGCCCTCCGACAACTTAAACAACAGAGCTCACGACGCACGTAGTGTTGTGTTCATTTTGCAAAATTACCCCTCTAATGACACTTGTAGCAAATTCACACCTTGTTAGCTGTTTAGAACTCATGAAAATCAATGGAGCAAGCATTCTAACGCTAATGCTTTTTGCCATGCCCAAATTGGGGCCGTGCCGAGAGGAAGTTAACATGTAAAATGTAAAGACGGCAGACGCTGAAGCGAGCATACTTTTAAAGTATCTTAGATGAATGACATTTTTACATTAAACAAGCATTTTTCCACGACCTCAGCAACGCCTGAGCTGTTTTCTAGAAGCGCTTAAATATTTCTCTTTCTTCTGTATGGTAACAATTCTTTTTCGCGAGTAAAGCCTATCCTTTGAGCAAAAATCCCCTATGTTCATATGTGTAACAAAATTGCGACTAAGCTTCAATTGATAGAGATATCTCGTACTAAGTAAAACTTGGTTTAAGCTCCCTTCATTCAAGCTTTGCTTAAAGACTGGCTTAAACTTCAGTTCAAAATTGATTAAAGTTTGGCTCTAGCCTGGTTCCAGTTTGACTCAAGCGTGACCTAAGCTTGACTCAAGTTTGACCTAAACCTGACTTGATCTGTATTAATTGTAGTTCAAGCGGAAGCAAACCTAGCTTAACCCATTAATGCGCAAAACGATTGGATTTTGTGCACGCAAGTTTAATTGTACGATTCGAATAGAAAATTGGGACAATTTTCTTCCAAAATGTAAAGTTGATCCTTTTCGTGTAAAAAATATCGCGATTTCTGTCTCTTATATGATCATTCAATAGCAGCTACAACAAGATAATCGACTTTGAAAAATGCAAAAAGTCCAAAAAAAAATCAGATTTTTTATTTTAAAACCCAAAAAATAATAGGGATTTTAGAACCCAAAAATAATAGGGTTTTTGAAGCTTTTATGCAAAACAAATGCCATATTCTTAAAGAGTATTCCCAAAAACCCCCTATACATGATTTTGGAAGTAAATCGCTCCAATTTTCTATTCGAATCGTACAATTGAATTTGCGTGCACAAAATCGTCATTTTGCGCATTAATGGGTTAAGCCGGATAATTCCAGTATGTCATTTGACTAGTAGTCCTCTACGAATACTGAATTTCCTTAAGTCGAACTACTTATCAAAACCCAATTCTTCTACTTTTTAGAATTTAAAGCACAAAAAATATCATTTATTTTCTGTATGAAAATAACCTCTCCATAAGACCTCGAAAAGTCGGTTGCCGGAAAAAGTCACATCTTCTGCAGTTGTTTAGGCGTTTAAAATTTATAATTAAAGCCGTCTTTAAACCTAAATATATTACAAAAACTCGTTAATTCCTATTTATTCTACTTTCCTCTAATAATTCTATAGACCTATTGATACTAATTAAGCCCTAGAAAATCTTATTAGGTTCTAAATATTCTAATTAGGTTCTGTGATGTCGATTCAGGTTAATAAAATTAATTAGTATATTTTAAATATTAAAAATATGAAATTTTAACTTGTATAGAATCACAAGGGAGAATACAAAATTACTAAATTAGGAGTTCACAGTTTTTTAAATGTGTAATATTTAGGATTAATTTAGGTTCAATAGTAGAAGTAGATTCTGTAGATTTAAATAACATCTCAATTTTTACTTTGATAGAATCGTTAGAAGTTCTCGAGTTTGTAGTGTATAAATTAGTGTTATATAGTGTACTAAATTAGGCATTAGGAATTCTTTAAATGCAAAATATTTAGATTTAAGGGGGTAGTCCAGTGAAAAAAATTTTTTTTTTCAATTTTTTTGTTTTTACTTAAATCTACTCTACTACACCTCGAAAATACTCCCTTAAAATATCTAAGCAAAATATTGAATAGTTTTAAAGATACAGAGAGTTTTCGAGAGACGTGTAATCCGAGCGCTCGAAGGTCCCCTGGCGTGTTTCGGAGCAAGGAGGACTCTTGTATTTCTGTTTGCTCCGCCCATTTTTTTTCGGGTTATAACGGTCTAGGTCCTTCTGCTTTGTATTTAAGGTTAGTTATGTATGGAGCAGGCATCCCGTTAAGTATGGACCAGGCATCGCTGACTGAGGTAAAATTAATTTTTTTAGCTTTTTTCCGCAAAAGAAACTTTAAACGCGTTTTTCTCAAAACAGCATTTTTTGACTCGGCGGACGTCAGATCTCAGAGTCTTTTGCTCCGATTGATCTAAAAATTTAGCTGTATATTTCTTGATTGTGTATCTATCGTCGGAACTAGAATTATTAAGATCCATTGTTTATTTACAAAGTTATAAACAAATTAAGCATCCGGAAAACACCAGAAAAATTCGAAATGCCGCCATTTTGTTATTTTTTACTGAAAATTAATAATTCTAGTTCCGACGATAGCCAATGTTCTACAGATTAAAACCTCGTTTGAATATTTTGTTTCGAATGAACCGTTGCAGAGATTCGACGTCCGCCAACAAAAAAAATTTTTTTTTTGAGCGGCCATTTTGTCGGGATGACTCATCGAAACAAAAAAATAAAATTTTTTTTTTGTAGTTTAATAGTGGTACTATCATATGTCAAAAAGGTTTTTAATAAAAATTAATTTCTAATATGAAAAAAAAATCGTTGAAAAAACAGTCGTTTTCACTGGACTACCCCCTTAAACTGGAAATTTTAGGCCTAATAATCTCACAATAGTATAGATAGTTTTTTGAGGCCCAAAAAAGAAGTTAATTCTCACTTGTATAGAATTGTTGGTAGTTAATGAGCCTATGGAGTGTAAAAAGTTCTTATTTAGGAGCTTTTAAAAATAAAAAGTATTAATATAGGTATATTTAACTATGTTCTAAGCCATAGATAAAGTTCGACTCGGGTCACTAAGATCATCATTACCATCGTCGTTACTATCATTTATACTATCATCATTAGTGTCGTCATTACTATCATCGTTACAGTCATTTATACTATAAAAATTACCATCGTCATTACTATCATTATGTCATTACTGTTATCATTACTATCATTATTAATATCATCATTACTGTCACCATTACTATTATTTATACTATCATCATTACCATCATCATCACTATCATCATTACTTTTATCATTACTATCATCATTACCATCAACATTACCAATATCATTACTATCTTCATTACTGTCATCATTACTATTTTACTATCAGCATTACTATAATTATTACTATCATCGAGGGTTTAAAAGTTACGACGAAACAGAGAAATAGGCATAAATACCTCTTGAAGTTTTGTTAAGGCTTAAAGTGAAACACCCCTAAAATAAAACTTTGACGCGCGAATTCCCACGATGGACCCTGCTGCCTTGAATTTTATTTCAATTCGAAAAATAGCTTAACCGAGCAAATGCCTTTAAATTTTGCTTGAATAGTCTGCGATTGTGTTTTGGCGGTCGAGTGGGTAAGTATTCAGCTTATCACTGTCACTGCCATATACAGGATTTAATTTATTTTCACTCTCTACCTACCTACCCACCGAAAATAATGTTTGAGAAAGTTTCAGCGATTTAGCTTTTGATTTCGAGAGTTTGTCCCTTAAACTTTGGGCTCTCTATGGAATAAATAGTGTTGATTTATAATATACCCTATTCTTTGCACTCATCGTTACCAATAACAATCTGGAAATTACAATATAACTCAATTTATTTTTGTTGAATAATGCGTTTAGACCAAAATTGACTCATACAATTTTATTGATGATAAAATTTTAGTTAATTTAAATTAATTAATTAATTGAAGCTAAATATGTAACTCAAATTAATTTTTAAAAAAATATATTTTTTTAGTGCAAATTCAATTAAGGAAATCGGTTTTAAAATAACACTAATGACCACACTCATAGTTCAATTTTAACATTTTGATTAAAAACATAGCTTAACACTTAAACTTACCAAAAATGTAAAAAAAAATGAAATTTATATATATTTAATATATTATAATAATATAATTTGCATGTAACAGCACTCTTTTTAAAGTTGTTCTCTTTTAACTTTCAGCTTAAATTTATGACTTGTCTTATTTCAGAAATAATCTCTATTCCGTTTTAGAGAACAATCAAGAGGCATTAATAATGATCGATAAAATAATGTTGCCTTTTAAGGGTTGAGAGGTTTATTAATAATTTATGAATAGAACTTATAGGACAAAACTGAAGAACCGCTTAAACGATTATAAAGTTGAATAAAATTAATTGAGCAATGATAAAACGGCAATCAATATAAATATGTATAACAAAAATATCTTCATATTTTCCCGACTATGTAAGCAAAGGACAAAAAGGAATGACTTAGCACTCAAAGCCTGAAAGGTCTATTATTGAATAATGGCGAAACCTTTAAGCCCCCTTATCGACCCAGTACTTTCATCCTAAAAAACCTTTCATAACACTTTTATAAACACAAATGGAATTACATATTTTGTTTGCGGATTTTTGATGCTAAAGGCAATATACATAGAAGCAGATTTAACATTTTCATAAAATTAAAAGTAAATCAATGAAATAAAAGAAATAAAAATATAAAAAGGACATTCATGTTAAAAACTTTTTTTACTAAGAAAAAAGCAATGGATATTTATTTTATATGTTTGAAAAATTGTTTATTCATTATTTTTATGTTTCATATGAAGACTGCTTGACGAATTTCAGCATTTTAAAAAAACAGAGTGCCTAATCTTTCAATTTCTTGATCTTGTACCTCAGAGATACTGAAACCAGTTTGCAGAATTATTTATACTGGGTCCTTTCCTTTGATAATAAAATTAAAAGATTGGAAATAAAACTTGCTGTAATTATTATTATTTTGTTCAAACCTTAGGGCTGATGAATAGAACGGCGGACTACTGAATTGTTGTGAAGGAAGGACCAAAGACGATTTGTTGTTACGAAAGATGTAATTAGCCTAATTCAGTAATACTTAAGATTAATCTTAACCCATTAATGCGCAAAACGAGAATTTTGTGCACGCAAGTTCAATTGTACAATTCGAATAGCAAATTGGGGCGAATTTCCTCCAAATTCGTATATAAGGGGTTTTTGGGGGTGCTCTTTCAGAATCTGGTATTTGTTTTGCATAAAAGCTTCAGAAACCCTATTATTTTTTGGGTTTGTTCAAAAAAGTCCCGATTTTTTTGGTCATTTTTCGTCTCAAAGTTGATTATATTGTCGATTCTGCTATTGAATGATCATATAACTACCACAAATCGCGGTCCGAATATCTACACTTTCTCAAACCATGGTTTTGAATTTTTTTTTTTTTCGCTTTGGTTTTTGCAAAATGGCCACTTTGTACAGCAATATTATCAAAAATTTCGCGATTTTTTACACGAAAAGCATCAACTTTACCAAAAAAATGTATATAACAAGAAGGGCTTATAATTAGCCAAGGAAAACATGTAAATTTTTTCAGAATATTTTGGACTAGTTTTGGTTTTTTGGTTTTGGCCAATTTTTGAAAAAACCAAAAATAGTCCAAAATATTCTGAAAAAATTTACATGCTTTCCTTGGCTAATTATAAGCACTTTATGTCTTATAAAATTTATTCGTATAATTGATCCTTTTTGAGTAAAAATATCACCAAGTTTTTTTATGATGAAATTTTGTGATATTTTTACTCAAAAAGGACGAATTATACGAATAAATTTTATATGATTAAAATTATAAATTAAATTATAATTAGCCAAAGAACACATGTGAATTTTTTCAGAATTTTTTCGGGACATTTTTGGATTTTTCAAAAATTGGCCAAATCCAAAAAACCAAAAATAGTCCAAAGAATTCTGAAAAAATTATCATCATATAAATTTTTTTGTAAAGTTGATGCTTTTCGTGTAAGATAATCGCGAAGTTTTTCATTACATCGCTGTACAAAGTGCCATTTTGCAAAAACCATAGCAAAAAAAAATACAAAACCATGGTTTGAGAAAGTGTAGACATTCGGACCGCGATTTGTGGTAGTTATATGATCATTCAATAGCAGCAACGACAAGATAATCAACTTTGAGACGAAAAATGATCAAAAAAAATCGGAAATTTTTTGAAAAAACCCAAAAAATAATAGGGTTTTTGTGCAAAACAAATGCCAGATTCTGAAAGAGCACGCTCAAAAACCCCTTATATACGAATTTGGAGGAAATTCGCTCCAATTTGCTATTCGAATCGTACAATTGAACTTGCGTGCACAAAATCCTCGTTTTGCGCATTAATGGATTAATGCAGAAAAACTTTAGAGAGCCAAATTTTTTTGAAAACTAAGGATATAACCCTTCTAAGGACTAATTCCTCGATTCGAAATTAAATTTAAGTGCCTTTAGTCCTTTAATTAATATAAAAAACTGTTAACATTCTAAAACGATTTTAATTTTCGCATTAGCATTTAAAAAATTCAGAAATAAGTGGGGGAGTATATATGTATGTATGTATATGTACTTCTACTTTCTAGATAAGTAATTATAGAAAACAGTTAAGAGAGTTAAACCTCTTAACGTTTATCTAGAACCAGGAGTTGAAAATGAATGAATTTTAATTTGACAGTTTCTTAAAGAAAAACATATCCTATTGCAAAACGCTACTTATGAGCTTATTAGAATATTGATGAGCTCATTAGTTTTCTCTAGTTTTCATTATTTTCAGTGCTATTTGTCTATCAAATCTAAAGAAATATAGAAAATATTGTATCTTTATAGGGCTAATTTGCCACATATATTGCTTATGCCGAGAGCCTTATGAAAAAAGTAAAGACATGAAACAGAGGACTAATTAAATTGACGTCGTTGACTCAAGGCACAAAAGACCGCATCCATATAATGGAAAGGAAGAAAAGTAGACACTTTACCACCTGTAAGAGGTAGCCACCTTTCTAATTTCATTAATTCATTAAGCTCTAATTCCTTGGAGTGCTGATGAAACTCCCGGGAGAGACGCACCACCATTCAACATTATTCAGACATCTCCATTCAAAGTATCTTAGGTTGTGCCCGTGAATCAAACCCAACTCGCTTTACCTTTCCAATTATGAGGTAACATACATAATTGAGTGAAAGTCTCAGGGTTGCGGTTGAGATGGCTCGTGACATGATCCAAAATCAATGCCAGTGCGCATATCCTTTGCTTCGCAGTTGCCTATTTTTGTACTCTAACTGGTAACCAAATAAAATCACTTTCAGTTGGATGGACCATCAAAGTGTCAATCTTTCGAATGGATTTACCTTTCAAACGTTTTCAGTATAATATCGGGATTATCTTCGGAATATCTTGAGGTTTCCTTGAAAATTTTTTGGAGAGGCTACATGTGGCATGGCATGTCACAAGACAAACAGTAATCCTTTGCGAGTAGGGGCAGACGTCCTTGCTTTAAGAGGCAGGGCCAAGCACTTAACAAAAAATCAATTCAATTTGTTCGACAATAAATCATCCTCAGCCGGTATCTGGTTGTGATACCTGTGAGGAGGGTCTTGCCTTTGTCATCGTTTAGTTATTAGCTACGGTTCCGCTGATTCGTTCTACGTGGCATTCTTAAAATAAGACAAATTATTTGAAAGAATACCTTTAGGACAGGTAATGAAGTTATTGAAGGACTTGTCCATCAAAGTTGGTAAATAAGTATTTATTCTTTTTGTAATTTATTTTTACCTACATAGTTACCACTCCTTAGAGATGAGATTTTTTAAGTTTAATTTCTTTCAATACGATAATGGTTTGATTATTAATTTAGTTCGTGTACTAATAGAAGACCACGGTGACATCTGGTGCTGAAGTTTTATCTCAACTCTACTAGCGTTTCAAATCATTTTACAGTCAATTTAACCTGAAGCAACCCGTACAGAAAAATATATATGTTAAAGTATATTTAAAAATATGTGTCGTATATTTTTGGCAATGCTCGTACATTTGAGATATATACGTTTCTACAAAAAATATTAGAAATATTTATATTTATATTTACATACTACTGTGATCAAAAAGTAAAGCCAATTTTGTATTTAAATTACGCGGGTACATCGATTCGAGCAAATCTTCTTGTTTTTAGGTTGGCAGCACTGTAAACTCATATCTGTGTAAAACTTCACGCCAGTACGTCATTTGTTTGGTTAGTTTCGTTGTGTTTTCTGAGCAACTAGAAGTGAAATTTTCGATTTTTACAATGTGTGATTTTATTGAGCAAAGAAGTTGCATTAAATTTTGTTTGCGGAATGAAATTTCTGCTGTAGAAACGTTTAGAATGTTGCAGAAGACCTTCGGCGATCAGGTTTTGTCTGAAAGAAATGTTTACAGGTGGTATAAAGAGTTCAAAGAAGGTAGAGAAAGCGTTGAAGACAAAGAGCGTTCCGGACGACCATCAACAAAAATCAATGAACAACATGTCAATGAAATCAAAGATTTGGTGCTCAAAAATCGTCGGTTGACAATTAGAGTGTTTACATTTCATTTGGATTGGTCCAAACCATTTTGAAAGAAGATTAGTGCTTGAGAAGAGTCACATCTCGATTGGTTCCAAAAACACTAATTTTCTTGGTAAAACAACGTTGTGCTGGAGTCTGTGAAAAAATGCTCTCTGACTATCAAAACGAGATGGAAGGCATCATAACTGGAGGTTAAACTTGGATCTATGCTTACGACCCGGAAACAACCGAGTAATCTAGCGAATATCGTGCAAAAGGCGAGGCAAGACCAAAAAGATCACGCCAAAGTTGTTTAAAAATCAAAGTCATGTTAAGAGTTTTCTGCATTATGAATTCCTTCCGCCGGGTCAAACTGTTAACAAGGAATATTATTTGAGTGTTATGTGTCGTTTGCGTAAAGCTATTCGACTCAAGAGGCTAGATTTATTGAAAGACAAGAATTGGTTTTTGCATCACGATAATGCGCTATCTCACACCGCATTGATTCTTCGAGACTTTTTCATCAAAAATTCAATGCATGTCGTTTCACAACCACTGTATTCGCTCGATTTAGCTTCAAATGACTTCTGGCTATTCTCTAAACCAGGGCCGTAGCCAGAATTTTTTTTCGGGGGGGGGGTTTTCAAAATAAAAAATGGAAGGGGAGGGGGAGGGGAGTGGAAATTTACATTTTTTAACTAAGTAGAATTTTTTTTTAAATAGCGTTAAAATATTAATTTAAAATAAAGGTTCAGGTCAATATATATTTAATTAAATATTTTTAAAAATATCTAAATCTATCTATCTAAAAATGGCGGAGATATGAGTCGCTCAGTGGGATCCTCTTTTTAAAATCCTTGCTGACGGTGTACATGATTTTTCCGTCCAGCATTGTCCGAAGGTAAAAAAAAATTGCTTCTTCAGAAGTATAATAGCTAAGGCGTGACGAAGGGAAAAAATTAAAATTTTTTTTTTTCGAGAAATGACAGCTGTTGAAAAAAAAACTCAAATTTCCATCAAAATTTTGAGTTTAAAAAATATATCACTTTTGATTACGGAACCCCATCGATAAAGTAAGTGGTGCTTTCAGTCAAATCGGTTCAGTAGAGTTTGGGATATCGTGTACACCATTTTGAAAAAGGTAATTTCGAGAAAAACGTGGAAGAAAAAAATCTCGACGTTAACCCCTTAAAAGTAAATTTTTTTTTTTTTATTACTTTCAATCTGCCATTCTTGGACCATACATAAGGTTTTCTTCTTAAATAGTTAAAAAGTTTTTGCTTAAAATATTCTTAAAAGTAGAAACAATTTATTTAGCAAAAAAAAAACAGTATTTTTTTTGAAAATTTCTTGGTGGTGTAAGCCTTTAAAAAAATACAAAATAAATGTTCTAATTTTTTATAATACTTATTTCTTGAAAAAGATATCTTACAAACGTAAAAAAAAGGATTTTACAAAAAAAAATCTAGTTTTCGAATTTTCGCAGCGAACGAAAGAGTAAGAAAAATTTAAAAAAATATGTTTGAACTTCTTCAGTTATCAGTTACAACCTCAGTAATCAATAAGTGCTAAAGATGTTTGTTAATCGCATCTAAAATGTACTACTTATAATATTCAACTATGTACTTTCAAATTGGGTAAAGGCGTCAATATTTACTGCCTAGTGAAGAGGACCCATTTTTTGTTACCTTTGTTAATGAATTTTGTGATGAGGCATCTAAAGTATTCTATTTTTTTCATTCCAAGAGCATTTTTTTCATACATCAATTTTTTTTGATGGACATAGCGTTTTTTTAAAAGACTCTTGAAAAGGTAAATGCTACCTATCTTTGAGAAAAACATCACTGATTATTTTTAAAAAGTTACATCGATATAGAAATTATACTAATTTTTATATTGTGTGTAAAAGAGAAAAAATTTACAATTATTACCTTTTGTATATATAAGAATATACTTTTATAGAATTAAATATTACAGAATTAAAAATGTAAATAAAACTCAACTCAACTGAATGCAACTGAATATGTCGAACATATATTTTCATTAAAATAAAATAAATAAATTTTATTAAATTCAAAAATTGGAATAACAAATGATTTTCCTAAGATACAAAATATGTCTTTAACATATTTTATCATTGTCAAAGAAAAAAGAAGAGCGGAAGTTTTATTCATCTGACTGTTCAATCCTTGTTCTGTTCTTAAAAATCATGTAAATTTTTAGTTAAGTTTCAAAATTTCGGGGGGGTTCTAACCCCCTGACCCCCCCCCCCCCCCCCCCCCCCCGCTGGCTACGGCCCTGCTCTAAACTCAAAAGACCGCTTCGGGTACACCGTTTTGAATCGACTGATGAGATAAAAGAAAAATCGAAGAAGGAACTGAAGGCCATTCCAATCATAGAGTTTCAGAATGTTTCGAGGATTGGAAATATCGCTTGCATAGGTGTATTGTATCAGGCGGGGACCACTTTGAATGGGATGATATAGATTTGGAAGAATAAATACAAATTTTCAAAGTTATAAACAAATTGGCTTTACTTTTTGATCACAGTAGAATATACTTTTATTTATTTATTTATTCATCAACAGGTACAAAACCATCTGACGTTACAAAAGAAATATACTAAGCAATACAATATATTACAATTAAGCGTTATATAGTTATAGTACCTACATTCAGAAAGATTTGCATCCTTCTTTAAAGCCCTTATTACCTTTTAGTCTGTATTTTTATTTGCTGTTCCGGCTTTTGATCCGAACCATTTTTTCGTTTATTCACCGAAATGTATCACATCACAATTTTTTTCTTTTCTAACTTATTTTGGGATTTTTCAGATACTTGTACAGAATTAATTTTCGTTGCAATACTTTTTCACACCTAAAAGAAACCTCCTATCTTGAAGAAAGTTGCGCCAGATTTGTTTTAAGTAGTTCTTAGTAGAAATTATAAGTCTACACTTCATTCTTTGGAATAATAGTTATATTGCTGAATTTCATTAATAATTGAAAAGGAATAAAATTAAAACTTTCATTATAATTCTAAGGAATGGAAATTAGAATGAGAAGTTCTCCTAGTACATGACTTCAATAAGAATTCTCACTTTTTATAATTAAGCGAATTTAATATGGAAATTCAAGCTACATATCGCTGAATAGACGCGAGGAATGCAAAATTAGGGCTGAATAGACAAGCTATATGGTTCGACAACAATGCTAACATATTTCGCAATTATTGATTCAGCCAGTACTGGCATTCAACGTGTAAGAGGCAATGGTGTGAATATATCATTTACCCCTAATTGTGTTTATTACAAAGCCTAGAAGATTCATGGCAGGAACGCCCAGGGAATAAGGAACACAAGGACATCGATATTGAATTAAATCGTCATTTGATTCCACGCCATCCGGGATGCTCCTGACATCCAAATTGGCTTCATGACGCGAATTCCAAAATGCGATATTTTTTACGCACTCCGCCAGAAGCGTCTGATCATTTTTAATGGCAGCTATAAAAAAAAATGCTATAAAATTTTTTCCGGGCAAACTGAGTAACGAGGTACTTGAAGATATTATCACAATTTTACCACCCACGCCGTTGAAATGAAATATTCCAGTCCCTTCAATAAAAATCAAGATATTCCATATTGCCTCGATTGACGAGACCGTCATAAAGACCTCCACATCCGGGACAAATGCGCAAGATGTTTTGTGGGGAAGATATTAAATATTGATGTTATTGCATAGCGTTTTATTAACAGATTTATATAAATATTAATTCCTTAAACGAAATGGGAGCATATCTTATGCGTAAAATGATTTTTAGTTTTAGCATTTCTTATGGGTCAATCTTTTCAGTGGCTAAAATTGGAAACTACTCTACCAGATGATAATTTTATTTTTTTAAAAAAGGATGGTAATAGCTATTTGAAAGTATATACAGAGTGACAAATGGAAAGTTGCCTAAAGTATACCTGGGGCTCTTCCCCTCTTTTCAACTCTTTTCCCCTCTTTTCTCGACTAATATGTCGTAGAAGGTTGGGCCCCCGTAGTTATATACTAGAGTATTGTCAGTTTCTGTTGAGACGTCATAAAGAAAAAAAAAACATTACTAACGAAGAAAAATCGAGTGTTTTTATTCTAGAAGTAAAACCTATACTGAAGCATATAGAGGCCTTCATACCAAGTTTGGAAGTAAAAATGTATCCAGCCAAAACACTCTCAGAAGGTAACTCATTTTAAAATTATGAATAATTAGTTTAGGCAACTTTCCATTTGTCAGCCTGTACATTCTTTTACATATATTTCTTCTCTCGTAGTGGTTAAAATGAAATACAAACCTAAAATTTATTCATTAATCATGTCGTATGTCAGGCTTATAGACCTTGTCTTGAAATCTGATTCAGTCCTTAAAAATACCATTCTCATTATCAACGTTTTCCTTTTTTTTAAAGTTTTCATTATATTATATTATTAAATATTTTGCGAACAAAAAGAATAAAAATTATTACTTACATCAGATTTTAAATTTCAAGTCGGTTCATCAATTAGATACCAAAAAATCATGTTTAACGTTTAAAAATCTATAGTTCTATAAGGAAAATTCCTTAACACTAGATTGCCAGAGCGAGTCAATTTGACTCATTTAATATTTCATTGCTATATATATAGAAAAATTTAAATAATTAGTTTTCAATAGAATTATGAAATGTATATACACCTGTGTTCAAAAAAATAGTAGTGCACCAATGCGGCAAGTTAGCTGTTCTACAAATTCTCATGTACAAAACAAAGACAACTTTTGCACAAAACACAACATCAGGTGTTTAAGAATCTGATGAACAATTAAAAACATTTTAGTTCATAAGCAATGAATAGCAGTGTCTTCAGACAAGAGCACTTGCACTACTATTTTTTTGAACACAGGTGTAAATACTAA
The DNA here is from genome assembly GCA_949715965.1 of Dysmachus trigonus. NCBI lineage: Eukaryota > Metazoa > Arthropoda > Insecta > Diptera > Asilidae > Dysmachus > Dysmachus trigonus. Next base: position 54,566,628 of record OX454323.1, on the reverse strand, counting down.
TTCCTCCCGCTCGCCATTTCTTAGTTCTAAAAATCCATATGTACCTATTTTGACGGATGTGAGTCAAATTGACTCACTAAATATTTTTAAAGTTGCTCGTTTTACCCACATGTAACTTATTTCTTGAGCATAGAAATTTGTTGCAAGCAATCTAAAAATAATACAAGAACAATTTAAAAAATTTATTTTTGTGGAAGAATTTTTGCGTACCAAGGTAATTTCAGAATTTATTTCTTAGATTTGTTTATTTACATAAATAAATACTTTAGTTTTAGATAGGGGTTGTAGATACATCTAGATAAGGGTTGCTACTTTAGTAAACATCGAAGAGATCTTGAATTACGACAAAAACTGACCCAAATAAGTGAAAACTAATCAGATATCGAAGATATGATCATGAAGCCAAAAATACTTTCACGCCTCTATCTAATATACAGAATATTAAAAAGCAGTTGAATTGTCAATTTCAAGTATCATACAAAAGAGATAAAAGGCGTAAAAGCATAAATGTAATAAAAAATTCTGCGGAAAATGTATTTTAAAAACAGAATATATATGAGGCATTCTTTGTGAACGGACCACCCTCTGCTGTCCAAAAATGGTGAGCTCCAAAGAAAGGCTCAAAAGAAAGGTTTTGATTTCTACTTTCGAATGCACACTGGCTTTCAAAGAATCTGCATATACAGAGCCCAATATGGTGGTTAAAACCACGTGACCTCCATTACTTTTCTACTTATGAGGCTATAAAATCGGTCGAATCATTCCGATTGAGGTCTATAAAGGCCCAAATGAAAGCTTTTGACTTCAGCTTTCAGAAGCTGTATTGCAAAGATCGCTTTCATTTAAGCCATTGTAGACCTCAATCGGAATGCTGCGAGCCATTTTGTACTCTTTTAAGCGATACAGCTTTTGAAAGCAGAAGTCAAAAGCTTTCAGTTGGGCCTTTGTAGACCTCAATCGGAATGATGCGACCGGTCTTATAGCCTCACAAGTAGTAAAAGTAATGGAGGTCGCGTGGTTTTAGCCGCCATATTGGACTCTGTATAGCCGGATTCTTCGAAAGCCAGTGTGCATTCGAAAGTAGAAATCAAAACCTTTCTTTTGAGCCTTGGTAGATCTTAAATGGAGCTCACCATTTTTGGACAGCAGGGGGTGGTCCGTTCACAAAGAATGCCTCATATGTAAATATTGTTTTGAATAAAGTTGCTTTAAAAAAATATTTTTTTTTTTAAAACTTCCATTTTGCAGATTTTTCAGGCAAAATAGGTATATACCCAACATCCGGCAATCTAGTGTTAACAATTTCTCCAAATCAATCCGCCCGTATCTATCTCGTTGATCTGTTCCAAGCCGCATATCTTATAAATCAATTTTCAAATCAAATCAAGGATTAAAAATATGTTTTAAATTAAATAGTTTATAAAAACAAAGAATAATAGTACAAGTCGATTATTTACCTCAGAGCTAGACGAAATAAATTAGAAAATAATTATTTTAAGATAAACCAATGTGTTTAATTTTTTATCAAAGTAAACATTTTTATCGTTAGAATGTTATTCATAACTTACTAACAGAAATTGTTATCCTTTTAAAGTACTTCGTAGATACTTATATATTATTTGAATTATTATGATAAAGCGAAATTTTGCTCATAGTGATGAATACTGAACCCGATTTGGAGAAATGGGAACTTTGCTGGTTGTGAAGAATTTAAATAAATTCAGTGTATAATTTTGCTCCTTGGAGTTGATATAAGGTATTATAAAAATTTTGAAAAATATCTTAGAGTGAGAAATAATTAATAAGGAAAGTTTTTAAATTTCTATATATTTCTGATTTTAACAGTAGAGCATAAAAAGAAGACAAGTAGGATATGGAAATTTCGAATAACATTTGAAAAGCAAACAAAATTTCTCACGCTACCGAAATGAATAAACATTTTATAATAATTAGCATTTCCCAGTGATAAAAGCATTGCCGCTGGGCTTTAATTTACCAAAAGTTGAAATATGCCTAGATATGGATTAAAAATTTAGAAATTTAATTAAGCCTTAAGCAAATTACTGACACGCGCTTTTTAGCTTCCTCCTGGAAAGTGAAAACATTTCAATTTAAGACAGCCACATTTCTGTGGAATAATATTCGTGGGTTGGGTGAATTAATGAACTTCAGTAATTTTTATCGTTTATACTTTTAACCGTATTTTGAATAAATTATGATATAAAAGAGAATAATTAAAAAGCATAATGTACGGTTTTCTTAATACAAAATTTAAGAAATCAACTACAGATAAAATTTATATGTTCATTTCTGTGAAAAGCATAAATAAATAACTAACAACATAATAACATTTTTTATTCATCTCTCTGTATTTAATTAGTCAGAAATCACCCAAAAGACCATTCAGGCATATTATTCTTCAAAATCAAACCAAACATTTATAGTGATAACTTGAATATTTTGTTCTTCTTTATTTTATATGCATATACAAAAATTAGAAATCTCTAGGATATTTAACTGGTTTTCTTATTGTCATCCTTGTTTTACCAACAAACATTAGAATATAAGTGTAAATACTACATTAAAACAATTATGCACAACAATTTTTAAATATTAAGATAAACGGATTCAACCTAGGATATTTCAAATTTACTTTATTCAATTGACTAAAAGAAGTAAGTTTATACAAAAACCTCAACAACGGAAGCGACTTTTAGTAATGAAAGTTTCAGCAACATTTTGTTAGTTATTATTATAACTAGTATATATTTGTGGCGTGAATATGTTCGGAGAAATGCCGCTTTGAATATAAAGAAGTTATTCTTACAAGGAGCAGGCACCTACTCGTCATCACCGATTTTGCTCAAATTTATAGCACATAGAGGACTTGGCTAGAAATGAAAGTACCCGAAGTGGAAACTCCAGATGGCCAAACATTTAGAAAATAATAGTATAATAAAAATTTACACGCGGCTCTAAATACCATTCATTTTAACACTTTCCCAAAGCGGCGGTTAGTGTAGTGGGAAAAGTTCGGACTCGTGTTGAAATGGTCACAGGTTTGAATCCCTACGTGCGGTGGGATTTTTTTCGTATCTTCCCCAATTTTTACAAGATTCGGGACGCAATTATTATTAAGCGAAGTGATAATTTTTTATTTATTTATTTATTTATTTATTTATTTACACACAAAAGGCATAAATATAGGACATCATTTTTTAATAAGCACATAATCGTGAAAAATTTACCGTTGCGAACATTCCCGGCCGTACACGAACAATTGATTTTCGGCACAGGTAGAAAGAATATTAATCAAGTTTGTTTTTCTATGGAGACGTTGAAATAACGTTGTGATTTTAAAAATGCAGCGTTCATAACCCGTGCTAGATGCAGAAATAATTACTGTTTCCCTGCTTCTATGATGAATATTACTTCCGAGAAATGTGAATCATCGAATGTAATAGAATAAAAGTTTGAATTTGAATGTGCAAAGTCTTTTGGTATGCGCTTTAAGTACAATCCTTTGCTGAAAAGTCCGCAATCTCAATTATGTTTTTTGCGTATAAATAAATAAATAAAATAAATTATTTATCACTTCGCTTAATTGCAACCTGAATGTTATAAAAACTGAGAAATATTCAAAAAAGAAAAAAGGTCCCTCGCACGCAGGGATTCGAACCTGTGATCCCTGCATCACAAGCCCGAGTGCTTCCCACTATACCATCCGCCGCTTTGGAAGAATGCTAGCATAAATGATATTTATGTTGCGAGAGCCGCGTCAAAATTTATTTATACTATTATTTTCTAAACGCTTGGCCGTCTGGAGTTCCTACTTCGGATACTTTAATTTCTAGCCAAGACCTACATGTGCTATAAATTTGAGCGATGATCGGTGATGACGAGTAGGTGCCTTCTCCTTGTTAGTTATATCTTATTTCGATGATAAAGTACCTATTTAATTTGCTCAAAAAACCCTGAGATATTTGGTAATTGAAAACAAAAATTTTATTCCAGGAAAAAGTATTACTTAAAATTTTTCAAATTATATCAAAAAGTCAATCTATCTTACAAAATAATGAGCTAGTGGCCGTCGGCGTTAAATGCAAAATTAGAAATTAAAAGGGAAACAACCGATTAATGTTTTTGTAGAAGCTGGTAGCATTGAAAATCTCAGTTTAAAGCAATTACCACAATTAAAAATTCAAAGTGCATCCGTCCGCATACTAAAGAAGAAAATAAGAGCAACAGGATAAAAGTGCTCGAGGGAAGGATCTACGCATCTCAGAGCATGCACTTGTCCTCAAGAGCAATTACACCGTATGTGCATTGCATGCACTTGGTCAGAAAAAAAGTAAATAAAAAGAAAGAGGAAGAATAACTTTTTGCATCATCTTTGATCTGTGGGGATAAGCAGTGGTTCTTTTAATGCTTGCTAATCCACTCCAAGACACTCTTAGAGTTTAAAGCGTGCATCTGAAAGGCAAACGCGGATTTTACTTTAGGCGGTTAAAATCCTCTTAATAGACCTAGAGAAGAACGTTGCGCCGGACGCTGTGAATCTTTGAGAATGAAATAAACTCAAATCAAGAAAACGGGGGTTCATCCTTCACCCCATTGTTCTGCTGGGGTTTAAGTTTTCAATTGTGCAGTAAATGAGTAAACTTGAGTTTATCCGAGCTTCTTTTGTGCCCATTAAATTGAACGAGTCCCGGAGCAACATGTTATCTTACACAATTCCTAAATAAGTACTCATTTAGTAGGAAGACAATAAGTGTTGGCATTATTTGCAGGGCTCTTCCCGATGAATCCCGGCTTTGTTGTCAATGTCAATAAGGTACCTTGAACTATACAAAACAAGACAAAGGAAAGTTGTTTCTGAATAATTTATGTTTTCATTTAACTTTGTCCTGGGCAAAGAATTCCGAGTACGTGACCCAGATTGACGTTGAAGGAAGGTGCTCGGATACCTTTGCTCTTTGAAATTCTGAAGAATCTAAGATAGTTTTATTGTGCACGTTCTATCAGCGTAAATTAAATTTGAGAAAACAAATCTTTTTGGGCCTTTTTCAATCACGTCAGACTTTCTTATATGCTGGCCCGCACGATTTAAAGGTCACCACTATTTTTTCGTAGAATATTTGTTTCTCAGGAATTTTTTTCTTACAAAAACTTAAAAAGAAAAGTTAACATGTTATTTATTTAAATTTAAACTCGTACATTTAAAAACTTTTCCGATACAATTTAATACAATACAATTATACCATCGACACACTACACTTCATTATGAAGTAGGACGTCATTATGATGTTACTTCTAACAACATGAGGTCTGTCTGGTAACTATAAAGTTTTTATTTGCGGGTAAAATTTTTACCCGAAAGTGTCTGTTAACCTCACGGAGGGGAAAAACTGAGCTCTTGACAGCACTTCCCCTCTTACACAATTTTTACCAGATTTACCCACGCTGCGGAGACCAAGTAAATTTGGATAAAATCACCGATTGCTTGTCACTGTGTAATCTGTCATTTGTGTGTTTCAATTTTTCGTTGCGATTCAGATAGAAGAAGAAGTTATTAAAAAATTGTTTAAATAAATAAAAAACATATTTCAAAATCTTCAAAAATTTTAAATAAATCCATAAGTTTTCCCTCTAACATCTTGATCAGGTTTGAAAATTTACATATACAAGTAAGATTTACCCAATTTTTACTTGAAGTCGTCTGGTAACTTTTGATGTTTATCCCCACTACCATATGAAACTTTTTACCAGATTTTTACTCTAGAAATTTTTACCCAAAAGTTACCAGACAGCCCTATGGTGACGCACACAATAGAACTGACATTTGACAAATCTTTCCAGAAGTAAAGCGTTGTGATTTCAAATGTCAAAAACCCCCTTTAAAATTTATTGAGCAAATAGATGGCTTAGAAAAACCCACAAGTGGTAGCTCTTTTCGTCATTTTCGAACAAATTAAGCAGCCCAAGCTTCATTTTGGCTACCAATTTTTCTTCATAATGAAATACTACTTCATAATGAAGTATAGTGTGTCGATGGTATAATACTTTACGAATTATGACTCACTAAATATATTTTCGACGACGTTTTACATGATAATTCCAGCTGTATCGTTCTAAATCGAAAAATTCAACAATTTATACGCGATAAAATAAATATCACTATTAAAATACTCTATTGCTTTTTACGATTTTGTGTTTGCATGGGAATTTTTGTACTTGTTACTTTAAAATACATATAAATATAAAGATCAATTTGTTCAAATCGAGCACCATTACTTTTAATATTTTTAGCCTTTTAAAAATAAGTGGAATTTAGCGTTCTCAAAAAATGGTTAAATTATCTTATTTGTGGCTTGATTATATTAAAGGCCGTAGCAAAATAAGAGTGGATGGCCTGCCCGCTTTTATGTTTCCCATCTTAATGTGGTCAGTTGTTGCTATGATGAGATTAATTTAAGTCAAATATCAATTTCAAAACATGTTAGTTATAACGATTTTTTTGAAAATTAAAAATGAATTTTCTCGAAATCGACTAAACCGATTTTAATGGCTAAAATATATATTATACAGGGTACCACACCAGTCTTGAAAAAAAAGGTGATAGTGACCAGGAAAATTGAGCACATATATGTGGTAATGACGCAAATGGGTTAATATCTATAATTTCTATCATTTTAACACTGTAATTCCAATTGTGCGAATTTTAAGTTTTTATATTCGTTTTACTTCATGGAGCTATTTTTTCCAACAGCCAAATTCTGATATTTCTTTATAAAATATATATTAATTTTTAAAGAACTGAGTTAATAAAAATTTGATTTGCAAAAGTTGTTATTGAAATTATATATAAATAAAATCTTTTCAATTAAGTTTGATAGCTATTTTTTGGACCGCAGGTGTATATACACCGCAGTTTATTGGATTGGATATAATTGGTTGCAAGCTAAAATCTCGCATATAAAAATCGAAATTTCAAAATCTTGCAAATGCAATTCTAGCATTCTTAAAATTTGAAAACTTGTCACTATAATGTCGGGAAACTGGCATTAAAATAAAATGTTATCTAATCCGCGCTCGTTAACAAGGGGATATTTACTTTCTAAATTGGAAAAAAATCACATTCTTAAAACTTTTATAAAAAAAAAATGTATAGTTATAGTATTTATTGACAAACTGTTTTTTGATTGTATAAATATATATATTAAACTACATAAAAAAAAATTGTTTGAACATTTTTTACTCTTCCTAGTGACGGTAGAGGGCACATTCCAAAAGGCTCGTTTTTGACGGTAGGACAATTTTTGAGCTTCCTTAAAAAAAATTAAGACAAAATTCAAAATAGGTTATGTTCCTGAGACATTTTTCTAGGGGTTATACCAATAAAATTATGAAAAACATTTTTTTTTCGTTATTTTACAGATGATTTTCAAAAAGTGTTGAAAAATCGAGGAATTTTTTTGGTGAACTACGCTCGTAAAAGGGGCGGATTTATATAAATATAAGTTTTTAGAGGTATAACCCCTAGTATATTGTATAAAGAATCGAATACTTTATGGTTTTTGTAAATCGAATAATTAGAACCTGAGAAAATTGTCTTACGAGTTCGAAAAATGTAGTTTCGAGAAAAACACTTTTAAAGTTTTTTTTTGATAATTTTAAGGTACGATAAGCGTAAGGTATCGCTAAAAATGTGTCTATAACTTCTTTTATATATTGAATTTCTCCTAACGGTTTTGGGAGAACAATTATGTGATATATTAAAACACATTTATGAAATTAAAAAAAAATCGGTTTTTTTCAAATTTAGAAAGTAAATGTCCCCTTAACATTTTACTCGAGCATTCTAAACTGACACATTCTCAATTATAAGAATTGCAGCAGATTAATTCCAATCCGCTTATGAATTTTTATAAAATGTGATAAAAGTTGAATTTTCTTTTGAGATCGCTACCGGAGACATTTTTAAAAGTTCTAAAACTGACGTTTTTTAAGCTATAGATGTTCTAGATTTTAATTTTTAAAAAAGTCAGCGAGTGATAAATATTTTATTTGACTAACCAAAGAAGGTAAGCACGCATTTGCATAGCGTTTTCTTTTATTTGACTTTATTCCCATAGAAATTATTTTAATTTGCGGTCACTTGTACTGCTCATGCGGTTATCACCTGAAGATCAGAAGAAAAATTTAATTCTAGAGAAATTACAGTTGATTAAACTAAGAAATTCGATTTTTTTTACTCGAAGAAATCCTAAATTTCTTAACTAAAACAAGAAAGAAGTAAACTAAAATTTCAAATCGATCGGACCAATATTCTTTCAGTAAGTATCAACCAACTTTGAATTATCTGTTTCGACAAAAACGCGTTTAAAACCTATATACTTATGTAATATACTATTATACTTATGTAATATACTATAAATATGTTACTACACATGGAATTCTCTAACTTCAAAAATTTAAAGTAAAAAATTCTTCAAAACAAAAACGAAAATGCTCTGAGTTTGAAATCATAATTCTTTAAGCAATATTTACATAGATGGAATATGTTAGTTCGGTTTTTGTTTATCACGAAGAATCGGAAATTTGCTTTTGTTTACAGAAAAAAAAAAAAAAATACATAAGCTTTGCTTAAACTTTTTAATATCGCATATAAAAGCCGAAATAATACTACTATTATATGTTTGTGGTTCCGAATTTATGTATGTATGGTATAGTAAAAACAAAATCTTTAGTGCTTCACATCATTCATTTAAGAGAAAGTGTGTATATCCATATATCGGTATTTTCAAAATATGAGCTTTAATATTTTATTCGAAACCGTATCGCATATGGTGTCTTCTTCTTGATAAATCAAAACTTGATTCCTTTTTGCCTCAATTGTATGTTTTAAAAACAAAATCCTTAATACTGCTTTCATAGACATCGATTTATTAAAAAGAAATACTAAATGCGTAAATCCTAATAGAAAAATATAGTAACAATTGCTTTTATAACATTTCATCCGAGGATTAGAACAATCAAGTTTAAAATTTCTTTCAACAAGGCAATATTATTGTACTTAAAAGAGAGAGCGAAATATAAAATTTAATTTGCTTTGGTTCGTTTGAGTTTCATTCTAACAAATACGATTTTAATCAAACGAAATAATATTCCATGTCTTCTTCAGGTTGAAAAAAAAAATAAAAAGTAACAACTTCAATCTTGTTAATTTTTTGGTTCAATGCACAAATGGATATTCTAAAGAAAAATGTATCGTGGATACGACACACAAAATGGAAAATACCTACGAAAACAAATAAGGCCTCAATTTGTATCCAATTCAAATTGTCCTTTTGACACCCCATTCGAAAACCCTTCAGAAATATGTCGACGGAAATGTCACAATCAAAGCTCTCGATAGGACGCGAAACATTTCTGCGAATGTCAGCAACCTAAATGCTGAAAAAGCCTCTTCGATATGCATTAACCCGCTTAACGGGGCGGTAGATGAAGAAACGTAAAAATTGTGTCAACGAACAGAAAAAGCAGTGACCTTGCACGAAGACGACACGTCTGGAAACGCTGTCACGGCCCTAAAAATACTATAAAATTAGCCTGCGCCATAAATTATTCGCAGGGTGTTTTATTACAGCCCAATGGGTAGATGGCCCTCATGGGAATCCGAACTCAGCTCGGCGCACGTGAACTTAAGGGTGGAAATCTTGTTTGAATGAGACAAATTTACAACTCCAACGACCCCCAGGACTTGTGCCCTGTCAAGGAAGAAAAGGAGTTCTCGAGGAGAAGAGAATTGTCGGCGGTTTTTTTTTTTTATATTGACGTCAAGTTTAGCTTTAGCTCAGTGACATGTAACCCGCGGTCCGCGTATTTTGAGGCAAATCAGCCGCAGTGTTATGGCTGTCGTCTCATAATCAACTCGAAGTTTGCGTGAAAAGAGGTAATGATTTTTGGAATTTGGTTAACACTGTATAATAAATTACACTGCTCAACAACAACTTTTTCCCAAACATGTGGCTGATCATTTCTATACGTTGCTCAGATTATGAATCCCTATATTAAAATGCTAAATCAGCTTCCGTTTTTAAGAAAGAGTAGAATGAAAAAGTACAAAAGACCTTATCATGACCATATTCAAAAAATCATTGAAAAACATTTAGTTGTAATGTGGAAGGTAGAACCTGAACATAAGAATAAAGTCAAAAAAGGCTATAAAAAGTTTCAAAATATTTCTTGAAAGTCACTTTTTTATATAAAGCGATTATTTACCAGTACGACAAATAGTGAATAAAAATAAAAATTGAATTGAGAATGTTTCAATAGTAACCTTAGTGACAATGTTGTTTTACAATTGTTGATGAACTTCAAAAATAAGTTTTGATCATGTTTTACTAAATTCGGTTTCGGATTGACCAAAAGATTGACTACGTAAGAAAAAGAGGAGTTAAAATAGTTTAAAACTATTTAAATATATTTAAATTCATTGGATATTTTTGTATACGAACACACAACATAAGTTTTTGCATTTTAATCGAAATAATATTTAACAATGAACATTTTTAACAATTTACAGAGCTTCACCAATATGCATGGTGTGGTCTTTTAACAATTTATTTTCTTTAAATTGACCAATTTTATTTTCCTGAGTGGAGATAAATAACAGATACATACTCATAAATAACTTGTTCGTCAAGATGTTTAAAAAGGATTATAGAGATATGTAGTATTTAATATTTCTAGATTAGGATTCATGCTTTCATTTGAACATTTGACGTTACAAGCTTTTACTATCAGAATATGTTTCTAATAATAAAAATACCATTTGTATTTTGAATTTTCTATGTTGTTTTCCGGGAAAATGGGAGCTAGAGATAATTGGGCAAATTGATTTATGAATTTGCAATCTACGGAAAAAAAATCCCATAGCAATAATACTTGTTGGGCAACGACATTGAATTTGTTGACCAGTATTATTAATAATTATTATTATCAAGAAATTTAAAAAATTAATAACCTATCTACATCATCTTTATGTTGGGCGTGGTAGGTTTTCTATACATATTCTTATAGCAGAAATATTTAATATGTATATAATTGAAATCTTGGTCACATATTATACCGGATTTCGAAAAATTAAGAAAGACACTTTTTTTAGATAAATTGCGTTCTGTCACATTTTATGAAAACTTAACTTATTAACTATTGGTCTATAGACATTTAGAAATTCAACGAATACGTCAAAGTAATTTCTCAGAATTCTAATATCATTTTAAATGGTTTATCTTGATTACTATATATATTTTCTATAAATATATGAGGTATTCTTTGTGAACGAGTATATCTGAAAATAATTATGTATTTGGTTTGACGAGGAATTGCCCGTCACGTGATTTTGGCCGCCATTTTATTTGAAAAAGATTTAAATACAACTTACCAATGAGTGCAGTACAAAAAATTCCACTCTTGCTTTTACAGAACTCGATACACCTTGATTAATAATTTGTTTTCATACATTTTAGTACGAAAAGACTAGTAACCGCCATTTCGACACTAGAGAGGGGTGAAAACAACAATACTACACCATGCTTGTAGAAAACATTCATTAGTTCCCATCAAAGCTCTTTTGGATCTCTGTAGGACTCGAAAATATTATTTTTTGGAGCTATTTTGATGAAAAACCGACTTTGTCACGTGACTAAGGGTGCCATTTTGTTTCCAAAAATACCGAAGTTACATACTTACGAAGCTCATCCTAGAATCATCCATTCAAGCGTTTTTGAGACCTGAGTGGGAGTAAAAAAGTTGTTTTTACCACGACTTTAGTGAAAAAACGCATGTGTCGCGTTTTTTCGCCGACATCTTGGATTGTATGGCTACCATACCAATTTTTTGTTTGTTTATGGCTTTTGAAAGTGGGACTCAAGACCTTTCATTTAAGCCTTTATAGACCTCAATCGGGTTCATGCAGCTAGTTTTATAATCGTTTTAGTAAAAAAAAAAAGTGTGGACCACGCGGTTTAGGCAGCCATATTGGATCCGGACTATGAATCAATACCTATGCCACTCGGCATTAGAAACTAGAGACCCAGACCTTTCTTCTGGCCACCTATAGACCTTTGATAGATTTAGATTTTAAAGAACTGATAGTTTTAAGTTACTTTTTCTCAATGAGTTATTTGGACGGTAAACTATTCATTAACAGACTTATAAAATTCATTATCCAGATTTGTGAAATTCATTACCCACTATAATTCCATTTATTGAAATTGAAAATTTTTGGTTTCTATTCTTTTCAATTAAAAATGGGAATACGAAAATTAATTAATATTCCAAGTTATTATACGCAGAATTGTACTTACTCATGGAATTATATATTCCACCAGTGTTATTATTGAAATTGAAAAAGAATTTACTTGGTTTAGTTGTGGATTTTAATTCCTCAATTCTACTGCATCCTTTTCAAATAAAAAAAGGCAGCGCTTAAATATTTGTCTGTTGTTTTCACTTAGAATCGCATATTATATTGATTATTTACTCTTTATTTTCATTTCAAATTGATATTATCGTTAACAATTCTTACAAACATTATGAAGTTTTATTAAAGTTAATTATTTGAACAAAATTGTCTCTTAAGACTACAAGGAAAAATTTTACTTATTTTAGAAAAAGTGGACAGGAAGTCTATAAGTAGGGCAAAGCAATTTGAAAATATATTCAATGGAATGGAAAAAGGAAATAAGGAATTAAAATCGAATAGAACAAAACTGATTGAACCCTTTAAACTTTAAGTCACTAAAACTTACCCCAGTCCTGCCAAGCAACAAGGCGTCCATTTCTCCCCCTGAGGAAGGTACACGTGGCGCTCCGCTGCTTATAACTGCAATTGTTGGTGCTGCGGACGATTTGCCAAATTGCTGACTCATTCCTAATCAATTTCGACCTAATACTAAGCATACATACGTACAAAAATATCTCGCTCTGACTGTCTCGATATGCACTAGATAACTTTTACTATTATATAATACGCGTATTCATCTAAAAATAGTTTTCTCTAACTTTGCTATAGTAATACTACACTTCAGGCTTGTTATATTTAGACATTAAATTCAACGTTTACACCTAGGGGTTACTCTTACAATTATGTTAACTTTAATAACTCCAGCTAGCACTAATTCACAAGATACAGTCACATTTGGTGGTTTATTACAAAGAGTTACAAAAAATCAGCGGGTAAATTCGTTTAAGATATGTCAGACTATTGATAGAAAACGTTTGTTAAGGAGATTTGCTTTGATTTGGTCCACTCATCTGAAACGTGAAGCGAAAAATTGTTAGAACATTTCGGCACCTTCACTCGGCGCTTACTCCGGAAAGGTTGGAAAATGTGTACAACTCGTGGCAGGCGCACAGAAAAAATTCCGCAATATCCACTGGCATGTAAAAGTTCGAGCTTAAATTCTTATGAAAAAATTACACGCAACGCTTCATCTCGCAAAAATTGCAAAAGTCCCGCTGAATTATTCATAAAAAGTGTATAACTGCTGAGTTCTTCGAGCGTATACAGCAAAGTCGGCAAGTAATCAAAGGTCCGTAGATCCGTAGATCTTAAGAAAAAGTTTTAGCAGCTTCAAGGCTTCTTTCTGTAAATGGTTTTCAATCTATCCAAAAATTTTAGGTAATTTTACTTGCAACTTTGAAGTAAAAAAAAACACATTTAAATGAGTAAAAGGTACCATTCATTTTGCCAAATTGTTTAAATCGATTAAACTGCTATTCCACGCAACTATAAACTTCGCAGTCAATTTCAGTTTAATTTAAAAATTAATCACTTTATCACAAGAGCAATTATCCCTTATTATATTATTATAGCCAAAGAATAACAAAAGAAGAACTAATATGTCTTAATTTAATATGGGAATCTAACGTCAATTGTCAACTAGGTTGAGAATTACTGACTGGAGTATGTTATGATCGATTTTATAAAAGAAAAAAAAAAAAAGAGAATTTATTTGAAAAATATATTTCATATAAATTTTTTGTTGCCCGAAAAATCTTTAAAAAAATTTGACACCATTTCTTGGTTTTTCGATTTATAAAAACAAATTTTGTAATCTAGACAAACTCTGAATAATATCGAATTAACCGCGAGCTTTGATTTATTACTTCACTGAAAATTCGACATTTTCGTTCTGCTATAATTTTTTAACACCAAGAAAATCACCAAACTTTTGATTTGCTCCAAAACACTATTTGATTGCTTTAATTTATGTGTCCTCTATTTAAAACCAATTTTCATGTCTGAAAAAGTATCTCATTTTTATTTCGGATATTGTATTACAGATAAATCCATCAATAGCAGTATCTACTAAATAAAAAATTTGCAAAAGACTTTTTCAAGAAAATAAAGCCAGTTGAGACTTTACAATCACAGTTAATGCGGTGAAAGAAGAAAGAAATCAGATTTAGGTAACCAATATCTTTCAATTCAAAATCACTCATTTATCAAATTGCCTTCATATATTTTAAAATTAGTGAAACTGAAAGATCTGCGCTACGTGATAAAATCTTTGTCAAACTCCTCTCACGATATTTTAATCGTAAAATCCCAAAATATTATTTTTATTATTAACAATAATATAATACATAGTACCAATATAGATTTCCCATTGCCTATTTTCGATAGCTTTATTAAAAACTAGCTGGGTTACCCGGTTTCACCCGGCGTTGGGTAAATACTTACTAATTAAACACTTCTCAAATGTTCTAGTTTGTTATATCCTAGAAATTGTTTCAACCCGAAAACCCCTTTATTGATCGGCTATCTTGAATTTCCAAATCTTAATCATATTCAAAATAAGTGGCTTTAAAATAATCATTGTACCAATTTTCATTCAAATCCGTTGAAACCGAGAACTTTTGGTCGCCATATTGGATCCGCCATCTTGAGTTTGGAAATTTTGCTAATATTCTAAATTAGTGGCCTCAGAATAATCATTGTACTAATTTCCAGTAAAATCCGTTAAATCAAGAAATTTGGTCTCATATTGGACCCACCATCTTGGATTTACAAATGTTGATAATATTCGAAATTTGTAGCTTCAGAATAATCATTGTACCAATTTTCATTAAAATCCGTCGAAATCGAGACATTCCGGTCGCCATGTTGGATCCGCCATGTTGGATTTGGAAATTTTGCTAATATTCAAAATTTGTGGCTTCAGGATAATCATTGGACCAATTTTCATTCAAATCCGTTGAAATCGAGAAATCTTGGTCACCATGTTGGGTCCGCCATCTTGGATTTATAAATTTTGATAATATTCAAAATCAGTGACCTCAATATAATCATTGTACTAATGTTTATTAAAATCCGTTGAAATAGAGAAATAATGGTCGCCATATTGGTTCTGCCATTTTGGATTTGTAAATTTTGATAACATTCAAAATCAGTGACCTCAAGATATTCATTGTACTAATTTTCATTAAAATCCGTTGAAATCGAGAAATATTGGTTGCCATATTGGGCCCGCCATCTTGGATTTGTAAATTTTGATAACATTCAAAATCAGTGACCTCAAGATAATCATTGTACTAATTTTCATTAAAATCCGTTGAAATCGAGAAATATGGTCGCCATTTTGGATCCGCCATCTTGGATTTCTAAATTTTGATAATATTCAAAATCAGTGACCTTAATACAATCATTGTACTAATTTTCATTAAAATCCGTTAAAATCGAGAAATCTTGGTCGCCATATTGGATCCGCCATCTTGAATTTCTAAATTTTGACAGCGGATTTGAAATCCCCGTTCAGCAAAACCCCTATGTACCAATTTTCACGAAAATCGCTTCAAATTTAAAATTTTCAGCCGCCATCTTGTATCCGCCATTTTGAAACCCCACGTATAACCCAAAAAAAATTAGCCTATATGTTAAGTCGGAATATGTACTACCTTCGGACAAAAAATGAAAAATATCGATGCAAGCGTTTAGGCGTGATTGAGCAACAAACAAACAAACAAACAAACGAACTTTCATTTTTATATACATATATATAGAGATATAGGGATTCTAATTGCGTATACATCGCTTGCAGAACTCAATTATTGTGTTCAATTTGAGTATAAAACGCTGCATTTGTTAGTCAACGTACTCCTGTTAAATATTTATTATTATGCATTACAGGACGATATTTGGTTGACATTTGCTTTATACTGTTTTATTTCAATGCATTATTTAACAAGCATATACCGTATAGTGAAGACGTGGCAAATTTAATATGGAGACCTGTAACCTTCACCAACGTGTAGTTATTCTAAAAACATTTTACGAATATCAGTTATCCATTACAGTGACATTGAGAATGTTACGTGATTTGAAAGAAAATTAGATTTCTTGGCCCCCTTGTACACCTGATTTGACCGCCTCAGACTTCTCCTGTGGGGGTTAATTGAAGGGGAAAGAGTACACTAAAAAGCCTGACACAATTACAAATTAAATACAAGAAAGAAATCAGTTTTGGGAATTCTATTGTGTCGCTTCCAGATACGACATTTAAGCAATAGTATATTTCATAATTGCCAAGTTTAATAAATAAACAAATTTGGACCACCAAGCCACTGTTTTTGACAAGCCAAGCCACTAGATGCTCATTCATCTATATATATATATGTTTTAAATCTTTATATTTAAGATAAAGTGAGGTAATTTCATAGTTATTAATTTTTCAATTTTTTGATATCTGGCAACCCAAAATAACGTGTTGAATACAATACATTCATCACTTAACATTCACACACAGTGAAATTTTTGTAAAAACAAAATGTGAATCAATTCTTCGCAGAACCGAATATAGAAAATGTGTCAGAAATTTCCGGACTGACATCCATTTGAAGCTTCATAACCCTAACAATCTACCAAGAACCTTTCGTTCTAAGAACTAATATAAATTTGTGTCCTTAACATGTGAACTGAAATTTTTTTATTACGTTTAATTGTGTTTATATGAAATATATATTTTATCTTTTTTTATTGCCAAAATATGCATCTTATTTTACTATCAAAAATTTTCAAGAAATAATAAAAAAAAATACTTCTGCCAATTGCTCAACGTTTTTATCTGTTTGAATTGTTAATATAACAATAAATGTTTGTAAAAACGTAGATGCTTCTTTCTTTTTGTTCAACATTCCTATTGAATCCCTAAAGATTAAGGAACGTGTTGAGTTAGTTATTCTGAGCACTTTTCGTTTATAATAGAACAAAAGGAGCAAAGAAAGCTTGCGTGCGTGTATAAATAAAAGCTAATCGCGTGAGACGCTTCCTATGCAATAAAATGTTTCTTTCTTATCAGAAAATATCTTCGTAAGTAAATGTCTATCTATTTCCATAAACATAAATTTCAAAAAAGTGAATGTTTGCTTTATGTCCTTGCGATTCATTTCCTGTTGACTGAATAAATATTAAACGCCCCAAGGGCGTAGACGGCTTTAAGACGATTGGGTAAGGCCTATATCTAAACCGATTAGTTAGTATTTAATGCTATACCTATGTTGTTTTGTTAGTTCGCATTTCGCTGAGAAATTTTGGAACGATAGGAGCTTGCAATTATAACAACTATGCGAAATTACGAATTACGATGTTATCCCCATGCTCTAAAATCAGCATTTACATCTAAGATTTCCCTAACCAGACCAGAACACTTACAATTTCTTGATATTTCTTCTACGATTATTAGCCCTGAAGCTGCTGGTTGTGTCCAAAATCCAATTTCAGATAAGAAACACAAAAGGCATCTTTATAATCTTAAGTGAGAGGGGCACAAGCTCATGCAGAATGCTTGAAGGACGAGTGTCCATTTCTGTACTGAAGGCCTCCGTCTAAATTCCAGGGAGTAATCCCCTGGGAAATTCAATATAAAACATATTTGGCACAACGGGAGCAACTCTGGAAAATCTACGCAATCCAAGGAATTCGCAAAAAAGTTTGGGGGCGTTAATTTTGGGGATGCTCTCCCATACAACCAAGGGCGGCTATGACGTAAGGGGAAGCAAACAACTGAATGGTTAGACGAATACTACCAGAGTAGACGATGATTGTGATTATTACAATCCCCGCCGTTCACGCACTTGGCTTTTATATTTTTGCCATCGGTATGGCGTTTTCCTGTATTCTGGATATAGGTATTTCGCACGTGAATGTGCCGGGGGTTCTGATACTTTCATCACGCCCTAATTGATTGGCTTTGCAGTTCGTTTGAGAGGTTTTCCTGAAAACAGGGTTAATTGTTAAAGTCTACTAACTTCAATGTTCAGCAGCCCATAAAATGGCACTGTACCTTCTTGACCTTTAAATATGCCGAGAAAAAGTACACTATTGCACTTAGGAATAATATTATTGATTTTTTTTTTCGCTTTTTACATCAAACATAAGAGACCCTTAAACAATTTAATTTAATTGCTTTATCATTTTAACATTGACACTACGAGGACGGATCTGATTTAACTGATTTTATTTTCCATGTACCTACATGAGGCTTTCATTGAAATTGAAATAAATTAAATTAGAATTAATGTTTTTCTATTAATTGCTTAAAGCTCATATGTTTAAGCTATAGCCGGCAATCGTTCACTTTAAAATTTATATTTAACCTTTAAATGATAGCATGGGTTAAGTTTCACTCCAGGCAAATTCATCTTCTCAAATTTTTAGAAAAACCTAATACGATTTATTTCTTTCATACATTTATGAGGTCATTATAAAAGTAACGTGAAACCTAACATTCAATAATGATAATAATGTATTTAATTAAATTCAAATGTCTTTATTAAACTTAAAAGATATATAAGCATATTGTGGGGTAACATTTTACCCAAGATATTCGTAAACACCCTATACATGATAGTACCGCGCATTAAAACCTGGTGGGGTGCGATGTCATGTTTCACTGTGTGTAGCGTTGTTTTAAGCCAAATAAGAAAACCTTATGCGCGAAGATCAAACCGAGTTTGATTTTTTGTGGGCGTGGCGCGGTACTATCTTGTAGGCCAAGGAACTTCAGTTTTGGATCACAAACCTTACCAACCGCATCAGCACTAAATTACTTTTAATAACGCTATAGCAATCCACAGTAGCTTTGCTAATTTAGCAGTCAAATCATCAAATCTTTCAACAGCAGCCACAACTTGGTGCTCTCCAAGTCCAGCAACCATACCAGTAGTTATCAACAATACTAATTCAGCAAACAGCCCACCATCAAGTTAATCAGAAGCCTGTGGTTCATCAGCAAGCACAGCCACTGGAATTTCATCAACATGCAAATAGATATTCAATTTCCAACAGCAGTGACAAAATGCAGCAGCCAATCAATTTCTTTAACCACAAAAATTGGTATGCCTTTTTAAAGCAACCACCGCTCTAACTCTTACTGAATCGAATTCAACTTTTTATCCTATACGAAGAGGAAGGATGAGTTTACGAACACCCTCAAGGCTTCCACGTTTACAAACTAAACGCTCGTTTGAACGTTGTAAACGCCACTTCTCCATTTAAATTTCAAAGGTGTTGTCACCTTACTCTTACCCTCTTATTTCCAGGCAATTTTAACTTACAGAAACTTGAATATTTAAGGGATATCTCTTTCTGATGTTTTTCGTCGCTAACAGGGTTGACTGGAGGGGGAGTAATGTGGCTGGCAGGCGTTGATTTTAAAATTTATATTTAATGGAGGCGTTGCTTTCCAATTGGGTATCGAGAACGTTTTGAGATTTGATTTTCTTTGGTCGCGGTTTGATTTCTCTTGCAAGGATTCTTTTTCTAAAAATAAAATATTTTTACCAAATTGATCTTAGCAGTTTTATTTTAAGGGGTTAGGAGTAGTCAGGATTTTCAAAATACTGTTTTTTTTTTTATTTTCTTAAGGGGAGGTTCTCATCTAGAACGTCAAAACGTAGGTAAAGTTCGTGATTTTTTTGAAGGCAAATGACAAGACATAGGGAAATGATATTTAGCATTATCTTTTACTGTACATTTATCTGTACGAAAAAATTTTTTTATTCACAAAAAAAAACAAAATGGCGCCCGTTATTCAACTTCTCCGGAGGCATGTTTTTCGAAAATTGCCCAGCTGCGTACAATTTAGGGGTCGCAGATTGGTCTGAAATCAAATAATGATGACATTATTATAAACTAGAATAAATTTGTCTCAGAAAGAGTGGACGACTTTCAAAAAAAAATTAAAATTGACGGAATGGCGCGATTTTGAAATTTTAAGGCCG
Organism: Dysmachus trigonus; assembly: GCA_949715965.1. Lineage (NCBI taxonomy): Eukaryota > Metazoa > Arthropoda > Insecta > Diptera > Asilidae > Dysmachus > Dysmachus trigonus. Next base: position 54,546,336 of record OX454323.1, on the reverse strand, counting down.
TTTTCGGCCGTTTTTTTCATAGTTTATCACTTACAAAAAGGAGATAATGTTACAATTTTCAAAATGTGCTCCACTCCTTCTATGAAGAAAATTGTTTACTTTAATATGCACGAAACTAGAAGTTGATCGGTTGAACCGTTTTTGAGTTATCTTGTACGCAAATTGTACACAAACATGCCTCCGGAGAAGTTGAATAACGGGCGCCATTTTGTTTTTTTTTTGAATAAAAAATTTTTTTCGTACAGATAAATGTACAGTAAAAGATAATGCCAAATATCATTTCCCTATGTCTTGTCATTTGCCTTCAAAAAAATCACGAACTTTTCCCAATTTTTTTACGTTCTAGATGAGAACCTCCCCTTAAAGTATGATATTTCGAAAATATTATCTGAAATAAATCTACTTCTGCGAAGCATTTTTTGAATAAGCTATCTATAAACTTCGTTTATTCTTGAAATAAATTAATTTTTGGACCATAAAAGTCAAAAGAAATTTGAATAGGCAACAATTAAACAGGTAAAATAATTTTTTATTTTATGCATATTTTGACAGTCTAAGTCTCAATAAAATCAAAAATTTGAATTTTTTTATATTTGATTCAAGATAAAACTATATAAAAATTGTCAGATTATATTTTCAATTAATATGTATGTATGTAACTTTGTTAAAACAATTTTTAATTTTTAGAAATTTTTTTTTCTCTTACGCTAAAATAAATAAAAAGAAAACGGCAAAATAGTCATTGTTTGCGAATTTCAAAATATGTAGCGATGAAATACCTCACTTGATAATATCAAAATCATTATATTTTTTGTATTTTGATAGATGATCAAAAGTAATCACTCAATAAACTTTTCAACTTAAACTGATGGGTTGGTCAAAAATGTCGATCTTGATGTCGTAAAATCGAAATCAAAACATTAATTGTTTCAGTTTTGTGCTCACGGAATATAATATAACTTTTGCAAACTTTTGCGATTACTGTAATAATGTAAGTAGATTTTTATAAAAATATGCTTTGAAGGCAAAAAAATTCTTCAACTTAATTCTATCGACGTATAAATAATTTGGTAGACTTACAAATCGGCTTAACCCTTAACAGAAAATATTAGGTTGTAACATAATAATCTGATATTTTTTTCGGAAACGTTCTGGAAATTTTTTACTACTTCGAGAAAGTTCTGTGACAGTAGCATTATGGAAAAATTCGATTTGAAAAGACGAGACATCCGCGTCCTTCTACTTTACGAGTTCCGTTTGAAGCATATAGCTAAGCAGGCGGTACAAAATATATGTCAATGTATGGTAGAAAATGCGGTCTCTTATCATACAGCAGTAGATTGGTTTTGACGTTTCTCGAATGGCGACTACAACATTGAAGATAAACCTCACGAAGGGCGGCCGGTTGAGGTTGATGTCGACCGAATAGCGCAGATCATCGAGGAAGATCCAAGGAGGACTACTCCTCAACTTGAAGAAGAACTCGGATGCTCCTATACTACTGTGGAGAAGTTAGTAGGCGGGGAATTTTTGATTTGAATCTAGTAGGTTTTTGTTTGATAAAAAGGAAATTGTGTTTTTGTTTTTTAATATTTGTCAGTTGGGAAATAGATTTTATCCGGATAACAGGTTGATAATAATAATTACAAATTAAATAAAAATAAATAAATATAAATAAAATAACAATAATAAATAAATATGTAAAGAATTATAAAATCAATATATAAATAAAATAATAAAATAACCAAATAAACCACTACAAATTGGTGACCCCGACAACCGGCTCCAGTACTGACATTAATAGCCAGAAATGGAGTCGGATCATCACGCCAAAATTAATAAATTTTCTAGGTCGGCAGTCATAAAAGCCTGGCTTTCAGCCCAAACTGCCGACCGTAGTTACAGGTACATCGGTCGAGGGAGGTTTATTATAACCTCCCCAAAGCCGAGGACAACCCAATATCGGCCCATCGAGCCGAGGACAACCCAATATCGGCCCATCGAGCCGAGGTCAACCCAATATCGGCCCATCGAGCCGAGGTCAACCCAATATCGGCCCATCGAGCCGAGGTCAACCCAATATCGGCCCATCGAGCCGAGGTCAACCCAATATCGGCCCATCGAGCCGAGAACAACCCAATCATCAGCCCATCGAGCTGTCATCAACCCAATATAGGCCCATCGAGCCGAAAAATCAACCCAATCATCAGCCCATCGAGCTGTCATCAACCCAATATAGGCCCATCGAGCCGAAAAATCAACCCAATCATCAGCCCATCGAGCTGTCATCAACCCAATATAGGCCCATCGAGCCGAAAATCAACCCAATCATCAGCCCATCGAGCTGTCATCAACCCAATATAGGCCCATCGAGCCGAAAGTCAACCCAATCATCAGCCCATCGAGCTGTCATCAACCCAATATAGGCCCATCGAGCCGAAAGTCAACCCAATCATCAGCCCATCGAGCTGTCATCAACCCAATATAGGCCCATCGAGCCGAAAGTCAAACCAATCATCAGCCCATCGAGCTGTCATCAACCCAATATAGGCCCATCGAGCCGAAAAACAACCCAATATCGGCCCATCGAGCTGTCAAACGGCCCATCAAGTCAAAAACAACCCTATTTCAGCCCATCGAGCAGACACCATCATCTCTAATTCGGTCCTTGGAGCCATCAGCATCAAACGCATAATCGTTTCACTGGTGGGAGGGTGTTGTGGAGAAGTTAATAGATTTTATCCGGATAACAGGTTGATAATAATAATTACAAATTAAATAAAAATAAATAAATATAAATAAAATAACAATAATAAATAAATATGTAAAGAATTATAAAATCAATATATAAATAAAATACTAAAATAACCAAATAAACCACTACACTACTATCGCTCGACATTTTAAAGTAATGGGTAAAGTGTACAGGCACAGTCAATGGGTACCCCACGAATTGACGGATGGTCAACGGATGATGCGAGTGGCGGTTTGTACGCAATTTCTCACTTCACATCGTACTTTTGCTTGGTTTCGTAGTTTGGTTACCGGGGATGAGAAGTGGATGCTTTATGTTAATCATAACAATAAGCGACAATGGCTTAGCGCGGGTCAAAGAGGAGTACCGACAGTTAAATGTAAATTTACTATACACAAGGTTATGTTGAGTGTTTGGTGGAATGTGCACGGCATTATCTACTGGGAACTATTACCACAAGGAACGACTATAAATAGTGAACGCTATTGTGATATGCTGGATAAGGTAGTCGTGAATCTTAAAGGAGAACAAGGCAATGTATACCTCCTCCACGAAAATACCCGCCCTCACACTGCTTCGATGACATGTAAAAAGATTATGGAGCTAGGCTGGATTTCCTTAGTCCATTCTGCATACTTGCCCGATATGTCTCCTTCTGACTACCACTTGTTCCGATCGCTGCAGGCTCACATTAGCGGAAAATCTTTTGATGACCGAGATGCATTGGAACAGTGGTTGTCGGAATTTTTTAACTCTCGTGGGTCCAAGTTTTACCAGAATGGAATAATGTCACTTCCCCAACGTTGGCAGGAGATCATTGATAATGATGTACTATATGTTCAATAAAATGTTAAGCTAAATTGTAAAGAAATATCAAAATAAAGTTTCTTAAAAAATTATTAGATTATTATGTTACAACCTAATAATTATAATGAAAGACAAGTAAACCATCATATTTAATAGCATAACAACAGGAATTGTTTTTCTTTTTTCTTCGCCTGCCTATATTTTGTAGATACACTGAAAAAGACCGATTTCGAACCTTTATTAGTTAAATATCATCCCCATTTAATCTTATTAGATATTTATGTTATTTCGAAAGTTTTTACATAGGGTTGACGATTTTTCACGACACTATGTCTGTCATATCATGTATTAAAAAATGCAGATTTAATTTGGTTTTTACACAGGATTTTTTTCGTGAAAGTAAACATACAGTCCTATTGTATATCTAGCTATAAAAACTGGAACAGTTAGTGGATTTGAGTATTAAGATAATCCTTTTTACTGACCAGCGAACATTTCTGAACTTATAATGTACATTTAATTTTTGAGTCTATAATTTTTATTAGTTTAATTTTTTATGCAATAACACCAACTATTAGCAAATATTGAAATACCTTCTTTTTCATTTTGTACAGTACCTGAGGGCCTTAAAAAAAACTTATTATTATGTACCTCATGTTGTTTTTCCGAGACGGGGCATTGGTTGTTGCCAGAGAAAATTTGCTACCATTTTACTTAATAAATCTGTTTTTCCTGATATGTCTATTGTTGAAAGAAATATTCAAATTTGTTTAAATTCCTGAGTAAATACAAGGATTAGGGCTGAATTAGTCCCATTTCCCGACCAAAACGCCCAGAGGCTATAGAAATTGCTCTATCCTCTTATTTGCATAAATTGCTATTCTATTCTCAGCGAGGTCAATAAAAGATGTGACCTTCCCTGCGTAAAACATTTCGGAGGCCTCGAAAGCACTTGACTTTCACTTTAGAGGCTCCAAATAATTTCAAAAATTTATACGAATATTTGGGAAATATTCAAATAAAAGTCCTATCGTCTTAAATAGATTAAATTCTTAACGAAATTACTATTCCTATCGTCTTCCGCAAAAGTATTGGAATCCAGAAGTGTTTGAAATTATCCTTGTTCTTTTAGTGTGCCATTATTTTGCAATCAAGTTCAGTGAAGTTGCCAGATAAGTTGCATAATATGTTTGCCAGTGATCCGTATAATACCACAATATATTTTACGAAGGCCGACAGGACGACGATACAAAAGAATCCACGTGAAATCCTTTCCCTTCGAAATTTTCCTCCATTCATTTTGTGAACACAAATATCAAGGAAACTTTTCATGCCATTAAAATTTTCGGTTCGACTCGTTTACCTTCTCCATATTCATTGTGCGAGCGTTTCCCAACTTCAGATAGGGATTACAGCTTAAGTATAGAGGAGCTATTTTCTCAGCCAACACCTTTTCCCATCTTTTGTGTCAATTTATCGCGCCGGGAAAACTCCTTTCAGTGGAATTCTTTGGACTTGTAATTCAACAGGAGGGAATTACACGAACAGAGGATAATCCTACAAAATTAAATGGAAATAAACCTACAGCTTCAAGTGATTTATTTGTTTCCCTTGTTTCATTCAAATCGTAAATCTCTTCCTCAAATATTTGTAAAGAAGGAAGGACTATATATATTTTTTTTTTTTTTTTTAAAATTTCTCACCTTATTATCTTATTTCCACGATATCTTTGCTTCGATGCAAAGTAACGATATTAAAGAAGATAAATTGAGCTTGCTAACGCAAAATAATAATTGTAATAAACCATACCCTTTCACCATAAAAGCCCAACTTAATAATATCATTATTTTTTGTACGATACCATCACTAAATTCCCATTAAGAACACATTAAGGAGAAGCTTTCTTCTAGAAGTTAGTAAGCTTAAAAGATTCCCTCTTTTCCCGCCTTTTAAGTTTTCTTTATAGACCAATTAACTCTGATATTCCCACTAAGTTGTAGATCTCCTTGAAACAATGAAGCATTTTATTACCACACAATCTGCTGAGTGATTTTAACTAACATGTTTTTTTAACTATTCTAAATTACTTTTTATTGTCAATGAAAATAAAATAAAATTTGCTTTAGTAGTTCTTTAAACAAATCGGAAAATATTGTGAGATATTGATCATTCCACAAATAACTACTTATGAAAAACCCTTTTGTGTTTTATTTATTTATTAATTATATTGTATTTATAGTAGGTGTATTTGAGCCGTTATTTTTTAAAGACTATCTACAAATCAAAATTTAACTTGGAGAAGTTGTTAAAATTATATGTTCACAAATGAAGTTATACCATCTTTAAAAAAATTATTCATATTCTAACAGTATTTCGGCTTGACCCAATTCCTTTTTAACGAAAGTTGAAATGTCTGAAACACTATGAAGTATAGAGTATAAATACGCTGTATAATGTTTGTGCAAGCATACAGTTAAAAAGTTCGATATATTTTTTAATCACAGCCTTGGATTAAAAATATAGAAAGGGTGAACCATCTGTTGGTTTCTTTTTTTTTAATACATGGTATTTTGATACAAAGAGCTCTTTCGCGCGCAAAAGATTGACAAAAATACAGCATCATATCCCCGCGTTACGAAATGAATAGATTTACGCTTGAATTACGCTGTGATATATTGAAAACTTTTTTGTATAATGTTTTGCCAAAACAGTGCAAAGTTTGGAAATAATTTTCGCGCCTACTGTACGGAAGTTTGTTGGATTTTACGACTTTTGACTTTTTTTGTGATATGGCTTTAAAGATAGATGTTACTGGGTGTATGAATATGACGCCGCCCTTTCCCAATAGATGTCGGTTTTAGTATTGCGTGTACTAATAAATGGCAACACTTGTGTTCGATAGTACTTTATGTCAGCGTCAAACGCACTACGTGTCATTTGGTTGAAATATTAGCAACAAGTACTTTTACCTCCTTGAAAATGTCGGTTATCGTTCCAAGTAAACATCATTTGCAGGAAGTGCTATTACATTATTTTATTGCAAAGAAAAGTGCAACGGAAACTCATCGTTTGCTTGTGGAGATTTACGGTGCGCATGCTCCATCTAATACAACTTGTAAGGAATGGTTGGGACGATTTAAAAATAATAATTTTGGCACTGAGGACAAAGAACATGGAAAACCACCAAAAAAATTTGAAGATGCTGAATTGGAACCATTATTGGCAGAGGATTCTTGCCAAACTCAATCAGAATTGGATGCAGCATTAAATGTTGTACGATCAACTGTTGCAAAGCGTTTAATAGCAATGGGAATGGTTCAAAAAGTTGGTAACTGGGTACCATATGAATTGAAAGAAAGAGACATCGAACGTCGAAAAACGGCCCATCACAGCCAAAGAGAAATATTCACTGTGACAAAGTTATGCTCTGCATTTGGTGGGATCAGAGAGGTGTTGTTTATTATGAGTTGCTCGAACCCTCTCCAACTATTAATGGAGAAGTTTACTGACGACAACTAATGCGTTTGAAGAAGAAAAACGGCCAAAATGGGTGAATAGGCACAGTAAATTAATTCTTCAACATGATAATGTCAAACCGCACTAGTCGTGAAAATATATTTAGATGGACAGAACTGGGAAGTGCTACTCCACCCGCCATATTCGCCAGACATAGCTCCTTCGGATTATCACTTATTCCGAACAATGCAGTCAGATCTTACGGGAGAACGGTTTACTTCATACGAAAGTATCAGAATTTCGTTTGATAATTGGATCAGCTCAAAAGACCAGGATTTCTTCATGCAAGGAATACGTAAATTACTTGAAAGATGGGCGAAGGTTGTAGCTGCCGATGGAGAATACTTTGAATAAACTTCTTTATTTGTCTAAAAAAGCAAATGTGTTTTATTTAAAAAAAAAAAGGGCGAAGTCATATTCACACACCCAATATGTTGTCAATCCAGAAATGATTCAGGCACTTAAGCACAATATTGATCGAGCTATTCGTGAAATAGGAGCCAAGCGATTGCAAATATATGGCAAAAATGTTGACAGGACTGACTACTGCTAATCAAGACGACGCAGCCATTTAGATGAAATCATATTCCATAATTAATCAGAATAAATCGAAAAACGTTGTAAAATATTACACAGTGTTGATTTTATAGCATTTTTAAAAAGAAACCAGCCAGCGGTCCACCGTATACAATCCAAGCAGTATTTTAACTCTAAACTTCTCAATTTATTAAAAACAGTGTAAATAATTTATTTACACTTAATCCAAAAATAATTTAGATATATGAAGTATAATACGGTTTAATGCATATAAATATTGAAATGTAAATACTAAATTCAAGATGTGGCCGAATTAATAAAATAAGTTGGAATTGGCGCCGAAAGTGTAAGAAATCCAATAATGAGTTCATCCTGGCCACATATTAATAGACTCTATGGTTCAAAATTGTCTTATTAATTTTGCCGTATCCTGTGTTGGTTTGAATAAAAATATACACTAAAGTTTTGTACGGAATTTTTAATCGTCGACAATTATTATGCTCTAATCCGGGGTTGTTATGGACTTAAACATTGTACAATCCACATTTTACTGGAAATAAAACCCACATTTTTAACTTTAAAAAGTGTTTTGTCTAGATATATTTTTCTGTGTTTTAATTAAACATTAACGAAAATCAGTCTTCTTTGTAATTTTATGATTTCGTTACACTTTACGAGAAATAAATTTTTATCGCTTCTATTTTTTTAAATCTGAAGTAAACATGATTTTGTCTTATTAACTAGCATTTTAAACTTTAATAACTACAAAAAATGTGTCAAATTAATTGGATATGCACCGTTTCTGAATGAAAACAGTATTTAGAAACTGGACAAAACATTGGCTCAACGAAAGCATTCAGAATTAAACAAATTCCGGAATTCCAAGTGCAAATAAAAGGACTTTAATTAAATTTGCAACATTTCCGCCGTAGAAAGAGAGAGATGAGGACGAAAATCAAAAGCACATCTACAAACTGGGTCAAATGGGAGTTTTAGCCTTGCATTTGCCTTGGCAGTGGCAAGATGGGGTTAAGCGCCCACGAATAAATTAAAAATAGAAATCCGTTGCGCATTTCCGAAAAGAAAGACGACAAGGCTCATATAAATCCTCGTAATTTGAAATAGAAGGATTTGACGTAGATAATATTTTCGTAACACTTGAAGTCGCACTCAACTTTTCTATTCTATGCAAAAAGTAGTAGTCATCATGAAAAGGCATAGGGTAAATTAAAAACCATGACCCCGAACGAGTTCAGAAAATGCAGTTCAGGTATTTTTCCGACATGAAAGGACTCAATGCAGCTCTTGAGCAGCTAACCAACCTCAAAGAAATCCGGTCCTTTGAAAAATTGTGCTGTCTAGAAGAATTGGATTTATATTGATTGCATGCAGTGCTTCTTAGCAACCTCACGTAGGAGTGTCGCCTGCTGCTATAAATAGCATACAAGCCCTATGAATGAAAATGTTCGAGCAGGGAGATGAAGGCGCAAATTTGATCTTTAAGCAAATTTATGTTATTGTTAAAATTCTTGTTTACTCTCCTTCAAATAGAATAAAAGGATAAAGGAATAAACTTAAAAATCAATAGACCTATCAGTAGAAAAATATCGCTTAAGGTCATTAACATATTGTCAATATTCCTCTAAATTTTTTTACTGCGAATATAATAGAATCCTTAAGAATTTAGTGCACACTTAAACATAACAATAAAATATGCTATGTACAATTAAAAGGGAGATATATCTATCTCAGACAAATAAATTGTTTTAATTGCCAATTAATATAAATTGACAATTTAGCTCCCGTGTGTCAGAAGGAATGTAAACGAAAATAAGTTTACTACTTACTTTTTAATGGCAACTTTCGTAACTACATTTCTTTAGATATAACCGGTTTTTCTTAGTATAGAATATCTTTGAAAACTGTAAGAAGCACTACGGATTTAAATCAATAAATAAAGCCAAATAATATCAAAAAATAGGTTTCCCTTTTCGATAAAATCCTGAACGGACTAAAACCTTCGTTATCTAATTGCATTAGATTTCACCCTTTTGCAAGTCATAAATAATTTAACATTCTGCTAAATTGGCAGGACCTTCGAATCTAATAAAGGATTCTTCCTCATTCTGAACGAATTTCACTTTATATTTATTTCTATTCTCTAACATGTGAGCAGCTTATGCATTATACGGAAAATTCCTTACGATGCAAAAAGCGTGTTTTCATCAAAGTCGCCAGGAAAAAGTTTTCATGCAGGGACTCCGCTTAAAGCAAAATGAGAAACAAATCCTTAACAGATGTGAACTGTTCCGAATCGTAATTTTTGCAATGAAAAAGCACAGAACTCTCAGCTTCGTCCCCGTTAAACATTTGCCATATGGCGAATTAAGGTTTTTTTCCGTCGTTCAAAGTTTCATAGAAGATTATATAAAACTTTATTTGATGGAAACGGTACAAAGTTCAATTATTTTAATGAGCTCTTGGTTATTGATGCAAAAAATTAAAATAAATTGAAGGATTTTCAACAATTAATGATAGATGTCCTGAGAAACTTACTTCAAATGGAAATGGTTATCCTTTAAAATTGAATATGCATACTATATGCAAACATAATCTAATATATAATAGGCAGATTGTCAAACGAATGTCCACAGGTTGACCACCTCCAGGGGTACACGAATCACCCCTATGTATGTCTAGGGATTTTTTTCACAAGTTATAATTTTTTTTCGTGATTTTTCACCAAACTACGAGTTCGAAGACATTTTTGGTCATTGTGAGTAGATAATTGAGAAAAATGCCTGATTTTTTATTCAGTTTATCTGAACGTTAAGCTTATCCAACACAAATTCTAAAGTCCTCACCATTGCGCCAAAAGAATTCTACAAAGTTCAAAAAAATAATATTTACTAAAATTTTTGAGATTAAATCCCATGACTTTTTTCATCCAAACCTATTTTAAAAATTTTCCCATTTCATTGGGTATCCTCTCTGTAAATTTTAATGAACTATCTCTATGATCTATGATATTACACCTAAAAATCGGTCTAAACACACTAAATCTAAAATCCTAATTTTTGGTAGTAAGTGAAAAAGTGAATAAAACTCTAAATAAAAATCTATTTTCTAATGTGTTAATTTAATGTTTTTACAAAACTTTCATCAGTACATATTTCTTACTAAAAAGTTATACTATTTATACTTACATACACCAAGGAAATATGAGCTAATGACTTTACCATTAAAAATCAATAAAATTGCGACGAAGTCGCAGTCAAGTCCTTAAATTCAGTATATCTCATAAACTCTGTCAGAAAAGCAAACTAATTATACTTCTGCGGACGAGCTTCCTGGACAACTTTAAGCTGTGAAGGACTGTCTCCACAACTAAGAAATTTTAGTTTCCAGCTTCACACCACCCGCGGCACTGAAATTTCATTTCACACAAAGAACTTCTTAATCTGTTCTAATCTTTTTCGCTTGCTTTCCTTAATTGGCAGTTTCTACTTTCTCTTCACACCATCTAGCTGATGACGTTGCTGGCTTTGATAAAATTTCTTATTTAAATATTCGCCTGTGATTTTAGCACTTTCATAATACGAAAATGGTTCTATAGGTCTTTTGAAAAATAAACCAAGTTTTCTTATTTCCTACGATATTTTTTCCATAATATTTTTATAAGAAATATGTGATAGGCATTTTAATCAATTTACTTTGATCAAGTTGATTTTATCGATTATATTGTCGGCAATTTAAATTGACATTTTTATGTACGAAAAAAAAACACACACAGCAACAAGGGTGTGGCTTTATTGTTCAGTGTGGAAAGAAAAATATTTAATTAATCCGTCATAACATCTTCAAACATCTCATAAATTAAGTAATCAATCATGAATAATTAATTAATTCAACCACTGCTTATTAGTAAATTATAAAAGACAATCGTTCTAAGATTAATTAAAAATTTAAAGTATCAATCATATTATTTCATCATTCCGAGTCAATGATGAGCGGTACAGATAACTACTTTTTGTTTCCAAAACTTGCGGACTTTGATATCAACGACTTGAGGTTTCAACAGGATGGCCCTACGTGCCATACAGCAACCGAAACAATTGATTGAATTGAAAAAACCATTTGGCAAACATTTTATTTCAAGAAATTGACCTGTCAATTGAAGATATGGATAAGGATATGTGAATTCGCTGATCTATGATGACTACCAAGTCGTCAATCAGCTTCGACGTATCATTGGGGATATACCGTCGCAAATGCTTGAAAAAGTGGTTAAAATTAGACTGATAGGATGCGATATAACTACAGCTACAGTGCTCGTATACCCGAAATTTAATTTAATTATTAAATTTCAAAAAAAACATAATTTATGGCCCCTTGCTCAATTTTTATGTATTTTATTTAAATTTAAAAATCCTAACGCGCAAACTTTATATAGAAATCAGTTTTGCTAATTATTTAGGCAAGCAAAAAATTAAATATATTAATACTGAACTTAATTTTGTTATCTTTAAAACTTTATAGTAGAACGGATAGAGCATAGGCTTGCAGTGGCGCTTTCTAAAATTTCAAATATTTTTAAAATTGGTAAAACCGCTCAAAATACAAATTGTTTAATAATTAAAAATATTATCGTCCCATTCCTACCGCAAAAGCACAAAATTGTGTTGCATTCTTTATTAATAAACCCCACGCGATAGAACAATTTGCTTCTAGTTAATGCAACCCGTTAAAAAACGAGGTTCTTTAAGACTATTAATATTTTTTTAGTAAATGCTACCTTGTCTGCAAAAGATCGGTTTTAAAGATTTTGCCAGTAAATAATAACATAAATAATCCTCATACTTCGTTGAAAATGATTTCAAATGAGTTTACTTACGACCACTGAATACACGCAGAAAAATAATAAAACGTCATATTCAAGTCTCGTACCATCGTACGTATCAATTCCAACAAAGCAAAACATCGAACCTTTTTATTATACCATCAAATTACTTTCAGTTTTATTCGTCCCTAAAATTGTCCTTTATCTCAAGAAAACAACAAAAGGTCCAAGATTATGTTACATCTGAATTATTTATAACCCCATCCTCTTTTACTTATCCGAAGATCCGAATATGGGAATTCGACTCAAACTTATCGTAATCACCTTATCATAGATAGTGCTCAAACGACTGTTGCCGGACGAAACCTTTATGTGAAAACAATAAATGTAATCGGTGCCGCCCTCTGGATCCCGAAATAACCTTTAAAAACATTAAATCAGGGCCAGTGGTTGTATTCGAAATATTGTTTGAGTTTGTACGTCAGCGAAAACACAACCACCACTGGCCTGACAAAAGGATTGCCACATAAAGTTCATTTCAGGAGGAACAACTTTATAGGATTGCTTGTTCATGACTGATTCTGTTCAAATGAAATTGAATCATAAAAAGATATTTCTTCCTTATTTTCCAGCAATTTGTTGAATTATTGTCCTTTCATTAGCTTTCGTAGTCTTCACTTGAATAAATGAGGACTTATTTTGAGGAAAATTGAATCAAAGAATGGTTTTTAAATAATAGTAACAAAACAACAATATCCCACTATAAAATAAGTAGGTAAACGATTAAGTAAACACGAACTTAATACCTTTTCTTCGATAATTTCATGGACAAAATTGGGATGAAGATGGAATGAATTCTTATATCTGCAAAATACGAAAGCTGTTTAACCGGAGTTCACTTTATTTTTCAACATGACGTCCTTATGCCTTGATACTGAATATTTCAAGTAGATATGTTAAGAGGTTAGGTGTAGTCAGGATCTTCAAAAAACGATTCTTTTTGTATTTTCTTAAAGTATGATATTTCGAAAATATTATCTGAAAATTTCAAGAAAATCCAAAGAATAATTTTCGAGATATCCTAAAATTACTGAAGGTCTCTCCGCCACTCGATGGCAGGAGCTGATGACAGCTGCAAATTGAGTGTGAAACTTTAAATGAGTTTTTCTCGAAACTGTGTTTTTGAAGTCGGTGACCACTGTAATTCAAAAACCACTCAACGGATTTGAATGAAATTTATACAGCTTATTGAAAGCATAAAAAAATAGTGCCTGATCAAAGGATTTTTTTTTTTGATTTTTTTATTACAACTCTATTCTTCATAAACAATAAATATTATTTTTTCTTTAAAAATCCGCGAGTAGGTAAATTATCAGGAAGTTATTAAACAAAAAAAAAAAGCTTCGATCAGGCACTTAGATTAACTATTAAACTGATGATTTTTTTTTTATTGATTTTGGTTAATCTAAAATAAATAATAACATAAATAAATAAAATGAAGCACGATTTATAAGACGGGGTTCAAAAAATATGGCGATTACTTAGTCTACAATAAATATTTTGTTTTACAAATTTTGTAAAATACTTTAAGTTGAAACATAATATAATAACTTGGTATTAAACTACTGTAAAAAAGTAAATTGAAAAATAAGAGACACGTTTTTTTTTATCTGCGGATACGAACATTTACGGGGTACTTTTATTTGTTGTTTTTTTTAATAAAAATTTGTGTATTTTTCAATAGTTTGTCCGCCATGTTGGATCCTCCATTTTGAATTTTTAAAATTTAATATCTAATTCGAAATCAGCGACTCCAAAAACCTCTTAATACTGGTTTTCACGAAAAAACTAATGTCTGAAAGAATATACATCATTAACGTATTAGTGCTAGGGCTTGTTTACCCCCTTGAGGAGCTTTTTTTACGAAAACGCAAAATCAGGTCAATTTTAATTTTCAAAATCGTATGTAAAAAATTTTTTTCAATGATTTTTAACTAAAACTGTTATTTTTGTGAGGCAAAAATATTTAAAAAAAAATCGTTTTTCTGCAATAAAAAATAAGGGTTGCCACCCCCGGGAACCGGATTACTTACAAAAGGTTAGTATATTTATGAGACATCATTTCCATTTTGTTTCATTCGAAAAAATTCATTAGAACTTGAAATATTTAGGACAAAACTGTTTTTGGGGGTAAACTTTAGGGATGGTTTTAACGTCCTAAATGTGCGTATCCGCAGATAAAAAAAAAATACGTGTCTGTTATTTGTCGATACTCTATAACATATATCAATTTCATCAAAATCGGTGAGACACTGAGACACACCTGAGGACGTTTCCTTGTAAGTAGTTTTGAAGGAAAAATTCACATTTTTAACCTTCAGCTTTTGTACCTTAAAACGGAGTGACATTTTACGTGATCTATCCTTCCTCTTCATTAAACTATTATGCTTTTCGATGACAATAATACCCGATACCAAAAAACACGCAACATATCCATATTAAGAAATATTCCGAACCTATGCATTCTCTCATAACTTAACCTTCTTCAATATTCGCAAGCCCCCATTTGAGATGCAAACGAAGTAAACTTCATTTAAATTCCACCCCTTCGAGGGTAAAAGCGTTTTGTGTATTGGTGTACGTTAACTACACCAAAGAATTCGATGGAAATGTAAGCTGTAGCTCGGAATTTGACCTTAAGTGACAATACCCACCTCAGTAAATGAGCATTCTACTGGTATTTTCTAATAAGAGCAGCATACCTTTCGCATAAATCATCTCAAGTTAGGATAATTTGCATTCTATGTTATTTAAATGAGGAAACTCAAGAGCTCTGTGGATTTTTAGAGTCTTCAGAAATTATACAAACGACTCAATTAGACACGCAATCAAGTTGTCTATAATTTCGAAACGAAAATTAATATATTAAGATTTGAATTTGAAGGGTTTAATAATACTAAATGCAATAAAGATGAATTTATGATACTTATGATAAACGAAAGAATTGAGAAAAATCATATCTTAATTTATGTATGTAAAGTATTTATTAGTTATGCGAGGCCAGGTACTAATCATACGACCGCCGTATTAAACATTTGAAGAGTACAATAGCCATTTTATAAACCTGACCCTATTTCAAAAATAAAATAAAAATAAAAACGTATTTTTGTACTGTACTTTTGTAATCGTTACTGAAAAATATCATTCAGTATTGAAATATTTTACACTTTAAAGTCTAGTAAAAAAATTTAATGCTGGGAGTTGTATAAAAAATTCCTAGAAATCAACACTTAGTGAATCAGAGACACGTATTATTCAAAGCTAGTTTTCCCCGACAGGAAATTCATTCGGGGTTCTGGAAAAATGCTTTTAACAAATTGAAATTGATACAAGTAACGACATCTGCCGATAGTAGACAAGTGTGAGATGTGACTCCATTGCATAGGAAGCCGAAAAATCGCGTAGCGGTGCTTTGAGCGTTCGTTTTCTCAGCGTGGGGTAACTAGTTACCCCAATGTGGCCGCAACCAGTGCTCGGCACAAATATTTTTTTTTTTTCAAATCGACTTTTTTGTGGTGTCAATAGACAAAATAAGGGTAAGTTTTTGATATTCTAGTAAAAAAACAAATTTATGAAATCTTGTTTGTTCATGTGAAATAATTCAGTTTCATTTTTATATGATATTGTTTATTGAATAAATTTAGTGTACGTTGATTGTAGGATAACACATGGGTTATGAAAATATGATGTATAAACTTAGTTTCATATATATGAACAATGTTTATATCTCAAATGCTTATAAATAAAAAACGTTTACAAGATACTTTCCAAACAATTTTTTGACTAAAAAAGTTCCCCGTCTACATGTAACAAGTGAAATAGATTTTTTTTTTTTTTGTTTGATTATTGCGTGTTGGCTTTTTTGTCATCTATTCCCGCGTAAGAATGTATACGTGTCCACCGGCAACGAAGATAGAGATAGAGTCCCATAGAAGCGCACTTTTACCGGCCGTTTGAAGCAAAAAGGTGGGGTAGCCTGTGCTTGTGTTCGCTCACGTACAGTACGCATATTTGTATGTGTTCAAATATCATAAATATAATATATTTTCAGTTTTCTGTACGTTAATATATGTAGGTATATTTAAAAGCTAATAAAACACAAAAAAAGCTAATTTTATGATTTGTAATTTTTTTCATTTTTGCCTCCAGTAATTTTGCAAAATAAATATACTTTTTGAATGATCCGCGGATACTATTAGTGGTATATGTTGTGCATACAATCATAAAATCTTAGCCCTTAATATTGAAAAATGGCGGAGTAATGAATTTTTTTCTGAAAAAAACATGTTTGCTGAATTTTTACATATTTGACCGATAAAAATCATTATAAATGTTGAAGAACTCTTTAACAAACATGAAACAATCAGTTAGAAGTCTTAAAACACCAATATGTCTTGTACAACTAAGTTTTTCAGAATGGGGTAATGAGTTACCCCGTGTAGCCGCTATGTGGCCTGGCTGAGGTGTGGCCACTAAGGGTTAAAATTAATAAAAATAAATAATAAATTAAAATTTTAAAAATAATGACGATAAGAAAGTTAATCAAATCCTCTAACAAAACAAAAAGATGGATGTCACCATAATTTAAAAAATTTTGTGAACAATAATCCTGAAATATGTTTATATATATTGGTATATCCAAAAGTTAAATGACAAATATTTAATGTTGTTTGATTTTTGAAATTATGTGATTTTGATATTTGTACTAAAAATTTTTAGAAAATTCACGAAATAAATAAACAGAAGATACACATTTCATGTTAACCATGCATAAATAACGCTATAACTTTAAAAGTACTAAAATCATTTAAATAAAAAAAATTCTATAATGTAACCCAGTCATTTAAATATAAAAAAAGAAACCCGCATGAAAATCAGGCTGTTGGTTCTCGAGGTATAAGCTAACAAACGGACAGATAAACTTTACATTTTTTTATACAATAAGCGGAGACAGAAAAGAGTAAAGAAGAGCTACAAGAATCGAATACTTAAAAATTGTATATACATACAATAACAATTACGTTTAGATCCAGTCCAGCGAGGACACAAATACCAACAAATATTATTTTCTACCAGTTGGTAGAAATTAAACTCTGCTCAGATCGTTATTTTTTATAGTCTCCACACAGTTGATTTCCTCGTCATGAAAATTGCGATCAAATAAAAATTCACAAACGTGGCACTTTCGGAGCGCTCCCTAGCAGCAGGGTGTCGGATTCTCCCTGCGGAATGCAAAGCAGAAGGTTCCTGCCTCCTGGTGCTGCTGCTTCTGCTCACATTACGTTTTACGTTAAAATCTTATTTCTGCTTACCCAAAGATACTTATGGCAAGTCTGGTTGGGTTGGGGGTAATTTCATTTGCACCAAAGCACGGATGCAGTTAATAGATTTTCATGCATGGCACCCGATAAGTTCTTGCCTCACTCTGCAATCGTCCGCACTTTCCAGGTTCATCCCGAAAACCTTCACGAAACCATTTCCCTTAAATTATTTAAGGAGCAGCTTTACCGCAAATATGGTTGACGCTGTCAGTTTTTAGGGTAGGTGGCAGTAAAGGGAAAATAGTTAATGGAATTAATCCCTTAACATTAATATAGTTAGCCCTAATGGATGTCGTTTTGTTTAATTGGGTTAATACGTGCCAAATTGTTGCTTACCTAAGCAAACCATAAATATTGTCTCGCTGTGACACCCACCTTTAGTTAGATTTGGCGAACCTAGACAGGTCGATATGGATTAGATATGATGAACTTGAAAAGCGCAATTCGCTGCGGTCACATACGTACAGAATTTTCAGAAAATGGACTTTTTTTTTACAGATTATTATTCTTTATAGTTTTAGGCGTATTTCTGTGAAAGTCGATTGTAAAAATTCCACAGTAGATCGAAAGTTATTATAGAAAACGTGACTGCCCGTTGTGAGTCTGATGCGCGAAGGTAGCTGTCCCTTGTTTGAGACAGCTGGAGCCTTTCAGCCTGTCAGAAAAAAATAAACAACAACAAATGTTTACTGACAAGGAAGGCATACAATATGAAGCTGGAATGGGAGATTAGACGTAAGTTAACAATATAAATTAAAAAATTCATAAAGTTCTTGCTTTAGCTGCGCGCGACCTCGAGCGAAACGCACTTGAAACTTTAAATCCGTTTTTTTTCAAAACTACTTTTTCCGGCACGTTCGACATGATAACTCATACAGATTTTAATATTTTTTTATGCTTTTTTTTTTAATATTCGAAATTGTTTTCTCTATAGTCTGTCGAGCCGGATTTTTGATATTGTGATTAAAAAATTTTATAAACATAATTAAAGTGTGAAATTTATGACACAAAATGCACATTTTTTTTTTTTAAATGCCGTAAATTGCCAAATTTACCGAATTTCAAAAATCCGGTTCGACAAGAATTTTTTTACGTTTTGCAAATCCATCAACATTTCAAGGAGAAATGATGCTGACCGTGGAACAATTTTTTTTTATAGTGCTTCGGGAATCATGATTTTTTGTTGCTGCTGTACGTATGTAACCCCTTAATTAACCCTTTGCACTATGAAGTCACCTCTGGCGTGACAAAACTATTTTTCCCTAAAACTCTGAAGTCACCTCTGGCGTGACAAAACTATTTTTCCCTAAAACTCTCTGTCTGGCGCGACACTTCATATATAAAACAAATTAGTGGGAAGCAGTTTTATTTAAAAAAATGCTTTGAAATTATTAAAGTGGAATGAATCTGAACCTTAAAATATTTTCATTTTCAATTTGCGCACATTTTAAAAATATGAACATCAGTATCTATGAATATGTACTTACTTACTAACAGCTGTATGGGTTAAATTCGTTAAAATTCCTCACTGATGTGTGTTTCTCGTTTAAGGAAAAATGCAAAATAAAACACACCCATTTCTATTTTTGTAAGCTACAAAGTAACACCTTTCCAAAGAACTATCAATTAAATTAAATGGCATAGAACTTATTTTGTGGGAAGACAATAACGAATTAAATTTCACGTTGTAGCCATTAACCCATGCAGAATAAAATTGTTTATAACCTTTGATAGTAACATTTTTTATATTATCTGGCATTCAGAAACAGGGAGGTGTAAACTGGAAAAGCTGAAATCCTCTTTTACACATCCATGCCCTGAGGAACTTTAATTCATTCAATGGGCAGTATGGAAACGTGGAATAGTAAAAATTGTTGAATGAATATGCAACATTCTCTGTATGAAGGAGTAAATTGAGCTTTTTTGTAGCCTATTCAGAACATAAGGAAATTATCCGTTGAATTGAAATTTCTCATGAGTAACACAGCCAAGATTTAAGACTTAAGTTTTTTATGAATGAAAACATTGGCAATTTGATGTAGATTTCCAAAAATATTAAATCTTTATTCTGGGTAACTGTTAAAAACTTCCCTTTAAGACAAAGTGGTGTTATTATTCTGGATAGACGAAAAAAACGCAGCTCTTGAGATATTAATAAAATTTATATAACATATTGAAGGATTACTAATCTACGCTATGTTTTCTTTGATGTATCCGATTCCCTTTAAAGTTATGATAATTATATAAACTTTTTTACCTTTTTGTATCACGGGACTGAGATTTAAAGAAATATTACTGCTACGTTTTTTTGTCTATCCAAAGCATTAAAACACTCTTTATTGGACGGTATTTCCTTAATAGCTATCCAGAATAAAGATTTAAGATTTTTGAAAAAGTGCGTCAAATAATTTTTATCATGCAAAATTTCAAATCTTGAACGGACAATTTTTGTATATTAATTTTGGCATAAAAGTGGTTATAAATCATGGCAAATTGACACCTTTTCTAGAAACAGCGGTTTTTATTTAGGCGTTTAGATATATTAGAAACACTCAACAAACTAGTTTTAAATGAAAGTATGGAAAATGTATCTAATTCCGCCCGAAACCTAGTTACCGGCCACTAAATTTTTAAATGCATGGAACTCTCGTATTAATCATATCCGAAATTTTTAACTGCTCTCATTTTACAAATTAACCTAAATGAAATCTTCTACAATAATTTTTAAAAGCCTGCCCTTCAAATTGTCTTTTAATGCATTTTTTTTTAATGTAAGTTAGAAGTGAAGGGACCTTTTTTAGTATATGTAGTAACAATGTAAATATGGATCTATTTACTTCTAGTTTCCCAAAATTCTTTAACCCATTAATGCCTGAATAACAAAAAATTATACGGCAACTTCGAGGCGCTAACTTTTATCGAAGGGGTGGTCAATTCTTATCGAGACCAACTTTTCTAGACGTATTTTGAGTCGCCCGACACGATCCAACCAAAAAAAAAGTGAAAAAAAATTATTATTATTGTTTTTGTGCAATATTATGTAAATAAATACCTTTTTCACGTAATTTTTTTTCGAAAAACGACTGATTTAGTGGGGAAAAAGCAACTTTTTACTGCAATAAAGTGCATAAAACGTGTTATTAGGACTTAAACTTCAAAAATATGCAGGCATTTAATCAGTAATCAGTGACCCCAAAAACTCCGAATACCCTCTTTTTCTTCGAAGAAATTGAGAATTTTGTCAAAAATTGTTCGCCATCTTGGATCCGCCATTTTGAATTACGAAAATCTGATAGCAAATTCGTAATCAGTGACCCTTAAAAGTAGTGCATATACATTTTTGGGAAAAGTCGAACATAGTGAGATAAAAAAAGTGATCGAAAGTAATGCAAATATGCATTACATTGTTGCAATTTTTATGCAGCCTAGTATTTTTAACGAAAAAAATGCCTGCATATTTTTGAAGTTTAAGTACTAATAACACGTTTTATGCACTTTATTCCAGTCAAAAGTTGCTTTTTCCCCACTAAATCTGTCGTTTTTCCGAAAAAAATGACGTGAAAAAGGTATTTATTTACGTAATGTTGCAAAAAAACAATAATAATAATTTTTTTCACTTTTTTTTTTTGATTGGATCGTGTCGGGCGACTCAAAATACGTCTAGAAAAGTTGGTCTCGATAAGAATTGACCACCCCTTCGATAAAAGTTAGGGCCTCGAAGTTGCCGTAAAATTTTTTGTTATTCAGGCATTAATGGGTTAATTTAATAACTAAGAGTTCAAAATATCAGATTAAATAAAAATAATTAATAGTTTTTGTATAAATAACATACAAGTTTGATGCCTGTACAAAAATCAATGGATGATTTACATTCATTTGGATTTTAATAAAGTTGCATGTGTTTACCTTTAAAGTTTTAATATTATAGTTTTCACTATTAGAAACTCAATGATATAAGTTCCACGAAAATCCATTGACTATAGTCTTCTCCAGATGTATTACAACAACAGTTTGGATTATCAAAAGATTTCTTCTCTCTACTAATGTGATCAAAAAGTAAAGCCAATTTTGAATTTATATTACTCGGGTACATCGATTCGATCTTCTGGTTTTTAGGTTGGCAGCAATATCACTCATATTTGTGTAATATTTCTCGCCAATACGACATTTGTTTGAAATTGCATTACATTTTGTTTGCGGAATGAAATGTCTGCTGCAGAAACGTTTAGAATGTTGCAGAAGGCCTTCGGCGATTAGGTTTTTTTCTGAAAGAAATGTTTACAAGTGGTATAAATAATTCAGAGAACGTAGAGAAAGCGTTGAAGACAAAGAGCGTCCCGGATGACCATCAACATCAATATCAATCAATGAACAACATGTCAATGAAATCAAAGATTTAGTGCTCAAAAGTCGTCGGTTGAAAATTAGAGACCTTGCTGATACTGTAAACGTTTCATTTGGATTGGTCCAAACCACACTTTGAAAGAACATTTGTGCTTGAGAAGAGTCACCTACTCATTAGTTCTAAGAACACTCAATTTCTTGCACTGCACTGCATTGGTTCTTCGAGACTTTTTCATCAAAAATACGATGCATGTCGTTCCACAACCACTCTATTCGCCCGATTTAGCTCCATGTGACTTCTGGCTATTCTCTAAGCTCAAAAGGCCGTGGACACAAGGGAATGATTTAGATTTGGAAGAATAAATAACAAATTTCAAAGTTATAAACAAATTTGCTTTACTTCACACAGTAGTACGTACATAACTTTTATAAGAAGAGTTTTTAAGCTATGCCAGTTGCGAGTGAAAAAATTATGTAGACAACTATTGAATCAATTTTCTTAAAATTCGGTATATATATTTTCCTTATATATACTACACTGATAGAAATAATTTTCTAACATAAAGAATAGTACTTCTCTTATTTAAAGACACATAGTACCAATAAAATCATGAAAATTGATCTTGAACCAAGAACGAAATAATCCCTTATTTCAATACATAGTTTCAATTAACCCATTAATGCCTGAATAACAAAAAATTGTACGGCAACTTCGAGGCGCTAACTTTTATCGAAGGGGTGGTCAATTCTTATCGAGACCAACTTTTCTAGACGTATTTTGAGTCGCCTGACACGATCCAACAAAAAAAAAAAAGTGAAAAAAAAATTATTATTATGGTTTTTGTGCAATATTATGTAAATAAATACCTTTTTCACGTAATTTTTTTTTTAAAAAAGACTGATTTAGTCGGGAAAAAGCACCTTTTTACTGCAAGAAAGTGCATAAAACGTGTTATTAGGACTTAAATGACTTTTTTAGCAAATTTTTGTGAATTTTTTTTGGAAGTATGGCTACATTATTTTATTTTTAAATTAAATAGGCTTTTTAAGTATAATTCAAAGAATAATTATATGAATTTTCAAGTAAAAATATTAAGAATTGTGACAACGGTACCCATTTTTCGCAGACACGTCCAAAAAACAAATGAATTTGCGGTGGACATCAGAACTCGTCACTGGATAATCTGAAAAAAAAAATTCAAAAAGATTATCTTAGTTTATGAGTTTCTCGATGGAGTGACGTCGAGCTTTTCAATTTTTATCGATTTTTGAGTTTTTGGCATCACTTAGAAGTCAAAAAAACGAAATTTTTTGTAAAAAAAGTGCGAAAATCAACATATTTATTATTGTTTATAAAAAAATATGCATAAAAAAAAATTATCTCGACGTCACTCCATCGAAAAACTCTTAAACTAAGATAGTCTTTTTGAATTTTTTTTTTCAGATTATCCAGTGACGAGTTCTGATGTCCACCGCAAATTCATTGTTTTTTGTTGAATGTGTCTGCGAAAAATGGCTACCGTTGCCACAATTCTTAATATTTTTACTTGAAAATTCATATAATCATTCTTTGAATTATACTTAAAAAGCTTATTTAATTTAAAAATAAAATAATGTAGCCATACTTCCAAAAAAAAAAATTTCACAAAAATTTGCTTAAAAAGTCATTTTCAAACTATACCCCCCCCTTAAACTTCAAAAATATGCAGGCATTTAATCAGTAATCAGTGACCCCAAAAACTCCGAATACCCACTTTTTTTTCGAAGAAATTGAGAATTTTGCCAAAACCGCCATCTTGGATCCGCCATTTTGAATTGCGAAAAACTGATAGCAAATTCGTAATCAGTGACCCTTAAAACTAGTGTATTTAAATTTTTGGGAATAGTAGAACATAGTGAGATAAAAAAAGTGATCGAAAGTAATGCAAATATGCGTAGAAGATAGTTTACAATGTTGCAATTTTTATGCAGCCTAATATTTTTAACGAAAATAATGCCTGCATATTTTTGAAGTTTAAGTACTATTAACACGTTTTATGCACTTTATTGCAGTAAAAAGTTGTTTTTCCCCCACTAAATTTGTCGTTTTTTCGAAAAAAATTACGTGAAAAAGGTATTTATTTACATAATATTGCACAAAAACAATAATAATAATTTTTTTTTATCGTGTCGGGCGACTCAAAATACGTCTAGAAAAGTTGGTCTCGATGAGAATTGACCACCCCTTCGATAAAAGTTAGGGCCTCAAAGTTGCGGTAAAATTTTTTGTTATTCAGGCATTAATGGGTTAAATTAAGAAACCAGTATTTTATACAAGAACGTTTTTAGTTAATTTGAAAGACTAAGAAATATCTTGTTTTAATATACAACATCTTAAATTAAGGAATTTTTTTCTTTAATTTTAAGAATAGTTTGCGAACAAGAAATTATTAATAAATTAACGTTTGAATCAAGAGGAAGTTTAATTGAATGAAAATCATTGCCTAAAATGCAATCGTGCAAGAGAGTGTTTTTTTGATTGTTGAAACTTTTTCTTTCAGTGTAACTAATTAGTAAATGAAGGAATTTTGATTTACTGAAAAATTTCTTTTTTACTAGCAACAATATAAAATTGTTCGTAAAATCCTTTATTAACCCTTTCCCATATGATTTAATTTCAAAGAGTTGTGAGCGTGCACACAATTAAATTTAGCGCAAATCTATGCGTGGAGTTATACATCAATGATAATAATAAATATCATAATAATGTTGTATTACAAGTTAGAAGAAATTTATATGATTTTTAAATCTTTAAATATGCGACGATTGTAACCCGTCAAAATCGAATTTGGCACATAAAATCTTTGCGGGCCAACTAACAAAATTTAATTCTTGCATAAATTGATTTTTTTTATAAATTTTGATCTTATACATGAATTAGCTTAAAGTGATTGAAGCTCCTTAAGAAAAGTGTTGGAGCAACGACTACAACATCGCATTTTTTTCTTTGGCTTTGTAAAAAATTTATAAATAATACATAACTTATAGTTTTGCTAGAAAAATTCGCTATTATTCCACTCCATGACTAGGTACAACCCCTTAAATGAAGCGGACGTTAATATTAACAATTTTTGGCGGCAGACTACTATGCTTTTTATGTTTACAAATGTGAAAGAGCCGGTCCAGCGTTCGCAGCAAAGATCGTTAGCTGAAAAAGGACTTTGGCTCTACTTACGTTTTCCCAGGAGCCCGTTTGACCTCGTCTGGATTTGTTTCGGGTTCGGACAATTACCCCCTCTGGACGGGCTCTGCAATTGGACAAAGGGCCCAAAACGACGAAAGTCAGAAGATAAGGGAAGCCGTTTTCGGCCAAAGAATAGCCCCCACAAAAAAGGGAATCAAAGAAGGACGCAAGCCGCTGACTGCAATCAGCGCTTTACGGCCGCAATCAATCAGCACTAGGTAAACTCTGCGCGGGCGTCAAGGACGCGGTCGGAGCCGGGATGTGGATGGATAAATTTGTTTACTTCTGAAGGTAAGCAGCTGGTCGCGAGCTTTACGACCCTGACAGCAGCGTCGCGTACGTCATATGTGGAATGTGTGGCAATAATAGGGGGTGCCTTATGCCAGCGAATTGTGCACATTTTCCGTTTAAAATCGTTGATGAGATGTGACGGAGGAATCGATCCTAAGGGATAAGGATTTATCACCAGAAAGGGCTTTCTTTGTAGTTTAAGGGATGTTCGGTGAATCCTCTCACTTTACTTTCACATCCGACGTCCTTTCAGCGCCTACGTGTGTGAAACTGTGTCTGTTGCACAAAGGACACCTCCGACAAACGCTAAAAGCACTCAACGACGGTACTACAGCACTCCGTAACGATTCATCACGGCGCACACACATGCAGAGACCGGTTAAAAATTCAAAATCATATGACCTTGTGACAGAACGACAAAAATTATAAGTTTTTTTTTTTTTTAACCAAGGATGTACAGGTCGGAGAACGACGAGAGTATCGTTCCCGCGCCTTAGCAATGCATTATATATTTTTATATTTTATCTGCACACGTTAGCGGAAACATGTTATGCAGATACAGCCACGGGGCAGGTGAAACCATGGCGACTTTCCGCTTTTCCGGCCAAAAAGTAAGGAAAAAGGATGCTGGAACTGAAACCGATAAGTGAAAACTCAAACCGAACAAGCGAAGAGGAAAACAAGAGTTTAGAGCAATAGCGGAAAGCTAGCTTTCATGCCAACGCGTCGGTGCTTATTCTACGACTATCTCTGGGCTAGCGTTCTTAATCCTTGGTAATCGCGAAACCATTTCAACCGAAGAGACAAAAGCTCCGGTCGCTCGAAAGTTTCATTCGCAATTTGGCCGTAGAAGAGCACGCCTCTATCGAATCGTCAAAACTTTCATATCTTTTCTACGGGTCTATTATTTTGCCACCCAACTGGGATGGGGAGCTTTCCGTAGAGAGCACCACCCACCCGGCGTTTATAAGAGTTCATGCCCATGAAGAGGAGCATTGTCAGACTAAAGAATGCCAAAACTCTCTGCTCCTGTTGCTGTTGGAAACTGGTCCAGGGCTTTTCCACTTACCTCGATTGTAACGTGGCCTCGGTGTCTGAAGTGGTCATCGCTTCCAGAGCGGAGATTCTTCGAATCTATCTGCACGTTCGTTTGCATTCTTACAGCATTTCTGTGGAAGAAAGAACAACAAGAACTTTATTGAGATGAAAAGCTCTCGAGGCGGATGCGAGGTTGTTTAAATTGTCTTAATTCGAAGTTTAATTGCACTGCAACTGTGCTGCTTTTAACAGCTCTCTAGATCCCCATTAAAAGGCTTTAAAATCGCAGCTCCGTGAAGGTAAATACAAATGTATTTCTAGGGAGAATCGAGTTCACTTTGTGCTTGTGCAAAAGCAGTTCCAGTTTTCATTACAGCCTTTTTATTGTGATTATTGCTTATGTGCGGATGTATAACAATTTTATAATTTTTTTATCTTCTTTAAGTGTTTTACAGGGTAACCCATTAATGCCCAAACGAGAATTTTGTGCACGCAAGTTCAATTGTACGATTCGAATAGAAAATTCGAATGATTTTCTTCCAAAATCGTATATAAGGGGTTTTTGGGGATGCTCTTTCAGAATCCGGCATTTGTTTTGCATAAAAGCTTCAAAAACCCTATTATTTTTTAGAGATTTTAAAAAAGTGCTGATTATGTTAGTCTTTTTTCTTTTCAGAGTCGATTATCTTGACGTTGCTGCTATTGAATAATCATATAACCACCAGAAAACGCAGTCCGAATGTCTAAAGTTTCTCAAAATATAGTTTTGATAGTTGCTTTTTGCTTTGGTTTTTGCAAAATGGCCATTTTGTACAGCAATGTAATAAAAAACTTCGCAAAGTTTTCACACGAAAAGGATCAACTTTACAAATAAAATTTATAGAACACAAAATACTTGAAATTTGCCAAAGGAAACGCGTGAATTTTTTTAGAATTTTTAAGACTATTTTTGGTTTTTTGAATTTAGCCAATTTTTGGAAAATCCAAAAATGCCCCAAAAATTTTTTAAAATTCAACGTATTCTTTAGCTAATTATAAGTATTTTTGTCCCATCAAATTTATTCGCAAAATTGATACTTTTTTAATAAAAATATTATATAAGTTTTTTAACATGAAATTTGGTGATATTTTTACTCAAAAAGGATCAATTTTACGAATAAATGTTATAGCGAAAAAGTGCTTATAATTAGCCAAAGACTACATGTGAATTTTTTCAGATTTTGTTGGGACATTTTGGATTTTTCAAAAATTTGGCAAAATCCAGAAAAAACAAAAATAGTCGACAAAATTCTGAAAAATTTCACACGTGTTCTTTCGCTAATTTCAAGTATTTTCTATTCCATTATAAATGGCCATTTTTCAAAATCATGGTTTGAGAAAGTTCAGACATTCGGAACGCGATTTCTGGTGGTTATGTGATCATTCAATAGCAGCATCGTAAAGATCGACTTTGAAAAGAAAAAAGACTAACAAAATCAGCAGTTTTTTTTAAAAACCCCACAAAATAATAGGGTTTTTGAAGGTTTTATGCAAAAAAAAACAGATTCTGAAAGAGAATCCTCAAAACCCCCCTATATACAATTTTTGAAGAAAATCGCCCCAATTTTCTATTCGAATCGTACAATTGAACTTACGTGCACAAAATGCTGGTTTTGCGCATTAATGGGTTAATACAAAACTATAAACCATACGCATACGAATCACAGACCAGTGTCGAGCATTATTAACACTTTACACTCAATTTATTTGCAATGTTGTTGCATGTGTACTTGCATTTATTTTTAGATTTTATGAAAGTAATTTAGAACTGTAGAATTCAACGTTTTATATTTATTTTATTTATTATTGATGTTGAATATGACTAATTTTTTATAATCTTTTAAGGCGTGATACTTTTTAAAAGAATTTCCAATGTTCAGGATGTCTTTCGCATATTTCGCAATACTAAACAGTTGTCCTTCCTCCCTTAATTTGTAACAGAAAGAGCTTATATTCCTATCGGAAGAACATGATATATAGTGATGAGTATAACAAGACCATGACCAAGAGAAAGACTATGATAATCGATACGAATATTAATTCCAAATCTTGGTCTTGCACACTTCGTTTTGGTCTTGAATTTAGTGATGAGCAAAATCGGTCTTGGTCCTGATCTTGCAGTAATTCTAAGACCAAGACCAGTACTACATATACCTGCGGTAGCATTACCAAGACTCGATTTGCAAGACCAAGACCATATTTGCGAAACTTCACTAAGACTTGCTGATTGAAAAATATTTCCTTCTCATTTAGTCGCTAGTTTTAAGAAAATTATCTATCTGTAACACGCGGTCTAGTGAACTTTTATTAACTGAACTGATACTCCAAATTTGAAAGTGTTTAGTTCTAGAGTTTTTGACACATTGCACGGACTCTTATGGGCCAGCCTTAGTCTTGTTTTGCTCATCACTAATGAGCTACTATAATTGATATTATAATTTCGTATATCTTTATTATTAAATTCAAATTCACTACCACTATTATATCTGAGTAATATCTCGAATGCAACATAGTACAGTCACCCCCAAAGTGATATACGAATTTCCGAGTAAATGTACCCTCCAGGGCAAATTTAACTAAGTCTCGCATTAAATTTTGGTCTAAGCAATTTTCATCGTTAATTTGAAAAATAATGATTTTGAAATAATATTGTTAACGTATTCAAAACAAAGAGCTTTATTTTCATACTATATTTGTATTTGAATGGAAATCGTATTGGCATTTAAGAATATACATTTCGTAGTAAAATTTACTATCTAGAGCTTTTGATTCAACTATTTTTCGTATTTATTTCATATAGAATTCTAGAATATTTTAGCAAAAAACAAAATTAAATTAAAATTAAATTATTTTTGGCACACTACTTCCTGGACACCCTGTATATGTACTATAATAAAAGGTCAATAGTGAATTTCGGTGAATAATACCTTGTATAAATTTAATAAATCATTTAAATATTAATAACAATGAATAAACGCTAATTAGCGTTAATCTGCAGTCAGATTCGGGAAGTGCAGGAAAAAATACTGTAGGGTATTAAGTTTCAGCAAGATTGAATAATTTTTTCCTAAAAAACATAGTGGTGAAGAAACTGAAAACATTAAAGTCATTTTGGGCCGAAACGGGATAAGTTAGTTTGTCTTACTAACATTTTTATGAATTACTTGGAAAAAATCTAGAAAGGAATTAAAAATAAATTACCCTGCCTACCAATTTAGCTAAATGAATTCAAATTAAAACGCTCATTGAAACAAGGAACAATTATTTAATATATACAATTAGTATATTTTAAATTTGCCTAAACTCTAATTATTACTGAATCGTTAATACTTCATGAATGAAATGAGCTAAGCAAATTTGAATAAAAAAAAAATGGGTTTTTTGTTCAACGAAGTCACTCCTAAATTTAAAAAAAAAAACTTCTTGGTAAAATTAATAACATACAATATGTTAATTTCAATATATTGCACGTAGGTTTGACGTTCTAAAGAAAATAAAGACGGCTTTTCCTCATGATTCAAGGAGAATTTAATCAGAAATCGATCCAAGAAAAAGAGATAAAATTTGCATAAAATTCCCATGTCGTTTGCTCGTTGATGAGATAAGCGTTTTCTAATTGGTGTCGCGTCGATTTATCACTGAATTTTCATTTCAGTTGATTGATTGATATCTTCCTGAGAATATACATTTGTAGGTATATTCCGTTTTAAGATTAACACTTGCTATTAAGGCAGCCTTTCTAAAGAATTTTAAATTTATTAATTTTATTCGACAAACGACAGACTTGAGAGGTTTTAAACGGTGGTATTGACTTAATTATGCCAAATAATTTCATTTATATCAATGTTGAAAACAAATATTTGTCTAACTTCTTTACCCCTAAAGGACGCAACGACTCCCAGGGAGAACAACTTTTTTTATTATATTATGAATTCAATTATCATTGAAAAATAGAAAATTTAATTTAGAAAAATAAAACTTTCCGGAAATCTACTCAAAGGTAAAAAACATCTAATCAAATTGAAGTTTTTATTACCTTGTTGACAAGTAATTAAATCGAAAATATTTTTCATCTTTTATTACAAAAAGGAGAGAAGTAGGCACTTCACACATCAGAGTGATAAAAGAAGGAAATAAAATCCAGAAATTAGTCGTTAGACATTTACATTAGGGCTGTTTCAATGTCTATCTCTGAATGGCTGTCTCGCCTTAGTTATGTAGGCCGGCAATTTAAATAAAGTTATGTGTCTGGAAATTCTAAAGAAAAGACTTCAATTGATTTTCAGAATAAGGAGTATGAGAAAATCAATGGGTTTGTTGTCACACATTTTCCGATTTTATGACAAAACATATTTAAAAACTAATGCTAAGAATGAATAACAAATAATATTGTATTCATAGGCCAGATTTATCCAAGCCAACTTGATTCGCTTATTTGGAAAAATCCTGAATTAAAATTATTGGAAGTCCCAAAACATTTTACACCAACTTATTATGAAGATTTAACAAAGAAAGAAGAAGCAATAAGCAAGCTCATAAAATTGTTAGATTTAACAAGCAATTAGAAGTTTTCGCACAGATCCTATTTAAAATTTAGTAAAGTCGGTCTTAAATTAAAAAAGAAGTTTTAAACCTTGAAAATGATCTCTAAATATCTGAAATATCTAGAAAATGGATAGCACTCGAAGCTTACTAGAGAGTCTAAAGAAGTTATTGGGTTAAAATTTTAGTTTATTTCCTCTTATGGATGATCTGTTTCCTATTTGTTTATAATAGAACTTGGAAAAAATAGTAATCAGACAAAGTTAGCTCGTAGTTGTGGAAGGCTTTAAACCGCCTTTGTTACGAAAGAAGTTTGATAACGATGAGAAACCACATAACCTCAAAAAAAATTAAAACGTTATTGTCAGTGCTTTGGCGATATCTCGGCTTCTTGTGGATGTAGAAAATTCTTTTTCTTAAATTATAGGGTCTTTTGTCAGTTATAACATGATATTTTTTTCGAAATTTTTTCCGGGAAATTCAAATTTTTATACAAGTCAGAAATTTTTAAAATTCAATTTAAAAAAAGAATAAAAAAATAGAAACGACGAAAAAAAAATATATTATTTTCTGGATGTCAAGCTATATCCATGAATTATTTAAGATTTTTAAATTTAGTGCAACAGGGTCAAAATATCGAAAAACCGTTTTTTCAACATTTTCGGTATTTTTACATCTTTTTTAAGTCTGAATATTCTTTAAGTATGAATTTTTTTAA
Source organism: Dysmachus trigonus (assembly GCA_949715965.1). Classification (NCBI taxonomy): domain Eukaryota; kingdom Metazoa; phylum Arthropoda; class Insecta; order Diptera; family Asilidae; genus Dysmachus; species Dysmachus trigonus. Next base: position 54,514,305 of record OX454323.1, on the reverse strand, counting down.
GTAAATTCCTACCTTGAAATTAACAAAGAGATCATATTATCAACGGTTTTCCACCTAAAGACAAGATTACTGAGTCGACAAAATGAAACCGAAACGAGTGCTCTCTGCGATTTTTTCAGGATTTGGACTGGCGTAACAACATGGCTGCATTACAATCACGCCACCATTCATCCATATTTGTCATGCACGCTATCCATTTACGCTTGTTTGAAACTGAGCGGAGTAATAAAAATGCCAAAAATGCAATATATTTCTTAATAAAAGACTAGATTACCTAACAAAGTAATAATATTGCTCCACTCTCTTCTACACTCACTTCACACCTATTTTTAATTATAATTTAAAACTATTTTATACAAATTAATAAGTATAAAAATAAATATTGGACCACCTGAAAAAGAAGGAAAGTCTGAAAACATAAGACATGTATTATACCGAACCTGAAAACATAAGACGATAGATAAAATCCCGTATTTGAGATATGAAAAAACAATTAGTCTGCATCTTTTGTTTTTAATTGAATTTTAAAAATTTCGAACTTGTATAAAAATTTGAATTTCCCGCCAAAAATTTCGAAAAAATATCATGTTATAGCTGACAAAAGACCCTATAATTTGAGAAAAAGAATTTTCTAAATCCACAAGAAGCCGAGATATCGCCAAAACACTGAAAATAAGTTTTTTTTTTTTTTTTTTTTTTTTTTTGAGGTTATATGGCTCTGACAATTTCAGAGAAGATGTACTTTTTCATTTACTATATAAGGATATTTTTTTGTTTTTCAAAAGCGCTGGGGGCACTTTTCACCTTCTTAACCGGCTAGACCCTTTAATTTTGTTCATATTTCAGTGCTCTTCCAGACTTCCAAAGTTCATTGCTCAAATTTTTTACGTTCTTTACTTTTCGATTTAACAAATAATGAAATTGAAAATTAATTTAAAAGGAATTCCATAGTTATTCGAAAAAGTATCAAAAACAACGCAAGCGATTTTGCTAGAAATATGAACTATAATTGAAGCCTCTGGTGGAAGAAGGTGTTAACTCACTTTTTCAGAAAAAAATTTCTTTCCCTTTCAAACTATTTTCCGTGGCGCTAAATTTCATTTTGTAATATAAAAATATCATCATGTGATTCTTATATGGGTAAAGCAACGTTTTACTCCAAGCAAAATGATGGGTTCTTGAATTAGTTTATTGCAAGAAGGTTTTAACTCATTAAACTATGCAGTTGGTAAAAAGTGAGTTAACACCTTCTTCCACCAGAGGCTTCAATTATCTACCTTCATTTTCAGGAAAATCTCTTAAGGCTTGTATAAATTCAAAACTCCTTTTCTCAGGATGAAACCAAAATTAAAATGTGATTACAGAGCTCTTCCGCTTAAGGGACTATTTCGGTCTAGAACGTAAAAAAATGGTCTTTTTTTGGGAATTTTTTTCTGGGCTCCTTTATTAGATATTTACATGAAATATTTTGTAACACGTTATTACATAAAAAAACTACACAACAAAATTTTTTTCTTTTTTTTGTCACTCTTCTTCCGAAATGTAGAGGGCGTCAAAGTCTGGTCCTGAAAAAATTCTCCTTCTATGGCGGATAGTTAATCTCATGATTGAGAAGTCTGAAACAAAAAATTCAAAATAGGTCTTTTAAAAGAAGGCTTCTTACACAGTAATACAGCAGAAAATTCGGAAAATCGATGAAAAAAAAAAAATGGCGGCATTTTGAAAAAAAACTTGGAAAATTGACCTCGTTTTTAGTTCTTTTTTCTCGCAAATTTTTTTTTTATATAGAAAATTCTCAAATTTTCTGCTGTATTACTGTGTACGACACTTAAATAAAGATGTACACAAAATTTGGTAATGATCGGTTGAGTAGTTTCGGAGATTAACTGTCCGCCGTCTGAAAAAAGTTGATTTTGAGAAAAACGCGTTTAAAGATTTGTTTTGTGAAAAAACATGAATAATTTGTAAAAAATCGAATTGTAAAACTCGCTCTAGACCGGTTTAGAATTCGAATTTCATTAAAATATTTCAGGACATAATTTTTGGGACTATAAAGAGTCAGAAAATGTAAAAAAAAAAAAATCGATTCTTTGAAATTTCTAGACCGAAATAGTCCCTTAAGTAAGGAATTTAATTTACGAGCATGGACACGAAAGGGCCCAGAGGAAAATTCTCCAGCGTTCTTTGTCCAGACAAGATGACAAGACACCCAGCCTAAATTTTATGAAATCATATTTCAGCACACGGATTGCTTCTACGAGTATTTGTCTGGAATTGTTTATTTAAAAGAGAAGAGAAAGGCTAACATATCGCTGATTTATATGGAGCTGAGATGAAATGGCCATGTAATTGGAAATTTATACCCGAAGGAAATGGAAAACGGGTCTGCTGGACCTTATTGCCTTTCAGTCTTTTCGATGTTTTTGGGTATTTACAGCCCATTGGGGAGCCATTGATAATAAATGTTAAATGTTAAAAAAAGGGCGCACTTTCTCTAACAAGAATGTAAACGACGCACGCCAGGGAGTTTATGTGTAAACAAATAGTATTGGAAAAATGCATTACTATGGAAATTTTATTCGATTTCGGTTCGACAAGTTTATCTCTGGAGGTTGAATAAAACTGAAAGTATTGAATAAACTGGTATTTTTCCCGAATTTTATGAGGCAAATTTTATATTGAGTATTTGAAATGAAATTTTTTTCGCCACTTATAAGTCCGGGAACCCGCCCATATACGAGCGGAATTATTAATATACTCTTCTTACTTTTTGGATGGCTTGATTATGGGTAGCCTACCACATTTTTTATCTGCGGAAATCCTCGTAAACGGTTTCTTCGATTTCCCGATTTTCCGATTTTCCGAAACACGTCGATTTTCCATTGTATTTATATTTATATACATATATACTTTCTTTCAAATTGTATGTATTAGACAATTGAACAAAACGCGGTAAACTATCAATAATCAAGTCACTCAAAAAGTAGGAAGAGTATATCAATAATTCTGGTTGTATCTGGGCGGGCTCCCGGACTATTAAGTCCAATTCAATTATTTTAATATTTATGTGTGTGACATATCCAATGCTTGCTACTGTTATATTAGCATGTTTAATGGGAAAAGCGCACACAAAATTTGGGGATTTGGCCAGTTTAATAAGCAATCTCTAAAGACCTATCAAGACAGAAATATAGTGGTCACGGGTTCGAATCCTTGCGTGCGGAAGCTTTTTTTCGGATCTTTCCCAATTTTTATAAGATTAGGTCCACAATTAAGTGAAGTGGTAAATTTTTTATTTGTTTTATTTATTTATACGCAAAAGGCCTAGATAAGGACAGACTTTTCAGCAAAGGATTGTAATTAAAGCGCATACCAAAAGACTGTACATTAAAATTCAAACTTTTATTATTTTTCATGATGATGATTTACATTTGTCGGGGTGATATTCATTATTGAAGCAGGGGAAACAGTAATTATTTATGCATCTAGCACAGGTTATAAACCCCGTATTTTTACAATTACAACGTTGTTTCAACGGAAAGTGGGAAAGTGCTACAATGAATGGGATTTAGAGAACCGTGAACATTTTTGTATACTATTATTTTGTAAACGTTTGGCTATCTGGAGTTCCCACTTCGGGAACTTTCATTTGTTGCCAAGCCCTACATGTGTTATAAATTTGAGCGAAATCGGTGATGACGAGTAGGTGCCTTCTCCTTTTAAGTGTTAACGATAATTCGTTTCATAACAAAAGTAATGCAACTGATGTTATTATTGTTGAGAACTTAAAAAATTTTGTGGGAAACGAGTGTGTACCTATTATTTTGCACAGCGCTGTATTTTATGTTTTATCATGTCAGGTTAAGTTTTCATGTACCATGTCAAAGTAAACAAAAGAGCCGACTAAAGCAAAAGATGTAATCTTTCTGTCATAAAAATTTAGTGTTAATTAAACCAAAAATGTTCACTTGTGTTCATTTATACCCTCTATTCGCCGAGAAAACGAAAGCTTCTCAAAGATGAAAGAATTAGTGAAATCGATCCTTATTTAATCTTTCATACAAACAAACTATGTATAGATAACAGATACAGAAGTACAGAAGTACAGCTTTCGAACACCCATAATTACAATTAAAAGCTGTTGGCAATTTTGAGTAACTAAATATATGTAGTAAGTAATTGTAATTAATTTATACCAAAGCGCGCATGAAAACCCATTAACACAGTAATTACTAGAATTGTTAATTTACTTACATCTTGTTGCTTCTGAAATGCGATGGTTAATGGGTAACCTAACGTAAGATGTATGATGAAATTGTGCAAAACCTCTTGTGGGTCTTACCATGGTAATTTTCAAAATAAGTTCCTTGCTAGATCCGTCTGTCGGATATAATCGTTCGTTCGTAAGGAAAATGCGAGGCATAAAAGCCTGCCAACTTCTTGTAGGAAAAAAAAAAATTAAACTTCTCCGTGCCCCGAAGAGGAATACTCGCTCTCAAATAAGATTAATTCGAAGCAATTTGCATCGCTGGGAAATAGAACGACGTAGGCATTTCACTTCTGCAAAGGATTTGCAATCCATTTATCTTTTAATGTACTTTGCGGAAAAGGAATTTATTCGCTCTTCTTTCTCGTAATTTTTCGTTCTTTCCGAGGTGCGAAGAGGGATACAGAGTGATTTCATTATATGCTTTCAATTTTCATATAATATACAACGACTGTTGGTGGAACTCATTTTCACGAACTTTTATAATTCACCAGACAATCTCAGCTTTTAATTCCCATGTCTATTACAATTTTTGTCAGTGCTAAAAGTGCCGGCATGTTCCATCACCACAATATTTTACTTTAATTCAGAAAGTTTTGAAAATAATAAACAGAAAAATATTAAATATGGAAGGCCCTTATGTCATTGTATTTGAAGCGTTGTTTTAAGTAAGTGACAGGCATTAAAAGGAATAAAATACAAAAGTAATATTTTGTCAAGGAGATATTAATTGCGTTTTTTCGTCTATCTAGAACAATAAAGCATTTTTTAGTAACCTAGAATTAAGATTTGAAATTACTTTAGAAAGGTGCATCAAATTTTCATGATTTTTACTCATGCAAACTTCAAATCTTGAACTGAAAATATTTAAGATTAATTTTTGACTTGGTTCATGGCAAATTGATCCTATTTTTAGAAAATTGAAAATCTTTACCATGTGCTTTTCATGATCAAATTTCAATTCAATGATTAATTTCATGTTGATCTGGATAGATAAAAAAAAATTAATGTCTTGGGTGGTACTATTGATAGTATTAAATTTCTGATAACTATTTAACCTAAAGCTTAAATTAGCATTTCATAAAATATATACATGTTAACAGATTATAATAAAAAAATAAACAATTCTAGAAAATATCACCAAATTTCGGCATAAAACAACTTGGTGATATATTACGAATCAATTTTACGAATAAATTTTATAGGACAAAAAGTGCTTATGCCAAAGAATACGTGTGATTTTTTCGGGTCATTTTTTGATTTTTTAAAAAACTGGCCAAATCCAAAAAACCAAAAATAGTCCGAGAAATTCTGAAAAAATTCACACGTGTTCTTTCTAAAGCATTATATGTTCTATAAGAAATTTCTTGTAAAGGTGTTTGTTTTCGTGTAAAACAATCTAAAGTTTTTTATTACATTTCTGTACAAAATGGCAAATTTTCAAAAACCAAAGCAAAAAAAAACTTTCAAAACTTTGGTTTGAGAAAGTTTGGACATTTGTACCATAATTTCTGGTGGTTATATGACCATTCCATAGCAGCAATATCAAGATAATCGACTTTGAAAAGAAAAAAGCCAATAAAAATCAGCATTTTTTTAAAAAATCCAAAAAATAATAAGGTTTTTGAAGCTTCTATGCAAAATAGATGCCAGACACTGAAAGAACAAACCCAGAAACCCCCTATATACGATTTTGGAAGAAAACCACCCCAATTTACAATTCGAATCGTACAATTAAATTTACGTGCACAAAATTCCCGTTTTACGCATTAATGGGTTAAACTCACGTGTCTATTGTGGCTGTTGTTGTAGGTATTATAGCTCCAGAGGCTATATTGAATGTATGCACGAAAACAATTTTCCTTATTATTTAAAATATTATTTGTTATTAATTATTATTTTAATTGATACCTCTAGATGCCTCCAAAGAATATTTCTCCCAATATGAAAAAAAGGACAGGACATGGGATGTAGATCAAATGAAAAGAGAAATCGAAGCAGTAAGAAGCAAAACTATGAGGTATTATTATTGTTATTTTTATTATTAGTTTAGCCTAGCGATCACTGTGACCAAGAAAGGTCTATTGTGAGTTTCCGAGTTACTCAAGTATTAAATTCTCAAGTCAAAGCCTTTAATTAGGCCCATAAGAATGTTGGAATTTGTATCCCATACCACTTTGAGTTGTGGCAATGGTTCTATAAACTACTTCTTATAGGCTGTTACAGATTTTTCAGTATAAGAACGACATTGAGGAGGCTGATCAAAGATTCGGAGGAATACCTGGATTTAGTAGTGAAGAAACCACTGGATAGAAAATTTATACTACCCCTCATCTTGAAGAAAAAAAAATTGATTGACCGCATTTTGCTAATGGAAAGAAAATGTTATGGTCTGATATTAGGTATGGACATTAGACGAAGTTATTAGTTAGCCATGAAAAATAGCAGTCCCAACACATTCCAAAATGGTTTTGCGAGCCTATCATGGTTAGATCAATTCCTAAACAGTCACCCGAAGACGAATGCTATATTTTTATCGCTAAATTATTGTTTTTGTGCTTTTATACATTTTTTATATGCCCTCTCGGGGCCACATTACCCACATAACTGCATATCTGTTTATTTTTGCATTATTTTGAAAAATAAAACTTAATTCCTTTGACCAAATGTACGAATTCAAGTCAAATTTTTGTATTTTCACTTGAAATTTTGTGGAGATATATTTGAATATATATACTTTCTAATGCCGTTACAATGGCGTTCTTTCTTTACATAAATATATAAATTATAATAATTTCGCAATTAATAACTGAATAAGTAAGTGTAAACCTATAGTTCTACTAAGAATAAATTAATTTTAGTATCATTTATTGGCCATTTTACCTTAGTATGACAGTAAACCTGTAAGATGAAAGAAATTAACAACAGAATTTCTAATCTAACATGGAATAAATCTTTAATGTTTGCGGTGATGGAATCTTTGTTACCAATCCAGACCTGATTTATTGCATCCAAGTCCATTTAGCAGTTTTCACGATGTAATCTTCTAATCGTGACAAGAAGAAGTTTCCGGTCAGTGCTGCCCTATCAAAAGGTTATTTCGAAAAAATTGTATTTGCAATCAACAGACAGTGAAAAACAGTTTCAGAGGTCGGATCTTTATAAGAATTACTATTATTTCCTCGTCCTAGATGCATAGAACATGACACAGTTTTCGTTGTTCGTTTTAAAGTCGAGATCACGTAACACGTTTTTGTTTTAAACACCCTCAAGCAGGACTCAAGTGCAAGTTTAACTCAGACGAGGAGCACACACACTCAGGTCCATGGCGTCGGAAGCTGAGCAGACGTAGATGGCGCCACCAGGAAGACCTCTTCGCATCGGAATTGCGTCCTTATTTGTCCTGAATCCTTGGAAATTTAACGCTCCACAAAGGTCAAATGAGCTCCGCATTGTTCTGAACCCAGCCATAACATGCGGTCTCAACGATGCGGAGCAGCATCAAGACTCAAGAGTCATCGGAAAAATTTCTGGAGTTAAGTACCACAAGTTTATTTCCCGGATAGAAATTAGCCCCGGCACAATGAGAGCTCTGCGGCCGGGTGGGGCCAGACTATGCCTTTAAATATTTTGTCAGTAAGTGCCTGACAATAGAACTGAGTCGTACCCTTTTTGCGTTAGTGTGCCTCTTTCCCTTAAAATGGAAATTTCGACATTACGACGACACTGCTGATGAGGAGGCGTACGAATGGGAGTTAATTCTGCAAAGGACGACCATCGCCAGAAATGCCTCGTCGGCATAAATCCAGGAGCGTACGACTACTTGTTGTGCAATATTTAGGCAGACACCTCATGAATTTTGAAGCAGCACGACTTCTTCACGTAACGGCTGAGAGCTGTACCCTTAACACCCCTTTCATGTTACCTACGCCCAGCACTCGTGGTTTTATGTGAACTTGATTTTGTTCAATCGATAAAATTCGCCCGAGACGCCAAGATCGCATTTCTTTTCTTATGTGCATGCCTTCGCCGTCGTTCCATTTAGTTAAAAGCAAAGACCGAAAAACGTGTCTTCTCACCCCCTCCCTGTTCATAATTCACATTCAATTGTTATTTAATGGAATTTTGGTCAGGCTCTTTTTATGTGCGCGATCAAAGTCAAAATTCGATGCAACACTCAATTCAGCGTTTTTGCACTACGCAAAATCACGAGAACTGTTTCTGTTTGAGCCACTCAGAATCAGAATGTACTATATTGGTTTGCTATTATATGCTGTATAGTTCAGATTTCAATTACGATAAATTATTAAATAGCTCTATTTTTATTATGTACTAAACAAAACCTTATTTGTTTTTTACGATATCAGCCTTACAACATTGTTACAGGGAATAAAAGGGGATAAATTTGGTATTTATCTCAAAACTATTAATTTTTTGAGAAAACATATAAAAGCTACAGAAAAGCTCCTTAGACTTTTTCCATAGAATCAACCGTTCCAAAGATATATCTAGATTTACTTGATATATAATACATATAAAGAGTGAGTTGTTGGATTCTTTTTAAATTACATGTTATTTTGACACAGCCATTTCTTTTGCGCTCAAAACATTTAAAAAAACGCCTAACGAATTTTGCGAAATATTAAAAATTTATTTCCAAAGTAAGAGCTGTGTTAACGAAAAAATGACTATTTTAAAGAGAAATTTAGGTTGAAATAATGCACCAGTCTCGCCAGCTATACCCAAGTATGAGCGCAGCTGTGATTTAACTGCATTAGACATTTTTAATACTGACTATAAAGAAACGATTAAGCATAATATTGATCAAGTTATTCGTGAAATAGAGCCCCAAATCATTGAAAATGTGCTGCAAATTGGGTTGGAGAGGATGGGCTACTGCCATGCCAGACGAGGTAGCCATTTAAATGATATCATAATCCATAACTAATCGAAATGTTTACTCTTTCCAGCAAATCAACAAATGTTGCAAAATTTTGAGCAGTGTCTATATTAAAGCGCTTTAAAAAAAAACCAACCAATGGCCCACACGATATATACATAACTATAAGGCGCATACAAATTATTAAACTATAGACATTGAAAACGATAAATTGCACGGAATTAACTAAGGACCTGCAGTAGTAATATTTTTCTCAAAAAAGTGATAGTTTCTGAGATACCTAAATACAACTAAATGAATTGTATCCATCTTTTAAACCCCTATAAATACTTTTAAGGGAGGCCTATCAAAGGGAACTTTAGAGATATTATTTAAAACGCATAAAAATAAAGGTCCATACAAAAAACTAGCTTTTTTATATGTTTTGTTTTCACCTTTTTACTTCTATTTTATGGACTAGTAGAGCTGAAATTTCTCGTTTTCACAATTTATATTAAAAACAAATCACAATACTTGTGCTAATTTATTTTGCAAATATCAATTTCATATTGATTGGCCTAACTCAGGCACTTTTTGGCTAAGCTAATCTAGTTTTATATGATAAAAATTAATTTTAATTAATATTGAGAACAAATTTGTAATCGGTGACCTTGGCCAACCCTGCAAGGATTTATCTATTTTAAGAGAAATCCTTTAAAATTGATTACTTTGTTAGTTACAATGTTTTAAGTTTCCTTAGCAATTAACTAACATGAAAATCCTATTGTACTAATTTCCATGTCAAAATTCACAAATTATTTTGGTATTGTCATTATTTTTTGTTTAAATAAGTATAAAATATATCCAATATATGGAACATTATTTTAGAATATTAATATATTAATAAATATGGTTAAAACAGTGATCTAAACTCATCAATTTTAAAGAAATGCTCTAAATGATGGGGCATGAAGAAGCATCGATACTTTTGGGTATCGAGTAGATTGTATTCGATACCGATACTCTTGTACTTGATACTTTGCACCTGATATTTTCACTCTTATAAGTACTTTGATACCGATATTTTACAAGATACCTTAACTCATTTAAATAATATTATATGAGTATTAATAACTCTATTTACATGCGCACATCGGTCATATCTGGCGATAATGATATTAAACCTGTTTACCTTCAGAAAAGTAATTTTTTTAAATGGGAAATTACAAAAATTAGTAATAGGTGCAGTTAAACGATTAAACTTATTATAGGTATTCATTTCATTTGATTAACGCGTGTAAGTGAAGTATTTTCGAATCAAAAATAATCTCACTATTATTTATTATTATAAAGTGGTATTTGTAATTTTACATACTGAATTATTTAAGTTAAAACAATTACTATCCTTCAGCTACATACTATATATACTTTCCCCCTCATTTAAAAATATCTCAAATATTGTGTTGTGGCACGGAAGACAACAAACATAAATTGTTCGTACAAAAATATGTAAAAATGATATGTTGATAACAATAAATATTAATCATTATTACGACATTACACATTTCGTAATGCCATATCTAATTTCCTTCCTCTTAAGAATTCATAAAAATTGGTAAGGTAGACAGTGACATTATCATTCAAACGTCTTGGATAGAAATATTTTATGGAATACTTTAAAACTGAAACAATTAAAATTATCTAGGAGAATTTTATCTACAGATAACTTGTTTAAAATGTAGTCGTAGATTTAAAAATACAACAAAATCAATTTATCTACTAAAACTTGAAATCATTGTAACAAAATTTATCTCCCAAAATATGAAGACTATACGTTTTTTTTTATATAATTGAACAGAACTGAAGATTATTTAATGTTCTATAAACAAATTTATAGTGCCAGATTGAAAAAACAAAAACCACATGAGATGTATAGTATGTATGTTTGTTGTTCTTCTTGCAAATTAAAAGTGGGGTGAAAAATACATTTTTAAAAACAGAAAAATTTCTGACAACCTTTTTATCACACAAAGGAGCTTTATCGTGACTACTGACGGCTGAGGCTATATCATTTCAGAAATCTTGTTGAAATTCTAAAATAGGAATATTATTGAAATATGAGGGATTTAGTATAATTTCGAAAACAAAATTAAGTAAATAATAATAACAAGTTTGAAAGAGTCGGCAAATTATCAATACTTTGCTTTTTATCCTAACCATTCTGGAGTAGTTGCTCTCAGTTTCACAGATCGAATATTAACTCATATTAAGGTTCTTTGATTTTACTTCAGATTTACTTTTTTAAATATATATTTATATAGATTTTTATATAGCTTTAATTTCGCATAGCTCTAGCTTGACATGGGATAGTTCCTACATAATTTAGAAATTCAAAGTGTCAATAAAATGCTTAACATTACTTTTAAAATTATTATAATTTACATATAGGGGTATTTCTTACCAAATTTCGAAACTTAAGTCCCGAGCTGTTAGTGCTGAATCACATGCATTTATTTTCGATGTAATATTTTTATTCAAAGCAAGATAACTTAATATTACTATTATTTCAAAAAACGAAACGCATTCAATAAAAAAAAAGTTATGGGCAATTTAGTGTCATGAAAATCATTCTCTCACATTGTCCCTCAACCCGAGTTAATTGATAGAAAAGCTGCCTTTCTCAAATAAAGCAATGTTCTTATTAATTAAATACTGCAAAAATATTCTAAAGATAGTGTTTATTGTATTTCAGATTTTTTTTTTACGTTACGACAAATACATTAATTATAAAAGGATTTAAATATCCGTCCTTTAAAATAAAATCATTCCCTCACAGTGTTACGAATATTCAATTTATGATCGTCCCGAATGACATTTGTGAACGCAACCTTCAATTATTTAAATATTACATTTGTCTTAATTATTACCTCACTGAACGTAAATAGACGATAAGGTTAGCATAAATACATGTTTTAATTTTTTTCAATAGGTTTTGGTGAGTAAAATGCATAATTCAAAATGCTAAAACAAATTGAGGTTATGTGTCTATATTTTCTTAGCTTTTGTCTGAATTCGTCATTCCCTCACTGTCATTCCCTCATTATTTAAAAAAGTGAGGGAATGACAATCGTGTGACGGAATGATTTATACAGTATTATAATAAACTACCTATATAAAAAAAATGTGTTTTTGGACTTCTTTACTGCTTAGTTTCAACTGGTATTGCATGACTTTTAATTTTAAACAAATATTTCGAGCGATAAAAAATGGCACGACGAACGAAGTTCCCTCATTTTTTTTAAAACCCATTTTTTAAAATGTTATGAAGAAAAATATAGAAGACCAATAGTCTCAAAAAAACCTCACATAGTAAAACTTTGGATTTCTGCTATAAAAAATGATTTTCTGAACACAAAAAATTTACATGTAATCCAAACTGAAATTTCGGAATTTGGTGAGAAATACCCATAGACGATTTCAAAGACTCTAATTTAAAATATGTTTTTAAAACTACGAAAGACAAAATAGAATACTACAATTATGCAATATTCAGAGGTATTTACATAATAAGGCTGTGTTTTAGCTCGCTAATTTCAAACTAGAAAAAGGTTTATGGAACACATAAATGAAATTTATATTGAATTGGACCCAGAACACTATATAGTGTAAATTGTAACAAATTTGGCATTCTCATAGAGTAGAATATAATATGAAAATTTAAATAAGAGTTCCTCTATATCAATATAGAATCACAGACTTGATATTCTAAGTTTGCTTCACAAACCATTAGAATTTCTTCGAAAAATTTTTCTGAAGCAAAATAGACCCTCAACCGTTTCCAAGCGTACTATCGTAAAAGAACGTTTATATAACATAATACAAATAGGTTATGTCTGCTCTATAACAAAATTGGCTGGAAGTAATTGCTTTAATTGAATTAACAATCACAAAGAGGAAAATTACCCATTAGTAGATGAGTAAATCTTTACCATAAGTTGAATTTCCCACTAGAATCAATGCAAAATTAAACAAAATTAATTAAAAGTGGTGTCCAGAGAATTCATTTGTGTAATTATTCTGGACGGGTGTAAGTTACTCGTGTTCATTATGCAGGAGTCTTCTGAACTGGCCTTTTGATGCGACCACCACTTGAGCTTAATCCTTCACAGCTGCAGCCAAACGATCGGCAGCAACAGTCTTTGATAGATAACGCAACGTCCAAATTGGAGTGCAAATATTTCTACAAAAGACATGCAATGGATTTCTGTAGAAATTATATCTGCTTTCTGTCCGAAGAACAGAGAAAGGAAACAGAAAATTAAATTAATTGCTTCCAGAATAAATATTGCATTTCTAAAGATATTCTGAGGCATAGCTATACCATATTAATTTTATAATTCAGTTCTTCTTTCAGTTCAAGCTCGTGATAATGTAGTTATAGTTCTGTGTGACGGCACCTTAAGAATAACTCTTTTCGATATATAAATGTAAATTACACAAAGTAATTCCGAGGACTTAACTTTGTAATATAAAATATCTCTTACATCCAATCTCTCGTCCAAAATGCGTATATTTTCACTCTAAAGTGAATTTCTGACAAAAGCAAATTTCGATAAACGATTTTTGCACTTTTCCTGTACGGTCGATTCTTATATGCTGGACACCACACAACCAACGAATATAATATTCGAAAATAGAATTAACCATTGCGCAGTATAATGTGACTAATGTAAATTGAAAAAGTAGTAAAAACTTTAGAAATCATGTCCTTGATGTGTTTACTGAAAGTTAATCAAACAAAACACCTAAATCCTTAATCATTGACACTCTAGGACACTATCAATTTTATAATAATATCTATAAGAAGGAAAAAAAGAATCACAATCTTGTTGAAGCAATAAAGATTTAATGTTATAAAATATTTTTAAACCGTCCGCAAATATACATATTGATTTGAATATATTTGATACGTAATTAACAAATGACTTCCCTGGAATTGCCTAGAATAATCCTTGATAGAACATTGTTTAATCTAATTGTCTGAAATCAGATAGAAATGAAGAAATCCATTTTAGTATACTAGAAGCTTCACAATAAGCAATATATAATATATTAACCCATTAATGCCTGAATAACAAAAAATTTTACGGCAACTTCGAGGCCCTAACTTTTATCGAAGGGGTGGTCAATTCTTATTGAGACCAACTTTATATATAATTTTTTTTCACTTTTTTTTTTTGGTTGGATCGTGTCGGGCGACTCAAAATACGTCTAGATATTTTGAGTCGCCCGACACGATCCAACCAAAAAAAAAAGTGAAAAAAAGTATTATTATTGTTTTTTTGCAATATTACGTAAATAAATACCTTTTTCACGTCATTTTTTTCGAAAAAACGACAGATTTAGTGGGGAAAAAGCAACTTTTTACTGCAATAAAGTGCATAAAACGTGTTATTAGTACTTAAACTCAAAAAATATGCAGGCATTTTTTTCGTTAAAAATATTAGGCTGCATAAAAATTGCAATATTGTAACGCATATTTGCATTACATTCGATCACTTTTTTTATCTCACTATGTTCGACTATTCCCAAAAATGTATATTCACTAGTTTTAAGGGTCACTGATTACGAGTTTGCTATCAGATTTTCGTAATTCAAAATGGCGGATCCAAGATGGCGAACAATTTTTGGCAAAATTCTCAATTTCTTCGAAAAAAAGTGGGTATTCGGAGTTTTTGGGGTCACTGATTACTGATTAAATGCCTGCATATTTTTGAAGTTTAAGTCCTAATAACACGTTTTATGCACTTTATTGCAGTAAAAAGTTGCTGTTTCCCGACTAAATCACTCGTTCTTCGAAAAAAAATGACGTGAAAAAGGTATTTATTTACGTAATATTGCACAAAAACAATAATAATCATTTTTTTTCACTTTTTTTTTTTTTTTTGGATCGTGTCGGGCGACTCAAAATACGTCTAGAAAAGTTGGTTTCAATGAGAATTGACCACCCCTTCGATAAAAGTTAGGGCCTCGAAATTGCCGTAAATTGTTTTGTTATTCAGGCATTAATGGGTTCTCTATAGACAACTTTAAAGATATCTATGTATGTAAATCACATCCATCTTCGATCTTCCATCGATTTCATTGTGAAACTAATGCAAATTGTGATATTAGAGGCACATAACCTTCCGGAACAAAACCCATGTTGCTGAAGTCTTATCTAGTCATTGACTAAAAGATGGAACCTACAGCTAACTAGTGAATCCAAAATCTTAGAGATGGTCGATATTATGGAAACGACTCTATAGTTCTCATTCTTGGATCCCGATTTATGTATGATAACTTTCACGCATCTAAGACATAGCCATAGCTTAAATATATATGTTAGCGATCTTACGAGATGAGAATAAATATTATCTGCATTTACTTTTGTACTACACTTAAATTTCTTTAAATACGAACAAATTTCCTTTTCGGTGAATGAAATGTGTCCAATATCAACTGTGGTCGGGATAAGATTCAAATATTCAGGATCAAGAGAAACAATAAATTGTCCCTAAGTAAACATACGCGAAAAATTCACGAAACAAATCACAGCTGGAAACCAGGTCATGAACAGAGGCTGTAAATCAATGCTAACAATGTCCTGGTTAAGGACATTAATTATTCGAATTGAAACACAACTACGAGCACATGGAACAGAAACCAATGAATAAAAAATAAGTTTAGTCACCTCATTCATGTATATGGCACGAAGAAGAGACACCCTAAAGAGAAGTGACACGAATCTTTTTGATATTCATCCATTTTCGAAAAACAGAAAATCGAATCTAGGCATTACCACCATTTCTTACAATCCAATTCAATCTTTACCAAAGGACACTGTGATTTTGTTGTGATATCGACATAGGTACAAAATATCTAATGCGTATACGTGAAAAGAAAAAATTACATTTTATAAGCACACAACGACGACAACAAGGACAGGAATAAACAAACAAAACATACAAAACATGATATTTCCCTGAGGAGTTTCGAGGAAGTAATTCTTTTTAGTCTAATAAATTTCTGCCAGTGACTTCTTTTATGGTTTACGAGACTCCTTAGAAACAAATTGCTCGTCATTTCAGAACGTTTTATTGTAGTTAAGAAGACGGCAGCAAGATTTTCTGGCACTCCTCTCGACAAGTTCATGTGTTTTTCTACTCGGCAAACATTTTGCTACTCATACCGTCTAAGCAAAATTTGTTCAAGCAATTTCCCTTTATCAGAACCACCTGATTACTAAGAAAAATCACTCGAGGCTGACATGCAACATACGATTTTCTTTGAAATGGTGAAAAAGTGTGGGAAATTCGATTATGGTAATATTTTTTGCTTGTTTTTTTTTTTATGTGAAACACGTAGATACACTCTTCTGTGTAGTTTTTCACGTATGTAAAAAGGCGTGTTTTTATGTCATATAAACTGTAATATCATTTACAATATAATCCAATTCAGCTTACCTCTTCCTGGTGATGAAACCTTTTCCTCTGAAATGAACACTTCACGGTATCTGAAAGAAATAAGGAGATAAAAATTAGTAAAAGCGCATCTTAATTACCTAAAAGTAGATTACGATAAATTCTAATATACCTAGTCATCACAACAACATAGTATATATGTATTCCTTAAAGGGAACACTTATACGTGAGAGTGTTGTTCAAACGTAATAAATGCTAGGCATATACATATTGGATTTTTGAATATGACTCTGCCCTTTCTCAACAGATGTCGTTTTTAGTATTGCTTACGTGTGCTAATAAATGGCAATACTTGTGTTCGATAGTACTTTATGTCAGCTCTCAAACGCACTACGTGACATTTAGTTGAAATATTAGCAACAAGTGCTTTTACCTCCTTGAAAATGTCGGTTTTCGTTCCAAGTAAACAGCATTTGCGGGAAGAGCTATTACACTATTTTATTGCAGAGATAAGTGCAGTGGCAACTCATCGTTTGCTTGTGGAGATTTACGGTGAGTATGCTCCATCTTATACAACTTGTAAGGAATGGTTTCGACGATTTCAAAATAATGATTTTGGCACTGAGGACAAAGAACATGGAAAACCACCAAAAAAAATTTAAAGATGCTGAATTGGAAGCATTATTGGCAGAGGATTCTTGCCAAACTCAATCAGAATTGGCTGCAGCATTAAATGTTGAACGACCAACTGTTGCAAAGCGTTTAAGAGCAATGGGAATGGTTCAAAAAGTTGGTAACTGGGTTTCATATGAATTGAAAGAAAGAGACATCGAACGTCGAAAAACGGCCCATCACAGCCAAAACGAAATATTCACTGTGACAAGGTTACGCTCTGCATTTGGTGGGATCAGAGAGGTGTTGTTTGTTATGAATTGCTCGAACCCTCTCAAACTATTAATGGAGAAGTTTACCGACGACAACTAATGCGTCTGAAGAAGAAAAACGACCAAAATGGGTGAATAGGCACAGTAAATTAATTCTTCAACATGATAATGCCAAACCGCACTAGTCGTGAAAATATATTTAGATGGACAAAACTGGGAAGTGCTACTCCACCCGCCATATTCGCCAGACATAGCTCCTTCGGATTATCACTTATTCCGAACAATGCAGTCAGATCTTACGGGAGAACGGTTCACTTCATACGAAAATATCAAAATTTGGATTGATAATTGGATCACCTCAAAAGACCAGGATTTCTTCATGCAAGGAATACGTAAATTACCTGAAAAATTGGCGAAGGTTGTAGTTGCCAATGGAGCATACTTTGAATAAACTTTTCTTTAATTTTCTAAAAACGCAAATGTGTTTTATTTTAACAAAACAGGGCCGAGACATATTCACACACACAATATAAAATGAATGAATTAGCATAATATATTAATAATTAATTAATTTAAATTCTCTTCAGGACTATCCATTTTTGTTATATTATGCTTGTCTGTTGTTTTATTTTCATTATTATTTTTTATTTTACGTATTGATGTACTCTTAACGGAAGATATACATATTTCTGTAGTTTAATTATCACTTATAGTTTGAAATTCTTAACTCTTATCCTCAACCCAATCATTTAAAGTAAAATAATAAATAATTTTGTAAAAATCGAATCATAGTATATCAGAGTATAAAAAAATCACCCGATTGTAGGAAGACAATCTTCATGAAGCAGAATGCGAATCGTAGCAAATTTTCAGTTTATTAATTTTTGGAAATGACGAAATATCAAGTACATACCTCATGCCAAATAGAACAAAATCGAATTATCAAGTATCAACAAACAGAAACAGCATTATTAGCCATTTGACCAAAGATGTTGTCCAAAAGCATATCGTAATTAATTAAAAAAAACCTTGTTCTTATTAATTTCACTATATGAAACTAGCTTGAAGGCATCAGACATTTTTTTAGATTTAAAAACGTTTTTATACATATACATTAGGGTGATTCAAATTTTTTTTCGTTTTCTTCAAACAGGTTCAATCGTTGTTAGGACAGGAAAGAAAAGTCCTTGCCCAACCCCAGCTCATAATATCAATATTTACTGGTGGCTCATCTTACTTTTTTGTTTTCCATAAGAATAACATGGGAAAGAATGCATCACCAGACATTTTTGTCTGTATCTCATGAAAAAATGACCATACATGAATGGAACCAATTTCATTAGAAAGAGCATATAATTTTCTATGAAAAAGTATTCTTGCATTTTTTTCGTAAAGTTAACACAATATTAGTTTATTAGCATTCAAACTCAAGGCATAGATTCAAGATTGAGGAAAAAACCGAATTTTGTGACTTCTTCAATGAAAGTATGAATATTATTGATTAACCTATTGAACTTATCCTCTTTCTAATAAAATTGGTCCCATTCATGTATGATCATTTTTTCATGAGATACAGACAGTGATGCATTCTTTCCCATGTTATTCTTATGGAAAACAAAAAAGTAAGATGAGCCACCAGTAAATATTGATATTATGAGCTGGGGTTGGGCAAGGACTTTTCTTTCCTGTCCTAGCAACGATTGAACCTGTTTGAAAAAAAAAAAATATATATTGAGGGATCGAGTAGTAAAAATGTGATTACTTGTAACCAGGATTTATTTACTGTGAGGTACAATTTTCTTTACACACGCTGAGTCGTTGTTGTCGCCGTTATTCTTCTTCAGTCGTCGAGCGTGGTGTCTTCTTCTTCTTGTCATCGGGATCTGCCTTGTTCAGCTAAAAGTGTCGTTGACAGCAGGTGACGTAAGCACCCTTAAGGTGGTCGCCACAGTACTCCCTCCGCAGTGACTTGGTTGAAGTCACGAAATATAACTGCTAAGTTTATCCGGAAAACGGACGGTACGACCTGAGCGAGTCGTATGTGTAGATTGAGTAGCACTTGGGCTGATGGAGTCCTGTTCAGACGAATCATTCTCAATTGGAGCAGCTGGAACGGCAGGGTCATCACGTGCGAGAAGATATGCTGGCTTGAGGCGGTCGATTGAAATCACCGTATCTCGGCCTCGAACTCGCACTGTATAGTATTTAGCAGCTCTTTTGATAACTGGAAATGGTCCTTCGTATGGCTGCTGAAGTGCTGCCCTCGGCGTATCCCTTCTGACAAAAACGTTAGATGATTCAGCGAGGTCCTTATGGACAAACGTAGGCCGGGTACCATGGCGTGCAACCGGTCTAGGGTGTAGAGACCTAAAATGAGCTTTGAGTTTATTAGCAAAATCACCTGGTGTAATTGTCGAAAAAGATGGTGAGAGAAATTCTCCAGGTAGGCGAATGGGTTGCCCAAAAACCATCTCTGTTGCTGTAGCACTGATGTCCTCCTTAAATGCGGCCCTCATTCCCATTAAAACGACAGGGAGGATATCTGTCCAGTCGTCCGTCTCATGGCATTCGATAGCAGCCTTCAGCTGCCGATGCAAGCGCTCCACCATTCCATTGGCCTGTGGATGGTAGGCCGTAGTGCGAAAGTGATCGATGCCGAAAGATTGCGCGAGAGACCTGAACAGGTCGGATGTAAATTGACGTCCTTGGTCTGATGTAATTCGAAGTGGAACGCCAAACCTCGAAATCCAACCGCTGAAGAGTTGTCTAGCAACTGTGCTAGCCTCGATGTTAGTGAGAGGAAAAGCTTCAGGCCATCTGGAGAACCGATCCACTACCGTAAGGCAGTATTTAAAATCACGAGATACTGGAAATGGTCCAATCAGGTCGACGTGAATGTGTTCGAACCTGTGCGAAGGTGTAGAGAAATCGTTTAGAGGTGTCACGGTGTGCCTAGAAACTTTGGAACGTTGGCAGGAAACGCAGGCTTGCGCCCATGTAGCACAATTCTTCCCAATTGACGGCCAGACGAACTTACTCGCCACTAATCTTGCAGACGCCTTCGGGCCTGGATGACTCAAGCTGTGCAGACAGGTGAAAATCCTATTCCGGAGATTGATTGGCACAAATGGTCTTGCAGTTCCAGTGGACATGTCACAATATAGGTCCGCTCCATTCGGAAGAGAAATTTTCTTCAGCGTTAGACTGGAATCACTATTCAGAATATTCCTGAGTTCTGCATCTTCCAACTGAGCAGCGGCTAATTCGGTGAAATCGACCGGAGTAGTAACCGCTTCCACTCTGGAGAGCATGTCAGCAACTATGTTGTCGGGTCCTGGAATGTGCTGTATATCGGTAGTAAACTGCGATATAAAATCCAGATGATTAAACTGGCGTGGGGTACATTTTTCGGGTTTTTGCTTACAGGCAAAAACAAGTGGCTTGTGGTCTGTGAAGATAGTAAAATGTCGTCCTTCAATCATGAATCGAAAATATCTCACCGCGGAGTACACAGCCAGGAGTTCACGGTCATATGTACTGTACTTGCGTTGGGCGGTGTTAAAAGCCTTAGCATAGTATGCAAGTGGCTGCCACTCTGTACCGGACCATTGTTGAAGAACCGCTCCCATTGCCGTATCCGAAGCATCGGTAAAAAGTCCCCAAGAAAGAGAAGTGTTGGGATGGACCAGTAGTGTAGCTTGCGCCAAAGCATTCTTGACTGAAGAGAAAGCTGATGTCAACTCTGGAGTCCATGAGATAGGCTTCTTTTCGTTGAACTTTGGGCCTTTGAGACATTCATTCAAGGGTGCCTGAAGTTCAGCAGATCTTGGAACAAATCGTCTATAAAAGTTAAGAGATCCAAGGAATCTTCTCATCTGCTTAACTGTAGATGGTGGAGGACAATCCAGGATTGCCTGGACACGTGCAGATGGTGGACGAATTCCCTCGGCGGAAATAGTAAAACCGAGAAAGTCTATTTTGGATTTGCCAAACTCGCACTTGGCTACATTAATCACCACTCCATACTGGGACAGGCGTTGAAACAGCTGATGCAGTTGATTCATGTGCTGATCGGCATTTTCCGATGCCACAAGAATGTCGTCCAGATACGGGAAACAAAAGTCCAAACCGGCAGTAACTTCATCTATAAAGCGCTGGAAGGTCTGAGCTGCATTTGAAAGGCCAAAGGTCATAAAAGGAAACTCATACAGACCAAACGGTGTGATGACAGCAGTCTTCGCGATGTCCTCAGATGCCACGGGGATCTGGTTAAATGCTCTGACCAGATCTATTTTAGAAAAGATTTTCTTTCCAGTGAGATTGGCACTGCAGTCCTGAATATTTCGTGGAGGGTAATTATCTGGGACAGTCCTGTCGTTCAGCGCTCTATAATCCCCGCAAGGACGCCATCCCCCATCCTTTTTCGACACTAAATGAAGTGGGGATGCCCATTGGCTCTTGGATCTTCTAGCGATACCCATTTTAATCATTGTTTCAAATTCTTGGTGGGCGATTTTAAGTTTGTCCGGAGCTAGTCTTCTAGCTTTGCAACTCACTGGTGGGCTGGGTTTAGTGGTAATGTGATGAACGGTGTTGTGCTTGATTTCTCTGAAAGCACCATCGGGTCTGGTTAGATTGGGAAATTCCTTTAAAATTTCTGAAAAGCTGCAAACATATGATACGGATTTAATCTGTACCGTAGGCACGCCAAATGTGCAAAAACCGGAAGTTGAGATGCTCGTAGTAGCATCCAGCAGTTTATGGTTTCGTATATCGACCAGAAGATTAAAATACTTTAAAAAATCTGCGCCGATGATGGGCGTGTCAACGTCAGCCACTATATAAACTAATAACGCTATTTAACTAGATTACATTTATTATTTTATTACTGTTTTGCTGAAATAATAAAAATGTATTACCTCTGTTTCCTAAACAAACATTTCCGAACTTGCTGTCATAAAAATTGTTTACTTAACGACTTTTTCCATTATGGTGCAATAAAGTAATTAGTTACCTGTGAGGATGTTTTAATTTCAGGACTTTTGCAACCCTTTTCTACCTGGGCATGTTGCACCTTTTTGGAAAGGTAATTAGATAGGCAACTTAAAAAAAATAAAAAGTGGGTATGTTAATAACATGAATTTCAGAGAAAAGTGGGGCGAAAGGTGAAAAATCGTGAAATAAAAGTTAATTTTTTCAACTTCCAGGGGGGATTGTGGCCAAGGGGTTGGGGATAGGGGGGTGGTGTAAACTTTTTTGGAAAGGGCTTCCAAATAGTGATTTTTTGAAATCAGTTTGGGGCCGCTGCGATGCGTAGAAAAAAAGATAAAAATACAAGAGCGGTTCCCATATAAGGCAAAATCCTGATTTACGAATCACCCTGTAACTGCCAAACGGTGCGAGATGCCCCCCCCCCCACCCATACGATTTTTTGCTTGTCTCGGTCTGACCTTTCACCCCCTGCAGTATTGACCTCCCACCTCTGAACACCCTGTGTAATGCGCAAAACGAGGATTTTGTGCACACAAGTTCAATTGTACGATTCGAATAGCAAATTGGCGCGAATTTCATCCAAATTCGTATATAAGGGGTTTCTGAGGGTGCTCTTTCAGAATCTGGCATTTGTTTTGCATAAAAACTTCAAGAACCCTATTATTTTTTTGGTTTTTTCAAAAAAGTGCCGATTTTTTTTGTTCATTTTTCGTCTCAAAGTCGATTATCTTGTCGTTACTGCTATTGAATGATCATATAACTACCAGAAATCGCGGTCCGAATGTCTACACTTTCTCAAACCATAGTTTTGAATTTTTTTTTTCGCTTTGGTTTTTGCAAAATGGCCATTTTGTACAGCAATGTAATAAAAACTTTCGCGATTTTTTTACACGAAAAGGATCAACTTTACAAAAAAATTGTATATGACAAAAAGTGCTTATAATTAGCCAAGGAAAACATACAAATTTTTCCAGAATTTTTTGGACTATTTTTGGTTTTTTGGATCTGGCCAATTTTTCAAAAATCCAAAAATGTCTCGAAAAATTCTGAAAAAATTCACACGTGTTCTCTGGCTAATTATAAGCACTTTTTGTCATATAAAATTTATTCGTATAATTCGTCCTTTTTGAGTAAAAATATCACCAAATTTCATCATAAAAAAACTATTTTTATTTTTACTCAAAAAGGATAAATTATACGAATAAATTTTATATGACAAAAAGTGCTTATAATTAGCCAAAGAATACGAGTGAATTTTTTCAGAATTTTTCGAGACATTTTTGGATTTTTGAAAAATTGGCCAGATCCAAAAAACCAAAAATAGTCCAAAAAATTCTGGAAAAATTTGTATGTTTTCCTTGGCTAATTATAAGCACTTTTTGTCATATACAATTTTTTTGTAAAGTTGATCCTTTTCGTGTAAAAATATCGTGAAGTTTTTTATTACACTGCTGTACAAAATGGCCATTTTGCAAAAACCAAAGCAAAAAAAAAAAATTCAAAACCATGGTTTTAGAAAGTGTAGACATCCGGACCGCGATTTCTGGTGGTTATATGATCATTCAATAGCAGTAACGACAAGATAATCGACTTTGAGACGAAAAATGACCAAAAAAAATCGGCACTTTTTTGAAAAAACCAAAAAATTAATAGGGTTCTTGAAGTTTTTATGCAAGACAAATTCCAGATTCTGAAAGAGCACCCTCAAAAACCCCTTATATACGAATTTGGATGAAATTCGCGCCAATTTGCTATTCGAATCGTACAATTGAACTTGCGTGCACAAAATCCTCGTTTTGCGCATTAATGGGTTAATGCCTGTATAATAAAAAATTTTACGGCAACTTCGCGGCCCTAACTTTTATCGAAGGGGTGGTCAATTCTCATCGAGACCAACTTTTCTAGACGTATTTTGAGTCGCCTGACACGATCCAACCAAAAAAAAAGTGAAAAAAATTATTATTATTGTTTTTGTGCAATATTATGTAAATAAATACCTTTTTCACATCATTTTTTTCAAAAAAACGACAGATTTAGTGGGGAAAAAGCAACTCTTTACTGCAATAAAGTGCATAAAACGTGTTATTAGTACTTAAACTCAAAAAATATGCTGGCATTTTTTTCGTTAAAAATATTAGGCTGCATAAAAATTGCAACAATGTAACGCATATTTGCATTACTTTCGATCACTTTTTTTATCTCACTATGTTCGACTATTCCCAAAAATGTATATACACTAGTTTTAAGGGTCACTGATTACGAGTTTGCTATCAGATTTTCGTAATTCAAAAAGGCGGATCCAAGATGGCGAACAATTTTTGGCAAAATTCTCAATTTCTTCGAAAAAAAAGTGGGTATTCGGAGTTTTTGGGGTCACTGATTACTGATTAAATGCCTGCATATTTTTAAAGTTTAAGTCCTAATAACACGTTTTATGCACTTTATTGCAGTAAAAAGTTGCTTTTCCCGACTAAATCAGTCGTTTTTCGAAAAGAAATTACAAGAAAAATGTATTTATTTACATAATATTGCACAAAAACAGTAATAATAATTTGTTTCCACTTTTTTTGTTGGTTGGATCGTGTCGGGCGACTCAAAATACGTCTAGAAAAGTTGGTCTCAATGAGAATTGACCACCCCTTCGATAAAAGTTAGGGCCTCGAAGTTGCCGTACAATTTTTTGTTATTCAGGCATTAATGGGTTAAAGAATGCTACTTAAAGAGTCACAATATTGCATTCAATAAATCCTAAATATCTCAAAGTATAGAAACTTTTATTCTTCCAAATTCGGATATA
The DNA here is from genome assembly GCA_949715965.1 of Dysmachus trigonus. Classification (NCBI taxonomy): domain Eukaryota; kingdom Metazoa; phylum Arthropoda; class Insecta; order Diptera; family Asilidae; genus Dysmachus; species Dysmachus trigonus. Next base: position 54,489,023 of record OX454323.1, on the reverse strand, counting down.
AGGAGTTTTTGGGGATGATCTTTCAGAATCTGGCATTTGTTTTGCATAAAAGCTTCAAAAACCCTATTATTTTTTAGGGATTTTAAAAAAGTGCTGATTTTGTTTGTCTTTTTTCTTTTCAAAGTCGATTATCTTATCGTTGCTGCTAATTTAATTTGAAATTTTTAAAATCGAATTCATTTTTCAGACTACTGACACATTAACCCATTAATGCGCAAAACGAGGATTTTGTGCACGCAAGTTCCATTATATGATTCAAATAGCAACTTGGGGCGATTTTCTTCCAAATGCGTATATAAGGGGTTTTTGGAGATGCTCTTTCAGAATCTAGCATTTGTTTTGCATAAAAGCTTCAAAACCCCTATTATTTTTTGGGTTTTTTCGAAAAAGTGCTAATTTTTTTTGGTCAGTTTTCTTTTCAAAGTCGATTATCTTATCGTTGCTGCTATTGGATGATCATACAACCACCAGAAATCGCAGTCTGACTGTCTAAACTTTCTCAAACCATGGTTTTGAAAGTTTGTTTTTGCTTTGGTTTTTGCAAAATGGCCATTTTGTACACAAATGTAATAAAAAACTTTTTCCACGAAAAGATCAACTTTACAAAAAAATTTATAGAACAAGAAATGGTTAAAATTAGCCAAAGAACACGTGTGAATTTTTTCAGATTTTTTTTCGACTATTTTTGGTTTTTTGGATTTGTCCAATTTTTGAGAAATCCAGAAATCTCCCGGCGAATTCTGAAAAAATTCACATGTATTCTTTGGCTAATTATAAGCACGTTTTGTCATATACAATTTATTCGTATAATTGATCATTTTGGAGTAAAAATATCACCAATTTTTTTTATGATGAAATTTGGTGATATTTTTACTCAAAAAGGATCATTTATACGAATAAATTTTATATAAGAAAAAGTACTTATAATTACCCAAAGAGCATGTGTGAATTTTTTCAGAATTTTTCGGAAGATTTTTAGAGTTTTAAAAAATTGGACAAATCCAAAAAACCAAACATAGCCCAAAAAAATTCTGAAATAATTTACATGTGTTCTTTGGCTAATTCTAAGCATTTTCTGTTCTATGAATTTTTTTGTAAAATTGATCCTTGTCGTGTAAGATAATTCAAAGTATTTTATCCTCGTTTTGTGTATTAATGAGTTAAGCTAGATTACATACTGGAGGCAGGATGTTTAATTAAATTTTGCATGAAATACTTAATTGAAATGTTATCATAAGCTACAATAAATATGTACGAGCCTAAAATACCAATGGCTTAGGTCCTTGTTTAGAACCATGCCAAATTGTAACAACTGTGCATTAAGTAAAAATATGCATATGATAGGATAGCCGATACCTTGTTCAATAATCCTCATTGCTCAATAATGCAACAAAGCTCGCATTATCAAATCTAAATTTAAATAGCTTATATCATAAAAAAATAAAAACAAGAAGTCTCATCTAGAACAACAGAAGTGAACCGCATTTTTGAAAGCTAAGCTTCCTAACGATGCCTCCAGACTTGAAAATGTTTTCAAATCGCATACTATAGAACAGTTTAGGGCAAATCGCATAACAGTTTAGCTGATAAAAGCATGATTATACACATTGATTATATTTAATTAATGTTTCCAAGCTTCCGCCGGTGCTTTGTGCTCTTTATAAAAAAGACATTCCGCTTTTCTAACATTTTTCTTCAACTTAAATTGCTTTAAGATTTAACTTCTAAAAGCATAAAATATGTACATCATTTATACGCATAAATATTTTACAAGGTTTTGCATTTTAAGTATAAATATTTATGATATTGTATATATATATTTAAAAGCATCAATCTTGAAAGGGGAAGAGGTTTTTATCAAACTTCATACCATTTCAAACCACAAAAGTCCCAAGATTCTTTTATGGAGAGAAGATTACCATACAATTAGCATCGATTTTGGTAAACAAAATGGAATGTATTACTTTAGAAGATTTGTTGCTGCCAACAATTGACATTTTCACATTAAATCTAAAAAGCCAGTTTAAAGATATTTACGGCACGTTTCCAATGCTAGCGTAGCGCAGCGTGGATTTGTGTTCCCTTTCCTACTCGTGCATTTTTACATATTCATCTCTCCTTCTAATCTACGCTGGCGCTGCATTCTGAAGTTGATTTATTTCTACTCCAGATTGAAGCTCTTCGAAATATGTTCGAATTTCGTGTTAAAATAGTTTTCAATAGATGGGGTTTTTAAAGCTCTTGTGATTCCCTTTAAAAAAGGCATTTATTTTTGGCCAAAATGAAGATATTCTAAAACTAAAGTACATTCTTATAATTAATATATCCCTTTTGCATAAGATTGCGTGCAATAATTTATTAAAAAGCCTTTTAAATATTAAGAAAAACAGGTGGGGTTCGTGCATTTGAAATTCTGATTCGAATATGCTGAGACGTCGTAAGCAATGCACAGCTGATTGCAGTTTGTTTATGAAATTAATGAAGGGGATACATTTAAGTTTATTGAAAATGTTGCTTGTGAGATTTGGAAATAATAACACAATATTATTCGTCTGCGGTTATCCATTTTGCATACAAACTTTGCTGTCACAAATCGGCTGTTTACTTCCTTCCATAACGAAGTTCGAAATTCGAAACTCACGCCACGCTCGTATTGGAAACTGGGCCAATCTGCGCTGAGTCTCAGCGAAAGCACACTCCAGCATTGGAAACGTACCCTTATTCTTAAAAAGCCCATTTCGGAGTAAGGGTAAATAAAAAGAAATTCTTTTGTCATTCACTCATAAGAAGACTTCTGTATACTCTTGAATTTTGTAAATCCCATAAATGTGTGGAATGTCGAAGGTAAAATAAAATAAATAAAGGAAACAATTCACATTGAAAATCATGACTTTCTGATGCTTTGGGAAATTTTTCCCTAGATAAATGAACGCAAAAACTTTTTGGAAACCAAAATGTTTTAGGAAAATAAAAATATCTCATGTATCAATACTTTAAAAGTAATTTTATGTGCGTCTAGTTTATTTTCCTGTGCAAAACTTGTGCTCAATCAATTAAGTGAAAAGAAAAAGGACAACACCTAGCAAAGATAAAATGTCAAAGTAACTTCTGTTAATGTGAGATAATGCACTAATCTCAAAATTGCCGAAAATAGCTGTATTAGATTAAATATGGCACTTTTCCCTTTTTCTAATACTAAAACAAATTCTCCTGGAAGAAATTACTACTTTATTTCTTCTACAACAAATAAAACTCCCTGCTTGAAATTCGCAATGTGTACTGTACATACGCTGTTTATTGTTTTCTTATGGAGATCCAGAGCTCGAGGCATGTCCTATATTGAGTAGATGGAAGACAGGGTTTAATTGGTGGATTAAGGAGGTCAGGCGTGAATCCAGTTCGTAGCTTCAGGACCATCGAGAATCGGTTGTGGTTCTGCACTTATACACTCACATGGAAAATGTTTGGACAAATGGACTGGATTTGACGACCTGACCTTTTTATAATTGGCAGAGAAAATGGAAAATTTGAAAACAAAGACAAATTTTCAGAAAAACTAGCTAATTTGATGATGCATTTTGATAACCAATGTTTGTCCAAATATTTACAATAGTATCTTTGGAACAGATTGAGTTTGAGGTTAGATTTTGATGAAGCGTTGCAAAAACATTAATTTGTAGTGAAAAGTGATGAATATTTAAAAATTCACTTGTACTGCCCGAGCTTATATGTAGTTTCGAAAAATTAAATTTTTTAATACCTTTAAGATTTTTTCATTTTTGCATTGTAAAAAATTCTTGTATCTATGGAATCATACATCATTAATTTAAGGACTTTTAAGACTTTTTGCGAATACTTAATATCGCGATAGAGAAATGTCCCTTTCCGAAACTTTCATCAAAATCATGAGGAGATCTCAAACTTATTTAAGCCGTATATTTTAGCCTGCTTGCCAATTAAACGATTTGTTTTTAATAAGTCTATTTTTTGTCCTACACTTAATACAATATGAAGGATAGTATGCTAATCTTAAAAATTAAATCTATCTGACGTGTCGGATCTTTAAAGATAAAACACCTTATTTTTGAAAGTAGTATAAATACAAGCTTTAAAAAAATCTAATGAGAATTTCTTATTATCCAGGAAATTCTAATATTGGGTTGTTCGGAAAGTAATTCCGTTTTTTTCCAACAGAGGACTTAATTGTAAAATTTCGTTCCGGCAATTTTGATGTTGAAGATGCACCACGTTCTGGAAGGCCAGCTGAAGCTGATGAAAACAAAATAAAGGCTTTGATTGATGCGAACAGCCGAATAACAATTCGTGAGATCGCTGAGAGATTAAATTCATCGAATTCTACCGTTCATGATCACTTGAAACGCTTTGGTTTTATTTCAAAACTCGACATATGGGTTCCACAAATTCTTACAAAAAGAAATTTGCTCCGTCGCATTGACGTCTGTCATTCGCTTCTCAAATGTCAAGAAAATGATCCATTTTTTAAGCGAAGCATCACTGTGGACGAGAAATGGTTTGTCTACAATAATGTTAAACGCAAGAGATCATGGAGTAAAAGAGATGAACTGGCTCAAAGCACTTCGAAAACCGATGTTCATTAAAAAAAGGTGATGCTGTCTGTTTGGTAGAATTTCAAGGGAATCGTTTTTTGTTTTTTTCTTTTTTGAGCTTTTACCGGACGATCGATTCTGAAGTGCACTGTTATAAACTGGACAAATTGAATGATTCACTCAAACAGAAAAGGCCAGAATTGATCAGTAGAAAAGATGTAGTGTTCCACCAAGCTAATGCGAAACCTCATACAAGTTTGGTAGCTCACCAAAAGTATCTTAAATCTTGGATAGGATATACTACCATACCCACCATATTCTCCAAATCTGGCACCTTCGGATTATTATTTGTTTCAGTCTCTACAAAAAATTTAGACGGCAAAACTTTTACTACAAATGAGTCAAAAATGACTTGGATCAGGTTTTTGCCAGCAAAGATCAGAAGTTTTATGAGCATGGAATCATGCTACTGCCAGAAAGATGGCAAAAGGTATTGGACCAAAATGGAGAATATATTGGGTGGTTGCATTAAAAGTCTCTGTTTTATATAAAAATTATAATGATTTTAATCAAAATATGCGCCTTCGGCAGTATAACCTTCTCCCACTTTTCTGGCAACAATTGAATTCCGCGGCGAAAGAAAGCTCTATCCTTTGAGGCTATCCAATCAGCAATCCATTTTTGGACTTCTCATAATTTTTTAAATGCCTGTCTTCTAAATCATGTTGCATCGACCGAAACAGATAATAGTCTGATGGAGCCAGGTCTGGAGAATACGCTGGGTTTCCCATTCAAACTCCATCAGTTTTTGTTTGACCTTCCAAGCAACATGAGGCCGAGCGTTATCATGAAGAAGAATCATTTTTTGTCGATTCGATGCAATTGATGGTCTGTTTTTCATCAAATTGTTATACAAATTCTCGAACTGTTGTTCGTAATGCTCAGCGGTGATTGTTTCATTCGACTTTAATAACTCGTAAAAGACAACTCCTTCCATATCCCACCAAATGCAGAGCATTGTCTTATTAGCGTGGTTGTTCCGCTTTGGAGTCAATGTTGTCGGTTGTCCAGGATCAACCTATGGTTTTCTTCGTTTTGGATTCTCAAAATAGATCCATTTTCATCTCCGGTCACAATACGCCGTAAGAGACTCTTCTTTCTTTGCTTTGCAAGTAATGAAATGCAGATGTTTAGCCGATTCGCAATAGCACTGTGGGTCAATCGATGTGGCAGCTATTTTCCTTCTTTTTGTATTTTCCCAATGGAATGCGAACGTCGCGATATAGTTGATTTATCGACTCCAAGTTGTTGATCTACTATAACGCTTTTAACGCTTATATAACGCTTTTAATTCCTCATCTTCAAATTTTTTCGGTTGACCTGGCCGTTCTTTGTCATAAACATCACAATCACCCTTTTTAAACTTTCTAAACCAATCTCTGCATACTGTTTCGGATGGAGCAGATTCCCCACAGCCACACTTTTTTTCAAATCGAAATAATGTAGAAGTACTCATCGGAAAAACAACTTATCGCGATCCATTCACTGTATATTAAATATCACTTAATGAATATAAAAATACCGACTGTCAATTGGATTTTATTAACACACCTTCAAGCTTCACAAAATTTACATGTTGCAATAATTATAGTTCAGTGTAAAAATTGCTACCAACATCAATATGTGAACAGCGGGAATTAATGCAACCATCCAATATAATTAAATAAAATATTTATACACTATAAGAGAATAACAACCCAATATTTTATTGGCGGACAAAAACATTACTCAATTATCCAAAAATATTCATATATTATATTCCAAAAAGGTTCAAATACCCACCATATAAAAAAGCCACACAGATTTTCTTAGACACTACCCAATTTGACAAGCGATATTATTTATTTCGAATTTGTTAGTAATTATTGCGATTTCAAGATTGTTTTGTTTGCGACACGCGTAATAATAAATAAAACTAAACTAAAACAAATACTTACAGAAAATACATATATATAAAAACGGTAGGAACTTAGAAATAGATTTAGTTTATAACTTCTTACTCCCAGCGCATTTTGTGTTTAATGACCGTTATTGTTATTTAAAAAGCCTGTTCAATTTCATCAACCTAGTTAATGGTGGACACTTGAAGAGCAGACGCCCATTGTCCCTTATTATAATCGTAGTTTAAGACAAGCATTATAAATATCTGAACAAGAGATTTTCATGAAAATGGATATATTAATAAAGGTCAACCTCAAGGTTACTGATTGCGAACAATCTAGTCGAAATAGGTAAATAAAATTCTAGTATTGATATTTTAACTAGGCTAATTACTAGGAAGTCACCTCTAATTGGAATATCTCTAAATGTGAGTTTAAAAACACTTTGTGTTATTGTAAAAAAATAACAAATAACAATACCTTAACACAGTCTCCAACATAACACTTTCAGATAAGTTAATTCTAATATTTAAAAAAACCACAAACTGATATAAGAACTCAAATGGGTAAATGACTTATTATTTGTCCATTCTACTTTGCGAACACTACCATTTCATTTCATTCAACATAACATGCTATGCTTCTAACCAGAACTAATATTGTTTAATTTTTATACAGGGTGTCCAATAGGAAATTGCGAAAACTAATGGGTTACAATTTTTTAACAAATGGAGAGAAGTACAAAGGGATGTTAGAGCCCAAATCCTTTCTTAAGCGAAAAAGAGGAGCCGCGTTAAATCTTTTTTTTTTATTCAAGACGGAGTAGCACCTCATCGCACACAAGAAGTATCATCAATAAATTTTTTGGCGATCGAGTTATTGGCCTAAGGTACCCACGCTTTGCTAGGGGAAAAGGAATAGAATAGCCACCCTACTCGTCAGATCTCACTTAATGTGATTTCTTTTTATGGGGCTACATTAAAGATCTCTGCTATGAAAATAACCAAAAAACAGTTGAGGATTTTATTAAAGACATTTATCAAATTTAAGTAGCATTTTTATTCTAAAAAAATAATGCACACATAATAAATTTCTATTTTAAAAACTGCTCGGTTCGATACTTCACAATAATCCTCTAAGGCATGATAGCTCAAATTCATATAAAAGATGAAAAACTTTGCACACTTCGTGAATATATGAAAGTTGTTCGGAAATGAGTTCTTTCCTAGAGGAAGTCTCATTTCATTTTTATCCCTTGCATTCGACGAAAATTTCAAGCAAAAAGTTTTCCTCTATGCAAATTCTCTTATCAGCAAGCAAACAAGTCACGGTGCAAATACAAGAAAATTGTCGTATGACTTCAACGGAGCTGAAGAAGTCTTGCTCTTATATAACAAACTCTGAGTGCACAAATAAGTTCTCAAGTATCTGGGGCACAAACATCTTCATGTTAAGTTTACCTTTCCAAGCCATTTCAACACCTCTCAATAATTTAAGTGTTGTATTAGTTTCCAGTGATTTAAGTGTTCTTAGAAAGAATGTATTTAATGAAACTTTTCTTCTCACCTGAATATGTTCAAAACATAACTTATTAACATAACGACTGAAAAAATTGCAATGTGACAGAAGAAAAGTTTTTATGTTAGAAATGACATGATGTCAAAATTAAACTTTGAGGTATTAGGTGAGCTTGTAAAACTTCTAAACAGTTTTTGAAATATGTGTATGAAATCTAGAGTAAAATTTTCCTCAATGAAAATAACAATTGCAACATAATAAAATGCATAAAACTTTTCAACATAAAAATGGCATTAATAACGTGCACAGTTCCGTTCGCAGTTTAATGGCAGCTTTATTGCAATATTCGAAGAGAAAAGTTCTAATGCTTGTTTGTCATAAATTCATATTTTGCAAAAGTATATGGATTCAGTACTCATAACCGGAATATATAGAATTTATAGGCATGGTTATCAGGCTAAAATGTGGCTAAAGTACAATACATTAAGACGCACTTCAATTTGCTTAAAGAGAGAACGCAAAAATAGGGCAAGATTATTATGATAAGATAATGCTCTCAGAAAAGTTTCAAGAGTAGCATCTGTTTCAATTTTGAGAAACGAGTGATCAAAGTTGACGAGATTGAGTTGTACAGGGTGTCCCAAAAGTAGTTGCTGAAAGGAAATGTAAATTTTCCCCCTTTACAATTTAAGTAGTGGCAATTTTGAGGTTAGCATACCTAAGACCTTGCAGTTTTATGCTAACCTTCTTAGAAGCAACAACGTTTGAGTCAAGATGAGTGACCCTAAGACGAAAGAAAAAGTTTACACTAAGTATGGAACGCATAGAATTGCGACCGAAAACACTCTTAAAAGGTGAGAACATATTATGCACATATTTTTATTTATGTATTACGTCAGCCAGTGGCAAGGCACTTCTTGACATTTTTCTTGTTATTTAAGTTTTTTGTATTATATAGGTATGTACCACTGACCTCTATAAATGTTTCACTTTTTGAAAGTAATGAAATATCTCTATACAAAAACGCCCGTTAATATTTTACAAATACTCGAATAAAACGTCCATCTTTTCTCTTTCAAACGTCCATCTTTTCTCTTTCTTTTTATTGAAAAACTGCAAAAGCTAAATGACAGTAGATTAGTTTCAGTAAATACTTTTGGGACACCCTATATAATGTGTTTCAGTTCAATAAAGTTTTGACATTAAAAATCTAATTTCTCGACAACGCAAGAAGACAAACAAGCTTATCTTATCTTATTTTAAGGGGGTAACCTACTGTTGAAAAAAAAAAATTTCGATTTCTTTCTTTTTATATATTTCGATAGATTAGCACTTCAAGAATATCTGTGTACAATTTCAGATCAATATCTAAATAATTGTTCTTTCTACAGCTCTCACAGTCCTCCTCCGTTCAACTACGATTTCGGAGCGCGCGCGGCCTTGTAGCCGCTCAAACAGCTGCCGCGTGTATTACCTATTATAATACTTTCTAAATGTATATTACATAATACACTAATACATAGTTCCTTATACTATTATAATTAGAAAGTACCCACTATCACCTGGGGTTTGCTGATTAAGGGTTAGTTGAAAATTTTTTTACTTATGTCAAAAAATTTCTTAAAGAAAACTTTAAATGCGTTTTTCTCAAAACGCTCTTTTTCGGTGCGCGTCGTAAAATTGTGAAAAAACTATTGGGCCGATTTTCTTGATTTAGGATCAACTTTTCCGTGTTAAAAAGTAACGAAAATCGATACATCAATGTTCGAACGTGCACTAAGTCATCAGATTTTTTTTTTTTTTGCCGAAACAATAGGTTATTTCTATCCTTTATAACAAATATGGAAGGATTTTTCTTTGGTATATATTTGCAGATGCATACTTTGGGCAGGATTTTACGAGGCGCAATTTGCATTTTTTTTTTTTTGGACTGCGTGCGCGCTACATCGTGACGGCCGCCGTTTTGTTAAATTTTTTTTTTTATAATCACAATGTAAACTTTAGTCCTCAGTAAAGAAGTGTGGAAAAAATCAAAAAGATATCTCTGATAGTTTTTTTTCCGATTTTTTAAAAAAAGTTCCATTTTTTTGGCTTCAACAGTGGGTTACCCCCTTAAAGCTTAAGTTTACGTAGAATACCAAAAAAATTGCAGTGTACAAACTTTGTTAAATACACCGCTTAGACAGCGTAAAACTACCCGTATGTAGGAAAATATCTGAAAAAATTGTTTTCATGAGTCACAATTAAAGCTGATCATTACATAGTAATTGCCATATACAGTGGAGGAAATAGCAAAGCCACTCACATATAAAAGTATAGTGTGTTGGTTATATATGCTTATGATAGATGTAATTACACATAAAAAATTAAAAATAGTTCAAACATTGTACAGTTATTGAAAAAAAAATATTAATGAACTCATATTTAAGAGGAAATAGGTATAGAGCCACTTTGTTTTTCTTCAACAATAGTACGGTAAATATATATATTTTTTTTTTCTAATATTTTGTGGACCCACCTTTATTTTAAATTACTTCAAAAATGCGGTCTGGAATTGAATTTACGAGGACTTGAAGGGTTTCTACAGGAGTGTTGTTCCAAACATCTTGAATGGCTGCTTTGAGCTCAAACACTTGAATTGAACGACCTTGCTCGTAGACTCGACGGATTAGGATCCCCCACAAGTTTTCAATGGGGTTTAAGTCGGGACTACACGCTGGCCATTCAAGTATTTCAATGTCCCGACTTTTTAATCACTCCATGGTATGGTGCGAGCGATGTACTGCCGCGTTGTCCTTCTGAAATATAAATTGTCCTTCGATGACGTCATCTGTAAATGGTATCAACACATCATCCAGAAGATCGGTGTAGTTGTTCGAATTCATTTTGGTCGAAATCCAACACATTGGGGTTTTTCCAACATAACAAAATGCGGCCCACACCATGAGCGTTCCACCTCCAAAATTTCTGCTTAAGCGAACCTCCTTATGCTTGCTTAAATCATGCCAATAAAATTGGAAACCGTCAGGTCCATCCAAATTAAACTTTTTTTCATTACTAAAAAGGACATGACGCCATTCATCTTTCCAGGACATGTACTTTTTAGCAAACATTATACGAGTTTGCTTGTGTTTGTCAGTAAGTTTGGGTTTTGGCAATCGTTTTGTCCACTTAACTTTCTGGGAACAATGTAGAATTTGTCGGACACGTCTAACGGTAATTGGTAAATTTAATTCGGCTTTAATTTTCGACGCTGTCAGCTTTTCCTTTGCAGTTTTTTGAATAATTTTGTTTTTAGTTCTTTCACTAATTTTTGATTTCGGTCCTGGATGTCTTTGTTTTCCGTATTGACTTCTTAAATTTATATAATTGTTGACAACTGATCGTGACCTTCCTATTTTATGCGCGATCAGCCTATTGGACATTCCATATTTAGATAATGCCTCAATTTTCCCGATCTCTAGTTCAGAGAGCTTAGATCCTCTAGACATTTTTCATTTTTTTAATTTTTTTATTTTTTTTTCTGTTAAAATTATTTTGCTATGTTAAATCAATGTATTTTATTCACTAAATCCGTATTTTTACTTACTTATAGTACAAAAAGTCACACTGGCTTTATATCTATTTCCTTCGGAAGTCGGCTCACAAATGTTTTTCCTCCGTATACTTCATAACTTGTAATAATTTGTGTAACAGTATATTGGTATCAAAAACAAACATGCTTCAGTAAATGTAGGCAATCAATCGCTCTCGTAATGTGCATTGAAAATACGTTTTACAAAGAAAATCAAGTGGCTTTATAACTATTTCCTCCACTGTATTTATGCTTCGTTTTCATTGACATCCACACTTGCAAGGGGGTGAAAACAACCCCTAATAGTCAAAAATGCCAAAAAATATTTATAAAAATTTGAAAAAAATTATTTCTGCACCATAGGTCGCGTTAATAGAATTATAATAATTTAACAAGCTAAAGTGGATGCTTCTATGTTTGTCAATTTGTAAGAAAATTATCGATTGATCGTATTTTTCGGAATTCTGATGGATTAGATTAGAGAAGACATTAGAAAATAAAAACTTCGAAATTTGCAACATACTCAAAACGAACGACGCAATATAATCGAAACAATGATGAAAAAATACCTGGTTATTACCTTACTTTTACAAACCCAAATTCCAATAGAATAAAATAGAATAGTCAACAAATTAAATGTTTTTTTCTCTGCTTCTGAACAAATAATATATGGTATATTAAATTCATAGGATTTTTTCAGTGAATTACGAATTTGAAAACGAAATGCTTAATTGGCTCCGGTTTTCGAGAAAAATAGGTTTAAAAAATACAAAATATCTTATTTTGCCTTTTTTTGAAACATCATTAAAAAATAATGGACTGTTACAGGAATTTGTAATGAAGCTCAAATAAGACGCTGAATCTTAATTAAACGTCGGTAATACAATTTATCTACATTATTCCCTAAGCATCTTGGGAAACAAGTTTTACATGAGCGTGTTCCAGTTATAATTTTCCATTCACTATACATATATTGTATGAAATAGTCAAAATATGGAAAAAATTTAATTGAATTTCACGTAATATTGCGAAAAGTTTTAAAGCCCTTTTGTATTTTGATATAAAAACTTCAGGTTCAAACTTTCATTTTAGCGAAGTAACAAGCTCCTCCAAGAATTCGTTATTTTTCACTAATTTTCCAAAACCTAATAACCATATTTTTCTCGGAAGTGCGATTTAAAAGAGAATTTTTGTACCTTAATTTATACAATCGACCGAAAAGATTCTGTAAAAATTACCTAACAAGAAATCATGCAAAAAACCCTTGTTGACCTGTGTTATCTGAATTTTAATGTATTATAATTTTTTCCAATTAATATGTGGATCCTGAATTATTCATTGATGGGTTAAATCAGTGGCGGATTTATACATTTGCCGCCAGTAGGCTATTTAAGTTTCGCCGCCCCTACCCACCTCTACAATTCGATACAACCATATTAATTAGAATATTTTTGTCAACGAAATTGTAACTTTATGATTTGTGCACTATCATCCTAATTATGAATACTATCCCTAAGTTAATAGATGCTCTGGTTTCTTCCAAAGCGGCTTCATTGGTTAAGCATATCATTGTGAATGAGCAGAATGGAGTTTTCGCTCGTAGATCCACTATTTCGAATCTAGCGATATTTAAAAATGTCTGTGCTCTTAGTACAGAAAATAGTAGTCAAGTGAATATACTGTATAACGACTTTTCTAAAGCGTTTGATAAAGTATCAATTCCGATTTTATTGGACAAAATAAAATACTTTGGATTCAATGGATCAATTCTGAAGTGGTTTCAGTAGTATCTTATCAATCGTATACAATGGGTAAGAATAGGAGGCCTATATCCGAAACATATTATTGTCTCATCCGGAGTACCACAAGGCAGTCACCTTGGGCCCCTATTATTCATATTATTTATCAATGATATTGTTGAAATATTCTCTTTTGCTAAGTGCTTAATTTACGCTGATGATTTAAAATTGTTAGATCCTCAGAAGATTGTGCTCAGCTTCAAAATGATTTGGATATGTTAACTAACTGGTGTAGTATTAATGATCTTTCTCTGAACGTTACTAACAAGGAAACGTTCTCAGGTGTGTCTCACCGATTTTGATGAAATTGAAATATGTATGTTATAGGGTATCGAAAAATAAGAGACCCGTATTTTTTTTTATCTGCGGATACGCACATTTAGGGGGTACTTTTATTTATTGTTTTTTTTTTTTTTTTTTTTTTTTTTTATAAAAATTGGTGTATTTTTCAAAAGTTTGTCCGCCATGTTGGATCCGGCATTTTGATTTTTTTAAATTTAACATAAGACTCGTAATCAGCGACTCCAAAAACCCCTTAATACTGGTTTTCACGAAAAAACTGATGTTTGAAAGAATATACATCATTTACGTATTAGTGCTAGGGGTTTTTTACCCCCTTGAGGAGCTTTTTTTTTGTTATTTAAAACAAATTGTGCAGTCCAATAGTTATTCAATTTATTAACTCTTAAATTTATATATATAATTTACTGGTAGGATGAGGGCGCTTGCGAAACCACGGATTACTAATAAAGGTATAGAAATATGAATTTTTTAATTTCTGTAAGATATAAAAAAAAAAATATTGGACCCAAATTTGCCGCCCTAGGCTCCAGCCTACTCAGCCTGCTGGTAAATCCACCACTGGGTTAAATAAAACTATCTGATAACTTTATTCGACGGTTGACAGAAAGACGGTCTCTCTAGAAATATCTCAATACAAGCTTAGTTCAGTGGATTCCATGAATTACCTTCAATATCCGTTAATTACTGTGTTAATACCTGTGATATTTATTAGGGAGATTTTACTTCTAAGTCTCTGTTACTATTTAGTGTTATTTAGTATAGATATACATATATATAGCATATACCATTATAAGATTTATTAATTTTACTAGTTCAATTATACCACAAATCCAAACAACGTCTTCTACAATTATTTATATACCTCAATACACTCTGCCTCAACTTTATTAATTTTTGGAAAATCATAGCAACATTGAGCAAATGTATTATGGATTATATTCCAAATAAAATTATTTGAGATCAGTATAAAAAATGGAATATGAATCATTTTAAAGCAATTTAACCCTTACCTAATCAAATGTTAACAATAATAAAAATGATTATTTCTAAAAAGTTCGTATATAAACATTTTACTGTCTGTTGTTTCTAAAAAATACTGCGCATTTAAGGGTTAATTAAATAACTCCTCAACTGCAACAACGATAATACTGTTGCCGAGTAGATTTTCTCTGAAATAAAATAAATTGCGACTCCATTGCAAGACCAGGCGCTTCCATAACCATAATTGGATGGCTAATTATGTCCACAAATTTTAGGGCTAGGACCAAAGTATGCAAACTGCTTCTAGCAACGCATTTTAAAATAAGCTTGTCCCTCAAAAGAGCCTAATTCCTCTTAATGTTTCATCAAGGGAAATTGAGTTAACTTTTTTTCCGAAAAGTATGCATAACATTAAAGGCTTAATGAATCTGAGAATTAAAAATTACATGATTAATTAAACGCCACCGTAAATTGCTAGTCTAACTTATCAAAACAGACCATCTGTTGAATTTCAATTTTTGACTTTTTTAAGATTCTTTTGAAAAATGCGGTAATATTTGAGAGACTCGTTAGTGGTCTAGGGATTAATTAGAAGTACCCCACTCCTTAAATTAAGTGTAATTTTCCGAAACTCAAAGGTAATCAAAAAGTTCTTCAGAAAAACTTCTCTTGCTAAGAAGTGAAACGTCAGACTTATCTTCTCTAATGACACAGGGCGAAGGGAAGGGACCTGTGAAATCTCTAATTGTTTAATACCTTCGTGACCTAAATGTTGGGTGTTATTTTTAATTGGGTCTCCAGGAAGACAAATTATGTTGTGCATTTCACCAACTGCTGCTACCCTTGATTTCGTGAAGTTAAAAATAAAGTAGGGCAAACGGCCAAAGGGTTAAAAAAGGTCAAAGCAAACGAGTTTTTCGTATCTACAGTTTATCAAATGAGATATTAATAGCAACGAATTTTTAACTAAGCCACACATCTCTTACCTTCGTTCATTTTACCGGAGAGTCACATTATTTCGCATTTTAATTTAAAAGGTGGAAAACAACAAGATTACTTTAGAAATTTTAGCGATTTTATATTTTTGCAACATAAACATTTTTTCATGTAATATTTTTAATAACTTTTTGAACTTGTTGAATTTCTTTAGTTATTTAATTAAACATGTTAATGCTGAATTATTCTTAAGAAATTGAATCCTAAAATACGTCAAAATATATTAAATTTAAGGGGGTAGTCCAGTGAAAACGACTGTTTTTTCAACGATTTTTTTTTCATATTAGAAATTAATTTTTATTAAACAACTTTTTGACATATGATAGTACAACTATTAAACTAAACAAAAAAACTTCTTTTTCTTTTTTTCGATTAGTCATCCCGACAAAATGGCCGCTCAAAAAAAAACTTTTTTTTGTTGGCGGACGTCGAATCTCTGCAACGGTTCATTTGAAACAAAAAATTCAAACGAGGTTTTAATCTGTAGAACATTGGCTATCGTCGGAACTAGAATTATTAATTTTCAATAAAAAATAACAAAATGGCGGCATTTCGAATTTTTCAGGTGTTTTTCGGGTGCTTAATTTGTTTATAACTTTGTAAATAAACAATGGATTTTAATAATTCTAGTTCCGACGATAGATACACAATCAAGAAATATACAGCTAAATTTTTAGATCAATCGGAGCAAAAGACTCTGAGATCTGACGTCCGCCGAGGCAAAAAAGGCTGTTTTGAGAAAAACGCGTTTAAAGTTATTTTTGCGGAAAAAAGCTAAAAAAATTAATTTTACCTTAGTCAGTGATGCCTGCTCCATACATAACGCGATGCCTGCTCCATACATAACTAACCTTAAATACAAAGCAGAAGGACCTATACCGTTATAAACCGAAAAAAAATGGGCGGAGCAAACAGAAATACAAGAGTCCTCCTTGCTCCGAAACACGCCAGGGGACCTTCGAGCGCTCGGATTACACGTCTCTCTAAAACTCTCTGTATCTTTAAAACTATTCAATATTTTGCTTAGATATTTAAAGGGAGTATTTTCGAGGTGTAGTAGAGTAGATTCAAGCAAAAAAAAAAAAATCTCAAAAAAAATTTTTTTCACTGGACTACCCCCTTAAAGAAAATAGTTGGAAATTCTGCATTCGTACTTTTGACACGATCTCAATGAAAATTAAGCCATTTAATCGTTTTGTACCCTATTATAATTTGTTATATATACGTATAGTAAAATAATCGAAAAATTATACTTTACGCACTTTCATCACGGAACCTGTATAAATCAAAATAATCCTTTATATTCGCGAAGCGCCTGAGCCGACACACTTTTTCCTCCATATAATTTTAACATATGGTTTTAACAACTTCTCCCATTAAATCTTAACGTGAAGATAATCATTCATGAAATTTTTTTAAAAAGTGGATTTATACCACTTTCAAAAATAACGACTGAATTGATAAGTTCAGTCATCACTCCTTAGAGACTGACACAACTGAATTAAGGTTGCTCGAATACAACTTGTAAAAATTGCCAGTAAATGCTTGTTATCATAAATAAAACCCACTTTTTATTCATTGAAATTAAAATATTTATTGAAAGTTTCAGTATTTGCTTCGAAAACTAGTAAATACCCCCTGTAAAAACATTTTTGGATTTTTAAGTAAAAGTTTAAATTTTTATTCACATTTTTCAGTATTTTCTAAAAATATCAAGTAAAAAACATGTTCTGGCTTTTATTCACTTGGATCAATATTCTTTTTACTATTATTTGTTTAAAAAATTAAATTAAAAAACGAAAAAATCCCCGAAAAGGAGGCGAAAAAAACGACTATAAAACAAAGCTATCAGGTCCCAGAAAATTCCACTTCGGCGACATTTTCCTACAAAACTTTATTCTTTTCTTGAATTAAAGTATAAAATTGAAACAATAAAACATAACAAAAGTTTTGTATCAGAAAAAAAAATTATAAAATAAGGTTTTTTTCCACATCCATCTAAAGAGGGGAAAACCACATTAGAAGGCCGAATTAGAGTTTTTCGGGATTTTTGTTTGCAAGGAAGAATTCAACTGAATGTTTTTAAACTCCAAGTTTTTGTTTAACGTTTTCATGTACCTGTCACAAAATTTTAAAAACAATTCAGGCAAAAAAAGTTATTACCAGTTATCCACAGAAGGTATTCAACTGACTTTCTAGGTTGCTTGCACCCTCGAGGTCGTAATTCTTATCTGAATTCAAGAACAACATTTTTGTACATGATTATCATTTTTTCCAAGAATATGAACTAATCTGCGGTCAAAAAAGTTGAAAATTGAATGTTTTATGATTGGCTGAAGAAATACATATGTATCAATTTTTACCCTTTTTTTTGTAACTTTATGCAAAAAAAAAATACTTTAATACCAATTGTTAATTAATATCTTTTAGGTAAACAAATCAAAAATTATGAAACGATAGATCAATTAGTTGTTGAGTAATCATGCACGCAATTGGAAAAATGTCCTTTTGAGAAAAACGCGTTTAAGTAGCAAATAGCGAGTAGCATTGGAAAAACTACGAATATCGTTCTAAAACTTTGAGAGCATATTCTTCATATGTTCTGCTGATGATTTATGAAATAAACGATTTGAACTGTCTAATGTGGTTTTCCCCTTTAAAAGAGTATTACCTTAGCTGGGACGTAATTAGGCTTTCTAGATTTTTCTATGTTAATTTTATTTACATTTATTACAATTCTTTAAAGCCTGCAATACACAACAAAAGTACGTAAACATAAAAAAAAGCGAAATCTCAATATAATGAACAAAAATATCTATTATCATATAAAAATTCAAGTTTCTTTCATTTCTTTTTCATATTATCGCTATTAAGGCGTCGACACGAGCGCCTAACAACACGCATCTAAAGGCCTAGATACAATGTACGCCACACGTTTTTGTGGCGCTACAAAATGAGTTTGAATACGGGAAAATGCAATCAGCTTGATACAATGAACGCGCTGATACTTTGTAGCGCCACAAAGTTTGGTGGAACTTTAACTTTTGAAGCGCGATGATTCGTTTCCATGTTCCTTTTTCAGTTTGGTTCTAGGGACGGAATCAGCTGTTAGAGTAGTTTTACGATGCCCAACAGATGGCTACGGTATTTCGTGATACAACTTTTAGCTTTGGTTGGTATATATGAGAAATATGAAGGTAAAACGAAGGCAGGAACAATGACTTTTATATAGTTCCCAGCTGAGTGCCCCGCGAGGATCATTTTTGTGAAAAAACTTAAAATTGAGCGTGGTATAAAAGAAATCGGTTGGCGAAAGTTTAATTATTTTTAATTTGCGTCAGTTTAAACATAACTGTGCATGATTTGCTCCATGAAATTTGAGCCTGTGCTAAACATGGTCTCATTTTTCAGACGACGGTTAGCAGTCCAATTCTTTCATTCCAGCTGTAGCGTCGCTCTCATTGTATATTGCAGCGCGATATTTCACGATATTCCACGCGCCACAAAAACGTGTGGCGTACATTGTATCTCAGCCTTAATGCGTTTTCTCGGCTGTTCGCAATTAAGTCTTCGTTTTTATTCTTTCCTAAAAAAGTAAACAGGAAACACGGCCCTCATTATTAATGGGAGGGACTTGTTTAAAAAGGAACTACAAAGAAAGCGTGTTTAAGACGAAATTATTATGCCCTAATGAAAACAAATGATCCCAGAGGGAATGTAATAAATATTTTGAGATGTTTCTTGTTTTCAGGCTGTGCTCAAATTAATTATTAAGAGGTAGAGTTTCAATGTAGTTGAATATACCGGAAAAAGAGATGAATGGGCAAATCAAGACTTAACCGTGTTTAAAGAAGCTTTGATGTTGTTTTTTGTTTTTGTTTTTTTTTTTAAATAGAGGTTTAGGTAATAAAAAGCAAAAACAAAATTTTTATTAATAAAGAAAATATGAATTTATAAAGAAAATAAGAAAGCATTAATATGACAGGTATGTAGGATCGGTCGCACTTTCCATCAGAACGGCGTAATTACTCGAAGGCATCAGCAATCGGACACTGGTAGCGTTGCAGGTTCGAGTCCTGTCCGTGTCCGGTCTATTGTTTCGAGTAATTCCCACATTTATGTATGTGGGGTGTTATGGTACTTTCAAATTAATTGGTAAGCCTTACATTTAAAAATTTTAAATTTTCACTGCTATTAATATAATAAAATTCTAAACTTCAACATTGGAATTTCACATACTAATACCAAAAATAAGAAATTTCAGCGTAAAATCCATTTGATCCTTAATTTAACTAATTAAGATTAGTGTAAATGTACGCACTTCGTGTAGACCCTGACTGGTGTATTAGTGAGGACCTAACTATCAACCAGTCTAAGACCGTCCTGGGTCCCTTTACAAAATGTACCGTCTGGACTTGGATACGATATTCATCTAAGGTACGGTCATTGAGTCTTCCGATGAAGTTAAATATTTAGAGATCGGGCTTGATAAACGATTAACCCATTACAGCATAAAGTTTTTAATGTACTTAAGACTGTGATGGTAAATGGCCTGTTAGGGCCATATTAATGATCCAGTTAGTTAATATATATAGTTACTGCTTTATGACCCGTCCGATATATTCGTTCAAAATCAAACAAAGCTATCATATATATTTTTTTCTATGAATAATATGCAAATTTCTTCCGTCCGATATATCGGACGTTATGCTGTAATGGGTTAAATTGGAATGCTCAATTAAGTTCCTCACTAAATAAGGCCACGCGAGCCCTGGATCTTAACCCAGATGATGATCCTGTGGTTATACAATACAATTGTCAAGCCAGCCAATTGTTGCTTACGCCATCTTGTATAGTGGCCCTAGGTTCAACGGCAGACGGCACTTACTAAGTGCAACAAGCTACAATGGCTTGCTTGTCTCTCCATACTGTGTTTTGGGATTGATTCAGGATTCTCATACCTCAGACTGAAATGGCGACGGCCTATTATGGACTATCGGGCGAATTTCTTTTTCAAAATTTCATTTTTTTTTAAATTGAACCTCAGACGATGTAAATTACTGTAAAAATGAGGCAAATGGCTGAAAGAAAAATAAGCATTCCATAACATTACATAAAATTTGCATTTTTTGTGTGCGATTTACTGAAGACTGAAAATGAAACTTGGGGTCCAACCCCACAAATTTCGACGTCAGGTGACTTTGGGGTACCAATAGAACCTTATTAATATCAGTCCATCGGCACTTTTTTTATATACCTACAAAAAACACATTTTTCGATATAATATGCATATATATTTATTGGATAATTGTATTGTATTGTCAGATTCGCTCTTAAGGATCTACCTTGGGGCAATCCAGTTCTTCTTCCTCCTTACAATGATCGTTTGAGAATTGGTAATATAGACTCTGCTTCCCTTAAGGCCGAATTCACTTACAGATTGAACCAGCGTAATCTTAGGGTGGTGTCACTTCTGCAAACTAGTTCTAAGTTATAATCAATTAGTTATAAATTAATACTTATGAAATATGCACATTCTTTCATAAATAACAGACTATAACTTTGCAGACTTTTACAATTTCCCAATGATTCTGTAGTGAATTAATAAACGAACAATATATTGAACACTATTTTTAATTTACCATGTGCGTAAATCGACTTTTAAAAAAGATAAGTATGCGAAAAATTGATTTCTTGAACATTATATCAAAAATTGAGTTTTTTGTTGGTATGTATATAAAAAAAAGTGCAGATGGTCTGATTTTAATAAGGTTCTAAAGTCATTCTATGGGTTCCCCAAGTCATCTGATACCGAAATTAGTGGGGGGACAAGTAAGTTTCATTTCATTTTATTCTTCGGTACCTTGTGGAGAGTGACGGGCAATTCTGATGAATTCAGTAGGCAAAAGTATATCGGATAGCTGGAGGGTAGCGGATATACTGGCATTTAAAATAAAGATATACAAATCACTTTTTTTGTTGGTGTATGCCTATTTAATTTTCCACCAATGTCTCGATTGCAATAGGCAAATGGCCCAGCGTTTTCCAGGCCGAAATCCATGCCACTGAAACCTGCGCTCTTCTTAACATTAACAAGAATTAGAACTAAAAACCAATATTAGGTAAGTCCACTCAAAAAAAGATTAGATTTGAATATCAACTTGATCAAAAAGTTTCAGGAATATATTCAGGAAATTAAAAATACAAATTTATTCATCAAAATAGACATTGTCCCCTTCAAAATACTCTCCATCAACTGCAACGCACTTATGCCAGCGCTTGATACAATCCTCGAAACATTTTTGATACTCCTTTTTCGGTATGGCCATCAGAGCCGTCTTCGATCTTCGATCTTTTTTGACGAACTGCTTCACGCAAATGTCTCATAACTCCCAAATAATACTCCTTGTTAACTGTCTCACCTTGAGGCAAGAATGAAAAAAAATTAAAATTGCCTTCTTTTTCGACTGAAAACGACGTGGTTTTTCGGTCGTGGCTGATTCGGTAAACGCCAAATATAAAGCTATAACACTGCGGGAATGTCAATGAGAAATGTGGCAACCTTGTAAAGAAAAAAACTAAAAAAAAAACTCAAATCGAGTGACTGACAGCACCATACGGTAGTCGTTCCTGAAACTTTTTGAACAAGGTGGTGTTACGTGAAAATGCCCGTAAATCGTAATATTTACCATGGTAGTACTAAATTAAAACAAAATGTCTATAGAATGTGTTTACTCTTGTAAAATGTAAAATTCGGATACTAAAAACTAATGAACAAATTTCATTTAGCTCATGAAAATCTGCATACATAAGAATTAATAAAAATTAAGTCAAATATGGAAAATAATTACCATCACTTAACCATGTAACATCCCGTTATCTTTAAAATAGCTTGAAGACTACTATTTTAAATTTTTAATCCTATTTTTCTCGAATTTTTCATGTGATGGGATTTTTTGGTTATTTTGTTCGAAATCACGAATGTATTAAGGGCATGTAAACTAGTGTAATTTTTAAGTCTTAAGTGATTTTTGAAGAAACGAGATCAAACTTGAATCTTCAAAATAATTAATGGAGAGAGTTTACAATTACATAGTGATAGACATATGAATATTGAACACTTTAGGCCCAAACACGAGCGTATCGCTCGAAGTTACATAACGTATATTTTCTTCCGTGGAGTAGTTTAATATAACGCAGATGGATTTGTTTATAAAAATTGTTGATAATCTAGTCAAAACAAAAAAGAATGTCATTGGTTGTGTATTTTAAGACTATACGAACAATACGATTAAAATTATTTTGTAAAATCGAAACAGCTTTTATTTAGAGATAAAAGTCCCGATATCTGATTCAACGTAGGAAACGCTATATCACTCGATTCCTTGGAGTGTCCTGAGCAAACTTTTATTCTTGACGATCCACCTCCCCCCTGCCCTCCTGAAAATCGTTGTTGAATATTTTTTAGAGGTTCGCTCACTTAAGTCCTCATAGGTTCTTGTAAAGATATCGCAGGACATAGAAAAAGGACTCGTTCAAAAGAGGAGGAGAACACCTTCCCAAGATACCCCACTTGTTAGGATATGCCGAAACATGTAAAAGACAGAGAGTCCATTATTTAAAAAAAAGCAATCCTTTCCATACAAAGGTTTTATGAAAACTGAATAAAACAATTTTTTATGAAAATGTTGATAAATTGTGAGCTTGAGCTTGAGCTTCTCTTGATGCTTCCATTATCTTACATTTTATTTGGATGTAGCATGAAAACAGTCGTATCCTTCAAGAACTCCAATAACAAATTTTAGAACTATCGGAACTATACTACTTAGCAGTCCACATATACACTTATTATACTAAATTTTGTTCAGTGTAGCCTTTATGGATAGGTCAATGCAAAAAAAATAAATTTATTTTACAAAAAAAAAAAAAAAAAAATTAATCTGTATCTTTCGATTTTAATAAAGTTAATATTATTTTACCAATATGTATAAATTAAATCTTAAAAAAAAAACTAAATGAATTCGAGAAATTCACAATTCAGGTTTCAATTAATTAAGTGATCAAATGGTTACATCTTAACGATAATTATTGCTAATTATCGCAGACATTAATCGAGGATTTCGATTAGGATTATTTGGATTATTTATGGGCCGTATTACAAGTATCTATTTACAGATGACTCGACAGAAGATACAATAAATCGTCTTATATTTCAGCCTATTCAGCCTATCAATGAACTAATGCGACGGGTCGATGTATTTGGCATTACCTTAAGATCATTCAAAGAAACGCTAAGACAAGTACTTGACTATCTGACTGATGGCTGATACTTTGCTCATCTACACTGAAGAATTAATCAACTTTTTGCATTGTTTAATCTCTACTAACCCATAAGAGGTCCACTAACATGCACACTCAATTACGAACATTTCTTTGCACTTCTCCTTAAATTTAATTTAATTTAATGCTTTATAAATTCATTCTCAATTATCTTCTTATGATAAATTTAAACTTACCGTATATTCTCCTACTGCTACTATTTATGTAAATGAAATAATTTGTTAATTGTTGATTGACTTTCACAAATATATAAATTAATAAATAATAATCAAAATTTAAGTTCTTTTAGCCCTGGAGATATTTTAGATATAATCAATAAATATAATATAAATATAAATAATAAAAGCTTCTGTTAAAAGTCATAACTTTCGTTATTTATGATTTTCTCATATAAATGTACAACATCTCAAGATTATTGTGTTAAGGGGGTAGTCCAGTGAAAAAAAAATTTTTTTTCGTTTTTTGTTTTTTTGCTTAAATCTACTCTACTACACCTAGAAAATACTCCCTTAAAATATCGAAGCAAAATATTGAATAGTTTTAAAGATACAGAGAGTTTTCGAGAGACGTGTAATCCGAGCGCTCGAAGGTCCCCTGGCGTGTTTCGGAGCAAGGACGACTCTTGTATTTCTGTTTGCTTCGCCCATTTTTTTTCGGTTTATAACGGTCTAGGTCCTTCTGCTTTGTATTTAAGGTTAGTTATGTATGGAGGAGGCATCGCGTTATGTATGGAGCAGGCATCGCTGACTAAGGTAAAATTAATTTTTTCAGCTTTTTTCCGCATAATAAACTTTAAACGCGTTTTTCTGAAAACAGCATGTTTTGACTCGGCGGACGTCAGATCTCAGAGTCTTTTGCTCCGATTGATCTAAAAATTTAGCTGTATATTTCTTGATTGTGTCTCTATCGTCGGAACTAGAATTATTAAAATCCATTGTTTATTTACAAAGTTACAAACAAATTAAGCACCCGAAAAACACCCGAAAAATTCAAAATGCCGCCATTTTGTTATTTTTTATTGAAAATTAATAATTCTAGTTCCGACGATAGCCAATGTTCTACAGATTAAAACCTCATTTGAATTTTTTGTTTCAAATAAACCGTTGCAGAGATTCGACGTCCGCCAACAAAAAAAATTTTTTTTTGGAGCGGCCATTTTGTCGGGATGACTCATCGAAAACAAAAAAAAAATTTTTTTTTGTGTATTTTAATAGTTGTACTATCATATGTCAAAAAGTTTTTTAATAAAAATTGACTTCTAATATGAAAAAAAAATCGTTGAAAAAACAGTCGTTTTCACTGGACTACCCCCTTAACATTTGAAGTCGATTGAAGTAAAACTAACATCTTCGTTAGTTGGAGTTGTAAGTCTCCGCCGCCGCACAGTGTTCCAAATCGTTCAAAAGCTGGCCAAAATTCGTAATCTCGCTAGAAATGCTTAAAACTGAGTATATGGGGGTTTTCAGTATCGCTGATTTCAAATCCGTTTATAAAACTGAAAAATTCAAAATGGCGGATCCAATATGGCGGACCGAAATTGCAAAACGTTGTCAGATTTATACTAAAATTGGTATACAGGGTGTTCAGAGGTGGGAGGTCAATACTGCAGGGGATGAAAGGTCAGACCGAGACAAGCAAAAAATCGTATGGGTGGGGGGGGGGGGGGGGCATCTCGCACCGTTTGGCAGTTACAGGGTGATTCGTAAATCAGGATTTTGCCTTATATGGGAACCGCTCTTGTATTTTTATCTTTTTTCCTACGCATCGCAGCGACCCCAAACTAATTTCAAAAAATCACTATTTGGAAGCCCTTTCCAAAAAAGTTTACACCACCCCCCTATCCCCAACCCCTTGGCCTCAATCCCCCCCGGAAGTTGAAAAAATTAACTTTTATTTCACGATTTTTCACTTTTCGCACCACTTTTCTCCGAAATTCATGTTATTAACATACTTACTTTTTATTTTTTTTAAGTTGCCTATCTAATTACCTTTCCAAAAAGGTGCAACATGCCCAGGTAGGAAAAGGATACGAAAATTTATTTACAAAAATCCTTTTACAGAATATCATGATAATTCGAATTATTAGGAAATTATACTTAAGTTTACTAAAAAATACATTTTGTTCGCTTAAAAACTAATTACAATTAAAACGTTTGTCCTTTAAAAGCTGTTCAAAATGTTCTCCGCTAGTTTCGATGCATGCAAGTAGCCTTCGTTTTATTTCACGTTTCAGGTCTATGGTAGCCAGTCACTCCCATATTTTCGTGGCTGCAATCCCAATCCTGGTAACTAATTCTTCTCTGGTGTTGATTGGTCTTGAATAAACTTCATCTTTCATCATTCCCCATAAGAAAAAGTCCAGTGGAGTAAGGTCCGGTGACCTAGCAGGCCAAGGAATCGGTCCACCTCGTCCAATCCAGCGCTCTGGGTAATTTTCATTTCACCTTGCCCTAACAATGTTCCCAGTATGCGCAGGTGTTCCGTCGAGCTGTAAATAAATTGCGCTTCTGGTGGCCAGGGGGATGTCCTCCAACAGATCCGGAAGGGTACTCTCCAAAAAGTCCGAGTATAGCTGACTATTCAGCACTTGGGCCAAGATGAAGGGTTCTATGAACTGGTTGCCGATGATGCCAGCCCAGACATTGACACTAAATCTTTGCTGGAAGGACCGACACCTGGTCCTATGTGGGTTCACCTATGACCAGGTGTGGAGGTTGTGTAAGTTTGTGATGCCATCCCGGGTAAATTGCGATTCATCCGTCCACAGAATTCGGTCTAGAAACCTTCTGTTTTCGATGTCAGACTCGAACAGCCAAGTGCAAATTGCAATCGTCTTTCGGAATCTCCTTCCTGTAGTGCTTGGACCGGGATATGGTGGTATGGATGTAGTCCCTCTGGGTTCACAACGGTCCAAACTCTCCCTGAAGACAATCCTGACCTTCGTGCGACCTGCCTGATGCTTATTACAGGGCTGTTCCTGACGATGTTGAGGATTTGTTGGTCGGGGTCCGCTGAATCGGCCGATTTTCCTGCTCGCGTTTCTGCTCTGGGGGCGGTTACACTTCCGGTTTCTTTTAACCTTCTGAAAGTCCTTGAAAATACCCTTCTGTTGAGTACCCGCCGATTCGGGAATCTCCTTTGGTATTCTCGTACGGCCTCACTATCATTTCATTCTACTAAACCGTACACGTAAATTATATCGGCATACTCGTCAACACTGAATTCTGCCATTTTATCTTAATTTTTTCTATTAAACACCCGTTCTTTTCGCTTGCTTCTTCAACTGTGGTCAATGTCCTTTCAAACTCACCCATTTTTGTACCATAATTCATAGGAGGTATTAGAAACGGAGCTTCAGGATACTTAGGAGTCAATATTGGATATAATAATCTAATAACGCTATTTAACGAGATTACATTTATTATTTTATTACTGTTTTGCTGAAAAAATAAAAATGTACTACCTCTGTTTCCTAAACAAATATTTCCGAACTTGCTGTCATAAAAATTGTTTACTTAACGACTTTTTCCATTATGGTGCAATAAAGTAATCAGGTACCTGTGAAGATGTTTTAATTTCAGGACTTTTGCAACCCTTTTCTACCTGGGCATGTTGCACCTTTTTGGAAAGGTAATTAGATGGGCAACTTAAAAAAAATAAAAAGTAGGTATGTTAATAACATGAATTTCGGAGAAAAGTGGGGCGAAAGGTGAAAAATCGTGAAATAAAAGTTAATTTTTTCAACTTCCAGGGGGGATTGTGGCCAAGGGGTTGGGGATAGGGGGGTGGTGTAAACTTTTTTGGAAAGGGCTTCCAAATAGTGATTTTTTGAAATCAGTTTGGGGCCGCTGCGATGCGTAGAAAAAAAAATAAAAATACAAGAGCGGTTCCCATATAAGGAAAAATCCTGATTTACGAATCACCCTGTAACTGCCAAACGGTGCGAGATGCCGCCCCCCCCCCCCATCCATACGATTTTTTGCTTGTCTCGGTCTGACCTTTCACCCCCTGCAGTATTGACCTCCCACCTCTGAACACCCTGTATAAGGGTTCTTCATACTGCTTATTTCATCTCTGGAATCGGAATGGAAAAATTCTAAATAGCGGATCCAATATGGCGGACATAAATTGCAAAACCTTGTCAGGTTTATACCAAAATTGGTATATAAGGGTTTTTAATGCTGCTTGTTTCATTTCTGGTATCTAAATGGAAAAATTCACAGTGGCGGATCCAATATGGCGGCCCGAAATTACAAATTCTTGTCGGATTGATACCAAAATTGGTATATAAAGGGTTCTTGATAAAATTATTTTTATGCATGGTATACTGCTCAGTGGCGTAGCTAGCCCTAATTATTAAATTTCTCGGGTGAACTTTTTCGGAAAATAAGTAAAAACATTCTCATTAGCTAAATACAATACACACATTAAAAAACTGCTTGTAATGTCCTTGTAAAAATATCGTAAGATTTACTAATTTCAATCCGGCATGATAGATTTAATCCACCATCTTGAATCCCACAATTGAAATAAAGTATTTGAAATCCGTGACCTCTCTGTACAAATTCAAGGGAGAAATGAGTAATATTTAGCAATTTCCAACAGCCATATTGGATCCGCCATTTTGAACTTTTGAATTTAACAATTGACAAATAAATACACTTTACCATATGTTAAAAAAAATTATCAAAGATATGCTTAAAGCGAAGCGAATTACCCCCCCCCCCTCCCCTCCCCCGACATTATAAAAAAAAAAAAAAAAAAATCTTAATCTCCTCAAACATTTTTCTTCGATTGATGATGACGGAGATTATGGAAGTTTGGAGTTTACCTCAAATTGTACTTGTCGTTGAAGCAACAACACACGATTACTCGCCAATCTTTTGATCATCAAAGCTTCTCATGTACAGTAAATTTGTCGCGAAAATCATAGAATCGTTTAAAAAAACATCATTATAGTCGTTAGTCACCCGGTGATACTATCTCAATGGTAAACTCGTAAAGCCTTTTCATCGATTAATTGAGATTACCAGAACTGGAGCACCAATCAAGGTCGCGTGAGCATCGGACGCAGGAAGCTGGAGCGGCAGTATAACTCATTCATCAATGTAAATCCACTATCAACCGGTGTTTGATTGAGATACATCATTCGCCTTAATCCCCCCACCAGATGCCCGGCCTCCCGGAGTCCTAGTCCCGGAGTAATCTGTCAGCATTTCCGCATCAATCTCCTCCTCGAGTATCTTCATCGTCGGCTTGTTTGCGAAGGAAGGAACTTTCCCTACGTTTGAGAACTTTATGAATACGTACTTGACCTATAGAGGGCGTCCGCGATGCCATGGCAAATGTAGCCGACATGAGGGCCGAAGGACGGATATGATTTAGCATCACTCATGTCCACCCTGTGCCCGATCTGGCTATTGAGAGGTTATTGTGCTTTCAGACAACCCTGTGCAAATTGCCTTCCTGGCTCTTGGCAGCGCCACCCAATTGAACGGCTAAGTGAGGCGATATTGACGCGGAAGAATAGAAATGATCCAAAATTAAGTGTTTCCTTAGAAGAGCCCATTCAAGCTGATAAATGTGTTAACAATTTAGAAGCACTTCATGAAAATAAGATGTAAACGGAAGAATCACCTAAATTGATTGTATTACAGATTTATATGCTTTATTTTCACGTAGTACGGCTTATGAGTTCTTAGCCTCATATAGTAAGTATAGCAAGTTCATGTTCGTGACAGTGACAAGTCTCAACAAACGCTACACAAAATTACAAGTCGCTGCTGTTATCCATTTAATTGTAACAGAGCTCGAACGACAACTCAGACAAGTGATTTTAAAAAATATGTATATCTCAAATTGAATATCGCGCTGTTGTAAAGTTTTTGACTAAAGAAGGTTTAACGTCAGCACAAATCAAGAAAGACAAGAAGCTCTTTACGGTGACTTTGATTCCATAATTTTCAATAATAAAAATCTGGTATTCTAGTATTATGTAAGTAGGCTTAGTAAGTGGGCATAAATCTTACGTAGGGTAAAAACTCAAGATAAGAGAGAATTTTAACAAATAAACAAATGAATATTAGTCCAGAATTAACATTCTGACCTTTTTTGCGCTGATAAATAAAAACCCTTCATCTTTTATATACTATAACATACATATCTTTTGCTTTTCTCTACTTTTACATTGAGAATAAAATAACTAAGAAAATAATTGACAGCATTATTTAACTTTTTTTCTTTCAAGAATCGATTTATATTTGTTGTTATATTTTATATATATATATATGTTGGCTAAAAGCCAATTTCCGTGGGAATTTCATTGGCCCAACAATTTTCTTTTGCAAAGAGTGATAGCAAAATTAGCCTGTTTTTGGAATGGAATTAATAAAACGTACCTAAGGTATGCTCAAAATTTTTGTCCGGTCATGAACTTGTGCAAAAAGCAAGACTTACTATTCCAGAAGCTTAACATCCCAAACAAACGTTGATCGGGACGCTTTATAGATGGGTACGTGTTGGAACACATCATTCAGGGGCACCCTATTAAAGCTATTATGAAGACGATTTGTAACCGAAAAGTAAAAAAAAAAAAACTTAATTTATTATTATGGTCTACATAGACATATTTATACATATACATTATGTACGAATATAATTATTTATTTTAAAAATAAATTCTTAAGCTAAAAAACTGCAATTTTATTTCGAAGTTGAAAGTATTTCACGAGCACAAGTATTTCATTATGTAAACAATCATATCCTCCCTTCAAATAAAAGAAGGAATTTGAAGTAAATACAAAGAATATTTCAATCCAAAGGAAAAGCTCTAGATAGTTATTTTTACTAAGAAAATTTATTGTTCCAAATATTTCCAAAATAATGATAGAAATTGTTAACTCCAAAGTTTAATATGAAACATAGCTAAGTTGCAAATGTTCATCATTGCCGCCAAATCATATTTGAACATTGTTTTTCTCACAAGGAAACGTTCTCAGCTGTGTCTCACCGATTTTGATGAAATTGAAATATGTTAGGAATTTAAAATTGTAATGTTTTATATAAAAAAAAAAAAAAAAATTGTTAACAAAAAATTAAACCATCGAAAAAATAAACTGAAAAGCGAAAAATAACATAAAAACTAAGCTTCTAAAATAATGTAAGTAACTAATTTTGAATCGGCGCCAAACAAATCGCGAAATGTTATTGTTTATCGCTGGAGATTTCACGTAGCGTTTTTGCGTTATTTGTTTTGATTATTTCTTTAAAGTAAATAAGTAACAGGCGCCGACTCAAAATTAGTTTAGAAGCTTAGTTATTAAGACTAAAAAGTTTTATTTTATTTTTCGCTTTTCAGTTTCTTTCGATTCAATTCGTCGATTCAATTTTTTGTTAAAAAGATGTTTTCCACATTTCAGTTCCTTGTTTCGTCGGTTTTATTTTTTGTTAAAAAGTTTTTTTCCAAATAAGGACTTCTCTCGATCCCTCGACAGCCTTCCATCTTCATTGTCAGACACTCGATGACAGCCATAACCCAGCCAGGTCTAAAGTTCTCATCAAGATGAATGAAATAAGCCCAAACACGAGGTAAGTGCTGTAAACCATTGATGAGTTCCTTCGATTGCCTTCCATCTTCATCCTCAGATTAACTCCAGGTCTCCATTATATTGTAGCGTCATCAGAACTACCTATGTGTGCAAATTTTCAACAGAATCGGTTCATAGGTAAATGAAAAATCAACCATACGCTATTTTTTTCTACCCTTAGGGGTTAAGGTTTTTTGAAATTTAAATTGAACTTCGAGATATACCGTATCCAATACATACAAAATATATACATACGCGTCGACTTGAGACCTCTTCGTTTTTTTCGTCGGTTAATAAATCTACATATATTACAATAAATAATTTAAATGTAAATTAATTTAAATTTTAGTTAATAAATCTATGTATATATAAATATGTTTGTAGAAAACATTAAAAATGTTCATGCCACATTGCACCGTTCATTACTAAAAGTGCATAACTTCAGAATTTATGAATTTATAACATTCTTAAAATATATGATTGAAACGGGCAAGATTAAAAATCTCCAAAAAGACAATTTTTTGAAAATGATGCTCCCGATAAATTCCCCTTGCATAAATAATGTCTTGGAAGCTAAGGTATAAACAAATTTCGGTTGCTAGTGCTCATATCATCATAATACACTACTTATTCCAAAAGACACAAAAAGCCGATTTTTCGACCCTAAAGTGGTACTTGACCCCTATAATAAAATTTGCTGAAAATAAAACTTTCGGTTATTATATTGCTATCAAATGGCCATAAATGGCTAAAAGCAGCCGCAGGTGTTTGTAATTTACTGCTTACAGAGAGGAATATTAACAGAAATCATAAAATCAAAGCGAATAAATGGCCATGAAGGTTATCCTCCATAATTCGTTTCCTCTCCCTTATAATACCAGTTGAGTAAGCTTTTTATGGACAACTGAGAAAAATGCCGATACTACGTAAATCCACGGATAAATCTTATCTCCATGTGGAGAAACTCATAAAAGGAGCGTGGGTCCTATTTTATTTCCGCACGATGTCAGGCCAGACGTAAACGTACGTAATATATGGGAATTTATGTGTTGATCGTAGGTTCTATTGCGCCTCGTGAAAAATAAGGAAATATAAATGTGTCGTCATCGCTATGAGACGCCCTGTCTGAGATAGAGGTTTTATTTTTACAAATTATCTTAAACGCAAATCATTCTTCCCCATTGTTGGTCCTAAGTATATTTTAACAGGGTGAATGATTTTAAATGCGCTTTGTCATAATTTTCAGTTGAGTTGCTTAAAATTGTCGAGTGTGAAGTGATAAATTGAATAAGGAGAAAAAAATATATAAATGTAAAGTGTTCAAGCTAATCTCATCAGTTTTTAGTAGGTCATGGCACTTGATAACAAAATAAGAAACACTGAAAAATATTATATACATACAGGGTGACAAATGGAAAGATGCCTAAAGTATATCTAGGTATTTTCCTCTCTAATATGTCGTAGAAAGTTGGGACCCCGTAGTTATATACTAGAATGTTGTCATTTTCTGTTGAGACGTCATAAAAAGAAAAACGTGTACTTTAAAATTAGTAACTCTACAAACGAAGAAAAATCTAGTGCTTTTATTCTAGAGGTAAAAATTATACTGAAGCATATAGAGAGGCCTTCATATCAAGTTTGGAAATAAAAATGTAGCCAGCCAAAACACTCAGAAGGTAAGAATTATAAAAAAATGATTTGATTTCATCGTAAGACCGCATTTATTAATAAAGTTTTCAAGCATTTATGTAAATAGTTATCCCCTGGCTGAATTATGTCGATTTTTTTAAATCTCAATAAGTATCTGTTAAAAATGTCTGATTTAACTGGAACTAATTTAAAATAAAAATGACATCTTTACTGAATTTATACGTATTTTTATTTCTTTTTCCCCTGCACTTATTTTAAAATTATGAATGATTAGTTTAGGCAACTTCCCATTTGTCACCCTGTATATAGTTATCCAAATACACATAACCTTTGAAAACAACATTATTCAATTTGTTCTACTATTTTACTCTTTAAAATTCAAACCATTTATAAATATGAAAGAATCACTTCACGTTCAAAATTTAGAGATTTTTAATTTTATGGATCTAAAGTAGTAACCGAGTTTTCCAACTGCTATACAATCAGACATATCTTACAAAATTCCAATATTTCGTACGTTCCGAATTAAAAATCGATTACTTAATAAATAACTGCATCCTCTATTTTAAGTCCATCATTTTCTCCTTAAAACATTTAAATATTATAAATAGAGTGTAAACTCGAGGTATCCCACGCTATTTATGTGTCCGTTTTTCACCCGACCATGAATATACATATTCTTTTACATTATAGAAACCATTATTTTGATAATAAGTACTATTTTTAAATACATTCATAGTTATAGTGAAGCCAAAAAATATATAAGCTTTTTACCAAGGAAATTATCCCTTAATTGAAATTTATGATGAGCATGAGCAAAGATTTAAAATTTTCTAAAAGAGAAATATTAAATTGCCATGATTTATAAGATAACACAGCCACACACAAAAAAAAAGTGATCATAATCAGCGACCCCAAAAACCCACATATACCAAATTAGGGGCAATTCGGTTGGTTTCGAAAATTTCGTCAGCCATATTGGATCCACCATCTTTAATTCTGCAAATTAAACTTCAGATTCGTGATCAGGACCCCAAAAACCCCCACATACCGAATTTAGCGTAAATCGGTTGACTTTTGGAAATTGGAAATTTGAGGTTAGGAAAAAAACATGACGTGCCACCTCAACTGTAACGGTGGATTTGGATTCACGGGGTTCTTTTACATAAAAGTATACATCTGGATATGAAAAAATAAAATACATCGAAAACCATATATCGCATGTAAAGTACAGACCACTTTTATTTTTTTGTCTGGCTGTGTAATTTAAATCAAGAATGAATCTGAAAATGTTCTGTCTAAGATTTGGAGTTTTTGCATGGATGAAATTTGATGCACATTTAAAACAATATCAAGTCTTTATTCTGAGTGGCTGTTAGTAATCTTTCATTCAATACAAAATGTCCTATTATTCTGGATAGACGAAAAAAACGCAAGTACATTATTTACTATATAAAACAAAACATTAATATCAAAAATAAGCTTTTAATAAACTGTCTCTGAATATAGTTATAAATAAATGTAAATTTCTGTACATACAAAACTGTAGAATATATAAAACATGCATGATATACGTATGAATATACCCATGCAAAGTTACAGAAACGTTATTTAGGTTTTAAATTACTAGCGCTATTTATGAATTTATCAATTGACGCAATTAACATTAAAAATCACATTATATTTTGCTTTTTATAAATTAAAGTCTCCAAATTTGTGTGCATGTATAGCTTTTACACTTCAATAGTAACCAAATCAACACGAAGAGCAACTAATACACATTCAAATGCAATTAATTCAAAATCATGTACAAAGAAACCAAAACCAAGAACAACTTTTTCAAACCATTAACAACTTTTTCAAATTCAATTACAACCACTTCAATTTTAATAATAATCATTTCAATTTATACGGCAATTTTGATAACTTTTTGTATTGATTAAAATTGAATAAGTTGTAACTGAGATTGAAAAAGTTTCTTTTAAAATTGAATTGGTACCGATATCCTCAATTATTCATCTCTTAATAGGAAGATATAATTCGTAGCGAACAACTCAAAAACTTCCGCTTCCCATAGGGAGATATAAAATAAAACACTACCTGTGTTTTTCCATCCAGATCTGACTCCAGTGGCGTAACTATAGGGTGGCAGGGCTGGCAAAATGCCACGGGCCCCCGACCCAAGAGGGCCCCGGCCCAAGAGGCCGCGAGCTCAGAAATAACCTAACATTTTTAACAAAATTTTGTAACTAAGTACTTAAAAAATATAATTTTTTTAAGTACATAAAATCAATCAAAGTGGGGCACAACTAAAGACCATATACAAATTCAAACTACTCATTAAAATTTCAACACATTCAAAACAAAACGATGTGGGTTTTCAGAACGCACCCATTGGTTGCTTCATTTTTTGTCGCGGTACATTGGTGACGCGGGCGAGCTAGTGACGGTCAGGGAATTCCCTCATTTTGTTAACCAAATACACTAGGAGCCGGTGTCACTGAAAGGCCCGTCATCGCGGATTTGAAAAATTTATATGTAAATTGATAATTAACAATTATACGAATAAAATCAACTTGGTACGCGTTGACTTAGTAAGCCGAAAACATGTTAAATAAAATTTATTATTATAAAAAAGCAAAAATGTATCTTACTGTTATCGCGGATTTTGATGAATTTTAGTGTATTCGATAGGAAATTTCGCGATTTAACCGAAAATTTTGCTGACAAACTTCATTTGGCCGGAAGGGTATAACGTACCTATTTGAACGGTGTGATAGGCGGTAAAAAAATGTTTCTCTTAAATCACGAAATTTCCTATTGAATGCACTAAAAAAGTGAGTCCTTAACGTCGATAACATTAAAAACATTGAACCCTACTAGATGGGCAGGACGTTATGATGCTGTTTTTGCTTTAAAAGTTCGGTATGTTGAAGTCCAAAAAGCGTTAACGAAAACAATTCTGTTAAATTGCAAATCAGATGAAAGAAATGAAGCTATTTCACTCAAGAAGAAGGTAGAGAACTATAATTTTATTATGTTATTGGTTTTCCATTGCAAAATTCTACAAACTATCGATGCAGCCTCTAAAGCACTTCAGTCTAAAGCCACCGATCTTTCAAATGCCTTGAAACTTTTGAAAATTTCCCTAGAAGAATTGGAAAGGTATCGACATGAATTTGTAAATTTAAAAATGGAAGCAAATAGTGTAGCAGAAAAATGGTCCATCAACCCTGAATTTTCTAAAACTCGTCAGAGGAAGATAAAACGCCATTTTGACGAACTTTGCGAAGATGAGCGTCTTCAAGATCCAGAAAGTTCGTTTAAAGTGAACGTATTTTACCGAGTATTAGACATCATTATTAATCAACTGAAATCGCGTTTCCTACCAATGAATGAAATTGTTTCCAATTTCAGTGTTTTGCAACCCTCCACTTTGCAAATTTTAAATGATACTGATTTATCAAAAAAAGCTCTAGAATTTGTTAATATATATAAAAAAGACATATCTGAATCATTTGCCAGGGAAATTATAAGTTTTCGGTCCACTTTCAGAGACGAAATAAAAAAGTCTTCGTGTATTAGAGAACTTGCTGATTTATTAATAATAAAGAATCATTTTATTTCGTGCAGCTTTCCTGAAATATGTACTGCATTAATGTTATTTGTTACAATTCCTGTGACTACAGCTAGTGCTGAACGATCAATTCCGAAACTAAAATTATTAAAAACCTATTTAAGAAACTGTATGGCACAAAACAGGCTACGTAATTTAACTATTCTGTCTATTGAAAATTCTATGGCCCAATCTTTAAACTTTGATGATGTTATAGATACTTTTGCGGAACAGAAAGCTCGGAGAAAAGAATTTTATTAATAAAAATCTTATTAAAAGTAAATTGTTATTTCATTATAAATATTTGTATAAACCTATGCTCTTCAAAATAAAACTTATTAGATATATAACTAAAATGCACACAATATTATTAATAGTTTTCGGTAACTACTTACATAAGTGGTCTATTAGAATTAAATTCTAAAGTGACTATTTTTACTGGGACGCCGGAGGGCCCCATCCGAAGAATTTGCCACGGGCCTCAGATGGTATAGTTACGCCACTGTCTGACTCTGTATCAATATCAAGTGAGGAAAACGATCTAGATTAATCACGGGATTAACGATTTTTTTTTTTTTTTTGAGAAGCTGGTATATCTGGTTTTGCTAATTAAATAACAATTTTCTATAGACGACGACTTTCGTCAAAAAAAATTCAAGAATGGCCTTCAAAGTTATGTAATTATCTTTCTATGTCCATATCAAGAATTGTTCAAAACCAATACACTTCAAATGTCATTGTCACCAACAGACCCGAAATACTACAATCTCCTCTGTTACAATATTGTCAAATTATTTATCTGCCTCTTTGATCTACAGCCGAATAAATATCTAGGTTAGTGAATTTTTCTTGTATAGAGTTGGCTAACTGTTGGTTTTTTTTTAAATTATATGTTATTTTGACACAGATTGCTCTTTCTTACTCAAAAAATTGACACAAATACGGTATCATATCTCCGCGGTACGAAATTAGTTCATCTGCTGTTGAAAAATTTTAGGAAAAATTGAAAACTTATTTGCAAAGTGAGTGCTGTGTTGCCACACAGATGCGATTTAACGCCGTTGGACTTTTTTGTGTGGGGTGCCGTTAAAGATTGATGTTATGCTGACAATCCAAAAACGATTCAGGCACTTAAGCACAATATTCATCAAGCTTTTTGTGAAATACGGCCCAAAACCATCGAAAATGTGCTGCAAAATTTGGTTCACAGGATGAGCATTTTTAAAAAGAAACCAGCCAATAACCCACCATACATAGTGTTAAAAAACTGTTCCAAAGCCAGAGACGAAAAAAACACAGCTACTAACAAATATACCTAAATGTAACCAAAAAATAAATGTGTTTCATCTCATTTCAATTTAATCCACAAGAAAGTTTAGATGAAAACTTCTCAAATGAAAAGATAAGATCTCCTGAAGCCGGGAAGTGCCTACAATACAGTAAAGCAGTTTCGGCTTAACCCTTCCTCATTCCTTGCGCTAAAAAAACAACATATCTCTCCATGCAAAATCAAAACAAACAAGATTCATATCGCAATATGCATTATTTTTGTTGACATTGATTTTCCGATGAAATTGTTTTGTTTTGAAAATTGAAAATAAAGCGAAATTACGGGCGTGTTTGTTCCACTGCTTTACATGTTTTTCATTGAAAGGTAAATCCAAACCCTCTCAATATATTTTTGCATATTTTGAGCATAGAATTGGACTTTATCGATATCCAAATGTTTTTGGAGCCTCCGGTGTGTACTCAACGTGAGAACTACTTCGTATATCTGATAGATCCCATAAATGTGCAAAATGGGGCCTCACTTCTCGAATACAACACTGGACTACGTAAAGGGTTAAGCTATCGAAATAAATGGGAGTCTATATCGGTTTAATGTGTGGACCCATGGCACTAAATTCCGGCTTCGTCTTGTTTATTGAGAATAATGGGTAGGTACACCGCTTTGTTTATGATAGTCCATTAATTAATGCTCGGATCGATAGTGCAAACACCCACATGCTGCAGATGTGACTGTATGCAATCACCTGAAAATGAAAATATTTTTTAAGTTTTCCCTTTTTCGCGCTGTAAACGGAAACCGTCCTTTTGTCTATATGAAAGTCGAATTTCAGGTATTCTAAATTTTATCCAAAAATAAAATTAAGGAACCCACATATGTAGTATTCAATGGTACGCAACATATTACGTAATTTAATTCAATACAATCTTCATTACAGCATATTAAAGCCTCCTTGTCAGAAAACTAAAACCAACCTTTCCCACCACACTGCGGTCATAATATGTGTTTGTAAATATTTTACTTTGCAAAATTATATTGAAATTCCACTCCATACACGAAGCTTTCTAATTTTAATTTTATATTCATAGTCGTTCGCATAATGAAACTTCCTTCTTAAATTCGAGTAAAGCGAACGATGCCTTTGAATTTCAAGATTGCTATCGTAATTACACGATGTAAACATGAAATTGTTAGGAAACGAAGTTTTAAGCAGTTTTTTTTAAATTTCATTAAAAAAAGGTAATTTATTTCTTATTGGCCAATTTATATTTCAAAATGTTTTCCTGGATGAAAAACAAATTACTAATTTGATCAAGACTTTTAATAGATAGGTATCGATTTATCTAATAAGGGATCAAATTTCTTGGCATTACTCAATGCTAGAAGAAATTCACAGCGAATTATGTTGATTTCAAGGAAAATCGAAATATCGTTCATGAAAACTCTCTTTTTATAGATACTTTAAGGGACATTAAATTTTTGTTTACCGTAAATACCAATATGAATTTAATAAAAGCATTAAAGATAAAATTAGATTAATTTGTTTTCAAATAAATCAATAAGCAGTACACAAAATGGATTTTGTTGGAGGTTGGTACTTTTCCAATATCTTAACGTAAAGCGTACTTCTTTTTTGACATAATCGGTGTTCATAACCTTAATTACTTTCAAAAAGGTAAGGTATAATACCCATACCCCGGCTATCTTTTACTAGCATTGTGATATAATCCGAATGACAAAAATAAATATATACAGGGTATCCAGGAAGTAGTGCGCCAAAATTAAGGAGATGGTAGCTTGGGTCATGATCTACTAGAATATCAAAATATGACCTTGGTGAAAATCTCATCGTTTTCGAGATATTTGGGTTTTTATGAAAAATTAAATTTGATTTAAAATGGACATGGCAATATCTAATTATTCATGAATAAAATGGGTGATGTTATACCTTTCTGAAATCTGCATTAATTAAGCAATTACTTTCCCATCACTGCCTAGTACATTTTTTTCACCAGTGAAGGTCAAAGTAGAGTCAAATAAATAATTTTGAACAGCAAAAAAAAAAAATTTAATTATTTTTTTCACGACGGTCTTGTGTTAATAATAAAAAATGACATGCTTACTAGGTAGGGCAACATATCTAGAATATTTTAGTAAAAAAAAAAAAAAAATGAGAACATGTCTTTTTATGTGCACCAACTAGTCAATAATCTGACAAAAAATAGTGAAAATTTAATTTTTCATAAAAACCCAAATATCTCGATAACGGTGAGGTTTTCACTAAGGTCATATTTTGATATTCTGGTAGATCATGACCCAAGCTACCATCCCCTTAATTCTGGCGCACTATTTCCTGGACACCCTGTATATATAGCTCCGTCTTAGAGAGGAAATTATTACTAATAATTATAAAAAAAAAAAACAATAAATATATAAAATGGGCTAAAAATAACAACATAATCCCAATAAAAGCAGGAAAAAAGTTCCATCCATGTAGGTATCTTCACATCGTTTATTTTTATTCTTTGTACTTGATTCCGTGACAGTAGAAATATTTTTTTCTAGTATTATTAATTCGTTTTAATTTCCCTTTAAATTGTATATGCCAGCAAAACCAGGAAATTATTAATAAATTATTGAAAAATTTATCAGTTCTATTGTTACGCAGTTTCCTCTCAGAATTCGCTGGCTAACCACAATCATTTTCAAAACTTTCCTTTACTATACCAGCATATATTCCTTCCGATCCGGAGTCATGGAGTCTTAGGAGTCACGGTGTATTTCACTTCAAATTTGACTATATAAAATAGCCTTTAATTTAGATCGGAATTTGTAAACAATTACCTACTAAAATTTTATTGTGTTGACTTTCAGCCAGGTATGTTAAAATTCAAAATTTTTTTTACGTATAAAATAGGAAAAAACACGATAATAAAATGAACGATCAGTTCATGTTGGACACGCATAAAATTCGGCCTCATATGCTTTTCATAGACAGAATTTAAATTATGCCTATATAAGTCAGTGGTAGTGAAATCAAAAAATGTTTGTTGTGCAGAACTTTATGTTTTAGTAATCGTAATAGTTTTTAATGAAAATTTTTTTGAAAAAAACATGCGCAGTGAATGGTCGGTCTTAAATCAATTTACTAATACTTATACTACTGTACTAATGTGGAATTAAAAAATTTTTCTAAAATGTTCGTATTTTGACTATTAACATTAGTTGTATTAGCAATAACATTTTACAAATCATGTTTTACAATCTTCTAATTTAAATTAGATGAAATACATAATTACAATTTGGAAAAACATTTAATGTACACAAAACATCAAGTATACTTTTAAACAATTTATCTAAAGATTAATTATTTATTTGTGTTTAGATAAAATCACAATTTTTTATTTTTTTCTGTGTAACTACAGTGCAATAAAATAATTAGGTACCAGCTAAGGTTTTCTAAGGAACAGATTTGTCTACCCCTATTTTACCTGGGTATATTGTACCTTTTTCAGAAAGATAATAATAAGATGGACAATTTAATAAAAATAAAAAATTGTAAATTGTATTGTATTGTAAAAGGGTATTAATTACATGAATTTCGGAAAAAATTTTGGGTAATCCTAAATTCTAGGAAATATAAAAAAAAAATTTTCGACTTCGCAAGTGAGTAGTGGTAGGAAGTATATTAACATTGTTGACATTTTTGGGGAGGACATTAGGATAGTAGTTGCACTACATTGAGTAGATCAAAGGATAAAAATAAAATAATGATTTGCATACCATGAAAATTTTGAATTTATGAATCACCATCTAACTCCCAAACAGTTGAATTGCCCACGTTCCCCCTTGTTTGCCTAGATGAGATCTTTCAACTTCACACTTATTTTGGTATGCCCTATACGAAACATCCTGTATGTATTATTGTGTATTTCAAATGTCATTTATCATTATTTTCAATTTTTATGATTCTTTTAAACCCCCGCTGGATGTGTGGATGTGCATATGGTAATCTTATTACCACCTTCTACGTTTTCTACATTATTTATGCTAAAATTGAGAAATTAAACATTCTAACAACGTAGGGTAGATACAATGGCATACCTAATGTTCTATCTCAAGTTTAATGAATTTAAATAAAGATGTTGTAGATTTTGCATATGTTTTTTTCGATAACATTCGTACATTCATTTATACGGGAGGATACATTTCATGAAAACAAACCCAT
The DNA here is from genome assembly GCA_949715965.1 of Dysmachus trigonus. Classification (NCBI taxonomy): domain Eukaryota; kingdom Metazoa; phylum Arthropoda; class Insecta; order Diptera; family Asilidae; genus Dysmachus; species Dysmachus trigonus. The sequence continues at coordinate 54,446,636 of OX454323.1, read as the reverse complement.
CTTCATACACGTAAATTCGTGGAAATACTATTTGATATGCATGAAAAGTTGTTCGGTGAAAATATCCATAATACCACCTGTCGTATTACATTCCACCAGACAGTGAACTTGGCATTATTTGTGGTTAAAAAACGAGGAGAAATATATTCAATAAATATACAGTACCAATATTCATCTACCACAAAATATTGGATTGATTGCTGACGCATTATATAGTATGGTCTGCCCTAAATTTTAATTCATTCAGGTAATAAATATGACTGTTACAATTGGAGGTTTTATAGGGTTTAATTCATTAAAATTAATTAAACGAGCTACAGCCTGTTTTAATACATTTAAAGCAATCGAATTCTTCTGGAACAACTTTTCTTTGAAACAACTTATGTAAATAGCACATCGTCACCCTAAATCAATGCCTGGTTTAGGGGATTTTATTTTTCTACAAATGCGAACTGAAATCGAGTGACAAAGTATAGAGAGTGTTCAGGCCGTATTGTTTCAGCAACAAATCAAGGCAAGCAGATATTGATACATCACGAGGACAGGAAAGGACGAAAGAAGTTTTATATTGCAAGGACCCAAGGGAAATTCCAAACGGCATGGCTCCACGGAAAAGGAAAGAGTTAATCTCCTGAGGCATATGACAAAAAATAAGCTAGAGAGCATACTAATGCTTCTACCAAACGAATGGTATTTCAAGCGAATTACGGGAAGCGAGAATTTACAACCCATTCTTACCCAAGGAATGCCTCGGCAATAAAACTTTCATGGGCACGAAGGAATTCAACAAGCACTGAGGTCAGATCTTGCACCCTTCGGTTCCACCATAAATTGAAAGACATTCGATAAAACTACGCAGATTTCTTTTACAGGGTTTATCGATTTCCCATCCAACCCAGCAGAAAACTATAGTGAATGCCCCCATAGAGACCAATCTTATATGCAATTAAATTGCCTCTATTGAAGGCTATTCTGTATGGAGTTCCGGTCCAACTAAGACATTGAACGGTAATTGGAGCCGGAATAATTAAAATACGAAGCAAGAAAAAGTGGATCACAAAAAGACTACTCATTTTTAATTAATTCCTTTTAAGAACCTCTTCTAAGACAAACTTTTATATCACGTTCCTTACCTTGGTCAAAACATTTCTTGAATTCATTTTAATATGAAAAGAAGAGAACCTTCGGACTATGCGCAATATCAAGATCAATGTAAAAGCACCTTTAAAAAATAAAGTAGAATTATTTTATACATTTTATTGATAAAGTTACTATATAAAAGAAAGAAAATCCAACAAAGTAAAATTGAACACATTTGAATTTCTTTTCAGTCATTATTGTAATTTGAATTAATTACCAAAATAGATGCATAACATTCTTTCTTTAGGAATTGCCTCGTTTTTTTCTTGGTATATGTAAGCACACATCATGTAGTGTGGAATTTTCTTGGATTATTGAGCTAAATTGTAAAACCACTACCTCAACTTCAAAGCGCAATATCTCAAGAAATATCGATGTTAGGGATTTCGTGTTCGAGAACTTTTTGGAGGAAATTGAATTTCCTACAAGCTTGTCATTTACATTTTTTCTGTAGCCCTTGTTATTTACAAGATAGGTGCAAAAAAACGAGAATTTCATGAAAAAATTGGGTTAGTGACCCGTACTACCTCGCTGGTGGTAGTTAGGGTTACACCGCAATGGACACTTTTGTAGAGCATTCAATTCTGAAGAAACCCTACCATTGACCAAGATTATACCATAAAATGCCTCTGAGCTGTAGAGTTTTGAAGAAAAAAAATCAAAGTTTACGTGTATTTTATACAGGAAATCTTTATACGCCTTGGTCGAGCACTTAATATTAAGGGCTCCAATTTTCCGGGAATTTTTGTTTAGGTATTTCCCACAAAATTTTGAGCTGGGACTGAAAAAAAAAAATAGTCGCCTCCTTCATATGAGCTTTCAAAAATGTATTTCACTCCTGTTGTTTATTTAATATTTGCCCAAAACCACCCTTGGTATGCCATTTCAATATAATTTTAAGTTTAAATATTTAATTTTCAACCTAAAAAATATATATGAAGGAGGCAAATACGCGCCTCATATATATACATATACTTGTTCAGAATGACCTTAAGAGTGACATATTTCACACGTAAGGTCATCGGAGAGTTGGACCATAGAGTAAATAATTACCGATTTACACAGGGTTGAAAATTGTTCACACCACTTTGTATATTGATCAAACAATCATCATTAGTATTAACATGCTTATTCCCGCCAAATTAAAAAATTTAGAGTCATAAGTTCCCAGTTGTCACCACTGGTTAAAGTCCCAAACTTATAGCTACTAGCTGCACGATACTTGCAGTTGTGTCATTGCATGTTGTGTGCAGTGTTTGCATTTTTGCACTTTTTTCCATTTCAATTTTTTGAGTTGTTTTTTTTTTAACAGACCATCAGCTTAGTCTAAGCTTTAAAGCAACAAAAATTAATTTGCTGCATAAGACTCGTCATCATTTGGTCCGTTGTTAGTAGCGACATGACAAACAAATAAATTCTTTCTCAATACATGCTTACCAACACGGACATCAAACAAATCGGCATTCTTATTTACACTCAACCTCATGCGGTTAATAGGTTGAAAGAAGCTATAGTTAGTTTTACACAGATCAGTTTGCAGGAGCGGGACATGCCTAAGGTTTCGCTCATTCGCTCTGAACGTGAATCTTGCTTTAAGAGAAGTTGAGTCAATATTACCAACTAAAAGTTGATGAACAAATACAACGTCCGCGATTTCCCGACGTTTTTGCAGAGAATGCATGTCAAGAAGTTTTAAACGGTCCTTGTATGGAGGAAGAATAACCGGATTGCTCCATGGCAATTCTCTAAGGGCGAAACGGATAAATTTCCGTTGGACAGATTCGATGCTGTCTATATGAACTTGGTAATAGGGAGACCAAACTTGACTCGCGTATTCAAGAATTGGCCGGACAAAGGAAGAGTAAAGCTGTTTGTAAACAGTGACGTTAGAAAATTCACGGGACCATCTTTTAATAAAACCCAGCATAATACTGGCTTTTGTCACCATGCAATTTATATGTTCAACAAAATCCAGTTTACAATCCAGGAAAACGCCTAAGTCACGGGCAGAGCGAACACGTCTGAGAACAACGTTCGAAAGATTATAATCAAAACTCAGGGGATTGCGGCCTCTACAAAAAGATAAAACTTCACATTTATTAATGTTCAATTCTAAATTATTGTGAACACACCACGTTTGGAAAGTGTCCAGATCTCTTTGAACCGTGTGGCAGTCGTTAATATCATTCGTATAACGGAAAAGTTTCATGTCATCAGCATAAATTAAAATTTTACAGTTTTTGAGCAAATATGTAATGTCGTCAATAGCCAAAATAAACAAGAGCGGGCCCAGGTGACTACCCTGCGGTACACCTGACGTGGCAAATATTTTTCTGGAAGTTTCATTCCGAAAAGTAATCTGATAAGTCCTGCTGGATAGGTATGAGCGTATCCAATTGATAAGCAATGGAGAGAAGCCTAGATTTTCCAGTTTCAGTATTATAATCGAATGGGACAGTTTGTCAAACGCCTTGCTAAAGTCAGTATAAATGCAATCGGTTTGCAGACCCTTCTGGAAGCCTTCAATGACGAAAGGGACAAATTCAAGAAGGTTCGTGGAAGTGGAACGTCCCTGAAGAAAACCGTGCTGATTTGTAGAGACAAGGCGTCGACAGATGCTTGACAATTGTGAGTGTATAATTGACTCAAAAAGTTTTGGAATACATGAAAGCTTCGCTATGGGCCGGTAGTTACACACCTCAGTCTTTTTACCTTTTTTGTGGATGGGAATAATAAAGGCATTCTTCCAGAGCATAGGAAACGTTCCTGTGCTGACTGATTTTTGAAAGAGTAATGTTAAGGGTAACATTAGCTCATTAGAGCAGCATTTAAGGATAGCTGGGGGGATACCGTCAGGACCCGATGTGAAATCCATGGGAAGCTCATTGATATGTTTGAGAACATCGGGGGGAGTAATGTAAATGGAAAAATTTAGAGGAACAGGATTTAAGTTTAAATGCGGAAAGTTATTAGGGTTGGGTTGGAAAGCGGGAGAGAAGGATTTTTCAAAATATGAGGCAAACATATCACAGATTGAGGATGGAATATCATCAGAGATTCCCTCGTATTGTAAGCTAGCTGGATAATTGTCCGACTTTCTTTTGGTATTAATAAACTTATAAAATGCTCTTGGATTGCTATATATTTCAGACTTCATTTGACAGACATAATCATTATATAATTGTTTGGAGTAATCTTGAAATTTATTGTAACATTCAACGAATGCATTATAGGAAACATTATTCCTTTCTAAAAGATATGCCTTCCATAATTTGGTTTTCTTGTTTCTGAGACTACGAAGATCGCTGCTGAACCAAGGAGGTGAAGAAGTTAAGGGACGTCGAGGTTCAAAAGGAACGCACGATTCAAAAATTTTAAAAAGATGGGAGTAGAATTCGGATAAAGCATTGTCAATATTTTCATCGGACAATAGTGTAGTAAAATCAGTGGAGGATATCCTTCTAGAAAGTTCGTCAAAATCCGCCTTTTTGAAGTTGAATGCGTAAGCGCTATCATCAATATGCTGTTTAGTGTCATCTGGATTATAAAAGTAATCAATTTGAAGAGGCGGGTGAAAAACATCCAGAGTAGAAAGAACGACTGGACTGTGATCAACAATTGTGTTGTTACAGTCGGAAGAAAAAACAAGATCAAGCTGCCTCCCCATGTCATTCTTTATGGAACTCATTTGACTGAGACCGAAAGAGAAAACCGATCCCAGAAATGAGGACTCTTTAGTATTTATTTTGTTTGAGGGGTGGCAGCAATCGTCATCAGAATTATATACCCATTGCACATTGGGTAAGTTGAAATCACCCACTAAGAGGAGATCGTCAACCGGATTCATTAAATTGTTAATGAAGTCCAGTTTTGAAACTAGAAGGTCATATGTGCTATTTCCATTCATATCAAGAGAATTGACAAGGTCAGGAGGAATGTAGCAACATAAAATGAATAGAGAATTTCTGGCTAATGTTACTTTAATAGCAACTAGCTCAACGTCTGAAGAAGCAGAAATGTCGGGTAGTGAGACCAAGCTGCAATTGAAGTGGCTTTTGCAGGCTATAAGAACTCCTCCTCCTCGGGCCTCCGAATCAGTGTATCTATCTTTACGAAATACCTGGTAGGAAGAATCGAAGAGCTCTGCATCAAGAAAACCGTAGTGTAACCAAGTTTCGGTTAGTACGATAATGTCAAAATTACTATTTATGGACGACTGATAAAGAGTCCTAGTCTTAGTTCTGATACCCCTTACATTTTGATAATATAAGGAGATCGTCTGGGGATTCAGTTTTTTGAAGCAATTATATTCGATGAGTTACCATGTGATTTTGTCGATGTGGGCTTAGCAGCAGGCTTACGGGGGACAAAATTTTTAATTAGAGCTCCAGTGGGCCAGAAGGAAGTGTCTAACAGATTGGAAGCTGATTCTTCCGGTACATGTAAAATGAAAGATGCAATTGGGCTCGAGCTTTTGTTAATTTGTGGTTTAAATATTAACCGTAAAATATCCAGATTTGTTTATAAGATAGATCTATTTTAGTATTATTACCACTAATGTACTAATACTACCGTCATCAAAAAATAAGGTGACTTTATCATTTAAACTTCGCGGGTAATTACTATTAAATCATGAAATTATTTTGTGGGTTTGTAGTACTGTCTTTGACCTTTATGTCGAGTTTCATGTAAATATATTCAATTGTTGCAGAGTTACATGTGTTTGGTGATGAGGCCATGTGGCAAAAAAATGTTTACAAGTGATAGAAAAACTTCAAAGAAGGCTGAAAATGAGTTCAAGACTAACAGCGTCCCGGGCGACCCTCAACTTCTACCGACGAAAGCCACGTCGAGGAAATCAAAGATTTGGTGATCGAAAAATTTCAATTGACAATTAGAGACCTTGCTGATGATGTGGGCATTTCATTTGGATCAACCAAACCATTTTAAAATATGTTTAGTGCTTCAAACGAATCAAATCTCGATTAGTTCCAAAAATAGTAACTAGTATAAAATATAAATAGTAACTAGTAAAAGTAAATAGTAATAGAAACTCAAAAAACAGTTCCAAAGACATCGTTTTGACCTTACTGAAAAGATACAAGCCGAATCGAAGAAGGTTTTGAAGGTCATTCCGGAAATCGACTTCAACAACTGTTTCGAAGATTGGAAAAAACTTGACATAAGTATATTGTATCCGGAAGGGATTAATTTGAAGGAGATGAAATTGATTATTAACAGGGTGCGCGGGCAACTAAAAAGAAAATATTTAGGAATGATAACGACAAAAGAGGAAGATCGCTTTTGCTTGGAATATGCCGGATCTTATGCTGGAGATACATCTGATGCTGATTGGAATGAGTGTACATCATGTAATCAGTGGGCCCATATCATTTGAATTAAAGGCGATACCATCAATTTAATTTGTAATTCCGACAATGATTACACTGGTCGACACCAATTTTGCCGTAGAATAAGTGTTATATCATTTTTTTAGGAATTTTTCGTAGATTACGAATTCGCAAACGAAAATGTCTTATCACGTCACGTTTTTGAAAAAAGTAGGTTTGAAAAGTACAAAAGACCGTATTATGACCATTTTTGCAAATTAATTAAAAAATAACGATTTCTTGTAGGAGCTTGTAAAGTAGCTCAAATAAAAGCATGAACCTTTACTTCTTATATTAAAAAACTAGAAGCTATAATATTTTTCGAAATATTCCGTGGAATTCACTTTTCTCCATAAGCCGCTTACTTCATACAATAGATAAATGAATGAAGATCACTGCTTGCGCACGCTCATGAAAATCTTATTCCCGAAGACGGTTTATAAGTGCTATAGATTAGTACTATTTTATATACACTCCGCGACAACTGGAAAGCACACCCCTACAAAAATACGATTTCGGGGTGATTTTGTATAGGAAGGTGGCGGATTTTTGTAGTTAGTAAGTTCCTTACATTATGCGAAGAAAATTATTCAATAATTAGAAAGTATTTCTACCCCTCCGCTGATTATATTATAGAATTTTTCTCAAAAGTGAAATTAGAGTGCGACAAGTGGATAGCACAAGGAAACGATTTTTGAAAATAAAGAAAAATTATCAACGGAGAATTTTTTATTTAATTTTAGTAATGCGTATGGCCACTTTTGCTTTCAATAACCTCCAACATCCTTGATCTCAATGACTTAAACAATCGTTTTATATATTTTTTTGGCAACCTTTCCCACACAGTCCTTATGACATTCTGCAATTCTTCAGTGTTGGTATATTGTCGTCCACCTTAGTACACCATCCGTGAAAGATGCCCCCAGGCGTTCTCAATAATATTTAAGTCGGGGGAAAGAGTCTGCACATTATTGCGCTCGAAAAACTGCTTAACTTTTGTGTGGATTGCAGCGTTGTCTTGCTGAAAAATATAGTGATCACCAAACCTGTTGTTTGTGGAATGGACAACCTCTTCGTCTACAAGTTTAAGGTAATCATTGCTGTTCATGCGACCACTAACGAAACGAATATTCGTCCGTTTTTCATCATTCTTCATCGTTTTTTCCAATTTAAATGGTCTTTTGCGAAGGTCAGTCGGGCTTCACGGTGGCGCTGGAGAAGACATGGTTTTCTCTTTAGTATCTTTCTCTTCAGATGTTCTGCTTGAGCTAACCGACGCTGGCAAGTCCGGAGCTTTGTTTGTATATTGGCAATACCGGCTGCTACCGCAATTTCTCTGGTTGTTGAAGAAGAATTTGAGGCGTCACGCAGCAAAGCCCGCTCATCCCGATTAGAACGGACATATTTTTGCATGAAATGTATTTTTTGCCATAGTTTTCAGGATCAGCTAAGTAATTACTAATAACTTTACGGCTTCGAACTAAATTTTTGGCAATTTGGGTCACGGAGCACCCCTCACTGCGCATTCGCCCAATTATTGAATTTCCGTTACATTTAAACATTTTGCGCGTCCCATGTTCTGAAATATTAGCTTATTTATTTGATAATTTGTGTTTTAGTATCCCTGTAATTTTTAACTCTGTCCTATCACTTAAAACTTTATTTTTTATAAACTGTGCTATCCACTTGTCGCACTCTAATTCCAGATTAAAATGAAATTCTTGAATGTAAGTAAGGGGAAGAGGTAAACCCGCTTTACTATTGTGTTCGAACAATGGGGGAATTTCTAACTGGGGCATTCTTTGTCAAATCAGCCACCCCCCCTGCCCACTTCTCTTGTGGAAGAAAAAATTTTTTGAGCACACGAAAAAATTTGTCATGAAGTATAGTTTTTGATGTCGTCTGGCGTTTTATGAAAAAACAATGTTCTAACCTCAAAATAACTGTCTAAAGAGAGGCTTGTCACCAAAAAATGCCATTTTTTCAACAAAAATGATCGAAAAAAATACAAATTTCCAGATAATTTTGACCAAATTACTATTTTGGGGGTTTTGGGGGTTGCTGGGCAAGAATCCGATGTCAGTTTTCAAATTCAAGATGGCGGATCCAAGATGGCGGACAGTATTTGTTTTTGTTTTCGACCGATTTCTACAAAATTCTGTATATGGGGGTTTTTGGGGTCGCTGATCACGATTCCGAAGTCCGATTTCAAATTCAAAATGGCCGATCCAAGATGGCGGACATATTTTTTTTTTTATTATCGTTGGATTTATACGAAATTCGGTATTAAGGAGTTCTTGGGATCGCTAAACATTAATCTGAGGTCAGATTTCAAATTCTGGATCACGCATTCAGTATTTCAAGATGGTGGATCCAATATGGTGAATGGGGATTGCAAAAACTACTTAGTGCACTGAAGTTTGGTAGAAGGGAGTTTTTTGGGTTACTGATCCCGAAATCGAGATCAGATTTTCAAAATTTAAGATGGCGGATCCAGTATTTCCAGGTTGGATCAACATGGCGGACGAGGATTGCAAAATTTACTTGATTCACTGAAGTTTGGCTTTTGGTGGTTTTTTTGGGTTGATGATCTCGGAACTGAGGACAGATTTTTAAAATTCAAGAATTCAAGATGGCGAATTCAGTATTGCGGACGACTATAGTGAGTTGTGGAATTAAGTACAACTTAACTCAGGCTATTGAATAATGGGTCTACAGCTCTTTCTCAGACCAATTGACCATGGGCGGAATTAGAGGTTACCCATTGGGGGGGACTCCGTCCATGCATTTGACTCTCTGGGTTTCTCTTTTCTTTATTGGTTTACTGAACTTTCGATAGGTAGTGCATTACCAACCGCATACGAATACTTTGAGTTGTGAGATTAAGTATAACTTGTCTTGACCTCGTAAGTCTAGAGCTTTGATTCGAACCAATTGGATTCTGCGTTATTCTCATCATATTTGATTAAAAAACTTTAAAGTTATAGTGAGCTTAGATTTTGTTCTGATTTCTATTAACTTCAGCTCTTTTGCTCGTACGTAATATGTCGGAAGTCAAAAGAGACAGGTGTGTTGATATTTTTAGAAAACCTGGTGAGAAAGGTCATATAGGAAAAGATCTTCGTAAGGTATCGAAAGACATATTGCGAAAATTTCCACATTTGAATCCTGATTCAAGAATTTGTTCTGTTTGTAGAAAAAAAGTTTATTCTGCTTCAGATGAGGCGAATAAAAGTTTGAGTAGTAATGAAGGTAATTTTGATACTTCATCTAAGATGAATAATTCTGATGCCGAGGAAGAAGATGCTCTCGACTCTATTGCAACGTCTTGTTCAAATAATCGCTCTCAAAGAGAAATAGATTTAGAAACCATGTTTGATGAATTGAAAAGAAAATTTTCGAGTTTGCCAAAAAATAATCCATTAAAGCTACGGATTCTTACTATATGTCCATCATCTTGGAGTACAAGAAAAATTAGTCGTGAATTTGGAGCAACAAGGTATTTGGCAAAAAAATCAAAACAGTTGAAATCTATTAATGGAGTGTTAGGTGAAACTATTGCCAAACAAGGAAAAATCTTGCCACAGGAAACTCTTTTTAAAGTTGAAGAATTTTATAATAATGACATGAATAGTCGAATAATGTCATCAATTAAAGATGTTGTTTCTGTGAAAAATGAAGACGGCACAAGGGAAGTGAAACGTAAACGATTATTATTATTAAATTTAAGAGAATTATATGTTTCTTTCACAGAGGATTGTCCGAAAGTCGATATTTCTTTTAGTAAATTTGCTTCTTTAAGACCAAAACACTGCATTCTTCCTGGAGCATCTGGTACGCATTCTGTATGCGTCTGTACCATCCATCAAAATGTAAAATTATTATTGGATGCTATAAACATAAAAGAGTTGACGCAAAATACTGAAATAAAACTTCCGAACTATAAAGAATGCTTAAGTAAGATGGTTTGCGAAAACCCAACTCGTAACTGCTATCTTGACAACTGTGACAAGTGCCCAGGAACTACGGAAATCATTGATCTGTTGCGTCAAAAATTAGATGACTCATGCCTCACTCACGTAAAATGCTCTTTATGGACTGCAACTGATCGATCAACACTTGTGACAGAATCATTTACAATCGATAATTACTTAACTGAACTTGACACTAAATTAAAAAATCTTAAAGTACATTCATACATTTCAAAGCAACAGTCCTTATTTATTAATGAAAAGAAACAAAATATTGGTAGCAACGAAGTTTTAGTTATGTTCGACTTCTCAGAAAACTATTCTTACGTCTGCCAAGACGCTTCTCAGGCCTTTCACTTCAACAATAGTCAATGCACAGTATTTCCTGCAATATACTATTACAAAGACGAAGATGAACTCAAGCATAAAAGTATGGTATTATTGTCGGACAGCTTAAAACACGATACGGCTGCTGTATATGCGATACAAAAATTGTTAATTCCTGAAATTAAGAAAGATATTAGGAAAGTAAAAAAAATAATTTATGTAACTGATGGTGCTAAACAGCATTTTAAAAATAGATTTCAAATAAGAAACCTGATACACCATAAAAAGGATTTTCATATTGAAGCCGAATGGCATTTTACAGCAACATCGCATGGCAAAAGCATGTATGATGGACTAGGGGCTACATTCAAAAAAGCGGCATACATGGCAAGCCTTACAGCTAAACCAGCTGATGCCCTTTTAACACCACAAATCCTTTACGCATGGGCAAAACAAAAATTCAAAAATGTAGGAATTATTTACTTCGATAAAGAATATCATGAAAAAGTAAGGAAAAGCCTGAACAAACGATTTGCAAACTGCGATAGAGTTCCTGAAATTTCAAAAAATCACGGATTTATAATAAAAGATGATAAAGTTATGATTAAAACATTTTCAAATGATAAAAAATATACTTTGTGGTCAACGAGTTTGGAAGAATAAAGTAAGGACATCTTTATACAAATAGGATTTTACTTAGACAAAGGTTTGATGACAAATACAGACAGACGGACAAGATATAGACGACAAACTCGTGCCGGGTTGATAGCTAGTCCCGCATCGAGCGCCTCCCCAGGTGGTGGATAGGGGAACGCTTCCATTAGGAAGATACCGAGTAATAAAATAATCGGGATGAACCAAAACTAGCGCGAAGAACATCGAATTCATAATGAAAGAACCGAAAAACTGTTATATAACTAATGTTGTACAAATATGTTTTGTTTTAATTTTTTTCGGCACATTGGATCCGCCATCTTAAATTTTGAAAATCTGATCTCGATTTCGGGATAAGTAACCCAAAAAACTCCCTTCTACCAAACTTCAGTGCACTAAGTAGTTTCTGCAATCCCCATTCACCATATTGGATCCACCATCTTGAAATACTGAATGCGTGATCCAGAATTTGAAATCTGACCTCAGATTAATGTTTAGCGATCCCAAGAACTCCTTAATACCGAATTTCGTATAAATCCAACGATAATAAAAAAAAAATATGTCCGCCATCTTGGATCGGCCATCTTGAATTTGAAATCGGAATCGTGATCAGCGACCCCAAAAACCCCCATATACAGAATTTTGTAGAAATCGGTCGAAAACAAAAACAAATACTGTCCGCCATCTTGGATCCGCCATCTTGAATTTGAAAACTGACATCGGATTCTTGTCCAGCAACCCCCAAAACCCCCAAAATAGTAATTTGGTCAAAATTATCTGGAAATTTGTATTTTTTTCGATCATTTTTGTTGAAAAAATGGCATTTTTTGGTGACAAGCCTCTCTTTAGACAGTTATTTTGAGGTTAGAACATTGTTTTTTCATAAAACGCCAGACGACATCAAAAACTATACTTCATGACAAATTTTTTCGTGTGCTCAAAAAATTTTTTCTTCCACAAGAAAAGTGGGCAGGGGGGGTGGCTGATTTGACAAAGAATGCCCCAACTGTAAGAATTTGTGTAACCTCCTGTACAAAAATACGCCGAAATCGTGTTTTTGCAGGGGTATGCTATCCAGTTGTCGCTTAGTGTATATCGATAAGGATTCACGCTCTCTTTTGAGTCATGTTACGAGCTTTTTCCACGTTCCGTTATTTTGTAATGAATTTTTAACAATAGTCGAAATACGATATTTTGTATTTTTCAACCCTATTTTTTTCAAAAAGTTGACGTGATAGAATATTTTTGTTTAAATATTCGTAATCTACGGAAAAAATCCTATAAAAATGATATATGACTTGTTGTCGGAAAAATTAAATATTAAATTTTGTCGACCAGTGTTATCAGCAGTAAGAGCTGTCAAAGTAGCACTTGTTAATGCGGCAATATTATTCATTTTGGAAATGTATGTTATTTGTGATAAGTAAAATATAATTAACCAAAGTTCCTAGTAGCATTAAAGGAAATTATTGATTTTCTAAGAAAGCGGCTTGTTTGTTATTAATAATTGTTTTTAATTTAAAAGACGTTATAAAAATGATTAATTTTATTTTTGAATAATTATTATAAATATTATTATATAAACAAAACTGGACTTAACAACTGACTTTAAAAAAAAACTCTCTCCCTCAAAAATGAAACTATCTGTTCGAGGTTTTTGTTATAAAAGTTATAATCAACTATGTTGTGGCGCAAACACAACATCAAGAAGTAATTTTCCTTTAGATATATTACACAAAGTTTGAAATTGGTCACCTCTACAGACCTAAAATAAGCAACATATTAACAAGATTATAAGATTGATTTTCGAAAAACTTTAAATACACATCCTGAAACAGAATTTTAGTGTTAACAAAATTAAAAAGATTATGTATTATCAGCAACGAAAAAAGGATAATTCCCAATTTTATGATTTAATTTTAAATTACCAATAAAATTAAAAAGGTCGGATTGGAAACGCTAATTGGCAATTATGTTTATCCAATTCCATCCATTTCAGAATATTTTTGAGAAGTGTGTTCCAGCATATTCGATTAATTACTTAATCGTAAGCTCCCGTAAATTTTCTGGAATTTTATTCCGTTTAATTTATTTCACTTTGCACGGCCGCTTAAGAGAAATTACAACCATGAAAAAGATTAAAACCATTAATTCCGCTCTGCATGCTTTCAAAGTATACCGAAATATAAAATAAACGAATTACTTATTTACAAATTAATTTTTTTTCCGAAGTTACTATTTTTTGTAATGGTACAAAAAATAGTTTCAATCATCCAGTTCGCTGTTTTGTGGAAGTAAAGGCAACTTCAATTTTGTAATTACATTACATTACTCTGTGGACACTTAAAATAAACATAAAAATATATATATATATAAAAAATATGTTCATTATAGTGCTTTTTTTTCGTGACAATTTAATATATAAATAATTTATGAACATTAGGGTGCTTTTTTTTTGCGACTATTTTTTTTTTCAGTCCCACCTCGAAATTTTGTGGCAAATACCTAAACAAAAATTCTCTGAAAATTGGAGCCCTTAATATTAATTTTAAGTACTAGACCAAGGCGTATGAAGATTTCTCATATAAAATACACGTAAACTTGGATTATTTTTTTTCAAAACTCTACAGCTCAGAGGCATTTTATGGTATAATCTTGGTCAATGGTAGGGTTTCTTCAGAATTGAATGCTCTACAAAAGTGCCAATTGCGGTGTAACCCTAACTCCCACCAGCGAGGTAGTACGGGTCACTAACCCTAATTTTTCATGAAATTCTCGCTTTTTGCCCCTATCTCGTAAATAAAAGAGGTACAGAAAAAGTGAATATGACAAACTTGTAGGAAATTCAATTTCCTACAAAAAAGTTGCGAACACCAAATCGCTAACATCGATATTTCTTCAGATATTGGGCTTTGAAGTTGAGGTAGTGTTTCTACAATTTAGTTCAATAATCCATGAAAATTCCACACTACCGCAATTTCAAAGCCCAATATCTCAAGAAATATCTATGTTAGCTATTTGGTGTTCAGAACTTTTTTACAGGAAATTTAATTTCCTATAAGTTTGTTTTATTCATTTTTTCTGTAGCTCTTATTATTTACAAGATAGGGGCAAAAAGCGAGAATTTGATGGAAAAATTCGGTTTAGTGACCCGTACTACCTCGCTGGTGGGAGTTAGGGTTACAGCGCAATAGACACTTTTGTAGAGAATTCAATTCTGGAGAAACCCCACCATTGACCAAGATTGTACCATAAAATGCCTCTGAGCTGTAGAGTTTTGAAGAAAAATAATAAAAGTTTACGTGTATTTTATATGGGAAATCTTTATACGCCTTGGTCTAGTACTTAATATTAATATTAAGGGCTCCAATTTTCAGGGAATTTTTGTTTATGTATTTGCCACAAAATTTCGAGGTGGGACTGAAAAAAAAAAAATAGTCGCAAAAAAAAGCACCCTAATGTTCATAAATTAAAACCATTTTTACTACCTGAATTTAATTTAATGTCATTTTAATTTGCTCAACGCTATATTCTTTTGAATAATATGTAAAATTTAAAATACAATGAGAAGTCCTGCTTGGATAGGTAAGACCTATATGCATTTCGATGCACAAATCAAAAGTCTCAAATAATAAAACAACTAATCAAAATAGAATTGATTAAGATGGGGCTACCAATAGCAACAAATCCCAAATGCCAAACTTCCTGCACGCAATCATTCAAAATATGCAAATGCCTGTCGCTGGGGAACATACTGGCAGAATGGATCTGAATTTTTAATTATGTTGAGCTGTATAAATTGCTCTTCTCCTTTGTAGCAGCCAGAAGATTTAATTAATGTACCTGATGCGCAATTTTTTAATTAGAATTAAGATCCACAGGACCTGCATAATATTCACAGCATTTTCTCCACAATCTCTTTCGTGGGTTTTTACTCTCATCGTGGTTGGTGGTTGCACTTCGTTTTAGGGGGAAAAAAATTTTAATAAGAAAAAATTCAATAGTTCTTGTAGATACGACTGAAGGTTGTGCAAGAAATTCATATTACTTTAAGGACGAGAATACTTCTATATTTTGCTCGTCAACTGAACAAGGAAAACTTTTTTAGTATAGCAAATTTTTATGGGGTTTTAACTTTATGATTCCAAGAAATTGTTTCCGTAAATAAGCAACGAGCGTATCATTGGCATAAAGCAAGAGGGATTGCTGATGAAATCTCATAAAATCCCAAGAAATCTTGAATTAGGTTCAAACAAACATTGCCCAAAAGACGGTAAATTGGATTTTTTTGAACCTTTTAATGAATAGAAGTTTATTTTTTCTTATTTTTAGGCCATTCCTGAAATGGATAGATAACAAATTAAATATTTTATTTGATGTCAAAGTTATCTTTATCTTGCTTTGGATAAATAATTACCTCAAACCCAACACTATACGTCAGCACCCAATTTCAAGTAAATATCTCATTATTCGTAACTTTTTGGGTAACTTAATCTCCTAATTCCTTGAACATTTTATTCTATCTCATGTTTATACATTCAAAGGCAAATAGGATTTTTGGTCTGTGATGTAAATATATTCTTAATGGATATTTTTTTAGGGTTCCGTACCTCAAAAGGGGAAAACAGGACACTTATAAAATCACTCTTGCGTCTGTCCGTCCGTCTGTCTGTTCTCACACACGTTTTTGTAAAAAGTGATGTGATGTATAATAGGAATTTAAAATTTCGCAGAATGTTTGATCTTCGTTACAGGCATATTTCAACAGAAAAATATTATAAAAAATACTATATTTTTTAAAATTTTCGACGTTATTTTGGTATCGTGTGGACGTTTGAAAGGACTACTTTAAAGGATTCCAAAAAAAATTTAAAATAACATTTTAAAAAAAAATTTAAAATGTTTGGTGAATTCAGTAGTTATAAAGATACAACCCAAGGTTTCTAAAGCCAAAATTTCGTATAAGGTTTAGTAAGTATTATTGAGTTGTAGATAACAGGAAAACGGCTTTTTTATCAGACTCGCCAGCCCTTGACCGGTTTTTTCCTTTTTTCCATGTAGGCAAAACAGCCGACAAATGTTTAAGGGGGTAGTACTCTGTTGAAATGCTCAAAATGCACTTTTTTTTTAAAAATCTACTAAAACAAAACGATTAAAGATATCGATTTAAAAATTTGTACGTATCTTTATTTAGATTTAAAGTTAACATTTTACTTGAAAAACAAAATCACGGCCGCCCCAATAAATCGCCGCAGCAGTGCCGAATGAAAAAAACGAATTGCGCCTGGTACATTCTTGGCAAAAATATGCATCTGTGACCATATACCCAAAAAAATTTCAATAGTTCTGTGTATAAACTGCTGCACCAGCCTAGTTTTTGACGATTTGGAGCATTTTCGTTAGAGCATTCACGAACAACTTTCACTTTTCTTTCTACAGTAGTTTGGGGGAGACCAAACGCCTTCGCTGCTAGATAGTAACCCATTTTTCCTTGTACCACAGACTGCACTGCATTTTTCATGCTCTCTTCTGACAAATCTTCTCTATTTGTTTTTCTTTTCACCATTCTATATCGATTAAAAAAAAACCATTATAGTATTTTACAAATCATTACAATTTTACTGACATAGCAAAAAAACTTTAAGGTCATTTTAGTACAGGTAAGATGCAGTGCCGGATTAGCCATGTAGCAGGAGGCAGCAAATGCTACGGGCCCCGCGCTTTGGGGGGCCCCGCGCCTTCGGCCAAAAAAACTACAAATCAAAAAAATGTAAGCCACCCACTAAGTCACACACATAGTAGCAATTCTCAGTGAGCGCTGGCAAAACCCGGGGTTTCAGCGTGAAAAAAACACTTATTTTTCCGATTTTTTTTTAGAAATATCGATTGAGCAAAGTTATTGAAACCTTTTGTACATTATTAAGTATAATGTCGATAATACTCAGTAATTTTTTTATGCGAAAATATCGACAAACAAGCCGGTGACGGAGCTTTTCCAAGAACGTCTTTGGAAATAGACGATTTGCGGTGTACACTGTATCTCAGCTGGAAATTATCCGAAATTAAAAACCTTTAAAATTTAGTCAGAGTATCATTCAATCTTCCCTCCAGGCCCCAACGTTCTCTGATTATTATTTTTTTCATTTTTAAATTTTTGATGGTAATTTAAAGTAAAAACTGCTATTTTTTACGACAAATTTCACCATTTTGTAAGTGGAAAACCCCGTTAATGTAAAAAAAAATATTAAAACTCAACGTTGGGGGGAGGTATTTTATAAATAGGAAGTGTGTACCAAGTTTGAAATGAATCAGTAATGTAGTTTTTAAATAGCAGTGTACAGGGTCTTTTAAAAAGTGGTTTTGAAAAAGCTCAGTCACCGGCTTGTCTGTCGATATTTTCGCATAAAAAAATTACTGAGTATTACTGAAATCATACTTAATAATATACAAAAGATTTCAATAAAGCTCAAACCATATTTCTAAAAAAATCGCAAAAAAATGTATAGAGTGAATAAAATACGATTGCAGTTCACCAGCTCCAAAACCCCCGGGAATAATAAATACAAGCAAAACCCCCGGGAAGACATATAAACACAAGCCGCACACCAGAAGTAGAAAATGCATACGTAGTGATGTAGTCCGAGAATCGCCGCGAAATAACATTGCTTCTTATGGCGGAAGATCCGAAGTATGCCGCTCCACTCGCCTGCACTGCTAAACTATAACTTTTACGCGAAAATGATATTCTACTAACTATAACTATAGAGGAATACCTTTCTAGTGATCTGAAAAACTTTATAGTGAAAAGAACAAAATATTACAGTTTTGTGCACTTAAACACAACTCTAATCATTTCACCGAACAAAACAGCAGCGGCAGGTCGACTTGACGGCACGACTTTCCGTGGTAATTTGTTCGATGGGCAGTAAGAGTTACTTTTGAACGCAAATATCTTTAATATTTTGTTCTTGCCCCTATAATGATTTTGGTACCAAAAGAACGGTATTCTTCCCCAGTTATAGTCAGTAGAACATCACTTTTTAGTAAAAGCGGTAGTTTAGCAGATTCGCCCTGTGGAGCAGAATGAATGGGCTCTACCGCCATAAGAAGCAATATTATTTCTGTGCAATCATCGGACTACATCACCCTATACTTTTCAAAAATTGGCCAAATCCAAAAAACCAAAAATAGTCCAAAAAATTCTGAAAAAATTTGTATGTTTTCCTTGGCTAATTATAAGCACTTTTTGTCATATACAATTTTTTTGTAAAGTTGATGCTTTTCGTGTAAAAATATCGTGAAGTTTTTTATTACACTGCTGTACAAAATGGCCATTTTGCAAAAACCAAAGCAAAAAAAAAAATTCAAAACCATGGTTTTAGAAAGTGTAGACATCCGGACCGCGATTTCTGGTGGTTATATGATCATTCAATAGCAGCAACGACAAGATAATCGACTTTGAGACGAAAAATGACCAAAAAAAATCGGCACTTTTTTGAAAAAACCAAAAAAATAATAGGGTTTTTGAAGTTTTTATGCAAAACAAATGCCAGATTCTGAAAGAGCACCCTCAAAAACCCCTTATATACGAATTTGGATGAAATTCGCGCCAATTTGCTATTCGAATCGTACAATTGAACTTGCGTGCACAAAATCCTCGTTTTGCGCATTAATGGGTTAAGGAACACAATGGGACAAGAACGTTTGAATGACCTCATTACAATGAGTATAGAAAATGACCTTAGAAATGTTGATTTGACGAGTGTTATTTCTAAATTCGCTTGCGTTAAATCACGAAAAGCCTTTTCCTAAATGTTTTGGTTTATTTACATCATAAATTTTAATAGGTAATGCAACTCAAGGGCCCCGCCCGTCACATTTGCTACGGGCCCCGCGCTGGCTTGATCCGGCACTGGTAAGATGGAGTAGCCCGTCTTGCCCTCTCATGCCCAATTGAATTACAAATATAATCTCTAAAAACAACATACACACATAAAACCCTGCAACACGTATAAATAACTTTATTTGTATTTTGAATTGCTGTTATTTATAGAAAAAACACGTTCCAAATAAAGTGAAAAAACTCTAATAAAATCGTCAAAAACAGATTTTTTCCATTTTATAAATAAGAACGCGGTATCATAGCCCAGTAACTTCGCCCAATAAAAACTGTCATGGCGATGCAGTGTCATGTGCAAAAACGATCGAGTTTGGTCAATTGGTTTCTGATTTAAGACAGGTACCCCGTCTTGCCCCCTCCCCCCCCCCCCCCCCCCCCTTCCCTTACATCTTTCTATCCAGTAAGAAATAAAGTGATTCTGCTTTCTAATCTAAACCTTCCTTGATTAATTTTTTAACATTGCATGTCCACTTAAAGAAAAGCTTCCTTTCTTACTCCTTTTGACACACTTAATAAGCAATTCTTTTTCTGCCTTTTAAAAGCACTTGTATCCTATGACATATAAATAATTTAAATATGAAGCATTTAAAAATGTACGGAAAATAAAAATTTGTATTAGAAGTAAATATTGCACACAGGGGCCTCGGTAGCTCAGTGCTAAAGAGAGCCGGGCTACCGTTGTCGAGGTCGTGGGTTTGATTTCCACTGGTCTTTGGCCATTTTGGAGAGGCCCATCTCTCAGCCAGTAGCTTGGCGGAACATCTGGTGAGCCCTACTGCCCTACCACATGGGTCGCCCTCTTCCTTAAACAAAAATAAAAAATATTGCACACACAAAAAAAAACAAATAAACCAATTCGCAGGAAACATAAATAATTCCTTCGGCTTTTTTAATATAAATTCGTACTTAAATATTAGCTTTTATTTAAAATAATTATAGAAATATATTTATTCTTTTGCATTTTAAAGGTGTGAGAATTTTTATAGAACCGATCTTTTACTGAAGTATTCGCATTCCCTTTTCATAATCTAAACATTCGAAGTTTTCTACTTTTACTATTTAAAACATATCAATGTCCGATATTTTCTCATGATGCAATCGAACATGATTTTAGATGCTTCACAAGTGCCGCTAAGTTCTTTCTATTAAGGGCCTGTCCGAATTCATGTCTTCGTCTTCGTCTTCGTCTCGTTATGACAGTTTGTGACGTCAACAAACAAGCTAAGCTATTATAGCAAATAAGGCAAAGACAAAGCTAAGATGTACGAATTCGTTGGCTTAGCTTGTCATTTGTCAAGTAAAAAACACGGGACATTAAATTTTGCAAATAAATTAATTTTTAAGTAACCCTTACTGCCAAGCTATTTGGTTGTTGAAGGTTTTCCCTTTAAAAAGTTGTTTGTGAACTCTTCTGCGTAGCTCAATTAATCTGAACACTTTGTCTTTAGGCCCTGAAATATAAAACAGTTTTCACTAAACTAGTCCCCGAGTAATTGCAAAAATGTACGATAATTACTTACACTTTTTAGCTGACATTTTCAAAGAAAATATTCATCTATTGCACCAGAAAGTCAACGCAAGCCTTGACTCGCTCATCAAGCTAACCAAGTGACTTAACTGTTATACTGAGTAGCTAAGCTCACTGACATAGACATGAATTCGTACAGAGCTTAGCTCAGTGTGACGTCATGAAGTGTCATAACAAGACGAAGATGAAGACGAAGACTTGGATTCGGACAGGCCCTAAGTATGCTTCAAAACCGTTTCTTATGGAATGGAATAATAAGCACTTCAAAGCCACTTTCTTTGAAAAGGATTGATTAGCGCTTCAAAGCCGCTCTTCTGGAAGCGCATTTAATTTTTTCTACTGGAAATAAATGGGAGAATTCTCTGTCGTTGTATTTTGTAAATGTATGGGCGCTTATGAAAAGAGGCTGATTACCTTGAACCAGGCCAGAAGGGTTGAAAGTTTAAGCCTCTTTCCTCAGGATTTTATTGTTTCAAGAGAACGTTTTAATTGTTTTAAAGGAAAAGTCTAAACTTTTCAAACAAATTTTATTTGCAGCCGACGATAATCAAGCACATTTAATTTTTGAAGGGGAAATATCTTTTCCAAACCATTTGTGCTTCGAGACTTTAACATTTTACTCCTTCGGTCGCTGTATCTTAGGCAAATGTACAAAAATAGGCCAGAAAAATAGCTGTTGTGTCGCCCTTGAGGAAAGAGGTGTGAAGCAGTGTGAATGGGGTCATTATTTGCAACAATTTTACGCCGGTTCTGACCGATGCTCATGGGTAAGTTCACACTCACACTTCTTGGAAATCGGCTTCACTTTTGGGTGCTTAGTTTCCCCGCCATTGGTCGAATTTTATTTAAATAAAATCAATATTAAAACAAGTTTTACAACATTATACCTAAAAAGTATTCGAATATTAAGTTTGTATAGTAGAGTCATTCGGGGCACTATGTTTTAAATATTAAAGCTAAGGAAATCAAAAAATATTCTTTAAATAGAGCGTTTATTTGTCTATATATGAAAACAGAAAATAAAGAAATCTAAAGTGTTTCTTTTTGCTACAAACAATTAAAGAAAGAAATTCGGAATGCGTTCACTTGCCTCGTATTGCGGGTAACCGTGCGCAACCCTATGGGGTAAGTAAACGCATTCCTTAGTGAAACACACAAAAAATTACAAAACATAGTTTTTTGTTTACAACATTTCTTTTGAATGTTCTCACTGTTAATTCTCAGTCTTATTTATTTTTGAAGACTGATCAAATCGGTTATCAGTCTTATTAGCGGAAGCATATTCATACGCCAAGCGCCTTAAATAATTTATGGTGAAACCGAAATATCTTTCATCCACTTTCTTGCAATGAACTAAAAACTCTACCTCTCGTTCATTATTGAATGTTAGCTTAAAGCGACCCTTTGAATCTGCAGCTCCATCCAGTTTAAGTCTTTTGCGCAAACAGCATTCATTTATACCATTGGTATTTACTTTTCCCATTTCGGATAAGCTCTTTAGCCTTAGCAATTTGTAGTTCTGGCACTGGTGCTAGTTTGGTTTTTTTCCTAATATATGTTCGTGGCATAACACAACATATATTAGGATAACATAACATATATTAGGAAAACATAACATAAAATGTAATGTTGCATACAAGAGGTATAAGAGGAGCTTAACCAGCAAATCAACTAAGTCATTATTCATTTTTTACTGAAATATTGCTCATGGGGGTAAGTGTACGTATGCGCACACTTACCCGCTACCCGCGCACACTTTCCCCAGGGAGCCAAAGTACAAATTAATGTTGATACTGTTTTAAGCAACAAACATAACCTCAATATTATTTCTCACATATCTACAAGAATATGCTCATGATCAATGAAAACATGACTTATCAGTATCGGATCCGAAACTTAGTCGTGACAGGATTTGCCAAAATTGCGAAAATTAT
This sequence comes from Dysmachus trigonus, assembly GCA_949715965.1. Classification (NCBI taxonomy): domain Eukaryota; kingdom Metazoa; phylum Arthropoda; class Insecta; order Diptera; family Asilidae; genus Dysmachus; species Dysmachus trigonus. Next base: position 54,423,792 of record OX454323.1, on the reverse strand, counting down.
CAGTGAAACTGGTAAATTTAATTAATTGCGAAGAAAAAAATAACAAAACGTCACACGGCGCAATGTCATGTCAAAACTAGTTCGTCACTCCGGCGTCCTTGTTTCAATCAAATTACCCCAATATACGCGGTGCGCTGACTTGCCTACTGCGCTCAGTTACCCCGAATCACTCTAGTACAAATACGTTCACTATTCAACCCTATTTTTGATTCCGAAGGAAATCAAATTCGTTTGGAATGTAGGAATTTTGAAAGTAAGGTACAATATTTAAAGACAAATGTCGATTTCTCTGCCAGCGTTTCAATGTCATACGTTTCAAACTCATTTGAATTCTTTTGAAATTGCGAAAATAGGGGGCGGTAGAAACTCTTGCTACGCTACTACGCTGTAATGAAAAATTGACATCAAGAATGCTAGCAACAAGCAATTTAATAGTAGGTACAATAAGTAATTTTGGTAAGATTTTGCTTGTCCGTATTTTAAACATCGGTACAAAATAAAGGAATTCCCAAAAGTCCATATCGTACCATAAAATTCATCTATTATAACCCTTACACTTTTGGGGACTGTTTATTGTTTTATGTTTATTTAATATAACTTTTATGATTATTATCATGTTCATCATTTCATTCAATTCAATTAAATTCAATTTTATGATTTCTGGTAAACATTAATTATAACATTGTCCATGTTATCATAAAATATAATTTATCTGTGTGACTTGAGACCTTACTATCGAAGGAAAAATTAATTCTTACTAATTGAACTTTCATTTAGTATAGGTTTCAAATTCTTACATGCTGATGAGTATGAAAACGCCTATTGTCCTTTGTAACGAAATTCGAATTTAAATAAAAATAGTTTTTCCTACATTTTATTCCTACTTTTTGCAAAACACCTAACTTGATCGCAATAGATCACTATCAGAATTACCTATCGTTTAAAAATCTAAGCAAAAAATATCAAAAATATTGACTAGTGAAATTGATAAAATATAAGTTTAAAATCTAGATTTTAATTTTGGTTCTGAATATTTAAATTTTATTGTTTTTATATAAAACAAAGAATTAAATGTTAGTACAGTACGCTAATAAAATTTACTAAATACTAACAAGGAAACGTTCTCAGGTGTGTCTCACCGATTTTGATGAAATTGAAATATGTTATAGAGTATCGAAAAATAAAAGATAGGTATTTTTTTTTATCTGCGGATACGCACATTTAGGTGGTGAAAACCACCCCTAAAGTTTACCCTCAAAAAAAGTTTTTCCTAAATATTTCAAGTTCTAATGAATTTTTTCGAATGAAACAAATTGGAAATGATGTCTCATAAATATACTAACCTTTTGTAAGTAATCTGATTCCCGGGGGTGGCAATCCTTATTTTTTATTGCAGAAAAACTATTTTTTTTATATTTTTACGTCACAAAAATAACAGTTTTAGTTAAAAATCCTTGAAAAATATTTTTTTACATACGATTTTGAAAAATAAAGTTGACCTGTTTTTTCGTTTTCGTAAAAAAAGCTTTTCAAGGGAGTAAACAACCCCTAGCACTAATACGTAAATGATGTATATTCTTTCGGACATCAGTTTCTTCGTGAAAACTAGTATTAAGGGGTTTTTGGAGTCGCTGATTACGAATCCGATGTTAAATTTAAAAAAATTCAAAATGGCGGATCCAACATGCCAGACAAACTTTTGAAAAAAAAACCGATTTTTATAAAAAAAAACAATAAATAAAAGTAAGGTACAGTCGCCAAATTTCGTCCCCAAACCTAATTTCGTCCCCTTCAATATCTACTCTTTTAAAAACCGCCATATATTATCAGTGACCCGAACCGACAGCTGGTTGCATCAATCGGCTATTATGTAGAAGTGAGTGCGTCACGACGTTCGTACCGACAGAAATTCGAAAATCAAAAAAAGTGTTCAAGGTGAGTTTTTCATTGAAATATTCTCGGATACCATAAAATATTGAGATACCTGAACCTGACTTATTGATACAATTTTGTTGTCAAACTAACTATTAATATCTCAGATGTTAATCGAGTAAAATTTTCAGGTTTATGACACGTTTTTTGCTTAAATGGATGCGACAAAATTAATAGAAATTTCCTAATATCGTCCCCTTACGTGAACCTTATATCGTAACATGTAACTTTACAAAGTTTTTATTTTTTATTTTTTAGATGCCGAAAAAATGATTAAAATAATTAAGAAAGGGCTGATTAGATATTAATATGATAGTTAGGTTCAATTTTATATAATAGAAAAGGAGTAAGTACAACTCCAGTTCACGTACTGATTATTGTGATCTCAATATCGTCCCCGGGACGAAATTAGGAGCCCAAAAATATATTTTCATAATTTGAGTATTTTTGTTAAAGCTATTTTATAACTTTTTCTAACAATGTTTTGATTATTTTTAAGAATAAAGGAATATTGAACCTAATGTTTAACGTTTCATATATTACTGTGCTATTTTTTTCTATTTTTTTAGATTTGTTTTACAAAAAGGGAACGATATTTGGCGACTCTACCTTACCCGTTAAATGTGCGTATCCGCAGATAAAAAAAAATACGAAAGTCTATAACATATTTCAATTTCATCAAAATCGGTGAGACACACCTGAGAACGTTTCCTTGTAAGTTTGGAAGCTGAAGGTCTAGTATTCACACAAAATTTTCAAAAGACTCACATTTTTTACACTGCGTATCTATCAATTAAATTCGTTTTCTAAAATGAAAAATAAATATACATGAATTTCTAATGTACCATAATAAATAAAAAACAAAAGTATGTACAACTTGTTCCATAATAAATAAAACTAAATAAATAATAAAATAAAATTGTTGTTTTGTTACACATATTCTAATTTCTTTATGTTTTTGTTTAAATAACTGGGCTATCATATTTCATAAAACCGCTGTTTTTGTTATGTGTATCAGTACATCTTCTAATACCCTTTAACATTAACATCTTAAGAAGCTAATAAATTCTATAAGATATATGCTTAGGACCACACTTTAAATTGTGCGTTTTCTCAAAATTTACTAAAATCATCATAACTTTTTTATTTATGAATCAATTTTGATGAAGGTCAAAAATTAGGATGCATTTTAGGTTTCTAAATGTTGAACTGCCGCGATATAAAGTCGGAAAAATTCGATTGCAGCATAGAAAAGTTCTAAGGTCAAAGTCATAAAAACTTATAAGTGGGATTTAGAGGTTTGAATCGATCGTTGGCATTAAAGCAAATCTATTTGAGTGGAATGAGTGTATTACCGAATAAACACATATTTTATTTTACCAACCAGGCGGCATCAATTCGACAAACCTGCGCTAGCGCGGACCGGTCCTTACGGTGTTAACAACATATAGAACTTTCCTTGATTTATGCAAATGTATTTGTATAAATTATATTCGTAAAAAATTTAAGAAATATTTGGTTTTTTAGAAAATTACATCATAATAATCACTGAAAAAAGGAAACTAAGGTTGGAAGTATATCAAACACATGAATGTGAAAGTCGAATAACACGTTGTAGAGGCGTTGATACAACACTGGGTATCGGAGAAGCACACCTTTTCATAGATTGTTATGACAACACTTAGCATAACATATCCAACCATCATCAGCAAGACAAATGTTCAAATAGATGATTCCATAAACAACGTCTCAGTAACAAACATCCGTATAATTTCTGGTGTGATTTGAAGCAGGGAGCTGACAAATTAAATTGTGTCAATTATTTTTATTGTTTATTGCATGTCCGCCTTTATTTGTGATAATTTATTGCCTGTCCTTTACAGTTTATAAATAGACTACTTGTTATCGTATATAAGAAGGAGGTGGGAACTCTGTTTTTTTGTCGGATCGATATGCTCTGCTAATGTTCACGAATTAAACGTGACACAAAAAAATAAAACAGCGGCCAATATAAGCTATTTCTTAGTTGCAATAAAAAGAGCGAAGGAAAAAGGAGAAATTAAGAAAGGTCCCTTCACCTCATTTTCTGAGATGTGAGATACCATTTCACAGCCATCCAACAGGACTGTTACAGAGAAGTGGTGCTAACATTAACGAACCAGAAAATGTCACACACAGGAAATTATGTTCATCAGTGATTTATCTCTGGGAAATATTGTAAATGGTTTTAATGGAGTTTAAATGGTGGCACATTCTTCCACTGAATGATTTAAGCAAAAACAGATATATGTAGATAAATAAAGAGAATTTACTCATGCAGTCCTTTTATTTATTTTCCCATATATACAATAAATAAGAAGGAATTTATTGAACAGTATTTATCAATAAGAATTGTCTTGTGGTAGGATGTGTTACAATAGTGCATATATCTCCTGGGGCAGTATGCCTTGTTTTTATCGGGATAGAAATCTAAACGAAAACGCTTACAATGAATGCGAAAAGAATATTTGAAACGAGATCCAATAAATATTCGTTTGGATAGCTTTGAAAAGCGTTTGGGTCTATTGAAAATGGAAAAGCACTATACAGCCTTTAGCAACGAGGACCATCAAAAAGCCTTTACATAGGAAAGGGTGGAAAATGCTCTAATCTACAGCTTAATTGGATTTGGTTACAGAACAAAATTAAATTTTAGCAGTTTTTACGATAATAAATATAACGAATTTACAGATTTTTCTTTAAATCGAACACCGAAGAATTTACAATGCTATATTTAATATTTGTTGTATTCAACTGCGGGAAAATCAAAAGTATGAAATACTATCGTACCCTTATCCTTGCGAAGGATTTTTATTTTTGTTGGTCAATATATTCGTAATTATCTCATAAATTTACCCTTCAATTAAAAATCTTGCACATATTTGCAACACCCATTTTCCCATCTTTGTAACAAGTGAGTAGAAAATTGTTTTCTTTTCCTAGAATTTTTTCACTTGTGACCAAAGAAAATAAAAAATTCCAATGGACGAACCCTGGGTAAACCACAAGGCAGCAAACGTTAAAAAGCCAAAACCTTTGGCAGCAACCACAATAACTCAAGAGCATTGTTATAAAATAAGGACTTCTTTTGTGACTTTGAGTAGTACTGACTTTGACTTTAGCAGGCTCCGCCTAAATTGGCACATCAAAGCCGTGAAATATTACTCCGTTTTGACGGAGCTATTTTGTCAGGTTTTTGATGTTGAGTAGTACGAAATCTAGTAATTGGCAGAAAGTTATGGTCAGGAAAATTTAATACACATTTCAAATAATGAATAAATTTCAAAGTACAATTGTAACAATTCTACAACAAAATATATAACATATAGAACAGAAAAAAACCGTTTGAAAAGATTTAATTTCAATTTAATAATTTTTGTTAAAAGTTTATTTCATGAAATTGTGTTTTTTTTTTTACTTTTTGACGGGCCAATCAGTTTAGAGCCTCACAAATAGGAACACAAAATACAGTGGCAATTAATTTTCGAAAAGTACATAATATTCAACAAAATATAATTTTAAAAAAAGTATAAATAGAATAAAAAAAAATTAATATTGACGTGAATGCTTAAAACATGTTATTTTATTTTAATTCAATAACTAATCGGAAGGTTCAATTTTTCAATAAATAAACAAACTTTGAATAATATTGAAATGTTTATTTTATAGCATCTTTTAAAATAAACCAGCTAATGGCCCACCCTATATTTGGGTACATTTTTAATCTTGCAAACTTGGAGCCTTGAATATAATTATGTTTAATAAATAATAGTTTACTTGTATTTGTATTAACACTTTGCCTCAAACTTCACCCGTCTTTAAGTAAAAAAAGGTCGGGTCAAAGCAATGATTCCACAAGATCAAAGAAAACTTTTAAAAAACATTTTTCGTTATGTATGGAAATTTTTATTACAAATTAAAACATTTATATACCATAACATTAAAGTGATATGAATTTATCGAAATAACTGATGCATTAGTGTTCGAATTATAAAAAAAACAGGCAGACATTGGTATTTAATAATTCTACTTAATTTTTATTACGATAATGTATGAAAAAAGTTCACCTTAAAACTTTATTATAAGGCGTATTTATTATGTAACTTAATACATATGAGATCTGTCGTACTTCTCATTAGAATTACTTGAAGGCATAGGCGATTGGTCGCGGTTGGTAAGAGCATCGAACTACATATTAAAAGGTTCCATTCCTACACATGTCCAGCCCGATTTATTCGGGTAATTCCCATCTACTATATACGTATGTAGGAGAGGTCTAGGAAATTTGATACACTTTTTATAAAATTGCTTGTGATACTTTTTAGAAATTGATATATACATATATTGTAGGAAAATAAAATTAAAAATCTAACAAAAACTTCGTTATCTGAATAGAAAATATAAATATTATGATATTTTAGGTTTGTAAAAAAAGTGCCACAGATATGACCATTACCGAAAGAATAATGAGGATTAAATAAAAATGAAGTATCAATTATGTTACAAAGGCTATAGCGGGATAAGGTGGTGAAAATTGCCCCCAGCGGAATCGCTGCGACGGGTGGCGCTTTCGATAGGCTGTGTAAAAAGATGCCTCCATGCCAGTTTTCAGCCCTCTAAGTCTATAGTTGCCGGTAAAATCGGTTTCGTCCCATTTTTTCGAAAATAAATTCTTACGGCCGCAGTTTTTATCCAAAAATAATAATAATCGTGGAGTTTTATAGATTTTTACCTTTAAAATTGCGGTCAAGAGAGCCATTTTAATTTTTCAAATTATTTCTAGGTTAGGAACCCGATTTTTCGCTAAGTTTTAAACCAGTGTTTTTTAAGTCTTTTTTCCGTTCTTTCGAATGGCGGAATCAAAATATCGAATTTCAGGGTGCGTCATTCCGAAAAATCGAAAAAAACGTTTTTTTTTTTGCATTTTGTCCACTTATTTAAGGCATAACGTCAAAATTCAAGGGAGCAATACTTACCCATACAACCAAAATAGTCCATGACTCATTTTCAGTTGAAAACATAATTGCAGGATCGATTTTTATGTTTTAAAAATCGAAAAAACTATTTTTTTCGGTATTTTAACCATTTACTTGATATATAACCTTGAAATTAAAGAGCGCAATGCTCACCCACATGATCACACACACTCTAGGACTTATTTTTAGGTGAAAACATTCTTTTAGTATCGATTATTACGTCTCAAAACTCAAGTTTTTTGTCATTTTTACCATATATTTAAAGCATAACCACAAAAAGGCCTAATACTTGCCGATACGACAACGTTCAAGGGCTCATTCTTAAGTAGAAAAATTGTTAAAAAACACCTGTGTAACATTAAATGTTACATAAAATAAAATTATTTAAAAAAGCTTTAAAGTCGAAAACATAACATAACGAAAAGTGAACTGCTAGTTATATTATAAAAACAATTTGTCTCTTGGATTTTGTAGCAAAATACTCTATGACTTGGTCAGTGCTTATTGGTATATCTTTCTGAACATGCAACAGTGTCAACAACCTGCCTTCTCCCATTCATGTTCGCGACCAAGTTTTTAATTGATGCAACATTTCGAATCCACTGATAGATGTATAAGGCACTACGATAGCTTGAATTTCTTTTAGACTAGCTGAGTGGTTCAACGATGGAAACAAAATTCAAATACCATAATTTTTAGTCATTTAGCCTGTTATTATAATAACGCCCATTTTTGACTTTGTTTTATAACTTTTAAAATAAGCTTTCTTATTAAAATTAAATTAAAGTTTTTTATGTATGGTTTTTCAGTAAAAAAAAAAAACAATTACCAATTACTACCAAATACTAATGTAAAAGCATAATATTTATGAAACAAAAAGAATTTTGATTGACTTTTTATGACATTTCACAGCATATGTTAAATTTGAATTTAGATATACATATAAAATAAAAAATATGAAATATCGAAGAGAGTTGTCTTCAATTGTAACGTCTTTCTTTGCTGTCTCACATTGTCTTTTATTGATGGGATGCTGCTTTTTGGATTTAAGTCACTGCAATCGCTTTGAATTTTTGTCTGCTTTTACGTTTCACTGAATGCTCATCTTTATAAAGTTTCGAACTTTTTCCTTAAATTTTTCAAAAATTATCTATTGATCCATCCAGCTAAACATCCAGAAAAAAGATGGTACTGAAGAACTTTTTACTTTAGTGGTTTAAGTCTTTCACCTCCTACTCCGTACCATTTAGAATTTTACAAAATATAGCAAAATTATTGCATATAATAAATAAAATAAAAGTGCTGATGCAATTTCAAACTACATAAATTTTGAAAAATTATAAAACATTAGCTAATATTCTGAAAAAACTGAACAAAAACTTTGTCTTTGTCTTTATCTGATTCAAATTAAGATCGAGTTCGGTTTTTTATGTAAAAATTTAGACTGAGATTTTGCACAGCTTTTTAGAATATAAGCCATTAAGTCCCGTGTCAACAGTTGAATAGTAAATTATATACTTAAACTAAATAAAACCGCCGAATTAAAAAATTTAAACACCAACAATAAAAGCAGCCCCACATCGCACAAAAAATGTAATTGCCATTATTATTCTGCGCCATCTAGATATTTAAAATAAATTTTGAATTACATGTAAAGGAAGATACCCTAAGGTGAAAAGGTCTGTTAATATACAGATATAAAAATTCCAAGCAGATACCAAGTCCAGACATAAAAGTAATCCCAAAGAGTCAAACTATTGACCGCATCGCATCACTTTCTGTTTGTGAGTATTCATAGCCAGTGTAATATAATATGATTTTCCGGGAAGAGTCATCGGGACTACACATATGACTAACGAGATATAAAGAAACCACAAGTCTTAATATTTTCTTCTTTACGAAAGCAAAATACGTGACCGAACATTTGTGTCTTGCAAAAAATGTCTACCGAGAAAAACAAAAAGAGCCTACCACAGCTCTCCAATACCGTCGAGCATAGTCCCTAAATTTTTGATGCCATCAAATCTTTCGGATATGAAATAAAAAATGTATGCACAAAAATGTCCTTTGCATAACAATGCTTTAAAGTAATCGTAAAAGGATTTTTTTTTTCGCATACCAAAACTTGAAAATGGCCTGTTGCTTGTCTTCGCAACCTGGTTTCCTCTATCCTTGGTTATGGGTCACATAAACCACTTAATCCACAGTCTTATCCCTTATAAAGATCAACCTAAAGGACACATTTTAAAGATGCACTTAACGATGACACAAAATGCAAAACCGTCGACGCGTTGTAAGGACTTGCATGAAATGAATAGTGTCACGATTCACGACTATGACACTGGAACCAAGAACGTGAAGGGAAGGGAGCGTGCTGTAAACACACTTTCACGCGGCGAATGTCAAGTAAGTACTACTTGTTGGTTACAGCAAATGCGATATTTTTTCTTAGTAAACATTTCTGGCATCTTTCAAACAGAAGGAACAAAACCCACCCAATGGGCGCCCGAAAGTATAAGAGATGTGCCGTGCTATCAACAGCTTCAGTGGCACACAGTCGGAGGCTGATGTGCGAGAGATGAAATGGACCATGCCAGAAAGAGGGTTCCGGTGGTAACCGCGTGCATGAGATAGGACGACCGAAGCTCCTTTTGGATAAAACTTCGAGAGGATTCTCAAAGCCAGACGACGTCCATTCATTTACCATGCTGTGCCGCGCCTGTCGGACACATTCAACAAGTTGAAAAGCTTAAATAAAAGCTTTTGTATAAGAGTCACTTAAAACCATCTTGAAACAATTTTTTGTCAGTCTTTGATTTTTGCATCTAACACGACTAACGAAAGACGTAAAGAAGTAATCTCAAAGAAAAGTAATCAAACATTGTAGACTTATCTCTCTCTCTGCCTTTTTATTATCAGTTTTTTGAGACTTTTGTAAATTGGAAGTATTTTTAACGATCCAGGTCATAGTCACTTCAGTCCACTATCAGAAATAATATACCACATACAACAACAACAAAACTTTTTAAACCCAAAAATTTGGTTTTCAACCGAAACACGGAAAAGTTAGTTTTTCTCCAATCCAGGTCCATCATTACACTACACTCTTAAAACTATATGGTTTGGATTTGGTGTAATTTTTAAACGATTTTACGATTATTAACACCTCTAGAAATTTTTAATGAAATTGTATGAAAATGTAACTTTATAACTCCAAGAAAATTTATAACCATATAACCAAGAAAATTTTGGTTATAAATACATTTATTAATATTTAGTGAACATTCCCTTTACATTTTTCAAGGATTGCATCTTACGAGGCATTCCAGTTGTTTTGACTTGTTTAAGGTCAAACATAAAATTTTTTTTCAATAGGGCATCTGATTCGTTTGTTAGAGATGATAGCAAACCTATAGTTAACCTTCTATAACCAAAGCTAAAAAAAGGAAAGGAAAAAAGAAGGCGTAAAATAAGAAATCATTAATTTAGATTTACGTGTAATCTTTTATTCAATTAAATATAGTATAATCTTCAACATTCGCTATAACTCTAAAAATTTAATATTCATTGCAGCCAAATGTAATTATTACAAAAGTTTCAATTATTGGAATTCAACAAAAAAATTAATAAAACTTAATTCAGAGAAAAAATAAAATAAATAAATTCAAGGCGGGACTTGGAAAGAATTTCAGCTGGTTATAGACCCAACCGAAATCGTTCCAAGCTTAGAATGATAATTGTGTACAAAAAAAACTAAGAAAAATTGTTGATCGGTAATAATCCCAAACCGAAGCAATTTTAAGTGTAGAGAATTAACGTGATAAATGGATTTAGAAAATTTTCGATCGGTGATACTCCCAAACCGAAGCAATTCTAAATATAAAGAATTAACGCGAAAAAAAAAAAACTTAGAAAAATTTGATTGGTGATATTCCCAAACCGAAATAATTCTAAGTGTAAGAATTAAACGCAAGAAACAGACTTAGAAAAAATTCGATCGGTGATATTCCCAAACCGAAATAATTCTAAGTGTAAGAATTAAACGCGAGAAAAAGACTTAGAAAAAATTCGATTGGTGATATTCCCAAACCGAAGTAATTCTAAGTGTAAAGAATTAACGCGAGAAAAAAAAACTTAGAAAAAATTTCGATTGGTGATATTCCCAAACCGAAATAATTCTAAGTGTAAGAATTAACGCGAGAAAAAGACTTAGAAAAAATTCGATTGGTGATATTCCCAAACCGAAATAATTCTAAGTGTAAGAATTAACGCGAGAAAAAGACTTAGAAAAAATTCGATTGGTGATATTCCCAAACCGAAATAATTCTAAGTGTAAAGAATTTAATGCGAGAAAAAGACTTAGAAAAATTCGATCGGTGATATTCCCAAACCGAAATAATTCTAAGTGTAAGAAATTCGAGTCGAAATTTGGAGTTTGCAAAGAAAAAAGGAACTTTGGTAATTACCCAAAGCTTGATTAATCTCGGTGATTTCCCAGAAACTAATGACTAACTTACGTCCAGCGTGGCCTTTTATAGAGAAGTTAGACAATAGTAACCGTTAGTCCTTTCAACGTTGCGGCTGCCACTTGCATTGCACTTCTCTTATGCATTTGTAAGGTTTTGCCAGCCGTAGTGATCTTCTTCTTGCTTCGTGACCGCAACACGTGCCTAGAAGGGTAAAATTTTTGACACTGCCCAGTGAATGCAAGTTATAGGGACAGTTGTCATTTGTCAATATTCAATGTGCGGTGCGTCGAGTAATTATGTTTCCGCCGAAACATTCTCCCCCCCTTTTAATGCTCATAGCATTAAAATAAATGAGTCGGGTTGCAGGTGCCAGTTTTAATTACTTCTAATACTCATTGTAAGTAAAAAAAAAAAATATTTACAAAAAAAATTCAAATTCAAAGAAACTTAATACTAGGCTTAATCTACTTTTAATCAATGTTTGCTATTTCTCTATAGCCTTGCCAGACCAGTCTGTTGCGTCGCAGTAATAGGCGTACTCTGCGTCCGGGTCCTAAGAAGACGGTGTAGCGTTTTCTTTTACCGGCTCTAATCTGGCGGAAAGGAATCTGTTGCATCTGTGCGTAGGTGATGGTGAAACGCCTGCCTTCCACTGTCTGCACCTCGTACGTCCTTTCTGCCAGATTACCTGGACCGGTGATGGTGAGGCGCCTGCCTTCCACTACACGGACATCGTTTGTCTCCTCGGAAAGTTCCTGACGATTTGCGGGGGTCATCGGAGCAGCTCGTCGGTCGGTTGTTGGCGGTTCCAGTTGGGACTGCAGTGGTGAGGAATCCAGACTGGGCATGTCCGGAAATGACGGCCTTGGTGGTGTCTCCAGGATTCGCCGCGGAGGGTTAGGGAATAGCGCCGCCTTTTCGGGAGTTAGCAACATCTCTCCATAGTCGAAGTCCTCGTATGGAGGTGTTCGTGGTGGAGACCGAATTCCCCATCCCTGAACGTCATCCTCCGTCACGTTTAATTGTAAAATGTCCTCCATATTTAAATCTGTTTAATAAAAAAAACTGCTTTGTTACATGTTTTGTTTTATACATAAAACGACCACATGGACAGCACAAACATTTATGTTATTGTTGATGTTAATGTTGAATGGGAAGTGGACAAATTTTACATATAGATCTTTTGTAGGTTCCAGAGTTGGTTTTTACAGTCACAACTCTGACTAGCCCATCATCACCGGGATGTACTTCTTCTATTATCCCTAAAGGCCATTTATTAGGTGCTGTTGTCTCATCCCTTACCAAAACTATTTGACCAATTTCTAAATTTGGTTTTTGTATTGACCATTTTTGTCGATTTTGTAATTGCGTGATATACTCGGTTGACCATTTTTTCCAAAACTGCTGTCTCAATCGTTGTATATATTTCCAATTGTCAGAATAAGATATTTTGGTTAATGTTGCAGTTGAATCGGGCGGAGCAAGTAATGTTGTACCAATCAAAAAATGAGCTGGTGTAAGGACGTCTGAATTCGATGGATCTGCAGAAATTGCACATAATGGTCGGGAATTGAGACATGCCTCGATTTGAATTAAAAGTGTGTTCAGCTCTTCAAAGGTTAGATTGTGACCGTTAGTGGTTCTCTTTAGATGGTACTTTACACTTTTCACACCTGCTTCCCATAAACCGCCAAAATGTGGAGCGGAAGGGGGTATGAAATGCCATTTAGTATGCTCCGTTTGAGTGTTGATCTGTTCAACACCATCGCTTATTGCGTTTGCTATATCTCGCTTTAGAATTTTGTTTGCTTTAACAAAATTTGTGCCATTATCCGAATAGATGTTTGCACATATTCCTCTCCTGCCAGTAAATCGTCGATATGCTGCTATAAATGCTTCAGCAGTGAGGTCTGAGACTACCTCTAAATGTATCGCCTTAACTGCCATGCATACAAATATGCAAAAATATCCTTTATAAGTTTTGGATCCTCTATGTTTAGACATCCTTAGATCTATAGGTCCCGCAAAATCAACTCCAGTGTTTTCGAACGGGCGAGCTTGATTCACTCTTACAGGAGGTAGTTCTCCCATAATTTGAGACGATTGTTTAGTTCTCAATTTCATGCATTTAATGCATTTTAATATTCTGGATTTGACCGCTGATAGGCCGTTTATTATCCAGAATTGATTACGAATTGTGCTTATGGTAAGTTGTGCGCCACCGTGCAACGTTTCGATGTGGAACTTGTCGATAATTAAATCCGACACGCGGTGCTTGCTTGGAAGAATCATCGGATGCTTAGCATCGAATGGCAGTTGTATATTTCTGAGTCTTCCTCCTACTCTGATAGTGCCATCTTTAGCCAGAAATGGATTTAGTTTTAGCAAATTACTGTTTTTATTTAGCCTTCCTGCCTGTAATTGTTTGTATTCTTCGCCAAATACCTCCTGTTGTACTGTACGTACTATGATCGCTTTAGCCTTCTTTATTTCCTGAGTTGACAAATATCCAATGTTTCGGTTTAATTTGTACTTAGCATTATGTACAAATCGCATACAATATGCTACAATACGCGTCATTTTCGTGAATGATGAATATTTCTGAAATAGGACAAAGGTTTCGCTTATCTGCGTTGTGAACGTTAATTTATTGCTATGCTTCAACTCTAAAGTGGTTTTTAGTTCAATTTGGTGATTATTTGGCCAATTCTCTTTGTCACTATGTAACCATGTAGGACCGTTCCACCAAATTGAATTGTTCAATATTTGTGAAGGCATGATACCTCTAGATGCTATGTCTGCAGGATTTTCTCTAGTTGAGGTATAATTCCAAGAGTTGTTTTCTAAAGTTTCGTGAATTTCTACAACTCTGTTTGCTACGAATGTACGCCATTTATTTGGATGACCCTTTATCCAGGCGAGCACTATTTTTGAATCAGTCCATGACAGACTTGGAACGTTATCAAACTGCATATCCCTTTTTACTTGTTTAAGAAGTCTACTCAGCAAAACTGCACCACATAACTCTAGGCGAGGTATGGACATTGGTTTTATTGGGGCCACCCTTGTTTTTGCAGCTAATAAATTTACGAATATTTTGCCATTGGCGTCTACCACTCGAATATAAACAACAGCGGCGTATGCTTGTTGTGATGCATCGCAAAATCCATGTAATTGACATTCTTTGTGTGACTGATTAGTCTGAATCCATCGTGGAATTTTGATGCTTACTAGATCTTTAAGTTCTTTCTTGAAGGTTGCCCATTGATTGCATATCTCGTTCGGGGCTATTTTATCCCAATCGCATCCGCTAATCCAGAGTTTTTGTATCTGAATCTTTGCTAAAATTATGCATGGGGAAATCCATCCCAACGGATCATAGAGTTTTGAAACTTCTGATAGAATTTTTCTCTTAGTATTGGCTAGTGTATCGAACTCTTCGACCTTGATTGCGTACGTAAAATGATCGCTAACCGGATGCCAGTATATTCCTAATGCTTTAATTTGATTTTCGTCTTCAAATGTTAAAGGTAATTGTAATTCTCGATGTTCCGGCGGTATTGTTTCCAGCAGTTCCGCGTGGTTGGCTGCCCACTTTCTTAAATTGAAACCCCCACCTTTAAGTAAAAGAATTATTTGCCCTTGTAAGATTTTAGCTTCCGTTAATGTGTCAGCGCCTGTAAGCAAATCATCTACGTAAAAATCATGGAGAGTTGCTTGAGATGCAATTGGAAATTTATCACCATCATCTATGGCAAGTTGTTGCAATGTTTTAATTGCAAGGTATGGAGCCGATGTCGTGCCAAATGTCACTGTATTCAACTCATATTCTTGAAGAGGCTCCTGTCTATGATTTCTCCAGAATATCGTTTGATATTTCCTATCGGATGGGTGAATCTCTATCATCCGATACATTTTCTCTATGTCGGCTGTCATGGCGAATTGGTATCTTCGCCATTTAAGCAAGATGGAACATAATTTTGATTGTAACGTGGGTCCAGTTAGCATTTGTTCATTTAGACTCATCCCGTTTGATGTTTTCATTGATGCATCAAACACAACTCTGAGTTTCGTTGTTGTACTTTCCTTGAAAACTGCGTGGTGCGGCATGTAGTAGCGCCTTGGTTCCCCGCTGATTGATTTATTAACCATGCTCATATGTCCCATTCTGAGATATTCGTTTATACATTGTGAATATTCCTTTTGTATGTCCGGATGTTTCGAGAATTTATTTTCCAACTGAAGAAATCGCTTTGCTGTTTGCTGTTTAGAATCTGCTAAGCTTGGGAATTCGTTGTGAAAGGGTATTTTGACCTGATATTTGCCACCAGGTAAGCGAGTGTGTGTTGCTTTGTAATGCATTTCACATCTTTCTTCCTCATTTGTAAATTTTCGCTCATTTGAGATTTCTTCGATTTCCCAAAATTTACGAATTTGCTCGTTTAGAGTTTGTATGTCACATTGACCTTCTAATGCCAATGCTGAGAATGTGTCTCCATGGTTTTGGCTTGTATCACTTGGTATTTCGCCAAATAATATCCATCCAAGATGGGTGTTTTGGGCAATTGGGGAGTTATTCTTTCCCCTTCGGAGACCATCACGCAGAATTTTAGAATACACGTTTACTCCTAGCAACATGTCTATTTTTCCTGCTTGCATAAAATTTGGGTCGGCTAAGTGTAGGTCCTTGATGTAAGACCAATCTACTTGATCCGTTTGCTTAGGAGGAAATACGCTTGTAATTTTCCTTAGAACGTATGCCCTTATGGGAAAATTGATTGTATGATCAATGTTGGATCTTAAGCACAATGTTACTTCCTTAGTGGTGGAAGCTACCTTGGTTGAACCCAACCCTGTTACTTGCAGTGAAGTGGCTTTCCCCTTTAATTTCAGAGTCTGACAGACTTCTTCTGACACAAATGAGCTTTGTGACCCTAAATCAATAAGGGCACGAAGGGGAATTGAAGTACCGTAGTCATTCTCCACGTTTATTATGGCAGTTGCCAACAACGATTTCGTTGTATTTTTGTTATAATGACAGCTAATTGTTCCTGTCTGCTTTTGGGATTGTGCCTCAGCCGTTTTCGAGTTAGAGGCTGTTGTACCCAGATTTGTATTTCTATTTTTTGCTTGTTCATCATGTAATAAGGTATGATGACGCTGATTGCATTTGTAGCAATTGTTTCTACTTATGCAGACTTGTTTTTGATGTGGGCTTAGACAGTTAATGCAGAGATTCTTTCTCTGTACATAACTTCGTTTTTCGCCCAAGCTTTTCCCTTTAAACTGATCACATTTATATAATGGATGTGTTCCATTGCACATGTAACATGTTCGTAGAGTTTTACAAGTTTTGTTCCCATGGCGTTGGAAGCATTGGAAGCAGATATTGCTCCTTGTTAGCGCCTTCCGTCTATCATCAATCTTCATGTGAAGGAATTTGCTACATTGTTGCACCGAATGATCCCCTTTGCAAAGAACGCATTCGTTCTGGTGGCTTATATAATAGTTTGTAGTGTTTTTTGTCTGAACAAATTTAGTTGACTTTGCTTCAGACATTGCTTCTAATGTGCGATATCGAGCTTCCAAAAATGTGTAGAATTCCTCTAGGGTCGGTATATCAGTAGTTTCTGATATCCTCTGTTCCCATAGTTTTCGTGTCTCTTCGGGCAGCTTCTGGATAATTATGAAAATAACTATTGCATTCCAGTGTGTGATATCTATTTTGAGGGCCTCCAGCTCGTGAAGTTGTTCCCTTGTGGTGTCTAAAACACCCTTAATTGACCGTTCGGTCTCGTTTTTTATACCTGGTTGATTAACCAGTTGCTTTAGATGTGAAAAAACTTGCACCCTTTGGTTGCTGTATCTTTTCACTAATGTTTCCCATGCTGATTGGTAGTTCGTTCCTACCATATCAAATTGTTTTAGGAATCTTTCTGCCTCCCCTGTAAGGCAGGACTTTAAGTAATGTAATTTTTGGATTTGAGGAATACGCTGGTCTGAATGTATGAGCGATACGAAAATATCATGAAATGCTCTCCAGTTAGCATATTCGCCATTGAATTTTGGTAGATCTATACGGGGAAGCTTGACTTCGGCCCGTTGTATAGATTGTGTAATTTGAGGAACAGGATCTGATTTTTCCATGTTACTCAGTTTGTCTTGTAGTTCACCGAGAAACTCGAAGTATGTGCCTTCAAATTCTTCGTAAATTGAACTATTTAGATATTTCGACACGATCTTTTGGTTCTTCTCTTCTCCCGCGCAAATCCCTAAATGGTTTTCTTCGAATTGCAACCATAATTTTTCAATCTGCTGAATTCTTGCCTCTAGATATCCCTTTGTTATTTTCTTATCATCAGTTTTTTCGTAATTTATTCGCGCTTGTTCGAGTAAACCTTTTAAGGTTGATTGATTTCGAATTGTAGGTTTCATTTTTATCTTCGAAGTCGAGAAGTATTTGTTAGTAGGACTTACTGTTGAACAGTATTAAACTTTATGTAATAAAAAATCTGGCTGCAATAAATCGGCAATATATCTAATGTATATCCGGCTCGAAGGACCAATGTTTTGACTTGTTTAAGGTCAAACATAAAATTTTTTTTCAATAGGGCATCTGATTCGTTTGTTAGAGATGATAGCAAACCTATAGTTAACCTTCTATAACCAAAGCTAAAAAAAGGAAAGGAAAAAAGAAGGCGTAAAATAAGAAATCATTAATTTAGATTTACGTGTAATCTTTTATTCAATTAAATATAGTATAATCTTCAACATTCGCTATAACTCTAAAAATTTAATATTCATTGCAGCCAAATGTAATTATTACAAAAGTTTCAATTATTGGAATTCAACAAAAAAATTAATAAAACTTAATTCAGAGAAAAAATAAAATAAATAAATTCAAGGCGGGACTTGGAAAGAATTTCAGCTGGTTATAGACCCAACCGAAATTGTTCCAAGCTTAGAATGATAATTGTGTACAAAAAAAACTAAGAAAAATTGTTGATCGGTAATAATCCCAAACCGAAGCAATTTTAAGTGTAGAGAATTAACGTGATAAATGGATTTAGAAAATTTTCGATCGGTGATACTCCCAAACCGAAGCAATTCTAAATATAAAGAATTAACGCGAAAAAAAAAAAACTTAGAAAAATTTGATTGGTGATATTCCCAAACCGAAATAATTCTAAGTGTAAGAATTAAACGCAAGAAACAGACTTAGAAAAAATTCGATCGGTGATATTCCCAAACCGAAATAATTCTAAGTGTAAGAATTAAACGCGAGAAAAAGACTTAGAAAAAATTCGATTGGTGATATTCCCAAACCGAAGTAATTCTAAGTGTAAAGAATTAACGCGAGAAAAAAAAACTTAGAAAAAATTTCGATTGGTGATATTCCCAAACCGAAATAATTCTAAGTGTAAGAATTAACGCGAGAAAAAGACTTAGAAAAAATTCGATTGGTGATATTCCCAAACCGAAATAATTCTAAGTGTAAGAATTAACGCGAGAAAAAGACTTAGAAAAAATTCGATTGGTGATATTCCCAAACCGAAATAATTCTAAGTGTAAAGAATTTAATGCGAGAAAAAGACTTAGAAAAATTCGATCGGTGATATTCCCAAACCGAAATAATTCTAAGTGTAAGAAATTCGAGTCGAAATTTGGAGTTTGCAAAGAAAAAAGGAACTTTGGTAATTACCCAAAGCTTGATTAATCTCGGTGATTTCCCAGAAACTAATGACTAACTTACGTCCAGCGTGGCCTTTTATAGAGAAGTTAGACAATAGTAACCGTTAGTCCTTTCAACGTTGCGGCTGCCACTTGCATTGCACTTCTCTTATGCATTTGTAAGGTTTTGCCAGCCGTAGTGATCTTCTTCTTGCTTCGTGACCGCAACACGTGCCTAGAAGGGTAAAATTTTTGACACTGCCCAGTGAATGCAAGTTATAGGGACAGTTGTCATTTGTCAATATTCAATGTGCGGTGCGTCGAGTAATTATGTTTCCGCCGAAACACCAGTGATAGCTTTTCTGCCACTTTCTGTTTAAAAATAGCCCAGATATTTTCGATAGGATTCATATCTGGGCTATTCACTGGCCAGTCAAGGACATAGAGTGGGAAGAGTTCTTTGGCCGATATTGCTGACCAAATCATGACTCTTACTGGCTGTTTGAGCTGCTGTTGGACACAGGAAGGTATATACTCTTCTCCTCCTGTTAAGGCCACTTAAGCGGCTTAACTGAAATAAGGTGCCAGGACAAAGTCGTAGTCAGTTAAAAAATGGTATATTTCAAGAGCAACTTAAAACTAACAATAAATTTAACAGGAATTCAAAGAAAAAAAGGAACAAAAATAATATTACCTCAAATAAATACAAATATAAATAAAATACTAATTCTTCTTTGGGTTCGTTGGCAGTTCGTCTGCAAAGAAAAAGTAAAGTAGTTAGTCCTGATGTCGTAATGCCAGGTTGAGTTGACGTCGTTGAGTGCCTGCGGTCTGAGAATTTAGGTAGCTCACTACGCTAGTCGGAGAGATTTTTTAGTTAACGTGAAAGAGAATAGCTCAATACGCTATAAATATAGTTAACTCAATACGTTAACTATGAGAAAATAGCTCAGCACGCTATGTAGAAATAGTCAACTCAATACGTTGACTATGAGGAAATAGCTCAGCACGCTATATAAGAATAGTTAACTCAATACGTTAACTATGAGGAATAGCTCAGTACGCTATATGGGAATAGTCAACTCAATACGTAGACTATGAGGAATTAGCTCAGCACGCTACGTAGGAATAGTCAACTCAATACGTTGACTATGAGGAAATAGCTCAGCACGCTATACAGGATTAGTTAACTCAGTACGTTAACTATATGTGGGAATAGCTTAACACGCTATATAGGAAAAATCAACTCAATACGTTGACTATGAGTAAATAGCTCAGCACGCTATATAGGATTAGTTAACTCAGTACGTTAACTATATGTGGGATGGGAATAGCTCAACACGCTGTATAGGAAATAGTTAACTCAACACGTTAACTATATGAGGAATGGGACTTAAGCTCAATACGCTTGGAAGAGGAGTGAGCTGGTCGGATTGTAAGGTCAATTCCCTTTTACTTCTAGGTCAGTACCCTAGAAGCTCAATCTTGCGACTGCTGCCCGATCGACTGTTCGAGCTGCTTATATAGTGGGCGACAGCCCGAGTCAAGTTGCGAGAAGCTGTGAAGTGAGGTGCACTTACAGCGGTACTACCAAGAATAAGTTGGAGGACTTTTGCCTCCATGGCACATGGCGCTTATTGAACAGCTGATTTTAAGATCAGCTGTGTGGTTCATATTTGAATTTTAAATTTGAATATTTTAAAGGAGGGTTCGGTCTGTAGGCCGAACATCCTCCCGCCACCGTGAAAAAATTATATTTTTTTTTTTTTGTTTTGGTATCTTATTTGAATTTGTCCGTTACGAGTCCTTGTGAATCTAATGATTCCCGAATTGGTATTGAACCGAAAGGAGTGTTTTGCTGCCAACACTTGTGACCATGGGATGTGGAGCCGTTTTAGGTCTTTCCATAGTTCTGGTGGTACCATCACATTTTTTGGACGAAGCAATGTGATAGGTTTAGTGGGAGCTACTCGCGTTTTTGACATTAAAAGTGTAGTAGGACTATTGTAATAATTTTAATATATACTGCGGCAGCGTAGACTCGACTAGAAGCGTCGAAAAATCCGTGCATTTTGATGCAAGATTCTGGAGTAGATTTGATCCATCTCGGGATTTTTACTGATTCAATTGTCGTTAAATTATTGCGGAAATCGATCCAGCTGAAGACAACTGATTGCGGTAGTTTTTCGTCCCATGTGCATCCTGAGAGCCATAACTTTTGTATTAAGAGTTTTTCTGTTATTATGCATCCTAGAGGATCAAATAAAGAAGCTACCTCCGATAAAATGTTTCTTTTTGTATATGTTATTTTCAAGGAGGGTAGTTTTACTGTAAAACTAAAGTGATCAGTTTTAGGATGCCATTTCAAACCTAATGTCTTTATGGAATTATCTTCAGATAATTCTAACCTGTCTTTTATTTCCCTATGTTCAATGGGTATGTTTTTTATCAGTTCCGAATTGTTTGTAGTCCATTTTCGGATATTAAAGCCATTTTTTTTAAATATATTAATTAATTCTGTTTGCTTATGTAGACCTTGTTCAATAGTATCAGCTCCTGTGAGTAGGTCGTCTACATAAAAGTTGTTAAGCAGACTATTTGCTGCAACCGAAAAATTTTCTTGTTCGTCATATGCCAGTTGATGTAATGTACGTATAGCGAGAAATGGAGCAGGAGCAGTACCAAATGTAACAGTGGTGAGTGCATAATCCCTTACTATGTCATTTGGATCATTTCGCCAGATTATACGCTGGTACCGTTGATGATCTTCAGTTATATGGATCATTCTGTACATTTTCTCGATATCAGCCGTCATTGCATATTTATATTTTCTCCATTTAAGCAGAGTGGCCCATAGTGTTGCCTGAATTGTCGGACCAACTAACAATTGTTCGTTCAAAGATTTTGAATTTGCGGTCTTAGAGGATGCATTAAATACAACACGAAGTTTCGTGGTAGAGCTATCCTTAAATACGGCGTGATGGGGAAGATAGTAGTTGTGTGTTTCCGCTCTGCTTTTTTCTTTGCTTATTTGTTCTGGTGGAATTTCCTTGGCATGCCCAAGCTCTAGATATTCTTGAATACATTTTTTGTACATCGCTTGGAGTTCCGTATTTTGAGCCAATTTTTGTTCTAGTCGCAAAAATTGTTTTAGGGCTATATGACGTGATGGTCCAAGCTGTGGGCCATCAGGATTTTTAAATGGCAATTGGACTTCATACTGTCCATTTTTACAGCGTTTATGTGTATCTTGATATATTTTTTCGCATTGTTGATCTTCTTGACTGATTTTTATTGTTGTGCGAATTTCCTCAGTTTCCCAGAATTTACGAAGTTGTTTGTCGAGTTGTTCCAGTGTCGGATCCATCAATGATGTGAACACCTTTGTGTCTGCGTTAGTACATTTAGTGCGAATTGGTCCTAGTAAGATCCAACCTAATGTTGTGAGTTGTGCGATAGGTAAATCCTTAGAGCTTTTAATCACACCATTTTCTAAAATTTCTCCGTAAATGTCAGCTCCGAGAAGAAGATCGATTGGCCCTGGTTCTGAGAACTTTGGATCTGCCAGAGTTAAATTTTTCGTGTAATTTAGGCGTGATGTGTCGACTCGATTTTCCGGAACCGAACCTGTTATGCTTTTTAATACTAATGCGTCGACGTTGGTTTGAAAATTTGAATGTACGGATCGTATATTAAATGATACTTGTGAGTATGTATGTGCCGTACGTGTTTTACCCAATCCTGTGACTTGTATGTCGTTGGGCATTTTTTTAACTTTTAATTTTTTACATGCCTTTTCGGTTATAAAGGATACTTGCGATCCAGAATCTATAAGTGCTCGTAATGTTATATTGTTAACCATTACTAAGGCTGTGGAGAGCATGGCCCTTTTAAGGTTAGTAGAGACGAAATTTTGAGTTTCTCTACTTTGTGTATTTGTTTCTCCTTGCATTGAGGAGTTTGAAAGCGATTTACTGCTTTCGTTTGTTTTGGGAGTTTTTCCTTTTGGATTATCTAAATGTAAAAGCGTGTTATGTTTGCCCTTGCATTTTAGACATTTGTATTTACTACGACAATCGTCAAGTTTATGATTATGCCTTAGGCAATTTGTGCAGAGTTTGCGTTGCTTAGCAAACTCTAAGCGTTGTGCAACATTCAATTTTTTAAAGAATGAACAATTTTGTATTGTGTGATTTTGCTTGTTGCACTTTGTACACGTTTTGGTGAGGAAGCTTTGTGTTCCTCTTTGTGTATTACTTGAGCTGTCTGTCGTTTTTTTAAGAGTTTTAGAATCCTCAAGAGCTTCTAAAGTGCGGAATCGTTTTTCTAGGAAAGCTATGAAGTTTGCGTATGTAGGTATGTCAGTTTTATTACCTTGCTCCTCTTGCCAAGCCCAGCGTGTTCTAGCTGGTAGTTTCTCTTCGAGAATATCAACAATTATAGCGTCCCAATTGTCTGTGTTGATACCCAGAGATCTAAGTTCATGCAAACTTTCTTCTGTTTGATCTAGTAGATTCCTAATGGCTTTTGAATCTTCATATTTAATATTAGGATGCGTTCTTAGCAATTGGACATGCGTTTTGGCCAACACTCTTTTGTTGTTGTACCGCTTGTCCAGAAGATCCCAAGCCTTTTGATAATTGTGTTCTGTGATTTCGAACTGCCGTATTAATCGTTCAGCTTCACCAGTAACACTAGTTTTTAAGTAGTGCAATTTTTGCACTTTGGATAATGTTGGATCCTTGTGGACCAACGATTTGAATAGGTCATGAAATGACCTCCAGTTTTTATAGCTTCCATCGAATTTAGGGATGGAGATTTTTGCTAATTTTAAATCAGACTTTTGCTGATGTGTTCTGTCTAGAACACTTGACTCTTCCGTTTCAGGATTTTTGAGTTCATCTTTAAGTTCTGAGACGTTTTCAATGTATAGAGCTTCTGCTTGTTCGTAAAGTGTGCCGTTGATGTATTCATCGGCGTCACCAGCCTCGAGCTCATAGATTTGGGAATGATTTTTGTGGAATTGCTTCCAAATTGACTGAAGCAATTCAATGCGTGTTTTAACGTAATTTTCTGTACGCTTATTTTTCGATGTTTTCCTGTAATTTATTACTGCTTTTTGTAATTGCTCGTGAAGAGCGTTTTGTGCTTTAAGCAATTTGGGCACATCCATTTTTGCTGAACTACGTATCCGGCTCGAAGGACCAATGTTAAGGCCACTTAAGCGGCTTAACTGAAATAAGGTGCCAGGACAAAGTCGTAGTCAGTTAAAAAATGGTATATTTCAAGAGCAACTTAAAGCTAACAATAAAATTACAGGAATTCAAAGAAAAAAAGGAACAAAAATAATATTACTTCAAATAAATACAAAATATAAATAAAATACTAATTCTTCTTTGGTTAAAATACTAATTCTTCGTTGGCAGTTCGTCTGCAAAAAAAAAGTAAAGTAGTTAGTCCTGATGTCGTAATGCCAGGTTGAGTTGACGTCGTTGAGTGCCTGCGGTCTGAGAATTTAGGTAGCTCACTACGCTAGTCGGAGAGATTTTTTAGTTAACGTGAAAGAGAATAGCTCAATACGCTATAAATATAGTTAACTCAATACGTTAACTATGAGAAAATAGCTCAGCACGCTATGTAGAAATAGTCAACTCAATACGTTGACTATGAGGAAATAGCTCAGCACGCTATATAAGAATAGTTAACTCAATACGTTAACTATGAGGAATAGCTCAGTACGCTATATGGGAATAGTCAACTCAATACGTAGACTATGAGGAATTAGCTCAGCACGCTACGTAGGAATAGTCAACTCAATACGTTGACTATGAGGAAATAGCTCAGCACGCTATACAGGATTAGTTAACTCAGTACGTTAACTATATGTGGGAATAGCTTAACACGCTATATAGGAAAAATCAACTCAATACGTTGACTATGAGTAAATAGCTCAGCACGCTATATAGGATTAGTTAACTCAGTACGTTAACTATATGTGGGATGGGAATAGCTCAACACGCTGTATAGGAAATAGTTAACTCAACACGTTAACTATATGAGGAATGGGACTTAAGCTCAATACGCTTGGAAGAGGAGTGAGCTGGTCGGATTGTAAGGTCAATTCCCTTTTACTTCTAGGTCAGTACCCTAGAAGCTCAATCTTGCGACTGCTGCCCGATCGACTGTTCGAGCTGCTTATATAGTGGGCGACAGCCCGAGTCAAGTTGCGAGAAGCTGTGAAGTGAGGTGCACTTACAGCGGTACTACCAAGAATAAGTTGGAGGACTTTTGCCTCCATGGCACATGGCGCTTATTGAACAGCTGATTTTAAGATCAGCTGTGTGGTTCATATTTGAATTTTAAATTTGAATATTTTAAAGGAGGGTTCGGTCTGTAGGCCGAACACCTCCCGATTTGCAAACAGTCCTGGACATTGGTAGTGTCAAACTCTCCATGGTTTCGTCACTGAATACAACCTGTTCAAAAACAAGAGATAATTCAAATCAATTGAAATATTTATTGGAAAATGTGTTTTCAGAATAATATCAAAAAGAGTGTTTATTTCAATTTTACCTTTTCCCAATCATCTATAATCCATGTCAAATGTTCATTCGCCCACGTTTTTCTTTGTTGAATCATCCCAGTATGCAGCTTCTGCTTCTTGCGTGGTCGTCTTGCACATAGCCCAGATTGAAAAAGTCGACATCTCACTGTTCGCTCCGATATTTCTGTACCAACGTTACGCATAGTAGCCCTTAGATACCAGTAAGGTAGGGTTCGGTCGTCTTAAGCTTTCCGCAACAAATATCGGTCCTGGCTGCCTATTGTTTTTCCGCCTGCGACAGCATTTTCCTTTTCTGTTAGGACTTGTTGGCAACTGAGCAACTCCATTTTTTGCGAACTTACTAACAAATGATCGACTGACGCCCACTTTCTGAGCTATCTCTCCATGAAAATATTGTCCTACTTCCAAAAACGTCGAAATTTTCGCTTTAGTCACTGCACTGATATCCTTTGCTTTACCCATATTAAATTTTATAAATTTAAAAAACCACTCTATCACGTTCACTGTTCGAAGTCACAAATGAGATTAAAAATCATCGATTAGATGCTAATCCTTAAATACTGCACGGAAAGTATAATTAATATTAAAGCACTTTGTACAATAAAAACTCTAAACTCTTACTTTCCCAAAAAGGCCATTCAGATAATAATTGCTCCCTGAAAGGTACATTTCCAAGAATATATTTTTATTGCATTACTTCTTCGTATGTGAGGTAACCTTTGCAAACAACATGCCAATTTAGAAAAAGGATGAACGTAGTTTTTTAAACTACATTGATAAGTTTTTTTAAGAGGTGATAATAATTTGGCCACATCTGTATTTCTACATAACCGATTCTCATAAAGATAATTTCAACTTTTCTGTTTTTTTATGATCCAAAGAATTAAACTATACATACATTACTAATTTTTTATATTGCACTTTTTTGTCCGTCCCATTCTGGATTACGCTGGTCTTGTTTTAGCGCCGTTCTACTCTGTCCTAATTAATCGAATTGAGGCTGTCCAGATGAGGTATCTTAGGTTAACCCTCCGTAAACTACTTTGTATACACGTCTTATGTCTCCCACCTTATCTGGACAGGCTAAAGTTGATCTCTTTTAACTCATTTGATATAAGACATAATATCTCCAGAACTGTTATAGTGTCTGATATTTTGCGCGGTTCTATTAATTCTCCTGAGCTAGTGAGCTCAGTTTGCCTTTCGGTTTCCTCTTGATCCTTGAGAACGTATGATCGTCCGTACCATCGGGCTTATTATGCTAGAAATGCACTTATAATTTCAATGTCTCTTTTTAACGTGCAAGGTCATTATTATGAATCCGGCTTGCCAAGATCAAGTTTTTAAAGGATTTGCTCCATTCTATACTTACTGATTTATTTAATCTCTAATTAACTATTAGCCATCTAAACATAATGATGTCACAGACTACACCGCATTAAGAGATAATAAAATCCGAAAGCGCACAACTCTTCAACAATTTCAATACAACATGGGGCAGATTGCTAACCGAAATTCAAAATTCTATTACTAATATTACATATTATACGTAAATTAGTAAGTATGAATATACTTATTATATTTGACTTTTGTTATCGATTTCATAAAACAGCGGGTTAAAACTCAAACCTTCGCCCATGTTTTACATTTCGATATAAATAAAATTGAAATTGATGTTCATATTCTACATGTTACGTATTTCGATCAGTATCAAATTTTTACCCGACTACGGCCAAGCCAAAAGGAAGGATTATGATTTTAGCAGTCTATGTACAGTTTTGTTCAATATTATTTGTGTTGCATTGTTTTCATACTGAAGACAAAATAAAATGTATTATAACTTTTACAGAAACAAGTCAATTTCTATGAAATTTTTATTATTGGTCTCTTACTTATTTAGTTACATAATATACAAAAAAAGTTATGAAAAATTATTCCACATTCAAGATGTAAGATAGAATTGCATGAACAAGATTATTTGTGCCTTTCGCTTTCTGTTCATGATTATACATATGTGCTCTTTGTATTTTTCCAATTTTTCCTGGAACTGTTTCGATGGTTTTGAAGAAAGGTACTTAGTTCAGTTTAGTTTTTGATTGTGAATAAAGCGTTTAAAATGCCTCTTAGAAGTGAATTATCTGTTGAGATTAGAATTGCAAATTATAAAAATGGAATTACTCCATCAGAAACTGCAAAAAAATACAACATCCATAGAAATACCGTTCATTATCAAGTTAACAAAAAAAAGCGCAAAGGATGTTTGCAAACTGCTCAAGGAAGAGGTGGAAAGAGAAAAACAACCCATAGGCAAGATCAAGAAGTAATAAGAACTGTGAACATGAATCCTACTATAACTATGAAAAATCTTTTAAATTATGTTAATTCATGCAAGGAAAAACCAATCAGTCGCACATCAGTTATGAGAAGATTAAAATATAATATATAAAAACATATGTGATTAAAAAAAAACGATACATATCTGAGAAAAACAAAAAGGAACGACTAAAATTTGCTCTGGAAGACTGTAGAGTTTTGGAGCAACATTTTGTGGTCGACGAGTTTGCGTTGTTGGTTGATGAGTCTGCGTTTTCTCTCAATGGTTCGTTTGGTAAACATTTTTATCGCTGCACAGCAGAAAAGAGGAAGAAGAAGAAAATAACTGAACCTACAACTCATAGGTGGTGATGGTGGTAAATTAATGATATGGGGATGCATGTCATATAATAGAATATCAGAATATGGCCTTTAGTAAGATTACCGGACACTATTTAAAAATTTTGAATGAAGTTGCATTAGTTGCTGGACAAAGATTGATACAAAATAATTTTATCCTCCAGCATGACAATGCACCTATCCATACAGGGCGTATGCTTAAATCTTTTTTATCAGGAATTGAACAAAAAGTTCTCCAATGGCCAGCTCAAAGCCCAGATTTGAATATCATTGAGAACTTATGGCATCAAGTAAAATTAGGAATTCCTCATAAGATCGGAAAACAGAAGAAGCGTGGGGAGATATAAAAACTGTTTGGAGCTAGATTTCAACTGAAAAACTAAGCAATTTTGTAGATTCAATGCCTAAAAAGCTTCAACAAGTTATTCATGCTATAGGAGATAATATATCTTATTAGGTAATAACTATTAAATATAAAAAGTACAAAACAATAAATTTTCCTACTCTTTTCCAGAAAAAAATGGAAAAATAAAAAGAGCACAAATAATCTTGAACTGCACTGTATGCATGTATGTATGAATGTATGTTTGTGTTTACGTATGTTTCACCGTAGCGCCTAAACTACTGAGCCGATTTTGATGAATGAGATGCCAATCGATTCGTTATTATGGTCATAGGCTACATTTACATCAGGCAGATGTTAAATAAAAAAATTGGCATTCTTTTTTATTTTTTACTATCGTATCGAGTGGGATTCTGAGTTGAAAAATTGACGGAAACAGTTTAAAATAAAAGAAAACCTTAAAAAACTGTAACCTTACTGCGGAAAAAAATATATATAATTAAGGGAAAACAGTTCCAAAACCCGACGAGGGATACATAAATAAAATAAACTAAAAAATAAGAAACAAGTTCCTTCTGGCACTTTCACATTAATAACGTTATAATTCAACTCAATTGCCGTGCTCGTGCGTTGTCAACTCCAAAAAGCAAACATTCTAATTTGATTATTTGTCTAACCTATGGAGAGGCCGTCAATCAAGGATAAAAAACATTGCATTATAACTTTACTAATGTGAAGCTGCCAGAAGGAACTTGTTTCTTATTTTTTAGTTTATTTTATTTATGTATTCCTAGTCGGGTTAAAGGTTTTGGAACTTTTGTTCCCTTAATATATTTTTTTTTTTTTCTGTAATCGGGTTACAATTTTTTAAACTTTTGTGTTTTATTTAATCCACTTTCGATGAATCAATTTTCAGATGTGAAATAATCAAATTTCATTTCATTTCTTTGGTTTAAAATTGATGCAAAAGATTTACCAATTTTGAGATCAATTTACATTTTAGAAATGTTGAATTTACATTCCATCTTTCGAACAGAAACTTCGCAACAAATAAAATGCAGAAAATTGATGTTTGTTATATTTTCACATAAATTGAAACTAATTTTCAGAGTTTTCGGTGGCGCTAAATTCAAATCAGCGGGTAAAATAAAGACTTTTTATGAAACAATATGACAATCAAAAATATTAAGTCAGAATTTCACAAAATTTCTGAATTTTTGCAGTTTTGAATTTGAAAATTGGATAAAAATTGTTAAAAAAACGACCTGGATACCATCTCAATTATTATTGAATTATTTTATTTGCTTAGCAGTTTTTGGTCTCATGATCAGTTTTAAACTCGACCTCGAAAAGTTCTTAATTCAATGTTAAAATTCAAATCCTAGGAATTAATGAATGTTTTTTTGAAAAAATGATAAATTGTAAATATTGGTACTTGCTATAATTAAGTAAGTTTTATCCGCATGTGTAGTTGTTCAATTGTTTATTCGTATGAGTATTGATATCACTAGAAGGTAAACCCCCAGAAATTACTCACATTTTTGACAATCTACAATGGCAAATTCTTATTACTTTTTTTTTCAATCAAAGTCATCAGTTAAACCTTTTCAAAACAAAATATAACAAGTTACTGTATGTATAAATAATAACATATAGTGAAGAAGCAGAGATATATAATATTACATTAAAACTAATCATCTCAAGATTTTTAATCTCACATTTAATTTTGAAAACATTTTTACCTTCAAAAACAATGCATCGGATTCTCGTATAATATGTATGTATACTTTAGCAGGATTATTTTAAATTAAGCATCGCATTTTGCTTTAAACAAATTTGAGTATGGTATAAACTTCTGAGTGCCTCCTCAAATTTCAAGTTAATTCTTCAAAACAGGTAAGCCTACTTCAAATTGCTTAATGATTTCGAAGCGGTCTTCAACCAATTCGTCTGCAGTAATTTTCAGGGTATAAAGAATGTATAATAATCAATTTCGTCGGGGAGCTCCTTATCCATCAGGCGACGGAGTGAAATAACAGAGTTATTATTTAATGACTTAATTCCGCGTAAATTGGATTCCCTATAAAATTAATGTAATGTTTGTGAAAAGAGCCTCCTGCTATCGGTTGTAAATTTCCGTACGCAGGGCTGTGTTCTTGAACTTTTTTTCCAAATCCTCTGCTTTATCTGTTGCAGAAGCTAAGGCAAGAAATAATAGGCTTCGTTTTATACTACTGGGAGTAAAATGGAGGGTGCCTTCGTATTGCTAATAAAGCTCTAAACGTTTTAATTGAATAAAGAAATCCTAAGTAAACTTTAAGGGTCACTTATTCAAAGGGGACTTTAAAAATTGAGAATTATAATCCCCAGTAAGCACATTTTTACTCCACAACAGGATTGTGGTTTTGAAATTATCACTAAGCAGGGCAAGGAAAATGTTTACTCTTAATTGATTTTAAGCAAAATTACATCGTTATGTATTATTAGAAGTTAATTTTTTTGGATTAAGCAAAACCAATTTATATTTTGCTGATTCTCTAGTAAGCCAATATACAGGGTGATCCACAAGTATGGAAACGGCTAAATAACTTTCGAGGAATTTGGCGAAAAAAGCTTTAGACAGTAGTTTTAAGAATTTTCCCTGGCTATTCAATGGTGGCCGTAGATTTGACCTTGACCATGGCCTTGAAGGCCATTTCAAGATCAAGTTGACTTTTTTAAATGGGAACAAATATTTTTGACCACGGAAATGGAAAGAGCGGTAAATTTTACGTACGACTATGATCTTAACTTTGACCTCGAAGGTCATATCGACGTCAAGATGGCTCTTTAAAGGAAAACCTGCATTGTTACTGCGGATTTGGAAAGAGTGGAAGTTTTGCGTCCAAATGTGACCTTGACCACAACCCTGACCTTCACCATATAGGTGGAGGTCATATCAGGGTCAAGATGGTTTTTGAAGGGCAACCCATATTTTTGGCCACGGAAATGGAAAGAGCGGACAATTTTACGTTCCCCTTTAAAGAACCATCTTGACCCTGACATGAACTTCGAGGTCATGGTCAAGGTCAGAGTCTTCCCATTTCCGTGGCCAAAAATATGGTTTCCCGTTAAAAAAATCACCTTGACCTTGATGTGACCATAACATTTTCTACAAAAGAGTATTCTTGCATTTTTTTCGTAAAATTAACACAATATTAGTTTATTAGCATTCAAACTCGAGGCATAAATTCAAGATTGAGGGAAAAACGATTTTGTGATTTCTTCAATGAAAATATGAATATTATTGATTAACCTATTGAACCTATGCTCTTTCTAATGAAATTGGTCCCATTCATGTATGATTATTTTTTCACGAGATACAGCAAAAACGTCTGGTGATGCATTCTTTCCCATGTTATGTTATGGAAAACAAAAAAATTCGATGACCCACCAGTAAATATTGATATTATGAGCTGGGGTTGGGCCAAAACTTTTCTTTCCTGTCCTAGCAACAATTGTACCTATTGGAAAAACAATTTTTTCGAATCCCCCTAAACTATATACAAAAAGCGTACCTAATGGACTTGATTTTTTATCTGTGATCATACTCAAATTCAAATATTTAACCCTTGGGAGTTTTTTTTTGAGTCAGTCGGAATATGATGGAAAATGAATTAAATGCCCCGTCTGAACCTATGTAAATTACACTAAATACGCAGGATGAGAAAAAAGTATGGAAATCCCTGAATAACTTTGAGGAATTAAGATTCTGTGAAAAGTCTTTTAATCAAAAGGTGTTGGGCTTGTTCAGGTGACCCTGACCATGACCTTAAACTTGACCTTGAGGTCCTACAAAATAATTCACGGGGATTGTGTTTGGCTTCAAGTTACGCCAAAGGCCAATGTTACATTAACAGCAAAATTCATATCTGAACATAAAATTTTCCGCTTGGTCCGATTCCGATGTCAAAAATACAGAGTATCATTTAAAATTTTCGAGTTGACCTTTAAATAACCTTATTACTTGATTTCAAAATCGAATTCAAGGTCATGGGTGAAGACTACCTGAACAAGACCGACAACTTTTATTTTAAGTATTTTTCACAGAAAGTAGATCCCTCATATGTTAGTTATTCAGTAGTTTTCATACTTTTTCCTCCTTTTTCCTGTATATACCAAAACTTTACAACTCTCATTTAAACCGCAAATTTACGGATATATCTCAATTAGTATCAGCCAAAAAACTTAATAGAAAGCGGATGTCTTACGTATAAAATTTAATTTTCTCCCAAAAGAGGGGTATACGCATTCAAGGCACGTACCGTTTTATTCCATGGCTGATAAAGAAAAGCCTCTAAATTCTCTCAGGTAGGCGAAAAACTGACGAGTTTTCCTCCATTTCCTCTTACTTCTGATTATACGCACACCTCTTTCATTCCTTGTCCTTCACCAGAAGGGATGTGATCAAGTTAAGACGCGTGGGTTTTCTTGATTTACTTAAGCTAAAGAAGGGAACTTTCAGTGCTATCATTTTTGTTCACGACATACAATAACGATGGAGAAAAGCGGCGACAGAAAAGTTATTACCTTCTCACAGTTGAGCGTGAAAATGCGAACTCTCTGCCGAGGAGGGAATGTTTTCACTGATTTTATGATATCATGGTGAAAACCACGTATGAGATTACAGAAAATGTATTTTTTATAAATCAACTAGAATAGATCGCGCTATGTTAAAGAGACATAAAGGGCCCATATACCTTCTCTCAGCTCTGAATGTCTTCATTTAAAATGGAAAATTCTCGGTGATGGTTGGAAGCTTTCAGGTGGTATTTTATGTGGAGGAAGAAGACATCAAATACTTCTCCCGCGATTTGCTTCGATACACTTGATTTAAGTCGAATGATGTGATTTACCTACTAAATAATTCTATTTGATATTATATGTCGTCGTATAAAATATATTAGCAGAATTACGTAGTGTTGCCCGGACGCATTCATTCATCTAAAAATAGCACAACTTAATTAAAGTATTACTTCTAAAATTAGGTGGAAAAAGTGCTATAAAAACATAACTAACCGGAAGGTTAAAAGAGTGCTCGAAAACTCAAGGTAAAGGATAATCTTTTTCTGAACAGTGGTTAAAATCAAGGCCAAAAATTCAAGCCTAATCTCCCTACCTTACATTTGAGCAGTTATTTTTGAAAGTCGTATAAATTCACTTTTTTAATAACTTCTCGAGTTAGATTTTAATTTGTAGATAGCCCTCGTGCGATTTTTTAAAATGTGAACTTAAACATACATATACAACTTCCATAAATAAAAGCTCATTTAATATTAATGATAATATTTGGTAACTCTTCAGAACATGTGATTAGCAGAATTTTCTTGGAATTTGTTCCCGCGTCTAATTAAATCCTTTTTCGAGAACCAAATAATAATGACATAACTCGATTTTATGGCATAACATAAATTGACATACCACATAACATTTTATATATAGAAAAGTAAAGAGGAATATATTTATAGAAAAGTAAAGAGGAAATTCTGGAAGCGCCCCACAACTTTAATATTCAATTATTTAATTATTATTATTCTAATTTAAAATTACGAAAATTGTCTTTGTAACTTATATAAAACCTTTTAAGTGAGAGTAAATTTAAATTGAATCAACAAACATTAAGGGGTTACATGCGTCTTAAAGGTATAAAAAAACGACATCTTTAAAAAATTTTATTTCAAAAACGAAAAATCTTTTTTATTTAAAATTTAATCATATGAAAGTAAAGTACTTAAAGTACTTGTAAAAAAATTTTCAGCCAAAAATATTGAAAATTTTCCATTTTCCAGCCGTTTTTCGCCGTCAACCTTTTTTTTTGCGGTGGACACGATTTCTCGAAAATAAATTGACCGATTTGGTTGAAACTTTGCACAGTTATTCTTTATAGTATTGTTTCGTGATTGAACGAAGGAATTTTCATTCGGTCAAGTCGTTCTTGTTTTATACGAAAAAGACCTTTTAAAAATGATGAGAATCGGAAAAACTCATGTCAAAATGTCAAATTTCATTTTTTTTTTCAATTCCTTCGTTCAATCACGAGCCAAGGGCATAAACTACAAGAAAATTTTTGAATTTTTGATTTCAGATGAATCCACACCGAAATATCATGTCCACCGCAAAAAAAAGGTTGACGGCGAAAAACGGCTGGAAAATGGAAAATTTTCAATATTTTTGGCTGAAAATTTTTTTACAAGTACTTTAAGTACTTTACTTTCATATGTTTAAATTTTAAATAAAAAAGATTTTTCGTTTTTGAAATAAATTTTTTTAAAGAAGTCGTTTTTTTTATACCTTTAAAACCCATGTAACCCCTTAAATAAACTCAAGCCGATATGTAAAGGTATGAAAAATAAACAGACCACATACAAATTAGCCCTAAATAAATTTTAGACAACTGGGACATATTGGGACATACATTGATAAAAGTATTCAGAAAGAATTATTCATGTGAGACCGCAATTAATTATATAGTGAGAAATTAAAACAAAAGCAATTGCACATTTTCTGGATCTGATGTAAAATTGCATCCGAAGATACTCTGATCTACGCCGAGGGCAATGACTCTGAGAAATGCAAGATGTTTATGGACGATATTCGAAACATAGCTGACTATCCAAACGGGTGAAAAACAAGACTGAAAAAGGACTGAAAAGAGACTGAACCAATTCGTTACTGACTGACTGAAAACATATTACATCGAGAAAGTTAAGACAGAATTCAGACTGAAACGAGACAAATTTTATATTAGCTGTATCGAAAAACAGACTGAATTAAGACTGGAATATCATTTATCTTTGATGAGTACCAGCAAGAAACTGAAAACAAACTGAAATTTTGCAAATATTGGACTGCTAGAATTAACATTTTTTCTTTGAACTATTGAAAAATTTCTAAGTTCACTCTCCTCACTCTCCTGAATCAGAAGCATTATGTAACTTATTGCTTTATTAATTATATTTTGGAGTCGATGCAACTTGGCTTAAATTAAATAAAATAATATTTATTAAAAATTATATAGAATATAATTCGTATGACTCACCCTGTGTCAAATATGATACCCACTTTCACGTTTACGCAGTTGATAATATAAATATTGTCTAATATCAATATCTAGCAATAAATTGAGTGCCCTATTATGAAAGTCGATTTCTGTCGACTCGACTAGCGAAGACACTAATTTTCTTATTATCCCAGCTTTGAAAATGTCTTCGCTAGTCAAGTCGAGTTAAATCGACTTGCATAATAGGGGCCTTAATCTCGTATTAAACTATGGAAGCGTCAGTAAATCGACCCTGAAGGAAGGAGGGCCAAATTCTATGCAAAACTTGCCCCTTTTTTACGTCGAAAAAGAAAAACATTTTTCCATAATCTATCATTAAGTTTCAATCGACTTCACCCTAAAAGATATGTTTGGAAAAACACATGGGAGTTAGAGATGATCACGCTCTTAAATCCGAAAGAAATTTTTTTTTATAATATAGTATAGCTTCTTTAGAACTTGAAGAAAGCGTACCAGAGGGAAGAACTTTTATTGCCGGAAAAAAGTTGTGTCTCATTTGCATATAATTAACATTTCGGTTTTTATTATAATTCATTATTCAATTTAAATTAATCAGACCCTTTGAAATCGACATGGGTTTAATTATAATAATCAAGCGGATTTTGATATGTTGTAGATGTCACTGGAGCGCATCACAGAAAAAATCAGTGGAACTGAAAACTGATATAACTTAAAAAAAATTTTTTTTTTTTTTCAAAAAATTTTTTTTTTAGCCATTTGCCAGATTTCTTTTTTCCACCGGCGTGACACCTAAACAAAACAAAATGTCGATTTATATTGTTTTTTTGTAGGTTATGACTGAACGGCAAAATCGC
Source organism: Dysmachus trigonus (assembly GCA_949715965.1). Classification (NCBI taxonomy): domain Eukaryota; kingdom Metazoa; phylum Arthropoda; class Insecta; order Diptera; family Asilidae; genus Dysmachus; species Dysmachus trigonus. Next base: position 54,387,210 of record OX454323.1, on the reverse strand, counting down.
CAAAAATTGTTTGTGCCTTTCTGGCGTAGTTTTTTACAATATATATTTTCTCGTGGGTCTTTGTTTTTAGGTTATATCCAGTTTTCAGTTCCACTGTGATGCGCTTCAGTGACCTCTACAACATATCAAAATCCGATCCAAATCGGTCAACGCGATCAAAATATATTAATTTTTTCCGACATTTTTAAAATTAATTTTCACTCCTTGGGGGTTAATTATTAAGAGATAAAACTTGGCCAAATTGTTACTTATGTTAGTCCTGACGATAAAAAAATATAACAGCCATAATCGGCGCGGGGGCACTTAACCCCTGCTTATTCCCTATGGCCTTTATTCGAATTATTTATTAATTGGAAAAAATTATTATAAATTATATAATTTATATATACTTTTATGCAGATGTAAATTTTTTTTAATGTGTAATAATTAACAAAATTCACCGATATTTTATTTACACTCTTTTCAGTTTGCCCTTTGCTTCAGAACAACTGGCCAGACGTGACGAAACTATAAAGCTCCCTACGGAACCGTAAAAACGAATGTAAAATATTACAATATTGAGCGACCAAAGCTCCACTATGTCATATAATCTATGAAGCAATTACGGTAATATACAAAATTAAATTACAAATTTATTTTAGACAACATATAAATAAATATAGATATATATATATATATAATAATTTAGAATAATAGTAATGTAATTTAGAAAAATTAAATAAATTAGATAAATATTCACTTATAAATCTGTGGGTACAAAACACATCCCCTTTGTTTCTGTTTCTTTGCAATTCCTGCAAGCATTACGTCGATATTTGTTTTAGTCAGGCAATAGTTTTTAATTTTGTATGCTTCTTTATTTTTTTCCAGGAGACTTACCAAATTTACCCAATCTTCTGTTCCTTGGTAGGGTATAAAATACATTAACATTCCATAGTGCTCCACTCTGTGTAGAAAATTGCTAATATTTAAAACATATAAAAACTATTTTGGATTATACCTCAAAACTGAGTCAGGATAAGCACTCTCTATTAATCGTTTTGCACGTGTACTTATTCCAATATTTCTGAAATTAAATTATACATTTGTTATAAAACAAATATTAATCGTTCATTAATCAAAAAAATTATATAAAAATAAATGTTTTGTATAGTTATATTCAAATAGTAGGGACTATGTGCGGGAGGTATTTTGCTTCAAGTCTCTAGCCCATCGGGAATAGATGACATATTGATTACAAAATGTGTAGCAGACAACACTTACTAGACAGACAACAAAGCAAGCAAACAAAACAAAAATATGACCATCTTCCAGCTCTGAATGCTGCTTAATATAAAAATTTCAGCCTAGCCAATAATGAGAACTGATTCACAATTGACTTGATTTGTAGCAGACAGACAACAAAGCAAGTTAAATAAAAACTTTTAAAAAAGACGTTTCATCTTCAAACATCTCGTATTTTTGACATTTCGACCCTTAACGAAACAACAAAACATCCGACTTCAAAGAAATACCACACAAAAATCTATTGAGAAAGCCAATACAAAGTGAGAAATAATTTGACTGAAACGATCGACGCTATCAATAGATTTTAATAATTAGACTACTATTAGCTATTTCGTATATTCAAAATCACCAAAAGCCTCTAATTTATTTTGATTTATTTGTGAACAGATGTCTTTTGAAGTCGGCGCCAATGTCCCATTTTTTATTGCTTACTTCTGCAATAAAGATTGGTGCCGACTTCAGAAGATATAATATATATTCACAAATAAATCATAATAAATTAGAAGTAATAATTCGAATATCGTAGTTACATGAGCGTTTCAGAAAAATTATTTTTTACTTTCTAGAAGTAGATTTTTGTGTGGTTTTTTTTTTGTTTTTTTTTTTTTTTTTTCAAGATTTTATTTTTCGCTTTCTGGTAGTTTACGTGTAGAATGGATTCCTTCATCGAATTGTAAATGCATACTATTGTTGTACAAGAAAATATTGATTTTAAGAACTTATTTCCCTATTGAGCTGAATTAAGGACTGAGTACAGGTTTTTGTATATTGACATCCTTAAGAGGGTATTCTAGTGTAGAAATTCGAAAAAATCGAAAACTTTTTTTTTCCACATTTATAAAGTTTAAACTTTCATGAATATGCCTTCAAAGGGATTTTTCAAAATTTCAATTATTTACAGAGTTATAGCGATTTTGGTGAAGCGACAACCAAACTGGTTCGACCGGAATGAACTTTACTCTAAACTTTAAACGCGTTTTTCTCGAAACTACTTTTTTCAAGTTGGCGGTAAGGATATCTCGAGATCTACTAAACCGATTTACTTGAAATTTGGTGTGAACGTTCTTGATATATCTCTCTATCGTAACAACCTCAAAAAAGTTGAAAATTTTTATTTTTAATATTTTAAAAAAATTTAAAACTGTTGAAAAAATCGCCAAAAAAAAAAAAAAATTTTTCAACCGGCCGCCATTTTGTGAAAAAAAAATTTTTTTTTACTTTTTTGAGGTTGTTGCGATAGCGACAACATTACTAATTAAGAATCCGTTGGATTTTTTTGTTTCAGTTAACTAGAACGGTTGTAATTTTTACCGCCGTCACACCCCTTTTTTTTTGGATCCCCCACTCTGCCAGGCGATAACTTCTGGAATTTTTGGTTTTTTTTTTCATTTAATTTTTATGTATTCTTAAAATATCAATAAGCAAATAAGAAAAAAATGGATAATAAAAATATTTTTTGTTTTTTTTTTACGAAACTTGAAAAACCGGCCGAAATTCGTGCCTCTACACTAGAATACCCCCTTAAGTTGAATTCTTTTGCCATCTTTATATTTTGCAAATATAATCATGATACCCTGTATGTGGATATTATTCTTGACACCCTATGTCGTCTCACACTAACTGCCCATACAAATCTCAGATTACACAGCCACACAAAAAAAGAAAAGTGGTATGTACTTTACATGCGATATATGGTATTTTCGCGCGCTGCGCACGAATTTGGAGTCAGAATTGGGCCATCACATCACAATTAATTCCTAACCTCAAAAAACATGTAAAAAATAGCAAAAATCCGGATAAATGTACAAGGAAAAATACAGGTTTTTTTTTCATATCCAGATGTGTATTTTTATGTAAAATAACCCCGTGAATCCAAATCCACCATCAGAGTTGAGGTGGCACGTCCTGTTTTTTTCCTAACCTCAAAAAACCGGGTCAGAAATATCGATTTCCGAAAGTCAAGCGATTTTCGCTAATTTCGGTCTGTGGGGGTTTTAGAGGTCGCTGATCTGAAGTCAGTGTTGCAAAATTCAAGATGGCGGACCCAATATGGCGGACAAGATTTTCGAAAATCAACCGATCTACATCAAATTTGGTATGTGGGGGTTTTTGGGATCGCTGATCACGAATTTGAAGTTTAGTTTGCAGAATTAAAGATGGCGGATCCAATATCGCTGACGAAATTTTCGAAACCAACCGATCTACGCCAAATTTGGAATGTGGAGGTCTTTGGGGTCGCTGATCATGAATCTGATTTGAGGTTAGGAACAAAACATGACGTGCCACCTCAACTCTGACTGGTGGATTTGGATTCACGGCGTTCTTTTACATAAAAATACACATCTGGATATGAAAAAAAGAAATTCCCGTATTTTTCCTTGTACATTTATCCGGATTTTTGCTACTTTTTACAAGTTTTTTGAGGTTAGGAATTAACTGTGATGTGATGGCTCAATTCTGACTCCAGATTCGTGCTCAGCGCGCGAAAATACATCGAAAACTATATATCGCATGTAAAGTACAGACCACTTTTCTTTTTTTGTGTGGCTGTGTTATAGATGGCAATTTCACTGTCGGTAAGAGAGGCAAAAATTATTGTCGATTTACTGAAAACTGCTGAACCAATTTTGATTAAATTTAAATGGTACCAATTCGACAGTATCCCTTTCAACCAAAAAAAACGAATCACGCTAATCTAGGAGTAATCGGTGCACATACATTGAAAGTAAAAATACGAATTGAAGATATCCTCCTTTTTTAAAGTCAATAAAAAATTACCTAGGAACCTGATGTCCCAAGAAACATCCAATATGATGTGCAACGTGTTTGTATAATCTTAAATTCAGCTCTTGAAGTAATTATATCATAGGTTTAAATAAAATCTAGACCTATGTTTTTAAGTAGGTTGAATTCTTTTCTAAAAAGAGTTAATTTAAATGCTGTTTACATTTTGATTTCCTTTTTTAAATAAAAATCTTGACTATCGAGAACTAGGATAGTCTAATCGACTTCGATATAACGTCCTAAATATCAAATGCATGTATACTCGAAAAATGAACATTTTACATTTAAGAAAATCATTTTAAATACGGGGGAATCAACAAAAAAAAATCTAAAGAAGCATTTTCTTAATTTAATGGCATGCTTTCTTCTTTAGGCATATTTAAATTAAAGATTGATATAGAGATATGTTATTCTTGAATTAAATAAGGAACATACTTTCTTGGTTTGAAAAAATGTGAAAGTATTTAATCTATTCCATCGATAAACTTAAATAACGAAATGTTTCTTTAGCTCGTATTTGAACTACGTTTTTACTTGATTTTAGTACATTTTTTTCTGAGTGTAGATGGAATATTAAAATAAAACTTACCCATACGCAAGGTTTTTCTTTTCTTTAAATTTTAGAGTGAGATCAATTCCAGCTTTAACATGTTGTTTAAATTCCTCCGGTGTACCAACACTTATGATCTCGCCATTAGCTATCACAACTATGCGAGTACAAATATGAAGGCATTCGTATATACTTTCCGAAGAGAATAAAATTGTCCTCCCGGTTTGATTCAAATTAACAACAAAGTCCCATATCTTCATTCTAACTGCTGGTGCACAAGCTTCGGTGGGTTGATCCAAAAGAATCAAAGATGTATTTCCGATCACAGCCATTGCTAACATTAGTTTTCGCTTAACGTTCAGATCATAAGTTTTAATATCTTTATTGAGACTGCCAGTAAATCCTAAATATTTCGCTGTACTATTGCAAATGTTTTCAATATCTTTATCCTTTACTCCATGGATTAGACCACAAATTTGTAGAGCATCCCGGCCAGAAAGATAGGCTGGTAAACCGATATTTTGGGGACTATGGCCGATTTCTGTTCCATATGCGGTGAAGCTATCTATTTTTGAGCCCCAGAAATACACATCACCAGTTGAAGCATGTTCTTGACCATTTATTATCTTGAAAATTGTGCTCTTTCCGGCACCAACGGGGCCCACAAGCCCTAACAATTCGCCTCTATAAAGATGAGCTAATATAAATAAAATATTTTGCAATAATTACTATATATCTTACTCCATAATGCCGAACGTAACTTGATTAAGAGCTTGGAAATCATCATAATATTTAGAAACACGATCCATAACCAGTGGATGTTCATCCAATTCATTTTCAGAAAGTGATAAAATGCGAAATTTCTCCTCGCGAGCACTTTCATCACCAAAATTTTCTTTATATTTTGACCTTTTTCTTCTGTAAAAATAAAAAATGAATGAATGAATTTGAAATTGTTATTGAGCTACAAAAATTTACTTTCTATCCAATCTTAATAAGAGAGAGCCAAAAAAAAAGTGTAACTTTAAAACAAAATCTAATTGAAGGTTTTAATCGTACAAGTTTTTAAGCGTGCATCGAGCGATTCATTTATTTTTTTTTTTTTAAATTTGCAACACTAAAGCTCATCAAATGAATTCTCCTTTTCGAAATAGTGCTCCATGGTCGGTCTGATTAGTCGTTTTATTTTCGACCTGGAACCATAAAGTAAATTTCTTCCAATTCCATGTAAGACTAGCTTCCAGACCACGTAGCGAAATGAAAAAATATCTTTTTCGGCCTAAATGGCTTGTTATGTTGGCCGAAAAGATCACGCAATGCGCGAAAAGCATTTCTTGCAGAACAATCATTTTTACGTGTTATTCGACTATTTATTGACTAAATTTGCCAAATTTTTTTGGTTTTAATTTTTTTCTTTTACTTGGAAGAAAAGTTCAGCGGAAGCGCATCGAATGCTTGTGGAAGTTTATGGTGATAATGCTCCAACTGATAAATCATCTAGGGAATGGTTACGACGTTTTAAGAATGGTGATTTCAGCGTTGAAGATAAACCTCGCCCTGGACAACCCAAAAAATTCGAAGACGAAGAATTGGAGGCATTACTCGATAGAAATCCATGTCAAACGCAAAGGAGCTTGCAAATACATTGGGAGTGACTCAACACAAGCAGTTTCTGTACGATTAAAGTCCATAGGAATGATTCAAAAGCAAGGAAACTGGGTTCCTCATGAATTGAAACCAAGAGACGTTGAAAGGCGATTTTTCTCTTGCGAGTAGTTGATTCAAAGGCAAAAAAAGAAAAGGTTTTTTACATCGAATTGTTACTGGGGATGAGAAATTGATATTCTACGATAATCCCAAGAAAAAAAATATTACACTAAGCCTGGTGAAGCGTTACCATCGACCTCACATCAACACCAAAGCAAAATTTAAGTTCAAAAGTCTTGCTGTGTATTTGGTGGGACTAGAAGGTTGTTGTGTATTATGAGCTGCTACAACCTGGTGAATCTAGTACGGGCAATCGATATAGGCTACAATTGACTCGTTTGAGCCGTGCATTACGAGAAAAACGGCCGGAATATCAACGAAGACATGATAAAGTTATTCTTTTGCACGATAACGCTCGACCTCATGTCGCAAAAATCGTCAAAAAATATGTAGAAACACTCAAGTGGGATATTCTACCGCACCCGCCGTATTCTCCGGACCTTGCTCCTTCTGATTACTGGTTATTCCGACGGATGCAGCACGACTTGGCAGGTCACCGGTTCAGTTCTTTCGCAGAAATAGAAAATTGGATAGGAAGTTGGATTGCCTCAAAAGACAAAATATTTTTCCAAGATGGAATTCGAAAATTGCCTAAGAGGTGGGAAAAAGTAGTAATCAACGATGGACAATACTTTGATTAATCTGTTAATTCATTTTGTTTCAAAATAATTATATTTTTAACAACAAAAAAACGGACCGAATTAATTTGTACACCCAATACAATTAAATTAATCCGATTTAAACTATCAGCAAATTTAAGAATTCATAAGTTGTGTAATTTTTATTTGTAAAAAGAGTAAAGTATTTACAGACACTTTTATTTATAAAGAGGTTTTTTTCAAAATAAATGTGTTGAATTCTTAAAAATATTTTTCATATTATTTCCATTAATTAGACTATGTATTCAATCTAATATTATATTAATTGTAACTCAGTTGGAACTTGATCCGTAAAGGGTTAAGCGTTAATAAATATAATGTCAATGCTCCGACCGACTAAGTATCTTTTTTTGTATAAATTTTATAGGGAACAAAAAAGTCTTTCGTTCGGCATATGATTTTCTCTGCAAATTTTCGAACTTAGGAATTTATATTAAAATGTGTACAGAAACCAAAAATCCGGTATAAGTTCATACCCGCAATGATAAATTCATGGGACATTTGGAAAATTGGATATTTTGTCGAATTATTTCTGGAAATGAAGATTCTTTTTCAAGAAGAACTACTAAGAATATTTAGAGATCGCTTGTTATTTTTTGATTATTTGGTAGACGGGCATAATCTTAAAAAAGAAATATTTCCTATATTAGAAGATTAACAATTGATCTTTACACGATCTCTGCTGTTGCGATGCAATTATGATAGTTATTTAGCATCCTCAAAGGTTTTTATTTAATTTCAACTTATTGTACCTTATCTCTTACCATTTTCGAATTCGCACGCATAAAGACTTGGTAACTATATAAAATTAAACTCATAAATTTATCAAAATAGGTATATCAGCTACTTACGGAACTTTCGGATGACTAAAGAATCCACTAAATTCGCACAAAAATACCAACACTAAGCACACGATCATAACGAAAATGAAATAAACTAACTCATCACTAATGCCATTAGTACCAAACTGCATGATGTTCCTAGTTTCTGAAATAAAACATAATTAAATTAACAAAAAAACAAAACAACATTAGACTCACGGAAACATTCTGGTACCATTTGGCATTGCTTTTTTTCATTGCAAATACCTAAATCGATACACATCATCTGGCAATAATGTTTTACTTCATAAAATTCATTAATTTTCTTCATACATTCTGCCAAATTGTAATGAGGAAATATTTTGAATATCCATGAAAGTATGTTAGCACTCGATGCACCATTTCGTCGAAGGAGTAGACTAATTACACTCAATCCAAAGCCTAGATGAATTAACCAATCGAAAAGGAAATTATGTAAATAAAAGTCATTAAAAGTAATATTAGACCAGTCCCCAGACCAAAATAATAAAACATTCGTTTATTCCATGAAGATAATTGACTGAATAGGCTCATTCCGACCTAAAATTGACGCATTCCATTTTGTGAGCTTGGATTCCAAGTGGCAGACATTGGAAAGATAAAAAACAGGTACGATTTTTTCTCGATTTCCATTATAAAAATAGTGACATTAATCTCGATGTAAATAGCCAATTGTTTCAGATTACTTTTAAAAATATCCCTATCTATATATAAAAATGAATGTTTGTTTGTTTGTTTACTTGTTTGTTGCTCAATCACGCCTAAACGCTTGCATCGATATTTTTCATTTTTTGTCCGAAGGTAGTACATATTCTAACTTAACATATAGGCTAATTTTTTTTCTGATAATATATAGGGTTTCAAAAAGGCGGTTGAACATTTTAAATTTAAAGCGATCTACGTGAAAATTAGTACTTAGGGGTTTTCAACAGATTTGAATGAAAATTAATACAATGATTGTTTTTTGGTCATTGATTTTGAATATTATCAATAAATTTACAAATCCAAGATGCCGTACATCAATATGGCGACCCAGATTTCTCGATGATATATAGGTATATTGATGCATATAAAAAAGGAATTTCTTGTATTTCTTCATCTAAAATTAAACATGTTTTTCATAGTATTTAAAAACGGCTGTGCAAATTCAGTCGCTGAGTCCGAATCCCATATTCGTATAACCCTGCAAGATCACTTACAAGGAGAATGCAACTGGTCGTCATGACCGATTTCGCTCAAATTTATAGCACATGTAGGGCTTGGCAACAAATGAAAATAATAAAAGTTTGAATTTGAATGTACATACAAAGTCTTTTGGTATGCGCTTTAATTACAATCCTTTGCTGAAAAGTCCGCAATCCCAATTTTTTTCCTTATTTATGCCTTTTGCGTATAAATAAATAAAAAAAATAAAAATTTATCACTTCACTTAATTGCGGACTCGAATCTTATAAAAATTGGGAAAAATCCGAAAAAAGCATCCCCACGCTGGGATTCGAACCCATGACCTCTGAATCCCAAGCTCAGGTACTCACCACTGCACCAGCCGCCGATTTGGGAATGTGCTACAATGAATGGGATTTAGAGCCGCGTGAAAATTTTTATATACTATTATTTTGCAAACGCGCGGCCATCTGGAGTTCCCACTTCGGGTACTTTCATTTGTTGCCAAGCCCTACATGTGCTATAAATTTGAGCGAAATCGGTCATGACGACCAGTTGCATTCTCCTTCTTAGTCAAACTCCAAAAATATTACATGATTTGTTCAGGTTTTTATAACGATTTCTTCTCGGTTTGACCTTGCAATCATCTTATATTGAGATTCCACATGGGTCCTATGGAGACTTTTAATCAGCAAGTCATGTACTATCGATTCCATGGGTAAATATGACCATCGACCAGCAGTTTTTTCCATTGGTTTTCTGCGGAGCCCTTTCAACGCCTGCGCTAATTCCACTCAGTACTCTATTTCACATTTTTGTGAATTGAGTAACTGAAGACAAAAAAATGTATACGTAAGTGCCGAAGTATTAAAAAATTCTATACAATTCATATAAAAATTTAGCGTAATTAGAATCTCTGTACTTTTTTCGTTTTATAATGCGGATACGAAATTTTTCAACCGCGAAAAATAAAAATAATGAACTTATCCGATTTTACCAGGGAGTCACAAAATTAATGTTTTATTAGATTATTTATTTTATCCTGACAACTGGCCCATAATAAAAATAATTATGATTTACCTGTTATAACATTAATTATCACATTGTAAACATATAATTTATTTGCTCTCGCATCCCAAATTTGAAAAACTAAATAAGTCATTGCGATTGCACACAGTCCAAAAATTATGAATATCAGAAGATACATGCCTGAAAGTGCGAATATTAAAAAAATACTGTTTATTTTCCTTAAAAAAGCTGTTTTACCCAACTTTTCCAACACATATGAGGAATTTATTTCGCCACAGCCTATGAAGAGGACTAGGACGACAGAAATTATAATGAATACGAAGCAGTCCCATGTGAAACACGAAGCCCAATATGTCCAACTCGATACTCCACTGTGTAAAAGAAACGCCTTGTACCTATACAAACGCTCCCGCACAAGATCATGAAGAAACAAAGGTGTTACAAATGCCATTCCAAGTACGCAGAAATGGTACATGGACAGCACACGGTCATCTCTTTCTATTTCTATCAAATCGCCGTAATTAAGAGGCGCAGGAGAATTTACCACTTCGATCAAAGAATCATTACCTATCATAGCTCTATCGTAAAAAAAGAAAATGTTTAAAAAATTTTGAAAAAAACGTGCGTCTTTTTACTACCTGGCAATCGCATTGTGAATTATATTTAATGCTAAGGGAGGAGTGTGGTATATAAAATTGTTGAACCATGCTTTAATCACCCCCTTCATTATAGTTGCCGCTATCAAGTATTTTTTATGAAAATCACTCATCTCTTGTTCTATATTCGAAATTAACGATTCAAAATTGTTTGTAGTTATGAGATCAATGTCTGCCAGCAACATCTTATATTCTCGAGCTAATTTCGAATTGAGACTTTCATTCGAATCTTCAGAGAACTCAAGAAATCCTTTGCCTTTTATATAATTCTTTAATCCTATGCTATATTCCGGGCCATTTGAAAATACTTGATAGTGATCATAATTGAATAAAGATAGTATAATTGCTAATGTAAAAACAACTGCTACGAATCTTTTAATATAAATGGCGTTAAAGACAAACTTTTTGTATAAAAGTGCCCTCCATTGTCGCGTTCGCAGCTTATCACCCGTATAAAGTTGAAGTTCTAAAATTTAAATTAAATTAGAAAAATACATTAATAGTAATAACAAATTAAAAAAAAAAAAAACATACTACAAAAAGATTAAACTAAACAACGAATATTGGCTTCAGCTCATGACAAATATAAATAGTTATAGTCCGGGAGCCACCAATCCTGAAAGTACCATGATCGCGGATTTGAAAATTTTTGGTGGGAATGAAAAGTTTTCACTCAGGCGAATAAGATGGGCTTGGTCGGCGGTGATTTAATTAGCCGAAAGCATGTTTAATTAAATTTTGTATTATTCAATGGCCACAATGTTTTACCGTCATCGCGGATTTTGATCAGTCTTAATTTAATTTGTGCGAAATTTTGTACAGATTTAGGAAAAACCCGGCCGGCCGATACTTTTTAGCCGGAAAAGTCCGGCATACCTATTTGAATGGTGTGATAAGGGGTAAATTTTCTCTGTTATCACGGAAACATTTTTTTTTTTTTTTTTCGTTTTACGCATTTTAATGCCAGATTCGAAAATATTTTGGTATGCGGGCTCAGAAAATTACTTTTTTTGGAGTAAATGTTTTTTCTCTAACTCCGGTTTCTTTCTTAGATTTTTAGTTATATGCAGATTAGCATGGAAAAAGGGATTATAGGAAAATTTTAATTGTAGTTGATCATACAATAAATTAAGGTTAATACAGAATGTTATATTTAATTCAAGATTATTTATTAATAATCATTATCATCAAAATTATAATTTCTTTCCTCTTCTGGTTCTTCGCTTTCTTCCTCATTTTGTTGATTACTGAGAATTTCTTCAACTTTCAAAGGTGCAGATGGGCCAATGTACCAGAATGGTTCAAGTTTACTGGATTCATTCAATTGCCATCCACATTCCGTTGGTTCATATGAAATACAAACGAAAAAAAAAAATAAGATGTTTCCGTGATAACAGAGAAATTTTACCCCTTATCACACCATTCAAATAGGTATGCCGGACCTTTCCGGCTAAAAAGTATCGGTCGGCCGGGTTTTTCCTAAATCTGTACAAAATTTCGCACAAATTAAATTAAGACTGATCAAAATCCGCGATGACGGTAAAACATTGTGGCCATTGAATAATACAAAATTTAATTAAACATGCTTTCGGCTAATTAAATCACCGCCGACCAAGCCCATCTTATTCGCCTGAGTGAAAACTTTTCATTCCCACCAAAAATTTTCAAATCCGCGATCATGGTACTTTCAGGATTGGTGGCTCCCCGCCTATTATGTAATTACTACAAAAATATTTTTTTGAAGTATGGGAAGCACTTTGAAAAGCAAACTAGATAATAGATTAAAACATACGGATAAATTTAAATTCAAAACATCACTAGGCAGTTTATGATCAAATAAAAATTAAGGTAATTAGACTAGATGACTACGGCATTTCCCAAACAGCTTTAAATTGCCATTTAAACATTCAAAATACGTTACTTTACGCCAATTATAAACGCAAGGGAAACGTTTTATCCAGCCAATACTACTTTTCACACTTATATATTAGGTTGTAACATAATAATCTGATAATTTTTTCAGAAACGTTCTGGAAATTTTTTACAACTACGAGAAAGTTCTGTGACTATGAGTATAAATACCCGTGAGCGCGCTCAGTTCATCAGTGCAATAATCGACAGCGCAGCGAGTAGCATTATGGAAAAATTCGATTTGAAAAGACGAGACATCCGCGTCCTTCTACTTTATGAGTTCCGTTTGAAGCATACAGCTATGCAGGCGGCACAAAATATATGTCAATGTATGGGAGGAAATGCGGTCTCTTATCATACAGCAGTAGATTGGTTTCAGCGTTTCTCGAATGGCGAGTACAACCTTGAAGATAAACCTCACGAGGTTGATGTCGACCGACTAGCGCAGCAGAGGAGTACCGACAGTTAAATGTAAAATTACTATACACAAGGTTATGTTGAGTGTTTGGTGGAATATGCACGGCATTATCTACTGGGAACTATTACCACAAGGAAAGACAATAAATAGTGAACGCTACTGTGATATGCTGGATAAGGTAGTCATGAATCTTAAAGGAGAACAAGGCAATGTATACCTCCTCCACGACAATGCCCGCCCTCACACCGCTTCGATGACATGTACAAAAATTATGGAGCTAGGCTGGATTTCCTTAGCCCATCCTGAATACTCGCCGGATATGTCTCCTTCTGACTACCACTTGTTCCGATCGTTGCAGGCTCACATTAGCGGAAAATCTTTTGATGACCGAGATGCATTGGAACAGTGGTTGTCAGAATTTTTTAACTCTCATGAGCCCAAGTTTTACGAGAATGGAATAATGTCGCTTCCCCAACGTTGGCAAGAGATCATTGATTATGATGGACTATATGTTCAATAAAATGTTAAGCTAAATTGTACAAAAATATCAAAATAAAATTTCTTAAAAAATTATCAGATTATTATATTACAACCTAATAGAATACTATTCAAAAATGTTTCTCAGCTAGGAGAGGGCTTCCGATTTTCCGCCAATTCACTACTCCAGTGACGAAACACAAAAGTAAAGCTGTTATATTGATAAAAAAAAAAATAAAATAAAAAAACATTAGTATATTTCAATATTTAAATTTCCAAAACATAAACTTTATATTTTGCTTAAAGTTTCAGCCTGACTTTGGCGATATCTAATGAATTTTGTGCCGTTACTAGAGATTATTGAATTTTTATGACAACTATAGAACCTGTTTATCTATATTTTCTAAAATCTTCAAAATCTTCGAATCTCTGAAAATGGCTACAAATCTGCTTAATAAAACTACTTATGTTTTATTACCTGGAATCTTCAAACGCTTTCTCGGATCAAGTCGGTCCTTCACTGAAGATAACATAAGCTCTTCCAAAGATTGCAGGTGTAATTCAAATTCGCTTATTTTCAGTTCATTTAAAGAAAGATTTAATTTCTGTAAAATGTTTTCCAAAATTTCACCATTGGATTCAGATAGTACATATAGAACATGTGAATCAGTCATTTTGTCCAAGTATATGTTTGGATCAAATTCGGATAGAAACTTTGTTACTTCTTCGTGACTAAAATCGTCACTCGATTTTTTGATTTTCTGAAAATTAATAGTTTTCTACATACCTCATTTTTACTACTTATTTTCGATACCAGAATATATCCCCCGTTTAATCTTTTCCTTAAGAATGCTAAGTCTCCATATCCTTTAAGAGCTCCCCTGAACATGATCGCTATCCGATCAGCAAATGAATCCATATGAGAAAATTTAGATGTGAAAATAATTATTGTTTTTCCGTATTTCTCCATTAGAAACAAATCCCATATGCCTTCACTTGACATAGGATCCAAATCCAAGGTGGAATCATCACAAATTATGACTTTCGAACCCCCGCAAAAAGCGTTACACATTGCTAATTTCATTCTATCCATAGTAGGTAAATTTTGAACACTACTATAGAGGTGGGGCCCAATTCCAAGAAGATTAGTGTATTTAATTATTTCATTAAGTAGATCAGACTTTCCTCCTTTTAGTTTGGAAAATAAGATCATAGTTTCAAGTACTGTCAATTCTTCAAAAAAATAGTCAAATGATGGATAGTATCCTATTTGGCTAGTTGCTCTTTTCCAGTTTGTTTGAATATCTTCACCATTTATGAGTACAGTACCCTTTGTAGGAGTTAAAATCCCTGTCATTAAAGCAATTGTGACTGTTTTCCCGCCACCGCGATCTGTTAAAATTACGGTAACTTCATCCTTATAAATGTTCATGGTTAAGTTATTAACAGCTACATATGATTTAAAGGTTTTGCGTAGATCTCGGATTTCAACACCGATCTTTCTTCTATCTTCATCGACTTTTTGAGAATTCTCTGGATCCTGGATATTTTCATCGCCAGTATCTTTGTACTTCCCTAAGCATTCATCATAAAACCCAGATATGGACCAGCCCTCCTTAATATTATCTGTCCCCGGAGAAAATTTATGAATCAATAGGGCAATCAAGAAGTACGCAATCGCTGAGGAAATCATAAAAATTAACGAATATCCAAAGCAGAAATACGGATGAAGGCTTTGCTGCAGCCACATATTTTTCCATGTAATACCAGATCCCAGATTATTATGATATACAGCTTCTTTAATAGCCCCTCCCAATGCCAAGTTCATGTAAAGATTTAAAATTATTACTTCACCGAGATTGGGTTGATGTTTTCCGTCAATCACCACATATATTGTCACTGTGATCGGTATCCAAATCATAAGATTCATAAGGTAACCAATATTTTTTCGAGAAAAACCAGCTGACATCATGAATGTGAATGTTATGACTGATATAACATAAATCACAAAGAATATAATCAAAACACTATCCGATATTACGTTTAGAATACGATGGCCAACAATCGGCACCTGAAAACATATATCCTTCAGGTATAATTTTTGAAAAAACTGGAAGAATACTACCCGTAGGACGATTATCAGTACGATAGCAAACATCATCAAGTATAAGAAGGAACATACAAACCAAGCTAGCCAATGGACCCAATTCGAAACTCCCATCACTGCAGTAAAAATTCTGAAATGCTGCCTTTTCTCATAAGAAAGAATCTGAAAGTAATAAGTAGAATTTAATAATTTACATCAATTAATAATAAATAGATTAATCATGAATTAATAAATATATAACACGTTGTAAATAAATAATTATATCATGAATTAATAGATGTCAGTAGAAGAAGACATTATATAACAGTTGGTCATCAATAAACTAGGAGTTCTAGATATACCAACAGTCTAGCTCTAGTCGTGACTGACTCCACTTTGCAATTCAAGTACATAGTACATATAAGTTTTTTTTTATAGCAAATTGTTTTATTTATCGTCTATCATCATCCTGAACATCGCCATCATATAGTATTTCCACTGGAAACTTCTGACATCCCTTCCTAATTTAATTTTGGTTTAATTTTGTGCTAATGTAAAAAAATATATTTTGATTCTAGAAGATCATATTATTATAAAATAAAAAAAAACATGTATGCTATATTTATTTTAAAACTTTTAGGCTTAAAGAGGATAGAAGAGACAGGCTTTGGGTTGCCTACAGTGCTGTGCAAAACATTTGCAACTAAAACCCCAATTTTCTATTTCTTACTACAACAAACCCTAAATTCTTAAGAACAAAAAAGCTAATACAGTATTTTATTCTTTATTATATCTAATTTAAGAATATTAAAAAACTAAAGGTAACTATTCAATAAAAAAGGAGAAATATTCGTTTTTTCATACGAAGATACAAAACTGCCTGTGCAAAACATTTGCAACTCCTTGACATTAACAATGTTGGCGACTTTAAATATATATTATCATTAACATTTGGCTGATTAGCCTTTATTTACAATAACTGCTGCACATCTTCTTGGCATAGAATTAAATAGCGACTCAATATGTAAAGAAGGTATATCATTCCAAGCCTTTTTTATACCAGTCACGGTTGTTGTAAAATTGACCCTTCATATTCTTCTTAACCAGTTGCCATAGCTTTTCTATGGCGTTGAGATCTGGGGAATGTGCGAGCCATTTCAAAACTTCAATGTTTTGCTGCGAAAACCAAGCCTGAAGAAGTCTAGAGGTGTGCTTGGGATCATTGTCCTGTTCGAATGGCCAGCGCAGGGGCATTTTTTCCTCTGCGTAAGGGAGCATAACATTTTCCATACTGTTTTTGTAGTCCTCCGCTTTCATTATACGTGGTATTTCATAAAGAGGTCCCACGCCCTGAGCTGATAAACACCCCCAGACCATTGTATTACCACTTCCATGCTTCATAGTTACCACAGTTTATCGCGGATTTAGTCGTTTGTTCGTCGGTCGTCCTACTTTTTGCCCTCCATCTAGCCCCACTAAGTTAAACTTAAAGTTAAACACTCATCCGAAAAAAGGACAGTTCTCCTTTTTTCTAGGGGCCATTCTAAATGACTTTAAGGAAAGACAAGTCGAGCTCAGCCATTTTTTTCGGAAAGTAGTGGCTTTTTCGCTGGCCTGTAGCTCTTAAGATCGATTTCTATGGCTCCTCTTCTTACTGTCGAAGGATCCACATCCAGGTTTTATTCGTTTTTTACCTAAGTACCTTGAACTGAGGAAAGGCCGAAATTTACTTAAAATTTAAATTCTATTCTACGATCCTCAGCCTTTGTCGTTTTCCTTGGTCTACCACCCTTTATGAATATTTTCAATACTCCCAGTCTTTTTAAAACTGCTTATAAATCTGGATATGGTGGATTTAGCTACTGTATTCGGTTTTTTATTTCGTTGTAAAATTAATTACTCCCATTTTACGAACTTTTAGTTTAATTGCGTTTAAAGGAAAAAAAATATTTTAATAATACACTTCCGCGCATGGACCTGACCGACAGACTGGATTATACGCCCTGCAGTAGTTGGATCGGAATAGAAAATTATTATTATTATTTCTTATTAACTATATATGGAACAGAAAATAACAGTTAACTAACAAAGTACTGCCAATTCTCATTTATTCCGAGAAAAGTATTTGTTGATATATAAAGTTGCAAATGTTTTGCACAGGCAAAATGGTTACGTTGAATAAAAAACTGGATATTGCTCCCTTATTATTGGATATTACATTCTGCTATTGTTATATCTGGAAACTAGACATAATAAAGAATAATGCACTGTAAAACTTTTTTTGGTATCAGTGGTTTAGGAAATTTTATAATGATCTGTAAGAAACTATGATTTTAGTTGCAAATGTTTTGCACAGCACTGTATATGAGTTGCGTTTCTCGATCTGATCTGGAACTTTGCACTTAATTAAAATTTTTCAATAGTTACTCATAGCAAAACTCTTGCTAAAATAACATCAAAATGCATTGACTATGCCAATTTTGCTTCAAAATATGAATCCAACAATTTGTTCAGTTTAAGATTTCAAGTTTGGAGGGTTAAAAATCGTGGCAATTTGATGCGTTTATTGCAAATTTTAAATAGTTTAAAATATTCAATTCAATACAAAATTCTAGATCAAAATCAGATCATTAAAATTCGCAGCTACATATAAACTAAAATACATACAACACTTCAAATGAGTTGATGACAATGAAATCGTGCTTTACAAAGGAGAATGGGCATTTTGGTACCACCCTCCAACAGCAGTAATTTTTGTATCGTTGAATAGGTCTTAACTATACAAACAATATTTACTATGGCCACTTTCACGAATTCATAGTCCGTCCGGAGATATTGCGTTATGAAAATGTAAAAAAAATATTTTGTTATTTTATTTTAGTAAGTTTTTATTACAATTATGTACTTAAACTAAGCTCATTTTGGTACCACCCTCCAACAGCAATAATTATTGTAATCGTTGAATAAGTATTAACCATACAAAAAACATTTTTACTATGGCCACTTTCACTAATTCATAGTCCGCTTGGAGATATCGCGTTATGAATATGTAGAAAAATATAACTTTGTTATTTTAGTATATTTTTATTTAACTTATGTGCTTAAACTAAGGCCTGGTTTACACATCTGACAAGTGATTAGTGCAGGTGTTAAGTGTTTAGTAGACCTGTTAAGTGTTAAGAGTTAAGTAGATGTCCAATATCGATTAGTGGCACTGCTTAGTACCTACTCAGGCGTTCAGTACATTTCAAGTGTAAACATGGATGAGCAAGTGCACCTGAAAGTTCGTGAATTGATTAGGGACGTTATAAATATAAACAGTTACGTTAACCATATTGCGTAATATCTAAAAAAATACGCATATCGGACTGAGCGGGCGATCGAGGGGAAGGGGAGGGGAGCGGCTACTTAACAGTGAAATAGAACGCGCTTCTATTTGCTACTAAGCACTTAACACTTGTCACTCGCACGGACTAAACAATTACACTAAACACTCGCACTTAACTCTTAAAATGGGTTTTTTTCATTAATAATAATCCCAAATGTGGCTGTGTTCAATAAAAGGTACCACTTTTAAGGGTAGTCATTAAGAGCGATTATTTAGCTTATTACTATTTAATACAGCATATTCGCAACCGTATCGACTACCTTCAAAGTGGTACCTTTTACTAGACACAGTCACAAATGATGCAGATTCTTAAATGCAGTCTAAGTCTAGCAGTAGACTGAGATGACAGTCATGGTGTGGATGATGATTTACCCCCAAAAAGCGATATTTAGTAGTGATCTAATCCCTCTCAAACAGTTAATTCGACATCAGTAACAACTGACAGAATAAAAAGTTCGAAGTCGATTATCTCCGAATGGACAACAAATCGAGGCAAGCGCCATACATAATAGTGTATATATATATGTAATAGCTTTCCTGTCATATAAAAATCCAACACCTAGGAGCGGGTACCAGGCGCCATACATTTTTGCCCATTCGCCTTTAAAAAATTTAAATATGAATGAATTTTGAATTACGATAAAATATCTTACCTCAGCAAAGAGCGAAATAAGTGAAACCCGAAATGATCACAGATCAGTTGTACAATAATTAAGAATAAATCTCCCATTTTTCCGTTGTACACACAGTTTTGAATAAATGATTTTTGTTAATGATCTCAAAGAATGCTGAGGGTTCCGTACCGTCATATAGGGTGTTAAAAAATTAGCTGTATAAATGTTGTAGGGTATTGCCATTGAAAATTAACCAACCTTCGTAGAACAACTTTTAGAAAAGAGGAGGGTCAATAAGGCCGGTTTTCGGCCTAAATTTTTTGGCAGAGAGAACTTGAAATTTCGTGGGGGCCGTGAGGCGGTATGGTGGGGGGAGGACGGTGTTTATGTTTGATTGGCTGTCTAGATGCATTATCTGTATTGTAAAATAAAAAATTTAGCTCAGACATTTTCTGCTTTTCATAACGTATTGGTTGATATTGACTATATATTGATTATAATTAAAAACCCAAAAAGAACTTCAAACAAATTTCAAGTCCTTCCTGCCAAAAAATTTAGGTCAAAAACCGGCCTGATTGACTCTCCTCCTTTGCGAAAATAATTTTTAACTTCCCATAGAATTACAAATTAATGATTTTCGGATTTTTTCCTTTACGTGCTAAATTTTAAGATTCTAGGTCAACAGGAAGTACCCTATAAGTTTTTATGTGTCTTTCAGTATGAAAATACATTTCGAAAGGCCATTCTTTTTATTGCATTGAGTTAGAAACTTGAATTGATAGGACTATGAGACTGTAGACTTTAGTATTTGGTATTTATTTCAACTCGATTCGATACCCCTAACCGTTCCTGAAAAAAAGGGTCTTTACGGATGAACAGACAGACAGACAGACAACAAAGTCAGAGTAGAAAATTGTGATTTTCAGAAAGAAACGATTTAAAAGTTTATAATTTTCGTCCATATGCTGAATAATATGAAAGAAACAATTTTATTCAATTTTTGTGTTCTAAATATTCCTCTGGCAGATAGACTTCGTAATTTCGATTCTTTTATTTAACCAATACAATTTTCTCCGCTCTTGAAATACACGACCAATTCTTTGAAAAATGCAATAGAATAAATTTAAAAGGTCCTAATGTAAAATGTAATTAAGATCTGTTTTGCGTTATAACTTCTGCAAGCCTTGTCCCAAAAGGTTTAACTTACATTTTCCGTTGAGACCACTTCATACTTTTAAACATTATAAATTATATATTCAATATATTTAGAAATTGCAGTACTTACACTGGCTATGTGGGCACTCGGGAAAGCGAATAATATCATTACCAAAAGATAAAATACGGTCAATTTGTCTGCAATTTCATCTGATTGATATGGTGGATGAGGAAATTGCTGCATAACAATTTCGGGAGCTTTTATGTTGTCTGATCCAAGAGCTTCAATATAAGACATAGTCACTGCATGCTGAATTGCAATAAAATTTGATGAGAAGTACGGAGGTAAATCGTACGTTTCTGCATCTTTTGGATGAATGTTAGATTCTATCATATAGTCTTCTTCCGTTCTCCAATTTTTCCGAAAAAGTGAAGAATGAAGAACAACTTTTGAATAACATTTTAATTTAAATTTCACTTTTCGTGGAAGTGCAGTGATTTTCGCTAAACTTTTATCGAATACAATTCCTACAATGGTTTTATTTTTTAACATTTCCTTCCGTAGAAGATCTTCTTTTGGGGTGGGAATGAAATCAAGTTTTAGTTTTGCTGCAGCCTTCTTTATTACATTTTGTAAAATATCATTCTCTGGACAAAAAGCCAAAGCCTTAACGACGTATGAGTTTTTATCACTGAAAATTAAAGTTCGATTTCAAAAAATCAAATTTATAAAATATAAGGCGGGAACGAGAAATTGAATCTGCGAAACATGCTTTTACATACAGTGATAAAATTTGGATCATATGAAAGGTCTTAATGAATAGAATAACAATAACTATGATATCAAGATCAAAAAAAGTTGGTATGATTATGTCATCAATTCTTAAAAAATAACTTGAAGCATCTACCAATTTTGTTTTCTTTGAAAATTTTAAATTCGAGTTGAGAGAGGAGTATAGAAGTAATTTCAGGTTAATTGGAATGGGTGAAGGTTTCATAATGAAATTTACTTTAGTGAGCTTCATATTCTGTTAAGAAAATTACAGGGTTTTAAGTAAAGAAAATGCTCAAGCACTTAAATTACTTTTATCTTTTTTCTCCCACAATTTTGAGACTGATATTTAGGAAAATATTTATCTATTGACCTTAATCCACATAAGCCATATTTTATCAATGTATATATTTAACAAAAAATTTCACAATATCAATCTCCATCACGATAGAAGCATTCCTTTAGAAAAACTATTATGACTTTAAATTGATCTTAAATGAATTCATAATAACATACGTAATTCAAAAACACCTTTTTCTTCCTACTTACATAACTGGACGCAGCTGATCTATTTTAATCTCTTTATAGTTGATTGGATCCTTGTATACTGTCGGTTTTATTGCAGTTCGAGTTAATGCTAATGTACCAAACACCACAAAGCCCACAATAATGCTTATAAAAAATTTTAATTTTTGACGTGTCAGCACTTTAACATTTTTCTTCAGAAGCAACCAAAATTGCATACATGGATCACTTCCCACAATCGGCTCCCGCAAAGCCTCAGCATCTGACGAACAAAAACCGATTGAATCGACTATCTCATAAAAGTAAATTACTACTTACGTTCAGAATGAGCAAATACTCTTGAAACCATCTTTACTAAAATTCCCTACAATTGCACTGCACTAATAAATATAATAAAAGGGGTGATCGAAATTTTTTAAATGACCTCAATATTAAATTAAATAAATACATCTAGCAATTTTTAGGACAGACAGCTTATTTGCGTCAGATTACATTAAAGGTTTACTTTGTTTTTAGGCGTTTCTGACCATATTACGTGTTGTTAATGTAGAACTTATTCTTTCAAAAATATGATGCTCTGGGTTTGAGCACCACGGTCGGCATTTTCTATAAACTATTAATGATTAAAAATCTATGTTTTATGCACCTTAATACTGGTTACATGGTCAACCTAAAGCCTATCCTCGTAATAAGTATAAAAATATTAAATAAGACAAACGTTTTATTGAGTTCCAAGAAATATCCATTACATTAACTTCATTTCTTATCGACATCATTAACTAAGTCAGCAGGATCCGGTCTGTTTGGGTCATCAGGTTTCATTGCTGGGAAGAGAAGCACCTCCTGAAAATAAAGCACACAATTTAGATTAAAAAAAAAACTCTATTATAATATCTTCCTCACCTTGATATTGTTGGTATCAGTTAAGAACATTGTTAGCCTATCAATGCCCAATCCCCATCCACCAGTCGGTGGAAGGCCATACTCTAGGGCAGTACAAAAGTTCTCATCAATAAGTTGAGCCTCGTCATCGCCAGCTGCTTTATCTCTAGCCTGCTCCGCAAATCTTTCCCTCTGCACGGTCGGATCATTTAACTCAGTATAGGCGTTGCAGATTTCCTTTTTCATTACAAACAGTTCAAACCGCTCTGTTAAGCCCGGCTCCTTGCGATGATATTTAGCCAACGGGCTCATAATTTGTGGATGATCACAAATAAAAGTGGGATTAATGCATTGCTCCTCGATAAACTCACCAACAAGTTTATCCAGCATACGAGAAGCCGTACGGGGTGCAGGGCATTCTACTTGATGTGTTTCACACAATTTACTAAGAAAATCGTTACTTTCTTTGGAATTTAGTTGATTAGCTGGAGGGAACTTAACTTTTAAAACATCTTCAAGCGTTTTAATCATTGATACCCTTTTAAATGGAGGAGTGAAATCAATTTCTAGTTCCTCTCCTTCTGGTCCCTTTGGATGGTACTTAATTTTATATGAGCCATGAATTGATTTTACCATTCCAGATATCAAGGATTCAGTCATTTCCATAACATCATGATAGTCGGCATAAGCCATATAAAATTCACATGTTGTGAATTCTGGATTATGGGTCAAATCGATGCCTTCATTCCTGAACTGACGTCCAATTTCATATACCCTAAAGTTGTTCAGATAAGGTTTAACTATTTTCAGAGTATCAATGAGGATTTTTTACCGATCTAAGCCTCCGACAACAAGCATTTTGTGGTACAATTCTGGAGCAATTCTCATGTACAAATCCATATTGAGATCGTTGTGATGCGTGACGAAAGGTTTCGCTGTTGCGCCGCCTGCTATCATGTTCATCATAGGAGTCTCCACTTCCAAGAAGCCAAGACTATCGAAGAATTGTCTTACATATGAAATTATCTGTAAATAAATGCATATATGAGGAAAGGCATTTTAACCTATTAAGAAATGAGGAAAAACATAGGACTGGCGGATATTTTCGCGACGCAGCCAGAGAACTGAAGAAACTAGCACTGCCTAAAATAATAGGTTTTGTTAGAAGAATCAAACGTTTAACGACCCAATATTCGAAGAACAACGAAATTAAATCAGGTGATGGATATTCTTTCCTTTATAGGTATGAACAATGTACAGTGGCCCGCATCTACGTTATCTAAGTAAGTTTGCAAGTCAACCTTTCGAAATCTACATCTACGTGGTTCGGATGCTGACTTTCAACTGAATCCATAAAGCATTTGCGATTTTCTGAATTATTTTTACCAATCCCATTAAATGTTGAAATGTTAGGAACTTTAGTATCTTGAGTTTCCCTCACACAAACAAAACAAGACAAAATACTTTATATAAAAATTGTGGTATTAGGACGATTGAGTATAATTTGTGCGAACAAATTTTTTAAAATTTATACGTTTCTTTATATCATACCCCAAGGTTTTCCTTTTCTTTTTTCAGTTTACTTATTTTTCAAAGAAAACCCACTTACCTGAGCTCTTATATAAAACGTCTTCCTGACATGGTTATTGAGAATTAAGTCCAAGTATCGCTGCCTAAACCTCGTTTCCTTATCTTTGAGACTAAAATGCAGATGCGGTAGCATGTGCAAGCAAGGAGAGAGCAATTTTATCTAAAAATATATAAGAAAGTAAGTTGTATTTCTTATCGATGTGTATTTAATAAATCACCCTTTGAGGCATGATAGACAGCTCTCCTTTCTTCGTTTTTCCGGGAAGACCAGTCACTCCCACAATATCGCCCCGACGAATTCTTCCTGTTTCTGAATAAAAGAGCTCTTCGTTTTCGTACAGCTTAGCGTTGGCCATCACTTGCAATTTTACACCTTCACCTCTCAAATCGTAGAAAATTAATTTAGCACCCGATTCTCGAATGGCATGAATCCGTCCAGCAACGCTGCAATTTTACAATTTGTCTTTAAGTTAGTTTTGAGTATCAGAACTGAGCAAGACCGGGCTTTAATTAAATTTAAATTCATATAACATCTTTTATGTAAGCATATCCTAATTTATACAAAACCCTACCCTAATGAAATTTCGATCAAAAGTAAAGCATATGCAAAAAAAAAGTTCCGTACGCGAAAGCTGCGGTTTTTTCATCTATCCAGAAGGATATTAACACTTGAATTGAAATTTCAATTGAAAATGTGTAGTTCAATATTTGAAGTTTTGCATGGACGAAAATTATGGCAATTTGATGCACATCCTTATTCTGGAATGGAATTAGATAAATTCCCATTTCTCAAAAAATATTGAGGAATGCATTCTATATTCATTTTGCAAAGAGAATGCTTTACTTCGAATATATTACCAGTAGATAGAAAGACTATTAGACTCTATAATGCACTTGCATTCTGGAGTTAATTTGTATTCACTTGAATTCAATGAATTCTCCTGCATTCTATTTAATTATTTTTGAAAAAAAGATCAAAAAAGCTCTAATCAAAAAAGTATAATTTTTTTTCAGAAGAAATAACTTCCAGAAAAACATGTTTTTCATAAGATAAATATCCGGTACATAGGTGTATTAGGTTTTAATTAATAATCAACCAACCTATAGCCCTTGGTTCCCCAGTGAATAATTTTTTTTCAAAATTCACATTCGAAACTAAAAAAAATAATTTAATAATCTAAGTTTCTCCGAGGAAGCTGAAAATAGGAGGGAAAAGAACGAAAAATTAGATATTTTGTTTAAGGCAGTCGAATCATTCCATTCATTACACAATTAAATGAAGTTTAAAATCATTGTTATCTCGACAATTCATCCAGTGTCCACTGACCGGAAAAATCAATTCATCAAACAGTTTGAAGATAGTCGGAGTGGAATAAAAAGTGCCGCATTAATTGAACTGGAGTACAAGTCAATATAATTTTTATTACTCCTCAAGATTTCATTTTCTTATTAAAACTTGTAAGTAAACCAAAAGTCTAAAAACTGAAGTCAATACAATATTGAATTTTTCCATTTTTATGTCAGAAATAAAATAAGTAGACCCCGGCTTCTGATTTAAAAACATTAGGAAATAAGTGTGGCATATTTATATAAAATGAAAACTTTTGACTTTTTTCAGTGAAAGAATTATTTTCTTATTTTATTAAATAGTTCTTTTAATTCAAGAATATATTCTGAAATTTCGTTTTGGAATTCGCAGAATTAACTACGAAACATTCCGAGGTGGCCCCCGCCGATTCAGTAGCGGCTGAAACATGTTAATCTATATAAAAAATGATGAGATACTTATCTTATTTTTGCGGATAAACATTTTTGATATATTATTTATATCAAAAAAGAAATATGTTTAACCGGAAACCACCCAAAAGTACCTGTGTAAACCAGTTTTAGTGACTCGATTGTACATAACAAATCTTTTTTTAAATGCGTTTATATCAAAACGGCATTTTTGAACCTAATTGGTAGCAATAACGTCGATATAGCCGATTAAGATTATTGCGATCTTATTGTGTTTAGAAAATTCATATCTTCATCTTGACATAAGATTTTATTTCTTTTCTTTTTTATCCACAATTGAAGGGACTAAAAGCATTGGATTTTTTTAAAAAAATTTTTAGGAATTCGCCATTTCGATATTTTTTCAGATATCTAAATTCTCCTATAACAAGATGCAAATGTAAAGAAAATTCAGAACTGTCGATTGTATAGTTCCTTTAAACAGATTCTTAAAAATCGTCACTTTCCAGGTAGAAAAGAATACAAAAGAATTCAAGTGAATGCAAGTGAATTCAAGAAAACAAGTGAATTCATGAAGGCTTCAACGAATGCCTTGAATTCTAGAGGAATGCATTAAAATTAATTCATTATCTTTGCAAAATGATTATAAAATGCATTCCTTATTATTTTTTTTAGGAATGGGAATTCATGCTTATTCATAATTCTTCAGAGGAATAAAAGAATGGAAGGTAAATATTTAGAAGTGGAGCTCCCGACAAAACTCGCCCCAAAAAATTTTCCACCCTCTGGAGACCATGTTAATACATGAAAGTAGTCAATTCATGATGGGGGAAGACATTTTCAATAATTGTTTATAAACAAAAATATTGTTACAAACAAAAAAAATGTTTTTTTGAGTAACTTTAATTTTCAATCAATTACGTATTTTAACTAATTTTTTTTCTTTCGGGGTAAATTTTATGATTTCACTAATTATTTTTATCATAAACCATCAAAATAGATGGCCTCGCTTCCTTCAGCTATGTAAAGTCATAGACAAACTAGATACATAGATGTCCAGTCGCATGTAAAATTTTGCGCCACAGAAAATCAAAATTACACGTCTGAAGTAAAGCTCTACACGGCCGAAATAAAGCTCTTCTGTGAGCGACGAGGGAATGCGCTCTTCTCTCTTGGTTTATGCTACTCACAGGCTCACTTATACGACATGACTGATGTGACTCACATCATGTGAGGTGTGTGATTTGAAAGGTATGGCGTGGGATGTGGGGGATAGATGAAGCGCATGAACGTCGCACTATCCTCGGTATGATACCATGCCTTTTGGTTATTGCGATTTCCAGAAGAGTTTGCGTTTGGTTGTTTCGAGATTGTGACTGCGTTGAAATTATTGGGTGTTTTATTGAAGAATTTTCCTTGCAATTGGCTTTGGCAACGATTTCAATTTTGAATTATTGACTTTTGATTCTGGTTATTATTACTATTTGCTATTAAAATTGGATTTTATTTAGTCTTTTTTAATATATATTTTGCTTTGGTTCTGGCATTTTTTGACATTGACTTGGCGATTTTTTATTCCTCATAATGTCTTCCCAGAAACGTAGAAACAATGTAATTCGCTAGCTATGTCCTAACACAAATTTTCAAAAAAGAACCATTTGATAACTGTGAAATTTGTATATCATGTACGATTTCAAATACTACTGACCTATCGAAATCCTCAGAACGGCTGGTTTATTATACAAATTTTTCCAGCACTTCTGATTTTGGAACTTTAATTATTCCCACAGAAGAGTTTTTCTAAGTTAGTAAAATTCAAGTCCAAATTCACGAATATTTTTTTGTAAATAATGCACATCATGAAAATGTAATTAAAACTCTTGTCGATATTTGTTCCAATAAATTAGAAAATTGGTATCATTGCTATTCACATCGAATTAAAATATCTCAATTCTTTCTTCTTGTCTTATTACGAAAAATTTTATAGGAAAACGAATAACATAAAATTTGCTAAGGACAATGAAGACTTCAGACCCGGTTAAATATTTTGAATGATTAAAATATTATTACCGTCATATGTGGCTAAGTAAAATATACATGCAGAAAAATATACTTTTCAAAATTCTGTATTTTAGCATCTTTTACGCTTAAATGCTTTTTCAACTAATTTTAATGGGTTATATATTTAATCTGCAAGTACGTGTTATCTATAATGTTTTTGGTCAAAATTGAACTCATTTCAAATTACAGCTGTAAGTAACCACTTTGGTTTACTTTTCTGTAACATTTTGCCGGAATTTAATTTTATATT
Organism: Dysmachus trigonus; assembly: GCA_949715965.1. NCBI lineage: Eukaryota > Metazoa > Arthropoda > Insecta > Diptera > Asilidae > Dysmachus > Dysmachus trigonus. The sequence continues at coordinate 54,358,588 of OX454323.1, read as the reverse complement.
TTTCCCTAATTTAATATGATTTCCGTATGCTAATGAGATTATTAACTGTCGGTACTCTGCAACTATATTTAACCATTAAGGCGATCTTAATTATATAAAATCTAGGTTTACTCTGCTCTTAATGTTAAGCAACTAAAAGAGACAAAAAACAAGTTCAATTGTTTTCATAGTAATTTCGTTCATCGTCGATTAAACTGCCAATATAAATTAAATTAATCAAATAATAGTTATGAAACTAATTTAATGCTTTAGTAAATTAAACTTAAAATAAATTGGTGGAGCCAAAAAAAATTTTTTTTTTTAATTTAATTTAATTTAATATTGATACAACTCTAATATAACAAATAAGTTCAACTTATCCCTATATATATTCCTTACACAATGTATTATTAAAATTTGAACTTATATAAGTAATTATTTTAACGGTTTTAACAGAGAATTCCACGTGTTAGGCATAAGGCCATTTTTTAGAATCAATAATTTTTTAATCATTGATTACACTGGTCGAATTCGCAAACAAAAATGTTCTATCACGTCACGTTTTTGAAAAAAATAGGGTTGAAAAGTACAAAATATCGTATTTCGACCATATTTAAAAATTCATTAAAAAACGAGGTGTAAAAAATTTACTAACACGACTAAAAAGAGAGCCTGAATCCTTATATATAAATAAAATACTACTAATCTGTAGCACTTACAAAACATCTTGGGGAATAGGTTTTCATGAGGGTGTGTACACAATGATCTTTTATTGATGATGATAATCTACTGTATGAAGTAACGGCTTATGGAAAAAAGTGAATTCCATGGAATATGTCGGGAAGTCTTAAAGGCTTTCGCATTTTAATATGATAACTAGAAATGCATGCTTTTATTTGAGTTACTTTACAAGCTCCTGTGGCAATTGGTTATTTTTTAATTAATTTTTAAAAATTATCAAAATACACTATTTTGTACTTTTCAAAGCAGCAATTTTTTTTTTCTTTTCAAACTTTACGTGATAGGCCATTTTTCTTTGCGAATTCGTAATCTAGGGAAAAAATTATATAGAACCCATCTACAGCAATCGTCTGTAAAGCGGCTACGGGCCACGGTCTACGGTCCACTTCACATACTACTCGCGAAATCGCCCGAATTTGCCGAACATGAATGTGTAGGTAGCCTGTTCTGTTCTGTAGAAAAGAGATACTTCGTGTATTCTCGCTTCGCCCCGGACAACTTTCGTTTGGTTCCGAAGTATTTCGGCAAGGAACTTCGTACGAGACTGTAGTGGGCGCAGATCGCATAAGGTGTTTGACAATATGGCATAACGTAAACAAAGAGAGAAGAGCGCAATCTCGTGTAGCTCGCAGAAGAGCTTTATTTCGGTCGTGTAGCTTTACTTCAGACGTGTGCTTTTGATTTTCTGTGGTGCAATATTTTACATGCGACTGGACATCTATGTATCTAGTTTGTCTATGGTAAAGTAAACAAAAACTTTGCTTTGTTTTGATTTTCTGATGTTATAGTATGATCTTTTTTTTTGTACGATAATACAAATAACAACAAGATTTCGAATACTAAGAATTACTCTTCTGTTGCCTTTGTTTATGCAGAAAAACAAAAAAATTGCTTTTGTTTTGTTTTTTAAAAAGTATAGATTAGTTTGTTCATTTTTTATCGTTTTTGTTTTGTAAATATTATATTATTTAATTATATAAAATTGATTACATATAGAGGAATAAAAAAAAATTTTCTGTTTTGTTTTTTAAAAAGTTAAAACAAATTTTTTTTTTTAATCAGCCGCTATAAAGTGTCTCCCCCACTTAAAAACATATATTTCTACCATATAGAATGGTCTCCAGGGGATAAACAATTTTTTGGGGCGAGTTTTGTCTGGAACCCCACTTCTGAATAATTACTGAATGGAAAATATGAATTCTTCATTCTTTTAAATTTAAACTAATAAAAGCTGAATTCTTTAACAACTCTGTGCCTTGTACTGTGCCTACACCATCCGAAAACAGGTCTTACTCCAGCCACTAATCTCTTCTTGGAAAACTTACCTGAGAACTTCTGATCCCATTTCTCCATCGCCAAGATGTCCATACTTCTTAATAAATGTTTCCAGGGAGATGGTCACCTCAAATTTGTGGGGGTACGGATGGGTTGCTGGATCCTTCTTCAGCTCGGCGACAGCAGCACTGCGGAGCTTGAAGTACTCGTTGGGTGAGACGTCCTCCTCCTCCTCGGCCTTTTTGGCCTTCTCCTCCTTCTTTGGGGCATCGGACTGGTTGGCCGCCTTTTGTGCCTCCTTTTCCGCCTTCTCCTTTGCCTTCTGCTCGGCCTTTAGGCGGCGTTTTAATTCACTGCAACAAAAAAATAGACGTGGGTAAATAGAACCCATTAAAGTACATACCCCCGAAAGCACCCAATTCGGAATTTGTCGTGAAACCTACGCTTTGCTGGCGACACAGGATGCTCCCCGGAGGGTATGAAATTTTTGCAAATTTAAAGTGCACTTCAACGTGGCATTCGCCGCACCAGAGGCCGCTCTGGCCAGGAACATTTTTAAGATTTCCCTGAGCTCTTACACGTGCGTGTTCTCTGACATTCCGGCGATTGACGGATTTTATAACCAAAAAGCAGCTGAAATTGAAAGATTGCCTGGGTTTTTCAGGAGGGTTTCTTACTTTTTCGAAAGTTGCTCCCCGGTTGCATCAGCCATCGTTCCCCACTCGGTTTAATACGACTGCTCGCGTGCGAAAAATGTAAAACTTTAAAAAAGTGATCCACACAACTGCTACCTGCGCGCCCCCACTGTATATGTGGCCAAATTAGGAGACTTCGGCTTGAATTCAGCAGATGACAGAGGAAAAATGTCAGGCAAAACATGTTGAAAAGATTTAGATATTTGAATTAGAAATCATTTTTTTAATTACTCTTCTTATTTAAACTATCCAGAGAAACAAGATATTGCAAGTTATCTCTTAAAATACCGAAAACTTACGAAATAACCATTGCCGAATATATACGTCATTACAAAACTGGCAGAATCTATCGTAAAAGTGAAAATAATGCTAGATTCGAAAAGTCAAGTAACCATGCCGGATTTTGACATCTGTCATTTAATTTTTCGAAGGAAGGTTGGGCGCCTGATTAGGTAAAATTTTCCTAGTGTATTTAAAACATTTTAACCCATAATTATCATTCCAGGAGCTAATAAAAGCACCGAAAATACTTTTCCACAAGTAATGGCTCCATCGGCACGACAATTCTACAAATTATTCATTGGTAACTTACCGTGGACCGTAGGGCACAGGGAGCTCCGTGGGTATTTTCAGGAATTCGGGAAGGTTTACGGGGCTACCGTAGTTTTCAACAAGAAAACAGGCTGTTCTAAAGGGTACGGTTTCGTTACCGTAGGCGGAAAATCAGTACTTGAGAGTCTTGAGAACAAGTCAAAGCACGTCTTGGAAGGAAACACCATAAACATCCAAAAAACCAACTAATAATCACCTAATCAGCCTCCACAACCTTTATACAGCATTTAAACACTTTAATATCGATCATGTCACAAACTCCAGATGATGAGGAAGATTTTGGGGACAGTTTAGAGGAGTCATTTAACCAAGCAGCCGACCACATTCAGAGAATCCATTCTCAGCTAGATCAGTCTACCCTTCTTGAGCTCTACGCCCTTTACAAGCAGGTCACTTGCGGCCAGTGCAACCAATCAAAGCCACACCTCTTCAATCCACAAGGCAGAGCGAAGTGGTCCGCCTGGAATCGGCTAGGAAAGCTCGATAAGCAAGAAGCCATGAAATTGTACATCGAAAAAGTATCATCCATCGATCCCTCCTGGGATGATTCCAGCAAAACCGAAAAATCCAGCTGGGTGGCCGTGTCAGTTCATAAACCGGAACCAGAAAGTGAAATCCTTGAGTCGGAGAAGACTTGTTTTGAGCATGTCAAGGAGAAGAATCTTGACAAACTTAGGAATAGTCTAAAACCAGAGGATATTGATAAATTGGACGACTCCGGACTAGGGCTCATACACTGGGCTACGGATAGAAATGCCTGCGAGATTTTAGAATTCCTTCTTTCATGTGGGGCTGATGTTAATTTGCAAGACTGCGAGGGACAAACTGCACTACACTACGCCTCCGGATGTGGCCACTTAGAATGCATCAGGGTCCTCCTGAAGCATGGGGCCAATTTGACCGTTAAAGACAGCGATGAACAGACTTGCTTGGATGTGGCTTATGATTTAAATGTACGTAAAGTTCTCGAGGATTTCTTTCTAGGCAGATTAGATTAAATCAACCATCAAATTGTGTTTTGGAGAGAATATATACTTAACAGTAGAAAATTATATTTTTAATATGTTTCTTTTCAAATGCCTTTGTTTAGTTAAAAGAAGAGTTCGAAGAAAATCGTTTTTTTAAAATCGGGCAACTATTTGTAAATAACGAAAAAAAGTTGCAAATAAATCAACAAATATTTTAGAAAAAAAAAATTTGGAAAACATTCCGTTTAGGGCGATTGAAAATTAATGATAGATGATGGAAAATGTGTTTTTAACTTTTTTGGAGAAAAAAATATTAGGTAACATTTGCATAGAATTTGGCCCTCCTCCTTTGTTATTATTCATTGGTTTATTTTATTACCTTCATAAAACACATATTCCCTTCTTCTGCCCTGTTCCGAAACTATTTTGCGTTAGATTATCAGCTGACAAATTTCTATAAAGTATTCACATTCGTACGAATTCGGTAAAAGACATGAATCATTCACTTTCACTTCGAACGTTTTCGAGAATACAATTTTACTGAATTCGCATTCGCATTCCCGTCCTTTGGTTAGGAACACAGGTTCGCAGTTTCGCCACTTGTTACTGATTGATACTTTATATTTTTAATAAAACTTTATTTTCTTAAATCCAGCAATCCTTACCTTGGGTACGGGAACTCTGTCTGGCTAATATTGGGACACTCCTGACCTCACGATTTCTTGCTAGGCCTTTTATACACAAATGGATTGGGAAAAAATCCGTCCCTCCGCTTGATGTATTCTCATTTTACCCAATCAGCGCCTGTTTCCGCATTTTCATAAAAAATCCCAGCATCTATAATGCATAATTGTATTTCCCCCTAGAAACAATGAACAATAATCGGCCAGGGCGCATCCACTTCAACGAGCCACAGGATAAACAACTGTTTGGGCATGTGCAATATCACTCGTCGCGGGCTTTTAGACATTAAGTGCCTAACATAACAGAGAATAGACCCCGCAATTACGACTCAAAATCCCTCACTATGTTTGTTCCTTGCACCGTCAAATTGTCGAATCCCGTAAATCTACTGTTTAATAAAATAATGTTGTATACATTTTCGTTCCTTATTTATGTATTAACAATTTCTTTATAGGTTAAAACGATGAAAAATTCACGTTCCTTAAAAATTAATTAATTAATTTTTTGCAGAAACTGCCGTACTGGTTAGATTAATGGAAAAAACCCAGATATATTTGTTTTTCCTTCACAATTTCTAAGAATGCTTTTCTATTGGTCAGTTACTCCCAATTAAAAGTCGAAGATTATTTTTTACTACTATGTAGTATAATCAATAGATAAACTAAAAGACAAACGGATTTACCCAAAAATTTAATTCGAATGTTCTACGTCTACGACATCCTACGCTAGCTATGTTCATTTTCACTGTCCTCCTCATCGTCACCGTTTTGAGTTCCCTTTAGCGTTACGCCTTTTCTGGCGGGGATTGTATCCACAATTGCTTGGGGCCATGCTTTTCCTTGCGACACTTGCAGAAGAATCTCGAAAACTATAAAATTAGAAAGCAATTTTAAAATGAAGGGAATCGAATTCTTAAACTTGGTACTCACCGTGGATTGTGCTCAGCACCTGTCTACTCTTTAAGGCCACAAATTGCTTCAGGGGCAAGCTGGCGGTCCGAATTCCTAGTTTTTTCGCTCGTTCATAGCAGAGCCCCTTTTTATGGTTGTAATCAATTAGGCCCCCGATTATGTAGACGGCGTCCTTTTCCAGCTCAGTAAGAACATCCTCCGAGTCGCTGGTGAGGTAGATAACTTTCTCCTTGTCCAGCACTTCCGTGAAGGGCTCATAGTACCATCGGACGTCCCAGTTTTGGTAACCCTCCATCTTCTCTAGAACGGAATGGATTTGGCCTCCTCGATTTATCCCTAAGAATGATAGTTTACACGGGCTGGGGGATCGCCTGTTTTTCGTGTAAATTCGCATGAGCTGTCCTGCGAGCTTCGAAAGAGCCCTGCCGTCCATTAGACCGTCGAAGTCCAGGTCAACGGCGACCTGCAGAAAGTTGGTGCTGTTTTCGATCGTGTTCTTTTTCAGTTCCTTGCGACTGGGGCCTTCGTGGACGGACAGGCCTAGTGCCTTTCGCTGCTCTGCTTTCTGCTTTTTCACCTGACGTTCTCTTAGGCGCTTCGTTTTCTTATTTTCTTCACTTTGCTGCTTCTTTCGAAGTTTCTTCAACTGCTTTTTGGACATTTTAGGAAGTTCAACGGGGTCTTGTGGCGCCCCATTTCCGGCTGGAGATGCTTCGAAGGGATCCTTTTCTTTAGGTTCATTCGTTGCGGCTTCTGGAATTTCTTGTTGTATTGCTGTCGTGTTTTGTTGCTCCATTTTCCTATTTTAACAAGAAAATTAACCAGGAAAGTGACTTCGACAACTTCAACGCATGTCGCTAGCTGTGGATTTGACGTTGACTTGACGGTTTTGAATACCTTCCGGATCAAAAATATGATTCTAAAATATGCTAGATTTCAATACATTTCCTTAACTATCGTTCACATAAAGCCGCTGTAATTATATTCACCAAAGAGTAATTCCCCGAAACGTCATTCTGACGTTTCGCTGTGTCACTCCGGCACACCGAGGCAATTAACTGAAGTTTTTTCGGAAAAACGCATCCGCTTATGGTAGTGAAAATTAGTAGACTTGGGTGAGAGAGTGAATTATGCGAGGGTAGTTTACTTGTACAGCCACTGCGATGGAAGAAGCTCCGCAACATGAGGTAATCACTGAAGAATCAATAACCGCCCGGCACCGCAAGGAGAGAAAGGACCTCCAGGCAAAAATCCAGTCTCTGAAGAAGAGCGCCTCCAAAGGTGACAAAAAGAAGCGCAAGGAAGTCCTCGAGGAGATCGCAAAACTTGAAATAGACCTAGACAAGCGACAGGCCCAAGAGCTAAACGATTTGAATAACGCGAAGACCATTGAACAGCAACAGGAGCACCCGCCTGATGACCAGCAGTCCCTTTCAGCCGATGACCAGCAGCACCAGCAAAGAGTCTCGAAGGCGCAGAGAAGGCGGGATAAAAAGGCGAAGGAGGAGAAAGAAAAGGAAGCAGAACTCCTCGTCCAGGAGGAATTGAACAAAAATGGGCCACGAATGCAAGAAACCCGTGCATTAAAAGCTATGTTGAAGGAGCGCCACATGGAAATTTACACGGTACCTTCCGACGGTGACTGCTTATACAATGCCGTACGGCACCAGCTCGAGCTCATCGGACGTCCTATCCACGAGGTATCACACCTAAGAAATGAAACTGCCAATTATATTCTAAGAAATAAAAGTAACTTGATTTTCTACATGACCAACGCGGACACCGGCGACACTCTGTCCGATGAGGAATTCGAGAAATACTGCGAGACCCTACGAAACACCCCCGCTTGGGGTGGCCAAATCGAGATTAAGGCTCTCTCTAACGTCCTAGAAGTACCAATCGAAGTACTCCAGGCAACCGGACCTCCGACAATCCAGGGCGCCGACGAATTTAAGGGGCCTTGCTTAACGATCACTTATCACAGGCATATGTACAGCTTGGGCGAGCACTACAACTCAACGCAGCCCCTAACCACTGAGGAAAGTCCAGACAGTGAAAATCAGTAAAAGGGGGCAAAAAGGCCAGCCAAAAAATTAACTAATGTATATCATGAGAATTCTATGTGTTCGGTTTTTAAGAAGGTGAAAACAATCCTGTACGGCAAATCTCGATGATTTCACGAAAAAAAAATTTCACGGCTTCTCATTTTTATAATAACTGTGAAAATAAATTTGTTAAAACTAATATAAGAATTCTTTTAAATCGTATAAAACCACAACCAAAGAGTGACCGCAAAAAAGGGTGTTTTTTCGCCTGTTTTTGCACATTTCACAGCAATTTGTCGGAGAACGTGTGACAGCACAGTCACACATTTCTATTTTGGAGACTGAATTAAACCCTATCTAAACTAAATGGGATAAAACTATCTAGGATGTCATTATCCAACATGACAATGATCCCAAACGCGCGGCCTGGTGCACAAAAGAATGGCTTAATGCTCACGGATTCAAAGTACTTGCTTTGCTGCCTCAGTCACCAAACATAAATCCCATTGGACATGTTTTTCGCATTTAAAAAATCGTGCCTCCACCTATTCCGAACCGATCAAAAAACATTGGAAGAACTATGGTCAAGAGTTGCTACAGAATGGGAAAATATTTCTTAGAGGTATTTTTATTTTAAGTGCATTGCAATTAAATAAAAAATGAAGAAATAGCAACTACGTTCATCATATATTTTTAATAAATGTGCTTTATATGTACAAGGTTGAATCATTTGATCGAGTCACTGTATATATTTCTGTAAATAAATAAATAAACTGCCAATTGTGGAAATTGATTTCGCTCAACTGAGAGATAGATGGTGAAAAAATGAATGTCTTCGCTGTTCGGCTCTTGTAAAATCGACTTCCAAGATAGGGAAGAAAACGCTATTATAAAAGTATAATTTTGCTATAAACAAAAGTAAATCGCATACATGTAAAAACAGAGAATATTGTATGCAAGTTTACAACTTTTTGTATTTTTAAACACTATTTCTAAAGTTCGTATTGGTGAATAAGAATACTCATTGTATGTGTAAATATACATTTTCTACAGCAAAATTGCTATTCCTTTTGTAAATGTTCATGTAAATCCCTTGTTTCCGAAATGAAATCGAAGAAGCTTGTGAAATTTCTATAAAATTCTTCTGGATGCTAAAAATGTTAGTTTGGTATTGCATCATGTTCAGTTAAAGTTTTATTCAGAATTCTTTTAGTGGAGTAGTCAGAAGATTTTAAAAAACCCTTTGCATCCACGGATCTTTATTATTCCTTAAATTTTTAGAAACTCATTTCATTATCCTTGATTTAACTTAAAAACTTTAAAGAAATCTTGGTGTATTTTTCTATAGGTCTAATGTTTGCACTGTGGATGAAAAAATTAAAGGCAAAGCCAGTAAAATGAAATTCTGTAAATTTAGGAACATCATTAATACATACTTCTGATAAAAAAACTTTTTAACAAAGAAAACTGACTTCTAAGAAATAACGCACAAAATCTACTGAGAATACCCAGAGCTGTAAAAAATGGCATTACCAGTAACATGCATTACCATTACAGGTAATGCAATTAAAAGATGATAACCAGTACCATTACTAGTAATGATAATGCAAAAAATCGAATTACCATTACAGTTACTGGTACTTCACCATTACTGTAATCACATGAGCATTACTTAGCATTACTCGCCATTACTAGCATTACTTACTCACATGAGCATTATTTAGCATTACTTACCATTACCAGCATTACTTACTGCTCAGTATAGCAGTAGTACTCAGCCTTACTCAAAATTATTACAATAAACATGTTTAATGAATATTAAAATATATATTTATTCATATAAAATCGAAGATTTTATTACCAAAATGTAAAAAACTTTCAAATTGGCATTTCTTATTATGAGTAATGCTGAGTACTGCTGTATAAGTCTGAGTAATGCAAAGTACTGCCATGTAATGCTACGTAATTCCGAGTAATGTTAGTAATGCCAAATAATGCTAAGTAATGCTCATGTGATTACAGTAATGGTGAAGTACCAGTACCAGTAACTGTAATGGTAATTCGATTTTCTTGCATTACCATTATTAATAATGGTACTGGTAATCATTCTTACACTGCATTACTTGTAATGGTAATGCCTACGATAATGCATTCCAAAGTAATGCAATATTTTACAGCTCTGAGAATACCACTACAAAGTGTGTTCCAGTTTTTACTTCTGCAGTAAAGAAAGATTCACACCGCACCGACTTCAAAAGAGGTATTGGTGATAATACCAATAATACGATATTGAATATACAAAATAACTGAGTAGCCTAATTATTATAATATATTAATAGCTAAGAGCGTTTCAGAAAAATTCGTTTTCGCTTTATAGACAGATGGTATAGTAGATAAGCTATGAGAGTTCGAGCGCATTTTCTTAAGGGATTTTGCACAGGGGTCTAAAATTACAAAACGGTCCCAAAAAGCTCTTTCTCTACGTCTAGGAGCAGTTTCAAGACGTCATGAAAGCTCTTGTGTGGGTATATGTGTTGATGTTAATTTCGTGCCCGAAGCTTGGAGTACCATCTGGTGACGAGGGTTTGAGTCGTCTTGGATCAAGGTCATGGAGCAGTTACTCCTCCCTCGGTAAAAGCTTTACCGCTCCCCTTTCCTATGGCTTCGCTGCGACCTGTACCAGAGTATGAGTCATCTATGCAGGTGGCTTTGTTTATGTTAAGTGGGTTCTTATATTTAGGCGGGCACCCTCGAGTTGGTTCATGAGCGATCATGTCTGAACATGTTAGGAATTGATTGGCAGAGGTAGCTAAGGATCTGATTGGTGCATTCGGAATCACGTGATCTTATTTTATAGAATTGGTTCTGGATCCAACGTGGGGGTTTTATTTATGTTTAAATCCATTTCAACAGGGTAAAATTTTCCTTCGATATTTTTCACATTTTGCATTTCCGATGTGCATATAAATAGACGAATTAAATAAAATGATCCCATAAGTAAGAAGTATAAAGCTATCAAGACTGGTAAAATCGAAATAGAGACTCAATTGATGAAAATGTTGAAACCAAACCAGAACGGCCAAATATTAAATAAATATAAACAACTAGTCAATTATGACAGTAGGAAAATTGATAAAACTGCGTGTACTGTAGCAATTGATTGAAGATTGGAAAATCAACGTTAAAAGTTGACAAAGAAAACTTTGTTATAAACGACAAGCAAATACAAGATAACCCAAGATCTATCTGGACTGATTTTTATGAAACGTCCCAAGGGTTACTCAAAAGAAGACTTGTCCAATCTATACTATAATATTATAAAGCTGAAGAGTTTGTTTGTTTGAACGCGCTAATCTCAGGAACTACTGGTTCGAATTGAAAAATTCTTTTTGTGTTGGATAGTCCATTTATCGAGGAAGGCTTTAGGCTATATAACATCACGCTGCGACCAATAGGAGCGAAGAATCAGTGGAAAATCTATATATATAAAAGAAAATCGTGTTAGTTACACTATTTATAACTCAAGAACGGCTGAACCGATTTGGCTGAAAATTGGTGGAGAGGTAGCTTAAAACCAGGAAACGGACATAGGATACTTTGTAGGGTTTCAAAATGGCGGATCCAAGATGGCGGCTGAAAATTTTAAATTTGAAGCGATTTTCATGAAAATTGGTATATAGGGGTTTTTCGGGATGGGGATTTCAAATCCGCTGTCCAAATTTAGAAATTCAAGATGGCGGATTCAATATGGCGACCAATATTTCCTGATTTCAACGGATTTTAATGAAACTTAGTACAATGAATGTTTTGAGGTCACTGATTTTGAATATTATCAAAATTTAGAAATCCAAGATGGCGGACCCAATATGGCGACCAAGATTTCTAGATTTCAATGAATTTTAATGAAAATAAGTACAGTGATAATTTTGAGGGCACCAATTCTGAATATTAAAATGTCTTGATTACAATGGATTTTAATGAAAATTAGTACAATGATTATTCTTATTGAACTAACCCCCTAATTCTACAGAAAAGTTAAAAACTCTTAACCTCTTAATTGTTTTGAAAAATCCCTTTAACTCAAGAGATGGACCTCTTTTTGTAGAAGAATTCACAAATTATAAGAAATCAGTGTATTTCTAATGTTTGTTCAATAATATGGTAGCATATTAATTCCTTTAAAAGGATTTTTGATAATAGTTAAGACGCTAAGAGCTCTTAATTTTGATTCAGAATCGGGGGGGGGGGGGGGGGGGGTAATTTAGAATATTACCATAATTTCCAAATCCAAGATGGCGGATCCAACATGGCGATTAAAATGTCTCAATTACAACGGATTTTAATGAAAATTAGTACAATGGTTATTCTGAGGCAACTAATTTAGAATATTATCGAGATTTCGAAATCCTAAATGGTGACCAACAATTTCTCAATTTCAACGGATTTTAATGGAAATTAGTACTATAATTATTCTGAGGCCACTAATTTAGAATATTATCGAGATTTCCAAATCCTAAATGGTGACCAACAATTTCTCAATTTCAACGGATTTTAATGGAAATTAGTACTATAATTATTCTGAGGCCACTAATTTGAATGTTATCAGAATTTCCAGATAGCGGATCCAACACGGCGACCAAAATGTCTCGATTTGGACGGATTTTAATGAAAATTGGTATAATGATTATTCTGAGGCCACTAATTTCGAATATTATTAAAATTTTGTAAATCCAAGATGGCGGGTCCAATAGGGAGACCATAATGCCTCGATTTCAATAAATTTTAATGAAAATTAATACAATGATTATTCTAATTTAAGTAATTTTAAATATTATCAAAATTTCCAAATCCAAGATGGCGGATCCAATATGGTGATGCAAATTTCTCGACTTCAAGGGATTTTCATGAAAATTAGTACGATTTTTTGTGGTGCCACTAATTTTGATCATTATCGAATTATCAAAGTTTCTAGATCCAAGATGGCGGACCCAATATATAAAAAAAATTTCTAGATTTCAACGGGATTTAATTAAATTTGCTACAATAATTGTGTTAATGCCACTAATTTCAAATATTATCAAGATTTGGATATTCAAGATGGCGGATCCATAAAGGGGTTTTCGGGTTGAATCAATTTCTAGGATATAACCAACGAAGATTTGAGAAGTCTTTAATTAGTAAGTATTTACCCAACGCCGGGTGAAACCGGGTAATTTTCCAATATTTGTGAAGTGTAAAACGGTTTACTTAATATTAAACAACGTATAAGTTTGTTCAATAAATTAATTAGGGATATGAAACGGAAATACTGTTTTCTGTTTTCTTATATTAATGGTATTATTTGTAGAAACATGCGAAAAGAAAGAACACGATCAAATATTGGTCGACGCACATGGCATAATGAAAATGTAGCAGAAAGGGCAGTACAACGTCTGCCGGGCCAGCTAGTTATCAGATAATTATAAACGACGCATGCACTTACAGATGAATATGTGTAGTGAAAATCAGCAAATGAAAGGAACAAAAATCTATAAATATAAAAACATAATGAAAAAGTTGAATCACACTCCTAAGCCTGATACAGGAAAGGGAATAGTGAGAATTCCCAAGGAAAATATTGATTACCTCTGTTGGGATGATCCCATTAATCCCAAAGCTGGAAATAATGGTCATACTAATCAAATAGTAGCAATTATTGAGCAGTTCCGAGAGGTAAACATAATAGTAAAAAGTGTGTTTATAATAAGGGTTTTTCTAAATAAAACAGATTTAAAACGATATAAAATTATTTTATTTCTTAACCTAATATACAATATAATCTTATATTTACATTAATCTACATCTATTATACTATAATGACCCCACGGTAACGTTTTATAGGAATTCGGTATCAAATATCTTTTATCATCGTGTGGACTTAACGCGATTTTTGCCTGTGTAATGGTGCTTACCTCATGTTTTTGGCTCTGTATTAAATTTTGAGTAACTAATTTTTCGGTATTATTATTCAAACATTCTAAGTAATCATCAAAAGTAATTCTATTTTTAACGACGTTTCTTTTAACACCTTTAGATTTTTTAATTTTATCTTTACCATCTACCCGGACCGCATACATCTTTGATCTTAGGCCAACAAACTCTGTCATTATGCGGCCGTTGTTTTCATCTTTCATGAGGCCCAGCACTTTTTTATTAACTAGAGGGATGCTCCAGATGTTATCAGAAGGATAGTCACTTGTATCGAAATAGGTATGACAGTCACGTTTAATTATTTCATATAAATCGGGACAGGTCACTTCATAAATGAGGGAATCGGTATCTGTATAGCAAACTGTACAGTTGGAATTAAATTGAGGGATCATATAGTTGTAATGAAAATCATATATTGTAGTCTTAGCCAAGTCGAGAATACACATACCTACATATATCGGCTTATTGAAATAATTCTCAGTCTTCTTGAGTTCGATGGCTACCAGGTTCTCATTGAAAATTGTTGAGGCCTTGAATTCGGGCTTGGAAATGAGAGCTTCAGCACCATACCGCCCCAGCCACCTGGTTACCAGCTTAACAATGCTATGTTTCCGAACGTTCTCCATTGTCTTACCAAAGACAGCATTGTTCATGAGCTTGAAGAGATTTTTCTCAAAATCATTTTTAGATAATGCTCGAAGGCTGGTATTTAGATCTATGTAGGACTTGAGCCATGTAGACTGATTGAATTGCAGAACTCCGTGAATTTTAGTTAATTTTAATCCGTGAAGGAGAGCTTGTTTCAAATTACGGTAGTGTAAAACATACTTGGTTTTGCTGTACAGTGTAGCCAAAAGTTTGTTTTGTTTTGAACCAGAAGGTGCCCTATGTTCGGGGCAAAAAGGGAGGTCTTTATGGAGGTCGTGAATTTCTTGAGGATACTCTAGATCCACTTCTAAAATGTAACCGATGGGTGAATCATCAGCTACATCTTCAACCTTGAAGTTGTCTACATTTTCAACCCACTTGAAGCCACTGTGGGGTAGAAGTTGAGACATTGCCCAACCATATTGGTTATTAATATCATCGTATATTAGAAAAACTGAAGGTTGAGTGGGATTATAGTCGTGCATGTATTTATTGTTGGCCTTTGAGTATCGTTTAGAGCATTGACTAAGACCACCTCGAATACCTTTCTCAACAAACATGAGCATATCTATATCAGTCAATAGCTCCAGGGTAACGCTGGTATGCTTGAGCATAGCATCCCAAGTTTAACCAGGAAGTGTATAGTAATGTGCAGGATCGAGTCCATATGTCTTATGACAACTTGCACGGAATTGCTCAAACACGTCTGCTAATAAAAGAACATCTGTTTTTAGATATAAGTCTGAATATTCACCTAAATTTTTAATATCAAGCTCATTCCAAACTTTACAGGCATGCGCATAATCTTCTTGGCTAATATCACAATCATTTAATTTATTGTAAAACTGGGTAATATCGGGAAGTTTGGTCTCTAAAAATTTGGATGTACTATTGAAATAATCGTAAGGGTATACTCCTTTACGTGCTAACAGATTAAACTGGAATTCAGTTAAGTTTTGAAACTGGGATTTTAAAGTAGGATAAGAGGTTAAATAAGAGGAAAGGGTATCTAGGCTACTTCCCATGAATCTAAAGGAATCAATGAATCGGAATTTAATAGGATAATCATCTAAATGTTTTGTAAAGGAAATGTATCGTTCCTTGTTAATTGGTAGGAGATCAACGCGACCTTGGAGATCGGAAGCTATGTTTTTAATTATGAAATGGGAATCGTAGCCGCTAAGGTTGTGGAAAATAACAGGGATGGTGTGACTATCTTGGAAGTTAATATTGCACCCCTCATGTGCTGGACCACGATACTTACCTGTTAGGTGGCAGTGATCACGCACTTTCTTATCATCAACAGTGAATGGCTTCTCACATATATGGCAGAGTGCTGCGGCCTCAAAGTGCTCCATCTCCTCAGCAGTCATCTGATCCATGGGTAGAGGGCAAAGAAAAACTGTTTTTAAATTTTCTGCGAACTCATTCAACTCGTGCACGAACCACTCGATACAATTCTCACCGCGATTGCACTTGAAGTACGATAAAGTGGGATCATAGGAACATTTCACATAAAAGCCTATGCTACACGGCACATGATTTTGGTACTTATTTCTGTCCCTACATTCTACTAATAAACATTCTAAATCCGCGTAAATAACAAACGGGGCTGCTTCCTTATTCCTATAATTCTTAAATCTAAGCTCCTTCTGGTCCTCCGTTGGTAGCCGGCTTCTGCAGTCGTTGAGCTTTTTACAGTCTTCTACATGTCGCTCCAATTTTTCCTTTGAATAAAAGTAGTGGAGGCAGCGATCGCAAAAGTATTTTTGACCATTATGCTGAGAGAGTTGTGATGAAAGAAGTCTGGAAAGGTTCTTGATCCAAACAAAGTGGTATCTGATTTTCTCATTATCCTCTTCTTCGTCGTCCTCTCCATCTTCGTCAAAGTAGATGTTTTGAATCATTAGGAGGTTTACATGCCTCTCCTTCTTCTCCTTGGTTAGATAAGTGGGTAGAACTTTAAAATCTTCTTTTGCCATTTTGCTCAAAATATAAACGTTCACCGATAAATTATTTTGCCTCTCAAACCGGGGAATCTGTTTGATGGTCATTGGAAATACAATGTCTTTGAGGTCCAGAACGTTGGAATAGTGAGGGTACTTTGTCACACGCTGAGGATCTTTCTGAGCTGGACACAAAGCTGAAGTCACTGCCCAGGCAAAGCAAGCATCGTCTGCGTTTTGAACATTGATGCAAGCCTCTTTGCACTTAATTTTTTCTGGCAGTTCAATATAAGAGGATCCCAGCTGAGGCGTGAACTTGTTGATGTTAATGGCCAAGTTGATAATAGCTGACAAAGCCCAACCACTACCCCTTTCTTGGAATTCCTCCAGTTTTTTCAATACTGGTTCCTCAACATTTAGCTTGAACCAGGCGTTAATATCAGTGCTTCGGTAGATGGGAGCATTCTTTGTGCTCATGTACTTGAACTCGAGTACCTCCTCATCCGCCTTGATAATTTTAAATTCACCACAGAATACACTGTTGACCTTGAGAGCGGCTTCCTTTTTCAAGGCGTTATTGATACGTCGACGAAAAAGCCCAGTGCAGTCACTTAGGAACTCCTTCGGCTCCTTATGCTTGATGTTTATAATAGCGCCTGTCCTAATGCTAAAAATTAAAAATGATATACTTAACTATTAATTCGCCAAAATATATTAAAAGTCTTACTCACCGATCATTAAAGGCAGATTGTACGTCCTCCCATTTAACTCGTGTGCTAGCATAATTTGCTCGATTGGCGTGTTGCTTTTTATATCCGGCACCTGACCTCAATTTCAAAGTTTTCAGCTGGGTACGATAGCCTTGTACATGACGGATGCCATTGGTTAAATCTTGCTTTTCACCCGTTGTCTTTGCTCTCTTTAAGGATTTCCGAAGAGCTCTTAAATGAGTGGAGCACTCTTTGATGCCATCCTCCACTAGCTGTCCATTATTTTGAGCACTTATGACAGCTAATCTTACTTTTTTAACTCTTTCACTCACTCGCACCATTTTTATTTTTCTTCAAATAATAGAACTGAGAACTGAAATGATGTTGATAGCACAGTGGTCACTGACTGAATGAGAACATTTTGTTTAATCCGTCTATTTATATACACCTCGGAAAAACAAAGTGTGAAGTATATCGAAGCAAAATTTTGCAATGTTTAAATGGAATTAAACACAACACACAATGAATCCAGAATCAATTCTAGGATATAAGATCATGTGATTCCGATTGCACCAATCAGATCCTTGGCTACCTGTGCCAACCAATCAATTCCTAACACGTTCAGACATGATCGCTCGTGAACCAACTCGAGGTGATAAGAACCCACAAACAAAGCCACCTGCATAGATGACTCATATTAAAGAGCACATAAACATAAAGAACTTGTACCCTAGTACAAATCCGTGCTTGACGAAATTCTCGCTGAAATGGGCATTGTGCGGTCGACGCAAGGGGGTTCTTAAAGGGGAAATCTTATGCTGAGCTGAGCTGAGCACTCTGATTCTACGGACTGCGATAGTGCGATTATTGAGAAACACATGGAAAAAGCACAGCAAAGCGACGACGAGGGAGCATTTGTGTTCTTAATCTAGCTGCTGAAGCTTTTGCCGCACACATACCGTCCGTGATCAATAAATGTTCAGTTCCAGTGTGTGAGCTAAACTTTGAGACAACTCAAAGAGCGCAAAGAATTTAAATAGCTGAAAAGCAAGCGAACTGCGAAAACCTTCTACAATAACAAGCCATGAACTGACCTTTTGCATGTGTAGCGACAGTTCGAGAAAATTGCATTGACGCTATAATGACGACTCGATGAAACTCGGAAATTCGCATTTATCCGAGTTATATCATTGTTAGGAAAGCGAATGTGTTACCAAATGCAACTTCAGGAACTTTTACTACCAATGGGCTAAAAATGTGGATTAACTATCGAAATTGCAGTGATTTCTCGGTTCTCCGGAGCGGAGTCTTCCTCCAGCTGTCAAACAGCTGTTCCTTGCAAGTGGTTTGGAGCTCGTGGGCTTTGATGAGTTGGATTCAGATTAAAAATTTTTACATATTTTAAGCTAACCTAAACGTGAGGGAAAGTACTTTTTAGATAAAAGCTTTAGTTTCGAAGCCGCCGTGAAGTTTTTTCGATGTTTACGCTACCCGCCATAAGATCCAATGTATTTTTTGTGACGGATCAGACCACTTTGCTCTATTACTGTATGTGTGCGCCGGACCTTATTTGCATGGCTTGTAAATGTAGAAGGTTTTGGAACTGCTCGTAACATATGACTGCGGTTCTATGCGATATGCCGAAGGCTGAGTTCTCTGGTGTTCTTATATAGTGACCCCAGTCGAAAAATTTCATACATACCCAATGGGAAATCGAGTCAGCTATTCTTAAGGAAGTCATTCAGAAATAAATCCTAACATCACTCAATGAAGCAATATATTCGATTCATTCCTTGTTACTGATTAAGACGCTAGGAGGAAGGAATACACTTGTGAACCGCGTACGCATCTGTGAAGGGAGTTTCACGATTTCTCTTTTATAACCGGTTTTTGTCTTATCTCCCTCTTGCCTGTGCATTTTGAATATGATGCGCCCTGAAAAGCTCTGACGGTTTCGTAATTCTCTTCCAGTTGTTCTAGCTGCGCACTAGAGTGAGTTTTTTTAAAGTGTTTTTGAAGTGAGTTTTATATTGTGTGTAATTTATATTTCATATGTTAAATTTAGAAATTTTATTTTTATTGTATTGAATAAATGAAATAATAAAAATTAAAACAATTACTTAAAAGTTTTGAACTTTTCATTTATTATTCTTATATTCCTATGTGATTTTTCAAAGCTATCATCGTTTTCAGCAATTAAGAAGATGTCAACCTGAGTGAAAAACGAAGATGTAAAAAGTATAATCACCTTCAAAAACTCCAAAATATTAATATTAATATTTTGGAGTTTTTGAAGGTGGTTATACTTTTTACATCTTCGTTTTTCACTCAGGTTGACATCTTCTGAATTGCTGAAAACGGAGTTCAAGGGAAGCGATATCAAAAAAAGCCTTTATTGCTTCCTTTTGGACTGAATATGATGCCTTCTGAATTGCTTCCAGGTAGTACGAAGAGGAAGGGAATATAAAAGCTTTTGTTCTCCTTCGTTCCGCGGACATGCCTATGTTAAAAAGATATAGAAGAGGATACGGAGGGTGATGTATTCTCTGCTTCCGGAGAAAGCTTCGGTACGCATGGTTGGATGCTTCCATTTCCCATTGGGTAATTTTTTGTGTAGCATACATGCAGGGTACTCCAAGCTTCGGGCACGACACTCCATACCAACACATACACACGCACAAGAACTTTCACATCACTGATCTTGAAACTGCTCCTAGACGTAGAGAAAGAGCTTTTTGGGACCGTTTTGTAATTTTAGACCCCTGTGCTAAATCCCATAAGAAAATGCGCTCGAACTCTCATAGCTTATCTACTTTTCTCAATAGATTTTTATGTGATATTTCGGGCGGGTTTTTTTTATTAAACTTTTTTTTTATGAACATATTTCCCTATTAAGCTGAATTACGAACTGAATATAGGTTTTGGTATATTGACATCTCTTATAAATTCTCCAATTATCTGTTTTAAGTTGAATTCATTTGCTATCTTTATACACATTTTCCCAATATAACCATGACCCCCTGTATGTAGGTATTCTTCTTGAAACCCTGTATGTAATTTCATATTAACTCTACACACAAATCTGAGGCTACAGATGGCGCCACTGTCTATGAGAGAGGTAGATATTGAGATTATTGTTGATTTACTAAAAATGTTGATGAAATTTAAATGGGATCAATCGAAAGTATCCCTTTAAACTAAAAGATTAATTACGCAAATCGACTGCAGAAACTCGGACAACATACATTAATAACAAAAATAAACATGCCCCGAAGAGGACCTCCTTCTTCTCTGAGGTCGATTAAAAAATTGGGGGTTATAAAATGTTTGTCGATTCCTTTCAGGTAGAATCCAGAATATAACAAGAAAAAGTGAATTACAAACCTTTATTTTACTCCACACTAATATTTAAAAATAATCCCAACGGTTCTGTAAAATTCTAAAATTTAACTAAAATAATTCGTTCAAAAGTTTATAAATTTCATGTTTCAATTATGAAGCTACAGTACCCCGTCAAAATAGTAGCACCACTTCTTTATTTGAGAATCACTATCATTGCTCATTCCTTTCCATAGAATGAAAGAATTTCGGTTTTTTGTAAAGTGAATCCTACTTTTTATGTACAATTCGCATTCAAGTCAAGTTATAAAGATGAATTAAAGCGACATGATGTAGGTACACAAAATATTGTACAACAGTAGTTTTTTGAAAATACTTTTGAACTACGTTTGACAATTTTTACAAATCTGATAAAATAATATAAGCTAATTTTCTGCTGGAATATGGCGCTCCTCCAGTTTTCGTAATATTTATTGTTTAATCCTGGTGTTATATTTCACCACAATTTAAAAAGTAATATATAATAAATCCCTGGCATTTGGACATTTTAGCACTTCCTGGCCCACATTGTTTCTCCATAAAATCGGTTAGGTACTTTTATTGTGCTTTGTTAATAACATCATCATTGCTTTCCTTTTTATTGTACATTACTTTCACGATTTTCTGAAGTCTTATCATAACATCAATTTTAAGAAGTCTTAACCCTTTAACTGTTTAATTTTGTTTTTAAGAACTTTTTCTGCCTGCAAACTAACGAATATTTTAAAATGTAAATTTTTTTAAATTTCTTTATTTGCCCTTGATTGATAATACAAATGCTATCTTTTTATCATTGTGGCGAATACAATCGACATTATGCGAATAATCGTGGTTTGTTCATGACGAGTATATTCGACATAAACATTTAAAGGGTTAAGGGGAGGTTCTCATCTAGAACGTCAAAAAGTAGGTAAAGTTCGTGATTTTTTTGAAGGCAAATGACAAGACATAGGGAAATGATATTTGGCATTATCTTTTATTGTACATTTATCTGTACGAAAAAATTTTTTTATTCAAAAAAAAAAAACAAAATGGCGCCCGTTATTCAACTTCTCCGGAGGCATGCTTTTCGAAAATTGCCCAGCTGCGTACAATTTAGGGGTCGCAGATTGGTCTGAAATCAAATAATGATGACATTATTATAAACTAGAATAAATTTGTCTCAGAAAGAGTGGACGACTTTCAAAAAAAACTTAAAATTGACGGAATGGCGCGATTTTGAAATTTTAAGGCAGTTTTCGGCCGTTTTTTTTCATAGTTTATCACTTACAAAAAGGAGATAATGTTACAATTTTCAAAATGTGCTCCACTCTTTCTATGAAGAAAATTGTTTACTTTAATATGCACGAAACTAGAAGTTGATCGGTTGAACCGTTTTTGAGTTATCTTGTACGCAAATTGTACACAAACATGCCTCCGGAGAAGTTGAATAAAGGGCGCCATTTTGTTTTTTTTTTAATAAAAAAATTTTTTCGTACAGATAAATGTACAATAAAAGATAATGCCAAATATCATTTCCCTATGTCTTGTCATTTGCCTTCAAAAAAATCACGAACTTTACCTTTTTTTTGGACGTTCTAGATGAGAACCTCCCCTTAAATATGAATATTTCAAC
The DNA here is from genome assembly GCA_949715965.1 of Dysmachus trigonus. Lineage (NCBI taxonomy): Eukaryota > Metazoa > Arthropoda > Insecta > Diptera > Asilidae > Dysmachus > Dysmachus trigonus. Next base: position 54,336,411 of record OX454323.1, on the reverse strand, counting down.
TTGTTTTCACTTACACTTCAAGTCTTCTAAACCCGTCAGTAAAACTGATTTTTTAAAATTAACTTTACGAGGGTCATGCTGAATATTTTTAGACACCCTGCCACTGATACAAAATTTAGCCTTGCCGCTAAATACCTTGGTGTCTGTATAGTATCTTCCGCTCGCGGGAGTTTGAGTTGAATTGGTTTTTTACCAGTTGAAATTGAAACATCGCTGTGTTTGCTATTTTTTGTGCTAAAAATGCATCATGAACGGCGTGATTTTCGAGATTGATTTTTTATTACTTCAAAAAAGGGCATAAAGCAGAATGACCCAACCCGCTCTATTTTTGCGACCTAGCTCCCTGCGACTTTCTTTTGTTCCCAAAGATCAAAGAAAAGAGGCTGCCAGTTTTCAAATGATAGTAAAACTACAGCGGTATGAAGACGAAATTCAGGGTTTTCCAAAGTAACGCTGGTCAAATGAATTTGATAAGTGGTTTCATCGAATGCGCCAGTGTATAGAGTTTAGGAGGGAGTATATTGAAAAACTATAATAAAATAATTGAAAAATATCTTGTAGTTTTTTATATAAAAGAAGTTTTAGCATGTCCCTTGTATAGTTGATTTTTTTTCGTTAAGTAACGCAATTTAGGTTAAATATAATAGAAAGACAAATGCAAAAAATCCGGGATAAATTAGATTTATCTTCCCATTGTTAATAATTTTTCAGTTCTGTACCTAACAAAAATCAGTCGCAACTATCAAATTTTGGTCGATTCGTCTTATATAACACCGTTCTCGTAAATGGTCGAAAATGTTTGGCCATTTCTGTCTAAAGGGGTCAAATTATAAGCGACACATTATTCGGCAAGAAAACATTGCTCATTCAAGTGAAAGATAAATATTTAGCTGCTTCTAGGAAAAACTTCATTAGGAGTGAGTGAAGTCGCGGACAAAATATTATAGTTAACAGGTTCGTTTATAAGCAAATAAGGTATGAGCAAATTGAAACCGCTGTTTTCATTGGGACTCTAAATTCAAAATACAATATTATAAATTATCTTCAATTTTTGTAATTGTCGTGTTAGAATAATACATTCGTGAATTATGAAGGGTTTGAAACTACAAACCTGATCGATCTTTCGTATTGTGAAACTCCAAACGTTAATTTTGAGCAGTTTAGAATTGTTTGCTTCTCCAACTAAGCCTGTGGTACATCATCTTCGAATTTCACATAAGCTTTGGATTAATTCTCCTATACGCAGAAACTATAAAAATCACAAATAGTAAGAGTGTTTCGATGTTTGCTGATGTGGTGTAAGCATGCAGAATAAAACATAAGAATTTTAATTTATTGTGTATTTATTTCTATATAATAAAAAATATTAAGTTTCGAGTAAGTATTTAAAATTAAATAAATAAAAAAATCACAAAAACGACATACTGTTAAAATATGAACGTTGTGGCAAAGTTGTGTGAAAATAGAGGAGAGGGACGTCTATGCTAGCCTACAGCTTTTTGTAAAATATACAAATACCTCGTAAATAGCACATGAAAACAGTAACTTGTTGTTTCGTATAGCCTAGTCAGTATCTTAAAACCCAAAAATTGATTACAATTTTACGAATATCACCGAATCAGATATGGTTACGTACAAAAATAAATTCCACGAATTTCGGCAGCTTATTATCGGCCGCATTTTTATTTCAGATTGTTTCGGGCTACTTCAAATATGTCGTTTTTATTTCCGTTTCATAGTTTTTGACGGCCTGCCGCCTTCGCAAGAGCTAAGGATTATTAACATCCTCAGAATCTATGAGCTCGAAATCACTATCGTCGGAGGTATCAACAATTTGTCTGTCCGGTGATTCCCCATGCTCAACAGGGAGAACGGCAGCTTTGGTCTTTTCGTGATTGCCTGCACTCCACGAGACGAAACCCGATACTAAACTAAGGGGAGATATTTTGGTACTAAGACTGCTGCTCATCACAGATTGTGTTCGTGGGTTTTCTCTGCTATCGACTACCGAATAGTTTTGAAAATTTAAACCCTTCGATAAGCTCTCCTCGTCTGAGGAGGAAGAGGTGGATATAGAGGAGTCTTTTTTAAAATAGCCTTTCTTGAATTCAATAGCTTTTGTATCTTCTACAGGTGGCTTTATGAGCAATTCGTCATCGCTGGATGAATCTGATTTTTCATCAATCTCTGGAATGGGGTCAGGTATAAGCAGCTCTGAGGGTATTTCATCACTCTTCTCATCATCGTCGCCAGGTTGTGATGTGATAATCGCTTGGTCGCTTGCTCTTTGAAGAACAAATAAATTAGTCTCATTAACTTCTGGCAAAAATTCGTCAACGTCGTGATCGACTGCTTCTGTCCATGAATAGCTCTCTGTAAAATTTGAATAGTTAATATTAAATTCTGTTAATATATTTTGAGAGGACTTACGTGTTTTGGGAACTTTTACAATTCGAAAATTGTATTTTGTGGACACAAGGCCCGATATTGTCAATCCAATTAAAACAAAATAAGATCCAGAGAGGATGTGGCCCACAACGGCCATTATTCCAAGAAATCCACATGTTATTAGACAAAATATGCCTGGTTTATCTTGACGAAGTTTACTAAACTGTTCGTATAGTCGCAACGCAGATGCGTGAAAATCCGGAGGAGTTATAATCTCTATCGATGCAGTACATCTCGTCTTGTACATCCAAAATACAAAGAGTATTATGAACAAGACTCCCAGTGGTTTGATTTGTAGCCTGCAAAGAAAACAATTTATGATGAGCTTATATAATTTTAATTTTAATTTATGTTTATAGAATATATGTCAACTGTATTGTAGAATAATCCCTAAAAGCCTACAAAGATATTTAAAATAGTCCGTACTTTGGAATTGAGCTGCCATAATAAAAAGGATTTAAGTACATGATCATATAATTCGGATGACATACAATTTACTTCTATTGCTGGGTCATGGGTGGAAAGTACCCATTATTCTTTATGCAAAAACCAAATCGCCGTTTGTAACTTTATCTTAACTAGTTAAAAACTGATGTATTTATTTTTGCTATTTTAATTGAATGCCGAACCGTACGATTAACTAATTTGAAAGTTGTTATACCCTTAAAAAATAAACTTAAAATTTTATTATTAAGATTCTCTATTTCGAAAAAAAATTGGTATAAAATCCCACCACGTCACATTTTTCGAGAAAAATAGGGTTAAAATATTAAAAAAGCACTATTTTAGTAATTTTTAAAAGTTTTTAAAAAAATAACCGGATGTCGCAGGAGTTAGAAACGTAATTCTTAATGAAAGTCTAAATCCTATACTACAGTTATAAAATATTAGTTAATTATTATAATTATCAGAAATTAAGACATTTTTTCTTCAAAGTATGTATAAAAAAAGGGTTTCAAACATTTCCTTCATACAAAAATTATTTATTAACTTCAGATTTTTAGATTAAAAAAAAAAAAAATTACCAGTGGCTCGCAGCTCAATAATTCAAATAAATTGTAGTTTTGAAAATGATAATGCTTTTTAGAAGTTTTTTATTTCTTCATTCATAATTATTTTTATTATCAAAAATGTTTAGTAAATATTTATATTTTATCAGTTACAACACATAAAATAGCATAAGGAGTTAATAATAATTTTAATTCCGCAATTTTGACCTTGTATTTATAATAATTTAACTCAAAACTACTTCTTAACTCAACTAAGTTCAATTCCTACCTATGTTACATTTAAAATACAAAAAACAACCATACCAATGTAAAAGCCAGATTAAAAGCAAACTGAGTTTTATTTAACCTTGCATTTTTTTTATTGCAGCAATATTTGTAGCTGTACTATCGATAGACTGTATATTGCAAGCAAAAATCAATTACCCACGGTTTACGAGAAACACAAACTTAATTACTTCAAGATGAAATCAATAATGCGGTTGGACTATTTTTATTAGCACATTGTATTTTTAAATTTTATACAATTTTACTTGAAGCTAAAATAATGTGTGCAATTTTGCTCCAAAATTAATTGACTGAAAATCTTTCATTCAAACAGAAAAGATTACAGAGATTTAAAAGCTGTGGTAATTTTTGCTTTTTATTTAATTTGAGCATAGTTTATTTCCCTTCCCTCGAGTTAGTATTTCTAGCCGTAATATCAAAATAGATAATACTACTTTTACTTATTTCACTTTTTAAAAATAAAACAGTGCAGTCAAGATATTTCATTAACGTATTAAATGCTCTTAATTCGGTTGAAGTACAGCCAAATCTCGAAATAGATGCGACCTACCTTGAACCGAGCCCGCTGTTCGATTGACAATAGACAATAGATCAATTCTATAGAAATGTAAAAACGCCCGTTCTCTATTAAGTTACTGTCTTCTGATTTTTATTCAAATAATATCGATACAAGTTTGAGAAAAAAGCATCTCTTACCTTCCCCTGGGAGTCATATTGCTCCTAGGTTAAAGGTAGAAACACACTGGGCAGCATAAACAATGCAAGCCCCTGTAGTCCTCGAATAAAATTCCATTGAAAACGATCAATGCAGTAATTCAGCTGATTTGCTGCTCGTTAAGTAACCAAGACTTGGCAGATGTTGTTTCTATGCTTCATTAGAGAAATGTTATGCAATAGAAAGCAGTAATACTTTTTTCAGATAGCACAGATTTTTGCGCACCGGAGCTGGGGCATGTTTATAAAATTTCTACACGTGTTTCCCTGATATAACTACCAATGAAGAAAAAATGTAAAAATATGAGATAAACGCTTTCATTCATTATTCTGGCTAAATTCTGCAGGTTGCTAAATTTAGAAGTGGGTCATTCTGCTGGAGGAGGTGTAATTTAAGATATGTTGGTGGTGGGGGATATATACATAGGTGCAAGTGTTCTACTAATGGGAAGTAGTCTTTATAATTCGGATGCTTTTGAATTTTATGGAGATATAAAAATACAATTAGGTTCCCACTTGATTTATGATCTTAAACCAGCATGTGTGGGAGCTATAAATCTGGTCATTCGCACCTTCTGTTCGGTTTTATAAATAAGGCGTCAGTAGACTATGCAAAATTTAAGTAATATTTTCTTAATAATGTTCGACTTCTTAAAGCATATAAAATGTGTTTTATAGCTTAGATAGAACTTCCTACAGGAATAACTGTCAATCCGACCTGTAATTCTGACAGCTCTATGTTATATTTATGCTCAGCATAGTTTGGCAAGCAATCATGAATAGACTCGCACTTGAGGAACGGTTGAGAATTATCCAAATTTACCTTTGAAAATAGGTCGTCGGTACACGGAACTTCGTAATCGTCGCTAATTTTTGGCTTAATGGGTTTGTTAATAAGCACAAATGGTCACTTCTGGATTGAGACCAATCCAAAAAAAACAAAGACCCTAGCTACCACATTGCATCCACAAAAATGCATCATTTAATGCGGTCTACATGCTTGTAGCATCATTGGATCTTATTTCATTAAAAAGGCAAGGACTGGCGTTGCGGTCAATGGACAACGTTACCGGACCATGATCAATGAATATTTCTTTGAAAATATTGATGACATTTATCCTAGCAAGATGTGGTTTCAACAGGATGACGCTACGTGCCATACAGCAACAAAACCATCGATTTATTGAAATCACGATTTCACAGTAAAGCGAATTCTAGGAATGACCCTGGAAATTGGCCTCCAAGATCGTGTGATCTGACACCTCGCGACAATTTCGGGTTACGTAGTCACTGGTTTATGCTAATAAAGGAAAATAGAGTGGAAAGTTCAAAATATCGTATTTGTGCCATTTTTGAAACATCATCAAAAAATAACAGATGGTCGTTGGAGCTTGCAACATGGCTCAAATCAAAGCCTGAAACTTATTATAGAAAATAACAAATACCATTAATTCCTATAGTTTTTCTAAACATCTTCGCGAACAAGTTTTTCATGAGCGTGTATCTATTATGATCTTCATTCAGCATCTATTGCATGAAATAATTGTTTTCCTCAAAAATTTGAATTTCAAGGCATATTTCGAACATTTTTAAGACCTTTCGTATATTAGCTCAAAGTTCCAGCTTTGATTTTAGCCACGTTACAAGCGTCTATAATAATCCTTTATATTTTAATGATTTTTCAAATATAGTCAAAATAAGATCTTTTGATTTTTTCACTCAACTGTTCCTTGAAAACGGGAGCTGATTGAGCATTTTCATTTACGAATTCATAATCTACGGAAAAAATCGTATGTAAATTATTTGCCACTTGTTCGAAAAAAATTTAGTGTTGACCAGTGTAATATATAAGTAATAATTTAAAGAACAACTTTTGTCTAATGTGTTTAAAGTGCATCTCCCTCATAAGTTAAAGAAATAATTCATAAAGAAGATATTTTGTGTTTCGACTTCACAGTATGAAAGGACGTATTTCTATAGATAAAAAGAAACTGATATAAAATACAGTAAGCTCTTTATTATTTTCCGCTACGACATGTGCAGACAAAAAAAAAGAGCACTCATCTAAACCTTTTAAATGTTTTCAAGATTAAAGATGAACGCACAAACAGACGAGAATCAAAAAGAAGTGCTGTTTGACCCACTTCATGGATTTCCCTTTCACATTAGCTTTCCGGAGGAACTCGAAGATTTATTTGCATTAGATCCATGCTAAAAAGGCGACCTTTGTATCTGATGGTCCCTCAAACGTCTTATTTACTCTGAATCGATAAAGACCCAACATTCTTATTTTGTAGTATTTTTAGATAGCTCTTCCAATTTATTTTTAAATATTCTATACTGCCAACGAAATTTAATTTCCTCTGAATTTAGAGTTAGCTATAAATATTTAAATCTTATGGATATCTTAACTGACAAAACGTTGAATTAAGGTGAAAAGTTAGGGACTTAATGAACAATTCTTCTAAATTTGAGTGTTAAAGCTCTTTTCTCGGATCCAAGCGTTCGCATTACCATTTTTTGGTACAGCAACTTATCCAATATTATTTACCTTAACTTATATTACCCCATTTATAACCATAATGAATAGAATATTTTGGTGCCTATCTTATTTTTCCCTTTAACCTCTGACATATTAGACCCTTCGACTGATTCGCATTTTCGACCCCTTAAACAACTCTCAACAAGTTGTAATCAGGTTCCTTTTAGGAGAAATCGTGCAATCTTTTATTTAAAAAAAATCAACTCCCAAGGAGCCGAGATATATTTAAAAAAAAAAGGCTAACTGGCCACTTTTTACTCTCATTACCTGTAGCTAGCAAAGAACATGTTTACATTTCAGGAGTTAAACTAATTTTCCCTATTACTTTGCAAATTGAAAAAACAAATGTTTCATCGTTTTCTTGGCGAAGTAGCTGCCTTGTTAAGATAAACCGCTCCATTTTTTTTCTACCTTAATTTTATACATTGCGCATCCGTTTTCTTTAATTTGATACCTAATTTATGGACGAAAGACAACTTTAAACGTGTTCTTAGGTGGATCTCGAGAAAGCCTACCTATTGAAGAGTTCTACATGACGCAACTTCGGTAAATGTATATTGCCGAAAGTTATGTCATATTTCCAAATTGGAAAAAATAATCCAAATTTTTAAATAGATATACATATATGGGATATAATGGGATTTAATCAATACGAAAACTACCCACATTTCTAACAGATCTCTATCAACATTTGTTTATATATTCAGTAAGATGACATTTTGGACAAATTAGCATATGAAGAGATCGGTCAAGGGCATAGATCTTGTAGAAAGTTCTTAATCGGTTGCAATCAAACTTTGACTATACTTTCATCGGTTCAATGTCTTGATCATAATGTCCAAAAATGGAGGGATGAGTCAGCAAAATCGAAGAATTACTTCAGACTACTGCCGGTGAAGTTATTTTTTCAAAATTGTGTTTTTGAATCTGCTAGTCGTAATTTTTCATGTTCTAATTATTCGATCGTTTTCAAATTTGCAGAGATTCAAGTACAATAGACATTTTAGCGTTGTTAGACATCCTAAAAGAGTTGGTTATACCTTAGAAGGCATAGACATTTTATATTTATTTTCACATCGAAATTGAATAGGAAACGAAATAGATAAAGGAAAATAATTGCTAAAAATTTTTAATTAAATAAAATTGGGTCGATAATGTCAAGCTATTCTTCAAAATAATGAATACAAATGTCTTCCGCTCTGGGCAGTTTTGAATAGCGCCAAGGTCTCCAAAGTGAGCAGGTACTAAAAACTAAAATTTTTAATAATGAAAAACAGTCTGCCTGCTCAACTCGTTATTATTTAAAGTCGGCTAAATATAAGGTGCCTTAATTTTCTGCTCGCATAAGTACGACACGAGAAAGAAACGATAAAATGCTCAATCAAGCCTCAGAGGGATTGTGTTTCATCGTCAGACGATACGCACTAAGGTCGTCATGAACATGATCAATTAGAACGTAATTTATTTACTCGATAAGACCTATAAACAAACACGTGCTTGTCTTTATCAACGCGACATGCCGCGCTTGGATAGGTCCAAAATTTGGGATTGGCATTATTTCTGCACCCGTCTGAGTCTGGGATGATAACGTGCATTTCTCGCGTTTATTCCTGGCCAAGGTCATCGTTCCATGGAAATGCTGACTTAGACGTAGTTTAAGAAAACTTCCACTGCTTGAGAATGTGTAGATTGATGTAGAGACCCGGTAAACAAACCGAATGGCGTGATAGTGTGATAAAATTTAGCTGAATCGCGTAAAAGTTCACGATCAGCTGAGTAAACATGTTCTCCCTCAAATTGAGACTTTCAAAATTATTTTCGAACATTTCCTCTCTCCCATTAAAGTGCTTAGACATGATCACCTTTTCCTTTGTTTTAACTCGACCGCTTGCTTACTCTCAGAAATTAGGTTGCTATTAAAAGACGCAGTGCAAAAATTACGCGTTCGTTTTCTCTAATTTCTAATTTTTAACGCAGACATTAAGTATGTTGCACTCAGTACGCGCCCATAGTCCGGGCCAGCAGTCGACTATGGATGGATTAATTTAATACGACGCTGATTCTCGAATTCCAACAGTTTGTAAACAAGTCTACAGTGGAGTGCATAATAGGAGCATGAATCAAAAACATTATATTCAAGAATAGAATTTGTTTCATTGTAAATTTGTTCCCATTTATTAGAGCCAACGCAATACCATAAGAAACAGGCCATCATAATTTTGTTAATGCTGCAATGTTTAATCGTACTAACAATGAATGTTTATATTTTCGTTTGTTTTATGTAGCGCTTATATACTAGTATAGTACATACAAATGAAATTTGCTTATGTACGAGTAAATATACAACAGTTTCATAAATTAAATATGAATAAATAATAATGAAAAAATAATTAGCTAATGGGTTTTGTAAACTGTCATTGGACATAGCGAATGATAAACAAATCAAATCGCTACTAAGCGGTTTTTCAAGTAAAATGTTTATATGAAATTCAGCCGAGACTTATATCAGTCGTTACACCCAATACTTGGTAATGATATCGTTATAATCGATGTTCGTTTTTAAGATATTGCTACAACCCCAATAAGAAAATGCCCGACGATTTTTATTCAAAGAAATATATACAGGGTGTAACATTATTAGATACGGATATTTTGAGAGGGGTATGTATACGTCCTAATAAACGCTTTGAGTGAAAAATCAACATTATCAGAGGACATTTTATTTTTCATACAAAAAATAAAATAATAATTGTCACAAAACGTAATCACCCTGTACACCACTAACGTTCCGAGAAACATTCCTACTACCTACACTACTGCAAACAAACGCGGCCGATGGCGGCAGCGGCGGTCGGTATTTTCCAGCGCCATGTGACACTAGCGCAACCCCCGAGCGCCCCCACCGCGCGGGTCACCAGCTGGCGCGGACGGAACGCCCGCACGATTGCGCAATTGCATTAAATCCTTTGTACGTGTCGCGTGTCTGTTCGCAAAAACATTCAAAATGCCGTACCGGTACACGAACGCCGAATACCTCAACATGGTGATATGTTATCGCTACGCGAATTGGAGCCTGCCTGCAGCTGTGGCCCTGTTTGTAGTAGTGTAGGTAGTAGGAATGTTTCTCGGAACGTTAGTGGTGTACAGGATGATTACGTTTTGTGACAATTATTATTTTATTTTTTGTATGAAAAATAAAATGTCCTCTGATAATGTTGATTTTTCACTCAAAGCGTTTATTAGGACGTATACATACCCCTCTCAAAATATCCGTATCTAATAATGTTACACCTTATATATTCTTCCATCTAAAAATATAAATCGTGAAGTTTGTTCGCTTATAATGTAACTTCTGCTGGACGGATTTTAATACGGTTTGCAATGTTAATGAGGTATTTTATTGAAAAAGGTTTTAGTAAATAAAACATGAATGTATGTTGTAAGGTTTTTGAATTATGGTGATTTTCCTGAAGTAACAGGAAGTAATACCGATCAATTGTGTGCTTATGTTCCTATATTATTGCATACTGTTTCTATTAGATGTTATACTTAATTTTAAAGGATTTCTAATAGCGTTACTAATGCTTAGTAATGTTGTGGTGTACATAATCTATGTGAAGTTAAAGTGCTAGTTATAATCTATATACTGTCACTAGTCTCGCTGAATATAAGTAAAAGTAAATCATTAGATTGAGAAGTATTGAAAGACATTTGATGACTTCAAAGTCAAAAAAGGAAGTAATTTTTACATCAAATTGTGATTGGCGATAAAAAGTAGATATATTTTAATAATCCTAAACGTAAAAAAATATATGGAAAAGAGGCGAATCATTATCACATCGACATCAACATCAAAATCAACACCAAAACGAAACATTCATACTGCAAAAGTTATGCTGTGTTGTGGGATCAGAAGGTTATATTGTTTTAAGAGCGGTTAAAACCTGGTGAAACAAATACAGCCGATTGTCATAAACACCAATTAATGGCATTTAACCTAGCACTGGAGTAAAAACGCCCTGAATATGACAAATGACACGATAAGGCGATTTTTTGTATGACAACGCTCGGCCACAAGATGCATTAGAATCGCTTGGCTGGGATGTACTACCTCAACCTACGTATTCACCAGATATTGAGATACTTTGTTACCTCGTACAGACTAAACTACTTAACAGATTTCAACAAATGAGCTGTTGTTGGATTCTTCTTGATCCACAATGTGTCCTAGGCTGTATGACGTCACAGTAAATTCATTATGACAATATATGAAATCGTGGGTCTAAAAAATTAATAAATTGTGTTAACTTCGTTTTAGGGTTCCATCTATATGACAGTATGTTAAATCAAGTTTCAAATGACAGATTTTAATGTGCAAATTGAAAAATATATTATTTATGTATTCATTAGTTAGTATTATTTGTTTGAGAACGACACGGCTACGCAATTACCGATATTTATTTTGTTAATGCAGTAGTAGGAAACTACAGGGTGTTTGGCAGAAGGACCGACAAAATTTGTTGGTGGGTTGGTGGGTTCATTTCTAATTTTTTACCGATAAATAAAATAGTTAAAATAAATAAATAGTTGCTTACGATCACCGCTTGTTTTTTGTACGTAACCTGGTTTCGTAATCAACAATTGATAAAAAAATTGTTAGGACCTTGCAGTGAATCCTTAACTTTTACCGCTTTAATGAATGACTTTGTTTTACATGTGGCATATCGTTGGAACGGGTGTAAACCAAGGAACTTTTTTAACACTAGAACTACCGGAGCGCAAGCTTGTAATTTTAACCATTATTCTGCCCCTCTATTATAATATATTTCCAACTCTGAATTGGTAATTATAAATGAAAAAGCTTTTTGAATATGTCGTAATTTTAAACCTGAATAAGTTTTGGCATAAATCTTAAGGGATTACTTTGAAAACTATAATTAATTCAAGCGAAGAATTGAGTTGCCGTCAATTTGACGGGTGTTGGTAGTTCTAGTGTTAAAGAAAACGAAGCTCTCAGTTGCAGCTTGTTATTTTAAAATTAATTTTGAAAAATGCTATTTCTTCACGCAACTACCTGTTTTTGATTTTTGGAAGCTCACATGTCCTTTTTTTTTGTTAATAAACTACATCAAATTTTTTTGTTTAGATGGAAAACATAAATCAAACATGCAATAAAAAATAATTTCATGCTATTGTGACCACAAACAAAACAGTTATGAGGGTTTGAAGGGAGAATTTAGGGGATTTTTTTAAATAAACTGGAATAAGTCGTATATCAGTAACCGGATCACATACGATTTAGGTCTCATCGGTAAAAAATTAGAAATGAACCCACCAACCCACCAAAAAATTTTGTCGGTCCTTCTGCCAAACACCCTGTATAATAAGTGATGATGTTTGAAGAAGTGTAAAGAATATTCATATAAAGACAGCGAAGTACTGTTTAAAACTTTTTTAAAAGGCATTTTAAGTCACAGTCGGGTTTTAGTTTTTGACTTTATCTTTTTTTAAAACAATAATTATTTTTAATAACAAATCCTCTAAAATTAGGTTTTTTTTTTACACCTAATAGAATTATCTCATAACTTGATAACTTGATTTCATAACCTGTTAGGAATTATTAATTATATATATATATATATATGAACACAGAATCTTAAATTTTATCTGATAAATAAAACGAAAACACAAATAAATCGTGCTTTTAAAATTCCTCTTTTCATTTTAATCCCCACTGTATTTCTGCTTGACGTAGTATTATCTAGCAATACGCTGAATAAACATCTTTAGACCATCGCATTTTTTTTCTCAATGTTTTCACGACGGTTCTCATCATGTGCATTATTGTCGACAGTCACGAAATGCTTTGCGACCGCGAAATCGCCATCGACGTTGAAAAAATTAATTTCTGAGGAGGTGTGAACATTGCGAAATTAACAAAAATTCAAAAATAGCCAAACCCAGAGTCCGCACGTTGCGAAATTAGCCCCGAGGCACACGAACTTTTCTCCTTGCACAAAGAACTTTTCTCTTTTGGAAAATGACGATGAATATTTTGGCCGCTTGGTGAAGCGTTGGAAAAATAAGGGTATCACGTGAGGATGAAGCTCTTTTTGTTTTGAAATTATACAGTCTAGTCGATGGGAAATGACTTGCAGGAAGATTCGCTAAGACGTAGGTGGAAATGGTGCGCCAGTTCTTATTATTGAGCCGCTACAGAAATGAATGAGGTGAGGCGGAATGAAATGAAATATGCTGTTGCCGTTGCGGCCTCATATACGGGGTGATTAATGAGGACATTCAACGCATTTAATTTCGACTTTTGTTGGCATATTTCGTGCACCCGAAGATCCACCCCGCATAATTCGCAATAATTTTTCTCACTTGAGAAATGTCGACGTGCAAAGATTAACATGAGCGGAATTCATTCAGAAAAACACCTATATGATACTTGAATAAAGATATTTTTAATTTTCATATTTCACAACTCTAATGCTCTTGAGTAGCGATAAGAAATTTCACTATTAAAAACAGAAGGTCGGAAAATTTGTACTATTTTCAAAGGTTAAGCTTCAAGGTGAATGTTTCTTTTTGTCTTTACAACCAATTTTAATTTCGCCCATAAATCGGAGAGTTATCGACCATCCGAGTGCAAAACGAAATTTGTTTTTAAAACCAAACATTTTCTCCATTTAATGTTGAGCGCAGCAATAAAAAGTATGAAAACGATTACGTTTTTCTTAACATTTAAACATCTGGTGCTTGAGAGATATAAAAAACGAATTCCATAACATATGATGACAATATTACATTGCATATAAAAAAAAATCATATTTAAATAGAAAAAATTTAACAATTTTTAAAACGTCAGAAATCGTAAAAGACATTAATTTAAAATTTTAGATACTTACTAATTAATAAGAATACTTAAAACGTTATATTTCAAATTTGAGAACCTGTGTCAAGATATCGGACCAGGAAATATAAAAACGCTGCGTTATCTAACCTTTAAAATAATATCATTTTGCATGAATATAAGAAGCTATCCTGCGAGGCAAAGATTCAAAAAGTTTCTTTAGCATTTAATTGCGTAGGTTTCGTTAATCCTCAACTACTTAATCAAATGTTTAATTCTCCAACCTTTGGAACTTTCTTCGCAACTCGTTCGACCATGAAATTCTAAACATTCTCAGTTATGTTGAGATCTGGACTGCACGTTGACCACGATACAAATGTTATGTTATTGCCGCTCATCCACTCTAAAGTGGTTTCAACGACGTGAGGACGGGCATTATCCTGTTAAACTACAACACCCTGCAATGGGATATTCCATGCTATAAATGGAAGGTGTTTATTCCTTAGAATAAATACATAGGCGAATTGATTTACAGATCCTGTGATTAATTCAAGATCAGTATATTCATTCCACGATATGTTACCCCATACCATAACCTTACCAACGTTGAGGTTGGACACAAGAATGAAGAAACACTTCACTTGGCAGCTGGCAAACTTTCAATTTTGTGTTTGGCGTGAGTTAAAAACAGCTTTCATCTGGGAAAAGGCATTTTTTCCAGTCTTCAACCAACCAGTTTTTTCGGATCTTGCACCATTCAAGCTTTGCTTTTGCATGTTTCCACGTAAAAAAGCCCTTTTTTGGTACTTAGCAGATATTTTTTTCAAATTTGCCTTATTCATAATCCCTCGAGCATGGTCTGCTGAAATTTCAACACACTAGAGCTTGCTCTTGTTGCTGAGTTTCGGAATTACTCGCCGTCCCATCTCTCTTTGTAATCCTTATAAGACATTTCTTAATCCTTGATAATTTAAATAATTAGAAATAAAGCTTTCTTGGTCCTTTATTTTTACAAAGTAATTAGAATCTGAAATTTAAGATTTTCCAAAATTGTTATTAAATTAGCCATATTTTTTTTTTTTTTTAAATAGAGGTTCATCATGAATTTATCTATGGCCTTAAATTTTTATGCAGTATTATATCAGGTAGTTCATAATAATTGGAAGATATTTGAAGTGGCACAATTTTCGAAGATTAAATAGTTGGAAAATTATGAAATTCACCATTACCTCGTCCTTTTGAATTTTCAAAATTGGATACCAAATTTAGATGATTAAATTTTGGGTAATTGCATCTATTCAATAATATGCAACGATATATTTCTATTAGTCGAAACGAAAAATTTCCAATGTTTAATCGACCAGAAATGCGTCGTCACGTTCATAAACAAAAAGTACAAAAAATACTTAAAATCAATATATTCAAAACTTATAACTTTCAAGACTGCGACCCATATTTTAATAATATGTATTAAGTAATGTTTGTGGGCTATTTTCCGTCCTCAATTATTTTTGTCTGAGATATTAAATGATATCGAACCCTTTTATCAGAAATGAAGGAAAGTATTGATAAATGATGTTAGTTTGTATATCGCCGTTGCGATTGTAGTCTGCATCGCTGTGTTGTTTGTGCCAAACTCGGTTTTTAGGCCAAGGATTCACTTATTATTTATGCCAAAATTTGTAATTACTAACTAATAATTTTACTTCAGCTAAATAATGGCTAATGAATAAAAGCTAACCTTATTTACAGTAATTCCTAATTTTCTTATAATAATTGCTCAACCTTTCTTCCGACTAAGCCAACACAAAGTTGACCTACATTTTCTTGATTTTTTGTATAATTATATTATTATGTCATTAACACGGGGGGTGTTCAAATACTTCATACTTGAAAACTCCATTCCACAAGCGTCCAATTGTTCGCAGAAGAATCAAATTGCATTAAACATTCATACGATTCCAAAGAAACGGTTTATTTTATAATATACATTAATTCTGCGAAACAGGCGGACATTATTTATAAGTTATCAGTTATAAGTCGACATAGTTGCTAATCGTTCTCGTTGTTCTGCTTATTAGCGCAAAAATCGTATCCCCTTATTCATAATTCATATTAATTGGTAATCGAAGTTAATTCGTTCTTACATATTTTGATTTCTTCTTTTCTACATTAAATATGTAATAAATCTAATCGAAGTCTCAAGTGAACATTAAAAATAGATTAAAGCGAATCACGCAGTAAAGTCATATTAACCACATTTGGTTTTCTGATTTTGTTATCACATACATATGTTGGAAAACAAACATTTATCAGTGAGTTATTTAAACGTTTTGTTTTTATCTTCCATTGCCATTCGTTGAAAAGTATTTCCAATTCAACACAAAAAATATGGGTCAATACAATACGGATGGGTAAAATGTATTCCAATAAATCGAATAAGTGAAACAAAAAGTTTTATTTTAAAGTTTTTAAAGTATAAGTTAAATGAATAAGTCTATACGATCGATTTATAATATATAGTTGAATGTACTATATAATATTCTCCACTTAAAAAAAAGTATCTTAAAATTAATATTTTTTTACGTATCCACGATTTTTATAATAGCTATTTCACACTTTTTCTTAATTTATTAGTGCTTGCTTATTGCTTTATAGATAATAATATTACAAAAAAAAAGTCAAGGGATTTGATCAATGCACCTGAGTAAAATTCACTGTAGAGAATTTTTTACAAAGTATTTAGCTTCCTGATATGAGTTAAAACAAGATACTTTGTTTATGAAGTGCAAATTCTGTCTGTCTAGTTAGCCGATTATTGTCTTGCGACAGACAATACATCTGGCATAGACAGAGAAATACAAAGCTGCAACAAAGTTCAAAGAGAAGTCCTCATCAGATCAATATCCGTACTCTTTCTTGGAAATTGCTTTCCTTTTAGTCAAGCTTACCAAGCTGAGCTCTTTGAAAATCAATAGACCGAAGTCTAATGCCTTTTTGTTATTCTTGGAATTAATTGGGCAATAATACAAATAGATTAAGATAATTATAATACATTAACGTTAATGGTAACGATGCGGAGATTATTTAAGAAGTCATTTAGGAATTGGCTTTTATCTCAATATTTATTTAACTATAGAATGTACGGATTTGAACTTTGATATCTACTTTTAGATTCAGGCAATTTAAATTTTTTTTAAATAGAAAGAACATAAACCAAATTAGCAAAATTAGGATAGCCGTGCCTTTACAGCTAAGTGTGAATGTTAATGTTAAGCCAGAGGTTTAAAAATAAAAGGTAAAGACATTTTAATTGCAAAGCTATAAATTTAATTTTTCAATGCTTGGGTGTCCCCGCGCAAAAATGAACGGTGGCTGCATCTCGGCCGCACCGAGATTTTTATCTTCAATTTTTTCGGTTAAACTAAATTAACTAAATAAATAAACCAATATTCACATGTTGAACTCGACAGAGTTTATTCACTGTAAATTTCCACAAGCAAGCGATGACTTTCAGCTACACTTTTCTTTTCATTAAAGTGTAAAATCTTGTTGTAATTCGACATTTTTAACGTAATAAAAACTTGTTTATATTAACTTTAATTCAACGTGATTAATCAGAGTTCAAAGGTTATAATTAACGCTTTAACTTCACATAGATTATATTCACAAAAGCATTACTAAGCATTAGTTATTCTATCTATTAGAAATCCTTTAAAATTAATTACCTAAATTTTGTTACTGATTGCATCTAGCACGATTAAATCAAATTCATCTATGCTTTGCACAGAATCTTAAACATTTTAGCAGTAAAAATGTGCTTGAATTGGAAGTTCAGAAGAATTCATTGAAAAGTTGAAAATGCCATTTTCCGGAATTACGATATAAATCAGTAAATAACAATTTAAAAACGTCAAAATTGGTAATTGAAGCCTAAAATAACTTTTTGCTATAATCCTCAATCAATTATACCTACAATAAAAGTAATTGCAAATAAATCCGATTTAATTTGCCTCATTACGCCCTCTCATTTCCTATGGTTTTTGTGTCATTTTTATGGGAAAATAAGGCATAAAATAGGAAGAAATCGTAATGTGGTGTAATAAGAAATTGATTTCCATCATTCAATAATAAGATTTCTATTTAACGCTTAAGAAATGGTGAAAAATTCAAATATATGCATATCTGCATTCTTTTTGAAGAGCTAAAGTGCATACAATTTATACATGCCAGTGGTATGTTTAGAAAGTATTTTGGGCATTTTCGCAGACAGCCAATCACTGGTATTAGCGATTATATTGAAAATTCAACAAAAGCCTTACTTAATGAAAACTTGAGCTAAGAATTTTTAAATTTGAAAAATCGATCTAGATCTACCAAGAAAAGAATATAAAATATATTAAGGTAAACTGGCCTAATTCCGGACACCTACCTAATGCCGGACACTAGTTATTTTTGTTAATATTGAGTAAAAATACACTGATAAACAAGAAATATTGATGTTATTATATACTTTCATCTATATGCTTTCTTTTCCTGTCATGGGATTTAAAAAAAAAATATTAGTTTTCTGTAAAAAAAATCATTTTGGTCAAAAAGCGCCTTTTTGCCATCTATCAAACGTCCAAATGCTTAAAATCAGCATTGTAATTGATTAAGGTTATTTTTTAATTTAAACGATTTATAAAGGATATGTTGGTTGCTACCCAATCTGTAACCTTCTACATTATCGATTAAAAATTAAATTTTAAATTTTAAACAATATTTCTCTTAAAAAACACTAATATATCGTGTCCGGAATTAGGCAGTATGGGATTTCCAAGTTTTCCTAATTCCGGACGCCTGGCCGGAATTAGGATATTACGGACAATATGATTACCCCAATTCCGGCCAGACGGATTATTACGGGATGCGATCGCGGTATATTCGTTAGTTAAGTCGGTTAAAAACAGACATAAACTCGAGGACTTTCTACCGAACAGTATCTTCTGAAAAGACTGTAGCATAGGTATATAGTGATTCTCAAGATGAAAAAAGTAAAATATAACGAACATTCTATGTGTGAAGCATTAAATGCTATAGGATATAATCGGACAGCATCTAAAGCCTCCCATATTCCGAAATCAACTCTAGCTGATAGAGTAAATAAGAAATATGAAAAAGCTGGAAAAGCTGGTGTCCCAACAGTGTTCAGTGCTGACGAAGAAGAATCGTTAGTGAAGTGGATATTAGAAATGGTTGAAAGAGGATTCCCCATTTCCAAAATACAATTAGTGGAGTCAGTTGGTAGCTTTCTCCAAAAAATAAATCGTCCAACTACATTCAAAGATGAGCTCCCTGGATGTAAGTGGTGGCGTCTTTATCATTATACTTATAGAAGTTCAACGTTATATATAAATCGTTAACAAATTAAGGGACTTTTCGTTTCATTTTTGGAAGAAAATCTATTTTTTTATATAAAAGTGTTCTTTAAAATCATAGAAATACTGTCCTAAAACCGTTTTAAGGTACTAGTTCCCTCAACACTTTTCGAAAAATCGATTTCTTTTTTTTTTTTTGCATTTTACGATTCCTTATATCTTCAGAAATCATCTGCTAAATTTTTACAATGAAATTCGAAAAAATGGTAGAACTACAGCAGTTTTAGTGCGCCGCATTTTTGAATATATTAATATATATACACATAAATATATGGGCATTTCTCCACTAATTGGAAAATCGCTGTCCCAGGCATATATTTTAAAATAGATCTTATTATTGCTGAGTTCAGTGTATTAATAATGACAATATATTAGCTATTCTTGACACGCCATAGCACAAAATAGTAATATAATATTAGAATATTCAATTAAATACACTTCAAACACCTCAAGTAACAGTCCCCTGTCGTGTCCCATTTCCAAAATTACAAGTCTTATAACAAATATTTATTTTCAGTATGATTTTTTCCAGAATAAAAAATAAATAAATAATACTAGAATACAGTAAGCATCTATAAAAAACACAATCGTATTTTTAAAATAACAATTTAATTTAAAAAACAGTAATCAAATACTGTCCTCACTTTTCTGGAACAGTCCCCTGTTACAATTTGAAAATTGCGCTAAAATCACACTATGCATTGGCGCTATCATTTATATCGTGAAACGGAACGCAGTCGGTGTGAAGTTAGTTCGGTTGTAGAAATAAGCGGGCTGACGCCATTTTGTACACTGCCACCACTGCGTTTATAAATGAAACACTTGTCTGGGCCGCTAGTTGAAACAGTCCTCTGGTAAGCATTTTTTTTATAGTTTAACTGATAAAATTATAATATATTTTCTTAAATAATTACTTAGCGAGTATGTTATCATGTCTGCCTCTTCAATTTGACTAGATTGAAAATGATTTTATGTTAGGGAACTTTCTATGTAAAAATAACAGTCCCCTGGGCACAGTCCTCTGTCATTTTAATTAATCAAATAAATAATGAGTAAGATGAACTAACAGTAACTTATATGAAAATTTGTGATGATAACGGTCACACTTTAAGAGTTGACGAAAATGATGTTTCTGATGTTTCTTTCGATCAAATATTGGAAAGGTTACCAAATCCAGATCTAACCCTAAAAGGGGAAAGATATTATTATTACTTTCCATTAGTTGTACCGGTCTTTGAGAAATAAGTTAAATTTACTAATTTCCTGAAGTGCAATGGTCTGACTGATTTTGTTGTAAGCTGCTAATAATATTTATAACTAGTTATTATAAAAAGTTAAATATTTTCCCCTGGATTATATAACAGTCCCCTGTCGTGATTTTTCAAAATTTGGCCATAACTCACTAATTAAGAGGATAATGTGTGAGCTTTTTGTAAACACATATTTCATTTATTAATGCCTTTCATTGTATTTATATATTTTCTTAATATTTAACAAAAATATGCTTGGACAGTTTTATATGGGCCAGTTTCCAATTAGTAGAGAAACACCCATATCGCAAAAAAACTTTAAACGCGTTTCTCTCGAAACTACATTTTTCAAAACGGCGGACAATCAATCTCCGGATTGGCTGAACTGATTTGAATAAACCTTATAGCGTTTTGTTTGTTAAGGTCTATTGTAGGGCAATTCACCAGAAAATTCCGAAAAAGTTGATAAAAAACATATTTGCAAACCGAACAAAACGAAAAAAAATGCGATTTTTTCAAACTTTTTTTTTCAAACATCCGCCATTTTTTTCTTTTTTTTACGATTTTTTTTACTAATTGTGGTGAATTGCCTTATAAAATATCTTCCTTTTTAACATGGTTTTTAGTTTTTTTGTTTCGGACTTGCCATTTCTGAGATTGAGTGTCCGCCATGGAACCCTCTTTTTTTGGACTGCTCAGTTTTGAGGGCCCTCTATATATTTAATAAAGTACTAAAAAAGAAAAACAATTTTTTTTTGTCAACTTCAAAACTTAAATATTCAAATAAAAAAAAGATGTAGTTAGATTTATAATAAAGGAGCTAAGGAAAAAAAACAAAGTTTAAATGTCTATTTTCTCCTATTCTACAGGGAACTACCTTAAGAAACTCAAACAGAAAAAAAGTTATACCCATTGTAACGGCACCTCTACGCGTTTTATATGCAAAAATTATATAACAAAAACTTTAAACGCGTTTTTCTCGAAACTACATTCTGTAACTCGAAAACTACTCACTGGATTTTAATAATTCAAAATATATTCGATTCGTTATGAAAAATATTAGTAACTAAACCTTTAAAAATATTATGTTACATACCCCTATTTTTTTAATACAGGGGTATATACCCGAAAAAAAAATGTTTTTCTATTTTTCAGAAAAATTTTTATAAAATGATAAAAATATTAACAATAAAGTGTTTTTTAGATTTAGTTATTATCATTTAGTCTTATGACTAGAATACCGTTGGAATTTTTACTCTATGTGTTACAGGAAGCCTTAGAGAAATACGGGTGTCTTAAAAGTCACTTTTGGAAGACGCCCTTTGCAGTGAACAAGACATACTAAAAATGCAACAAACATTTTTTTTATATATTCTACTATAATATTTAAAAGGAATTAGTTTAATAAATATAATAGCTTTTGCACAACAACAAAATTAAAATGTGTATTTTTTTTCAACAATGAAACTTAAAGTCCCCTTAAAGATATAAATCGTTTACAACTTAAAGATTTATAATAGTATATCTTCCATCTACATATGAGGATAGATGCAATTAAAAAAAAAAAAAAAATATTTATTGAAGATTTATTTATTCAAATATACAATATTTTACAATTTTTTTATTTTTCTTCACGTTTGAAACAGCCTTTCCCCTGTGTGGAAATTTTAGAAATTTCATAAAATCATTTAAAAAAAGAAAAAAGAAATTGTACTAATCTACGATACGCTTAAGAAAAAATTTTCATTTGAATAAAATCGTAAAGAAATCGCACAAGATATCATTTTTATTATTTCTTGATTTTTTGACATATTTGATAAGTCTGCCCCTCCAATAAATAACCTCTAACTCCGCCCATGCAATCCGTACTCTACATGCGTTGACGCAAGCAAGAGCTGGAGTCAAAGAAGAGCACATTAGAGGGTGGTTTCAGCGAGTTCGTGAATATCTCACAAAATTCTACAATTTATTAATATAAATCAAAAATTTAATGAAAAATAAATGGACCTATATTTTTATCTTTATATTTTGTTTATTATAGCATTTTTATTGCTTATCAATTGAATAAATAATTATGTTTCGCAAAAGACATTATTTTGTTAAATTTTCCCCTCCAAGTTAATATTAAAAAGTCGAATTCTTAAAAAGAAAACTCATTGTTTAGATAGGCCGGAATTAGGCGCAAAAGTGTCCGGTATTAGGACGAAGTAATTTTTCTGGCCGGAATTAGGGGTATAACCTAGTGTACTATAGTCTTAACGTAAATGTTAATTTAAAAGTATTTGTTAATGAATTAGTGAAAATGCAATGATTGACTAATAATCATCAAGTGTTTTAGTTAATGATTGCATTTTTTATTTAGTACATTAGTCAGTTACTTTTTTTATATGATCGAAATAGGTGTGGTATAGCTTAAGTGTCCGGAATTAGGGCAGTTTACCTTATATATATATAATTTTTTCCCGTATGCCAGACCATAAAGAAGGACGGAAGCCCTTCTAATCTTACATATTAATCGATCGAAGCAATCGTTTTTTAGTAATTGTTTTAATCAGCTTTAAAAATTGTTACTCTAGAAAAACACGAATAAAAGTAGTGACACAACCAAGGCATTGTGGGATTGCTTACGTTACGCCTATGGCACTGGGAAAACTAAAAAACGTTGCATGCGTCAACTGACAAGCAATTGATATAAGCAACTTTAATTTTAGGAGAAAAAATATAATTCCATACTATTTCATTTTCTCATTGCAAATAAATTCGCACGTTTGCGTTTTCTTCAATAAACTACTCATCGAAATCCATCTTTAATAGTAAACTGTCAACTGTCACTTAAAAGAAAGGTTAGGTTGAATACGCACTGCTTTTAAGGTTATGGTAATTTCTTTCCTTCTTGCTCCCCGAAGTTTATCAATTTAGATCGTGGAATTTGGGGACCGTATTAAATGTTATCAACTTTTTTGTTGATTGACTATTTAACAAGTCTAAATTAATATCATTCAGATAAATTTAGATAAATGTAAACAAAAATAATTCTGACTAGCAGTCTCCAGATGCCACCCTAATAAATCCTATCCTTTCAATATGAAGAAATAGACAGTATGTAGCGCTGATCTTATACATCTTCTTTCGTCCCACTGAGGCAGGTCAGCTGTCAAATTGACGGACTTTATATATGTTAGCGGTCGAGTTAAAATTTAGAAAGTTGCGACGTGCCGCATAACGTTGAGTCTGATGTGAATTCATTGTAACGTAAAGTTCTTTAACACGTTGGCTGCCAATGCATCACCGGTGAGCATCCTTAAAGCTATTGTCTGTAGGTCAAGCACAATAAGTCTTAGTTGTAAGCCAATGCATCGCCAGATATGCACGGGCTGGTTTTATAAAAACTCACTCCCAAATGCTAAATATTAAAATTCCAAAAAATAAATTTTGTTGATAGGAAGAAAATACGATGTAATATTTGCACATGTAAATATTATTTCATTATTATTTACATAAATTCAATAACATTCTTGAAGACGTTGTAGACATAAAAATGGTTTTTCTGGATATTATGCGCAATAAGTGTCTACTTTTTTAGGGTTTTTTTTCTGGCCTGCTACGAAGACGATGCAGGATCAGTGAATAAACCATAGAATAAGTTGAAAGCGATTTCTGAGCATTACAGAAGCAACAAATTGTTTGAAAACATCGTGGATTTATACCAGTAATCTTCAATTGTTGGGTACTTTACCAAGCCCATATAGTACAGCCAAAAACTGCTTTATTTCCTTTCTGTCTGTTTCCTTCCATTTCTTAAGTCGATTACTTCGATCTAATGCTATTAAGTACTCGAAATTTTATTGATTTCTTCAGCAGAAAGATCAACATTATCACCAGCCAAGAACAATTGGTAGTAATCAAAAGGGCTACTTCCTTCAGGTGATATTTTGCGAATCATTGATGGTATATCATCAAATTTGTTTAAACTGCTCCCGTCAGAAGGTGAGATCCAAACTCCAACAAGATCGAAACTATAACTGCTAGTATTTGAAGAATACTCTGGGCTGCCGTCTAGAATATAACTACTATCGGCATTACTAAAGTCAATGCCAAATTCTCGGTCCCGATCACTTTCTTCGTTACTTCATTTAAGTAACTAATGTTTATTGAATAAGAAGTACTCCGCAACTGAACTTTGCAAATGGACTGATAATAATATAAACAACATATATTTATGTTTTACACGCCAATGCATTCCCTGTGCACACGTGTTCAAAATAACTACAACTAGAGTAGCAGAGAATTGTAGAAGGTTCGTGTGATTATCATAGCTTTTTAAATGCGCTAATTGTTATTGAAATAATTTTCAAGTGTTCACTGGTGATGCATTGGCAGCCAACGTGTTAAAGTCTATTATCACACGCATCGAATGAAACACTTTCAAAATTTGATTGTGCCCCCAGCTTGAAACTGCACATATACCTGCGCGCCGAACCAACCTCTATAACTTCGGCAATTTGAGGAAATTTGATTTGCAATTTTCAATAAACATTCTTAAATAGCAAAAGTAAAAGATATAATGAAAAAAAGCAAAAACGAAATCATCCCTTTTTGCAAATCATCAGAACTTTTCTTACATTCACTCATCAGCACAGAATGGAATGTCGATTAAAGTGGAGGACAGTATATAAGTCTAAATGACTCATAGCACAAATGTTGTTATAAAACGAATTAATTATTATGATGTATTTTTAGTTCATAATATGAATGAGCTAATAAATACCCCCCAAAATAATGTAGCACGAAAATCTTTCCATATTTTTAATCTTTGGTATAAATCAAGGTGATGGTATCACCCGGCTTTTGTATACTCACTAAGGTCAATGTCGCAGTTACTTAAGCTGTGGCACGTGAAATCCTTTGTCTAACATTTATTGGAAAAAATGTGTTCAGTAGATATGACTAGGGAAATTCCACATGAAATTTACACACACGGGCGTCAGCTACTATTTTTAATAAATCCATGCCCCAAGCCTTTGAGTGTAGTCGAGGGATAAGACTTTTTAAAACAAAAGACGAAGTACTTAATGACCTCTTCCTTGGTGGAGCATCGAGGAGCCCCAGACAAAGGCCTACAGTGGCAAATTAAAACTTGCGAAAATGTGGCATTCTTTAAATAGCTCCCTGAGTTTAAGGCGACACGACCACAGGAGGAAAACCGGGCGGAGATGCCTGCGAGATTGGCGGACGCGTGCCAGATAGAATCTTAAAACGCGTATTTAGCAGCTTTTTTACGAACTATGTTTAAAACGTATAATAAGCGCCAATGACCGCAACCAGAGTTTTTGGGTGAAGTAGCACCAAC
Organism: Dysmachus trigonus; assembly: GCA_949715965.1. Lineage (NCBI taxonomy): Eukaryota > Metazoa > Arthropoda > Insecta > Diptera > Asilidae > Dysmachus > Dysmachus trigonus. The sequence continues at coordinate 54,310,536 of OX454323.1, read as the reverse complement.
AAAAAAAAGTGGTTTTATGGTGCTCCAGGGGGGAAGAAAAAAATAACAAACAATTTTGAGAGAAGTCACCTGTGTCCGAGGTCTTTGACAGACGTTGTGGCCAATTATTGGGCGCGAGTGCGACGATAGGAGCAAAACGAATCGCATTCTGGGGCTCATGTAGCGCTCCGCCCGAATGTGGAGAACAAGTTTTCGAAGTAGTCCAAGCGCAAAAGTTGGCCACAAATGCAAAAAATAAAATAAAAATAAAATGAAAAATCACGATAGCAGCCCGGCCAGCAGTGATCTAATGCTGACCAATTCTCCAAGGTCGGAACCAGTTCACGTAATCTGCGATTTAGAGCTCAAGCTGTCTGCCCACAAAATTCGTTTAAAATTTACTGGCTCATGGAATGTACGCAGAAAATCAGGGGATTACTGTGTACATTCCATATCGACCTTCGGCGCCTCAGGGCCCCAGATAAAAAGTGGTGTTTTTTTAAAAATGGACCAAATCTACTTACCATGAAACTGCTACAGTTGCCGCAATAGCGCCAGCACCGTGCATCAAAATCCTAGTCTTGGACATCTTGTGGCTATTTTATTTTATTTTATTAATAAATAATAAAAACACTTGCAGAAACTGTTTGGGCGCTTGGACGTAAAATTTAAGGGTGTTTCGCTAGCAGAGACCCCTTAAAACATAGCGCGTAAAAGCGAATCGTCGAACCGTGTTGTAGTCACCGGTCAAAATAGCACTAAATGCAGCGTAAAACAAGAAAACAAAACCCGAAAAACTACAGGAAATATGAATAGAATTTTTGGCGTCTCTCCTCAACTCTTCAAATGATGAAAAAATTTTGTTGGCTATCTGCCCCGCGCGGATTCACTTGTTTTATTTTGTTTTTCTATTGCGCTCTTCCGAGATTTTTTGGAAGTTTTGTGCACTTTTTATTTTTTAAAAAACTCTCGCACCTCGTCGCACTGGCTCATGGTATTTTATTTTGTCGAGCCTTAAATTGCGTCTCAGCGTAATAACTCCCGCAATTTGATCGCAATCGCACTGCCCAAACCCAAGTTAAGAGCAAGATTTTCTCCGATTCCGATATGAAAAAAAGGCGTCCGGCAAATGTGTGAAACTTCGACAAATGACTCCCGGAAAAAATATCGTTGAACCCTCCTCCCTCGCTTTGACGCCTAATCTGTTCCGGTCACAAAACTAAGTATCGCAAATTTTCGCAAATCGTAGATAGCAAATTTTCACTATTCCCACGACCGGCACAAACACTCTCCGCGCAAGCACTTTGAATTGTGCAAAAACACAAGCAACTCGCGAGCTCGGCATTCGACCGGTCTGGCCAGATACCTTCACTTCGTTCGATGACAATCAGCTGATCCAAAATGTCCAAAAAGTCCTAAGTAGTGCCATACATACAACCTCTGCGGCAAATGCTGTTTCCGAATCTTTTTAGGATAAAGTTATAATTAACGTATAATTCGGGAGTGCGACAATTACTATTACTGTGTTTCTATGCAGGGTATAATGCGAGTTGAACTCGAGTTAGTGTTCATGGGAACTCTAGTTGAGTTGAGTTTTGTTAAACCCAAATTAACTCAATGAAACTAGTCGGATTGAGTTGGGGTTAACTTCAAATGCCTATATGACTATTTTTCAAATGTTAGCTTCAAATGTCATTATTTCCATGAGCAACTTTGGAGTTGAGTAGACAAAATAAACAGGAATGACATTTGAAGCTAACCCCAACACAACTCGACTAGTTTCGTGGAGTTTACTTGGGTTTAACGAAAATCAACTCAACCCGAGTTTCCATGACTACTAACTCGAGTTCAACTCGAGTTGAACCCTTCATAGAAACGCAGTAATTTCCTTAGCCACCCAATTTCGATACGGGTTTCGAAACACTTTCCTGTGCTAGTTGCAGGAAAATTAAGGAAAATAATTTATCTCATACCGAAATTATACCACTTTAACCATTTAATGTTGTCACATTAGTCACATTTGTGCAAAATCGTTCATTGCTTCAAGATTTCTCTTTTACAAAATTACGAAAGTACATAGTTTTTTGCGCAGAAGTGAGTGCGAGCATGAGCAGTGTTTTTCAGTGTCGCGGAGGGTTTTAAATACATTTTGCTCTGGATAATTCATACTTTTCGAGTCTTAACTATTATATCTCGAAATTTTCCCGCAACCAGTATAGCAGTGTTTCGAAATCCGTTTCGAATTTGAGTGGCGAAGGAAATAAGAAATTTCCTGAAAGTGCTTATTCTACAGAGAACTAGAATGTTTTTGGAAATAATAAATCGACTTTAACCACTAGTGTGACCGCCTGAAAAAAGGGTGATTTTTGCGAATTTCTTTAAAGACAACTGCTACATGGAATGTTTTAATATTTGAAAGATATATTTGTAGATATATAGTAAATACATAATAAAATTTTTGGACCAAAAAATTTAAAATTCAGCGAATTATTCGCAATTTCCCAAGGCTCCAAAAAAAAAAAGTTATAAGCAGCACCTTCACAGTGCGTGAAATCAGAAAATCAAAAAGTTTATTAAACTAGAAGGTATTTTCCGTGCCATAAACCTCAATCGAAAAAAAAAATTTTAAATTTAAAAAAATGGCGGGGTTTAAAAAAAAAAATTGTAATATCGCGCGAAAATTTGATGATTTTTTTTTCGATGCGAAAAACTGAAGGTTTATGCCACGGAGAAACATATATAAAAGAAGTTGCAATAAGAATCAAATCAATCGATCGGATGATTTGTCTTCGAAGTACAACTGCAGTAAATTTGAAAAAAGTATTGTAGTTTCGAGAAAAACGCGTTTAATTTAAAGTTTAATTCATATATTACATTTCCCAGTACCTTGATACGATGAGTGACTGTTCTTCAGATGGCTGTAACTCAAAAACTAGTTGAGATATGCACTTGAAATTTTAGTATGATATTTTTAAAGGAATAGACACTATGGACTATCGAAATATGCAAAAAAAAATACTGTCACACTAGTGGTGCCCCTTAAGGATAAACAAAGGGAATTATGTTTGAGCATATAATTCATTCAAAGTATCAATTTTAAATTGACCACGCAAGACATCAATATCAACAAATTTATATACTAAAGAGCTTAGAGTAACTTACAATAGGTTCGTTATAAGCACAATTTGCACGATGAGCTTTAACATAAAGGAGCGAAGAGCGAAGAGACATTCCAGGCGCAAAAATATTGAATAGAGCAACGAACTCTGAAGTTCTGTCTATAACAAAGCGTATCGCGAACAAGCATAACCAGGGCGACCTTACGTCTCAACTCTAAGGTTTGAAGACCAAGGAGGAAGATCTTCAAACAACTGAAGCTTTCGTTAAGCATATCTTGTGAATGATATTTGAATAGTTTCAATGCGATTACAATGAAAAACTGAATAAGGATTCCAAACACGAGAGGCGTATTCCAGAATAGAGTGAACTAGCAATAAAAACGACTGTAAGATGACTTCCTTGAGGTACACCAGAAGTTACTCTAAACTGATCTGGATTCAAAATTCCAATCTTAACACATTGTGTTAATAATAACATGCACAATTGAGGTTTTCTAGCCATTTTGTGCCAAACTCGCAATTCAATAGTACATCATATTATTAAAATCATTCTATTACACTGGTCAACAAAATTTAATATTTAGTTACAGAACAAGTTATATATCATTTCTACAGGATTTTTTCCGTAGATTACGAATTTGCAAACAAAAATATCCTATCACGTCACATATTTGAAAAAAAATAGGTTTGAATGTACAAAATACCGTTTTTTGGCCATTTTTAGCAATTAATTAATAAATAACGGAACGTTATCGAATCTGAATCCTGAATCCTTATCGATATATAGGAAATACCACCAATCTATAGCACTTATGAAGCATCTTTGGGAATAAAATTTTCATGAGCGTGTCCAAGTAGTAGCATTCACTATCTATTGTATTAAGTCATCGGGTTATGGAAAAAAGTGAATTCCTCGGAATATTTCGGCATGGGTTAAAGCATTTCGTATTTTAATATAATGACTAAAGGTTCATACTTTTTTTGAAGTGAAAACTTCTTTAGCGGCGTTGGGCAGTTTTTGGTAGGGGAAAATGTTATGGGTTCGCGTCACCGACATGCTCATGACTGGCGCAAAGGTTCAAACCTCTAGAAAAATTACTTTTCTGGATTCTGGCTCAGAACTCCTCGAAATAATAACCGATTTTCTCTATTTAAATTTTGTATGCAAGGCTGGGTGCCATCTTCGTGTATTTATATTTATTTTTTCCGTTCACCCCTTTCCTCCCGAATGATTTCTTAAAATGGCCATCTCTAAAAAATTATGTTTCTACATACATTCTGGCTCACAACTCCTCTGAATAATAACCGATCTTCTTCATTTAAATTTCGTATGAAAGCCCCCCACGGCTGCCATCTTTGTATATTTATATTTATTTTCTCCGTTCACCCCTTTCCACTCAAATAATTTCTTAAGGTGCAAATCTCTAGAAAATTACTTTTCTGCATTCTGGCTCAGAACTCCCCGAAATAATAACCGATTTTCTCCATTTAAATTTTGTATGCAAGCCCCCCTTGGGTGCCATCTTCGTGTATTTATATTTATTTTTTTCGTTCACCTCTTTCTCCTCCAATGATTTCTTAAGGTGGCCATCTCTAAAAAATTATGTTTCTACATTCTGGCTCACAACTCCTCCAAATCATAACCGATTTTCTTCATTTAAATTTCTTATGAAAGCCCCCACCGGTGACATCTCTGCATATTTATATTTATTTTCTCCGTTCACCCCTTTCCCCTCAAATGATTTCTTATGGTGCCAATCTCTAGGAAAATTACTTTTCTGCATTTTAGCTCAGAACTCCTCTAAATAATAACCGATTTGCTCCATTGAAATTCTGTATAAAAGCCCCCCATGTGTACTATCTCCTGTTATGATGAGGGCGAAACCCGAAATTCAGCATTTTGTACTTTTCAAACCTACTTTTTTTCAAAAACGTGTCGTGATAAGTCGTTTTCGTTTGCGAATTTGATTTCTTCGGAAAAAAAGCCTATAGAAATGATATAAAGCTTATTCTGTGACAAAATTGGTGTCGACCAGTATTATTTTTAATCCGTTCTTTCATTTGAGTTTTCGAGCACTTTTTTGCCCTAATGGTTAGTTATGTTCTTAATGCAATTTTTATATTTTATAGTTAGATCCTACTTTGATTAAGGTTTTGCTTTCTTTAGAGGAATGATTGCGCCCAGGCAACGATGGGCACCAGTCAGATATTTTTATATAAAACTATCGCATTTAAAGTACCGATCGCTTGAGCTTTTTACTTTAAGAATTCTCAGCCACTTTCCACACGTTTCTATTTCCCAAAACTTTAAACTGGACACACATGCTTCTATTTATGCTAGGGGCTCAAATTTCGGACTCAAGCATAAAAAGGTAATTTTTTAATTTTGAAAAGAAGTGTAATATGCATATTAAAGGTACGGACACACCAAAAGCGAAGCGAACAATTTAAAAAATTTGGGTGCCGTACAAATCAATTGAAGTGTCCGAATAGAACGCGACATGAGCGAAGCGTCTACTGCGACAGAATGTTCCCAAATTTTAAATTGTTCGCGCCGCTTCGCTCGCTTCGCTTTTGGTGTGTCCGTACCTTAATCCTCAACTACACCGGTGTCATTTTTCCCCGCAATTTCATCCGCGAGTAAGTTTGTACCCAAAACATTATTTATGATTTGTAATAACATTGTTTTTATTCCTTTTCTAATGCATTACCAAAAAACGAATTCAAACTCTAAATCATAGACAGAGCTGCAGACCAACACTAGCAATATATTTATAAAAATATAAGCGAAGGGGTAAATTTGTACCCCACTAATATAGCTAAGGATTAATATTATAAATATGTAGATGACATTCATATTAATCACAAAAGTATTATGAATATTTTGACAAAAATGTTTGTGGAACGTCACAATATAATTATGGCTTAATTTGAAATAAGAGAATTATTAATTGCACACTTTGTGCGATGAAATTGAAGGCAGTTTTTTTATTTAGCTCAAACATTCCACCGAAATACAAATTCCATTCTTCAAGTAATAGTTTCCTGTGATAAGCGTCTACCTAAACAAAAAGTATACAATACCATTTTATATTTGAAACAATTATATTAATACTTACATATTTTTGCACTTCCTTTACTTCAGTGCATAAAAATAACCCGGGAAGTTTTGCCATTTTAGTCATCATGTCTGACGCGAAAGCAATAAAAAAAATATCCACACAAAAAAATAAGGTAGACAAAAACATCTTCAGGAAATGCTTATCTGTAAAGTTCCATAGTCGATGCCAAATGTACACGCATAGTACAAGCACAGTAAACAAGTTTAGAAAGATAGAAATTAAATGCCATTCAAAAAGATGTTTTAACTTCGTCGAAATTTGATGAATCTTCGAATGTATTGACAAAGCATTTTCGAGTTCCATTATAATTGTTTCCAGTTCACAGTTATGATTGTGTTTTTCTGTACCATCTATTTTACGAAACAACGTTTGCATATATCGCAAATTTTTCTCATATAAAGCAAATAAAGTTACAAATACAACCAATATAACATTTCCCATTATAGTTGTTAGTTGCCAACTATATATAATGAATGAATTCTGTATTATTTGATCTACCGACGAAATTATTTTCAATTGTGTCATATCGATCACATGATTAATAAGAGTACATATTATAAATATAGGACTTTTCCATAATATAACAGCAACTAACTTTCTTTTAAATACCTTATTATCTCTGGTTACGATGCATAGGTTGTAAAACATCTTAATAATGTTATTAAAAGCTTCTTGCAATGGCTTGGTTTGCAAAATAAGAAAGGAAAAGTTATAAAGGCATAATAGAGACATCAATGCTTCGTTCACGTATCTGCCATGTTCTACGAAGTTCATATTAAAAAGCACGATATGCATAGGAACCCAAACAATTCCGAAAGCGTAAATTACAAATAGTATGCATAAAATGAGGAATAGTTCACGTGATTTTCTTATAACTTTGTATTCACTGCTGTATGTAAAACAACATATTCCATGTAATTTTGAAAGAAAATAGCACAAATATATAGCTTTAGCTGAAAGACTGTTTGTTAAACTAGCCATATTAAGGAAACCCGACCGAATCACTCTTAAATTCTTGCAAGGTAGTCCCTAATTGATGCTCTTGCAATCCAAAGAAATCAATATAGTACATTAGCATAATTAAGCAAAATACAAAAGTATGCTTAAACTAATAAAACTAAATGCTGTGTATGTGTGTGTAAACTAAATGCTTTTCATATCTACATCTATGAGTGTTTTAATCAGGAATTGAGGGTATGAAATAAATAAAACAGATTCCTCCAAGTTCGCTTTATTTTTAAAATCATTTTATTTTATTGTTGTAGCACTTAAATATTACAAAAATGCAAAATATTTGAAATAATTTAAAAATACATTCAATAAATACTGAGAGTAAAAATTAAAAGTAAAACTGGGTCGCTTCGCAAAGAAAAAGGTAATTCTTTCTAGGTATAAAATTGTGCTGTATCAGCAATAACACAATTATAATACTGAAATTTGATTGGTTATAACAAAACATCGTTTAGAGTACGGTCACATATTTTTTTTTCCTTTAATTCTTGGCGAAGGAAATAAAGTCCCTGAAAGTGCTTATTCTACAGAGAACTAGAATGTTTTTGGAAATAACAAATTGACTTTAAGGGGCACCACTAGTGTGACCGCCTGAAAAAAGATGATTTTTTGGAATTTTTTTAAAGACAACTACTGCATGGAATATTTTAATATTTAAAGGATATATTTATGGATATATAGTTAATACATGATAAAAATTGTGGACCAAAAAATGAAAATTCAGTGAATTATTCCCAATTTCCCAAGGCTCCAAAAAAAAAAGTGCCCCCAGTTATAAGCAGACTGTAGCACACCTTCACAATGTGTGAAATCAGAAAAACAAAAAGCTTATTAAACTAGAAGGTATTTTCCGTGCCATAAACCTCTATCGAAAAAAAACACTTTTAAATTTAAAAAAATGGCGGAGTTAAAAAAAAAAAAACTTAATTTCGCGCGAAAATTTGATGATTTTTGGCATGCAAAAATAAAATTTTTTATTCGATCCGGAAAACAGGAGGTTTATGCCACGGAGAAACAATATAAAAGACGTTGCAACAAGAATCAAATCGATTGGATGATTTGTCTTCGAAGTACAACTGCAGTAAATTTGAAAAAAGTAGTTTCGAGAAAAACGCGTTTAATTTAAAGTTTAATTCAGACATTTCTCAGTACCTTGATACGATGAGTGACTGTTCTTCAGATGGCTGTAACTCAAAAACTAGTTGAGATATGCACTTGAAATTTTAGTATGATATTTTTAAAGGTATAGACTTTATAGACTATCGAAATATGCAAAAAAAAATACTGTCACAATAGTGGTGCCCCTTAAGGATAAACAAAGGGAATTATGTTTGAGCATACAATTCATTCAAAGTATCAAGTATCGATTTTAAATTGACCGCGCAAGACATCAATATCAACAAATTTATATACTAAAGAGCTTAGAGTAACTTGCAATAGGTTCGTTATAAGCACAATTTGCACGATGAGCTTTAACATAAAGGAGCGAAGAGCGAAGAGACATTCCAGGCGCAATAATATTGAATAGAGCAACGAACTCTGAAGTTCTGTCTATAACAAAGCGTATCGACTGTAAGATGACTTCCTTGAAGTACACCTAATTGATCTGATCTGGATTCAAAATTCCAATCTTAACACATTGTGTTAATAATATCATGCACAATTGAGGTTTTCTAGCCATTTTGTGCCAAACTCGCAATGCAATAGTACATCATAATATTAAAATCATTCTATTAAACTGGTCAACAAAATTTAATATTTAGTTACAGAACAAGTTATATATCATTTCTATAGGATTTTTTCCGTAGATTACGAATTTGCAAACAAAAATATCCTATCACGTCACATATTTGAAAAAATAGGTTTGAATGTACAAAATACCGTTTTTAGGCCATTTTTGGAAATTAATTAATAAATAACGGAACGTGGTAAAGCTCGTAACATTACTCAAAATAGAGCCTAAATCCTTACCGATATATAGGAAATACCACCAATCTATAGCACTTATGAAGCATCTTTCGCACTAAGATTTTTATGAGCGTGTCCAAGTAGTGATCTTCATTCACTATCTATTGTATTAAGTCATCGGGTTATGGAAAAAAGTGAACTCCTCGGAATATTTCGGCATGGGTTAAAGCATTTCGTATTTTAATACAATGACTAAAGGTTCATACTTTTTTTTTAGCGACTTTACAAGTTCCTACAACATTTCGTTATTTTTTAATTAATCTTCAAAAGTGGCCAAAATTCGGTATTTTGTACTTTTCAAACCTACTTTTTTTCAAAAACGTGTCGTGATAAGTCGTTTTCGTTTGCTAATTTGTAATCTTCGGAAAAAAAGCCTATAGAAATGATAGAACGCTTATTCTGTGACAAAATTGGTGTCGGCCAGTGTTATTTTTAATAACATTTGTTATACGTGATCAGTAACATTGATTGAAGAATTAATGATAAGACCTTTCTTTCATTTGAGTTTTCGAACACTTTTTTACCCTAATGGTTAGTTATGTTCTTAATGCAATTTTTATATTTTTTAGTTAGATCCTACTTTGATTAAGGTTTTGCTTTCTTTAGAGGAATGATTGCGCCCAGGCAACGATGGGCACCAGTCAGATATTTTATATAAAACTATCGCATTTAAAGTACCGATCGCTTGAGCTTTTTACTTTAAGAATTCTCAGCCACTTTCCACATATTTCTATTTCCCAAAACTTTAAACTGGACACACATGCTTCTATTTATGCTAGGAGCTCAAATTTCGGACTCAAGCATAAAAAGGTATTTTTTTAATTTTGAAAAGAAGTGTAATATGAATATTAATCCTCAACTACACCGGTGTCATTTTTCCCCGCAATTTCATCCGCGAGTAAGTTTGTACCCCAAACATTATTTATGATTTGTAATAACATTGTTTTTATTTCTTTTCTAATGCATTACCAAAAAACAAATTCAAACTCTAAATCATAGACAAAACTGCAGAACCAACACTAGCAATATATTTATAAAAATATAAGCGAAGGGGTAAATTTGTACCCTACTGATATAGCTAAGGGTTAATATTATAAATATGTAGATCACTTTAAAATTAATCACAAAAGTATTATGAATATTTTAACAAAAATATTTGTGGAACGTCAAAACTATCATTTCATTTGAAATAAGAGAATTATTAATTGCACACTTTGTGCGATGAAATTGAAGGCAGTTTTTTTATTTAGCTCAAACATTCCACCGAAATACAAATTCCATTCTTCAAGTAATAGTTTCCTTTGATAAGCGTCTACCTAAACAAAAAGTATACAATACCATTTTATATTTGAAACAATTATATTAATACTTACATATTTTTGCACTTCCTTTACCTCAGTGCATAAAAATAACCCGGGAAGTTTAGCCATTTTAGTCATAATGTTTGACGCAAAAGCAATAAAAAAAATATCCACACAGAAAAATAAAGTAGAAAAAAAAATCTTCAGGAAATGTTTATATGTAAAGTTCCATAATTGATGCCAAATGTACACGCATAGTACAAGCACAGTAAATAAGTTTAAAAGGAAAAGAATTAAATGCCATTCAAAAAGATATTTTAACTTCCTCGAAATCTGATGAATCTTCGAATGTATTGACAAAGAATTTTCGAGTTCCATTATAATTGTTTCCAGTTCACAGATATGTTTGTGTTTTTCTGTACCATCTATTTTACGAAACAACGCTTGCATATATCCCAAATTTTTTTCATATAAAGCAAATAAAGTTACAAATCCAACCAATATAACATTTCCCATTATAGCTGTTAGTTGCCAACTATATCTAAAGAATAAACTCTCTATTATTTGATCTACCGACGAAATTATTATCAATTGTGTCATATCGATCACATGGCTAATAAGAGCACATATTATAAATATAGGACTTTTCCATAATATAACAGCAACTAACTTTCTTTTAAAAACCTCACTATCTCTGGTTACGATGCATAGATTGTAAAACATCTTAAAAATGTTATTAAAAGCTTCTTGCAATGGCTTGGTTTGCAAAATAAGAAAGAAAAAGTTATAAAGGCATAATAGCGATATCAATGCTAAGTTCACGTATTTGCCATGTTCTACGATGTACATCTTAAAACGCACGATATGCAAAGGAACCCAAACAATTCCGAAAGCGTAAATTACAAATAGTATGCATAAAATGAGGAATAGTTCACGTGATTTTCTTATAACTTTGTATTCACTGCTGTATGTAAAACAACATATTCCATGTAATTTTGAAAGAAAGTAGCACAAATATATAGCTTTAGCTGAAAGACTGTTTGTTAAACTAGCCATATTAAGGAAAACCGACTGAATCACTCTTAAATTTTTCCAAGGTAGTCCGTAATCGATGCTCTCGCAATCCAAAGAAATCAATATAGTACATTAGCACAATTAAGCAAAGTACAAAAGTATGCTTAAACTAATAAAACTAAATGCTTTTCATATCTACATCTATGAGAGTTTTAATCAGGAATGGAGGGTATGAAATAAATAAAACAGATTCCTCCAAGTTCGCTTTATTTTTAAAATCATTTTATTTTATTGTTGTAGCACTTAAATATTACAAAAATGCAAAATATTTGAAATAATTTAAAAATACATTCAATAAATACTGAGAGTAATATAAAAATTAAAAGTAAAACTGGGTCGCTTCGCAAAGAAAAAGGTAATTCTTTCTAGGTATAAAATTGTGCTGTATCAGCAATAACACAATTATAATACTGAAATTTGATTGGTTATAACAAAACATCGTTTAGAGTACGGTCACATATTTTTTTTTCCTTTAATTCTTGGCGAAGGAAATAAGAAAGTCCCTGAAAGTGCTTATTCTACAGAGAACTACAATGTTTTTGGAAATAAATAATTGACTTTAAGGGGCACTACTAGTGTGACCGCCTGAATAAAAGGTGATTTTTGGGAATTTTTTTAAAGACATCTACTGCATGGAATATTTTAATATTTAAAGGATATATTTATGGATATATAGTAAATACATGATAACATTTTTGGACCAAAAAATTGAAAATTCAGCGAATTATCCGCAATTTCCCAAGGCTTAAAAAAAAAAGTGCCCTCAGTTAAAAGCAGACTGTAGCACACCTTCACAGTGCGTGAAATCAAAAAACCAAAAAGCTTATTAAACTAGAAGGTATTATCCATGCCATAAACCTAGTCCGAAAAAAAAAATTTATATTTAAAAAAATGGCGATGTTTAAAAAAAAAATTGTAATTTCGCGCGAAAATTTGATGATTTGTGTTCGAAGTACAACTGCAGTAAATTTGAAAAAAGTAGTTTCGAGAAAAACGCGTTTAATTTAAAGTTTAATTCAGACATTTCTCAGTACCTTGATACGATGAGTGACTGTTCTTCAGATGGCTGTAACTCAAAAACTAGTTGAGATATGCACTTGAAATTTTAGTATGATATTTTTAAAGGTATATTTATAGACTATCGAAATATGCAAAAAAAATACTGTCCCACTAGTGGTGCCCCTTAAGGATAAACAAAGGGAATTATGTTTGAGCATATAATTCATTCAAAGTATCAATTTTAAATTGACCGCGCAAGACATCAATATCAACAAATTTATATACTTAAGAGCTTAGAGTAACTTGCAACAGGTTCGTTATAAGCACAATTTGCACGATGAGATTTAACATAAAGGAAATCCTTAGAGGGAAGAGACATTCCAGGCGCATAAATATTGAATAGATTAACGAACTCTGAAGTTCTGTCTATAACAAAGCGTATCGCGAACAAACATAACCGAGGCGACCTTACGTCTCAACTCTAAGGTTTGAAGACCAAGCAGGAAGATCCTCAAACCACTGAAGCTTTCGTTAAGCATATCTTGTGAATGATATTTGAATGGTTTCAATACGATTACAATGAAAAACTGAATAAGGATTCCAAACACGAGAGGCGTATTTCAGAATAGAGTGAACTAGCAATAAAAACGAATGTAAGATTACTTCCTTAAAGTACACCAGAACGTACTCTAATTGATCTGGATTCAAAATTCCAATCTTAACACATTATGCTAATAATAACATGCACAATTGAGGATTTTTAGGCATTTTCAATAGAACATCATATTATTAAAATCATTCTATTATTTTTAATCACATTCGTTATACGTATCAGTAACATTGATTGAAGAATTAATGATAAGACCTTTTTCTTTCATTTGAGTTTTCGAGCACTTTTTTACCCTAATGGTTAGTTATGTTCTTAATGCAATTTTTATCAGAGTTGTAAAAGAATGCAATCTTTTCGGCAAATAATTCTTTTGATTTATGTGAAAAGTATTTCAATTCATTAACTTCACCTAGATACTGGGACTTACAGAAACCAAATCACCATTCATTTTGAAGTCATGAATGGTGCAATCATTTCAAGCAATCAAAAGCTTGAAGTCATGAGAATGCAAAATCTTGATTTACTCACATTCTTTGAAGTCCCATGAAGTCATTGAATTCAATTGAATTCAATTGAATTCAATTGAATTCACTAACAAGCAAACGTTCTCAGGTGTGTCTCACCGATTTTCTTGATTTTGTGATATGTGGTAGAGCATCGAAAATTATTGGACACGTATTTTTTTTTACGTGCTAACTCCTCCATTGAAGGGGTGAAAACCACCCTTAAAGTTAACCCCCAAAAACCATTTTTTTAAATATCTTGAAAACTAATTAAAATTTTACAACAATACCAAGTGCGCGTTTTAGGTTGTATTATAACAATATTGTGAACTGTATTTTGGACCCAAAGGGCTGCAACCCCTAAGTAATTTTGAGGTTAAATACTATTTTTCAGCGTATTTTTTATCTGTAAAAATTCCTAAATTATTAGAATTTGAGCCAAAATATTTGGATAAAGTAGATAATTGAAAAATATAGTTGACCTGTTTTGAAAATAATCAATCTTAAGAGGGTGAGCGGGGGTAAGTCACCCCCGACTTGCACCAGAGCTAGATTTTGTCAATTTTCCTGATTTCGTGGTATCTTGTAGAGCATCAAAAAATATTAGACATGTATTTTTTTAAAATACCATCTTCCCCTTTTAAGGGATTAAAACTACCCTTAAAGTTTACCCCGAAACAAAATTTTTTTTTTAATATTTTGAAAACTAATTAATGTTTACAAAAATATCAATTGCACTTATTATGTTATATTAAAGCAATATTGTGAACTGTACTTTGGAGCAAATTGGCTGCAAGCCTTAAGTAATTTTGTGGGTAAATGCATCTTTCAACGTATTTTTATTTTTAAAAATTCTTTAATTATAAGAATTTATTGAAAGGTTGAATTCTATCTTATAGTTCACTTGCAACAAATATCTTTTTACTTTTTTGGTATTTAATAAATTATTGAATTTCGCGACAAAACCACCTGCATCTATTTTATTATGTTTTCGAAGGTTAATTCAACTCCACTTTCTAGTTGAATCTATAAAAGTGAAGAGTAAAGTAGTTGAATCAAATATCTTTATTTATTGGGATTTAGACTACACATAAAAAAATTCTAATCCTGATTATGCGATTTTATTTCATACAAATATTGCTCGATATAATAAACGACATAAATACGATTTTTGTATACAAAGTATTCAACGAGATTCGTATAAATTTTATCCGAGATGTTTTCGGTTTTCGGATTTGGAAAAATTACGTAAGACATTTTTCGGATAGTGTAATACTAATGGATGAAGATTTATATCTACATTTGCGGAATAATATAATAAAACTACAATAGTCCATAATCAACTTTCTTCCCCAAGATACATGAATTTATTCAAATATTCATGGTACAAGAGTGGCTATACCGATGCATAACCTGCAAAGTTCGAAAATCCAGTTAAATTCGCCTTTAGATCACAATCTAGTATTCGCTGCGAAATACCAGGGTGTAAAAATGTAGCAATTTTAAGATGTGCATGGTGTAAAAAGTCACTGTGTCTTAAACATTTTTTTGAAGATTTCCACTTTTGCTCCAATTATATGGCGTAATCTGGTACTTTGTAAAAATTAGTCACATAAATGTAATTATACATAAGTTTAATAATGACAAATAATAATTATGACAATAATAAAAATATAATAATTTAACTAAATTTAATATCTTTACAAATCCAACTTAAAGAATGTATATAAATACTATAGATACAAAAATATATAATTTATAATTTTAATAAAATTAGTGCACTTACTTTTATAGCAAAAAATTAGTTTTCAAAATATAAGGGTAGTTTTCACCCCTTGAATGGAGGAGATGGTGTATAAAAAAAATGTCTAATACTTTTTAATACTCTACAACATACCACGGAATCAGGAAAATTGACAAAATCTAGCTCTGGTGCAAGTCGGGGGTGACTTACCCCCGCTCACCCTCTTAAGATTGATTATTTTCAAAACAAGTCAACTATATTTTTCAATTATCTACTTTATCCAAATATTTTGGCTCAAATTCTAATAATTTAGGAATTTTTACAGATAAAAAATACGCTGAAAAATAGTATTTAACCTCAAAATTACTTAGGGGTTGCAGCCCTTTGGGTCCAAAATACAGTTCACAATATTGTTATAATACAACCTAAAAAGCGCACTTGGTATTGTTGCAAAATTTTAATTAGTTTTCAAGATATTTAAAAAAAAACGGTTTTTGGGGGTTAACTTTAAGGGTGGTTTTCACCCCCTAAACTTGCGTATCCGCAGATAAAAAAAAATACGTGTCCAATATTTTTCGATGCTCTACCACATATCACAAAATCAAGAAAATCGGTGAGACACACCTGAGAACGTTTGCTTGTTAGTGAATTCAATTGAATTCAATTGAATTCAATTGAATTCAATGACTTCATGGGACTTCAAAGAATGTGAGTAAATCAAGATTTTGCATTCTCATGACTTCAAGCTTTTGATTGCTTGAAATGATTGCACCATTCATGACTTCAAAATGAATGGTGATTTGGTTTCTGTAAGTCCCAGTATCTAGGTGAAGTTAATGATTTCAAACCAAAAAAAGCATTCATTTCCAATGACTTCAAGTAATGCATTCCTAAAAGAATGCATTCTTTTACAACTCTGATTTTTATATTTTTTAGTTAGATCCTACTTTGATTAAGGTTTTGCTTTCTTTAGAGGAATGATTGCGCCCGGGCAACGATGGGCACCAGTCAGATATTTTATATAAAACTATCGCATTTAAAGTACCGATCGCTTGATCTTTTTACTTTAAGAAATATCAGTCACTTTCCACGCGTTTCTATTTCCCAAAACTTTAAACTGGACACACATGCTTCTATTTATGCTAGGAGCTCAAATTTCGGACTCAAGCATAAAAAGGTAATTTTTTAATTTTGAAAAGAAGTGGAATATGCGTACTTATCCTCAACTACACCGATGTAATTTATCCCCGCAATTTCATCCGCGAGTATGTTTGTACCCCAAACATTATTTATGATTTGTAATAACATTGTTTTTATTTCTTTTCAAATGCATTACCAAAAAACAAATTCAAACTCTAAATCATAGACAGAGTTGCAGACCAACACTAGCAATATATTTATAAAAATATAAGCGAAGTGGTAAATTTATACCCCACTGATATAGCTAAGGGTTAATATTATAAATATGTAGATGACATTTACTTTCAAATTAATCACAAAAGTATTCTGAATATTTTGACAAAAATGTTTGTGGAACGTCACAATATAATTATGGCTTAATTTGAAATAAGAGAATTATTAATTGCACACTTTGTGCGATGAAATTGAAGGCAGTTTTTTTATTTAGCTCAAACATTCCACCGAAATACAAATTCCATTCTTCGAGTAATAGTTTCCTGTGATAAGCGTCTACCTAAACAAAAAGTATACAATACCATTTTATATTTGAAACAATTATATTAAAACTTACATATTTTTGCACTTCCTTTACCTCAGTGCATAAAAATAACCGGGGAAGTTTAGCCATTTTAGTCATCATGTCTGACGCGAAAGCAATAAAAAAAATATCCACACAAAAAAATAAGCTAGACAAAAACATCTTCAGGAAATGCTTATCTGTAAAGTTCCAAATTCGATGCCAAATGTACACGCATTGTACAAGCACACTAAATAAGTTTAAAAGGATAAAAATTAAATGCCATTCAAAAAGATGTTTTAACTTCCTCGAAATCTGATGAATCTTCGAATGTATTGACAAAGAATTTTCGAGTTCCATTATAATTGTTTCCAGTTCACAGATATGTTTGTGTTTTTCTGTACCATCTATTTTACGAAACAACGCTTGCATATATCCCAAATTTTTTTCATATAAAGCAAATAAAGTTACAAATCCAACCAATATAACATTTCCCATTATAGCTGTTAGTTGCCAACTATATCTTAAGAATAAACTCTGTATTATTTGATCTACTGACGAAATTATTATCAATTGTGTCATATCGATCACATGGCTAATAAGAGCACATATTATAAATATAGGACTTTTCCATAATATAACAGCAACTAACTTTCTTTTAAATACCTCATTATCTCTGGTTACGATGCATAGGTTTTAAAACGTCTTAAAAATGTTACTAAAAGCTTCTTGCAATGGCTTGGTTTGCAAAATAAGGAAGAAAAAGTTATAAAGGCATAATAGCGATATCAATGCTAAGTTCACGTATTTGCCATGTTCTACCATGTACATCTTAAAACGCACGATATGCAAAGGAACCCAAACAATTCCGAAAGCGTAAATTACAAATAGTATGCATAAAATGAGGAATAGTTCACGTGATTTTCTTATAACTTTGCATTCACTGCTGTATGTAAAACAACATATTCCATGTAATTTTGAAAGAAAGTAGCACAAATATATAGCTTTAGCTGAAAGACTATTTGTTAAACTAGCCATATTAAGGAAAACCGACTGAATCACTCTCAAATTTTTGAAAGGTAGTCCCTAATCGATGCTCTTGCAATCCCAAGAAATCAATATAGTACATTAGCATAATTACAAAATTGCAAAATACAAAAGTATGCTTAACTAATTAAACTAAATGCTGTGTATGTGTGTGTAAAATAAATGCTTTTCATATCTACATCTATGAGTGTTTTAATCAGGAATTGAGGGTATGAAATAAATAAAACAGATTCCTCCAAGTTCACTTTATTTTTAAAATCATTTTATTTTATTGTTGTAGCACTTAAATATTACAAAAATGCAAAATATTTGAAATAATTTAAAAATACATTCAATAAATACTGAGAGTAAAAATTAAAAGTAAAACTGGGTCGCTTCGCAAAGAAAAAGGTAATTCTTTCTAGGTATAAAATTGTGCTGTATCAGCAATAACACATTTATAATACTGAAATTTGATTGTTTGTAACAAAACATCGTTTAGAGTACGGTCACATATTTTTTTTTCCTTTAATTCTTGGCGAAGGAAATAAGAAAGTCCCTGAAAGTGCTTATTCTACAGAGAACTAGAATGTTTGTGTGCTAAAAAACGGTGATTTTTGGATATTTTATTAAAGATAACTACTGCATGGAATATTTTAATATTTAAAGGATATATCTATGGATATATATTAAATACATGATAAAATGTTTGGACCAAAAATTAAAAATTCAGGGAAATATTCGCAATTTCCCAAGGCTCAAAAAAAAAAAAAAGTGCCCCCAGTTATAAGCAGACTGTAACACACCTTCACAGTGCGTGAAATCGAAAAATCAACAAGCTTATTAAACTAGAAAGTATTTTCCGTGCCATAAACCTCGATCGAAAAAAAAAAATTTAAATTTAAAAAAATGGCAGGGTTTAAAAAACAAAATTGTAATATCGCGCGAAAATTTGATGATTATTGGCATGCAAACATTACATTTTTTATTCGATCCGGAAAACTGGAGGTTTATTCCACGGAGAAACATATATAAATGAAGTTGCAATAAGAATCAAATCGATCGGATGATTTGCCTTCGAAGTACAACTGCAGTAAATTTGAAAAAAGTATTTTCGAGAAAAACGAAAGTTTAATTCATACATTTCTCAGTACCTCGATACGATGAGCGACTGTTCTTCAGATGGCTGTAACTCAAAAACTAGTTGAGATATGCACTTGACATTTTAGTATGATATTTTTAAAGGTATAGACTTTATAGACTATCGAAATATGCAAAAAAAAAATACTGTCACACTAGTGGTGCCCCTTAAGGATAAACAAAGGGAATTATGTTTGAGCATATAATTCATTCAAAGTATCAATTTTAAATTTACTGCGCAAGACATCAATATCAACAAATTTATATACTGAAGAACTCCTTTTTTTTATTATTATTGTTAAGGGTGACCCTCATGGTGGACACTGCGACCAGACGGTCTTCTGTGCCGAAGCCCCTTTACAGTAAAACACGATCTGCTACCCTAAGGAACGCCAGAAGGTCTTTTACAGAAGACGAACGGGACAAGCACACAAAATGTGTGATGTAGTTTCGTCGTCTTCAAGACACAGACGACATTCCGTCTCATTCTCATTTGACAGACCTATTTTATATAGGTGGTATCTTAGCCCATGGTGGCCAGTTAGGTAACCTGCCAACAGTCTGAGATCCAAAGCATTGATTTCAGTGTAGGTATAGGGCCTGACGAGCTCTTTACCTTGCCGGATCCCAGGAAAGTTTTCCCATTGTATGTACTGTAGATTCCTGGCCCATTCTTCTATCGCAGCTTTGGACGAATGCCAGCCAATGCTGCAGAAGGGCTCAGGACCTTTGAATCGAGATGATGAACCTTCCCTAGCAAGTTCATCAGCAACCTCATTTCCCTTAACGCCGGAGTGTCCCGGTACCCAACAGAGAGTAACCCTGTTGGAAGTCGCTAAGTGTTGAAGGGTATCAAAGCACTCTTTAACGAGTCTAGACGAGAAACGCCATGACGAGAGTGCCTTGAGGGCCGCTTGTACTGAAGAGCTTAGAGTAACTTGCAATAGGTTCGTTATAAGCACAATTTGCACGATGAGCTTTAACATAAAGGAGCGAAGAGCGATAAATATTGAATAGAGCAACGAACTCTGGAGTTTTGTCTATAACAAAGCGTATCGCGAACAAACATAACCGAGGCAACCTTACGTCTCAACTCTAAGGTTTGAAGACCAAGCAGGAAGATTCTCGAACCACTGAAACTTTCGTTAAGCATATCTTGTGAATGATTTTTGAATGGTTTCCATACGATTACAATGAAAAGCTGAATAAGGATTCCAAACATGAGAGGCGTATTCCAGAATAGAGTGAACTAGCAATAAAAACGACTGTAAGATGACTTCCTTGAGGTACACCAGAAATTACTCTAAACTGATCTGGATTCAAATTCCAATCTTAACACATTGTGTTAATAATAACATGCACAATTGAGGTTTTCTAGCAATTTTGTGCCCAAACTTGCAATTCAATAGTCATAGTCAATAATCATATTATTAAATTCATTCTATTACACTGGTCAACAAAATTTAATATTTAATTTGTTACAGAAGATTTCCATAGGATTTTTTTCGTAGATTACGAATTTGCAAACAAAAATATCCTTTCACGTCACATTTGAAAAAAAATAGGTTTAAATGTACAAAATACCGTTTTTTGCCCATTTTTAGAAATAATAAAAAACGGAACGTGGAAAAGCTCGTAACATAACTCAGAAGAGAGCCTAAGTCCTTATCGATATATAGGAAATACCACCAATCTATAGCACTTATGAAGCATCTTTGGGAATAAGATTTTCATGAGCGTGCGCAAGTAGTAGCATTCACAATCTATTGTATTAAGGCCGTTTTCGAATTCGCATGCACTTGCACTATTCCCTAACCAGTTTTAGTGTACTTTGGAGAACACTTCAAATTCGACAGATAAAATAGTGCAATTGCAAAGCAAACTACGTGTATTTTCGATCGCCCTACGCACTATTCGGAGTTTTTAGGAGAATTTTTAGTGAGAAAAATAGATTTAAGTGCAAGTGCATGTGAATTCGAAAACGGCCTAAGTCATCGGGTTATGGAAAAAAGTGAATTCCTCGGAATATTTCGGCATGGGTTAAAGCATTTCGTATTTTAATATAATGACTAAAGGTTCATACTTTTTTTTTAGCGACTTTACAAGTTCCTACAACATTTCGTTATTTTTTAATTAAACTTCAAAAGTGGCCAAAATTCCGTATTTTGTACTTTTCAAACCTACTTTTTTCAGAAACGTGTCGTGATAGGTCGTTTTCGTTTGCGAAATTGTAATCTTCGGAAAAAAAGCCTATAGAAATGATATAAAGCTTATTCTGTGACAAAATTGGTGTCGACCAGTATTATTTTTAATCCTTTCTTTCATTTGAGTTTTCGAGCACTTTTTTGCCCTAATGGTTAGTCATGTTCATGTTCTTAATGCAGTTTTTATATTTTTTAGTTAGATCCTACTTTGATTAAGGTTTTGCTTTCTTTAGAGGAACGATTGCGCCCAGGCAACGATGGGCACCAGTCAGATATTTTTATTTAAAACTATCGCATTTAAAGTACCGATCGCTTCCACACGTTTCTATTTCCCAAAACTTTAAACTGGACACACATGCTTCTATTTATACTAGGGGCTCAAATTTCGGACTCAAGCATAAAAAGGTATTTTTTTAATTTTGAAAAGAAGTGTAATATGCATATTAATCCTCAACTACACCGGTGTAATTTATCCCCGCAATTTCATCCGCGAGTAAGTTTGTACCCCAAACATTATTTATGATTTGTAATAACATTGTTTTTATTCCTTTTCTAATGCATTACCAAAAAACAAATTCAAACTCTAAATCATAGACAGAGCTGCAGACTAACACTAGCAAAATATTTATAAAAATATAAGCGAAGGGGTAAATTTGTACCCCACTGATATAGCTAAGGGTTAATATTATACACCCATGGACAAATAATTAGAAACAGTTTGATCAGCACTGCTTTGTGCACTCTCCTTCTTTCTCCTTAGTTTCAAATCTAACGGTATGATACCAACGAAAACCTAGCGACCACGTGCTACTTAAAAACTGCACTAGTGTAGTGTAGTGCAGTAGTTCGTGCCCACGCAAACATCCTGTGGTGATATCATTTCGCGTGAATGCTATTTTACGTGGACAATTCATTAGAAACAGTATTCATTTTTCCATCTTATTAAACAAATATTGATTTCTGTGAATAATTGCATTGGTAAATATTTAAGTTACATTAAATATTCATGTTAAGACATTATTTTTGTCAATACATTGTTTATAAACGTGCGCAAGAAAAAAAAATTGTAACGCTTCCATACACATGAAAGTAGTGCGTCTTTGGTAAGCAAAAATGTCTTATTGCCAAATTGCAAACAATTGATATGTTCTTTAAAACTTGTTTATGGAGCAGTAAAACATTCCCAAGTACAAGAAACAATGGAAAATGTTCTAAGATCCCGGAAAATGTCTGAGCTAACAGATCGACAAATCATCAGAGAAACGAAAAAGGACACTAGAAAGAATTCTACTGACATCTACCGCAACATTTTCGGAGATAACGTAACGGCAGTTTCAGCGAGAACCGTTAGAATGTATTTGGCTGAGGCTGGGTTGCACGGCAGAGTTTCACGGAAGAATCCATTAGTGTCTGCAAGCAACCGAAATAAAAGGATTGAATTTTGACAAGCGCCATTTGGCCTGGACAGCAAACCAATGAAAAAATGTGTTAGGGAGCGACGAAACAAAATTTAATAGAACGGGTCCAGACGGTAAAAGGTCTGTTGGTCGACCTAGAACCGCTGCATTTGATTCGAGGTATACTACTCTTGTTGTAAAGTATGACAGATGATCGATCATCGTGTGGGGCTGCTTCTCCTAGTATGGCATTGGTCCCATTCATAGGATAGAAGGCATCCTGATGAAGGAAAAATACGTCGACATACTTGAAAAAGTAATATTGTCATGTGCTGAGGGAAATTTGCCTATGATCTAGACATTCCAACAGGACAACGATCCTAAGCACACAGCAAAGCATACCAACAACTCTTTTCAAGCCAAATTTATTAGTGTGCTGGAGTGGCCTGCATCAAATGCGCACTTCAATCCTATTGAATACCTGTGGGGCGACGTACAGAAATCAGTTTCTTCAAAAAACTTTAAAAATGTTGACGAACTTTTTATTGCAATTAAATTAGCATGAGAAAATATACCTGTGAAGAGATGTAGCCGACTTATACTTTCAATAAAGAAGAGGTGCGAAGAAATAATATTACAAACAGGTTTTCCTACGAAATATTGGAAAAAAAACAATTTTTATTCCATCCAAAACGAGTGTTTCTAATTAGTTGTCCGGCGAAATTTATGTATTGGAAATATTATGGCATTGTATTCAAAATGTTTAAAAAAACAATTGAAATTTAACTATAAGTTTTAATACATTGTAAGTCAGAGAATGTTAATTTAGTTCCTTTTTGTACATATGAAACAGGAACATTGAGAATTTTCAACTCAATTCAACATCATATATGTGTTTCTAATTAGTTGTCCATGGGTGTAAATATGTAGATGACATTCACTTTCATATTAATCACAAAAGTATTATGAATATTTTGACAAAAATGTTTGTGGAACGTCACAACATAATTATGGCTTAATTTGATATAAGAGAATTATTAATTGCACACTTTGTGCGGTGAAATTGAAGGCAGTTTTTTTATTTAGCTCAAACATTCCACCGAAATACAAATTCCATTCTTCAAGTAATAGTTTCCTGTGATAAGCGTCTACCTAAATAAAAAGTATACAATACCATTTTATATTTGAAACAATTATGTTAATACTTACATATTTTTGCACTTCCTTTACCTCAGTGCATAAAAATAACCGGGGAAGTTTAGCCATTTTAGTCATCATGTCTGACGCGAAAGCAATAAAAAAAATATCCACACAGAAAAATAAGGTAGACAAAAACATCTTCAGGAAATGTTTATCTGTAAAGTTCCATAGTCGATGCCAAATGTACACGCATAGTACAAGCACAGTAAATAAGTTTAAAAGGATAAAAATTAAATGCCATTCAAAAAGATGTTTTAACTTCGTCGAAATTTGATGAATCTTCGAATGTATTGACAAAGCATTTTCGAGTTCCATTATAATTGTTTCCAGTTCACAGATATGTTTGTGTTTTTCTGTACCATCTATTTTACGAAACAACGCTTGCATATATCTAAAAATTTTCTCATATAAAGCAAATAAAGTTACAAATCCAACCAATATAACATTTCCCATTATAATAGTTAGATGCCAACTATATCTCATGAATAATTTCTCTATTATTTGATCTACCGACGAAATTGTTTTCAATTGTTTTATATCGATCACCTGGTTAATATGAGTACATATTATAAATATAGGACTTTTCCATAATATAACAGCAACTATCTTTCTTTTAAATAACTCATTATCTCTGGTTACGATGCATAGGTTGTAAAACATCTTAATAATGTTATTAAAAGCTTCTTGCAATAGCTTGGTTTGCAAAATAAGAAAGGAGAAGTTATAAAGGCATAATAGAGACATCAATGCTTCGTTCACGTATCTCACATGTTCTACGAAGTCAATTTTAAAAAGCACGATATGCATAGGAACCCAAACAATTCCGAAAGCGTAAATTACAAATAGTATGCATAAAATGAGGAATAGTTCACGTGATTTTCTTATAACTTTGCATTCACTGCTGTATGTAAAACAACATATTCCATGTAATTTTGAAAGAAAATAGCACAAATATATAGCTTTAGCTGAAAGACTGTTTGTTAAACTAGCCATATTGAGGAAACCCGACTGAATCACTCTTAAATTTTTGCAAGGTAGTCCCTAATCGATGCTCTCGCAATACAAATAAATCAATATAGTACATTAGCACAATTAAGCAAAATACAAAAGTATGCTTAAACTAATAAAACTAAATGCTGTATATGTGTGTGTAAACTAAATGCTTTTCATATCTGCATCTATGAGAGTTTTAATCAGGAATTGAGGGTATGAAATAAATAAAACAGATTCCTCCAAGTTCGCTTTATTTTTAAAATCATTTTATTTTATTGTTGTAGCACTTAAATATTACAAAAATGCAAAATATTTGAAATAATTTAAAAATACAATTAATAAATACTGAGAGTAAAAATTAAAAGTAAAACTGGGTCGCTTCGCAAAGAAAAAGGTAATTCTTTCTAGGTATAAAATTGTGCTGTATCAGCAATAACACATTTATAATACTGAAATTTGATTGTTTGTAACAAAACATCGTTTAGAGTACGGTCACATATTTTTTTTTTTTTTTAATTCTTAAGAATTTTCATAATTTATACGAAGATTTCGCTGGTGGGTTTTATACTTAATGAGCTTTATGTTAGATTATTAAGCACAATATTTTATATGGGTACTTTTATTAATCTGTTTTTTGAGTAAACTGGGATTATACATTATTCTATTAAAGGGAATTACGGTGGGAGGGAGGATGTTTTTAATAAGTTAGTTTGACATTGTTTAGTTATGGAAATAATACTATGATGAATGTAAGATTGGATTTAGAGCAAGTATGGTATTAAATATATTTGAAACTTTTCTAATTTTGTTTTTGGAGGCAAATATTTGAATTGTTTGGAATAAAATTAGGGGTGTTATATTAACTACTAAGCTACGAATTCTTTTATGTATTATCAATTCTAATTTTTATGACGAATGACCTCTCAAACTAGTAGAAGGTACAACTGTTGAGCTAACAACAAAGACAAAATATCTATGTATAGAAGGAAAAATTTGAAATGTAATTTATTATTGTTATTATTATTATTCGGAATGAAGAGAACTTAGCCAAGCAATATAGCACACCAATAATAGACACATGTATATCTATCGTCATAGTTTCGTTAGTGAAAAATATATCCAAAAATGTATTCTAAATCCGATCTTACAATTTAAAAGCGAATAAAATAAATAAAAACGATACAAATGGATAAAATATAAATCTTAATTAGAATCGAATATGGCATAAAATTGCCTATGTTCATCTAGCAGTTTGACAGCTAAACAAATTAACTATTTGAAACAATTCTCCGATGCAACCTACTAAGGTGAATACCGTTAAAATCTTACACTAGTTTTAAATATGACAAATATATCTTATAGCACTGTAAACAACTACTATTCAGGAATCTTAGCCTCCAGATAAAGGAAAGTGACAAAATTTGAATAAAACGTCGAGCATAGACCTAACAAAGCTATAGAAGCAATAGTATTGCAAAATAAGAAAAAAAGTAACAATAAACAAAACGATAAATTTCTTACTTTCTGATGAAACGAAAAAAAAAGTAAGATAAATTAAAAATCTCTATAAAACAATTTCACTAATTTCTCTTAATACCGTCTGAATTTATCACAGATTTATTGCCAATTTAAAAATACCTTCGTTCGATTTTCACGTTATATCTAAAGATAGTTTCCGAAAACTTCACGGGGCGTACAAAGAGACGGCACG
This sequence comes from Dysmachus trigonus, assembly GCA_949715965.1. Classification (NCBI taxonomy): domain Eukaryota; kingdom Metazoa; phylum Arthropoda; class Insecta; order Diptera; family Asilidae; genus Dysmachus; species Dysmachus trigonus. Next base: position 54,283,739 of record OX454323.1, on the reverse strand, counting down.
GCGCCCAGAGAACATGTCTGTCCCCTGTGAAGCGAATTGCTTTATTCTGACTAGTGGAAAGGATTTGAGAGAGCTTATAAAAATGTATAAAAAACGCTGAAACGAGATTCGCGATAGAAACGAACACTGTGGGAGAATTGCACGATTTTATGTAGCCTAAATTTGATAAGTCTGATTAAATTCGTTTAAAACTGTTTTTCTTGCACAACCCTAATTGATTGAGAAAAGCATTGTGTCGCAATAAGAGAACTTTTAAAAATAAGGAAAATTTAAAGGAACTTACTTTAACCATATAACACAATATTCACCTCCATCATGAATTATATCAACTAATTCTCAACACGAGTCATTTCCGGATCCTTACGATGACGATCTTCACTTTTCCAGGAGCTAACTGGGATATGCGGAGCCGGTAGACAATTGCGCAGAGATTGGACCAGTTGAATTGTGTCCATTAGAGCTATATGGATAGAAATAATTATTCGCACTCTATTTAAACTTGTTATAATATTCAAGCTTATTCCTACAATTTTCTTCACTAATATAGAAAAAAAATTGTGGTAAAAATTAAGCAGACATTTAATATAAGGAAATGCGTTTCCTGACTTACTCTTTTGCAAGCTTTCACTTTGTTTTCCGTACGGTTTACACATTGAGGGCCTTATAAACGTCTTCATACGTGCCATGTTTCTCATTAGCTCTGCGAATGCTCTGACAATTTTCTCTTGCCCTCCGACCATTCCATCACGATTATCATGATTTCCCCAAGCTCCATTGTGTAACGCCAACAAATCCTTATTTGATTCTAGAGAGTCTAAATTTGTCCTAAAAAGTAAATATATATTTTCTAATTATGAACTTTGTGCATTAAAATATTAAGAACTATATTATGAGTGCAGTTTATCAATCAATTCAAAACCTTAAATCAAATTTGTAGGCAGCAATTGTTAGATTCTGAATTGACTGAAAAAGTATTATTCAAACAAGCCCTTTTATTTTATTTTTTTACTTCTTTCGTCTTTACCTCAACGTTTCAACTTTCTGTGCTTCTTGCGGCTGAGGTGGTGTCATCACTGCAGGTGCAGGGGGTGGTGGTAGATGAGATTGCTGGTTCGTCTGCACGTGCTGAGGATTTCCTTGATTTGCGTTTTGCATCATACCTAATAAATTAAAATTCTCTAATTTTACGATGTATGAAATTTGAATGTTGAAGAAAAAAGGTCCGTTTTTGGGTTTCAAGACGAATGAGCCCATTTGTTCAAAAATACTTTAGATGCCCATTATAATTTTTTGTGGTTTTGTGGTCAGTCTCCCAAAACACATTTCGTGTTCTTTAAGGACAATAGTAACTTTTGTATTATTTTTCTTGTTAGGGTTCCGCACATCCACAGGAACAAAAATGGCACATTTATATGATCAAACATGCGAGGTAGAAACTTGAAATTTGGGGAAGTAATACATCTTATTAACCCACACATTTTTTTACTAGTTAACATTTTAAAATATTCATATAAGAATTGAAAAGAGGGCAAATTATGTACTCGAAATTTTCCCTTTTTTTTGGAATTATTGTATATCATGTGTAATTGCATAAATATCATTTTTAAAGAAATATTCTGAAAATATGCAAAAATAGAGCATCTTCCACCCTCTAATTTCCAAAACTACTAGATCCAAAATTTAAAAAAAAAATCTGGGAATAAAAACTGCCTTATCGGAAGTTAACAGGCAAATTATATGCAACGAAGCCTGAAGTTCCTCAAGTCCTTAATTAATTTAAAAGATTACAACCACAATCGTCTTACCTTGTTGCATAGGCATTGAATTGCTTGAAGTCGGAACCGAAGGGACCTCATAATGTTTTTTATCCAACTGTTGCAAGACTCTCTGCTTTTCAATTGGTGAAAGATTTCCGAATTTCTCTAGATTTTGTTGAGCAATTGCACGATTTTGTTGCTGTATAATAGCCGCAGTAATTTGCTGCTGCTGATGCTGTTGCTGAACAGGAACAGGCGATTGCATGCTAGGCTGCTGTTGTTTAGCCATATGCATTGAAGAAACTTTTTGATTCCCATGATTTTTACTCATATCGACCTCACTGCTCATTGGAGGCGGTGGAGGTAAATGTTGGAGAAATTCTGGAGATACATTTTGGTAGGATTGTTCCATGAAGGACATCGGAGCCATTCCCAAATGGTTTTTGTAATATCGACAGGCCGGACTCGGGCATGATTGCACAACTTCCACTATGAAATCTTTTTCCATACCAAAATTCTCTCTACCTATAGTGTATGATTCTACAACAGCTCGAACTGTTGCTTCAACACTTAAATGTAGGCCATGGGGGCCGGACATGTGCTTCAGCATTACAGCGTTGGCAAAATGTTCGAACGGAAGCACGATTTTCCCATTTTCTCTTAAAATCAGTCTTCCCTGTGGGTCCAGAGTTAAACGGTTGGCGAGGATCCTAGTAAATTCGAATGTTTAATTTAAAAAAAAAGTCTCAATCAATTAAGTGAAGGGACTTACTGCAAGTACGCAGCACTTGGTAGCATAGCGCTATCCTTTAGCTCAGAGAAGCATTGGAGCAGCTCCACGCTGGGATTCCATCCCTTGTTTTGCAAATAAAGTTGCAGAAGCATATAGAGTTTTTCCGTCACGTATCCAACTCCCTGCATGCTATTTGCTTGCTGAACGTCTGGCTGCATTCCGTGACCTGAAGTGCCAGCGCTCTGACTGCTCCCAGGCGCAGGCCCCTTCGAAAGGGCGGCTTTCATTGTTTCGGAGAGATCTAGCTTATAATTGTCTGGATAAAAGTTTTTCACATGATCCTAAACATCAAGACGCTTGTTTTACACCTTATAAGCTATGAAAAATCTTCCTACCAAGTTGTTCATATTAAAAATAAAATAAAAAGGAAATGACGTTCGAGTTGGATGCGGCAAAACGGCTTCGTCCAGTCCAGCTCTAGTTGTGGATAAGTTCCTAATAAATACGTGTAAAAGGCTAACTACTTATTAAGGTAATTTTTGTGCGAAGAAATCCACAATTAACCGATTTTATCAACCAAGTCGGCACCAAAATCAACTTGGCCCAAACACCCAGACGAAAAGAAACTGTCAGACTGAGTGAAAGGCAAAATAGTCCACTGAACTGCAATTTGGCACTTTTTTAAACGATTTTTTTTATGTATTTAAAAAGTAAATTAGAAAACAACATTTTTTTGCTTTCGTATACATTTTAAATACCAAATAAATAAAACAAACGTTTATTAGGACAGAAATTCTGAATTTACAGTTCTGTATTAAAGATTTCCTTCAATTATTCTTAAAATCTTACAAAATTTGTAATATGATTAAACCGTTGGCCTAAATTTTAACATATAGCTTAGTTTTTCTATAGTTAAAATGATCCAAATCCTAAATATTTTGGTAGCATTTTTTATTTTTATGAACTTCGTAAAATAAATGTGCTGAACCACAACAAAGAAGAAGAAGAAACACGTGTTCAATTGACAGTTGGCGATGTTTTGGTAGATTTGGTGCGTAAATTTGCTGCTTAAAATGAAGATTAAAATTATTAGCAGAAATCCTGACAAATATTTGAGGGATACTAAACATGAAATCCACAGAGGTAAAGAGTTTTTGTATGAAGGAAATCGAATTTAATAAATATTCCCCTAGTACCCAGAAACTACGATCCAACTTTACATCCATTGGAATCAGTCCGAGAATACGTTAGAGCTTTAAACGCGACTAAATTGGACCGAGTATTCGCCAAACCCTTTTTAGGTAGTTTAGACGGTCATAAAGATGGAGTTGCATGTTTTGGGAAACACCCGAAACGACTTTCCATCCTATGCAGCGGTGCTTACGACGGAGAAGTCCGAGTCTGGGATCTTGCATCTCGGAAATGTATAAGGAATTTCGTAGCACACGAAGGTTTTATTCGAGGCATATCATACACATCATCTGGCGACAAATTCATAACTGTCGGGGACGACAAAACTGTGAAATTCTGGAATAGCGAGAATCCAGATGTAGGAGAGGACGAGGAGCCAATTAATACCATTTTAAGTAGAACTATGGTAACAGGAATTTCGCACCATAGAACCGAACCGATATTTGCAACTTGTGGAGAGGTTTGCAATATCTGGGATGAAACACGCAATGAACCCCTGAAGACTTTGAAATGGGGTGTTGATACCTTACATGCAATTGCCTTCAATAAGGTCGAAACGTCCCTCCTTGCGGCCTGTGCTAGCGATCGGAGCATTATATTCTATGATAAAAGAGAAGCCAAACCTCTTAGAAAAATTCTTCTTACGATGAAATCAAATAAGCTTGCCTGGAATCCAATGGAGGCATTTAATTTCACTATAGCAAACGAGGATTTTAAGTAAGTTTTTTGTTTTGTATATAAAATTATGACTGACTCGTGTTACTACATATTTCGTCCACATTTCCATTCTTATTTATAGTGAATCAAAAAAATCTTGTTACAAAATTACACCGAATATTTACAGTTTCTCTAAGTAAAATTATGGAAAAGTTTTTCTGCATGGTTAATAAAGAACTTTCAAACCATGCCGGGAGTAGGGTCGCTATATAAAGACCCCAGAGAGAGAACTCAGCATTCAGCATATCGTGAACAAACCCCATATTTAAGTTCTTGGCTCTCTTTAAGTTGTCTCAAATTTTAGTTCACACGCTGACTTTAAGTATTCCATGACCGCAGACAGTGTGACCGGCAAGGGATTAACAGTAGCCAGAACCAAAGCATATAGACTCACAAAGAATGCCCACTAAAGTTTTAAGACCCAGTTATCCCCTCTACGGAGATTTACAAAAAAAAAAAAAAAAAAAAAAAAACAATTTCCCCAGCTCGATTGCATTTCTCATAGTCTGTCCAGGGATTAATACCCTTTGGTAAATCAATTAATTCCTAAGCTTATCTCCAAATATTCTATCTATACCCGATAGGTATTATCGTCTGAAAGAAATGCATTTAATTGTACGGTTGTGACTTAACCTTTTTTTTATGTAAAAACCAAATGAGTCGGTTTTTTCTCGAATATTTTTTAGATTATTCAGGTAATTTTCCGCATGCAGCAGTGCTTTATATAAAGAAATTAAAAGGATTATTTTCTCCAACATGAGTTGTAGAGAGGACAGTTCGAGTTGGGTGAGTTTATGACTCTAACAGGTCTTGGGTCCAATAATACACGGATAACACCGGCCAATAAGCACGTCATTTACCAAAAAAGAGCAATTGCCGTAGCCAAATGGCAGAAATGAAACCGTTATAGTTTTTTCATGTCCGTCCGTTAAGATAAAGACCTTAAAAAAATCTTGTAAGTTTTCGCGAGGATTTTCAATTAGAATTATTTCGATAATTTCGATAAAATTACTGAACGGCTACGGAACACGCTCTTGGCCGGTTTACGTTTTACGAATGATATTGTCAAGTTACTATTAAGTGGAAGAAAATGGGTTTACTTTTGGTACCGAGCACGAAGCAATACGGAAGAAATCTGATGATGATTCTTCGTATCCAGGCTATTGGATCAAGAATTAAGCTTAAGAAATGCAAAGAAGCGGAGAATCACATATCATCGTCATATTCTAAGGTATATGCAAATCGTCCTTCTGCGTTAACCTCGCATCTGCATTTTACAATATATCAATTATATTGACTTAGTTTGAATTTTATTTTTTCAAATATGTTATTATAAGAAAATTAGTTAAATGTTTTATATGAAGGAAATTTAATAAATCGCATTAATTGTTGCAGTTCCTACACCTTCGATACACGTCGATTACAAAATCCAATCAAAATTCACTACGATCACGTATCTGCTGTTACCGATCTTGATTATTCCCCAACAGGGAAGGAATTTGTTACCGGGAGCTATGATAAGACTATCAGAATTTACGAAATACACAAGAGTCACTCCAGAGACATATACCACACAAAACGAATGCAACACGTTGTCTGCGTTGGATGGAGTTTGGATAGTAAGTACATCTACTCTGGTTCAGATGAAATGAATATTAGATTGTGGAAAGCACGAGCATCTGAGAAATTGGGTGTTATTAATCCGAGAGAGAGGCGGAATTTCAACTACCAGGAGGCGCTCAAGGAAAAATATGCTGCACATCCCCAAATTAAGCGCATTGCTAGACATAGACAGGTTCCACAACATGTCTACAATACTACGAGGAAAATGCGAGAGATTAAAGAAAAGGAGAAGAAAAAAGAAAGCAATATTAGGAAACACTCCAAGCCCAATACTGTTCCCTTTGTTCCAGAAAAACGTAAAGTAGTTATTAAGGAAGATGAATAAAGAGTTTATATTTTTAAAACATTTGAGTACTTTTTTTTAATATTTGATTTTTACCCTTGCTACACTTTTAGAACATTTTCGTTTCTAGAATATAATGAAGTTTTCTTTATATTTCTATAAATTTAAAATCACGGTCAACTACTAAGTAAATTATGCAACTGCGAATTTCAAAAGGATTCAAATGCTTTAGAAATATTAAAAAACAGCTGCATACTATTGCCTTACAAAATTCTGGTGTCGTTATATCAAGCCAAGTCCTTTTAATTTAATTTCCATATTTAATTGCAGTTCTTATATATCTCGATTTTATATAAAGAAATATTTAAACAACTATATCTATATATACAGTGAAGTGCAAAACTGGTCACATGATTCTACATTTTGACTTCTGTCGACTCCTGCACACGGCAAAAAGCTCTGATTTGAGTGAAATAAAATTCCCTGAATTCCTCATGTTTAGTATAATTCTTAGCAAAAAGCACTCTCAATAATTCTTCATACAATTTACTTTTTATTAAATTGTCCGCAAGTAACTCATGTGATCAGTTTTGCACCCGGTTGAATATATAAATGAAACTCCCATATTTTAATAATTAATCCACAATCCTTTATTTTTCTTTAATTCATTAAGTCTGTTTGGCATTGATTGGTATAGATTATCAACAATTTGTTGAGGAATTTTATTCCATTCGTTTTGGAAGCGATCCCATAATTCGTTTCGCCCTTTTGGTGGTTCTGCATATCCCGCTAAGTTTCTTTTTACGTAAGCCCACAAATTTTCAATCGGACTTATATCTGGGCTTTGTGCCGGCCACGTCAACATAGAAAATATTTGAGTTTGCAGCCATTCCCTCACTATTTTGGCTGTATGTTTGGGGTCCCCATCGTGTTGAAATATAACTTTTTCTTCAGGCATCCCACTTTTTCTTATTGCCTGAGGTAAGTTGCTCTGCAAAATTCTCAGGTAGTCCTCCTTCTTCATCGTACCTTCAATTCTACATACGGGACCGACACCATTCTTGGTAATACACCCCTAAATTATAATGGATCCACCCCCGTGTTTCATCGTCGGCGTCACTGAATTAGAATGAAGTCCTCTAGGATATAAGTATATTTATTGTAATAAAGAAAAATGTTTTAATATTATTAGGTTATATGGTCCGATGAGAGCAAAATAAACAGGTTCGAATCAGATGGGCGGCCTTGGTGTTGGACTAACAATTCTAGAGGACATCATCCTAATTCAGTGACGCCGACGATGAAACACAGAGGTGGATCCATTATGATTTGGGAGTGTATTACCAGGAATGGTGTCGGTCCCGTATGAAGAATTGAAGGTACGATGAAGGAGGAACTACTTGAGAATTTTGCAGAGCAACTTACCTCAGGCAATAAGAAAAAGTGGGATGCCTGAGGAAAAAGTTATATTTCAACACGATGGGGACCCCAAACATACAGTCAAAATAGTGAGGGAATGGCTGCGAACTCAAATATTTTCTATGTTGACGTGGCCGGCACAAAGCCCAGATATAAGTCCGATTGAAAATTTGTGGGCTTACGTAAAAAGAAAATTAGCAGGATATGCAGAACCACCAAAAGGGCGAAACGAATTATGGGATCGCTTCCAAGACGAATGGAATAAAATTCCTCAACAAATTGTTGATTATCTATACCAATCAATGCCAAACAGACTTAATGAATTAAAGAAAAATAAAGGGTTGTGGATTAATTATTAAAATATGGGAGTTTCATTTATATATTAAACCGGGTGCAAAACTGATCACATGAGTTACTTGCGGACAATTTAATAAAAAGTAAATTGTATGAAGAATTATTGAGAGTGCTTTTTACTAAGAATTATACTAAACATGAGGAATTCAGGGAATTTTATTTCACTCAAATCAGAGCTTTTTTCCGTGTGCAGGAGTCGACAGAAGTCAAAATGTAGAATCATGTGATCAGTTTTGCACTTCACTGTATATAAATGAATCATGGTTTTGTGAGTAATCGATGTTTGAAAATTTGGCTGTATGAAATGACTGATTGAGAGTTGGTTGTGTTAGAAGATCTCAATACCAAGGTTTATATCATGTTTATATGTGTGTTAGTAACTTTGTAATGCACTTGAAAAAAAAAAAAATTTTAATTTGAGGTAATTTTCATGAAAATCAGTACTTGGGGTAATTCGGGGATGTAGATTTCAAATCTCCAAATTTAGAAACTCAAGATGGCGAATCCAATATGGCGATCAAAATATCTCGATTTCAACGGATTTTAATGAGAATTAGTACAATTATTATTTTGAGGCCACTAATTTCGATTCTACTTTCATAATTTGTAAATTCAAGATGGTGGTCCTAATATAGCTCCCTCGTCGCTTCGCCCTTCGATTCGCTCCATGGCATTTTTATTCAGTCTGCTTTTTCCAAGCGTTTTTCAGCAATCGCACTAACGCAGTCCGCAGAATCAGTGCTCAGCACAAGATCATTTCCCCTTCAAGACCCCCTTGCGCTGACCGTACAAGGCCAATTAGAGCTAGAATTTCGTCAAGCACGGACTTGTACTGGGTGCAATTTCTTTATGTTTATATATTCTTATACCTATCTAATCTAGCACCAGAAGGAAAAACATATAACGTTGTTTATAAAAATGTACTGCGATGATTTTGCAAAATCTCTTGCTTTAAAATTATCTCTTAAATCAATTGGAACACTGCTCATTAGACAACGAAATATCCAGGTTAGGAATTCAGGAAAATGCAGGATAGTGAGAACTTTCTTTTCGCCGTGCGAAGCCGTTTACCTCATCAAGTACTATATATATTTAATAATTGATTACATATTACATAAAGTATTTAATAATTTATGAATAAGCGACTTCAATGGGTATAAATCTCCAACGCTTCGATATTTCTTGAATCGCATCAGCAACTATCATTCTCAGAATTCGAAGAGTAAGTCTAAAAAGAAAGAAATGTAGAAAATAATAAAAAATGTTAGCTTTATTATTACTTCCTGTCAACGAAAGGTTCGTCTTCGAATCCAACAGCAAATAACTCGTCATACGATGTGCCTTCTGATTTCTTATTCATAACCAATGATAAAAAATCGATTCCAAATATTTGATTCCAAAATATTTTATCAAGCAATGTTCGGTCAAAATTTCGTGGTAAAAAACAATTGAATTTTGTAAAATCATCTGTACTTTTTAGTCTCGCTGGTATTTGTATATTGGCTACGTTCTCGATACGAAAATTCACATTTAACCAAAGACGCTTAAGCAATTTTTTTTGTGTGTCCAAATCTAAATCTGCTTTTTCAGGTGCAATTTCTATGTTCTCGGTTCTTCCTCCTAGAGTGGTTTTATACACTTCGCAGGCTATCGGCACCCGAACAAATATACAAGGTGTGTGCTGGGCGTAGACACTGACCAAACAGAGCTGTGAATGATTTGGTTTACATATAAAAGAGTTTGGAACAATGTTGATGTCGAAGAGCCCTTCTATGTTGTAGGAGCGCCATTTGAAATAAGCGCATTTATCGCTAAAATTGTGCACAGCTATCATAGTGCTGCTGTTTTCATTTATCTTTAATTTAACTCCTACAGAATTTTCGAAGATAATAAATGGATTTTCTGCTGTTGTAACATCCATTTTTGGACTAGTCGAAATAGGATTAGGAATATCAAAAAGTAATCCTGCTGCCAATAATATGATCTCATTTTTGATCCCCAGAAATCCCATTGAAATTTTTAACTGAAAAGACAAGAAATTTCCAGAAATTAAGAGCCCTATTATGGAAATCGATTTCGGTCGACTCGACTAGCGAAGACACTAATTTCCTTAGCATTTCAGGCTTGAAAATGTGTCTTCGCTAGTCGAGTCGACCGAAATCGATTTCCATAATAGGGCCCTAATGCTTTTCTGATTGGATCGAAATGATGCAGTATTTCCAAAATAAAATGGATCAATGTACTACTTTCTGTAGTTGAATTTGGCATCACGGTTGTTTTAATGCATCTTAAGAAGTCGTCCGATTTTACTAACACTTGTCCTGTCTATGGATCAGAATTTGCCGACGCGTATTTCAAAGAAATCGGACCTGTGATAATTTCTATCGCGCTGTTACCTTTACTCAATTGTCCAATAGTACGAAATACTCCAAAAAATGTAATAAAATGCCAAAATCATTTTAATGTGGCTATAAAGTGTGTTAAATGCATTAATAACCAATAAAATGCTATTGTACAAATTTGAGTCATAAACACGTTGTAAGTTATTTTTTTCGAACACAGGATAAGGGTTAAATATGACGGAATTTCTTAAATTCAACTGCAAAGATACTAAAACACTACGCAAAACAAAAAATAAACATTTATTTTTTAGGGTAGGGGAGAGTGTGGCAGCTTCATACAGTTTTTATATTTCGCTTTGTAGAATGCTCTGTATTACATATAGGTCTTTCAATTTATGACAAATTCATAGTTTAACTATTTTATACTGTAGTAGAAGCATAATATACTGAAAAATCACGTGCGCGATTTCCATAATGCTTTGAAAAAAAAGGAAAATGTATGAATGTACCCCATTAGTGGGACACATTCATACATGAAGAGGTAGGTTACTACACACTTGAAAAAAAATAAAACAAGGATTAAAAATCACCATTTATTCGTCATAAATATTGTTTCTTAACATACTAGTCCAGTAAAAAACAAAAATAATTATTTTAAATAACAAATAAATAATAAAAATCAAAATGAAAAACTTTATCTATCTATATCTGTTCGTGACCTTTTTGACATCGGGTTAGCTAGCAAAAAATATATAAATATACCTATATAAATTCTTATAATTTCTAACCATTATCGTTCTGTGTAACAAAAAATGACAGGTATCATTAAATTGCGAAAAAACACAAGTGCAAGGGCACATTTATATAGTATGAATGTGCCCCTTGCACTTGTGTATGAATGTACCCCATCGCATGTTAATTGATAAAGATATATGTAACTGTCTTCATGTAGGATAATTTACAAATCAAATCATAAACTCAATGATATTATGATTAATATTAGATAGCAGTGACTAATCTAAACAACACTAACTAGTCACAAAATACGCCCAAAGTAAGGTTATGAAATTACTTATGCGAGGCAAAAACACGTTCCGTGTTGCACACACGCGCTTTCCGCAGCGATTGCTGTCAAGCTTCACTATAGTCAGTACACACACTTAAGAACTACGCACACACACTAACTTCATTCTTTTGCTCCGCGCCTAACTTCAGATACACTCAGTGTATGTAGGTGCCCCTTGTATGAATCTGCCCCACTCTCCCCTATATCTTTCTACAATTTACTTTAAACAAATAAATAACTTTTGAAGTATTTTTCATATTTCTATAAAAGATATGAGGCTCTAATGCGATTGTGAAACGAATTTCTAGTGGAGGCAATTTTTGTACGTAAGACTCAATTTAAAATCGTTCCTTTACTTCAAATATTATTTGCAATTGCATTTTATAATAGAACAATGTCCTTGTTAGTAGTAAAAATGTATTGCTTTAAAAGGGATCTTCCGGGATGGGTTTTCAGCTAAATCGGTTTTTAGAAAACAGGAAGAATGTCGCCGAATTTAGTCGAGATTTTAAATTTGGTCACTTTCTATGCTTCGTAGTAAAAATTAGATAATGTATTTTATTTTCCAAAAAGACATCTCTCAGAGTGTTTATTTTTTCTAAATTGAATTAGCTCTAAACTCTTTACGCAGCCGTGTTGTAGTGATTGTTGCATCACTAAATCTCTTCTTCTCATTTAAGAAAAGAGAAATTTTAACTTGGCGATTAAAAGGTGTATGTAGTCGTAAAATATAGTTTATCTTGAAATGTCACACTTTCTTGCTTCAGGAGGGTATTGTGGTACTATTTTGAATTTTAATTTTCCTTAAACTATCAAAAAAATCAAAGATTTATAAAGTACGCTTAATTTGTGTTTGTAAAAAGAGTAAAGTGTTTACAGATCGAAAAAACATTTATTGTTTATTATTTTTAATTAGAAAGCCCTTTTTTTCAAAACAAATGTATTGAATTCTTAAAAATATTATTTGTATTATTTTTTCCATTAATTAGACTACGTATCTATTTTATTTTATATTCTACTAGCTGGGTTACCCGGTTTCACCCGGCGTTGGGTAAATACTTACTAATTAACACATCTCAAATGTTCTAGTTTGTTATATCCTAGAAATTGTTTCAACCCGAAAACCCCTTTATGGATCCGCTATCTTGAAATTCCAAATCTTAATAATATTCAAAATAAGTGGCCTTAAAATAATCATTGTACCAATTTTTCTTTCAAATTCTTTGAAATCGAGAAATTTTGGTCGCCATATTGGATCCGTCATCTTGAGTTTGGAAATTTGGCTAATATTCGAAATTAGTGGCCTCAGAATAATCATTGTACTAATTTTCAGTAAAATCCGTTGAAATCAAGAAATTTGGTCTCATATTGGACCCGCCATCTTGGATTTACAAATTTTGATAATATTCGAAATTTGTAGCTTCAGAATAATCATTGTACCAATTTTCATTAAAATCCGTCGAAATCGAGACATTCTGGACGCCATGTTGGGTCCGCCATCTTGCATTTATAAATTTTAATAATATACAAAATTAGTGGTCTCAGAATAATCACTGTTCTAATTTCTATTACAATCCGTTGAAATCGAGAAATTTTGGTCGCCATGTTGGATATGGAAATGTTTGATAATATTCGAAATTAGTGGCTCCGGAATAATCATTGTACTAATTTTAATTAAAATCCGTTGAAATCGAGACATTCGGTTGCCATATTGGATCCGCCATCTTGGATTTACAACTTTTGATAATATTCGGAACTTGTATCTTCAGAATAATCATTGTACCAATTTTCATTAAAATCCGTTGAAATCGAGACATTCTAGACGCCATGTTGGATCCGCCATCTTGGAATTGGAAATTTTTCTAATATTCAAAATTAGTGGCCTCAGAATAATCATTGTACCAATTTTCATTAAAATCCGTTGAAATCGAGAAATCTTGGTCACCATATTGGGTCCACCATCTTGGATTTGTAAATTTTGATGACATTCAAAATCAGTGACCTCAATATAATCATTGTACTAACTTTCATTAAAATCCCTTGAAATCGAGAAATCTTGGTCGCCACATTGGGTCCGCCATCTTGGATTTGTAAATTTTGATAATATTCAAAATCAGTGACCTCAAGATAATCATTGTACTAATTTTCACTAAAATTCGTTGAAATCGAGAAATATGGTCGCCATTTTGGATCCGCCATCTTGGATTTCTAAATTTTGAAAATATTCAAAATCAGTGAACTCAAAACATTCATTGTACTAATTTTCATTAAAATCCGTTGAAATCAGGAAATCTTGGTCGCCATATTGGATCCGCCATCTTGAATTTCTAAATTTCGACAGCGGATTTGAAATCCCCATCCCGCAAAACCCCTATATACCAATTTTCATGAAAATCGCTTCAAATTTAAAATTTTCAGCCGCCATCTTGGATACGCCATTTTGAAACCCTACGTATTATCCGAAAAAAAATTAGCCTATATGTTAAGTCAGAATATATACTACCTTCGGACAAAAAATGAAAAATATCGATGCAAGCGTTTGATTGAGCAACAAACAAACAAACAAACAAACTTTCATTTTTATATATATATAGGGATTAATTGTTAGAACTTGCTTCGTAAAGGGTTAATACCAAAGCTATTACAGATAATCCGAATAAAAATAGGAAAAATACACCTGAAACGTTTGTTTTGCTACAACCATTGCATATAAAAGCCTTTTCTTATTGTTTAAAAAAAAAAACCAGAAAAGGCTTTATCAATCCGAGGACTACCCGGCGGATTATGCAACATGTTTATCGTAAATACATAGTCCTTTTTAAGGATCAACAAAGTGGATTACATATAGCAGTCTGTTTAAAAAATATTAAATTTCGGCCCTGAAAAAAGTAGTTATAGGTTCTGACTGTTGTATTTAAAATCGAAGCGCCCTTAAATTATTAAAACTAAGAAATAAAAAAAAATACCTTTGTATCCCCCACCACCTGCGGTTTATACTTCACCAGCAGAGTTGTTAGAGAATACTTTTTGACTAAAAGATGTTTTGTAACAATCTCCAATTCAGGCTCATGCGAAGTAAATTCAAATTCCATGTCCTGATTGTAGTGGTTAAACACCCAAATTGGTTGTATTATCCGAGTCATATTAGCAATATTTACCGGAAATAAATATCTTGTAAGAATACAGGTGAGTGGATCAAATTCCGTAATTCTAAAAAGAAAATGTAACCGAAGCGTAAAACGTTCGTTAACCCTTAAAAAAAAGTTTAGTAATAACTTTATATTTGCTACTTCATTTTTAAATACGTTAGTTCGAAAGTCAATGGCGTCTGTCCGAGGAGATTGTATGTAAAATACATTTGAATTCCAAATGATTCAGCACATTCTGTAGTGCCTTCATTGGGGGCAAGCGTCAGAAGAGTTCTGTGGGGGCATAGATACCCTTTTTTAAACGTATTAATGCCTGTTGGCACTGATTGAATAGCACAATCACAATGTTTTATCCGCTTAATTTTCCAATTAACAGTCTCAGTACTTGCGTTGGTAACAAACAGAACTACTTTCAGAGGCATGCTGTTTATTGGCATTACTGGCATGACAATTTGGAAAGACGATCTGTATACGTTTTTAGTTGTTATGAAATGTCGATTTAACCTAGACAGTTTTATTTTATATTAATGTTTTTCTAAAGACGTATTAAGAAAAATACCTTCTTACATTAAGCCAGTCCCAGTAATAATCCTTGAGAAGAGGTCCATCGCTAACGTTTATATTTGTAAAATCCAATGGAAAGCATTCTTCCACTGCAATTCTTCCCATATTAACTATTTTCTTCTGGTCAGGATTGTTGTTAAATTGAATTTACAGTCTGACTGCTTTTATGTGATAAAATATTAAAAAAGTATAATAAGAAAGTCGAAATAAATATTAAAGTTCCATTTGCAATGAAATAATCAATGTTTTCCTTATATCCTATAAGGCACTTTTGCCTTCAAAAGAACCTAATAATTTTTTTTAATATCAGTAGTTGCAGTTGTCACTCTATTTACTCTATTGTTATAGTTTCAAGCGCTGTTCACTATGTTCAATTTATTTATTTATTCACTACAGATTTGATACTGCTCGTAAAATCTACTTAAAATATTCACTAATATTTCAGTAGTTTATACTTCTGTTTTTCTATCCAATTTATTCAAATTATTAATGTGTAATACACAAAATACTTCTGTTTGTTCGTATCGCAAAAAGTCCGAAAATGCGAATCCCAGCGTAATGAAATTTATACAGTTTATTCATCTTGGGGAAAATTTAATGAATGCGACTATTTTCAGTCCGATACATCGTTCCATTGACAATTTATTTGATAAAAACCGATTAGCACGTTACAGCATAGATGGCAGGGACTGATGCTGTACCCAACATATAACGAGACACGTGACGTGACGAGACGTGGTGTAACGTGCGGAACGTAACATGACACATGAGTAAGAAGCTCCCAACGTTTGGAATGGATTTGTATAATTACACGTTTTTCATTTCTTGGTTTAACCAGTCGTTGCAAAAAACCTTGTTAAAGTGTAGTGACATATCTGGTAGCAGCGATTTAAACTTGTTAGGGTTCCGTAGCCAAATGACAAAAAACGGAACCCTTATGGTCATGTCTGTCTGTCTGTCTGTCTGTCCGTCCGTATGTCACAGCCACTTTTTTCCGAAACTATAAGAACTATACTGTTGAAACTTGGTAAGTAGATGTATTCTGTGAACCGCATTAAGATTTTCACACAAAAATAGAAAAAAAAACAATAAATTTTGGGGGTTCCTCATACTTAGAACTGAAACTCAAAAATTTTTTTTCATCAAACCCATACGTGTAGGGTATCTGTGGATAGGTCTTCAAAAATGATATTGAGGTTTCTAATATCATTTCTTTCTAAACTGAATAGTTTGCGCGAGAGACACTTCCAAAGTGGTAAAATGTGTGTGTCCCCCCCTGTAACTTCTAAAATAAGAGAATGATAAAACTAAAAAAAATATATGATGTACATTACCATGCAAACTTCCACCGAAAATTGTTTTGAACGAGATCTAATGCGTAGTTTTTTTTTAATACGTCATAAATCGTAAACCGCAATTTACCTTTCATTCAATCAACTCAAATATAAAAATAAAAAAAAACATTTAATTTCATAAACATAACCGTGAACCATTATTTTCTAATAATAACAAGAACTTTTATATTATGTTACTTGCTGCTATGGAACCCTTCATGGGCGAGTTCGACTCGCACTTGGCCGCTTTTTACATTTATGCAATAACTCATGTGAGTGCGAGTCGGGTCCTTTGGTGAATAGCAAAGATCAATGGTGACGCCGCATGCCTATTCTCCTTTTTGTCCTATCTGGCTGGCACATGTCGATGTCTCAAAATGCAAGAGTACAATATAAAGGTAAAACTGATTAACAGGGTGTCCAATTATCGTTAACAAATTAAAGCTGATCCTCGTTACTCAATGATTGAATTGAGCTACAAAAAGTGCTATCAAACGCCATCATGCATACCATGCAATAACCCAATATGTTTGTACTTTTTTTCTTGCACATACATATGTGCTCCTAACAACTTTTTTGGCAAACGTTTAAGGAGGTTGGGAATCTCATTTACTCTCATTACCACTTCCTTTTCTACTAACAGTTAGTAAAATCTCCCATACTAACGTTTTTGGGGGGTGCTGAATGCGTTGCTGGGGTTAGTTTTTACATAGAAGTTGAAGGGGTTGAAATTGAAGGGGCATTTTTTCCTTAATTATCACAAAAAACAAGACCAATATAATAGCAATTATATATCGTTAAACATATTTTAGCAGACGCTGAAAAATTTGTTGGGGGTATTTTTTACCTAGGGGTTGAAAGGCTAAAGATAGGAGTAGTAATTTTTCCTAAATCATGCTCATCATTTCATACGTCCTCAAGAACGTAAAACTCATTCGGCTATCATTACATTGGGATTATATGCTCCCCATATCTACATCGCTTCAACCCTAATGTAGAAAATGACCTCATAAATGTGCTTTGTCCTGAGCCCTCCAAAATGTAAGAAACGATATGTACCTTCCTACTAGCTTCAATTTAGGAGGAACTTCCCTGTGCTTTTTACATTCAATGTTTTTTCCGTATATTCAGTTAATCAATTCATAAAACAAGTTGAATTTGAAGTCTGTTCCCGAATAGCTGCGTTTTTTTAATGATCTGGATCCGGATCATTAAAAAAACGACAAGGGAATTTAGCAAGTGTGGGACCGAACCTATCTTCACTGCTTAATGAAAGTGTCCAACTATAACGAAAATTGGATATTTAAAGTTGAAGCTGAGACGAATAATTAGTGACAGAAATATTTAGGACGCTTATTGCACAAGGAGAAAATAAACATGGAATTCATTGTAGGTTTAGTAATTTAGTCATAAGGAATGTTTAGTAAAATCATTCTTTCTAGGAACTTTTCGAGGATTATTCAGATGATAACATTGAGGAAGATCTTCTGTTATCGTCTGGAAACTCTTCGCCGTCATCCAGTGAATCAGAAAATGAGCATACAAAAGTATCAAACTTTCTAGAGACTATCAATCGCTACTCAGAGAGCGATTTTAAGTCTCATTTTCGTTTAAAGCGTTCCACTGTTCTTCTTCTTATTGGTAAGATTTATGATAACCAATATATATGTTTACTCACTTAAATAATTTTCAGAAATGTATAAAAATAAAACTGGGAAAGACGACTTGTTGGGAAGGCTCCCTTTCAGCGCAGAGCTACAAATATATGTTTATTTTTGTGACTAATTCGCTAACCTTTCGGCAGCTTGGAAACCTTTTTGGAGTAGCCAAATCTTCAGCCTGGAATATAGTGAACAATGTCGCCAAATTCTTAATTCAGATAAGCCCTAATTTTATTAAATGGCCTACATCTGAACGGGAAATTTTGAATGCGCAGAGGCTTTGAAAGGCTCGAAGGAATCCCTGGAATTATAGCTGCTATTGACGGCACCCACATCAAGATAAAAGCACCCAGAGAAAATGTACAGGATTACTGCAACAGGAAAAAATTCTTCAGCATTGCTCTTCAAGTAATTGTTGATAGCGAGAAGAAAATTCTGGATGTGCACTGTGGAGAACTTGGGTCACTCCATGATGCTCGAGTTTTGAGGAAAAGCGAGTCTTTCAGGCGAGTCGAAGATTCCATCCAATCATTTTTCCCTTCAGGAACCTATATGATAGGGGATAGTGCATATCCCTACAATAATTGGCTGGTTCCCCCATTCAGGGACAACGGTTCTTTGACTGATATGCAGAAGAAGTTTAATTACATTCACTCCTCTACACGTGTGGTCGTAGAAAATGCAATAGGGCTATTGAAAACCAGTTTTCGACGCTTATTGCATTTTATAGAGCAGAGTAATATACTTGTAGTCAATATTAGATATTCTGCATGTGTATTGCACAATATTTGCCTTATGCAGCAGGATGACTACAACATATTTGCGCAATGTGACGAAGACACCGAAGACGACCATTTACCTACTTCAGCTTCGACTCAAGAAGTGTACCATGAGGACAGAAGGGCAGTTCTTGTGCAGGAATTACTGCAAACAAATATTTTATAAAACAAAATTTATTAAAACAAGTTTTTCTGTTTAAATATATATATATATATTAGGGTGCTTTTTTTTCGCGATTATTTTTTTTTTTTCAGTCCCACCTTGAAATTTTGTGGCTAATACCTAAACATACATTCCCTGAAAATTGGAGCCCAAAAAAATAATATTTAGTACTAGACCAAGACGCATAAAGATTTCCCATATAAAATACACGTGAACTTTGATTATTTTTCTTCAAACATCTACAACTCAGAGGCATTTTATAGCACAATCTTGGGCAATGGTAGGGTTTCTTCAGAATTGAATGCTCTACAAAAGTGTCCATTGCGATGTAACCCTAACTCCCACCAGCGAGGTAGTACGGGTCATTGACCCCAATTTTTCCACGAAATTCTCGCTTTTTGCCCCTATCTCTTAAATAACAAGAGGTACAGAAAAAGTGAATATGACAAATTTGTAGGAAATTCAATTTCATACAATAAAGTTCTGAACACCAAATCGCTAACATCAATATTTCTTAAGATATTGGTCTTGGAAATTGAGGTAGTGTTTCTACAATTTAGCTCAATAATCCATGAAACTTCCACACTACCTCAACTTTGAAGCCCAATATCTCAAGAAATATCGATGTTAGGGATTTGGTGTTCAAAAACTTTTTGGAGTAAATTAAATTTGCTACAAGTTTGTAATATTCACTTTTTCTGTACCTGTTGTTGTTTACGAGATAGGGGCAAAAAGCGAGAATTTCGTGGAAAAATTGGGGTCAATGACCCGTACTACCTCGCTGGTGGGAGTTAGGGTTACATCGCAATGGACACTTTTGTATAGCATTCAATTCTGAAGAAACCCTACCATTGCCCAAGATTGTGCCATAAAATGCCTCTGAGTTGTAGAGATTTGAAGAAAAATAATCAAAGTTCACGTGTATTTTATATGGGAAATCTTTATGCGTCTTGGTCTAGTACTAAATATTATTTTTTTGGGCTCCAATTTTCGGGGAATGTATGTTTAGATATTAGCCACAAAATTTCGAGGTGGGACTGAAAAAAAAAAAATAGTGGCGAAAAAAAAGCACCCTAATATATATATATGTATATATGTAATCTTTTTTTTTTCAAATCACAATATTAAGAGCACAAAGTCAAGAGCATTAAAAAAAAAAATCAAGAGCAACAACAAAAATAAATATTTCCATAAGAAAAATAAAAATCAACAAACAAATAATACAAATTAAATCAACTTAAAATGTTTAAGGCACCGTCTTGTTGAGAGCTGCCAGCAGTTCTCTATGCCTCTTGTTTCTTTCCTCATTTAGGAAGAGAAGCAAGTCATTTTTCTCCTTGAACCTAGCGTTCCTAACCTCGTCAACCTTCATCTTCTGACGGAACTTCTGCGAAAGAGGTCTGGTTCTTTTAGCAGGATTGGACGTCTCTTTTCTTGAAGGTGGTCTTAAACGTTCACAGTTGCTGCCAGACGGAACCATTTCTAGAACCTCCAATGGCAATGGAGTCAGGCTGCTAATAGCATGATTGCTTTTGATGCTCGGTCTGGTCCCGAAAATCTCCTCCATCTCTCCCTTCGCAACAAATTTAATTAAAAATATTTATAACATTTCAATTCCAATCTATAATAATAACAAAATTGTTCTGAGGTATGAATTGAAATTATTTAAAAATTGATTTTTTTTTACTATTTAAAGAGTTCTGAATGAAAAACAATCATAACACTGACGTAACATCTAAATTCAAGCCAAATTCAAAGGGAGTGATATAACTTTTAAAATATGTATGATAGAATAAACGAAACCTGCGTGAAGTCAGGCATTTCAGCTAGTGATAAACAAATTAATTAAACAATAGCATTAAAAGTGACTTTGTTATTTATTATTATGTAACACATTAAAAATGTTCACAAGCTATCAACAGAAATAAGAGATTACAGAACGGGTTCAGTATTTAGATCTTAGCTTGTTCCAGTAAAACGACAAGGGCAGCATTTGGTCCCTCTTTACTACATTACTGTCAGACAGTCTGCAAAAAATTTATATGTCTCTTTAATATAGTCAAAAGTGTAAGCGAAAATGCATACCTAAAATTGGCTATTCGAAGGCGATTTAAGTAACGATCCACAGCTACAGCAGGCAGTAAAAGTGGTCGAATATGCTTGGGTATTTGCGAGCAAAGACTTCTTGACTAAATCGAAAATCGAATCTAAATATTCACATAAAAGTTGAAATTGAACAAACCTTTTCTAGATGCTGATGGGCAACTGATGCAATTTCAAATATGCACTCCTCTACACCTTTGTCGTTTGTTTTATCCCTCAAAATCCTCTCCTGACTGACGCCGTGCTTCATAAGCACTTCCTGAGGTATACTAATTGAAGTGTTTCTACCTCTTTGGGGAATTGATCTCAGCAAATTTGTTATACCCTGCGCCTTTCCCAGGTGCGAAGCTGCATGGTCTACGTTCACATTTTTAATGCCCCAAACTTCTAATAACAAATAATATATAGAAGATACCGTCTGCTCGGCGTAGTCCTCCATTTCTTTTACTGTGAGGAAGGACAGATTCGGGGGTCTTTCCCGCGCCTTGATCAGCCGCTTCAAATAAATTTTTGTTAAATTATGTTTGTCTATTACCTGAAAACAAAAAGGAAAATTATAAGATCCAAAAATAGGTAGTATTGAAGTCCATTACCATTTTTATTTCCTTTAGGACAGGCTGATCAGTAACGTAGGTTTTTTGGGGTTCGAAGCATTTTTCTATTGAGTCATTCCAGAACTGAAGCCGCATCTTTCCTATCGTTGGTTCTGAAATCTGAAATTGTTGAAGAATAAGAGCTGTTACATAAAAAGGGATTCCGAAGAGGAACCTACCGAGGATCCCACTTTTGCAATTTCAACGTTAAGTGCACGCACTGCAAAAGCTGCTCTCCTGTTTTCTCCATTCAGAAGCAGGGTGCACAGGAAGTTTTCATAGTCACTTTGCCTTTAATAACTAAGTTAAAAATAATTTCTTGATGCTCAAGAAATAAATTACTTGACCAAATTAGCGCAATATTGAGCACTGAAGTCTTTTTGTGCGATGTTGCTCCTCTCGCTTTTGAGCCTTGTGGTTATCCTGTTTATGTGAATATTCCCCACATTTAGAAGGTACTTTGTTCTTACATAAATTGTAGGAAACATCGAAAATCCTTTATATAAAACGAAATGTTTGCCGCTTTACTCCAGTTCTTAACCAAACTTCAGAACTGTCAGATTCTTTTGGCCGGTTCATTTCAATTATGTTCCTATCAGCTGATTCCACAATTCGAGAAAAAACAGAACGGAAGTGGAGGTCACAACGTCTACAGAAGAAAATTAGACTTGTGAAGTTAGCGAGAACAGTTCTGAAAGTAATAATTTTTCTTTTCTACCACGACTTAAACCATTCGCCTTTACTTGCGGATAAAGTCCCCGACTTTATTTTCATTTACGGAATTTGCGTTTTCGGGAAATACCGCATGGAATAATAAAAATTTTCCCGCTGCGCTAAATTTATTTTTCACTTTTTCTCAGTCGAGAAAGCCCATCGAATAATTTTTCAAGCGGTATTGAATTCCCCTTTACTTGCGGAATCTGGGGAAATTATCAAAATAGTAAAAACGCATATTGTAAATAAATAACAAAATATATAAAATATCTATGATGTGAATTAAGGGGCAACACTAGATTGAAATTTTGAAAAAATAATATTTTGTTTTGTTTTGCATATTTCGATAGTCTATACCTTTGAAAATAACATACTAAAATGTTAAGTGCATATCTCAACTAGTTTTTGAGTTACAGCCATCTGAAGAGCAGCTCATCGTATCGAGGTACTGAGAAATGTATGAATTAAACTTTAAACACGTTTTTCTCGAAACTACTTTTTCAAATTTGCTGCAGTTGTAACTCGAAGACAAATCATCCGATCGATTTGATTCTTATTGCAACTTCTTATATATATGTTTCTTCATGCCATGAACCTTCAGTTTTCCGATCGAATAAAAAAATATTTCACGCACTGTGAAGGTCGCTATCACTGCACCAGTGGGGAGACTGTTTTTTTGGAGCCTTGGGAAATTGCGAATAACTCGCTGAATTTTCAATTTTTTGGTCCACAAATTTTATCATGTATTTACTATATATCTACAAATATATCCTTAAAATATAACATAACATAACATTCCATGCAGTAGTTGTCTTTAAACAAATTCCCAAAAATCACCTTTTCTTCAGGCTGTTACACTAATGGTACCTCTTAAGGGGTTACGTGGGTTTTGAATTAAAAAAAAAATCGCAATGTTTCGGATTTTTTTTTACGAAATTTATAAAAGTGATTTATTTCAACTATTAGGATATAAAAGTACATCACTTGAACAAGTAAAAATTTTTTTTTCTTAGTTTTAAAAGTAATTTTACTTTAAGGGGGTATCCCACTCTAGAATGTTCAAAAAATGCATTTTTTTTTTAGTTTTGAAAAATTCTGTGTTCTTTTCTGAATCGTTTAAGCTATCTCTTGCCGCGAAATTTGAAAAGCTCGCGCCGCTACAGGCGATTCCGTGCGCAGCTACGCGCTCCCTAGCACTCCTCGTTGCTTTTAACTTTAACTTAAATGCCGTTTTTCTCAAAACACCGTTTTGATGAATGGTGTGCAGCATTCTGAGGAAACCATTCATCCGAAAAATTTCAGATTTTGGTAAAAGCTATGTTAGCTTTGCCTCTATAACCTAAGTGGAGCAAATCAGGCATTTTTACATTTACATAGCTTGTATCCCATGTTTTAACAGTAAAAAATCAACTAAAAAATATAACGAATAGTAGAAAAAATTAAAGAAATGAATAAAAATTTTTTTTTCAAAATGTAACACACTCATGTCATAGCCACATATATAAAGAGTAATAATGTGTAATCTCATAATTTTCAGATTATTTGTTTGGCTGTTATGGTGCACATCATGAGCTGCCGTTCCTAAGTTTTGAGTCCCAGTAGCAGGCCTTCCCTAACCCAACCACTTAATAAACAATTTTTTTTTTTCTCAAAATATTCATTAAAGATCATATAATAAGAGGATTATTATGTTTAACTCTAAATGTTTTGTACTTTCTTGTTGAACTCCCTGAAAAAAACGTTCAATTCAAGGGCCTCTAGAGTGGGATACGCGTTATTTTCAAAACAACATTTTTGAATCCGGTAGGCATTATTTCTCAAAAACTAATAATTCCCACATTTCTTCTACATACGAAGGATTTTTAATTTCGTTCATTACAAGTCACAAAAATTTAAAAAAAACAAATTTTTTGTTAAAAAACGTTGTAAAAATTTCAAATATAATTTTTTTTTTTCAAATCCTTCGTTCAAATACAAGCCATATGCATTTACTAATAAAAGAAAAAATTGATTTTGAATTCAGATAAGCCTATCTCGAGATATTTTGCCTACGGTAAAAAATCATCGATTTTTCTTAAACCAGCTGTCAATGGCTCAATTTTCATTTTTTTTTCATGAAATTTTTTTTACCACTTTTTCAAGTGATGTACTTTTATATCCTAATAGTTGAAATAAATCACTTTTATAAATTTCGTAAAAAAAAAATCCAAAAAATTGTTGATTGTTGAAATTGATTTTTTTAGAATTCAAAGCCCACGTAACTCTTTAATGTGAAAAACAAACGGAGATATTTCGCATGCGCTGCAGCCCGCTTCGTCAAGGTGAACCATCTACTTGCGGTTTAAGTACTGCTTTCTAATTAAAAAGCTGCTAAGTTTGAAGGATAATACATTTAAAAATATTTAAAAATAAGTCCTTAAAAGTATCTATTTTATTCAGTTATTTTCGAAAATATTCATTATACTCTGATGATAATGGTGGTTTAATTAAACCAACAAATTTAGATCAAGTTAAGAAAACTTCAAACATTCAATGTTTTTATAAACAAAGCAGAACAGAACAGAACCTAAACGTTATCTTAGAATATAGGTGAGAATTTACCAGCAAACTTTGAATATATGACTTTCAAACATATAGATTATTACAACGAAATATTTTTAGGTACATAATATGAAATTTGAAGTTGAATGAATAAATTTATTTATAACTTGAGTGCTCTAGATAACACAGGTAAACTAACAACTACAGCTGAATTTTCTTTTCATCACTCCATGACCATTGCCAATTTCAAATAAAGCACAACTTACAAATATATTGAACTTCTTGCGTAATTCAGTCTGATCCCACCAGATTACCAAGTAAAACAGCACATTTACTTCTTTGGGGTGATTTAAGAAGAATTGATATTTTGAATACAATATGCATTAATAAAACAATGTGAAAATCGAGCAAATTTTTCCTAACTTTGATATAACCTTACCTTACCGGGAGTCCTTGCACTCTTATGTAAAATTGCTATAATTGCCAATAATCTTCCAGTATCAATGAACAACAACTAGATAATTTCAGGAAGGTTTGATGATGCAAGAGAATCTAAACAATAATTTGTAATATTAACTTAAAATTCGGATGAATAAAAGCATTAACTGCAGTACAGCTTACCGATAATTTCATCAGAATCACTTTTCGAATTTTCAGGTAGTTACCAAATCTCAGAGTGCACAAAGTTGGCCCTATACAACAACTTTCCTTCATAGATATAAAGTTAAATAAACTAGCGATTGGCTTTGATGAGCATCTGATTCTGTAGTTGATGAAAACAAAATTCAGCCATTTATCTAGTTGTAGTTGTTAGTTTACCTGTGTTATAAATAAATTGATTGAGAACCCATATTACCTAAAAATATTTCATTGTAATAATCTATAAGTCAGAATCACAAATAATTGTCATATTTTCAGAGTTTGCTGGTAAATTCTCACCCATATTCTAAGATAACTTTTAGGTTCTGTCTGCTTGCTTTGAACGTTTGAAGTTTTTTTAACTTGATCTGAATTTTTAGGTTTAATTAAACCACCACTATACTATCATCATAGTATAATGAATATTTTCAAATATTACTGAATAAAATAAATATTTTTAAGAACATATTTTTAAATATTTTTAAACATATTATCCTTCAAACTTAGCAGTTTTTTAATAAGTAAGCAGTACCTAAACAAGTTGCAGCAGACGGTTCACCTTGCCGAAGCAGGCTGCAGCGCATGCGAAATATCTCCGTTTGATTTTTCACATTAATACACATCATAGATATTTTATTTTCTTACAATATGAGTTTTTACTATTTTGATAATTTCCCCAGATACCGCAAGTAAAGGGGAATTCAATACCGCTTGGAAAATTATTCTACAGGCTTTCTCGGTGGAGAACAAGTGAAAAATAAATAAATTTAGCGTAGCGGGAAAATTTTAATTATTATTAAGTCGAGGACTTTATCCGCAAGTAAAAGGGAATTGTTTAAGTCATGGTAGAGAAAAAAAATAATTTTTTTTCGCTAACTTCACAAGTCTTAGAATTCTTCAATTAAAAAAAACAGAACGGAAGTGGAGGTTACAAGGTCTATAGCAGAACAACAGTAAACAAAGCCGGTTAGATGAAGTTAAATATATTTGGCAAAAAGTTAATGATCTAAGTTAAAAGCAACTGCATGGGTTCGTGCACATCGTAATTAATGCAATAAAATATGAAATGAAAGTCATGAACTTGAACGTGCAAGCTGGCACTAAAACCAATTTCCGTTTCAAATATTAATTGAGGGATATTGAAATAAACCGTACAAAATATCGAAAATAATAAAATTTTTGAAGACGTTTTCATGCCATATATCCGGGAAAGCTTTCAGGGTAAGAAATTTGAGAAGTGATCCGAGGAAGGAAACCGACCGATTTAACTTCATGAAAATGTAGTGTTAATTAAATGAAACTATTACTTTAAATAGAAAACAATTTTTAAAATATACACAGCACCTTTTACTTGTGAACTATTTTCGTTTTGTAACTGCAATTTATTTATGAAATCAACATTTACAAAAAAGTTATATTTCTACGAATTCTTATTATTATTATTATTTATTAACTATATATACAAGCTTAACTTAATATGCACAGTATTTATAGCGCGGTCGGGTACTATGCCCGTAGGACGCTTAACTTTTAGCTATCATGGGGTGGGAATTTTAATTTCAGAATTCATGGATTGGGTTATTGGAATTTAAATTTTCTTATTATTTTTTGTGGAGAACTAACTTCTTCTAGCTATTGTGTAAGAACATAATCAATTCGTCTATAAAAATTTACAGTATAAGAGAAAAAAAATATCCAAAAGATCACATTTTTAGAATTCATTAACTATCGAAAAAGTATTATCCTGGCATCTATCAGTCTATTATTTACAAATATATTTTTTACAGAATACGAGCAGTGCCGGCCTTAGGCTTTTGCGTTTAGTCGGGCAAACTTTTCCTCGGCGCCCCTTTTAAAGACAAATATTAAAATTATGGCTTAAAAAACAAAAAAACACGCTTTTATAAGTAGCGCAATAAAAAGTTAAACAATTATCGCAGGTTCAAAATGTCTTTTAACTTGTAGTGTCATCAAAAATTTAGCAGTGTGAACAGTTTCAAGGTTTGGGCTTTCTCCGAACATAGTTAAACTTCGATTTCTAATTTTGAATTACACAAAAAATGCACAGGGGACGGACAACATGGTCAAGTTAAATAATAGCTTTAAACATTTTTCCCCAAGTGGAAAAAAAAGTACGATTTTTTTGGTACGATGAACTGGCCATAAAGCATAATCCGAAAAACTTTTAGATAATTCTTCTATATTTTCACAAGTTCCGTCATCTACCGCATCTTGATTGTTGGGCTCGTCCTCATCTATGTTCAACTTATTTCCATCCGAAATTGGTTTAGGCGATTCAGATCTAACTTCATTTTGAATAGTTGGTTCTGATGCTTTTCTTTTTCTGTATTCATAACCAGAAGGTTTATGTTTCTTCGTAGAGGTCTCGTTTTCCATCGTTAAAATTAAATATTATCAGCCAGCATAGAAAACAAAGATAACAAATGTTGATAAGAAAACATTAATTTTTCTGCAATCCCAAATCTACAAAGTGTCAACTTTGTAACCACCACTCAAAACAAATTTCCACTTTGCGTAGGCTTCGAACGGAAAAATCGTAAATGTTACTCGGGTGTTAAAAAAGAAGGCCTTAGATCAAATAGTTAGGCATTCTTTATTTATAACCGACTTCAAAAGAAGGAGGAGGTTCTCAACTCGACTTTATTTTGTTCTTCTTTTTCTTTTTTTGTGTATGTTAGACGATATCTTCGCCGATTGTGAACCGATTTTAATAATTCTTTTTTTGTTAAATAGAATATTTCTCGAGGGTGGTCCCGTTTAAATTTGATGACAATATTCCTCTTCTAAAGGTGGAAACTTAGGGGATGAATCCCTTTTATTGAATTTCAACCACTTTCCGTCAGCTAAAAATTGAAAAATAAAACAAAATTTACAAAAAAATAAAAAACAACTTCAAAACTTTGCCTGTATGTACAAATTTAAACTAAAAAGTTAAAAGTAATATTTTTTATTACTTTAAAGAAAAGAGCATTCAAGCAAAATATACAAAACTATTAATATACTCGTACTTAAATATTTACAATATCTAATCAGTTACTTTTTGAAGTCGGTGCCAGCCAAGGCAAGTTTATAAACCCAAATTCTCTAGGTTTAAAACTTGCCTTGCCTACACCAATTAAAAAACTGACTGATTAGTTATTGTAAATATTTAAATACCAATAATTTTGTATATTATCCTTGAATGCTCTTTTCTTTAAAGTAATAAAAAATATTATTTTTAACTTTTTAGTTTAAATTTGTACATACAGGCAAAGTTTCGAAGTCGGTTTTTATTTTTTTTTTAAATTTGTTTTTATACTCCCAACTTTGCATAATCTATTATTGAATTTCATATATAAACTGAAAACTACATTTAATACTGGATGTGACATTGGACAGAACAGGATAAAGAAAATTAAATTTGATGGGTGAATATACCTTCCGTAAAATTATCTTTGAAATACTTGTTAAATCTGCAATAATAAAAGCAAAAAGTCAAAAATTAGGAAGAATAAAGAATGTAAGTAGAAAATGTTGATTCATGTATTATAGAATCTTCAATGCTTCATCTGAGAATAAAATTTACTATATCCGAGTTATGTATCTCTGAGAATCTTAAGGCTTCATGATTTTCGAAACGTATTTTGGATTTCCTGAAATAATCTCTATATGCATTTAAATATTGTATAGCATTCCAATTGCTTTTTCATTGCATTACGAATCTTTGCCAGGAAAACTTGGAATAATAATCAATTAAACTAGTAAATACTTCGAACGCAGTTTGATATTATCATGAAATCTGCAGTTTCAAAATAAACTATTGGAAAAATTGAAAAAATCAATTTCGTATTTACGTTTCATAAATTATGCATTTCAATAACATTTACAGGTAAATTAGAATAGCTTTAATACTAACATAAATGTATAATAATCAGGTTTGTATCTTGCTTTTCTCTCAAAAACTGAATGCATAAAAGGTACAACGTCCAAAAATGACCAAATGAGTTTTTAAAAATAATGATTTGCAAATATTATTTAAAAATTTTATGGAACTCTTAGGTAAGCCCAGAACACTAGCGACGTCCTCAGCTTAGGAGTGATAGCTGCAGTGTGCAAATATATACAATCTAAAGAGCCAAAACCCCCGGGAATACATATAAACACAAGCCGTGAAGTAGAAACTGCATACGTAGTGATGTAGTCCGAGAATCGCCGTGAAATAACATTGCTTCTTATGGCGGATGATCCAAAGTAAGCCACTCCACTCGCCTGAACTGCTAAACTATAACTTTTACGCGAAAATGATGTTCTACTAACTATAACTATGGAGGAATACCTTTCTAGTGATCTGAAAAACTTTATAGTGGCAAGAACAAAATATTAGAGTTTTTTGCACTTAAGAACAACTCTAACCATTTCCCCGAACAAAACAGCAGCGGCAGGTCGACTTGACAGCACGACTTTCCGTGGTAATTTGTTCGATAGGCAGTAAGAGTAAGTTTTGAGCTCAAATATCTTTAATATTTTGTTCTGACCCCTATAATGATTTTGGTACCATAAGAACGGTATTCCTCCCCAGTTACAGTCAGCAGAACATCACTTTTTCGTAAAAGCAATAGTTTAGCAGATTCGCCCTGTGGAGCGGAATGAATGGGCTATACCGCCATAAGAAGCAATGTTATTTCGGTGCAATCATCGGACTACATGACCCTATAGGTGTGGTAGTGAGCAGGTCTACTTCACGGCTTGTATTTATTATTCCCGGGGGTTTTGAAAGAGCCCATCACAAATTACTAAGAAAAAATTTATTCGAAAATGCACAAAAAAATGAGAAACCGCTCTTACCAAAACTCCCTCTAATACATATAAACACAAGCCGCGAAGTTGAAAATGCACATGTAGTGATGTAGTCCGAAATTCGGCGCGAAATTACATTGCTTCTTATGGCAGAAATTTGAACGCAAATATCTTTAACATTTTGTTCTCGCCCCTATAATGGTTTTGGTACTGTAAGAACGGCATTCTTCCTCAGTTACAATTAGTAGAACATCACTTTTTCGTAAAAACGATAGTTCAGCAGATTAGCCCTGTGGAGCAGAATAAATGGGCTATACCGCCGTAAGAAGCAATCATCGGACCTAGACGGCTTGTATTTATAATATTGTTCGTATGGGTTTTGTTTTTTCGATACTTATACATAAAATTGCCACTTTCCTTGGGGGGAACACAAAAACACCTCGGGAAGTAAAAAAAAAAATGCTTCAAAACGCATGTTTGTCTCCCTTGCCTTCGTCTTACATATATTTTTACTCAATTTTGCAGTTTTACAAACTTATTCTTCTGAGAAATTTTAATATTTTCCTGATTCATTTGGCGCCCCAAATCGACCGGCGCCCTCGGGCGCCGCCCGAGCTTGCCCCCCCCTAAGGCCGGTACTGAATACGAGGACAGACGATAGGCCACAAAGTATCTTCATGCATACTATTATCAAAATTAAGGAATAAGAAAAAATAAAACAAAAGGTCAATCCAGATAATTAAAGGCAAAAACTATATAGCTACTTAGACATAAAATACTATAGTATATAGACTTTCAAGGTGGGTTTACCTAAGCTACTTAAATTAGCAAGCTTATATTTAAAATACTTATTAGACTAAGAAGTTCGGCTGGTTGAGATGAGTCCAACTGCAATAAATTTTTAATTAGCTACCACTTAGCAAGATATATTTAAAACTCAGCGAAAATGTTGGCGGCTCCAAGGAATCTCCGAAATTATAGCTGCTATTGAACTGTTAGAAACTTATGGCACCTACAAATATTACATTTAATGTGCAATAAAAAAATATTGAGGTAAATAATCGACATAAAAACTATGCTATCTTTTAAGTTGGACCAAACTACACACAATGAGCCAAATTTTATCAAGATCGGTTGAGTAGTTTCGGATTTTATCCCGGACAAACATCGTGACACGAGATTATTATATACAGGGTGTTCAGAGGTGGGAGGTCAATACTGAAGGGGGTGAAAGGTCAGACCGAGACAAGCAAAAAATCGTATGGGTGGGGGGGGGGGGGGGGGGGGGGGCATCTCTCACCGTTTGGCAGTTACAGGGTGATTCGTAAATCAGGATTTTGCCTTATATGGGAACCGCTCTTGTATTTTTATCTTTTTTTCTAAGCATCGCAGCGGCCCCAAACTGATTTCAAAAAATCACTATTTGGAAGCCCTTTCCAAAAAAGTTTACACCACCCCCCTAACCCCAACCCCTTGGCCACAATCCCCCCTGGAAGTTGAAAAATTAACTTTTATTTCACGATTTTTCACCTCTCGCCCCACTTTTCTCCGAAATTCATGTTATTAACATACCTACTTTTTATTTTTTTTAAGTTGCCTATCTAATTACCTTTCCAAAAAGGTGCAACATGCCCAGGTAGAAAAGGGTTGCAAAAGTCCTGAAATTAAAACATCCTCACAGGTGTGAGGTTACTTTATTGCACCATAATGAAAAAAGTCGTTAAGTAAACAATTTTTATGACAGCAAGTTCGGAAATGTTTGTTTAGGAAACAGAGGTAGTACATTTTTATTATTTCAGCAAAACAGTAATAAAATAATAAATGTAATCTCGTTAAATAGCGTTATTAGTTTATTATATCCAGTATTGACTCTTAAGTATCCTGACGCTCCGTTTCTAATACCTCCTATGAATTATGGTATAAAAATGGGTAAGTTTGAAAGGACATTGACCACAGTTGAAGAAGCAAGCGATAAAACCGGGTGTTTAATAGAAAAAATTAAGATAAAATGGCAGAAAGCAGTGTTGAAGAGTCTGCCGATATAATTTACGTGTACGGTTCAGTAGAAGGAAATGATAGTGAGGCCGTACGACAATACCAAAGGAGATTCCCGAATCGACGTGTACCCAACAGAAGGGTATTTTCAAGGACTTTCAGAAGGTTAAAAGAAACCGGAAGTGTAACCGCCTCCAGAGCAGAAACGCGATCAGGGACATCGGCCGATTCAGCGGACACCGACCAACGAATCCTCAACATCGTCAGGAACAACCCTGAAATAAGCATCAGACAGGTCGCACGAAGGTCAGGATTGTCTTCAGGGAGAGTTTGGACCGTTGTGAACCGAGAGGGACTACATCCATACCACCATATCCCGGTCCAAGCACTACAGGAGGGAGGTTCCGAAAGACGATTGCAATTTGCACTTGGCTGTTTGAGTCTGACATCGAAAACAGAAGGTTTCTAGACCGAATTCTGTGGACGGATGAATCGCAATTCACCCGGGATGGCATCACAAACTTCCACAACCTCCACACCTTGTCAGATGTGAACCCACATAGGACCAGGTGTCGGTCCTTCCAGCAAAGATTTAGTGTCAATGTCTGGGCTGGCATCATCGGCAACCAGTTGATAGGACCCTTCATCTTGCCCCAAGTGCTGAATAGTCAGCTATACTCGGACTTTTTGGAGAATACCCTTCCGGATCTGTTGGAGGACATCCGCCTGGCCACCAGAAGCGCAATTTATTTACAGCTCGACGGAGCACCTGCGCATACTGGGAACATTGTTAG
Source organism: Dysmachus trigonus (assembly GCA_949715965.1). NCBI lineage: Eukaryota > Metazoa > Arthropoda > Insecta > Diptera > Asilidae > Dysmachus > Dysmachus trigonus. Next base: position 54,250,428 of record OX454323.1, on the reverse strand, counting down.
GGCAAGGTTAAATGAAAATTACCCAGAGCGCTGGATTGGACGAGGTGGACCGATTCCTTGGCCTGCTAGGTCACCGAACCTTACTCCACTGGACTTTTTCTTATGGGGAATGATGAAAGATGAAGTTTACTCAAGACTAATCAACACTAGAGAAGAATTAGTTACCAGGATTGGGACTGCAGCCACGAAAATACGGGAGAGACTGGTTACCATAGACCTGAAACGTGAAATAAGACCAAGGCTACTTGCATGCATCGAAACTGGCGGAGAACATTTTGAACAGCTTTTAAAGGACAAACGTTTTAATTGTAATTAGTTTTTAAGCAAACAAAATGTATTTTTTAGTTAACTTCAGTATAATTTCTTAAAAATTCAAATTATCATGATTTTCTGTAAAAGGATTTTTGTAAATAAATTTTCGTATCCTTTTCCTACCTGGGCATGTTGCACCTTTTTGGAAAGGTAATTAGATAGGCAACTTAAAAAAAATAAAAAGTAGGTATGTTAGTAACATGAATTTCAGAGAAAAGTGGGGCGAAAGGTGAAAAATCGTGAAATAAAAGTTAATTTTTTCAACTTCCAGGGGGGATTGTGGCCAAGGGGTTGGGGATAGGGGGGTGGTGTAAACTTTTTTGGAAAGGGCTTCCAAATAGTGATTTTTTGATATCAGTTTGGGGCCGCTGCGATGCGTAGAAAAAAAGATAAAAATACAAGAGCGGTTCCCATATAAGGAAAAATCCTGATTTACGAATCACCCTGTAACTGCCAAACGGTGCGAGATGCCCCCCCCCACCCATACGATTTTTTGCTTGTCTCGGTCTGACCTTTCACCCCCTTCAGTATTGACCACCCACCTCTGAACACCCTGTATATGGGACATTCCACGTCAACCGGGCCACCTAAATGACCAAAAATCATGGAGACCTAGAAAATTGTTTTTGGGCTTAAATTTTTGGTCTATCTTTACTCTTCAGAAATTGACATGGCGTTTTGAAAAATTCAAAATGGCGGATCCAATATGGCGGCCAACTTTTCAAAAATGAACGAAATTTGAATAAAAAAAATACTATGATATTCTTCATAAAATTCTAAGTAAGAAATGTCTTTTGCAAATTTTTGAATAAAATTGCCGTTTTTGAGAAAAAAATTCATGAATTTTAAAAATTTTCTATCTTGATAAAATCCATATTGGCCATATTGGATCCGACATTTTGAATTTTTTTGACATCTGACATTGCATTCATCACTAGCAACCTCCTAACACCTGAGTATTTTTTAAATCTTTCTAATATGCCAATTGTGAATTTTTTCCTATATAAAAATTTTTAAAATTCATGAATTTTTTTCTCAAAAACGGCCATTTTATTCAAAAATTTGCAAAAGACATTTCTTACTTAGAATTTTATGAAGAATATCATAGTATTTTTTTTATTCAAATTTCGTTCATTTTTGAAAAGTTGGCCGCCATATTGGATCCGCCATTTTGAATTTTTCAAAACGCCAGGTCAATTTCCGAAGAATAAAGATAGACCAAAAATTTAAGCCCAAAAACAATTTTCTAGGTCTCCATGATTTTTGGTCATTTAGGTGGCCCGGTTGACGTGGAATGTCCCATATATAAAGATTACTTACACAGGTTTACAAAAAAAAAAAAGTTGATGTTCTTTTGACCAGACCATCTCATTTTTATGTAAATCAACGCCCTGAATCCGAATCCGAGGTCCGTTAACCTCCATCACGTCAGGTTCAAGGTCATTTCAAGGTCAAATTGAGAAAAACCCACTAAATAAGTCTGAAAAAGAGGACTTATAGGTTTTTGGGGCCGCTGAATCCGAATTCGTAATTTGTTTAACTCCCAAAGGTCAGCCAGAGGTTATTTCAAGGGCATTTAAAGGTGCAATTGGGAAAAATCCACTAAATAGGTCTGAAAAAGAAGACGTATAGGTGTTTGGAGTCACTGAATCCGAATTCGTGATTTGCCTAACCCCGAAGGTCAGCCAAAGGTCGTTTTAAGGGCATTTCAAGGTGAAATTGGGAAAAATCCACTAAGCGGAAAAAGTTGATGTTCTTTTGACCAGACCATCTCATTTTTATGTAAATCGACGCCCTGAATCCGAATCGGAGGTCCGTTAACCTCCATCACGTCAGGTTCAAGGTCATTTCAAGGTCAAATTGAGAAAAACCCACTAAATAGGTCTGAAAAAGAGGACATATAGGTTTCTGGGGCCGCTGAATCCGAATTCGTGATTTGTTTAACTCCCAAAGGTCAGCCAGAGGTTATTTCAAGGTGAAATTGGGAAAAATCCACTAAATAGGTCTGAAAAAGAAGATGTATAGGTTTTTGGGGTCACTGAACCCGAATCCGTGATTTGCTTAAGCCCCAAAGGTCAACCAGAGGTCGTTTCAAGGGCATTTCAAGGTGAAACTGGGAAAAAATCAACTAAATAAGTCTGAAAAAGAAGATGTATACGTTTTTGGGGTCGCTGATTCTTTTTCAGACCTATTTAGTGGATTTTTCCCAATTTAACCTTGAAATAACCTCTGGCTGACCTTTGGGAGTTAAACAAATCACAAATTCGGATTCAACGGCCCCAGAAACCTATATGTCCTCTTTTTCAGACCTATTTAGTGGGTTTTTCTCAATTTGACATTGAAATGACCTTGAACCTGACGTGATGGAGGTTAACAGACCTCGGATTCGGATTCAGGGCGTCGATTTACATAAAAGTGAGATGGTCTGGTCAAAAGAACATCAACTTTTTCCGCTTAGTGGATTTTTCCCAATTTCACCTTGAAATGCCCTTAAAACGACCTTTGGCTGACCTTGGGGGTTAAGCAAATCACGAATTCGGATTCAGTGACTCCAAACACCTATACATCTTCTTTTTCAGACCTATTTAGTGGATTTTTTCCCAATTTCACCTTGAAATGCCCTTGAAATAACCTTTGGCTGACCTTTAGGAGTTAAACAAATCACGAATTCGGATTCAGCGGCCCCAGAAACCTATAAGTCCTCTTTTTCAGACTTATTTAGTGGGTTTTTCTCAATTTGACCTTGAAATGACCTTGAACCTGACGTGATGGAGGTTAACGGACCTCGGATTCGGATTCAGGGCGTTGATTTACATAAAAATGAGATGGTCTGGTCAAAAGAACATCAACTTTTTTTTTTTTGTAAACCTGTGTTATTTTTCTAAAACGACTCTAAGACTTTTGATGATATTTACAGAATAGGAGTTTTCGGGGGCTAGAAATAGATCTTGCTCATCTTTAGAAAAATTCATTTGAACAGGCTTCTAATCTCTACCAATTTACAGACTGAACCCTCGGTCTTTTCATCATCCAGCTCCATTTCACCAAGCGAAGCTAATTTACATAAATCATTTTATGTATATTTATTTAATTCGCTTAATACAAGCTACAAAACTTAAACTAAGCTTAGACTAAAACTAAAACTAAACTAAAACTACAACTAATAAAATTAAAAGGTGAGAACGAGGGGGAGGAGGCAGTAATTATGGTGGTGGGTCATGCTGGTAAAGGGCATGTCTGAGGGAGGTTTTATCTAAATGGAAATTGAAGGCAGGAGAGTTGTTAGTTTTGCGTAACATTCTAGTAATAGGTTCGAAGTGTCCGTAGTTGGTGCGGTGACTGGTTAGACGAAAGAGTGGAAAGGATCGTACGTTGCGAGGATTGGTGTTGATGGATATGTTATGCAAAATTTCAGGACAGTCAATGGAACCGGCTAGGACCTGATGGATAAAGATTATATCGGCGAGGTCACGGCGCGTTGCTAAAGGTTGGAGGTCAATCAGTTTCAAACGGTCCTCATAAGGAGGAAGATTAAGGTTATCAACCCAGGGAAGGCCACGTAACGCGAAGCGGAGGAATCTGCGTTGCACTGATTCGATTCTATTGATAATTGTTGGCTGGGAGGGTGACCAAACTTGGCAAGCATATTCAAGTAGGGGCCTGACAAAGCAGATATAAAGAGCTTTAGTGACATAGGGGTTAGAAAATTCCTTAGACCAGCGTTTAATAAAGCCCAAAGCTGAGTTGGCTTTGCTTATGATGTGATCGATGTGAGAACGGAAATTGAGTTCACTATCACAGATGATGCCCAGATCACGGAGAGAGCTAACTGATGGAATGGGTTCGCCAGAAAGAAAATAGGTCCTAGGAGTGACGGGGAGACGCTTGCGGGAATAAGTGATAGATTGGCACTTGGAGATGTTCAGGTCAAGGAAGTTTTTTAGGTACCAGATAGAAAAGTTGTTTAAGTCATCTTGAAGGAATGCTGAGTCAGATGCGTTGGAGATTCGTTTGGAGATTTTCATATCATCAGCATAAATTAATATATCAGAATGTTTGATTACCAACTCAACGTCATTTATGGATAATATGAAGATTAATGGACCCAGGTGACTGCCTTGGGGGACGCCAGAGAGGGATGTAAAGGGTTTAGAGACCGCTGAGTCAAATCGAACCATGTATTGCCGATCATCAAGGTAGGATTTGATCCAGGAGATAAAACGAGGATGAAAACCAAGGATACTGAGCTTTAAAACAATGATTTGATGAGAGATTTTGTCGAAAGCTTTACTAAAGTCGGTGGCAATAACGTCAACTTCGTCACCACTTTCCATAGCTTGCAGCGTTCGTGACACAAAAACGATCAGATTGGTAGTTGTGGATCTCCCTTTAAGAAAACCGTGTTGTATAGGGGAAAGAAGAGACTTACAGTGGAAAAACATGGCGTCATATACAAGGCTTTCGAAAAGTTTGGGAATGCAGGAGAGTTTGGCTATGGGACGGTAATTTGAAACATCGCTTTTACAACCTTTTTTATGGATTGGGACAATATATGAAACTTTCCAAGAACAGGGAAAAACACCTTCAGAAAGAGAAAGCGAGAAGAGGGTAGAAAGAGGTAGTGTCAAGTAGGCAGTGCATTTCTTTAGGATAATGGCAGGAATTCCATCGGGGCCAGGATTGTAATCGTCGGTGAGAGCGTTGATTTTGGCGGCAACAAGAGCAGGATCGATGTCAATGGAAGTGAGGGATGTTTGAGGGCTGTTTTGCATGTAACGGAAATAGGTGAGATCAGGATCGGAAACTTGATCGCTAAAAGATTGACTAAAGAAATCAGCGAAGAGATTGACGATGGTAGCCGGGTCGGATGAAGAGGAATCACCAAGTTTAAGGGTCGAAGGGTATCCATTAGATTTCTTTTTCAAATTGATAAAATTGTAGAATTGCTTAGGGTCGGAGATGAGTTTAAATTGCATGCGTTCAAGGTATTCATTGTAGAGAGATTCACAACGTTTGGAAAAGAGGGCAGAGATGGCAAGATAAGAAGAGTAGTCTGGGTTGGACCTAGAACTGAGATAGGAATGCCATAGCTTGTTTCTTTTGTTACGGAGAGATCGAAGTTCTTTATCGTACCAAGGTGGGGCAGAAGTGCGAGTTTTTATAGGTTCCAAGGGAACACATTGGGACAAGCAATTAAATAGAACTACATATGTACTTATGTAGTAATGGGTGAAACTTGAATAGAAAATTAATGAACGAATTTAACACAGTTAAATTGTCCGAGAGAATATGTTCTTTTACAAATTTTATTTTCTTATGTTTATTTATTTACTATCTTACTCGATAGTCGATTTCAATCTTTGGTTTTCTCAGTACGCTACCAATGCCAAAAGGTTCTTTCATCACACATACGTGATTCACGTTTATGCGTTTTTAAGAGCAATAGCGTCGTTTATTAAATCGTTCAAACAATTAAAACGCATTTGCAAAAATTTAAAAAAAAAAAACTTGGCACGAGCAATCGGAATATATTCCACGAAAACCATTTGACGGGGAGACACTATTTAGATTTTTTAAAAAACCCATGTAGAAAATGAATAGTTTCAAATTTTCACATTGCTTATTTTTATGCAATAAGAATATTAATAAAAATGACCCACATGATTTTCATTAATTGAATAAAATTTATGAGCCTGTTCTCCACGACTTGCTCATTTGAATCACTAAAACCTATTATCTAAAATGTAAGCACATACAAAATTAAAATTAAAATTTTGTTTTTCCTGAGCTATTTTACTTTAATAATACTTTTTTAACTTTTTCGGTGCAGACGGAGACATTTTGACTCTTTTGTTTTGATCTGACAAATTCAAAGCACGAGGTAATTGCCATAATTCCTTTACGAGTCTTCCAAACAGAAACTTTGGATCTTGTTTAGTTTAATTTATTTTTTAAGAGGTGAACGAAGAGAATTTGTATCGTAAAAATAGATACTGTATCATTAATCTCCCGGAGAAAATATAATTTTTGAAAAAAAAAAATGTTCGGTAAATTCCTACAGGATCTTTTTTTTTAGTATAAATAAATTAGCGGTCGCATGTGTTTTGAAATGAAAAGTTATTTTTCGACAACGTAAACTATGACTCACAAAGTTTTTTCGTTAATGTAAAAATTCAATATTTATATACATATTCTCTCCTAAGTTTAATAATTCAAAATTTTTTTTTATTTTTACTCTTTCTGGACTACGCTAGGAAGTTTTATACGAAGATCTGCGGAAGGATGTTGTCGAGTGTATCAATTCTTGAACAAAGTACCATTTTTCTCTGAAACACTTTTCCTAAAATACACCCATTTTGTAAACCCTGAATTATGGGGTCTAAGAGATAAGTACGTTCCTCTGAAGCAAATAGCTCAAATGTAACCTTTGCACTGAAATGAAAACTTTTGCCAAACTTTAGCTTAAAAATTTCTTCATCTTCAAAATTATTTTTATTCTAAAGACATTTTACTCAATTATTTACATGGGTGAAAGTTTAAAAAGAGTTGTGTTAGAAATATAGTTTTCGTTAAGCATCTTTGTAATTTCTTTAAAATTTAAAAGAATTTAACAGTAAGCATACTATTAATAAGCCGACATTTTATATTCTACTTAAAACAAGAAAATCCAAATATATATTATAGTTACAGTGACACACAACTTTGTATACTTACTAAAATTTCAATAATATTATTTCAAGTAAATGTAAAAACTGTGACGAGAAATATGCAGTTGGGTCTTTAAATTTTTTATTAGAAAACATAAATTAGTGTACAGCCTTATGTAACACATTCGACATAATATGATATAAATGCATCTTCGGTAGAGTGATTCTTAGTTTTAATTTTAGTATTCTAACACTACAATTCTATCGTAATCACAATCAGTAGTACAGTCACCACTAGTATACAGCGTTGCGAGTTTGATCTGGTTGAAGTTCTCCAACGGCTTCTAGTAAATCATTTTCAATAAGTCTCTCATCACGTTTATAGTGTAATTCACAAAATTCAGCAATTCTTGCGCATGCTTCACGTATCATGTCTTCGGGGACGGTTAAAACAATTCTTATATAATTTGGATAATCAAAACAACTTCCGGGTAGACAGAAAACACTTTGCTCTTTAACCAAATCCTGGACAAAGTGCATTTCAGTTGAAAATTCAGGGAAGTTATCGATGTCGATTCCAATCATCATATACATTGCTCCTGATGGCATAATCGGTTTAAGGCCTCTGATTTCTTTAAGTACATCATATGCAACCAATGCATTTTTCTGTAATTGTTGAAATGATTATATATATAAGAAAAGCTTTTAAAATAACGATATACTAACGTGTAAAACATCAATGGTATTTTTGTAAAAGCTCTTAGGAGTATTCTTAAGAATAGCGGGTAGAGCTCCTTGTATTAGCGTATTCGAGCCAAGAATTCGACCAGTGAGATTCCTTAAACCTTTCAAGGCTTCGTTTAAGATGTTGTCACGGTCATGAATTACGATCCAGCCCATTCTCCAACCAGGAACAAGAAAACGCTTTGTTAATCCACCACATGATAGTACTGGAACTTTGTCAGAAATGGAGCTAACTGCAACGTGTTGATATCCAGGAAACACGAAATGTTCGTAAATCTGGTAAAATAGAAAGTAATAATATTAGAACAACAAGAACAAAAACTAATCAATCAAAAATTGTTATCTAACCTCATCAGCAATTATAGGGACGAAATTCCTTTCAGCTATATCAACAATAGCTTGCAAGTGGCTGCGGTTAAATATGCTTCCGCAAGGGTTGTTCGGATTATTCACAAGTAAAGCGGCCGTGTTTTCGTCAATCAAACTCTCCAATTGTTCTAAATCAGCTTCCCACTTTTTCTCAGGTATTAGATTATAGTATCTTACTTCGACACCCAATCCCTTCGTTAATGTCTTATACAGACAAAATCCAGGTCGTGGTACCAAGATATTTTGGCCTCGTTCAGCCAATGCAGCAATACATAGGTCTAATGCTGATGAGCATCCGCTGCATAGAATTATATCTTCGGGTGTTACATGGCCTTGGTGAGCAACATAATGTGCTACCGCTTTACGAGCTTCCTCAAAACCGTTTGTGGGTGCATAACCATTATATTTTCCTTCAGCGATGACCTTTTTCACAGCTGCAATCGTTTCATCGGCTGCCTTGAGGTTACCAAATGTTGTTGGGTCACCTGAAAAAAATAATAATAATAATAAGTTTTATTATGGTTCACAATTGTATATTCAACAGTTATTATTTATTCAGAAAATGAGGTATTAAATAAAATACATATTTATGAAATTTTACTTCACCTTTCTTTTAGGGACTCGGGTGCTTTGAACGGTGCAACTAGTGGAATTTTTAGAAAAACGAAGTCTACTCTCGAAGTTAAGGTGTAAAAAGCTACATATTAGCTAGGAATATTCGTTTTATAATTTTCATAATGAACTTCGATAAACTTAAGATGACAACTTTTGTTCCTATTCGGTTTCAGTACTTGGTCTACAATAAATATATTTAGCTCCTTTATAATACTATCTACAATTTTGGGAAATTTTTAATTTTGAAAAAAAAGCTACTTTTTTAAAGAAAGCTTGTTTTCAGAAACAACTTCACAGGTTTTTCTCAAAATGCTAATATCTCAGCAGTTATTTGAGATTTTCTCGATTTCTCGATTCTCTCTAATGAAAAAAAAAAATTTTTTTCACTTAAGAATCCAAACTTACTCCTACGAAGCTGAAGTTAGAAATAAATAAGAAAAAATCTTAAGCTCATGTTATAATTTAAGTTAATTTATTTAACTTTTTTCTTCTTTTTCAAAGTTCAGCAAAACGTAGAAATATGATTAAAATCTGCATCGAATGATAATGTCATGAACAATCTTAGTTTTTATTTTGTTATCAGAAATATTTCTCGTGCCTAGCTTAAACTTGTTTCGTGCGACATAAAATTAACACATCGATTGCTGAATATTAAATCCCAAGTTAATTATTTAGTTAACCTGTTTCCGAAAACATTCTTATACTTTCTTAGATTTTCTTTTCTAGTTTTGTTTCCATGCGTATTTTTGACATTGAATATAAAGATAACCATAGAAAATTTAAAGTATACAGCTAAAAGTTCTAACATTTTTCTTAATTTTCTATGTTATATATATAATACATATACGAGTAATATAATTTACTCCTTTGGCTGGGGGTAACTTAAAATTTTGTTTTTTAAACATTTGGTGAAATTAAAACCAGTTTCACACTTTGATAAAAATAAAAATAATGGGCTGCTCTTATGCTTTAAATTTACATTTTCTTCACAGTTGAAAGTAAATAAATTGAATATTATATTTTTGCCAATATATTTGCTTTATCCGAAAATGATTCAGCATTCTTTGCAGATTCTCTTTCCGCAATATGATTCTCAAAACATCACGCCACCCTTACTGATGTTTTTATTTCGAATTAATTAATAGTAGTTTAATTTATGGACTTTTATGTTATGGCGCTGTTAGTAAAATTTTGTTGATTATGTAAAAACCTAATTTTCATAATTACAGCTTTTAGGCGGTTGCTACGCTAGGCAATAGGCATTCATAAAAGATAAAAAGGAATGCATTCCAAAGTAATCGCATACACTCCATTCTATATTATCTTACTAAAAATCATCACTATTTCGGTTAAAATTGTTTGGTTTAAAAATTGTAAATTATAAACATGATATTCCAGCGATGGTGATTCTTAGGAATCTTAAATTGTGATTTTAAGGTATAGGTTAATTGGAAACACTCTATAAGTAATGTTCTCAAGAAAAACTCAGTTAAAAAGTAAACAGCAACGTTATGTGACTTTGTTTTCAAATATTTAAAAAGTAATAATGAAATATCTTTGAAAGATTCGAAGTATATCAAATGAAAGCTTGAAAAATTCCTAAAACCTGTTTTTTTTTCATCGACACGTGCCATTGTTTTAGCATGGAATACTTCAAATATTATACTGCATTTATTGGCGTGGTCAATATAAAAACCTGTTCTTTCAAATACATTAGTAGAGTTTTAAGATTTATTGTATTATAAGGGATTTAATTTACAGTTAGCTATTTAGCTTGAGTGAGCTTCAAATATTTTTTGAATTAATTTTTTTCTTTCAAGAAAGGCTGATTACCTTGAAAACCCGTACAACACTCACAATAAGGCCCTTTTCACACGCACAAATGGTAGCCGATTAAACGATGTCGTGGCAAAAGTAGTGATGCATGAGCTCAAATGTGATTTTTCATATAGCACGGTGAAGCTGAATTCATCGATCGAATTCGCATATAAAAAATCTTCAAATTGCACCGTTTAACCCTTAATTATGCGCATTAAGAAAATCACACAAATAGCCGCATGGGGTCACTACTGACCCCAAAGAAATAAATGAAAATGGAGTGGAAGAAATAAATAAAATGAAGCATGTATTACCAAAAATATTTAAATGCTTTACAAAAACATAACTTTGACGCGGGGATATGGGAAACTAGAAAGAGCGCTATCGCGTTCCAAACACTTTAACATTTTTTTGTTCAATTTGAAACTGTCTTGATCCCATTCGCCAAATTAGAGGTTAAAGGGCTACACGTATACCATATGTATGAAGAGGACCCCTAAGAATAAGCACTTTTGTTTTCATACTATTCTTTGGGTTTGAAAAAGATTTTGAAATTAAGACAATTGTTTGGTAATATTACAGTATGTTTTTGTGGAAAAATAAAACGAGAACAATAAAAAATAAACACCAACCATATTTTAGAGTTGAAGCACATCCTGCTATTTTTGGAGATTTATATATATAAATAAATATGTCTAACATGTTTGGTTACCTTATTGTTATGATAAAACTGCTGTATGATTAAGCTCCAACGATCGTATTAACATTGTTTTGATTAAAAAAGGAATATTGAACACTGACCTTTATTTGTTCACGTGGTTAAAAGTCACACGATCGGTTGATTGTGTGGGGTCTTTTGAATACCATGTCAAAAAACGGGTTTTTCTATTTTTAAGTTTTTTAACATTTGGTATAATAAATAAAGCATTTAGTTGGCAAAATAAAAATTAATTTTTTTTAACTCTTATCCTATCACATATCAAGTTGACTCGCACAAGGACCGTGTGTGTTCGCGTTAGTGTGCGGTTAATGTGCCATGAGGCTGATCAGTGGACAATTCAGGATTAGTTTGCATTGTACGACTACAGGACCTATTTATGTGATTTTCGAGACTCGCCTGGATAAAATAAAAACAATATAAGTTTTTTTTACTGATCCTACACACTGCATAGGAATTGTTTTCTTAATGTTCTATTCAAAAGTTATAAAAATATACTCCTCTCAATTAAAATAACTAAAGAAAATTTATTATGATGTCCTGAAAAATTATATAATAATAATATTAATAACTAGCAACCAGTGTTTACATTTAATCTGCATTTGCATTTACCCCAACTAACTCTAATTAATTAATAAACACAATTTTAAAAATGTTCCTTAAGCTTACAGGTTTATAACGCTTTGTTTTCTTGACATCATTTCAGAAAATCGCACAATGTGTAACAGAGAAACATTCAAACTGGTGAAGTTTTTTGCTAACTAGTATACTATAATAAATAATAGTATTATAAAAAGTAAATTTGACGTAATATTGATACGCAGTAGATAATGCAGATATATCTAATATTATGTATTGCGTGTTTATGGGATCTTCTACAGTGTATTGTAGCTATTTGTTTTGATATTCTAAGCAACTATTCAAAGGCGAACAAAAAATTAATATCAAACATTTCTTGGGGAATGCATCTTGTTTATTCGTAAGAACACTACAAAAGAGACACACGTGTTCAAAACAAGTAGCCGGAAATACACGTATCGCATGTATATTTTCGTTGATATAAATATAAAAATATCAAAACATTAGACTGTTTTATGCATAGTATAACATATTACAGATATTATTATAGTTCAAATAAGTTTAAGAAACTTCCGATCAAGCTAATCATGATTCAACTTGCGTTAAGTACGTTCAGAACAAACAACACGACAGAGACGAATGCAAATTTATCTCTTGGCTATAAGAAAAATTTTCCACTGTGCAGTAGAAATGTTGCTGGACAAGATTTTATCATGGTTCGCACCCAATACTTGAATTACTCAATTGGAAAAGAATTGCATCGTCATTTCACTGCAGCATGTGAATTTATAATATTTTATTGGGAATGCAAATCGGATCATTTTAATTATTCAATTTATTTGATTGTAGATGGCAAATTTTATAAAATGTTGTTTTTTCGAATATGTAAATTTTAAAAACAAATTCGAAGCACTAGAAGTTACTTCAAATATGTGAATAGCTACATATTTTTGATATTTATTTTTTATTAGTAATAATAAGGATATATCAGGATTAGTTATATTCAAACATGCTCAAATTTTGATTCAATATGATCATCGGCACTACTGCGTATAAGATGTACAACCGGTTTAGGCCATATTTTCTGGTTTTATCGTTAAAAGTCATGATGGCATGAATCCTGTTTCAAGATTCTTCAATTTACGTATGCCTGATTTCAAGTAGGGAATATTGTAAGATGCTTTAATATAAAATAAGTTTTTCATATGCATTGTGAAAACAAAACAGTGATTTGAAATGCTAGGCTTCTGCCAAACTCAACTCTAATAATAGAAATGTGATGTCTTTGATCTATACAGGATGCTCCACTGAAATAGTTTGCCAATTATTTTTCATTAGTTTCTTGAACTTGTCCTTTCCCATTTTCAAAATTGTTGCGAAAATATAACTGCATAGAAACAACAACATCAGACAAGATACCTTACGTTTCTAGCATTTTCAGACTAGCAAACATTTTTATTTTTAAACATTTTTGAGGTCATATATTATTGTTTCAAAGTAAAAGTGGGCGGTAGAAAAGATTTTCTGAGTTACATTATGTATATTGTTTTCAAGAACAGAATGCTGTTGACGCCCAATAATAAAAAAAAAAAGTATATAAAGAGAGATTTAAAAAAATAAAATCATAGGAAAATTTTAAATTTACAACAAAGTTAGTGGGAAGAAAGTTAATTCATGATTATAGGCACTTTAGAAATAGCGGAAAAAATTACTTTACATGTTTGTTTCCATGACTTTAATAATAAATTTAATAATACTTTTGTAAATATGAAGGTAGAATGTTGATGGACTACTTCTAGTAAAAATCTAGTGATGTATAATAGTTCCATATACCATCAGTGCAGAATGGATCAATTTGAGTGATGCAAAAATTGACAACAGAAGTTATATCAAAGTTAAACAATACTTTTTAGCCCACAAATAACAATATTTACTCCATTTTGACTTTTTTAAAGTTAATTAGCATTTATAAAGTTGTATATTATTTTCAAGCTCGGGAATCGATTAATATGTAGTTATAATATGTTCAGCTGAGCTAAGATGGACTGCTTTAAGAATTTAAAAACGCAATATGACCTTGAACACTTTCTTTTCGGACTACTTTCTAAAACTGATCACTTTACCAGCTGATTCAAGCTCATTTGGACCAGTAAGTATATGGTATATAGTATTACACAAAGTTTCCAAAATTTATAGAACAAATTAAACAAAATGAGCTCTTTTAAGCAAAATAGGCATATACTATATGTATGTGGTTTTCCGAAAGTTAATAGTTTAAAAATTATGCCAAATTTTGTATTATTTACTTAAATCGCCTTAATATGTAAGAAAAACTAAATATAGATGTTTAGCTAATTTCTTTAATTAGATTTAAATGAAGATATTTCAATTTTTTTTAAGTATCAGTTTTCAGAAATCTTTTGTAGTGGATTAAATAAAATTAATGATTCTGTGGGCGTTTTTTGTTTAACTAGAATTAAATTTCATTTTAAAGTTATGAGATGACAAGAAAATCCTTATTTCTATCCTTAGTTCTAAAGAAAGAATGTTTTTTCGTAATGTTGCTTTTTTTCGCCTATCCAGAATAATAAAAAATTTTGTATTGAACAGAAACTTACTGAGAACTACCCAGAATAAAGATTTGATATTTTTAGAAATGTGTATCAAATTGCCATGATTTTCATCTATGTAAAACTTTAAATCTTGAGCTGAAATTTGTCACAGTAATTTTTGAATGAAAAGTGGTTGTACATCATGGCAACTTGATGTTATTTAAAAAAAATATATATGTATATATATATCTTGGCTCTGTTACTCATGAACCATTCAGTTCAAGGGATAATTTCCTTATATTCTGGATAGACGAAAAAATCGCATCTATAATTCCATAAAAAATGTCCGCATTGTTTTTTCAGGTATAATATATGTATAATGTATATAACAATTTTTGCACAAGCTACAAAGTATTAAACAAAAGCTTTTTGGCTTACTCCTAATTTGAATTTTCGAATAAGCCAATAAATGTAGTAAAAATGGAAGATTTTGTTATAATACTTAATGCTTTCCTTCTAATTATCTCACATAATTAAATTAATCAATAGAAACTTGTATGTTTTAATTACACCACCCATTTTTATTACTACATCCGTCCCATAATTTTGTCAATTTTTCAATTTTTCAATTCTCAATTGAGTTTTGTGGTAAATTAATTTTTAGGTTTAAATTGAGCTAGACTATCAAGTAACGATGTATCTATGTTGGTGAGTTTCTGAAATTCGAATCAGTTAAAGCTTAGTAGTAAAAACATGATTTTAAAAATATTTTTTATGTTCAAATGTAATATAAATACATCCAGATAAAACTTATTTGAATTACGAACAAGAGACAACAGATGAAATTGATTTTCTTAAAAATAGTAACGAATGAAATGACGTCAAGAATTGGCACATTTTTTTTTTACAAAACAATAAACGTGGTGCAATATAAGATATATTAGCTTATCAAAAGTTATGCATAGTTAAACTTGCTAATAGAAATAGTAAAGCACAAAAACTCGTCATAAGTGGGCACAAGCGCACAACCGGGAGTTTGAGAACAATTATACCTTAAATGGGATTTAGTTTTCGACATTTATTTCAATGTCAACAAATATAGTCGTATGAAACGAATTGTAGATGCATACAACTTTTTTATTCAATGTTCACAAATGTTTCTTTTTATTAATATGGTAATAAAATATAGCAGATGTTATAATTAAAAAAAAAAACAGATGTTAAGTCAAAAATGAATCAAAATTTGTATTATTACTATTCTCGTTTACTTTTTCTAAATAAATTAGACGTGAACCGTTAACTGAAAGTAGATTTTTTTAATGCCCAAACAAGTTTGAGTATCATATTAAAAGTTATAACCCTACTCATGACCCGAATTCCAAATCATGAATTATAATATTTGTAAATTCAGTTTAAGTGAATTTCTTTTTATATTTCATCAATAATTTTCTTAGCATAAAGTTGAAGTATTTTTACCAAAGCAAATCGAAAGAAATTTCCAGAATGTTGTTTTTATTGAATATTTTCTTTCAAAAAATATTCACTCTTCTGCCATTGATATTATAAATTTCTTCCAACAAGTATCATCGTGTACTTGGATCATTCTACTATTTGAGAAAAAGGATATTGTCTGTAACTTATAATAAATGCAGTAAATTCGTTTTATTTAGAGAGGTTCAAAGAAACTCACCAATGGACAATGGTATCATAGGCTTATCAGGATTTGGTTCAATCTTTAATCCCTCCACAACATGTCGGATTTGATTATGTGTATTAAGGCTAAGTTCCGAAGCTTTTACATTCCACTGGGATCTGGAGATGTTATTGTTGTTCCCGTTAATGTTGTGTTCACCAGCTGGCATAATCACACAAGATCTTCTTTAAAACGACCAAGAGTTTAAAATTCAATCCTAATTTTAATGTATCCTTAAGCCACCGCACTATTTTTTGTTTAAAAATCCGAAATTCACTATATTCACTTAGGTTTATCGCAATCGCTCGGCTTTGAAAAGCAATTTGCATACGAAGAGCAATGTTTTACCACTATAAAATTGAACTGCAGTGGAACAACTTGTTGGGCAACTTGTTTAATATGAATATTTTCGATATTGATAAGAGATATCTATCTCGGACTCTACCTAGTTCAACACTAATCAAGATCTTCGCTGGGTTGAGCTTTTATCGACTTAAGACCTGCCACCTAAACGCTCGAATCCACCAAGAAAAATCTAAGGGGACGTTGTTTGTCGTCACCTGATTAACATTTAAACTCGTCCAGTGCATGCGTTGTCCTCCAGGTGTTCGAGAGCGAAGAGATCTGTGATGCGAGCTAACTTAAAACACTTAGCATCACTGAATTTCTGTTAAAACTTGTGTTTAATTATTTTACATAAAAAATTAATAAAAAGGCGCATACATTTCGCTTATTAAGCGTATTGTGAGATAAGTCGCTGAATCTATGCAAATTAATTGAAGTGGGGAATGTGTTTATACGGTGACAACTTGTTTTTGATACCTTAATAGAAGTCTTGCGCGACAAGTGGCGCCCAGAGGGAGTGGATTATTTTTGATCAAATTCATTTTTTTTTTTTTATATTATCTTCAAAATACTTTGGTATTCTTGGAAACTTTCTTAAAATATGTTTGGAACTTTGTTTTGGTTGATGAGAATCTTGCTGACGAAATATCTTGACTAATTTCAAAGTTGGTTCGACTGTTTTATTTACGAATAATAAAAAGAAAGGAGGTTAAAAAAGAAGGAAACGAAGCAACAGAGTACAGTGTTGATGAGTTTTTTAGTTATATTATATATGTTAATAACCTCCGAATTTTATGTTTTTATAAATTTAATACCTACCTCAATTTAACAGCAAGCCTAGTCGATTTAAAATATTTTCGATTGCACATGGAAAGCTAAAAGTATAAGATCATAAACTTTATGAAGGCCACTTATTAAAAGTATTGAAGGATAAAAATAAATGAATTTCCTAAACTCCTAAGGTCAACACACACCCTGTGTTATGTTATTAAACAAAAGTTTTCCAAGCAAATGAAAGGTGTGAAGAATCGTGCCAGGTGGTTAAACAAATCATTCATTTGATACAAATTGGCTTGAATTGTTCCGATGCAAAATTAATTTATTAGAAGATGTCTCTTTTCGTTTTTGTTAGTTTTTTGTATATGAAAACCTTCAACATCTTCAGATTGTTGTAGAATATTTATTTTTTTGATTCCTTTTTGCATTTTGATGGTATTTTAATCTTTTCCTTTATTTACACGTCCACTATGTATTGCTCAAATCTATACTCCTCACTACAGTTGAGTAAATGCTAAATGATCTTTTGAACGCGTTGACCCATTTGCTTGATAGTTTATTCATACATAGTCTAATATGTAGGTGAGTAATAACTTCGTCCTTTGATGTTAAGCCATTTTGTCTTTCGACATTACAATATTGAAAAAATTTGAACCGATCGCACTTAACCCACATATCCTTAAATAAGGTATCAGGATCGTTTCCGATTCTTTTGCCTACTTTTGGTAATGAAAGCACAATATTAGTGAACATTTAAAAACTAAAAAATTCGATCTAGCTATGTTTGATTAAACACAAACCATAAACTGGATGCGTGATACAATTTTTACGAAATTGATCTTGATTGGTAGTCCAGAAGAAAACTATTTTCTGGTTTCTGTTATTGTGCAATATGTAGTAAAAAACGATTTAAATCGGTTAATGGTGAATTATGCTTATGGTAAAGTACATTCGAATACTAGAAAGCGCGTCTTAATTACAGTGTGTACAAAAATCATAATAAAATGAACATTTGAAAGAAATTCTTCTCATTTAAAAGCGATAAATTGAAAGAAGAAACGATGTCGTGTATAAATTATTATAAGATATGACTATTTTATTAGAAATAGTACGATACAAGACCACCGTTTTTTATTAGATAATTCCAATTTCGACCTTGTTTAAAGCACTGCTTGCTTTTAACAACGAAATGTTTACAATGTAAAACAATAGTCTTTATAAATGGGTTAAAAAACTACAAAATAATGGGGTGGAAACAGACGGGGTTATCTTTACTCTAAATTCCTTTTTACCTGAGGCATTTTCTTCTTTTTACTGGAAAATTGATGATTTTTTGAATTCTTGTTAATAAGCAGGGACCGAAAATAACAATTATTTTCAATTTTTCCAACCAAAAAATCATGTAGACAAATTTGTGGGAAAATTGGTTTTAATGTAGCATTATGATTCTTATGGCCTGAGCTTTAAGAATTTTATGTGCTTTTTAAATTTGTGATTTTTTCGAAAAAGATCAAAAGAAAAAAATTATTTTCGCATTTTTATTTTTAAAATCAAAAATAAAAATCAGAAAATGATTTTTATTATAAAAATCAGAAATAAAAATCAGACTATGATTTTTATTTTTAAAATCAGAAATAAAAATCAGAAAATGATTTTTATTATAAAAATCAGAATATGATTTTTATTTTAAAAAATCAGAAATAAAAATCAGAAATTGATTTTTATTTCAAAAAATCAGAAATAAAAATCGGAAAGTGATTTTTATTTTTAAAATCAAAAATAAAAATCAGAAAGTGATTTTTATTTTTAAAATCAAGAATAAAAATCAGAATATGATTTTTATTCCTAAAATCAAAAATAAAAATTAAAAAATGATTTTTATTATAAAAATCAAATATACAAATCAGAATATAATTTTTATTACAAAAATCAAAAATAAAAATCAGAATATGATTTTTATTTTTAAAATCTAAAATAAAAATCAGATAATGTTTTCCAGAGGTGTCCGGCATTATCAATGTTTAGTATTGGGTGCATTGCTATCACATTCAACAGGTAGGGCTCCCATTGCCGTAAAATATTTAGCTTAGCGTGTGTTGTTTTTACGTCCGCTGGCGCAGTTTAAAAAAAATGTCAAAGCAATTTCAAAGAACTTTCGGAGATTTAAGATTTTAAACAAACGAACATTTACATTTATATATGTTTTAAAAATAAAAGCCATTTTCCGATTTTTTTTTTTTTTAATAAAATTCATTTCGTGATTTTTATTTCTGATTTTCAAAATAAAACTCATTTTCTGATTTTAAAAATAAAAATCATATTCTGATTGTTAGTTTTGATTTTAAAAATAAAAATTATTTCCTGATTCTTATTTTTGATTTTAAAAGTAAAAATCATATTTTGATTTTTAATCTTGATTTTAAAAATAAAAATTACTTTCTGATTTTGATTTTTGATTTTAAAAAAAAAATCACTTTCCGATTTTTATTTCTGATTATAAAAATAAAAATCAATTTCTGATTTTTATTTCTGATTTTTTAAAATAAAAATCATATTCTGATTTTTATTTCTGATTTTTATAATAAAAATCATTTTCTGATTTTTATTTCTGATTTTAAAAATAAAAATCATTTTCTAATTTTTATTTCTGATTTTAAAAATAAAAATCAAAACATAATTTTTATTGTTGTCCAGAAAAATAACAGTCAGGAAATAATTTTTTAGATCTGATTTTTACCGAAAATATCATAACGGTTACGGTCCCTGTTAATAAGTTATACATTTGTAATTTGTATATGTGTTTTATTATACTTCCAAGTATTGATAAAATATATTACAATAACGTTTTTTTTTTTAATTATAGCCACGAATGCTAGTAGATTATATTACAAACAGTTATTTTTATAAGTCAAGAAATCAAAAACGTCAGGTTGAAATCTGTATATTAAGCCTATTTTTGTGAATTTTTTTCGAAGAAATTATTGGATTTATTTATTTCCAATTAAAGTACATATATTAAGTAATGTTTCAAGAATACTCTATACTATTTTCAGAGCAAAATATTAAGAAATGAGCCTCTGGTAACCAACATGCGTAGACTCTACAAAAAAATAATGCATTTTCCGGTGGAAATCAGAACTCTAAAATCAAAAAATCAAAAATATTTTGTTAGTTTAAGAGTTTCTCTAGGTAGTGACGTTGAGTTTTTATTTTTAAAATTTTTTTTTCAATTTTTGGCATCACTTAGAAGTCAAAAAAATGAAATTTTGAAAAAAAAATTGTTAAAATTCGGCACATTTGTTATGTTAAAACGGAAAATAATTCGAAAAAAAAGAAAATCTCGACTTGACTACCTCATAAAGTATGTAGAGAGTATAGAGAAAGCCTGTACAAAATTTCAAGAGGATTGGTTCAGTAGTTTTTAAGATACAGTGTCCACCGACTTTAAAAATAGTAGTTTTGAGAAAAACGCATTTAAAGATTTTTATCATTTTTCGAAATACTCACACCGCTGGAAACTAGATCGAGAGTTATTATATTCAAAGCGTTGTATCTCTGGCAGTTTTGCTCCGATCGACTTGAAACTTTCACAGGATATTCTTGAAGATGTCTACTTTCATTTAGAAACAGAAGAAAACAATCAAAATTTGAAAATTTCAACCTGTACCCCTCCTTAAGGGACGGGGATTTTCCAAATATTAAGGGCATCTTATTTTATTCTTACCCTTCTTCTAAGAGCCCAACTAAGACCTTTGGATCTCATTTAGTTTATTTTTGGTAAATAGAAAATTATGCCTAGAGTAAAAGAATCGACTTCATCTCCCGGAATATTGATTTTGAAAATAAAAAATAACGAGAATGCCTATCAATTTTACTAGAACATATTCTTCGATTTTTAATTAGAAATCATGTCAATTCAATTTTGAATTCAAATTAAACTGATAAGGTATAATTTAATGAAACAACAATCATATTAAGCCATTGCTGCTGGATTGTTTCAAAGGTATTCAATATTATTGATGTCATAACGTGAATTCTTGTTGATTAACCAAAAGTTTGGTGACTTTTATTTCTTCAGTTCAGTTTTATTGCAAATTGTTGAATTTCGTTCGGGTTCAAATCCTCATTTACTTTGTTATGTCTAATTTGCTGATTAAGGAGAAATACCTTTGGGGAAGTTTTCATGTTTTTCACGTTTTTTCTACTACTAAATGAATTATTTAAGGAATGTGGGAAGATACGTTATTAAAGATACTTTGAAATAGTATAATAGAAATTTTTATTAAAAAATAATAAAAATTAACGACATCTGAACCATCATTTTGAAATGTGGTATATGTCCACTTATTTTAAAGATCTCACGAAGAATATTGAATAGACGTAAAATAAATGAAAATATACCACTTTCAATAATATACAACAGAAATCGCGTGTGGCGATCAGGAAAAATTCTCATTTATACGTTGAAGTTGATAACTATGGCATGTTTCATCTTAAATATATTCTTAATCCACTTTTCATTAACAGTGCTGGATTACCCATTAGGCCGGACTAGGCCATGGCCTAGGGCCCCCGACGAGCAGGGGCCCCCACGAAAATCTGATATGAATTTTTTTTAATGCAATTTTTAATTTCAAGTTAATTTTTTTTTTTTTTTTTTTTTTTTTTCCAAACAATTTATTTATTATATTAATATGTATTTTTAAACGCAAAATATTAAAAAATGTTTATTCATTTATTCTTTCGATTTTTATTTCATCTGACGATTCGAATTTCAAATCGCGCGCTAAAGCAAAAGCAAAAAGCAAAAGCGCTTACAAACTTGAGAGCTTGTTTATATAAACAAAACCGATCCAGTGTTTTTAACGTCACAAAACCATTTGGTGCTTGATCGTTTTGCAAAACACATTTGGGCCGTGTGCCAACTTTACTTTTCGAATTTTTTACTTTTCCTCAGGCACTTCGAACATTTAAACTGTGCCAATTACCGAAATTTCTTTTCACTAACAGTTCTTTTTGACAGATTGAAAACATGAATGATTTGGATTTCTTGTATCTTATTTTATTGTTTATTAAGTTAGAAAGACTGCATTTAAAGTATCGAGATGGATTAATAGAAATAGGACGAAGAAAATATCGCCATTTCTGACGACACAAATGGCCTGCAGGAGAAGACGACGATTTGGAACAGGATTCCGTTGATGCGTTGTCAAATGAAAAGGAGATACCTGCCAACCGAAAAGCAAGGAAAAAAATTTGCTTTTCCAAAGACGCAAACCTTCGAAAACGAACTGACTAGTCGAAATGGTTTTTTCATACAAATCTGCTTTTGAAATGACAAGTTGGCACACACCCTTGGTCGGTTTTCTTGATAAAAAAAGAACGTTTTTTCAATTAGTGAAAAATTAAGATGTTGTTATTTATGTGAAATTGTGATTTTGCGTGCAATATTGATATTGAAAACTACGTGTTTGTTGAAAAAAGGTAGGTTCTGTTTTATATTTTATCTCTACACAAAAACATCATCGATCAAATCTACTATTTTGTTAACCTTTTTAAGAGAAAAATGTTTCATTTATTCTTGAACATATTTTGACAACAACTTAAGTTTCATTGTTTCTGGATATGAAATGATTAAATTTTCAAATATTAAAAGGTGTGAAAATTTGTTTGACTACATTAACGATGAGGCTCATCATAAACTTCATGATTCAATTAATGACAATAAACAAATAATTTTTATAAACAAATTTTGCTGGCAAAAAAATGAAAAATATTTTGATTTCAAATTTTTTTTAAACATATAAAATACTAATCTATGAAATTTCAACTGTAAAAATTATGCTTTCAATATTTTTGACAAAAAATGGTTCAAAACAGAAACTAAACCTTTAAAAAAAAACTGAATAAATCTAAATCATATATAAAATTAGGCCAAAAAATGAACCAAGAAACCAAACCGATAATCAATACAAAAAATTACAAAAATGATAATTGAAAAAACAAAATTAATCAGCAAAATCGGAAAACAAAACAAAAATAAAAAACCACATCATTGAAAGACAGAATTAAATGCTTTTTTTATTTTGGAAATTTATATTTTTCATTGTGTTTATGATGTTTAAGATGAACGTCGTTTTCATATTTTAAAGAGATGTCCAAAGATTAATTTATGAATTACTATACTGTTAATAATGTAAAATCAAAAAGTATATAATTTATCAGAAAAAAAACTATTTTGATTGTTTTATTGTGTTTACAACCTTTAAATGATATGAATAAGCTGTTTAAATCCTATAAATGCATAAATAAAGAATAATTTTACAATTATTAAAAAAAAGGGGGCCCCAAAATTTGAATGGCCTAGGACCCCCATTTGGGTTAATCCGGCACTGTTCATTAAGCATTTCCAAAAAATGTATTCTTTCAAAAGGCTTATAAATTAGTAATTTTTAAAATGTAAGAAACGGCTTCACTTAAATTCAACCACTAGGATAACAAAAATTCTTGGTATAAACTCGAATGATATGTTTTTGACCGTTTTATCGATAATTAATAATTAGGTTTTTGTTTTTATTATTTAACTTTCAAGCACCATTTATATATACTAATTATGAAGCGTATATCGTTGTAAACATTTTCTCCTAAAATAAATAATTTAATAGTGTTTTAAAAAGTGTAGGGTGTTATTTGAATTATATATTTGCAGAAAATGGGAACTTAATATAATACATTTAGTATATGTGTAAAATTATCTTTTTTTTTTTTTATCCTTAATTTGAGTAAAGGAGAAGATTAGGGCTGAAAATAAATGCGGGATCTTAAGCTAACTATAAATTAACCATAATAAGGCAGAATCATTTCTCGGGTGATTGCCCGGGCGAAGCATTCCCAACATTTTTGGCAGAATCGAGGCTGTTATCTGTTAGAAACACAATAATATACAGGCAGCTGTGTTATTTTTAGAGGTCATACATATTTGTTTGTCAGAAACTTGCAACGTGCAGAAGAACTAACAAAGCTGTATTTTTTTAAGTTAATTGTAAGACTCAAATCTTAAAAACGGTTAGAAATTAGTCATTACCATCATAAATAACATTGTTGTTCTTATTCGAAAGAAATAATCAATACTTTGCAAAAGAAACAGATGTAAGCTGTTTTGAAAGAAAGATTCGAGGTTGGTTTTGTTCTTTTTGAAATCAGCTTGTCTATTTTCCGCGGTAAAATGTTCAATTTTTTCTTTGCTTTATTTTTTAAAGCGCCTACGCACAGTCAGCAACAACTAATCGACTTTAAAAAAAAAATTCCCCTTGGAGAATGCTTCCGAAATCATGTGTTAAGGCGATCGAATCAGAAATCAAAAAGACTTCTAAAGTTTATAAAATTATACCGTCTTTTTACATTTGGTTTTTTAAACTTTTAATATTGGCTAAAATGACGAGCATTTGAATTGGCAACTTCAATTTTCGTTGCTAATTTTTCAGCAAAATAAAAAAAAACAAATCGCTTATATTCTGCTATTCGATCGAAACGTTTTTTCGAAATGTAATGTACTTTCGATCGAAATAAAATTTTGCATTTTTCTAAACCTGCTTCCAAAAGCAATGCGTATCTATAAGTTAAAATATCTTATAAATTACCAAGTAATCGGCAATATAATGTTAAATATATTATAATTGCGCTGTACTTGAGCTCCCATTGTTGTGATCGTTTTGCTGCAATTGAATGGCAACATAAAATAAATTCATTATTTGGAAACCTCAAATCAAAATAATTACTTTAGCGTACTCAGCCTTCTTCTATCATTAAATAAATTCGTAAAATAATTACCTTCCTTAAATAAGGAGATAAGGTTAAGTAAGGATCCAAACTTTAGAGTTTTGAATTGTTCTAGCACTTTTTTTTATCTAATAATGAGATAAGGTAAAGTAAGCCCTTGAAATTAATTTTTTAATTTCTCAGATGTCTAAACTTGAATAAATCTTCTTTTTTTCCTCAATGCTTAATTGCAATTTCTTTTTTAAGATAATAGTCACACCTGCTCCCTTTAAATTCAAGCTTATTGTATTAAGAACAATACTATATTGATTGGTAATATTGTTTCGTTGATATTATTGTTGCTTCAATATGAATAATCTGAAACAAAAAAAAATTGACTTCATACATAAACATATATATATGTATATTCTCACTAAAATTATGTCAATGTCAGTGAAATATTTTATTTAAAGTATTTTATATACTTTGAAGTTAATTGTTTCAGAAGCACAATCAAACTTTCACTTTTTTATTGATTTATGATACATTTACAAATTGTACTTAATGTTTTTTCATCTTTTTTTTTTTTTTTTTAATCATCTGAACAACTTTAGTTCCTTCTTTAATACATTTAAATAATCATCCTTCATATCTACAAGTGACTAACTTTTAAGTCGTTTCTGTGGACTACTGCTTTTAAATTTTAAAATAATGTAAAATTTACTTGAAAAGCCCCACTTCTCCGATAAAAGATTATATCATACCGGCTTGAACGTGAGCAGAATTATTTTCCACAAACAAATAATCACCTGATAGCAACAGATTTATTCGGATCCTTTCATTCACTCCTTTTAAGAAAGTTTAACTAAACGAACTTGTTTTAGATTTTATTGCTAATACACAGTTTCAGCTTGCAGTATTGCATTTCGATGCATCATCCCCATTCAGTGGTCATGGCAATGACGAGAAACTGGTTGGCGCGCAGATACCTCTGTGCATACTCTCTCGAGATAATTAATTAATTTGAATTCAGCACTAAATCAATATGCCAGTCTAGCAAAATATGAAAACAGGAAACTTCTATGATGTTTGTAAACAAACTTTTGAATTACGCATGTTGTTTTGAGTACGAAGTTACCATTTACGGTAAATAAAAATTTTAAATATTATTACTTTTGTAAATACTATAAAATTGTCAAAGGATATTTTTCTGTAATTTACAAATATTTACATAATTCCTTTTATAAGCTTTACTAACTATAATAATGACATTTTTACATCTGTTTTATATTGTATGTATATTTGTTTGAGAGAGGAATTTCTACAAAATTAATGAGAATCTGTAGCTTAAAGTTTGACTCTTGCTACTGTAACTCAGGCCATTAGCAGGTATATTTAGCCAATTTATGGAAAATTAAACGGAAAAATGAGAAACTTTTTGTTTACTGGAATAGCAGTTAGTTAAGCCCGATTAGTCATTAAAGCCATCCCTATATACTCTATATACAGGGTGTTCAGAGGTGGGAATGGAATCTCGTTAAATAGCGTTATTAGATTATTATATCCAGTATTGACTCCTAAGTATCCTGACGCTCCGTTTCTAATACCTCCTATGAATTATGGTATAAAAATGGGTGAGTTTGAAAGGACATTGACCACAGTTGAAGAAGCAAGCGAAAAGAACGGGTGTTTAATAGAAAAAATTAAGATAAAATGGCAGAATTCAGTGTTGACGAGTATGCCGATATAATTTACGTGCACGGTTTAGTAGAAGGAAGTGATAGTGAGGCCGTACGAGAATACCAAAAGAGATTCCCGAATCGGCGGGTACACAACAGAAGGGTATTTTCAAGGACTTTCAGAAGGTTAAAAGAAACCGGAAGTGTAACCGCCCCCAGAGCAGAAACGCGAGCAGGAAAATCGGCCGATTCAGCGGACCCCGACCAACAAATCCTCAACATCGTCAGGAACAGCCCTGTAATAAGCATCAGGCAGGTCGCACGAAGGTCAGGATTGTCTTCAGGGAGAGTTTGGACCGTTGTGAACCGAGAGGGACTACATCCATACCACCATATCCCGGTCCAAGCACTAGGGAAGGAGATTCCGAAGGACGATTGCAATTCTGCACTTGGCTGTTCGAGTCTGACATCGAAAACAGAAGGTTTCTAGACCGAATTCTGTGGACGGATGAATCGCAATTCACCCGGGATGGCATCACAAACTTACACAACCTCCACACCTGGTCAGATGTGAACCCACATAGGACCAGGTGTCGGTCCTTCCAGCAAAGATTTAGTGTCAATGTCTGGGCTGGCATCATCGGCAACCAGTTGATAGAACCCTTCATCTTACCCCAAGTGCTGAATAGTCAGCTATACTCGGACTTTTTGGAGAATACCCTTCCGGATCTGTTGGAGGACATCCCCCTGGCCACCAGAACCGCAATTTATTTACAGCTAGACGGAGCACCTGCGCATACTGGGAACATTGTTAGGGCAAGGTTAAATGAAAATTACCCAGAGCGCTGGATTGGACGAGGTGGACCGATTCCTTGGCCTGCTAGGTCACCGGACCTTACTCCACTGGACTTTTTCTTATAGGGAATGATGAAAGATGAAGTTTACTCAAGACCAATCAACACCAGAGAAGAATTAGTTACCAGGATTGTGACTGCAGCCACGAAAATACGGGAGAGACTGGCTACCATAGACCTCAAACGTGAAATAAAACGAAGGCTACTTGCATGCATCGAAACTGGCGGAGAACATTTTGAACAGCTTTTGAAGGACATACGTTTTAATTGTAATTAGTTTTTAAGCGAACAAAATGTATTTTTTAGTTAACTTAAGTACAATTTCTTAAAAATTCGAATTATCATGATATTCTGTAAAAGGATTTTTGTAAATAAATTTTCGTATCCTTTTCCTACCTGGGCATGTTGCACCTTTTTGGAAAGGTAATTAGATAGGCAACTTAAAAAAAATAAAAGGTAGGTATGTTAATAACATGAATTTCAGAGAAAAGTGGGGCGAAAGGTGAAAAATCGTGAAATAAAAGTTAATTTTTTCAACTTCCAGGGGGGATTGTGGCCAAGGGGTTGGGGATAGGGGGGTGGTGTAAACTGTTTTGGAAAGGGCTTCCAAATAGTGATTTTTTGAAATCAGTTTGGGGCCGCTGCGATGCGTAGAAAAAAACATAAAAATACAAGAGCGGTTCCCATATAAGGCAAAATCCTGATTTACGAATCACCCTGTAACTGCCAAACGGTGCGAGATGCCCCCCCCCCCCCCCCCCCCCCCCCACCCATACGATTTTTTGCTTGTCTCGGTCTGACCTTTCACCCCCTTCAGTATTGACCACCCACCTCTGAACACCCTGTATAGTATAAAAATGAAAGTTCATTTGTTTGTTGCTCAATCACGCCTAAACGCTTGTATCGATATTTTTCATTTTTTGTCCGAAGGTAGTACATATTCCAATCTAACATATAGGCCATTTTTTTTGAATCATATATAGGGTTTCAAAATGGCGGTTGACAATTTTAAATTTGAAGCGGTTCTCATGAAAATTAGTACTTAGGGGTTTTGTGGAGTGCTGATTTCAAGTCCGTTGTCCAAATTTATAAATTCAAGGGCGACCAAGATTTCCCGATTTCAACGGATTTTAATGAAAATTAGTACAATGATTGTTTTGAGGTCACTGATTTTGAAAATTATCAAAATTTACAAATCCAAGATGGCGACCAATATTTCTTGATTGCAACGGATTTTAATGAAAATTAATACATATAATGATTATTTTAAGGCCACTAATTTTGAATATTATTATTATTTTGATATTCAAGAATGCGGATCCATAAAGGGGTTTTCGGGTTGAAACAATTTATAACAAACGAGAACATTTGAGAAGTGTTTAATTAGTAAGTATGTATTTACTCAACGCCGGGTGAAACCGGTTAACCCAGCTAGTTCTTGAATGCGAAAGATTGTAAGCAATGATTGCAATCATGCTGCTGGGGCACCATTTTGTGTAGTATATTGAGACGAATGAAATTTCCATTGCTTTCGAGAATTCGGAATCCGCAACGCAAAAACACACAATTTCCGTTGAATCGGGAATGAATATTTAGTAGTTAACAGATAACTAATCGAATTTAGATGCTATTTTCTTCAGCAAAAATGTAAGTAATTTCTGTAATATTCGGTTTAAAAAATAAAACAATATTATTTGTCTTTTAGGGCTGAAAACACTATGGAACTCTTGTTCCCTTTGTGAAGCAGCGTAGAGATCTGGCAAATGGTTTGATAAATTAAGTTGAGGGTAAAAAGTAAAAATTTAAAATATTTGTGGGACAATTTCACTGCGGAGATGAATGCCCAAGACGCCGCGCCGTGCCGTTCGCCGAGACGAACGCCTGGTCTTGTTGTATTTAACTGCAATTTGGAATCATAATATAATTTATCTAAGTCCCTCGACAAAATAACAGTCAAAACATTGAATTTATTGTTTTTAATAATCCTTGTATTCGAATGATTTTCATTTCCATGGATTTCATTTCCATCCTCAGCATCCAATGTACATATTATGCAAAGCGTTTTCTGGAAAGTTATTGGCTAACTTCTAAAAGGCAATTAAATCTATTTTTTTGAGAATCCCAATGGTTCTTGCAATATAATCTATACTTTGAATGCATTTAGTTAAAGTGTGCTTTACAGCTGCCCTCTGATGCGTTTCGGAAAGGAGTGATCAGCCATAGCTCCAGCGAATATCCAGAATATTATTCTGGATAATAATATTATATATAATAAATGCTGTTTGCTTTAAATAAATTAACATTCGCATCTGACAATTTATTTCACTCGATTCGAACGAGCCACGTGATGAGGTTTTGCTTTTGTATCGAATATTCTTATTCATATCGAAACTCGTTCGTTTCGAAAGATCCCCTGATTTCCCATTTTCAATACCTCATAATAAATTAACCCAATTGATGATTTATGGTGCCGCTCTTGTAGGCCGGGAGATAGCAGCAGATTTTGGGCCACGATTTTCTTACTTATGCCTCGAAGAGAACTGAAAGGTACACCAGAGCTAAGCAAAATAAGGGTAACTTTTGAACCTTATGGCTTTGCTTGTGAAAATTAGATTTTCATTTGAAAAAAAATCATGTGTACTGCGAGAATTTTCTTGCTTCTGCCATGTTCATAAAACCATAGAGAAACACCAACTTTATCATTAACAAATTTTAGGCATAAGGTCTGCAAGAGTCGTAAGGGTTGAAATGATGATGTAAAGGAGTAAACAAAATAGAGAATTTTCCGTGATTTCCTTAGCACTGTCAATTAAAAGTATGAACGTTCTCATCTTAACCCTGTAGCGGGCGCGCCCCGAGAACTCCCCTAAGCAGGCGCGCGGCGGTATTTGGACCGCCTCTATTTTTTTTTTCATATTTTCGTTATAATTCCTCTTTTACCTCTTAAGTTATTCTGAAATGACTTCCTTACACATTTTAGCATATTGTTTGGTAGAAATTAAAAAAAAAAATTACTGAAGTTTATTTTTGAATTTAATTTTAACATCCCACCTTTTAGAGGAGTCAAGGCTTTGTGTCTCTGGCGGTCTAAATACCGTCGCGCACCCGCTACAGGGTTAAAAACCCCATTAAAAATTGACTTAAGGGGTACTAAGGGCTAAATAAAATGAAGCTGCGTCAAAGCTGGTGAACAATTTAGGAAAATTGCGTGATTTTCTTACGAATAAAATGAAGCGCAACATAACATTAATAATGTAAATGTGCGTTATTTAAAATGGCATCAGGGTCAGGTAAGCTTATTATATTGAAAATTATTTATAAAGTTGTAGGAAAATTCGTGAAAATTGTGATCATTTTCTTGCTTATGTTATTTTGCAGGTGTATGGAAAACGTTATTATAAGCCATTTTAACAAGTGACATAAGTGCAACGAAAGGCTTTCATATTGAAAATTATTAAAAAGTTTTCGGAAAATTCGTGAAAATTATAATCATTTTCTTATCCATGCCATTTTGCATATATATAGAAAAAGTTGTTTTCAAGCTATACAACAAAGAGCATAAGCGTCAGTAATGGCCTTCATATTAAAAATTAATAAATTTGACGTAGAAAAGTTGTATAAAAAATGTAAAATAGGTATCACATGAAAATTGCAATTGATTTTTATTCGTGCCGTTTCGTATAAAAGTCTCTAATTGGAATGAATACATCTTTAAACTGTATTCATCATTTATATAATACTAAAATGTATATTATTAATATATATTAGTGATAATATAATAATTATTATATAAAATATAACGTCAGTCAGCTGATTATAGCTCAGTATGAGTGGAAAACAATGAAACGCGAGAGAGAAATTGAAGCGAGCGCATTGGCTCATTGGCGCGATTTTGAACTCCAAATTGCAAAAAAAGCTATATGTAGGTAGTAGAAAAAAATTGCATAAAAAATGGTGCTTGAAAAAAACTTTTTCTACATATGTGCCAAATGGCATGAATAAGAAAATGACTATAATTTTCACGAATTTTCCGACAACTTTTTAATAATTTTCAATATGAAGGCCATTCGTAGCACTTATGTCACTTGTTAAAATGGCTAATAATGTTTACATTGCAGCTGCAAAATGGCATAAGCCAGAAAGTAGTAGCAATTTTCATATATTTCCCAACAGCTCAACGATAATTTTGATGCACCTTATAATAACGTGCAAAATGGCATAAGCAAGACAACGATTACAATTTCCACGAATTTTTCTACAACTTTATGACTTATGCCTTCATTGCAGACACCTCCGATTACACTGTGTGACAGTGATTTCGTACCAAAACAAGTAACCTGTCATTTCACACGGATTTTTCTCATAGATTGCGAATTCGCAAATAAAAATGTCCTACCACGTAGAGTTTTTGAAAAAAATAGATAGTGAATGAAAATTACTGTTTGTGCACGCTCATGAAAATCTTATTCCCGAAGACGCTTTGTAAGTGCTATAGATTAGTGGTATTTTATATATATAGATAAGGATTCAGGCTCTCTTTTGAGTCATGTTACGAGCTTTTTCCACCTTTCGTTATTTTGTAATGAATTTTAAAAAATGGCCAAAATACGGTATTTTGTACTTTTCAAACCTATTTTTTTCAAAAATGTGACGTGATACAATATTTTTGTTTGCATATTCGTAATTTACGGAAAAAATCCTATAGAAATGATATATGACTTGTTCTGTAACAAATTAAATATTAAATTTTGTCGCACAGTGTTATTATGCTGACTTCACAAAGTGTTCAATTTGTCATAGGTATCATATAGTTTCAAAGGCATTGTAGAAGATTATGAGTTGGGTATGAAGTATAAATCAATTCTTCTACTTAAAAAAAATTACGATTTACATATATATTTACTTATTTTATTATTTAGGTCCGAACGCTATTATAAAGTGATTTGCCAAACTAAACTGTTTTTCCATTTTTGTTTAATATTTTCCACTGCCTGGCGTACTTCGATTTTTATTGAAAAATTCAAAATTTTTTTTCATTTTTACAGCAAGGCCTACTTAGATTAAAATTCAAAATTTAAAAGCTTCCGACTTGCTTGTTCCAACCACCACAGCATAAATAAGAAAATTACGCAATTTCCCTAAAAATTGACACCAACTTTGTCGCAGCTTCATTTTATTTAGCCCTTAGTAGCTGTTAAGCCAATTATTTTATGGGTTATTTAAGATGAGAGCTTTCATACTTTTAATTGGCAGCGCTAAGAAAATCACGGAAAATACTCTATTTTGCTTACATCTTCACTCATCATTTGAACCCTTACGAACCTTGCAGCCCTTATGCCTAAAATTTGTTGATGATAAAGTCGGTGCTTCCCTATCGTTTTATGAACATGGCAGAAACAAGAAAATTCTCGCAATACACGATTTTCTTTTAAATGAAAATTTAATTTTTAGAAAGGAAAGCCACAAGGTTAACGGTCAAAAATTATCCTTATTTTGCTTAGCTCTAGTGTACCTTGCAGTACTCTTCGAGGCAGTGCCGGTTTTAGCACTACCAGCGCCCTGGGCGAGATTTCTACGGCGCCCCCTATCTGCCATTGAAACAGTAGGTAATGGGTCAGTTACCTACTTGAAACGCATACGAAAAAAAGGCAAGGGATATAATGAAATAACCATTTATTAAAAAAACCAATAACATTTATTTTCCTTTCTATCGGCAAACTCTTTTATTAAGACATCAAGGTCTATGTTTTCCGCAATTTAATTTTCGATTGACAAAATTGCTAAGTTTGCCAATCTAGATTGAGATATTGTGGATCGCAAATAGGTTTTTATCAGCTAAAGCTTAGAGAAACTCCTTTCCCCACTAGCCACAGTTACAAGTATAGTGATCAATATTCGCAATGCTATCCATTCATGTGGATACAGACAGTTCTTGTAAGTTGCGATCTTTGATAAAATTTATAATAAAGACAGGATTAACCACATTCTGATCAGGCAAAAAAGATTTTAGACTTATGAGTTCATCGCACAACATACAACCATCTATACCTGATTTAGAGTCTACAGTTAATTTCAATTGGAGATCACTACAGAGTTTGAGAAGGTCTAGTTTTTCCGGAATCTTTTTTATATTGTACAAAAAAGACCAAGATTCCCAGTATTCATTTAACTGTTCAAATCTTTCATTGAGTGAATTTATGGTAGTGTCCAAAAGACAATTGAAAAATTCAACTTCAAATTTCTTTTCTGGAGAAGTTATAGGCTCATCGCGAGTAGTTTCACCAGCTTGGCGTTTAACACGTCGAATTCTTGTCGTCGTTCTAAACATAGGTTCAATTCCAACTCCTTCGCAGTTAACCCATTAATGGGCGATTTCCTTCCAAATTCGTATACAGGGTTTTTTTTGGGTTTTTTTTTTTCAAAAACCAAAGCAAAAAAAATATTTCAAAACCATGGTTTGAGGAAGTTTAGACATTCGGACGGCGATTTCTGGTGGTTATATAATCATTTAATATCAGCAACTTCAAGATAATCGACTTTAAAAAGAAAAATGACCAGAAAAATCAGCACTTTTTTTTAAAAAATACAAAAAATAATAGGGTTTTTGAAGCTTTTAGGCAAAACAAATGCCGGATTCTGAAAGAACATCCCCAAAAACCTCCTGTATACGAATTTGGAAGAAAATCGCCCAAATTTGCTATTCGAATCGTGCAATTGAACTTGCGTGCACAAAACCTCGTTTTCCTCATTAATGGGTTAAAATGGCGCTTTTGAAGCCTGTTTTTCTATATTCTTCCAAGAAAGCGCAGCATTTTTTCAACATTTCTGTGCATTTACCGAGATCCATGTCTATTGATTGTAGAGATTTACTAATGACATTTATTTGAAAAAGTATATCATACCAAACAACCAATGACACCGAACACTGCATTCCATTCTAGTGTTGCCGTCATAACGATTTTGTAACTAAATTTAGGGAATTTACTAATAAGTAGGACTCGCTCAATGAACAAGCGGATATAAAGGGGGGCCTGCGGTGCCCCTTCAAATCTGGCGCCCTGGGCGGTTGCCCAACCGCGCCCTACCCTAACGCCGCTACTGCTTCGAGGTATAAGAAAATCGTGACCCAAATCTATCTCTATCTCCCGGCCTATTGATGTGGTAGGAAAATCATTACTACATGCTATACACTTTCTCATAACGCTTAGATTTTTTCGAACTTCAAAATTATAATTGTCAAATTTAAGGTCTTATAAAATTATAAATTTTTTAACTCCTGCAGACGGTCAGGCAATTAACCCTAGACAATTGTTACAAGTTTAGGTTTTAATTATGTATAAATAGTGGCATAAAATTTTTCCAACTTTCGTTTTTCTTTATCTTTATTTAATTTCATATACTACTAAGTGGTTACCTCAAACGTTTCCCCAAATATGTAATATTTAAGATGTAAGAGTAAAACCTGAACACTTAAAAATTAATGCTGCAATGTAATATGTCATGCAAGAAACAATAAAGCATAGTTGAATTGAATTGTTAAGCTCAAAATAGTTTTCACCAAATTAATTTTGGAAAATCGTTAACAAATATAAATTTCTTCTATGTATGTAAAAACTATGAAAATTAAATTCTTTTTATATTTAGATAAAACAATGACATGTAAATCAGTTAATTAAGGAACCAAATGAGTCACTGAAACTTATTTACTAGATTCCGTTGCTCGATAATAACGTGTAATTTGTCTCAAAGTGCAAATATTTGTTATTATCTTAAAATTGTGAACAATCATTACTTGTTTTCTTTTTTGATTAACAGATTCATTTTGAAAACACGCTAATCTAATAAAAATGCTGAACAAATTACTAGAATTACAAGTTTATATGAGTAAATTAAAATGATTGTAATCAATAAAAAGCTATTTTTTTAAAAATGTAGTAAATGTTGTGAGTAATAAAAAATTATAATTTGTAAAATAGTTTGTATTACAAAGATTAATTTATCAAAATATTTTAAAACTTCTCATTAGTAAAGACTGCTTAAAATATACTTTAAATAAACTCAAACTTCTCCCAAAAGAGTACTTCCATTTCTTCCATCATTTGCTTGCCGTTTCAAAACGATCAGAGGCCGTATTTGAATACTCGACTAGGTTAGGATTTGAGTCCATTGCGAGAATTTCGACGGTGACACGATTTCAAAACTGAGCACTCGTTCGTTTTCACACGATAAGGTTGATGTCATCGAGTGTGAAGTAAAACTATAGAAAATGTGTATAAATTTGAAATAAAGCGATGGAAAATGTGAACAATTTAGCTTTTTCTTATTAGACTGAGCTTGTTTTAATTAGTTAAAATTAGTCAAATATAAACGCAGGCATAAGTGTAACAGTTGGAGTTGGTTTTTAAGTCGATTCGATCATTTTCTAAATCGAGGACAGTCTTGACATTTTACTCGTTTCGACCAATCCGGTCGGATTCCCAAATATGGACCCAGCTCAAGCAAATTTCCCACTTTCGAAATAATAAAGGCAATTTTCAGTCGCATATCCGTTTGGGACGTAGGATATTTAAAAGTAGGCTGATACTGTCGAAAGGCTGGACGCTTACTAAACTTTTTAAATGTTTCAGTCTGCTTGCAAATTTCCTACATTGTTGTTTTTGGTACATATTTAATTCTGAGTTGCAAATTGCTATGAATTTTGCTTTTGGTATTTTAAAAAAAGCAGGAAACTAAAAGGTAATATGTAACTTAATAAATTAAAACGACAAGGTACACACACACCACAAAACTTTATTTGATTTAAAATAAATACTGCACGGTAACTGCCATAGTATGTATTATTGTACAATAATTTACAATTCACAACTTACTTTGTCCTGCTTACTTCTTCTTAAAAATATTGCTAAGCCTCCTCCTAGGTGGCGTGTTCTGAAATAGAAAGGCAAATACAAAATAAAACCGGAATAAAGGTGATGATCATGTATGTATATTTACACAAAAATAAATAAACGATTACAAAATTATATCAATTACAAAATAAATATTACAATACACTTAACAAAATTGCCAAAAATAATGTTAAAAGCGCTAAAAAACATAAAATAATAACGCTCTTTGCTAAATTATTCATTTTTCCCCACATTCTAAAGAGGTCTGAACAAGTAATTTTGCGTTCAGGCAATAATGCAATTATGCTCCAATTATTTTCATTTACAACGTAAAACGATGTTTTTCGAACCATTGTTGTGTTCACACTGGGAAGTTTTCGATTAAATATAACACTTCCAGCGTATAAAGTTTTAGACATGGCCATTGTACATTGGCTGCCTGACGAGTTTGAAATGCAATTCAATTCAGTGACCTCAAAGGGCGCTTGAGAAACTTTTTGTTGCAAGAGTAATTCAAACTTCTGTGAATCGTTGTTATTACCGTCGAAAGGAAAATCAGCAATAACCAACTCCTTTTGATTAAAGTCTAATGGTTGTTCTTCTTGTACTTCCTCTTTATTTTCAACGTCTCTTAGTATAGACTTTCTAAGCTTAATTTCATTCAAAGATTTTCTAAATCTGTTAAAATTGGAGCATCGCTGATTTTTTACCCTATCCTTCAATTGATCCCTTAAAATCTTGCTAGGTACTTTTGTTCGAGCATAAATGTTACCACGATAGAAAAAGGAGACTCTTCTGTCTTTTGTGTTTAATTTTTCTGGTAGATTAATATTGTTATTATTTTTCCCTGCACAAGATGAGTTCGACTCAGATGTATCACTTTCCGTCTTATAGACCTTATTAGGCTGACGCCAGTTTCCGAATTTTTCACTTGGACGTTCCCGATCAGTTTCAGCTGGAGTTATGTAATTAGAGCGTATATTGCTCAACCGATTATTACTACCATTATTATCACTATTACTGGAATTAAGTAGAATGTCAAGTTGCCTTCTTTGGTCGTAATGTGCTTTACTTTTGCGAGGAGTGGATGTGAATTGAGCACTTAGTAGTCTCGGAAATGATTTCCTATTCCTTCGTAAAAGTTTTCGATCAGAAGGTGATGAGAACTGCCAAATTGAAAAAAAAAAAAAAATCTTGAATGAATAAGAAAGTGGTATAATTACATGACAATAACACAGCCAGTCACGGACATTAAAAGAAATTTGGACAGTTTAGGAAACTTGAAAGGAAGGACGTTAGAACTGAACTACAGTGAACATAAATTAAAATTACCTCTTGTGCTAATTTTTAAGTAATTATTTTTTCATTTGTGTTTAATATACACTAAAGTGGCCTTCGAAACGAAGATGTGAGGCTTTTGAAAATACGAGTTGCATAGATTTTAGATGCATTCATTTCGGCACAATTAAATCAAGGGATAAAAACAATAACCTATATTTTTATATGGTAACGAGTTTTTCTCTAGATTGGATTTCATACGACTTTATTGTACGAACTGGGACCTTCTAGAAGAGTTTTATAATATTTAAATGAGGGAAAAATTGACCTAAACAGTAAAAAATATATCATACCTTAAGTTTATAATGGTATGACATAAATGATTTTTGTCTATTCGGAAAAATTATGGTTGAATTCAATTTCGATAATATTTGAACGTTCCAAATAGCGATTCATCACTACTCACCATTAGGACAAGGAGAAAATTCGCCATATTTAAGAAACTACATAACTCAATGATTTTAATTCATTTTCTTTAAATACATACCATGTGTGGAGGTTAATTAATCTATTTTTTTAAGAACTGGCGCGGAAAACAAGGGCTGGTTTACAGTCTAATCTCTTTTGTCATTTTGTTGCTACAGTAGTGGAAATCCCCATAATACCATTAGTAATTGTAATATGTTTATAATCATATTTATTTGCGAAGTGAAGTAAATTCCAATTCTTTTACTGCAAAATCTTAGCAGCTGAATTGGTAATGCTCAACATCCATGCTATGTATTTTCTTAGTTCACTTAACGTTTTAACCGTTATGGTGAGAAAATGTCAATAAAATAAAGCATTTTTTGTGGAAGTTCACATAAAACCAGAGCCGTTGCTCTCTAAGATTTTGAAAATAACTCGAAAGAAAGAAATAATAAGAACTAATAATCGGCTCACTGACGTTATATTTTAAACAATAATTATTATATGATTACTAATAATAATAATAATTAAATAATAATTATTTAAATTTTTTTTTAAAATTTATTCCAATTAGAGACTTTTATACAAAACGGCACGAATAAAAATAAATTGCAATTTTCATGTGATACCTATTTTACATTTGTTATACAAATTTTCTACGTCAAATTTATTAATTTTTAATATGAAGGCCACTAGTGACGCTTATGCTCTTTGTTGTATAGCTTAAAAACAACTTTTCCTATATATGTGTAAAATGGCATGAATAAGAAAATGATTATAATTTTCACGAATTTTCCGACAACTTTTTAATAATTTTCAATATGAAGGCCTTTCGTGGCACTTATGCCACTTGTTAAAATCGCTTATAATTACGTTTTCCATACACCTGCAAAATCGCATAAGCAAGAAAATGATCACAATTTCCACGAATTTTCCTGCAGCTTTATAAATAATTTTCAATATAATAAGCTTACCTGACCCTGACGCCATTTTAAATAACGCACACTTACATTATTAATGTTATGTTGCGCTTCATTTTATTCGTAGGAAAATTACGCAATTTTCCTAAATTGTTCACCAACTTTGCCGCAGCTTCATTTTATTTAGCCCTTAGTAGCCGTTAAGTCAATTTTCTTAAGGGTTGTTTAAGATGAGAACTTTCATACTTTTAATTTACAGCGCTAAGAAAATAAGGGGAAATCCTCTATTTTTCTTACATCTTTACATCATCATTTCAACCCTTACGACCCTTGCATCTCTTATGCCTAAAATTTGTTGATGATAAAGTCGGTGCTGCCCTATCGTTTTATGAACAAGGCAGAAGCAAGAAATTTGTCACAGTACACATGATTTTTTTTCAAATGAAAATCTAATTTTCACAGGGAAAGCCACAATGTTAACGGTCAAAAGCTACCCTTATTTTGCTTAGCTCTGGTGTACCTTTCAGTATTCTTTGAGGCATAAGTAAGAAAATCGTGGCCCAAAATCTGCTGACATCTCCCGGCCTATAAGGTTCTGAATGACGAATAAAAGAATGAAATCGCTGCGTATAAAGAGTGTGGGCTTGGTGTGCGGGAATTATCGAGGAGAATTAAAAGATCCCATAATGTGGTGTTGAATTTGGCAAAATAGCAAAACACGATCACAACAAAAAACTAACTTCGAGGCAAAAACGGTTAATTTTATACGAAGCAACGAAGAATAAATTGTTTTCCAAACAAATTACCTCAAATTTATACTTGCTATACTTGCTTTTCGGCTAATGGAAAAACGTAGCTGGTCTGGGTTCCAATGAAAACGAACTCGGAAAAATATATTGAGCTTTAAGAAGCAGTAATGGTAGAACAAGCTGAGGATTTTTGTGGTCAGGAATTAATTTTCCAGCAAGATAACGCCGCCATTCACGTTTCAAAGAAAGTTAAAGAATGGTTGGTTTAAAAAATAATACCATCATCAATTGGCCGGCAATAATTTCTGACCTAAATCCCATAGAAAACTTATGGGGAGTCCTTGCAAGGCATGGTTATACCAAAGGTCGGCAATATGACACCGTCCTGTAGCTGAAATCCGCCATCAAGGAAGCATGGCAATCCATTTCCATAACTGAATGTGTTAAACTAATTGATTCCATGCCGAAACGGATTTTTGCCGTTATTTCACACCAGGGGTCGTCTACAAAATACTAGAGAAAATATTACTAAAATTGATATTGGTTTTATACGAATTTCCACTGAATTCCTACAAAATTTTATATTATTAATAAGAGTCAAGTTTTGTTATACGTTGTTAAAAATAAACCCTTAATGATATTGAAATAATAAGCTTTATTAATTCGGTTACGCTTTTCTCAGATAACAAGAAAATTGTGGAATTTCCACACTGTATAACAGTACCGTTTAAAACATCACTGATCATTAAACGATTTCGAGTTAGCGTGATATTTGTCTCGCCTAGGTCTACCAACAAATTTGAACATGCCCAATTGCAAGCATTGTTGGACGAAGACGATACGCAAACTCAACAACAAATGGCAAAGAAATTAAACGTTAGTGGTAGAACCATTTGTGATAGTCTGCATGCCATGAGAAAGATCCAGAAGGCAGGGAAATGGGTACCACATTAACTAAACGACAGACAGATGTAAAAGTGAAAGACGGTGTGCGAAGTTTTGCCTTCTCGACATGAAAGAAAGACTTTTTTGCATCGGATCATGACTGGAGACGAAAAATTTATATATTTTGAGTACCTAAAACGTTTAATACCATGGGTTGACCCTAGACAACCATCAACATCGATCACAAGATCGAATGGCTTTCGAAAGAAGACAAAGCTGTGCATTGGGTGAGATCAGAAGGGTGTCGTGCACCATAAACTTCTGAAACCAGATGAGCCAGTTAATACTGTTCGTTACCGTCAACAAATGATCAATTTGACACAGCGATCAGAGACACCATCTACACTTGGCTGGGAACTCTTGCCCGACTTGGCCCCTTCGAATTACCACTTGTTTCATCGATGTCTTAAGCACTTTACATGAAACACATTAACAATTACAGAGATGTCGAAAAATTGCTTGATGACTGGACCACCTCAAAAGATGTACGGTTTTTCTAGAAAGGCATCCACAAATTGCCATTGAGAGATGGGGAAAAATGTGTAGCTAGCAATGGCGCATACTTTTACCTTTCTATCAAATTAAACACGTTTTTTTAAAGAAAAAATTAAAGATTATTAACCGCCACACCTGGTAAACGAATTTTCATTTAACACATATTCTGTATAACAGCAATACAAATGCTCATTAAGTGCACAAATAATAAAATAGAAGCAAAAGCACAAGATAAAACAGGATAAATTCAAAACTGTCTGGATGCAAAAACAGAACGTTGTGAATTTATTCGATTATGTAAAAAAATAACTAACAACAAAAAATAAATAAAAACAAACAACACCTACCTCGTCCCTAGATTTTGATGAGGTAAAAAAGCTCTTCAATTTATTTGGAGTTGTTTTCTTATTAACAATACCAGAATCGTTGCTCTCTTTTAAAATCTCTCGCGGATGCAGATCGATGCAACCTCCAAACGATAATCTTCCAGCATTCTTACTTGGAGTTGGTGGACCAGGCCGTTTGTAAGATGTTGTCCCTGTTAACTTTTTCTTCTGACCAGCGTGCAGAAGAGAACTTAAACTGTCATCTAAATTAACAGGAATACCATCCTTAAAGAAATAAAATATTAGTTTCCATTGTATACAGAAAGATGAAAATGAAATTAGGTACTACTCCAAGTTCCGACCGTAATATTTAGAATGTGAATTGTTATTTATAAAGTAAAAATGTATGTCTTCATAAAATTGTATCTATTTGAAATATAGAAAAAAGTTGATTGTATCACAAATGATTTTGAATTTTTGAAAGTGAATTTAGACAAGCACTTCAACACGAAAGTAAGATGACTTTAGATTTTCAGTAAATAATACTTTATTTAATTTTTTTAAATCGTACAACTTTTATTATCGACTGTCTTGTCTTGTCCAAATTTTTAGGAGTTATTCCGTAAGACAATTTCCAATAGCACACACAGCTGGGACACATTTTTAAAGCTAAAGTGTGATGCACTTTATTATCCCGGCTGTTCACTGAAAATCGACTTTCGAAAAAGAATCCTTATTTACAATTCATTCGTTTACAATGTATATAACTTATGCACTACTGGCCTCCTTGAACACATGCTTGCTTTGAAGACTTACTTTAATATCTTCCTCCCGAAGATGCTGGTCCGCGTACTGGGCAGAGTATGTACTCCTTAGATGAGGAGGAGCCAACGAGTTTCGATATTGCAACTCTTGTATACTAAATACAAAATGCATATTTATAATTCATATTTTTTTTTTCTTCTAAATTAACATATTTACCTAACAGATTCCCTTCCAAATGGAGAAATTCGTCCTGTTTGTAAATCCGTTAAGTAGGTATTATTAAATACTTCACCTTCCTCATCCTCCATTCGAAGATCTGATCCAAGAACATGAGATGAGGGTTGGTGATGTTGTCTTCGATGCGAAGACGAATAAGAGTCATAGTCTTTCATCTTTGTTTCCATAAACTTAATCTCCTTTTGAAATTCCAAAATATTTTCATTAAGTTGGTAATTTCGCTTTGATAACTTCTGTACGTGTTCTTCATATTTTTCGTTCTAAAGTTATTTTTTTTTTAGTTAAAAGGCCGTTGAAAATAAGAAATTTGTTAATAGTATACCTTCACCGAAAGCGCATGTATCTCTTTGCGGAGCTCGCACACTTCCTTTTCATGTTTGTTTCTAATTTTAGCAACTTCCTCATTGTAAATAGATTTCTTTTATTGTCAGCAAGTGTTAAAGAGAAAGAACAGAATTCAAAGTCTCGTTTAATACTGATCCCAAAATATATTTATTCATATCCAGGACATCACAATAATCATTACTTTTACAAAGTATAAATATATTTTCTTTATTCTGCGGAAAGTACATTTAATCTAGAAAGCCTTCGGTATATTGCTTTTAACTACCACTTCTAGATCATTTTGAGTTATTGTATATTTAACAAGCAAAGCAAGTAAAACATTAAAGACAACCACGGCAAATGGGTATTTAATGCATGTTATAAATCGATTTTTCCATACTGATGTAGGTGAAGGGCTAATAAAATCCCGACGAATAGCAGTTTGATTTAAAAATTGATCGTACTCCCCTCGAAGCAATCTTAATCTAGTTTGGGCGAACGCACTTTTTGTTGGTAATTGAATGCATTCTTTAGCACACTGCGTCTTTAAGAAGAAAAAAATTAAAGTTAGTAACATGCGGGTATGACAATGAATGTTATTAGCAAAATAGTAAAGCAGTGTAAGAAACGTTTACTTTCCTAAAGGGTATTGTTTTGACGCATTAATTTTTTTTTTGATTATTTAGGAGAATATTTGTTTGCTGAATAAAAGCAATTACATAAACTTAAAACAACTTGAGGAGCTATTTGGAAAATTATATGAGTGCGTTAGTGTTCATGAAGACGTGTTAATGCCTTCCTTATATAAAACATGCATTGAAAAAAAGTATTGCTTGATCTTTATGAACCTAAATTATTGGATATACAATTCCAAATTCTTTGGCTACACATTTCTTATGGAAACTGGATTTCGGCTAATTCTCTCCAAAAGGGATGGAAAATTGTTTCTTTTTATACGCTGAACAAAAGAAATGTGTGAGGTCCTTTGTTTGCCAAAAGTCAACAAGGTAAAACCTTATTTAAAAGTAACCACTTCAATTAGAAATGAATTATGTGGCTATTTTTATTTATTATTCTTATCCCCAACAAAAAGAGATTTTGTACGGAAATTTAAGTATTAAAGGACAGAAATGTATTTTAAAACATGACAGGATAGTTAGAATTTTTTCTTTGCATCATGGTTAAGGTCTTCAAGGTCAAGTAGATCTTTAAATTGCAACCCCTACTTAGGACCCCGGATATTAAAAGAGCAGGAACCAGCATGACCTCGATCATTTTAAAAATTTCACCTCTGAAGGTCTTATCTAAGAAAGGTCAAAGTACGGGAACTGCAGAATAACTCGTCAGGAGTGGGTTGAGAGAAGTTGTAGGATTATTCCCTGGCTATCTGGTGACCTTAGATTTGACCTCAACCTTCAAGGTAATTTTAAGGTC
This sequence comes from Dysmachus trigonus, assembly GCA_949715965.1. Taxonomy (NCBI): domain Eukaryota; kingdom Metazoa; phylum Arthropoda; class Insecta; order Diptera; family Asilidae; genus Dysmachus; species Dysmachus trigonus. The sequence continues at coordinate 54,206,139 of OX454323.1, read as the reverse complement.
AAGTCCGTTTTTCAAGGGGAAACGCATACTTTACTTTTACCCTCGAATTTGACCTTGAACGACATCCCCCTTTGAATTCGGGGGTCCTCCATAAGGTCAAACTACAACAACTTCAAGTTTTTATGTTTTCAGCGATACCCGAGTTGTTGTAGTTTGACTTTGTGGAGGAATCCCAAGGTAAAAGGTTAGGCAGGGATTTGAGGATCGAAGGTTGAAGGTTGTACTAGTGATTAAATATAAAGTTTTTGAGAAACTGGCATTCTCTTGCGTGCCCAACAACGAAATGTTAGGGATGTCATACTGGATGATCCACAATGTTGATAATCAAATTCATAATGTGGTGTTTCAATTAATTACCCTAAAAACCCCATATGCTTATTTTTAATAGAATAATGTGTAATGGTTGTATTTTTATATTACCCAGTATGTTAAATGTTACCGTTTTTTATATTTAAATTATCTGCATTTTCTCTTATACATGCATAGCAAACCCGCTAAATTTTATTTCATACAAAAGAAACAATACCCTTTATATCTATTTTCTTTCAGTTGAAAGCAATGAAAGTGAAGAATTAAAAGTGAAAGATAAGCAAAAACTGGAAATTGTAATGATAGTGTGATGTCCTGCTTAAAGATTTAAAAATAAAGGATTAAAAAGGGAACACATACCATCTTTGCTTTCATCTTTTCTAATTTCCCCTCTAGCTCCAAACGATTTTCTTTTATACGTTCTTCGGCTTGTTCAGATTGTGAGAGTAATTTATTCCGCTCCTCTAACCAATTTTTCTCCTTCTCCTCAGTGATCTGACGATTTTTGAAAAGTTTTGCTTTAAAGATCGAAATATCTTTATTCAATGATTCACTTAATGTCTTCTCCTGGGCGTATAAACGTTCTATTTCTCCCAACTGTTTCTTCATATCATTCAATGTATCCGTTTTTTCGATAAGCTCCTTGATTTGTTCATTCTGTTCCTGTTTTAAATTCTGTAACTGTTCAGTCAGCCCATTAATACATAACGCTTTTTGTTCCAAGTTGGTCTCTAATTCTTTGATTTTACTAGTTAAATTAGCTTGAGAAAAATTCTTTTCTTCGAGTATTTCGGTCTGTCGTAGTTCTAATTCTTTCAGGGTAGCTACAGTATTTACATTTTCTTTCTCAAGGTTTTCTTTTTCAATCTGCAATCGTTCTGATAAAAATTTTAGATCAATTATTTTCTTCTTCAGCTCTTCATGCTCGTTTTGGAGAGTTTTATAGTGTTCATTAACTTTTCGTAGTTCACCAACCAGTTTAGAGTTATCTGAGGATATTTCGCTGGATTGATCCTCTAACTTTTTATTAGACTGTTGCAAGTGCGCATTCTGATCTTGAACTTGCAACAATTGTTTCGAAAGTTCTGTACATTTATTTTCTAAATTCCTCACCAAAGTTGTGTCAACTTCTTGATGTATTAATTCCTTTTTCTTGTATTCATCAATAATATCTTTTAATTCCGTTATTTCAAGTGTTAACATGGCGCTTTTTTTATCCAATTTGATATTTTCTGATTTCGCGCACTCTAAAGCTCCCGTCATTTCGGATAAAGCTCCAGACAACTTCTTCACATTTTCATCAAATTCGTTTCTCTCCTTTTTAGTTTCTTCCAATTCCTTCTTGAGAGTCGTTTCAGATTGCTGAAGATTATTATTTCCATCTTCCAAGATCTTGTTTTGCTGACTTAAAAATTTGTGCTCGGTAGTAATTTTTTCGTGGATGCTCTGAAGATTAGAGAGTTTATCCTTTATGATTTTATAGTCGTTAGATAGTTTTAAATTTTCCTTTTGTAGATTTTCTGACAAAATCTTAGAAGATTCAACACCTTTTTTAAGTGCTTCATTTTCCCTCTCTAGTTTTGAAACTCGACCTTGGGAATCTCCTAATTTTATTGAAACTTTTTCCAAGCGTTTATTGAGACCCAATGAAACTTCTTCATATTTATTTTGATTTTCGTTGAGCTTATCATTTTCCGCTTTAACAACTTTCAGCTCTTCCTGGATATTTTTGCAATAAGCTTTTTGTTGCGATAATTCCTTTTGCGCTTCTGAAAGAGATCCTTTCAGCGATTTAACTTGTTCAAGTTTCTTTTTGTAAGTGTCTTCTAAGTCATTGATTTCCTTTTGTTTTTCGTTACAAAGACTTTTTAAATGTCGAAGTTCTTCACTCAAATCTTTATTTCGCCGCGTAGAATCATCTTTCTCAGAATTTATCAAATTAACTTGAGTGATCATGTCAAGGATCTTATCTCTAAGTGTTACTACTTCATCTTGCGTTCGCATTAATTGTTCTTCAATCTTTAGTTTCTCGTCTGTTAATTGCTTTGTTATTTCCTTCATTGAAACGCATTTTTGTTCCGAATCATCTACTCCTTTTTTAGTTGCCTTAAGTTTTTCAAATAACGTCTTATTATCACGCTGTAAATCAGTGTTTGCAGCGGAAAGTTGTGTAATACTGCTTTTCGCTGCTTCAAGTTCATCGCTGAGGATTTTGGCAGCATCCTCACTGTTCTTTAAGTTAGCCAACAATTCGGATTTTGATGCATTTAAATTTTGTAAATCATTTTCGAGGCATTTCGATTTCTCCATGGCTTCCTGCCATTTCTGTGTTAGATTTTTCTCCAGCTGGGATAAAGATTCAGACATCTCCTCGATTTTCAACTTCAGCTTTACATTTTCATTTTCAAGGCAAGAAATATAACTTTCTTTTTCTTTTAGTGTTTGATCCAAATAATCAATCTTGAGCACAGAATCGGCGTCACTTGTTTCAAGAGTTTTAATTTGATAGCTCTTCTCCTGACAGTGTTCTTTAAGTAACTTAATTTCTTCCTCCTTTGCTTTCTGATCAGCTTCTAAAATACAGATTTCTTCCCTTAAACCTAATAAAGTTGAATCCGAGTTCAGTTTAAGCTTATCAATTCCTGATTTTACCAGTTCGACCTCATCTGCAAGACTCCTAGACTTTTTGGTGAGCATATCATTATCTGACTGTAGTTCTCCAATCTTGCACACAAGGTTCATATTGTCTTGGCAACTACTTTGAAGTTCAATTTCCAAAGAATTAATAATGCTCTCCAATTTTTCATTGGTTTTACTCAATTCATCGTAACCACTCTCCAAAAAGGTAAAATTTTTCGTTAATTCTTCCGTGTTATTCATATATTTGCACTTATCTTCTTCTAAAACCCTATTTTCGATTTCAAGCTGTTCAATTTGCTGCTGAGAGTAGTTCAACTTTTCAATTAATTTGTCTTTAGTTGTCTGAAAATCTTCTAAGCGTTTTTCTAGTTGCTTAATCTTTTTTTGAAGCTCTGACTTGTTTTGCGATAAATTATTGTTTTCTTCGAAAATATTTAACAGTTTTATTTGCACTTCTTTTAAAAGTGGATTTGAATACTCTTCGTTCAAGAGGGTATTTCTTATTTCTTCGGAATTTTCTTCTCCGACTTTTTTCAATAACGAGGACAGCTCAAATTTGAAATTCTCAATGGTTTTCGTCATCAATTCAACTTTTCGCTGGAGATCTTCATTGACTTGATTATTATTATCTTCGAAGTATTTCTTTTCATCCTTTAATTTCTTAATAATTGAAGTAAGCTCTTTTTGGTGTGTCTCGTTAACTGTAATAGTCGCTGAAAGCAATTTATTTTCGTCTTGGGCTCGTTCAAGCAACCGTTGCAAGCTTTTTTCTTTATTAGACAAATCTTCTATTTGACATTCACACTCCTTGACAACTTTTTTAAGTGATTTCACTGTATTTGAGTAAGAGTTGTTATTTTCTTCGCTCTCCAAAAACAATTTGTGCATTTCATCATTCATGATATCTAGCTGTTTTTTTAAATTCTCACACTCATTCTCCTTTTTCGAAATGTCTGCTTTCAGAGAGTCTACTTCATTCTTTAGCTTTATGTGATTATTTTCTAAAGATTCATTAATTGCAGTAAGGTCGCAAATTTGAGCATTCAAATTATTATTTTCCTCCATGAGAGCACTAGATTGCGTTTCAATTTTAACAAGTAAATCGTTTGTGGCCGTGTTATCTCTTTCCACCTTTTCCATATATTTCTTTGTTTCAAGATTATCCATTTCAAATTTCTCATGTAAGGTTACCATTTCCTCAAGCCGACTTTTAAGCTTTTCTTCTACTTGTTCTTGTTGCTTTAATTGCTGCTGAAGTTCATCCACTTTTTTGGACAAATTCAATCTATCATGTTCTAAGCAAACGTTTTTTTCTTCAGATTCCTTCTCTTTGATAGTAGCAAGAATAGCTTTTTTCTCTAACTCATTAATATCTTCTGAAAATTCACAAATCTTATTTTTTAAAGCTTCATTAATACCCTCAATCTTTTTAATCTCTTTTCGATTGCCTGATAGCGTAAAGCTAAGCTCTTCTATTTGAGACGACCAATTCTCCTCAGCAACTTCCTTTTCAATTCTTAATCGACGATAATCATTATTCAGAACATCCATTTTATTTAAAATATTTTTTCTTTCTTCATTCAGATTCTGAATATCACGTAAGAAACCTTCATACTTATTTTGTATTTCGCTGTTTTGTTTTTCAATGCCTGACTTCTTTATCTCAAGGGCCTCTATCTGATTTGTGCATTTATGTAATCTCTGCTCAATATCAGAAAGTTGTTTGTTCAAATCTTTGTTCTCGTTTGATAGTAAATGGTTCTCCTGTAAAAGCTGATTAACACTTTTCATCGATAACTTGTACTTGCTCACTAAGTTATTTACATAATTGTCAAATACTGCAAAATTTTCGGGCAAAATATTCTCATTACTAACAACAACGTTCTTATCGCAAATTTCAAAAACATCTGCATAGTTAACGATTTGATCATAAATATGCCGTGATATTTTGCTTTGATCCCACTTTAGCTTATCAATTTCTTCCCTTAATACTGCATTTTCATTTTCCTTTTCTTTTAACTGAATGTCTATAACAGAGCAACCTAAATTTTCAGGGCTGCTTAAACTACCGGAGCTATTTGTTGTTCGCGAGGTATCAAGACATTCTACTGACATGTTAAGGTCACTTCGATTATCGGAGGGAGATCGGTTTGCTTCTATGAATTGTTCCAAATCATATTTTGTTTCCGTAAGGAATGCAATGGTTGTATCCTTTTTCTGTAAAGATCAGTAGATCAGTAAAATCAAGTCAGTGACCAGAGATTGTTGTTTTATTTTTCATGTCATGTAACACGCGTTTAATATTTTTTTATAACAATCGCTGTAGTTAATAAGTAAATATGATAATCAGAAAAGAAGTTAGATTACATACCTCGACCTCAGTTTTCAGATCATTTACTATGGAATCCATTTCTTTAATTTTCTTCAAACAAGTAATAACTTGGGTTTCAGTATACGATAACTGCAAACAGAACTCATAAAAATAAGTCAATTACTATTTGAAGTCTTACCTTTTCTGCAAATAGTGACTTTTCTTCGTTTAGAGAATAAATACTATCCCGTAAATCCAAAATGATTTGTTCTTTCTCTGCGATTTCCTTCCGTAGGCGTTTTTTGATCTAATTTATCAATACATAAAAATTTTCTGAATTTATAACATGTTATATACAAAATTTATATGATTAAAAGTATCATATTTGTTTTGAATTTGACTAATTGTCTTCAAAGGATTCTTGATTTAAAAACAAATTATATGCCTACTATGTCACGAAGCTATCGAGTAGTGACCCTCGGATCGAGCCCTTTCGCAATATGGGCGAATTAAAAATCGTAACTATATAAAAGAAAATTACGCGAAATTACCCTTGTACCTATTGTGTTACCAAACAGAAATGACTTTATTTTTTTATCAACAGGTTCATTACACCATCTTATATTTAAGTAATACATAACAAAATAAACATATTATTCAGACACCTATCAAGTTTAATCAAGGATCAACGATTGTTTTATTACTTCTTTACTATAATGAAAATCGACCAAAGAAAACTTAACTTGTCCGCTTAGGCACATTCTGGTTGGACCTTTAAATTTATTAGATGTAGGGTAATAATAATATCATAACCACTTGTATCAAAATATAATTTATAGTATACTACACGATATAAAAAATACTTGGAGTAATAATCTGTTTAAAAACAGTTAGAAGAAACTGGTTCCACTTTGAATAAGGTCCAGACTACAATTCCCAAAAACCGGAGAGACCGATGCAATACTTCACCCAGGAAAATGAATACATTTCTGAGATGTTGACTGCAAGCACTCGGAAGGCATCAGATCCGGAGAAAAAAGATTTTGGTTTTTAATAAATTATTTTCCAAAGGCTTATAGTTTGATGTACAACAAGTCTTTTTTAATATATTTACATTAAAATTGAGAATACAGAAATACTCCTAATATATATTTGAGATTTATTCGAAGCAAATACGTAATAGTCAACAATAATAAATGAATGTTTTTATTTAAAACCCATCGTTGTGGTAACTGCAAAATTCTTGATTCTTGCAACTTGCAGTTTCATTGACTTAATTAGTTGCAATAAGCGAGAAGTACTGTACCAACATGTCGTTGATGATTACTAATTAATTTACACTTTACCTGCTCATCCGCTACGTTTTTGTTGGGGGAATGATTTTCTGTGGACCTTGCAAGCAACTCATTTCTAAGCTCATTCATCTCGGCCGCATATTTCCTCTGCGTTTGTGCTGAAAAAATATATAAATATTTAAAGCAAGCGACTCATTAACCCAACACCCAAAATCCTTACTTAGCTTTTCAATCTGCTCTTCCTGCTGTCTTAGCTGCACTTCTAACAACCCTTTCTCATACCTCTCTGTATCCAGCTGAGCCTTAAAAGGACAAAAACAAAAACATTTATTTCATAGCTCAAATTTTGTTCATACCGATTTCTGTGGTACCAAGATTTGATATTACAAATGACAATAGAAATAAGCAATTTTGAATTTCAAATATCACCAATCTAGTGGAATTCTTTATGAAACCTTACGACCACAGAAATCAAGTTGCAGAATGATTCCAAGATAACTTACCTTGATAAAATTTACCTCCCTAATTTTCTCCTCCAACATGTTAGTTTTTGGAGTGGGAGGTAAACATTTATCCCTAGGCGTCCGAATTGGACTGTCTAGCCTAATGAACTGCAAGGGAACTTTTGGAGAAGCATCGGCAATTGCTTGCCGCAAATTTGTCTTATTCAGACCATCCTTCTCTAAAACTTCCTTGAAGAACGAGGCTATCACCTGCTGGTAGTTTTCATGGAGGCTTTTGCAAATTTTGTGGAAATACTCTTGCGGACATTTGACACATGAAAAGTGGAGTAGCAGGGAATATGCATACATGTAGTCGCCAGAGCTGATTTGATTCTCGTCGTCGAGATGTAGCTCAAACTCGGGATATTGCTCTGAAACATAATTAAAATTTAGTAATAAGCCTTTGCATTATTTGCTTATTTGTGGGATATGTATTTCAATATTTTTCACATTTTTCTATATTATCGAACCCTCCTTTGTGAGTGTCGCTGGAAAAGAAGCCAAGGCCCATATACTGATGATATTAGCTTGGCTTCTCGAATCGAAACATTTATTAATTTTCTACTTCGGTAGACGAGTAAAATTCTCAACTAAAATGTCCCTCGGTCTGTCTGTTTGCCGCTGAATTATACCAAAAGCAAATTTTGTAGTTTTACCTGCTAACCGCTTGGCGGGCAAAATTTCATCAACAGGTCCTAAACGAATTTAAGTCCCAGAGATTTTAAACATATTATAAGAGCTGTCAAGAAAGATCCATTCCTATCGGCACCAACAGTCAGTACAAGAATATCCCACTCTTTATGACCTCATCTTTATTTTTCCAAGATTAAATTACTAACATTTAGTACTTTGATTTTCTGAAAATTTATTGAACTTATGTGAACTTTGAATCGATTGAACAAATAATTTTGTTAAATATAAATTGTCTATATTATTAATTTTTTTTCAGAAATTGTGGTAAATATTATGTTTTATTTTATTTTGTAGCAGGGAAAACAAGGGAAAAATAATGACAAATATCTATCTTAAATAGTTAATGTTATATTTATACAAAGTGCTTTTTCTCTTCAAATCCGAAGATTTTGCTTTTACAAAATGCCTATTGACTGAAGATATGTATTATATAAGGAAAACAAACTGTTCTGCGTTCTTTGTTTGTTTATGATCTAACTTGCATCTGGTATTTCGCATTGAATTGAATTTCTTAAAATTGTGACCTATACAGGGTGGCCACTTTTTCCCAAGACCATTTTCCCCAGGCTTTTCACGGCTTTCCATACAATATTTGGTTTTTTTTTCCTGAGTTTACGTTGTATCATGATACTATGTAAAAAATTAAAAAAAAAAAGTTGTTCATGTTTTTATATTGTGTAAATAAAGTAACAGATATTTGCATTCCTGTAGATTTTTATTTTTCAATAAATCGAGTTTTATGTAATATTTTAAAAGTGCGAAATTCACTACTTGTCATAAATATGTATCAAACTGAGGAGATACTAGATGTATAGTTAAATACATGGAATAATTAAATATTTGAAACAAAAGGATTATTACATGCAGTCGAAATTTGTGTATGTACATACAGTGCTGTGCAAAACATTTGCAACTAAAACCCCAATTTTCTATGTCTTACTACAACAAACCTTAAATTCTTAAAAACAAAAAAGCTAGCAGTATTTTATTCTTTATTATATCTAATTCAAGAATATTAAAAAACTAAAGGTAACTATTCAATAAAAAAAGAGAAATATTCGTTTTTTCATACTAAGATACAAAACAGACTGTGCAAAACATTTGCAACTCCTTGACATTAACAATGTTGGCGACTTTAAATATATATTATCATTAATATTTGGTTGAATAGCCTTTATTTACAATAACTGCTGCACATCTTCTTGGCATAGAATTAAATAGCGACTCAATATGTAAAGAAGTTATATTATTCCAAGCCTTTTTTATACCATTAAAGAGTTCGTCACGGTTGTTGTAAAATTGACCCCTCATATTCTTCTTAACCAGTTGCCATAGCTTTTCTATGGGGTTGAGATCTGGGGACTGTGCGAGCCATTTCAAAACTTCAATGTTTTGCTGCAAAAACCAAACCTGAAGAAGTCTAGAGGTGTGTTTGGGATCATTGTTCTGTTCGAAGCGCCAGCGCAGGGGCATTTCTTCCTCTGCGTAAGGGAGCATAACATTTTCCATGATGTTTTTGTAGTCCTCCGCTTTCATTATCCATGGTATTTCATAAAGAGGTCCCACGCCCTGAGCTGATAAACACCCCCAGCCCATTGTATTACCACTTCCCTGCTTCACAGTTACCACAGTTTATCGCGGATTTAGTCGTTTGTTCGTCGGTCGTTCTACTTTTTGCCCTCCATCTAGCCCCACTAAGTTAAACTTAAACACTCATCCGAAAAAAGGACAGTTCTCCATTTTTCTAGGGGCCATTCTAAATGACTTTGAGCAAAGACAAGTCGAGCTCAGCCATTTTTTTCGGAAAGTAGTGGCTTTTTCGCTGGCCTGTAGGTCTTAAGATCGATTTCTATGGCTCGTCTTCTTACTGTCGAAGGATCCACCTCCAGGTTTTATTCGTTTTTTACCTAAGTACCTTGAACTAAGGAAAGGCCGAGATTTACGTAAAATTTAAATTCTACGATTCTCAGCTTTTGTCGTTTTCCTTGGTCTACCACCCTTTATGAATATTTTCAATACTCCCAGTCTTTTTAAAACTGATTATAATTCTGGATATGGTGGATTTACCTATTTTATTCGGTTTTTTATTTCGTTGTAAAATTAATTACTCCCATTTTACGAACTTTTAGTTTAATTGCGTTTAAAGGAAAAAAAATATATTAATAATACACTTCCGCGCATGGATCTGACCGACAGACTGGATTATATGCCCTGCAGTAGTTGGATCGGAATAGAAAATTATTATTATTATTTTTTATTAACTATATATGGAATCGAAAATAACAGTTAACTAACAAAGTACTGCCAATTCTCATTTATTCGGAGAAAAGTATTTGTTGATATATAAAGTTGCAAATTTTTGCACATGCAAAATTGTTACGTTGACTAAAAAACTGGATATTGCTCCCTTATTATGGGATATTACATTCTGCTATTGTTATATCTGGAAACTAGACATAATAAAGAATAATGCACTGTAAAACTTTTTTTGGTATCAGTGGTTTAGGAAATTTTATAATGATCTGTAATAAACTATGATTTTAGTTGTAAATGTTTTGCACAGCACTGTATATAAAAAAACAGCAATATTTATAACAACATTTACTAAATTTTAATAACAAATAAAATCTATTGAACTTTAATAACATATAAATTTTACTCTACATCAACTGCAACGTACTTATGTCAGCGCTTGATCCAATCCCCCAACAAATTTTTAATACTATTTTTTCGGTATTGGCATCAGAGCCGTTTTTGATTTCACCATTATCTTCTCTTGGCTGCTAAAACCCGTTCCGCAGAACGGGAACTAGGGATTAGACGGGACTAGCATATTCCAGAATGGGTCTAACAAAAGTACAATAGAGAAGCTTGCAGATGAAGGGACCGTCAAATTCTGTATACCGTCTCTTGATGAAGTCTAAAGCATAGTTTGCCTTGTCAACGAATTAGTTGACGTGGCCCTCAAAGGAAAGTATGGAGTTAAATATTACTAGCAAGTCCTTGATCTTGTTAATTCTAGCTAATAAATCCAGAGAGTAATTATTATAATGAAGACCCTATTCTTATTTTCCCAGTTTCCCAAAAAGTGATCACACTGATCCAGAAAAGACTTCAATAAATGCAAACTTGAAATCTTTTACTCGAAAAATTTTTAGATTCATTTTTGTTGATGCAAAATGGGAATTAGCCAATGCCATTTAACGATCTTTTAGCAAAAATAAAAAGCTTTGCTATGAGAAACTATTCAAAATTTTCAAATTAATGCTTAATTCCAGATCCATATCAGATCTTTAACATGTAGACCGCCACCGGGCAATGGGTGGCGGCGTCTTATGGGCCCGAACACAAAACCGATTTTTGCGGCAGTCAATGTGTTAAAAAACACAGCTTAGGTGTATCTCCCTAAGTCAGCACCCAATCTTTGTTTCTTCGGAGCCTCCTCTAAGATTTGAGAGTTTCTTCAAATCTGACAGCTGGGCAAACAAATATCATGTTGCCACCTTTAAGATCCGGCTGTAAAATGCATATATTAATCTATTTAAAAGTATGTTACCCCAATAACATAAACTAGACTAGACTATGATGCTCAGCTTTGAGAGATTCAATTTCGTTTCGGGAGGTTTTCCTCTCCCTTGAATCTAGCTTCAAGGAGCACCGCCAAACTTTCCAACATTTCAACAGTCGTGGTGGATCGCAGCCCAGATATAAGGCGTGAAACAAATTTACCTACTTACCTTTAAAAAATACCGTGAGGTCATCTTGCTGGACTGGAGTCGTAGTAATATGCTCCCGGAATTTAGTAAAGAATTCTTCAATATCTGTCTGTTCTAGGTTGTAAAAGGTCCTTTCAAAGAATCTGAGTTGATTCACCTGAAAAGTGCAGAAAGAGCCGGTCAACAAACGTACGCCCTAACTGTTTTACAGACGCGCAGGGCCCCACTTACCCAGTGCAAGAGAACTCTCTTCCAGTTGGAGCCGTCCATTTCATGGAAAAATGGGGATTTGTCGATAAAGTAAGAATTATTGAAATTTTTACATTTGATCAATGCGGTACACCACACGAAATATAGGTATTAAAGTGAGGAAGTTGCACAAAAACAAACCACAGAACAAGCAAAACAAATGCACAGCACCTACTGACTTCGGCTTGTTTCAGTTTTCAAATTTCGCCTCTGACGGTTTTGCGATGGCTACTTCGATCTAGTACGTTATTTGAAGGGAAGAGGTATCGTTCGTTAAATATGGCTTTTTCTGTGAAATAATCGTAAACAGAAATTCCTTAGTGAATCGTTCTATTTGTGCCGTTAAATATCAAAAACAGAAAAGTACGTGGAATTTATATTAACCATAAACTAACAATTTAAGATTATATTTATTTTAAAATTTAGATGGTGCTATGTGTGGGGCATTTCACGTGAAGCGGACAAAATTTTAAGTACTGGAATTTGTTCATAATTGGGTTAATTGTACTTCTATAGGACCTGAATAAATGTACATGATTATTTTTATTTTCTTTACTTTAGTTACCAATTTATGCGATTTCAAAGAATTGGCAAAATTTAAAGAACAGATTTTTCGAATGCTATTAATACAGTCAACCAAATGGATTGAATAAAAAGTTAATCGTGTTTATTTGAGAATATTAATTGTTTTTCTTAGAAATTAATTAATATTTGAAATTGGATTGGATCGTATGTAACATTAAAAATCTGATTTTTTCCTACTTCGCATTTTTTTAAATTTTTTATTTTTACCAAAAAATATAGCTTGTAGTATAGAAAACTGTATTAATAGCATTCGAAAAATCCGTTCCTCAAATTTTGCCAATTCTTAAAAGTCGCATAAATTGGTAATTAAGCTAAAAAAATAAAACTAATAATGTAAAATTATTCAGGTCCCATAGAAGTACAATTAACCAAATTATGCACAAAATCCACTACATGACATTGTTTTCGTTGTCCGCTTCACGTTTTTGGCTCGAGGCTCGTGTTGTGTGAAGTATTTAGGTCTGTTCGTCGACAACCCTTTGACACCAGAGTGCGCTCTAGCCGTACTGGTTTTTAAACGTCTAATGCCAGTTTGATGTTTTTTGAGAAACCTGTTTGTCCCTGGTTTTTTTTATTAAAAAAATTAATTTGCGGTGGACATCAGAACTCGTCACTGGATCATCTGAAACAACAAATTCAAAAAGATTATGTTAGTTTATGAGTTTCTCGAGGGAATGACGTCGAGATAATTTTTTTTTTTATAAACAATAATAAATATGTTGATTTTCGCACTTTTTTTCAAAAAATTTCGTTTTTTTTTACTTCTAAGTGATGCCAAAAACTCAAAAATCGATAAAAATTGAAAAACTCGACTTCATTCCCTCGAGAAACTTATAAACTAACATAATCTTTTTGAATTTTTTGTTTCAGATGATCCAGTGGCGAGTTCTGATGTCCAACGCAAATTCATTTTTTCCCCTTAAAGTGACTTCAACTCTTTCTGCGGGCACAAGAAGTTAATTTTAGCATTTCGATGTGAAAAATATTAAAAAATAGTGGTTTTACTTTAGAATTTTTATGCAAAAGGTCAGATGACAGTTCTCCATTTTAATAAGCTATTCGTTGAACTGACAAGCACTGGGGCGCCCCATGTTTTTTTTTTACAATTCTCAGGGCGTACCAGGGCGCTACAGGTTTTCGGGTCAACGAACAAAACTTTTCTTACATACGAGCCTGGTAATAATTTGAAAAACCAAGTCAAAACAATTTTAAATTTCAAATTTGGCGGCATTTATAACTTATTTTTTACTAGAGATGCAATTTATCCGGTTTTGGTATTTGGCGACACATTAAATAATAAATGAAAATATTATAATGTTAAAAAGTGTTTTAAGAGATTATAATTGTTTTTAAATATGAAATACGATCTGAAGAGAAGGCAGCGTTCAGCTGAAAGAAGGAACGAAGCGCGCCGTTTTTTTTGAATACCAAACCAACTAAAGTTCAGTGGATGGTTTTGCCGTCTGTCTTTTGGGCGATTTGTGTCTGATTAGAGAAGTCATTTTTTTGAGGCGGTGGAGTAAAGATGTTGGTTTGTCGCGCGCGTACCCTTTTAGTCTAAATGAATTGTGTTTCTTATCAGTAGAGTTTATCGGGACTGGACTAGATTCTGGGCATACCACGGCCACTTGAGGTGTTGCATATTTTTTACACAAAAAGTGAACGGGCGCGCGTACCATTGCGTAAACATAAAATTTTCACCCCGAAAAAAAAATATTTCACCGTCGAAAGATTTTTGCGGGCAACGCCTCTTGTTTTCATGTTATTTGTGGCTTTGATAGCTCCCATTAGATTTTCTCACGACATAAATAGCGGCCGACAAACAATAGGAACGGAAGATTCACTGAAAAGTTATCGGAGCTAGGAGAATATTGGGGCCCCAGCCGCAAAGAAGTGTATTTCCAGGCCGCATACGGGCTAAACAGTGTCTTTTTGTTTTTATACATATATATAAAAAGAAGAATTATTAGCGAACCACAGAGTTCGTTGTCGCTAAACGGAATATTGGGGTGAGTCACGCTTGAGGTTTTTAGTTCTGATTAAAGCGATTCGCTAAGTGTTGTACTAAGAAGCCTCCGATTAGTGGGAGCATGACGTGCGTGCCAACTTTTGGGGGGTGGTAATCGATTTTCTTCCTTTTCCGAAATGTCAAACATTCAGCCGCCAAGCGTCCAAAGCAGCGAGTCACTCGGATTTCACAAATAGTTGTGCCTAATCGCAGTCAGCAGTTTTGGACACCTGTAAAAAAAGTCAGTTCACACGAGCTAGTGATGAATTCTTTCGCTTTTGTGATTCACACGGGGCCACTATCGCCGCATCGCCAGAAGAGTTTGACTCACTGTTGGACGTGCATGTGACAAGAGTGCCGCATTATTCACACCGTATCTGGAGAGGTTCTGAGGCTAATACACGGATTATGAGGCCTCTCTGGCCTAACCACCAGCCGTCCCATTGTGTGCTATTTTTTCCCACCGAACTTGCACTTCACTTACCTCTGGGGCCGCTTTGCACGGCTAGTTCATTCATCGTTTAACTGTTCGATCCAACCAGTTCCCAAAATTGTGGCAATCTGCCCGCTTTTTTGAACTAGTTTTTGTTCTCTTTTATGCCCCCAATCTATGAAGAAAAAAAAACAAGTAAACAAAGCGACCTGTAATGGACTGGACTTTGTCATTTCCAGCTGGCCATAGGGTCAGCGATGCTTGATGAGCTCAAGCAATTTTAGCTCAAGTCATCCAGTTGCGAATGTTTACACTGTGGCTGTCGGGATAGTCTGAAAATATCCAGAAGCCAGCCAGCGGCTGGCCACTTTACTGGCGTTACATAAAACGAACGAAGGCGCTTCGCTTGCCATTCTCGGCAATTTCATGTCTAACGCAATAAATCATCAGAAGCGGCTACGGCTGGAGATGTGCGAGGAATGCAACTGACCGCCCCTCCAGCAGACGAACAAACTTTCAGACGCATTGTGATAACACAGCCACCCCCCCGCCAAAGCATGCATGTTCCACAGTGGCGGATTGATACTTTTCGGAGGCCCCAGCAAAAAAATCCATTGGGTTCTCCGATTTCTAAGTTAAAAAAATAAAACAATTATAAAATGCTAATTTCTAATCGTACTCCGCAAATATATTTTCAAGAAACATTCATGCAGTTTTCAAATTATAACTCAGATGAAACATTTCGAAATGAATTTTTTATCTAATTATTTATTTATTATAAAGTAGGCACCGTGAACCATAATGTAGTAGCAGTCGAAAAAATTATTTTAATTTATTTTTAATATTGCATAAAACCTTAAGCTTAAAAGTAATCTCAAAGTTCAAAATTTGTTGTATTAGTATCCTAGAAATGTTTTCTAACCAGCCAAATATGCGTTCTAGAAGCCTTCCTAGAGGGTAAAGAAAGTAGTTTTAGAAATATATACATATTTTTTCTTTACTTTGTATTCCTCGCAATTTCATTTACTTTTAGGAGATTTGTCTATCGATCTATGAAATTGTCTGCTCTTGTATGCAAATTTTAATTTTGGAGATTCTAGGCGATACCCAAGCAATAATAGGCGTGGGGCTTAAAATGTATACTTGCTAGTTTTCATGGGAATTTGAAATTACCTGCAATTGAAAATATAGAATTTGATTACCATATGATATACGCCATTTTAAATCTCCAAATATAATTACAACAAATCTTGCCCTCATACCTCTCTTCCATCCATCAATATCGATCCATCTCTTGTTGCCGCCAAAATCAGTGTTTTCGCGGATGATTAAATACCGGCATCGATGGAATTCCCGCCATTGTTTTAAAAAAATAATGTTCTGTTAACTTAATCCAACCCCTCATCACCCTCTTTCAGCTTTCACTTTCACAGGGAATATTCCCCTGTTTTTGGAAAGACATTTATTATCTCTATCCATAAAAAGGTGTGCAAAAGTGACGTATCTAATTGTTGTCATGTAGCTTAACTATCCGGCATTCCCATCTTTTCGAGACCCTAATGTATGACTATGGCGTTCCACTGCAAGTTCATTCTCTGCCCAGCCCAGCCCAGCAGGGTTTCTTAAAGGTAGATCCATAACTGCCAACCTCTCAGTCTTTGTGTCACGTACGCTATCTTGCTATGTGAAACGGAGACAAAGTCGGCATTGTGGTTACAAACTTTAGTAAAGCTTTCGACAAAATCTCCCACCAAATTATCGTTCTCAAATTACTATTCTCGGCTTTCAACCCTGCTTCATCTTGTGGATTAAATTCTACCAATCGCTAACACAGAGTTCGCTTCGACCCATCGATCTCTAACCCCTTTGTATCTCTGTCTGCCGTCCCTGAAGGCAGTCAACCTGGTCCATTGATATTCATATTGTCATAAGAAGTTACAGCACAAAATGCCATAACGATCTGTCCGTCATTGCAAAAGTATTCTAACAGTTGAATATGTAACGGATTTGAGATATCTGGTGGTGGTGGTGAGTAGTGATTGGTTGGCCGTTGTGCTGAAGGAATTCATAATGCAAAATGCATTTCCTTACTTTTTTTTCTCGATTAAAGTATAAACAAGATAAATATATCACACGCGAAGACACTAAAACAAACGAAAACAAGTAATGTTTACATTACACGCCGGGATAACTGATAGTTCCGGGAGAATTAAGGTAACCCTATCTCTATTTTGCTATTGGTATCATTTTTTATAAAGTTGACTGCGAGATAGCTAGCATTCGTCAAAATTTCATCTTATTTTCAAAATGAGTAAGGATAAAAACAAAATTAAACTTTGGAAGTTGGTACGCCAATAAGCACTTTCCGTTAAGAAGGAGGAGTACAAAATGTTTTCCATATGAAATTGTCTTTGAGGAGAGAACTAGAGGAGATGACACGTTAGGTAGAAAGACGTAGCCACTTTCGTTCTTTTTGTTTTCTCCAAGGTGCCAAGGGCGTTGTTAAAAATTGTTCACATCTTAAATCTTACAAGATTCGGATTTTTATTTGTATTCCTATGCATGGACATACTAGAAACATTGAAAGCTCTTATTAATATAAATCATGAACCTACTACTAAAGTATGTGAAATGTATATATAGTTGTGTCGATCTCACAAGTAAATGTTCCCTTTTGTAACCACGTTTCTGCGTCAAGCCTCCATGCATATGACAGTTGTAAACAAAAATAATTTTTGAAATATTGAGCTGAATTTTTCGCAATAACTTTACTTCTAATCATCTGAAATAGTGATTTCACTAGAAAGAATTGATTATTTATGCCTACATGTCAGAAGACACTCCCGCAGGTTTGCTCTTGTTGTTGTTTTCGCATAAACTGATTCGGTAATTTTATTATTTTTGCTTTTTCTAAAAATAGATGTACCTAAATGTTGATTGATTATTGCACTTATACAACATTATCGTGTGCAAAAATTAATAAAAATTCACTTCGCGGCCCTTTGTAAAAAATATGACAGCCAAGTCTGCTAAAATCATTCAACATAGGATGGTATCTCCTTTAGTTCTCTCCTCAAAGGAAATAGCAAATCGAGCTGTCCATTGCACGATATAGAGGGAATTCAAAATTACGATCTGAAATTGCAAAGAGCTCGTGAGGGAATTACTAAATTAAAATTAAAACTGCTCAAATCAGTTCAGAGCATTTTTAAAAGATTAAAGAAAATGATTATTGGATGGAAGTCAATCTTCTAAATAATCTTATCGATAAACAATTTTTAAAAGGTAACGCAGTTCCTGCGTAAAATATTCGTAACCTGGGAACAAATATTGGCAGGGAAGAAGGCAGCAAAAGGGCATTTAAAAACAATTTTGAGCTCTTGTGAGTTAGGCCATATATAATAAAAGATAATTTTTGGCTTTTTAATTCTTATCGTCTTCATCTTTTAACATATTCGCAAGAAATTGAAAAAATCGTTTACATTCTTGCGGAAGACTCAAACTTTACAAAACAAACCCTATTGTTTAAACGTAATATTTTATTTAATTCTATTTGTATAATAAAACTTAAGTAATTTCTTTAAAATTGTATACTACATATTTATATTTTCTCTTGGAAGAAATGTTTAAAATATAGCTAATTTACCTGGTGAATTTATTCAAGCTATTGCCAAATAATTAATTAGAATTTCTTGTATATCATGTTGGTAATCTTTATCTGAGACATATTTTGGGAATTTGTGAGAGTCTACAATATTGCTTTATTAATTGTTGTGTGCTAAGTATCCACATAATATATATAATTTACTCTGTTATTATTTTAAGTAACAAATGTGTTACTCAATTGGATAAAAAAGATTATTTAAAAGCATATGCTTCTTGTGCTTATTAGTTAATCCGCCATTGGTGCTTTTACAAAATTCTAAAAATTCCCGGTACCTGAGAATAAACAAAGTCCATCAGACGCCAGTGAAACGATGTATTTATCGATAAATCAACAACAGATTGCTTTTCTTCCAGAGCGCACACGTGAATTGACTAAATATCATAGCAAAAATGAGCAAGAAGCCAGCAACAGGACCTGCCCTGCACAAAGTAATTATGGTAGGAAGCGGAGGAGTCGGAAAATCGGCGCTAACACTGCAATTCATGTACGATGAATTCGTGGAAGACTACGAGCCCACAAAAGCAGATAGCTATCGCAAAAAGGTAAGTGCGGCACAATTTACATAATGTTTTGAGCTCTCTCGCGCAAAGTTTCAATTCCTCTTTGGGGGGCTTGATGATGAACAAATTGCCCAGAAAAAAACAACATCAAATCAAACTTTTTTTTTAACTCGATGTATTTACGGTGCTAATTCCGCACCGAAGGTAACTAGCGCTCCAAACATGAATTGCTGCTTCCTATTTTATCACGTAACCTTTAAATGAGGCAACTATTACAAAGTATTCGAATATCACCGAAAAAGGTCAGCTAAATAAGTGCTGATTTGGAAACACCTTTAATGTGCACATTCCTTCTCTAGACGATTTTCTTTTTCAATAATCCCATCCAGCTTTTAGGAGATTAGCCGCTCATTGCTTTTCAAATTACACGCCAGAAAGAAATCAGACTTGGAATTTATGGGATGCCGAAAATACCTATTTGTAATGCGAGAGCAGCTTCAGTAGATCAAAGTTGTTTGTATTATTATTTCATAAAAATACGAAAAATAACAAGACCAACCACAATGAAGAAATATCCACATACTGTTCAAATTTAGCTTTTGTAATTGCAGCGATAAGCAGCTCAAAACAAAAGATAGTCTTTGTATCGTTCATTTTACAATTCTTTAAAATTGGTTAGTAGTTATTAACACGTTCAAAAAACCGTGACCCACCGGTTGCTCGTTCGTTAGTCACGAGCTGAATTTCTAAGACTTCAGTGTATCGTGTACAATTTGGTTTAAAGGGTGAGTCAATCAAATAGTGGATTCTATGTACTGTCTCGAAAATAGGAGCCTTAAATGATAAAGATAACAAACATTGAAGGTCAAAACTGTTTACAGTTTATTTGTTTGGTGCTAGGTTTTTTTAATAAAGAGTAAATATTAGGACGATGCATTATGTGCTTTTTATGTTAATTGTGGTATAAGTTTAAACAAATTTCATTAGTTAAGGAATATAAATAAAGAATAACAAAGCATCGTTGAACTAATTTTCTGGGAGTCCTTTTGAGATTTATTTATTTGTATCTTGTTTATTGCATTGAAAATATAACCTTTAATTAAACCACCGAGCAACAATCACAAATTTCATGAATTCATACAATTACGTTAAAAATTTGAGGGTCTGCCATGTTTAACTCTTAAATTTTGTCACAATATTTCAGAATATAACTTTTAATTGAATATTCCAAAAGTTCAACACAAGTTTGACAAAATATTTCAAGTGAGCTTCTCTGAAAACCCTCAATTACCAATTTCAAATTAGTTGATTATAAAGTCAAAACGTCTTAAATTTGTCAGACGTCAGATTAGAAATGAATATTCCATTTCATAAAAATTACCCCGTCCCGACCTCCTCCTCAAATGGGAAACCTTTTTTATTACATATACCGAATGTCAATTATAAGATAAGTAAAATTCGCCTAGTAGAACGTTTTCTGCAACAAATGCATTTGCCAAAAGTTGTCATAACTTCAAAAACTTCCAGAAAATTTAATCCGTCCATATTACATTTGGAAGAATATTAGATATTCTATATTGCATTGTCATGAGATTTACATAAGTCTGTCAAATTTGATCAAAATCGGATAGTAGGAGTTGTGTTAAAATTCGAGTACAAATTTTGAACCGGAAAGACATACATACGAATGAATCAAATTAAATAAAAGCTTGTAGCAAGATATTTTTGCTTTTAACTATTCTTCGAAATATGCATTTATTCAAAGTTATAAGCATTTTTCTAACCCTCTTTTTTACAAAATCATGAAATTTCAGAAAATCAATATCTCTGAATACAAAATTATAATAAAAATAGCGCATACAGATTAACATAATCTATTTTAGTTAAATTTTTTATGAAAGTAAGCAGTTTTGATTTAACCTGTCAGTCTATTGTAAAAATGTGGGGGAGCAGAATATTCGAAAATGACATTGGTCACTTTTGAACAGACACTCCTCAAATGTAAATTTGCCTTCAATAGAAAATGCAAAGTAATGCTGCTACTTAGAGCATTAGGGGGAGTCGACTTTTTCCGTCAGAGATCGAGGGTTGAACCCTTTTAAGCTAAAATGAAACCAGTTTGTAGCCAAATTATGTATGTATGCCTTCGAGTTCTCGAATTCAAAGCAGGGTCACTGCAAAGGCTAGAAAATCAGTATGCCTAGGATTTCGAAATTCTTTCTGCATTACTTTTTAATTACTACAAAGTATTACTATTATTACAGGATATGAGATTGCGTTTATGACAGCATGACTGTCAGTAATTTCGGTAATGTTTTGTTAATGGATGAAATTCTGGGTCTGTATCAGAGAAGCTAGATATATGGACCGTGAGCTTAATCTGTGTTTTGCGTAATGACAATATGGATGTAATCTCTCAACGTTTTATCACAAAAATAAAAAAATATCATAAGATTAAGGACATAACAGCAAAAAAGTGAAATTGCTGTCATTACACCCGGGGATAAATCCAGCGGAATGTTGTCGTATGAGTGTCAAGAATAATTGCGAATTGAATAAATTAAGCCACGCGAAGATAGTCGCGTGTTTGAGGGGCTACTGCGTGGAAAATTTATTCTTGCAGATGCAGTGACTGACCACTTACCCGTGAAGCCATTTATCTTTAACACCATTCGACTAATTCATAGGCCAAATTTACTTGCTCTTGTGAATTAGGTTAAAGTAGTTTTCTTGGAATTTTATGTAAGTTATTAATGTTCACCACATACGTCATAGTTTAGTTTGCAATCATTTAAAATCCGTTTCTCTGCTTTATTCTGGTTAGGTATGCACTTTTAAAAAATTTCCTATTATTTTGCTGTTGAACACGAACACACTTTTTGCACACAAAATAGTCCTTCAGTTGAATAAGGTATTGCGAAAAACTTATGCAATATATTCTTTTTGTGGATTATAGTAGGTCAAAACTTGATGTTTGCAATTTTATTTCAGTTGATTTGCGTGTTCACAGTGAAAATTCACAGAATAAAGTTGTAATAATTTGAATACGCTAATGTTTTAGTTTCTTTTGGTGATTTTTTAATATCCTTTGTGGTTCGAACCTCTTTTTTCCCTAATAATCTTTGTTTTCAGTGAATTAACGGTTCTCATTTTGTCATGATGACACTACTGGTCAACACCAATTTAGTAGCCTAACTAAAGACAGATCATTTCTATAGAATTTTTTCCATAGTTTACGATTACGAATTCGTTAAAAGTAAAAAAGATCGTAAGATTTTGAAAAATCATTAGAAAATAACGGATCATGGTAAGAACTTGTAATGTAGCTCAAATGAAGATTTGAACCGTAAGCTATAATATAAAAATATGAAACACTTTCAAATTTTTCGAGACAGTCCGTTGAAAGTATTTGTTTATGTATTGATTATTTCATACAATAAAGATCACTGCGCACGCTCATGAACATTTTATTCCCGAAAATGCTTCGTAAGTGCTATAGATTAGTGGTATTTCATATATATAAATAAGGATTCATGCCCTCTTTTGAGTCTTACGAGCTTTCTTCACGTTCAGTTATTTTTTAATGAATTTTGAAAAGTTGCCAAAATACGATATTTTGTGCTTTTCAACCCTATTTTTCTTAAACGTGACGTAATATCTACGGAAAAAACCTATAGAAATGAAGCAATACTTATTCGGCACCAGAAAAACATATAATTAGTTGCATTTTGTAATACAATTGAAAATAATGAAAGAATTTCTCAACTTTTGAGGTGCACGCTTACTAGTTGGTGTACGATTATATCGCAAGCAATAAAAAAATATGGTGGTATCAAAAGATATCAAAGATACCTTAATTGAACATCTTCTTAAGAAGATTTATGAATCATTGAAAAAATCAATGTAACTGTTTGATTTTTCAGAACTGTTATTTTTTTACAACATTTTAGTTTTCAGACAGGTGTCTTTTTCGAAATGTTAAAATCAGTTGTATTTTTGATTTTTCGTTTTGTTTTATACAAACATAAGATCAAAAATGGTGGAAATTTCACGATGATAACCTTTAAAATAGAATTATCTAATGTACTATATATAAAGTAATTAATTGATGCTATGATGTTAAATGATACATATGTAAATCATTTTCAGAAAATTTTGCAATCAATTTTTCTGTTTGGAATAAGGAACTTTAAAGCTTATTATTAGCGATTCTATGTTTTGGAGTTTCATCGAAGTGTCTAAAATCAAATTATTAATTTCCTTTCAGGTAGTGTTAGACGGTGAAGAAGTTCAAATAGATATTCTAGATACAGCGGGTCAAGAAGATTATGCGGCCATAAGAGACAACTACTTCCGAAGCGGAGAGGGCTTTCTCTGTGTTTTCTCAATCACGGACGATGAAAGTTTTCAGGCAACCCAAGAGTTCAGGTATATTAAATGTGTCCAAATTAAGCATTAACTTACGTTTCGTCAAACTTTTCCAGAGAACAAATCTTGCGTGTAAAAAACGATGAAAGCATACCTTTCTTACTAGTGGGTAACAAATGTGATTTAAGCGATAAGCGGAAAGTACCTCTTTTAGAATGTCAAACTCGTGCGCAGCAGTGGCAAGTTCCTTATGTAGAAACATCAGCGAAGACGAGAGAAAACGTTGATAAGGTATGTATTAGAAAAACACGTGCATTGGTAACCGCAATTGTTCGTTTCCATTCACAATTTCAACGATTATTAAAATCATTTTGGCTGCGC
Source organism: Dysmachus trigonus (assembly GCA_949715965.1). Lineage (NCBI taxonomy): Eukaryota > Metazoa > Arthropoda > Insecta > Diptera > Asilidae > Dysmachus > Dysmachus trigonus. Next base: position 54,182,481 of record OX454323.1, on the reverse strand, counting down.
TGCATCTTTATTCACTCATTTAACAGTAATAAAATGAATTCCAACTTTTCGAACACCATGTACACAGTGCTTTAATTAACTTTTAGAGATGCACAAGACCATTTGAATCTTTAAAGCTTGTTTTACTTTTAACTGAAAAAAAAAAAAAAAAAAAAAAAAATTCTTTGAAATTAAAACAATTAAATCTTATTGGAAAGTAAACAAAACAAATTTTTCACTCTCACACAGGTGTTTTTTGATTTGATGCGTGAAATAAGATCACGAAAAACTGAAGATTCTAAATCCACGAGTGGGCGAGCTAAAGATAAATGCAAAAGGCGGAAACTTAAGTGTATACTAATTTAGATAGGTGCATAAAATTTTTTTATTATTCCGTTCTCAATTACTAACATCGTTAACTATTTACTTTTTTTTTTAATTTATTATTTCCTATTTTTGTAAATTAGGTTGCATAACACTTTAGGCTTTTCAGTATATTTTATTTAGCTTTAATTAGATATTTCCAGACAAGTGCAATCCAACTTTTCTCAAGCAGAATACCAATTTCCTTTAAATTTTCTAATCAGTGAAGTTATGAGGTTCAGAAAATATGTAAACTTGAAAAAATTTGCCACGAAGTAAAATTATTAAATATTTTTTCCTGGCTTCAATTCAGACTATGCGCGCGTCTGGTCTTAAGTTTAGCATTTCAAATATGTGTCTTCAACAAGTTTTACTGAATCAATAAAATTGCTTTTATTCCAAATAGCATAAATTTACTATTTCTTCGAATTACATACATGTAAACTAATTTTTGGTTGACCCATTTTTGAAATGATACATTAAGAAAATTCCAATTTTATAAAACATTTTTAAACTTATTGCGTTTTCTAAAAAACGTTTCTTTTAAAGATAAACTGTTTGAAACGTGCATTATGGAAAGTTTTAAAAACAACAAAAAAGTCTACAAGTTCTAATCAAAATCTGTTGTATCAGTACGGCGAAAATTCATTTAAAATTTACATAGTTAAAATTTTTTATGTTCTTTAAATTTATCAAGTCAATAAGTATCGCGTGAATCACAAGTTTAAATATGTTTATCGCAAAACAACTTGTGAAATCTTCGAAAGCCTTTTTAAGAAGTATAGATCTCTAAAAAATTGAATCATAGACAAACATAAGAGATTGCCAAGCAAAAAACAGAAAATTCGCACCTTTGCACCTTTCGCTCAGATTTATCAAGTTATGTAATTTTCTTATGATAAGATATCTTACATTGTGCAATTGAAGTTAATTTTAAATAAAATAGAAGTGAATCTCTCCTATATATATTTTTGCAATTACGTTTTAACGAAATGAAATCACAGTCTGGATTTGTCGAAATTATAAAACCTGCATATTTTTCCGCTACACAAAAACACTTTTCTAGCTTATACGCTTTTGTTAGCCATTTATTTGTCATTTTTATTATCATACGACTTAATCAGTCAGTCACTAAAACTTTATAACATTTCTACGCAAATAGGTTTTTTATGATCTTATCAGGGAAATATCATCACGTAAAAAACTCCGTAAAACCGAAGTGCAAACGCTTAAGGATCCCAAGTCTCACTGCTGCCAATTGCTGTAATATCTCAAAAACTAAATAATAAAAAATTAAAAAAAAAATATATAAATAAAAGTAACGACAAGCAAAGCCCAATTTATATAAGGGCAAACAGCTAAGGAATAAACTAAACCATGTATTCAAGTATTTCTAAAGGATTTTGAGAACACGAAAGCACTTGCAAGTGATGAGTTCTATTGTTTTTAAAGAAATTCGCATGTCTCATTTTATATATGATTATCAAAACTGTATAAGAAAGTAAGCAAAAAAAACACTATAGCAAAATTAAGAAAGGAAGCATTGTGAAATTTATGTACTTTTAAGTATAACTTTTTCTTCGTACTCATTTTATTAATCCTGATGGTCACGACGGTCGTCAGAACATCCCTATGTACTTCTATTTATGCCCGTCATGCGTCGTTCATATCGTCATCGCTCCAGAAACTTAAGATCTTCGATACTCTATAAGCAAAGTGCGTAAGATATTTATTTCCTCAAGCCAACGCCGGTCAAATGCGTGGATGCACCAATGGTAGTGGCTTTGTATATTTTACGTTTACGTATTATTTAAGGCATATCCAATTTTACTACCTAAGGAACAATGTTTACAGTGATTAAAAAAAGAAAAAAAAAGAAAAGAAAAAAATATACAACAAACGAAAAGTGTTCACGTCGACTATTCGTTTTATTTTATTTCCAAACGCATTACAACACTATTCTAGTTCCTTCTTCATACTGCGAGCATTTACCACGTCTTTTATTCTTCAGTCTACTTCCTGTGAATTTTATTACTTTTGTATAAATAATTATTTATTTATAATGTCGATATGTCGAAAGTTTATGCGAATATGAATACTATTGTAATGTGAAGAAATGCAACAAACAAATAAACAAATGAAATTTATATGATAAAATTATGAATAAAGTACTTGTTTTTTATAAATTTAAAGCTTCGTTTTTCTTTCCGACTTTTAAATCGGAATTTTCAATTCGACGTGTATGTATGTAATTATGGATGTTTGGTTATATGTATAAAACCGGGAACCGGTTTTCATGAAACTCGTTGGTATAATTCAATTAAGGGTAAAACACAAACATTTTAAGGTTAAGTAATTTTGTGGTTTTCTCAAAAAATCATTTTTAAAGTACTTGTACTCTTCGCTGTTAAGAGGTCTACTTCCGGTCTGAATATTCCACTTCCAGTAGGAAGCGGAGGCGATTAAATCCCCATTTAAACCCAGCATGCACGAATTATGACGTAGAATGTGAATTCGCTGTAAAATATTGCAATTCCGGAGTTAAAGGTCTATTTCCAGCTTGAACAATTTCAAAGGTCATTTAGAGGGCGAAAACGTTATTTTTTTGAAAATTGTACTGAATGAAAGTTGCGTATTTTTCATCGTGGAATCCGAATTCGAGGTCAAAATATACACATCCATTTAAAAAAAATATACTTCCGGTCTAAATAACGCACTTCCGGTCGAGATCGGAAGCTGAAAATAGCGCCAGTCGATAGAGCGTACCCATTTTACTTAAATGGAGTAATCGACTTGGCGAAAAAAATGTTTTTGCCTGATTTAGAAGAGATGGCCGGGTATTTTTGGACACCCTGTATATATGGGACATTTCACGTCAAACGGATCACCGGCGCCCTCAAAATTTGAATAAACCGATTGAGATAAATAAGGGCTCAAATTTTTCGTCTAAATGAGAGCTTTCGAAAGCCATGTGGTATTTTTTTAAATTCAACATGGCGGCTCCAATATGGCGGCCGGAAGATGGAGAAAAATCGAATGTCCTCCAGTAAAAAAAGCTTGCAAAAATAAAAATTTGCAACCTAGCGGATCGGATTTTGGCTCAGATTGCAGCTGATGGGTCACTAAAAGTTCGGTATGGTAGGTTGCCAAAATCCAATATGGTGGCCAAATTTTTGAAAATCAACTGATTTGCACCAAATTTGGTATACGGAGGTTTCTGGGGTTTCCAGCCGCCATGTTGAATTTAAAAACCACATGGCTTTCGAAAGTCCTCATTTAGACGAACAATTTGAGCCCTTATTTATCTCAATCGGTTTATTCAAATTTTGAGGGCGCCGGTGATCCGTTTGACGTGAAATGTCCCATATATAATAATAATTATATAATAATTATTATTATATATTTTTGTCTTTATAAATATAACTAGCGGCCCGTCCCGGCTTCGCACGGGTGGACATGTTTTTTTTTTTATATTTTTATCTTTTATTTATATTTTGTTTTCGTTTCATTTCTATATTTTTTTAAACGCATTATCACATTATCTATGTATACTTACAATCCGAATTTGTTCATCGTTTTTTATTTAAGTAACTTATTTAATCTTAAGTCAGACATATTACTTAGTATTCTTTTATTTACATTTTTACAACATTTTACATTTTTATCTGATCCTACCTAATTAAATTTCCTAAGTTTTTTATATATTTACATTTTGTTATTTATATTTTGTTGTTGTTTGTTTTAAATTTTTGCTTTTTTTGTTGTTTTAGGTGTGTGTATTTATTTTAAAGAGTTTTTTTAAGTCATTGTAATTTTTACATTTCTGTATTTACATTTTTATGTTAAAGCTTTATTCAATTCTATTGGTTCTTACTTTTATTTTACAAAACTTTTACCTTAAAGCTTCACTGTACACTATGTTGGCAGTGGTATTTGTAGGTGATAACAAAAGATATTGATTTTCAGGAGATCCTACTCTAGAAAGGGCAACATATAATTGCCCATGAGAGAAGCACTCTTTTCTTAGGTCGATGCCAACAATCGAAAAAGTTTGTCCCTGTGATCTATTTATCGTAAGGGCAAACGATATCTTCACAGGAAACTGTAAACTTTTAAAGCATATAGGCAAATTTGTCGGAATCATCGGGATTCGCGGAATGTGAGCGAGCTGTCCGGCCGCGGGCCCAGTGATGATTGTTGCTACAATCACATTGTCTCGTAATTCCTTTATCAAAAGTCTTGTGCCATTACACATACTGGGAGGGCTTAAATTTCTCAATAGCATAATGGGAGTACCTCCTTTTAATTTTAGTTCGTGGGGTGGCAAGCCGGCAGGATTAAGGAAATTTAAAAATTCTTGTGGGTAGTGCACTGTATCTTCGATGTTGCACACGGTGACAATAGATTTGTAACATTTAAAATCACCCGGTACTTTTTCCATAATCATTCTATTTATCTCATTTACTGAGTCGTTTCTCGGTGACACTATCGCCCTCGAACAGAGCCAATTGAAATTTCTTTCTGTGAGATTTTCGATGTCGGGATAGATTGATATAAGAATTTCTAGACTGTTAACAATTTGAGCAAATTCATTGTCCAACAATACTTGGGGGCTATTTGCAACTGTCGATGGTAATTTTCCATCTCCAAGTTGAAGTATTTTTTTTGGGAAATTTCCATTGTGGTTATTACTTAAATGTGCTCTCATATTTGTGCGCAAATTAAGAGTTTCAATTGATTGCCATAAAGGTGATGATTTGAGGCACGCTTTAATAACTTCGGCACGTGTACCTTTTGTTATAACCGGTAGTGTTTGGCGAAAGTCTTCAGCCAACACATAGGTTACGCCCCCCATCAAATTGCCTGAGTTTCTGATGTCTTTTAATGTGCTGATCCTGTACAAAAACTCACTTTGAAAGTAAGACAAAATTTTGACCGAATTCTAGCTATCTCGCTCTTACTTAAGTCTCGCAGGCAGACAAATTTACAAAAAAATCATTCCAATAGCTGTCTTTTTGATACATCCAATCAATAAATAAAAGTAAACACATGGCTACGACATTTTGTGATGCAACTTTTAGCTTTGGTTGGTATATATGACACGCATAGGACTAATGTGCGCACGCAGCTATATACAAATCTTGTGTAGATTTATAATATTAGTGTGATAAATCTTGGTCTCCGTTGAAATCAAGAAATCTTGGTCGCCATATTGGGTCCGCCATCTTGAATTTCTAAATTTGGACAGCGGATTTGAAATCGGCATCCTGCAAGACCCCTAAGTACTAAATTTCATAAAAATCGCTTCAAATTTAACATTTTCAACCGCCATCTTGGATCCGCCATTTTGAAACCCTTTATATTATCCGAAAAAAAATTAGCCTATGTTATTCAGGGTGAATGTAGCTTTCTAATGGTGAAACAATTTTTGAAATCGGCACAGTAGTTTTTGAGTTTATTCACCATAAACATACACACAAAAATACAAATCTTTCCTCTTTATAATATTAGTGTAGAAGTGTAGATGTAGATATATACTATAATAAAATATATCATCGTTTAATAACACTGTAATAGTGATATATTAAATAAAACTCAATAAAAATGATTGTAACTAGTTATTATGATTCCAATTATCTTATTTAGGCTCATAACTCCTATACTACATGGTTTAGAAGGCTGATTTTTTGGTAATGTGATATGTTCAACTTACTGAACAGATTCGTATACATTTCGTTGCTGGCGATTCTGGGTATGTTCTCTATGAATTTTTGGCCAAGTCCTTTAGGCGGCTTCCAAAATGCATCATAATCGCCTTGATGTCCAATTCAGCCGCAGAAACTATTAGTCTGCTGAATTGGATGTGCTATATGTATTTAGGGAATTGTCTAAACTTTGGTTGAAATTGGAATAATTTTAGCCTATGCTATGGAGGTTGGGATTAATTCAAATATACTACTTTGTGGTAGTGTGCCAGTCACGTAAGTCATATTGCAAAATTAAGAATTTTTCTGAATCCCATTGTATTGTAGATGTCGACTGAACTGGATGGACGTGATTTAGGTGAGTTCAACAACTGCTGACAATTGATATCAGTAAAAAGTACTGGATACAATTTTCAGAGTCTCAACGTTTCCATTTACCTTAGATTATAGAGTACTCTATAATCTAAGCCATTTACAAATAGAATTTGTTTTATTTACGTTGCAAATCTACTCATTTGGTACAATTCTAATAAATTTAAAGAAATACTTTTGATACAGTTAATCATGGCTTTCTACAAAAACGTCTGGAAGATCTTGGAGTTAGAAGGGTGGCTTGGAGGTTGTTTCGATCATACCTCTGGAACAGAGTTGTGATCACAAAAATTGGAACTCAAAGCAGCGCGGCTGATTTAAAAATTGGTGTACCGCAAGGATCGGTTTTGGGCCCACTTTTATGCCCTTATGCAGAGTACGCTACCGGTTACGTTTTATACAATTTGTGCCGACGACACCTTACTCCTCTTCGCGGGGAAAATGGTTAATTGCCTACAATAACAGATGAACCAAAAATTAGCAACTTATCTAGAATGTGCTACAAAAGTAAGACAATGTATGGTATTTAAAAAAAAAAGAACTTGGTGATACAACTTTAGAGAAGTACAAACGGCCGAATATCTAAGAGTAACACTCGAGGAAAAGCACATATTGAACTAATCCTGGTCACATACCTCAAAGTCGTTAATAATACGGTAAGTAGGCTAGTATCCGAAGCCATTAAAACCGAGCTTGGATTTGCCTGTGGGTACCTATATGAAGGACGTGTTTAAAATCTAAAATGACGAATGAAGGTTACTGAAATGAGATATGCTAAAATCATCTACATCTATTAGATCCGAAAATGCCTCTGGAATAACAATCAGACCCTTATATCCAGGAATGAAGTACACTCTCATGGAAATAGAATCCGGCACTGTTCAATAAATAATTGATCCACTGGTGATGAGTTGCTCCTGGCACAGTAGCTTAATCACAATTTTATTTAGAACTGCTTTAGTTGCTCTCATACCAAGATACCTGCCTGAGCAACTTTAAATTGATTAATGTGCAATTTATCTGCAATGATGATACAATTTGAATTCAATTCAGCTATTAAACGTGTTGCGACTTCAGTCGAATAATTTGCGTGCACCACCACTAATTCCGATTTCACCTAATTTACTACCAGCACAAGGAGCAAAATATTAATCTCCCAAATTCTTCCTATTTGTAATCACTTCAGTCCTAGTTTTCTTAAAAATCCTTCGGTGATGTAAAATCCCGCTTTCAGATTTTAATATAGTTCTCCAAATAATACTGAAAATCAATTTTTTCACTAGCATAGCTGTTAATCGATTTTTTTTAATGCCTTTTCATTTGAATTTCCACTTCCAAACCACACAAGTATAACTAAGATAGCCTCAAAATTTATTAGATTTAGCTAATTACGACGACCAGTGATCTTTTCTTACCTTACACAATTTGGGCCCCAAATCTTGTAATTTTTAAAAACTTTACAGCTCGAACTTATTTAATTTCTGTTTATTTGCTGATAAGACAATACAATTTCTAAGCAATTACTTTTACTTAATGTTCATCCTCATAGCCATCGGGAAGTGGGTTTACGTGGGGATTGTGGAAAAGACTGTGCTGACCATCGCCCCATGGGAATCGCTTGGTACGGACCCGCAAGTAGTCGTATTTCTTGAATTCTGGACGGTGATGTCCGTGGGCGTGCTCTTCCTGGTGCTTCAAGTACGCGTTCAACATGCACAGGCCTACAGCGGGCAAGGCAACGAAGAAGCTAAGGCGCTTCCAGGTCTTGTATCCTCCTGAAAACGAGCAATTGATTACGGAGGTAGGTCAAGTCGCGGGGGTTACATAACATAACCTGCCTTTAGCCTATTTAGCAGACTTACCTGAATGTTCCCCGGCTACTGCCGACGGGCCCTGGGCGCTCCTTACGGCCGCGACGGAAATGTACCTGCGGAAGCAGTATGATAGCACAGAAGCCATTTCGAAATACTCTCGTCTGAAAATTCGATCCTCCTGATTTTTGACAGCTTACCAGTTGACGATTGACGAAAAAGCAATTATGCGACGCAACGACACGAAACTTCTCGGACTCTCTCGGAACTAAATATTTTGCAGTGGATAGAAGTGAAGCTTTGTGCAATTGCAATCAAAGCACTCGTTAAAAAGGATTTAAAATTTTTAATAAATCCAAGGTTTTAGTTAAGGCCTAAACAGATAAAAAGTTCCACAGCACTCGTCTCCACTCGCAAAAAGTAACCGAACAGATAAGCCGTTCACAAATGTCAAAAATTTGTTCATTTGATGTCGAATGCACTGGAATTATGAAGGAAGTAGCTTTTTCAGTATTTGTTTTATTATGGTCTTATTATATATTAATACTTACCCCCCGATTCTACATAAAAGATTTTTAATATATCTCTTAACCTCTTAAATGTCATAAATAAGAGATATTACAATAATTGATATTCTGCATTAAAGTTTTTGGAGAAATTTTAAGTTTTAGAGATTAAGAGGTTTTGGAGAACGCTATGAAATTCAAACAAAGTAGGCTGTGAAAAACTGTCATTTTGGGTAAATATTTCATTTCAGTGTAAGTGAAGTGAAAAAAGTGCATTAAATATATTTCGTAATGGAACATCCTGGTAAGTTATACTTATATTATTTAATATTATTATTTCATCATAATTCGTTACATTTTATAGAGGAAGAAGTTCCACCAATGGCAGCGGTTCGCAGAAGGAGGCCCAGAACAACAAGCCAGCAACATGAAACTTTTATAAGTTTTGCCACCGTCAGAAGAGATGTTTTGGATCCCCTCAACGGAGATTTTAGCTCCTTGTGGGACGAGTTGGCTGAAAATTTAAATGCTACTCCGGGTCCAAAACGACTCGTTAAAGAATGGCAGGAAGTAAAATTCTTCTTGAAATTGAAATTTTTCTAACTTTTCCATCCTCCATAGAATTTGAAAAGCTGGGAATATCAGCTGAAGAGCAAAAAAAGATGCATCATTTCTTCGATCGACGGCACAGGAGGTGGACCTTCATCAATGAAAACGATGACGCCGCTCGGTGGCAGGGAATCCTATGGTGCCCCAATTAGGAGTATCTGCATCATCTCAAATTGATATACCAGCTTCCCAGCTTCAATCAGTCCCAAATCAAGCAGCAGCAACCACTTCCACTCCAATTCGGGAATCAAATAGGAGGAGACGCGTAAATTCGAATGGTAAAGATTGGTGTTAATAAAAATAAACCTATAATTATAACTCCTTTCACTTTTAAGCGTTGGATGTATTGGTTGACGTACTTCAAAGAAGTATTGAAGAAAGGAAGGAGATGGATCGTCGAAACCAGGAATCGATTGTAAAACTGGCCGAAGGGGTAAATAAAATTGCCGAAGCTTTTTTAGAGATCGTTAAAAAAAATGATAGTTCGAAAAGCCAGAACTTCATATAATGTTATAAATAATATGTAATTTTTCCGTTTTTGTAAGACGAAGTCTATTAATTTTTAATTATATAAATTATAAATGAAAAAAAGTAGCATTTTTTCTTCTGCTTATTCTAAAAGACGGGCGTATGCCTCCCGAACACGTACTCCCCTCTGATATACCGCTGTGTCTTGGTCGGCTAAAAATAGAAAAATTAATAGGTGAAAAGTTCAACATTTTTGACATTTTTTTTGTCACAGAACATGCAAAGATTTGGATTGGATTCTTTTTAAAGATAACTATTATGGAAATGAAACTTTGAATTTCTGAATTTCTTAAAAAACTAAAAAGTGTTTAGCCTTTCATTATTTCAATAAAGTACACACTTGAACAGAGTTTTCTATGTAATGGAGTACACTTGAAAATCCTGCTCGAAGAAAATTGTAAGCTCAGTTTTCGGATATCATTGGGCCCTATTACGGAAGCCGATTTTGCTCGACTCGACTACCGAATAAGGCTCATTATTTTGTTACTGTCTCTTTAGCTTAAATTTTCAATTAGAATGCACTATCTGCAGCGGATAACAGTGAAAATTAGTGAGAAAAATGCACTTTCTAGAAACAAGTTATATCTTCAAAACTAAAACGAGCAGAAATTTCCCGATGCTAAGAAAAAAAGTTGCTGATGCCAATCGATTCAGTTAGTTTATAATATTCGATTCTGCTATACAAATAACATCACATCTTTTGTGACAAAAATCTTGTTGAGCAGATTAAGTAAATAATTTCGGGTATCTTTACTTGCGAAGATGTCATTTGAATCGTCTTCGTTTTCGTCAGCCTCATTCTCTTCTGTCACAAATCCTTCTTTTCGAAGGAAATTATAAATAATAAAGCACGCGTTTATTATAGTTGCTGCTTTTGTAGGATGGTAATGAAGTGTGCGGTTCTTTAGCAAACACCGAAATGTAGCCTTCAATACCCCAAATGCCCGTTCAATGCTATTCCTTGTTTTAGAATGCAAGGCATTGTATTTTTGTTGAATACCCCCTTAAGCCAACAAAATTATTAATATAAAAAATGTAAATATGTATATGTATTATTTACGGCGATGGTACGCTTGCAACCTTTGTACTGGAACCATAGCCATTTTCTTCCCAAATAAATAAATAAATATAAAGTCATATGCATATTCAATACGTTCATTCAATAATTTCATTTCTTTCCTGATTTTCGCGAAACTTGTTAAAAATTATCAGTAACAGCACTTCTTCTCTCGCTATCATTTAATTTTAAATGTCAGTATATTATAACAGCTCCCCGACGAGGTCCTCTAAACTTAAGAGCTTTCCTAGGCTAAAAAAGTCTATTACACTTTGTTTCAGAATACGAAAATCTCTTAACAAAAGTCTCCACAAATAATAAGAGATCAGCTGATTACTGACTTCTCTTAAATGCTAAAGTAGAATACGAATTTCTGTTAACTGATTTTTGACAACGATATAAGAGGTTAAGAGCTAATAGCTTTTATGTAGAATCGGGGGGTTAATTTAAATATGACCTAAGATGCGATGGTGGATTCGCCCGATTAACATTGAGCAAAATACATTGGGATACTTCAACGTTAAATATTTAAAAATGAAAAACAAGGATCCAGAGGAATTTTTTAAACATACAAGGATGACGCCTCAACAGTATAATATGCTGTGTGAATTGGTAAAAAACCATTTATCAAAACGGTCACATAGGCCATCCATTTCCTTCGAATGCCGATTAGCAATAACATTATCGTAAGTGCAAAATATGAATATTACGTTGTAAATCGAAATATTCAAATTAATATAGTTTACAGTTAATTGGGCGAGGGAGCATCACATCAATTTATAGCTTGGAGCTACAAATTTGGGAAATCGACTGTTCGAGAAATTATTTTAGAAACGTGCGATATATTATGGAATATACTTCACGGCAAATATGTTGGTTTCCCTAATAAAAGAGAATTCAAGAATATTGCAGCGGACTTTAATTCACTCTGGAATATGCCAAATTGTGTAGGGGCGATCGACGGCAAGCACGTAAATATAAAATGCCCACCCAATGCAGGATCTAAGTTTTTCAACTATACGAAGACTCACAGCATAGTCCTTTTAGCTGCTTGTGATGCAAGATACCGCTTCACTTCAGTTGATGTTGGGGCCTATGGCTCGCAAAGTGATGGAGGTAATTTGCTATAGTCTATTTATAAATGCATTTATTTATTTGTTTTTATATAGGTATATTTAAAGCTTCTAATATGGGTAGAGCTCTTCTACATGGAACTGTAGAATTTCCAGATGACTCCAAGTTTTATCAAAGTGAAAAAGTTTTCCCATACTACATATATGGTTGGGGACGCAGCCTTTCCACTTAAGCCTTATTTAATGAGGCCATTTCCCGGTAAAAGCTTGGATGATCAGAGAAGGATATTCAACTACAGACTGTCCAGAGCTCGACGAGTGATTCAGAATGCTTTTGGCATACTCGTAGCAAGATGGGGTATTCTTCAAAATACTCTTAATTGCTTTCCAGAGAACGCTGAGAGGATTGTACTCGCTACGATTGCATTACATAATTTTATAATGTTCGAAAAAGATATAAATCCTCTGTACTGTCCTCAAGGTTACAACGACTGGGAAGATGAACGTGGAGAAATCAGGGATCGTAACTGTTATAAGTTATATATAAAAAATCTAAAATTAATTATTACTTTGAAACTTATATTATTTAAGACAAAATGAACCAATTATATTTCACCAAAAATATTTTAAGTTATTTTTAACTATAATCTTCGCCTACTATTAGTTTAAATCTTTTAAAATTGTTATGAATGATTTTTATTTTTTTTGTTAAAAATTATGATTTACAGTGGACTTTTATTTTTTAAATTAAAAATAACTGTTAAAAAAAACTTTTATTTTTTTCTGTCTTATATAAAAGTCTTTTGAAGATTTTTATTTTTTCAGTTTTTTATAAAAGTCTTTGAAGAATTTTATTTATAAAATATAAAAATAAAAGTCTTTGAAGACTTTTATTTTTAAAATATGAAAATAAAAGTCTTTTACAGAAGATAAACAAAAAAATCATCGCGATTAGGGAGTCACACTATAAAAGCAATCATAATATTGTACTTAATTTGAACAATTAAGTACAATGTTATGATTTTTTTGATAGTGTTATTTTCTAATCGTGATGATTATTATACTTATCTTCTGCAAAAGACTTTTATTTTCATATTTTAAAAATAAAAGTCTTCAAAGACTTTTATTTTTATATTTTATAAATAAAATTCTTCAAAGACTTTTATAAAAAACTGAAAAAATAAAAATCTTAAAAAGACTTTTATACAAGACAGAAAAAAATAAAAGTCTTTTTTAATAGTTATTTTTGATTTAAAAAATAAAAGTCTTTCCATAACAGTTTTGAACGGCTTGAGAAAATAAAGAACAAAAATAAGTGACTTTAATGACCTAAAACTTTTTCAATTAATTTTAACTAGTATTTTTGATTGAAAGAAATTGAAATCTATAATAATTATTAAGTTTGACTTTTATAATAAAAGTATAAAATTTAAAAGTGACCATGTCATCGTAAAGTACTCGTCATGTTGGGTATCATGTATAAGTTTTATGCAAATCAAACAACTCTTACTACTTGATTTTTTACATCAAAAATATAAAAATAACAGTTATTTACGGTCCCTGGGAGAAATTCATCCAGGACAATGGAGAGATGAAGTCCGACATGAACTACGAAGCGCTAGATTTGGGTCTAATAATAGTTCGAGGGAAGCTTTTACAATGCGACAAGCCTTATGCAATTATTTTGCAAATGAAGGTGCTATACCTTCCCAGTACAATATAATTTAAAACTATTTCAAATAAAATTCAAACTTTTAACAAATTCACAGGTTTTTATTAATTCAATCATATCACATTGAAAAGAAAAATATTACAAATTTGGAATTATACATTCCTCAAAGCAACCACTTTGATGCATTTGCATTCGACTTAAATAATTCAAAATATTGCACTTTGCAATCCTTTTATTTTGTTCTGTTAGAGAACACAATTTATTGGTAATACTATGGCCGAAAAGTTCATCTTCCGTTAACTCAAATTTAGTCATTGTTTGCAGAAATTGTAGCTTCAAAACTCAATAAAAATGAATGTAACTATTATGATTCTAATTATCTTATTTAGGCTCATAACTCCTATACTACATGGTGTAGAAGGCTGATTTTTTGGTGACGTGATATGTTAAACTTACTGGACACATTGGTATACATTTCGTTGCTGGCGATTCTGGGTATTTTCTCTATGAATTTTTAGTCATGACCCTTACCCATCTAACTTTATTAGTATTATACTTTTTAAAAGCTGCTTTGCAATCAAAGTTTCAACTAGTTCTAATTGAGCTAGAGCTTTGAAATTTTGCACATCTGTGTAAGCCCCCTAACAATGCAATATATTGTAGTATATCTAATCCCTCGCGGTTTTGAAAATACGTATATCTGTAATATACATTTTTATATAAGTTTAACAACACGTTTCATAATCGTATAATTGTGCAAATTTGTACTTGGTGTTATACGAGTATTATGCGCAGTGCCGGATTACCCATGTAGCAGGAGGCAGCAAATGCTACGGGCTCCGCGCTTTGGGGGGCCCCGCGCCTTCGGCCAAAAAAACTACAAATCAAAAAAATGTAAGCCACCCACTAAGTCACACACATAGTAGCAATTCTCAGTGAGCGCTGGCAAAACCCCCGGTGAACACATATAAACTATAAACACCAGGAACTTTTTTTACAGTATTAAAAAGTTCTTGAAGATTACGAACAAAATTTTTATTTTTATTTTCTATTAATTGTACATTTAATAGAGGGCGCTCAAATTTTCTTCTAAAAAAACACTGCTGCATGGCGGACAGTTAATCTCTGGAAAGGTAAGTCTGAAACATAAAATTCAAAAAGAGTTACAAAAAGGAAGTGCTCTTACGTGATAGTTTACCAGAAAAATTGAAAAATCATTAAAAATAAAAAGATGGCGGACATTTGAAAATATTGTTCAAAAATCGCCTTTTTACAGACTCAAAAATTTTATATATTTTTGTTGTGGTCAAATTGTGGTAAACTATCACACAGGATATAAAAACGAACAAAATGTTTCAAAGTTTATTAAAATCGGCCCAGTAGATCCGGAGATTAACTGTCCGCCAGTTAAAAAAAACCTAAACTCGAGAAAAACGCGTGTAAAGCTGCGTGAACACCTGCGGCGAGTCGAGAGCGCGCTTCAATTGAGTCGTTATATCACGGCACTGGCTTCGAATTTCGATTTAATATTTTAGACAGTTATTATTGAAGGTATAAAGAATCTAAAAATATAAAAAAAAAAATTCATTTTTTGAAAATTCTAGACGGTAATAGTACCTTAAGGAACACAATGGGACAAGAATGTTTGAATGACCTCACTATAATGAGTATAGAAAATGACCTTAGAAATATTGATTTGACGAGTGTTATTTCTAAATTCGCTTGCGTTAAATCACGAAAACCCTTTTTCTAAATGTTTTGGTTTATTTACATCATAAATTTTAATAGGTAATGTAACTCAAGGGCCCCGCCCGTCACATTTGCTACGGGCCCCGCGCTGGCTGGATCCGGCACTGATTATGCGGCATTATATATATTATACAGACTACAGTATACATAAGGTTTCCTATTTTATGTTTTACTCTTATAGTTTATGTATATACCGAAGTAAAACTTCAGTATAAATAAGTATTCTGTAAGTTTTCTATTCGTTGTTATACCACATACACAGCAGTATATTCTACTATAAGTTTTTTATAAATACATTATTTTTATGAGCTTTTTATTCTTCTTTTTCTGAAAAAGAAATAAAAAATTTAGAAATATTACACGGTATTCATCCGGAGTTTTCTTTGCGAAACTTCCTTCGGTATAAATACGGTATTACTTCAAATTAAATACTTAAAAATAATTGTATTTTCTTAGTGAAACAACTAGTATATATTTGCAAAAATATACTTAGAAACTACGTATTTTATGCTGTTAACAAAAAGTATTCATACGGTTATTCAAAACCGCGAGGGATGTTATTTTCTGATAGGAAGAAAATTATTTTTTTACTTTCCCTACATATTCTTCAAAAGATCATAAAGATAAATTAAAATTATCTTTGCAAGAATCATGCTGAGGGAAGGCTCATTCAAGCGTTTTGCACACAAACGCTTTCTTCAGAATCTATCAATTTAAGTGATACGAAAAATACTTAAGGCTGAATTTTCCTTTAAAGTAGATTATTTTCAAGGGTTTTCTAAGGTCATGGCTTCATCAATGTCTAGAAAAATAATAACTGATTCTTATTATCGCATGTAAAGTTCAAGGATAAACTCATTGATAGAATTTAAAATGCTTTAAAAATGTCGATAACTCAAATCGGGAATTGCAGTTATGAATTGGCTTTGGAGCGTAACATTTCTCCTTTTATTCCCAGGGCACCAGTTTACCGACTGTGATCAATTCAAAGATATAAAATTAAGCAGGCATGTAGCATGGGTGGATTTGGAGGAGTGTCTCTCTGTGATTGGACGGGACCATGTCGAAAAGAATTTTGCTGAAAAAATATGGGAGCTGGTAAAAGAGGTAACTTGAAGTATAACATTAAAGTAACAAAGCAATTGTATATATCACTTTGGAGGCACACGGCGGAATCGAAAGCATACCAACCACTGTGTATAAACAAATGGGGAACTTGTTGGTGGGAATTCCTTTGGATGACCTAAGAAATATTTCAATGTATAATGTCAATGTGATTGAAGCCTTTAATTCTATTAATCTTCTGGATCCTGAAACAGTATGAAAAATATTTGTGAATTTCGCAAAAATTATTAACTCAAAATTTTTTATAGATGGGTATTTTGCATGAAAAAGTTTTAACAGAATGGGGCTCTAAAACGCCAGCAAAATATTCGCAGTATGACTTGATTAGTTTGGGGCAAATACTTTGCTATTTTAACATAACCGAGATAATGACTATTCATGCTGATGCCTACAAGTCCTTTAAACATTTTAAATCCTATAAAAGACTTATTAAGAATTTGTAATTTCACAGGGGTGCTGCTGAAGCAATTGGAAATATTAGAAACTGTCCCCAGGAAGTAATTCAAGCTTTTGCTCGACTTGCGGTGCAACCCGAAGCCTTCGGAGATCCGCGTAATTGGAGCAAGTTTGACGTACGAAATTCAAATTTGCTCTCATTAAATACTGAAAGTATCTTAGAAAATACTAATTACAGGTTTCTACTGTCGGGAACATTATTACCGGATTAACTCCTGAAGAATATGCCTCTATAAATCCAGAAAATCTCTACTTGAATAGAAGAGTGTACAATAGCAGTGCTTATGTCGGAGTTGCTGGAAATAGCAGTTCACTAGAAAAATATATAAAAAATGGCACTAAATTGAACAATAATGCGCAAAAGTTATGTATCAATTAAGCTGAAATTTTAAATATACAGGTAACCCCCGTATAACACGGCACTTCTATAGCACGGATTCACTCTAACACGGTTCGAGAATTGGGACCATCCCCGTATAACACGGCACTTCTATAGCACGGATTCACTCTAACACGGTTCAAGAATTGGGACCATCCCTGTATAACACGGAGGGGAAGGTTTTGACGATATGACTGCACAAGATATCCAAGAATTACTGGTGGAAGAAGAAATTGATGAAGCAGGTTTGGTAGAAATGATATCAGAATCCATGATAACTCAGAGGATGATAACATAGGTGAAGACGAAGAAGTTAAAAAGTTTACTCTACAAAAAAAAAAAAAAGTTTACTCTGAAAAAAAAGGCCTAGGCTTAGCCGAACAGTTAGAGTCATATTTCTTAAATGAAGATCCTTCAAATGAAAGGAGCACAAAGTTTAAAAGAGAATTTCATAAGTGCTTAGCACCATATAAGGAAATTTATAAACATCTTTTAAATTAAAGCAAGCAATCTAAAATAACAGATTTTTTGCAAAAGGTAGAGCATGGATCTGAAGATAATACAGAAAAATGCTCAGAGGATGAGGATATCTTGCCAAAAAGAAAACGCCCACGGTTAATAGTGCTTAGTGATGACGAAGAAAACATTGTTTAACTCATATTAATATGTATTACTTCTTAAGAAAATTTTAATAAAGATATTTATCTTTATTATGAAAATATAATAGCATGTTTTTTTAATTTTTGGAACCTAACCCCTCTTTTCGTACTAGTCCTTTGTTTCGTATAACACGGATTCGCATAACACGGCAATTTTTTGGAACGTAACTCCCGTGTTATACGGGGGTTACCTGTACTATAAATACTTTCTTTTTTCCGTCATATGTTTCGGATATCGCTGCGAAGTTACGTGGTTTCTAAAAATTTTAAACAGCTGCTGAAAGGAAATCTAGTTACACCAAGATTTAGTTACACCAAGAGAATAATTAGATCAGATGATCAATTCGATTTCCGCATATCCGTTTAATGAGTCGATTTGAAATTAATGGCCATTAAAAATCCTGTGATTGACCATGAAATCTAAAAGTTTGTGAATTTGAAATTCTGTAAGTCCTTGAGTCTAAAAGTCTGTAAGCCCGTCATTCCGGTATTTTTGATTAGTTTCTGGTATGATGTAATATTTTCGTTTGAATTATAATTTTGAATGCAGCATATTTAATTTTGAATTTGAAATATCGAAGACAGAACCAAAAAAAAAAAAAAAATTACCAGTAGATAATGTTGA
The DNA here is from genome assembly GCA_949715965.1 of Dysmachus trigonus. Classification (NCBI taxonomy): domain Eukaryota; kingdom Metazoa; phylum Arthropoda; class Insecta; order Diptera; family Asilidae; genus Dysmachus; species Dysmachus trigonus. Next base: position 54,163,813 of record OX454323.1, on the reverse strand, counting down.
ATATGAATTTGAATCACTCTACATTTTGAAAATTCATTATTTTGGCGTTTGCTTTTAATTAAGAATAATGTAAGGTCATGTGAATGCAACTATTTAGAAAAATAAGATATAGAGGTTCTCAAAATTAAAAAATATCTCGAAAATTATTTGTCCAATTAACTTCACATTTAGACTGTATATTTTTAGTAACATTACCTACAATGTGGCATAAGCTTTTTTTTTTAATACAATTAACCATTTGTTTGCAATACTTTTCCAAATTAATGTTTTTAAACGATAAACGAATTTCAATGTACAATTAGATCTCATATGCACATTTGTATTCTTCGAAACCTTTCATATTAGATATTTAATTAATATGGAAATATTGATAAAATCTTCCAATTTATTTTATTTTAAATGAACTATGGTTGGAAAAAACGAAAAATCGCTTCACTGAACAAACTTTTTTCAGACAATACTTGATATTTTTAAAAATGATACTTATAGAAAATATTAATCAATATACATATGTGCTAATTATAGATAATATAGATATAGAGAATATTTTCTGTATTAAATAATTATATAAATAAACATTATTATTGAATTGTGATCCTTTTTCATTACTTCAGAGTATTGTAAGCTTTAATAAGGGCTGGATTATTTTAATATAATTTCGACTAATTGAAAGTGTAATATTTTATCAAATCCCTATGATGTCATAAAATACAGTTATATTTAAGCAATAAAACACCTTTATGAAGACGTTTTGTAAAGGTAAGATGAAATCATTAGTTAAACAGTTCTAAGAAAGAAATTTGTTGGTTTTGCATTTGAAAAGTGTTTTTAAAAAAGATGAAAATAATACAAAGATTGTCTAAAGTTAAAAATATTCAAATATTGATTAGAAGTGACATATGAATGCATGATTAATAATGTGGAGACAGCGGTCTTCAAATTACTATGTTCCAACTATAAACTTCTTGAGGTTTTTAAAACAGATAAATAAATAGTATGTATTGATACTTACAACTTAAAAACGTTTGTATTGTTACATTAAATATGTACTTGTAATATGTAAATGGTGAGGTAGAAAATCTATTCCAACAGCTGTTAAAACATAGATATGAAGGTGAAGCGTTTAGTTAGATATCGAATGAAAACTTTTCTAATTCCAAATTTCAAACTGATATCATGGGAGCTATAATTTACCTCTACACTATGACCACCGAGGGGGGCTTTCGTATCCAATCCAACACAAACGGGTTCCCTATTCATGCGCGATAACGTCCATGTTATCACGTTTCACATTCTGCGGAACGTCAACGGGGCGCTGCAGTAATGTTTCTAACTTGAATGGAAGGTGGCTTCATTCAGCAATCGAAGATAGTGCAATCGGTCTAACAAATAAATAATGTTCAGAACCCACGAAGCCAACAAGTCACCGAATGACCTAGAGAATGATGATGGCTACGAATTTTCTGGAGCTACCCTTAAAATTTCTGGGGATGATGACCAACAAAACGTAGGGGTTGTGGCTGATGGAAAACTCACTCAAAGTGCAATTTTAAGTGGTTCCGATGCATCGTCGCCAGTTCCACCTGGCGATATTAATTTGCCCACCGGATCGGGTTCGTATCTTTTTAGTAATAAATGTGACAGAGTTTCTCAAGTGCTTTATATATTACATCGAATTTCACCATTATCCGGCATAGTCGTGAGCAAAATCGATTAAAGTAAAAAACAAATACAACTTGTTGCTGCTAATATAATAGTAAAACTTTTTCGTAGTATTCATCATAGATACATTACACTAGAATTACTAGAATTCTTGAAAACGTAATTCATTTAAGGTTTTTAGACCTATGCAGCTTCATCTTGCCCAGATTACTTTAACATTCATTTTTATATGACTTCAAGAAAGTGATGTTACTTAATATGCAATAATTTTTGAAAATGAAAAGTTTTATTAAAAAACAAGTTTATCATAATGCTGTGAAAGCTCTATCAAGTTAGAAGAATAGATTAGAAAAATGATATATGATATGCTAATATTTTTTAAGAAGTAAGATCTGATTAGACGCTAATTAAGTGTCAAATTTAACAATTTGATGATTTTCTGAAAATAGAAAAATCAACATGATTCAAGCTATAATAATAATCCTGGTACTCTTAAGCTACTTAGTTTATTTAGTGATTTTAATGTTACTTCTAAAATTGTCTCATTGAAAAATAAAGGAAAGTTTTGTTTCACCGTTAATTAACGTTAATAAAAAAAAAAAATATCGAAATCAATCACACAGATATTAAATGCAAATGAAGTTCTTCTAACTGAAGTGATTCGCTTGAAAAATTGCGGCGTCTGATGTGATCGCAAATTAGATAAATAAATTAATTAATAATAACAATTTAAATAGGTATTATGTTAAAATCTGCGACGTCTATATTTTTATATACTTATATAATTAATTACGAACAGAGCAATTGTTTTCCATTTCAGAAAAAGTTAGGTATATAAAAGTCAAATTATTCCCTCTATATTATCGATAACTTCCCAGCGGGAAAAGAAGCAGTCCTAGATGCAAGTGGAAGCTACTCCTGCGAAGGCATGGATGCATGACTCTTTGTTGCACACTTCATTTCATTTATAAATATCCTAAGTTTTTTTGATTTTTGATATTGGATAATCAATATACGAATTTACACCTTTCATTTCAATAGGTGTAAAAATAATAGAGTTTCGAATAATAAAAGGACGGAAATGAAAAAATATGGTATATATCTTGGCATTTGTGTTTAAGGGGACCTTTACTTTCAAAATCGAAAAAAAACACTTTTCAAAAGTTTTTTTTTTGAAAAGACTACTATATTTATTATTCTGAAACCTTTTTACATTATTGGTAAGATTATGAAAAATATAAAAAAATTTTTTAAATGCAACTTTAGTTTATTTTAATGCCTGCAGAGGGCATCATCCAAAATGCACTTTTAAAACGGCCGCATTTCTCTAGGACTTCCTGTAACAGATAGAGTAAAAATCTTTAGTGGATTATTTTCATAAGACACAAAACTAGTACCTAAACCTAAAAAACCTTTTATTTTTAATAAATATATCATTTTATACACATTTTTCTAAAAAAGTTAAAAAACGACTATAAGTTAGGGGTAAACTACCCCTCCGCATAAAAAAGTGGTGTGGTAAAATAATATTTTTAAAGGTTTAGTTACTAGTATATTTGATAACGAATCGAATGGCGTTTGGTTTGTTAAAATCGGTCGAATAGTTTTTGAGATACAGATGCGGCCATTTTCAAAAATATGATTTCGAGAAAAACGCGTTCAAAGTTTTTGTTATATCATTTTTGCATATAAAATGCGTAGAGCTGCCGTTACAAATATAGGTATAACTTTTTTTCTTTTATGAATTTCTTAAAACGGTTTTAGGAGAGTGTTTGTGTGATGTTAAGAAGCATTTTTATGAAAAAAAAAAAAAAAAAAAAATTGATTTTTTTTCGATTTTGAAAGTAAAGGTACCCTTAAATCTGAGTAAAAGCTTTAATTTCATCTGAATAATCGATTTGATTTAGAAAGCTGAAATTTAGTAGAGATGATTTACAAATAATTCAAACATGAGTGAAATACAACAATCAGTTCATTGTTTTTTAGGAATGCCGAAAATGGGATATCAAACAAAATCTAGCAATAAAGGGAATTTCAAAAAATCTTGCTAGCTTTTTCTAAAGAAAATATTGATTTTATAAAATGTTCACTGAAATTAATTTGGAAATTCAAAAATTGAACAAATAACAATATGAACAAAAATCTTTTTGATATTTTTGTAAATTTTAATTTTTACATAATACAAAATGAATTATGTAAGCAGTTTCGGAAAATTGTGTTTCAAGACAAAAAAGTATTCAAAATTTAATTTAATTTTGCTATTTTGTATAATTTTTATTCTAAAAGGATTGTTGGTAGGCAGTACTTGGGTTCTGAGTATCTGAAATTATTATTTTTTGTTCAGTTATTTATTATTAACAACAACGAATTTTCTTATTGCAGGTCTAAGTGAAGCTACAACTACAAGGCCAGTTATTACAACGAAACGATCTGTTGGTTCTCCTGCACGTTTCTTTTCATTTCGAGCAGGTCAATTTGAAAGAGCTGTTGAAGACTGCATAAATATTTTGCTGAGGCCATCTAACGACACAGATGTAATAGGAAGCTGGTTGCTAACAGAGTACGCTCATAAAATTTTATTTGAAAATAACTGAAAGATTGAATAAACCACTTTTAAACTTTCTAGAGTTAGCCACTGGGATCATGAGCATGAGCGAGTTTTCATCCTTACAAGGAAGACGCTTTTAATAGTTAAATATGACTTTATATCGCTAAGAATTCTGCAAAATGAAAAAATAAGATTAACACAAGTGGACACTATCCTAAAGGGAAAAATCACATATCCCCAATCCTCGTTAGTGCCGTAAGTTTGTTGAAAATTTTCTCTTTTTTATGAGATTTTAAAATTTTCTACTAAAAATTCCTGGTTGAGAAAAACAAAATACATATGTATACTATATAATATAAAAATCGAAATCTGTCTTGCACGCTGCTCAGACGGATTGAAGGAATTACAAACGGAGTTGCATCTATCATCTCCGGAAGTATGTTTACTAAAGCGGCGGCAGGAACGCAGAGTAATATTGCGTGCAATATGGCCATAGCTCCGCGATTCGATTTCACGAGCTTTAAACCAGTGTTGGAATTTGACTATATCGAAAAAATAATAGACGCGACTAATTTCATTATTTAATTTTCAGCGAGCGCAACGATTATGGGATAAGAGTTATGTGGAACAAAGGCCAGCCAATACCGCTTCTTAAGTCGTGGAATCCATTCTCCTCAGAAATACCATGGAAAACAATTAAAGATCATCCGCTGTTCGTATATCAAGGTATTTGAATTATTTTAAAATCATTCCTTTATAAAATCGAATTTATAATTATTATAGATCCCTATAATTCACCCGGTATCCAAGAGGGCATTAATAAAAATCGCCTAAACTATTCCGTTGAGGAATTCTATCAGGCGTTGTTGAGACTTTTCGATGAAGAGAAAACGTTATACTGCAGATTTGCAGAAGAACCTATCATGATGGAGAATTACGTTGGAATTGGGGCTGTGATCCACAATAAGAACAATTTTGGATTTTTCAAAGTTCGAGGCAAATTTAGTTTTTAGGTGTTTAATATCATTCGTCATCGTTCAATCGTTTCACAATTAATATTACAATACACGAATAATTGTGATTTCTCTGTAGGTAGACAAGTTGAAGTCTTAATAATAAGTTTGATTAAAATACAATTTTAAATTTAGTCATGTGTATTCAATACGAGCATTTTGTTTTCCCGAGTGTGTTAATTTGTCCTTCATTTGGAAGTGAGATTCCTGACCAGTAGTCTCCCGTTTGTGCAGAATACAACATTTTGTTTGTATTCTTGGAAATTTTGATTACCATATTAGATTTGCTGTCTTGAGATTCTAAAGAGCCCCGCACAAAAGGTATGGGAATTGAACACCGGTCAATTTGTATGAAACTTCGTATTTTAATAGCCCTTGTTATGCTGATCAAAAGTCAAAAAATGGGCACGAAGCCCGAAAATCCCCCCAACTCCCCCAAAACCGCCCCTAGAAGTCAGGGACTGCATTTGATAGATTATATTGGTGAATTGTCTTACCGAAATATTGATATTGTTGACGGTTTTGGGAATGGCAGGACTAAGCCTAGTTACTGTATGGAGTCCGTAAGTTTGACTAAAGTAGTAAAATATTTCGGTAAGGTAATTCACCAATAATCTATCAAATATAGCCCCTGACCTTTAGGGGTGGTTTTGGGAGAGTTGGGGGGTTTTCGGACTTTTGATCAGCATAACAACAACAAATTGACCGGTGTCAGTCAAGTCCAAGCATTGACTGAGTGCAAACCTAGTATCTCTACTCCGTTATTTGAATTTTTGATTTACCCGTTTAGTAAACCTTTACTAACTAATTTTTATCGCCATGGGGGAAAAAACCCCCCCGGATATTCCTTCCGTGAGGAAAAAACCACGTTTTACGGATTATTTAATACAGCTTGATCCGAAAAGAGTGTTAACCCATTAACGCCGAAGAATCGTGTTTTTTTTTCTCATTTTCAAGCTAGATTCTTATCATCGAAAAAAAATCATTTGCAAATAAAAAATATGTTCCCTTATACTTTCGAGTGTCCCCTTTCCGAATCCGGAGTCAAAATTGAGTTTTGTCCATTAGGAAAAAAAATATGGCCGTTTTTAAACAAAAAAAACCGAAATAATCGAAGACATTTTTTTTTCAATATTTTTTTTCTCATTGAAGACGCGCGAGGACCCCCCTTTTTCTTCAACCATGAGTGCACAAAATAGTTGTAGTTTAAGAATATATTTTTTTAATTTGTCGACATTGACATTTGGCGCTTTTCATCCCTTCAGCAGGAAGACAATTTTCACTCTCGGTGCCCGACAAAAAAAATATTCAAATCTTAACGAAAATTGGTATCCCGGGGTTTTCAAGGTCGCTGATTACGATTCCGCCCTCAAAATTCGAAAATTCAAAATGGCGGATCCAATATGGCGGACCAAAATTCAAAAACTTACTTGAATCGGATGAAATGTGGCACTCGGGGGTTTTCGAGGTCCTTGATAACGAATCTGGCATCATCATTTCAAAATTCAAAATGGCGGACGCAATATGGCGGACACCTTCCCATTAACACCCAGTTATTATCTAACGTTTATTGAAGAATTGACAACTTTATATATTGACAAATTGACAAATTTATAGAAATTGTCTTCCTGCTGAAGGGATGAAAAGCGCCAAAAGGGGTGAAAATGTCAATGTCGACAAATTAAAAAAATATATTCTTAAACTACAACTATTTTGTGCACTCATGGTTGAAGAAAAAGGGGGGTCCTCGCGCGTCTTCAATGAGAAAAAAAATATTGAAAAAAAAATGTCTTCGATTTTTTCGGTTTTTTTTGTTTAAAAACGGCCATATTTTTTTTCCTAATGGACAAAACTCAATTTTGACTCCGGATTCGGAAAGGGGACACTCGAAAGTATAAGGGAACATATTTTTTATTTGCAAATGATTTTTTTTCGATGATAAGAATCTAGCTTGAAAATGAGAAAAAAAAACACGATTCTTCGGCGTTAATGGGTTAAATAATAATACCCCTGGACCAAAGTACCTTATCATGGAAAGAAAAGACGAGCAACACACAATGGAGAAAGTCTCTCCTTTCCTTCTCAAAAGAGTGATCTGTGGCCTAGTGGGAACCGTGGAAAAGTGTATCAAATTAAGAAGTGGTTTAGTGTTAATATTAACGAAAGATGTAAAACAAGCAAAAACTCTAATCCAACTGACACAAATCGATACCAATATTCACGTGACTGTATCAGAACACCGATCACTGAACCATACCAAAGGAGTTGTATATTTCCCTTCATTTAACCACATCCCAGAGGAAGAACTTCTTCAAGAGCTGACTGAGCAAAATGTGGTTTCAATAAAACAAATCCAAAAGAAAGTCGATAATGAATTAAAAAGCACTGGACTCTACATTGTGACATTTTCTACCACACATCTACCAGACAAACTCTACGCTGAATTCGAAGCAATTAATATACGTCCCTACATACCACTACCAATGAGATGCATGAATTGCCTAAAATTTGGACACCCAACTCTACACTGCAGAGGAGAGAAAACATGCTCTAACTGCGCGAATAAGTTCCACACTGACAACCAAAATAAGTGCGATAATACCCCAAAATGCGCAAACTGCCTAAGTGATCACAACACACTGTCAAAAAAATGCCCTAAGTTTCTAAAAGAAAAAGAAATTCAAAAAATTAAAATTATCGAGAAGGTCGACCTACGAGAAGCCAAACGCAGGTACAATGAAAGAAACCCGAACCAATTCCTATATTCCACAATAGCCAAAACCCAGAACCAGTCACAAACGGAAAATCGGAATACAGAAAAATTAACCACTAATGACATAAGCATGAACGAGATTAGTAACGCTGAAATCAAACCAACAGAGCACAGCCAAAACGAAGCAGCACCCACGACGTCAACCGAAGTCCACAAAGAACCTACGCATCTACAACTACCAAAAGAAGTAGTTACTATACTCCCCAGAAAGACATCCAATCGAGCCCGAAGAGCAGTCATGAAAGCAAAACAAAACCAAAAAAGCAGCACCCAAATTTCTACAAACAAGACGAGGCAAAAAAAATAATAAACAATTAGAAGATAGCGATTTAACTTAATCTATGTCAGAGTAATGAATCCTTTAAATATTTTACAATGGAATTGTGATGGATTTTACAGTCATATAGAAGAATTTAGATTACTGGAAAAGAAATACGACTCTTTCGTTATATGCTTGCAGGAGACAAAATTTCAAACAAATCATATACCGCACCTAAAGAATTATAATGTTTACTATAAAAATACCCAATCGGAAACTGTAGTGGTGGTGTAGCCATTCTGGTAAATGAAAACTATAGCAGTGAACAAGTAAGTGTAAATTCAAACTTGCAAGTGATAGCAGTGAAATTCTTCTTCCCGTTTACTTTCACCGTGTGTAATATCTATTTGCCAGGTGACCAGAGCATAAACTATATAGATCTTAAAAATATCATTGAACAACTAAGCCACCCAGTTCTACTAGTAGGAGACTTTAACAGTCATAACCCAATATGGGGATCAGAAAAAACTGATAACAGAGGGAAATTAATCGAAAACATAATAAATGATTATAATTTAAACATCCTAAATACCGGAAGTCCTACATTCTTCAGCTATTCATACAAAAAATTCAGTAGCATAGACCTCACAATATGCTCACCTAATCTACAGAATCATATAGAATGGCAAGTTGATGAAGACTTACATAGTAGTGACCACTTCCCGATCATTACCTCTTTTACCAACAATTCACAAAATACTTTCAGTTTACGCAGAAAATTTAATGTAAAAAAAGCCAACTGGGACCTTTATAAAAAGAACATTACCTTTAATATACCTTTAGTTGAATTTCAAAACGTTGACGAAATGGAAAATTATATCACTAGCACAATTATTGAAGCTGCCAGTAAATCTATCCCTTTCTCAACTAATAAACCCAAAAAGAAATATGTACCATGGTGGAATAATGAAATCTCCACACTTATTGGGAACCGTAAGCGTCTTTTCCAAAAATACAAAAGAACTATGGATCCAATCGATTACAAAAATTTTATCGCTGCAAAATACAAAGCCCGAAAAATAATTCGAGAACAACAACGAAAATCTTGGGCAGATTATGCTAAAACAATCAACAGCAATAGGGTAAAGAAAGCAAAGAGTGCGCAGTTTTTAAACAATTATTTTTTATTAATTCAGTTTTTGAGTTACAGTCTTAGTCTTAATTTTATATTATTTTTTGGTTCTTTAGAAATATGAATTCTAATATTAATATAGACTGAATTTACTTATAAAATAATTAAATCGCTTAAAACTAAAGTTTGTCTCATGCGCACTCTTTGGTAACAGTATTGTAAAGAGTGCGCACTTATAAGCATCCGTACAAGCTAAGAGTGCGCTTATAGACAATTGTCACATTTAAAGGTCCCAAAGCCAAGGTAGTCAGTGCACTTATCATGCCACCAAGCCTCGCACCGACTGCACTGGATCCAATCTTCATCTGGCGGCTCAATATATACTTCCATGCAAAGAGGGCACCGAATTACTTCTCTGCCAGTACTTGTTTGTGCTAGAATTGGTCTATTTTGATTAGTATTCTTCGTCTTTTTATTTGCTGTTTGCGGCTTCTTCTTTTTTGTTCTTCGCTGTTCTTCCTCTTCTAATTGAATTTTGTAAGGAGAACTTCTAAGTATTTCAGACTTTTTCCGTTTAATATTTCTTTTTTTTTCCATATTAGCTTTAGGCAATGGACGGATATCAGAGGGTTTATAAAGGAAGGTTTTATAAAGGAGGTGGACGTGGACACTGTTGATTCATTAGTTATATCTCTTATAGCTTCATGGATGGGCTGACCAGCTGATTCAAGACCTGAAGTTTGTGCAAGAGGAGCTGAACTGTCACAGCCTTCATTTGTAGATTCAGCTAGGTCCAAATGTGCTGGTTGAGAAGTTAAATCTAAACTGTCAGAGTCTGTGCCTACAGTTTCAGTAAGATGAGAAGGCATTTGTGACTGAGCTTGAGTTAATGTTTGCTGGTTTTCGTGCGAATCAGTTGATGGACATGGACGATCGGTTACTTCCGATGGGGCAAAATCTTCATCTGTAAACACTTGATCGTTAAAAGGCCAGATACCACATGATTCGAAAGATTTTTTAGCTCTCTCCAATTTAGCAACGTTCAAGTATGCTGTTCCAAATAGTTGGGCAACCTGAAACTGTGTGATAGCTTGACCAGGATGAGAGACTTGCCAGTTGTCGCAAGCTGTAGCGTAAGCTTTTTTTAGTGGGCCGAAAAATCCTGTATCTAATGACTGCATTCGATGGCTTGTATGCGGTGCCAAACTTAAAAGCACTTTCCAATTGACGAGCTAATTCAATAGCAGGTAAACTCAAATGGGAAGAATGGTTGTCCAAGATAAGGAGGACAGGAACATCTGTGGATGGTTTCACCATCTGAATGAAGTGTTTCAGCCACTGAACAAACAAATCAGAATTCATGTATCCAGAATCGGATACAAGCGGTAGACAATCGTCTGGAGCTCCTACCATCAGTGCTGGATTCTTGCGCTTTCTGGGAAAAATCAGTGCAGGTGGTACAAATGCCCCAGTTGCTCCCATGCAGCAGACAGCTGTTACAGTTTGACCTCGTTCTGCAGAAACTATTTTTCCCACAATTTTTTTCCCTTTTTGTGCATAGACTTTGGGTAATTTGTTTGGTACCGTCTGCAGACCCGTTTCATCCATGTTGTAGATTTGTCTACCGACAAATTTATATTTGGTTAGGACAATTTTAAGATTGTCATAAAATCTCTGTACTTGAACACGGTTAAAGCCAATAGCGCGCGCTAAGCTCGTCTTTTCCGGCTGACGTAGGCTAAGTTGATGTCTCCTTGCAAAGTTTTCCACCCACACTTTACTAGCTTGTTTTTTTTCTTTATTAAATCTATGGTCAAGACCATTCTGTTCTGCCAAGTCATAAGCAACCCTACCCAATTCCTTTTTCGTAAGTCCGTAGAAACATGTATCTAATTTTCGGCAATGGTCTGCCAAGCTTTCTTCTTGCTCGGGAGTAAATATATTTTTAAATCTGCCCAATGATACGGGAACAGTTCCCGCTTTTAGTCTTTTTCGCAAAGTAGATTCTGGTATATTTAATGACTCTGCCACAGATCTTTTGCTTTGGCCACTCTCTACCCTTCTTTTAGCTTCTTCTAAAATATCCTCGTTGAAAACTAGCTTTCTATCAGATTTTCTCTTATATCTACCCATAATTACGGCTTCAGCGATTCTATAAAAAAAACAAAAGCCATTGATAAAATACTGTAACAATAACATTTAATTCATATAAATCAAGCTTCATACTAGCTAAGAGTACGCATGCGCACTCTTTGTCTGCGTACTCTTACCGTACACGACTTTTTGATTATAAACCATGATAACCTCCAAAACATACAAAATGGCGTCATACTTTTTCTCTCAAAGTGATCTTTCTTAACAACATTTTAAGAATAATCTAGATTCACAGGCTTAATGAACTCACAAACCTTACAATATGGGTTTAAAAATGCTTAAAATCAACATCAAAATTGCGTAAAATAGAAAAATTGCAATAAAATTGTGTATACATACCGGAGCAAATCAAGAACGTGTTCACTACCCCAGCATGCGACTGTAGACTGACAGGTAAAGATGTGTTGCCAGCAGAAAGAATACTTTCTGAAATAGTAGAAGTGCGCACTCTTTAGCAGTGCGCACTCTTGGCTTTCTTTACCCTACACCCTCATCAGAAGTTTTTAATAAAATACGAAGCATGAAAGGTAAAACCAATTATCAAATAAAATACATTAACTCGAACAACCAGAACATAACATCCCCCCACGAAATAGCCGAAGCCTTCGCATACTCATTTAAATCAGCATCCAGTTCTGATAAGTATACAAAAGAATTCATAGATTTCAAAACTAAGACCGAATCAAACCAGCTAAAAATTCCAGAAGACCCAAATCTCCCATACAATGCTAAGTTCAGTCTCAAAGAACTAGAAACCACCTTACATGAATGTAAAGGATCTTCCCCCGGACCTGACCTTATCCACTATGACATGATCAAGAATTTACCTAATGACGCTAAATGCTTCATTTTAGATTTCTATAACCATATCTGGCTCAGGGAAGTGTTCCCTAAAAATTGGAAAAAGTCTCTGCTTATCCCCATCTTAAAACCCAACAAAGACCCAAAACAAACTACAAGCTATCGTCCCATATCATTAACTAACTGCCTCTGCAAAACACTCGAAAGAATGATAAACAAACGTCTTATCTGGTATCTAGAAAAGGAATCTCTTATAAGTAACTTCCAATGTGGTTTCAGGAAAAACAGAAGTACAATCGATGCGCAAGCTTACTTAGAAACAGAAATGCGTAAGACATTTCATTCCAAAAAATTCCTCATCTCTATATTCCTCGATATAGAAAAAGCCTATGACAGAGTGTGGAGAAGAAAAATTATAGAAAACATAATGGAGATGGGAATGAAGGGTAACATTGTCCGCTTTATGCAAAATTTCTTGGAGGATCGAAGGTTCCAAGTATGCATAGGAGATACTCTCTCATCTGAACAGCAACTGGAAAACGGAATCCCCCAGGGATCGGTATTAAGTGTGACCCTTTTCCTTGTATTTATTAATTCTGTTTTCTCCTATCTCAAGAATCAAGTGAAAATCGTTGGCTATGCTGACGATATCACGATTTTTGCAAGCGGAAAACACCTAAAAACAATCCAAAAACGCCTGCAAAAAGCCCTTAAAAAACTTGAAAACTGGTGCACTAAAAACGGCGTAAAATTCTCCCCTACTAAATCCAACGCCATGCTCTTCACCAAAAAAAAGAAAAACATCTCATACCCACCCCTCCTCTTAGATAATCAACCGTTAAAGTATGTTGATGAGTATAAATTTTTGGGACTTACTTTTACACCAAAACTTAACTGGAAAAACCACATCAAAACAATTAAAACCAAAACTTTTAGAAACCTCAATATACTGAAAATATTATCTAACTCAGAATACGGATCAGACCGAAAACTACTCCTAAGACTACATAAATCGATGGTCCTCTCAATAATAGACTACGGAAGCATAATATACAGCTCAGCCAATAAAACTTTATTAAAATCCCTTGACACAATCCACAATCAAGGTATCCGAATTGCCACAGGAGCATATCGAAGTAGCCCTAGTATAAGCCTCCTAGTAGACTCAGGCCAAAAACCTTTGTACCTTAGACGCCTGAAACAACAGATGAACTACGGCCTAAAATTACTTTCTCTCCACAACCATCCTCTCATAGATGACATTAAAACTCTTCAAAACAATGCACAAATATATCACCAATCATGTTTAGCCTGTATACCGATCGCCTTAGAAACTTGCGAAATCATGAATAGCAAATCCATCATGCAGATCAAACCACAAGAACACCCCCCATGGTCACATCCAAAAATAAAAATCGACCTTAGCTTAAAAATATTCGCAAAAGAAAGCACACCAACCGAAATATATTCAAAAATATTCATTGAAAAACTAAATACGACATACAAAAACTTTGAAGTGATCTATACCGATGGATCTCTTCAAAGTACACAAGTAGGATGCGCCTTCATCCACAAATCTACCGGAAAACAATTTCATTTATTACCTAATACCAGTATACTTACCGCAGAACTATATGGCATACAAAAGGCTATAGAATATGCATGTAACCAGAATAATTCAAAAAATTTCTTAATCTGTACCGACTCATTAAGTTCCATACAAACAATATGCAAAATGTACTCAACTCACCCGAATGCCCTAAAAATAAAAACATTATCACAATCATCTAAAAATAAAGTCTTCACCCTAATGTGGGTCCCAGGACACAAAAATGTGGGAAAAAATAACCACGCAGACCATTTGGCTAAGAACTCTATCACACTACCCTATGATAATACATTTCGATATTTCCATCTCGACCTCAAAAACCTTATAAGAAGCAACATAGAAAAGAAATGGGAAGAAGAATGGAACCAAGTACCTGAAACTAACAAATTAAAACAAATAAAAGAAACAACAAAAGAATGGAAAAATCTAAATCTCCTAAACAGAAAAGACTCAATTAAAATTACAAGACTCAGAATAGGCCACTGCCTTATGACCCACAGTTACATATTCAAAAAAGAACAACCTCCGAAATGTTCCTGCAACCAAGACCTCACAATAAAACATATTTTTGACTCCTGCAATGTGTATAACAATAAAAGAAATAAATTTAATATATCTATGGCATCCCTTAAATCTCAATGTATCAATGAAATTAGACAAATAATAATGTTCCTTAAGGATACAAAACTTTATGCCAAAATTTAAGCTTACAACAATTTTGTTTTTATAAGTATTTATATGTAAATAGAATGTTTAAGGATTATTATTAATCATACTATACCTAGAATATTAGAGAAGTTAAATGAATTAATGAAATAGATAGATAGGGCCTCATAAAACCTAATTGTATTGTGTTGGTAGGCCTATATAACCCAATAAAAAAAATAATAATTGACCGGTGTTCAATTCCCATACATTTTGCGCGGGGTTCTTTTTGGTAGCAGGTTCGAAATCAGGAAATCGCAATTTACTAATTATCGCAATAGCAATCCTTTTAAATTAAAAATATTGCCCTGAAATTAAAGTATAATTTATGGCAAAATCTTTGTGTAACGCAATATTCAATGATAACAAAATATTTTCTTTTAATTGAGTACGTATGAAATTCTACATTGCGTTCATAGTCTGTTCAACGTATTTGTAAATTTCAATAGCAGATCGAAACTTTCGACCTAACAGTTCTTTATATGAATTTTCATGATATTCCCTTGAAATTTAAAATCCTCAGCCGGCATATTGGATCTACCATTGTCACCTAGCGGAACAAAATACAGCCTAGAACCTCAACCTATTATTAAATGAAAACCGTTCAGTCGTTTTTATTTGATGCGCGGTCAAACGGACAAACATACACCAAGTAATATCAAAATCCAGTGTAAATATTCTACAGCTGCATTTCTATAAGCTATTATTAAGTGAAAACCATTAAATTTCTTATCACACACCCCAGGAACCTCTTTATGGATATATATTGATGGAGACCAATTCTCTATCCCGCTCCCATCACAAGTTTCAAATTGTCAAAGTTTAAAAAGTGATTACGTTATCACTAATTTGTTCAATTTTTTTTTTATTTATTAAATTAGTGACAATGTTATCAGATTTTAAACGTTGACAATTGATACCTTACCTTACAGTACCTCTGTCGGAACAGACGTAGATCGGGGGATTCCATATAATCAATTTGCATATGTTGGAACACCTCGTTACAAATCACCCTATATGTATATGTAATAAATTCGAAAAATAAACAAAATAAAATTGGATAACACTTAAGGAGTCTTTACACTATCTCATAAATCATATGACTACTCGAAAATGTCAACTTATATGGAGTCAAAGCCAATTTGTTTATAACTTTGAAAATTTGTATTTATTTATAGGTCTCTAATTGTCAACCGATGATTTTTGAGCACCAAATCTTTGATTTCATTGACATGTTGCTCATTGATTGATGTTGATGGTCGTCGGGGACGCTCTTTGTTTTCGACGCTTTCTCTACCTTCTTTGAACTGTTTATACCACTTGTAAACATTTCTTTCAGACAAAACCTGATCGCCGAAGGCCTTCTGCAAAATTCTAAACGTTTCTGTAGCAGAAATTTCATTCCGCAAACAAACTTAAATGCAACTTCTTTGCTCAAATATTGTAAAAATCGAAAAATTCACTTTTAGTTGCTCAGAAAATACAACGAAATTAACCAAACAAATGACGTATTGGCGTGAAATTTTACAAAGGTATGAGTGGCAGTGCTGCCAGCCTAAAAACAAAAAGATTTGCTCGAATCGATGTACCCGCGCTATTTAGATTCAAAATTGGCTTAACTTTTTGATCACAGTAGTATATCTCTGATATTATCTGACACATCTGCTATTTTTGACTTTTTCTCAAAGATGTAAAATGTATGTATCCTCACAAAATTCTCAAGTTTTGAGTAAAATTGAGTATATGAATGAAGCCTTCACTTGTTAACATAAATTTACTGACCGTTAGAATGAAGTTATATAATAGTTCTAGTATTATAAATATAAAAAATCAGCTGCTTCATATGAACACACCAGCGGCATTTTGGGTAAACCGACTCTCGGCTAGAGAAGAAATACCCTCTTTATTTGAATATACGATTTCAATTTAATATTTCTTGCTAAAATTGGTACTTCGAACTAATAAGTTATTTGAATAATGAAAATTATAATAAATAAAACTTCTTCAAGTTATTTAAGTATATTGTTACGAATATGTTCCAACGTATACTGATTGATTCTATGAAGTGTTCTGATGAACATTTGTGAGAACAACCCCACCTCAAATCAACCCTTCACTCGGATAATCGCAATTGAAAATTGTATATTATGTTGAATCGTGGTGCGCCGATTAACTTTTTTCAGGGATAATAAAGAAAGATGCGTTAGAAAGTAGTCATTTTTCACTTACTAATATTACCTTACATTGATAAATTACATTACCGTTGATAAATGACGGAGGAACTGTTCCTTACTTTTGAAATTAATGAAAATTGTAGGTAAGAATTTTATATTTAACCCGTTATGCTGAAAAGTTTTCCTCCAATGATTGATTTTTTGCTAATTTGGGGAATTCAGTACTCAGGTCCTTAAAGCGAAGAGTAAGAGCTTGCATTCGTCAAAACGAGGGTACCTTTGAACATCTACATTAAAGAGAGAAATTCTTTCCATTTTGGTGTTCTTGTGATAATACAAATTTGTAAATATCTTTTGAAAGAATTGAGGGTTCGCCAAGCTTGCTAATACATCATCATAGCTGATACTCCTTGAACTTCCGATTCAATTGCAAATATTGTTGACTAGGTGAGAAGATCATTAGACACGTTGGTACGACTCATAGCTGAAAACGATATCTCTGCTCTGTATGACTGTGATTTCCTTAGAATAATATTAAACAATTTAAGTTTACAGCAAGTGACCATTACTTGTATTTGATTTGAAAATTAGAGTTTATCAACAAGAAATCTACTACGATTTAAACAAGCTGTTTTGAACATTTAGACGAGTTCCAACTGATATTCGAAATCCTTATGACCGATTTTTCAAAGTTTAATCGTTTGAGTGCAGAATAATAATAATAATAATAATAATATTTATTTGTATTCCATGTACATAAGATTACAAATGTTTTAACTGTACATATAAACAATTGGGAAACCATTATTAAAATTTAACAATTCACTAATATTAACACTAATAATTCCAGAACTAATAGAAAAAAAAATAAAAAATAAAAATTTATTAAATAAAAGGAAAAAGAAGAAAAGAAAAGAAAGAAAACAAAAGAAAATAATGAAGACTAATAAAAAAGAAAAAAAAAAGAAGAAAAAAAGAATTGCAATGAATATTAATCTGAAGGAGAATGTAATGCGCGCCACTCAATATTGGCAGTAAAACTCTTTGATCAATTTCTTGAACACACTGCTGGATTCTACCCGCTGCAGCCGAACTGGTAAGCTATTCCACTTACGGAGTGTTTGGACAAAGTAAGAACGCTCACCATATTGTGAGAGGAAGCGCGGAACAAGGAGTTTATTGTGCCTGGATGAATGTAAGAATTGAAGCTTCTCATAAAGGTAGGTTGGTTGCTTCAGGGTGATTAGTTTATGTAGAAATATGAGCTCACGCGAGGAAAGATAATTTTCAAAGGATATACCGAAAATTGATGTGGAGAAGTGAGAGATGTGCGATCCTCGGGGCAGTCTGTATATGTAACGTACGGTATCATTAAACGCTACAGTTAATTTTTTCTTACATTTCGAATCCATCTTCGTAAAAATCAGACTACCGTATGTTAGATGAGGAATGATCAGCGACTTCGCAAGTTTTTGACGCAGATTAATAGATAGACCGTTTGAGCTTATCCATAGTTTTCTTAGTCCACTGTAGACTTTTGATATAATGGAACTAACATGGTTACAACAAGTAAATTTTTGGTTAAGGTGGATTCCTAGGCTCTTTACAGAATCCTCATAGGCCATGACAGAATTTCCCAGTATTATTGGCGGGAGACTAGATTTGTCAAGGACGGTTTTATATACTGCAAGGCAGCTTGATTTCAAGGGGTTTAGTACCAATTTATTGTTCATAGCCCAGCTTTGGATTCGTTCTAGATCGTCATTAATTCTACAGACACAATCTTCTAGTAAGCCAATAGGCTTACTGAGATAAATTTGTATGTCATCAGCATATAAATGAATACAGCAATCTTGCACACAGAAGTTACGTCATTAATATATAAACTAAATAATAGAGGACCCAGAATTGACCCCTGAGGACCACCATGTGTCAGATGAGCAAGCCCAGACAGCCTGTCTTGGACTTTCACTGCCTGGGTTCGCTGCACTAGGATACTGCGTATGAGACTGATAGCAGACGACGAGAAACCAAAACGAGAAGACCGTGATCTTAAGCTCTCAAACGGTTAAACCTCAGTTTAGTTAAACTCATGAGCAAGTTTAAACCAAGAGCTTAAAATGTTGGTATTTTACAGGGCAACTTTTCTTGTTTTTGCTTTTTTAATCAACCACCAGCTTTGTAAATTATTAAATTAATTAATCTGTAACATATGCTATTATAGAAAGATAATCTATAACGCTTTATTTCTTCTATGTAATATTTATTATTATTTTTTTAATTTTAATTTACAATTTTTATTTTATTAAATTTCCTTTCTTTACTTTTCTTTAAAATAAAATTCAAAAATTCGCAAATGATCACACCTATGTCTTCAGCACACTATTCATCATTTGGTTCAATTTTACGAGATATCGATCACATTGGAAGCCAACTTTTCTTCAGTACTGCATTAATAAAACGGACGTGAAACAAATCGAAGGCTCTCTTATAGAATTCGAATACGAAAAATGTTTCCAGCCAAAAAATATATTTTACACATAAAGCTACATATGAAAGTGTGTCGCGGCTAGAAAAACGTTTCGTGTTTAAGTTCCATAATAGGGCCCCATAATTCTTATTCACGTTTAACCCCATGTGCCATGTCAATTTTAGTGTATAAAATGTTTATCCATTAAAAAGCAGAGAGTAGTTTTTTATTATTTAATTTCATAAATACAAGAGAATTTTTAGAAAATTACCGAACCTTAATCTCGAAAGATCTGCAATATAAGCATTCCGTTGCTCATTTTTATTTGAGCAAATAAGAAAATAATTTGCTTTAGTTTCAGAATTAAGCCAAAGCAAATAAAAGTAATGCGAGGGAGTGCTCTAAGATGTTCTTAAAGTAACTTAATTTATATTTAAGTTTTTTTTAAAGGAAAAACATTAATTTTATTTAGTTTTTTAGATCTTCATATAAACCTCTAAACTCTCAGCACCTGTGTCGCGTTTCAGCAATTTACATGGAACTTTTATAATTTTAAAGTTTTTTTTACTTACCTGTGTGACAATGTGCAATGAAATGCGCACGTAAAGTATAATACATACAAATTAAGATATTTGCTTTTTCACAATTTTACTATTCAATAGGATTGTCTAGGTTTTTGGACTGGATTTGCTAATCAGGTCTTTGCATAAAAAAATAAGGACTTTATAAAATTCCATAATCATTTGTTTATTTACTGTTAAAAATTGAAATAGTTCCTAGGACTCGTGAACTTATAGAAAATCTTAAAAGTAATTACAGAACTATCTAATTCAAAAATATTTACATTTATATTACAAAACAATTTTAAAATCTCACTCAGACCGATTCGGGCGAGCTCGAGGGGGCGTTTCGCTATTCGGACTTCCGCTGGGGTATCGGTTTAATGGGGCCCAAAGACAGTAACGAGCTCACGCCCATGCCGAGCATGTTGCAGACGTTAGGATTTGCGGCGCCCTGGACCGAAACTATGGGAAATCCGAAGCATCCGTTCGCTGTCTTCGAGGTAAGGGGGATATAGTTGATGACACCGAGCGAAGCGAGTTTTTGCTTAGTCTGCTCATTTCGAAGATCGATGATCGGGATGCCGAGCTCATCGGCGGAGGTCTTTTACAGAATCCTCATAGGCCATGACAGAATTTCCCAGTATTATTGGCGGGAGACTAGATTTGTCAAGGACGGTTTTATATACTGCAAGGCAGCTTGATTTCAAGGGGTTTAGTACCAATTTATTGTTCATAGCCCAGCTTTGGATTCGTTCTAGATCGTCATTAATTCTACAGACACAATCTTCTAGTAAGCCAATAGGCTTACTGAGATAAATTTGTATGTCATCAGCATATAAATGAATACAGCAATCTTGCACACAGAAGTTACGTCATTAATATATAAACTAAATAATAGAGGACCCAGAATTGACCCCTGAGGAACACCATGTGTCAGATGAGCAAGCCCAGACAGCCTGTCTTGGACTTTCACTGCCTGGGTTCGCTGCACTAGGATACTGCGTATGAGACTGATAGCAGACGACGAGAAACCAAAACGAGAAGACCGTGATCTTAAGCTCTCAAACGGTTAAACCTCAGTTTAGTTAAACTCATGAGCAAGTTTAAACCAAGAGCTTAAAATGTTGGTATTTTACAGGGCAACTTTTCTTGTTTTTGCTTTTTTAATCAACCACCAGCTTTGTAAATTATTAAATTAATTAATCTGTAACATATGCTATTATAGAAAGATAATCTATAACGCTTTATTTCTTCTATGTAATATTTATTATTATTTTTTTAATTTTAATTTACAATTTTTATTTTATTAAATTTCCTTTCTTTACTTTTCTTTAAAATAAAATTCAAAAATTCGCAAATGATCACACCTATGTCTTCAGCACACTATTCATCATTTGGTTCAATTTTACGAGATATCGATCACATTGGAAGCCAACTTTTCTTCAGTACTGCATTAATAAAACGGACGTGAAACAAATCGAAGGCTCTCTTATAGAATTCGAATACGAAAAATGTTTCCAGCCAAAAAATATATTTTACACATAAAGCTACATATGAAAGTGTGTCGCGGCTAGAAAAACGTTTCGTGTTTAAGTTCCATAATAGGGCCCCATAATTCTTATTCACGTTTAACCCCATGTGCCATGTCAATTTTAGTGTATAAAATGTTTATCCATTAAAAAGCAGAGAGTAGTTTTTTATTATTTAATTTCATAAATACAAGAGAATTTTTAGAAAATTACCGAACCTTAATCTCGAAAGATCTGCAATATAAGCATTCCGTTGCTCATTTTTATTTGAGCAAATAAGAAAATAATTTGCTTTAGTTTCAGAATTAAGCCAAAGCAAATAAAAGTAATGCGAGGGAGTGCTCTAAGATGTTCTTAAAGTAACTTAATTTATATTTAAGTTTTTTTTAAAGGAAAAACATTAATTTTATTTAGTTTTTTAGATCTTCATATAAACCTCTAAACTCTCAGCACCTGTGTCGCGTTTCAGCAATTTACATGGAACTTTTATAATTTTAAAGTTTTTTTTACTTACCTGTGTGACAATGTGCAATGAAATGCGCACGTAAAGTATAATACATACAAATTAAGATATTTGCTTCTTCACAATTTTACTATTCAATAGGATTGTCTAGGTTTTTGGACTGGATTTGCTAATCAGGTCTTTGCATAAAAAAATAAGGACTTTATAAAATTCCATAATCATTTGTTTATTTACTGTTAAAAATTGAAATAGTTCCTAGGACTCGTGAACTTATAGAAAATCTTAAAAGTAATTACAGAACTATCTAATTCAAAAATATTTACATTTATATTACAAAACAATTTTAAAATCTCACTCAGACCGATTCGGGCGAGCTCGAGGGGGCGTTTCGCTATTCGGACTTCCGCTGGGGTATCGGTTTAATGGGGCCCAAAGACAGTAACGAGCTCACGCCCATGCCGAGCATGTTGCAGACGTTAGGATTTGCGGCGCCCTGGACCGAAACTATGGGAAATCCGAAGCATCCGTTCGCTGTCTTCGAGGTAAGGGGGATATAGTTGATGACACCGAGCGAAGCGAGTTTTTGCTTAGTCTGCTCATTTCGAAGATCGATGATCGGGATGCCGAGCTCATCGGCGGAGGTCTTTTACAGAATCCTCATAGGCCATGACAGAATTTCCCAGTATTATTGGCGGGAGACTAGATTTGTCAAGGACGGTTTTATATACTGCAAGGCAGCTTGATTTCAAGGGGTTTAGTACCAATTTATTGTTCATAGCCCAGCTTTGGATTCGTTCTAGATCGTCATTAATTCTACAGACACAATCTTCTAGTAAGCCAATAGGCTTACTGAGATAAATTTGTATGTCATCAGCATATAAATGAATACAGCAATCTTGCACACAGAAGTTACGTCATTAATATATAAACTAAATAATAGAGGACCCAGAATTGACCCCTGAGGAACACCATGTGTCAGATGAGCAAGCCCAGACAGCCTGTCTTGGACTTTCACTGCCTGGGTTCGCTGCACTAGGATACTGCGTATGAGACTGATAGCAGACGACGAGAAACCAAAACGAGAAGACCGTGATCTTAAGCTCTCAAACGGTTAAACCTCAGTTTAGTTAAACTCATGAGCAAGTTTAAACCAAGAGCTTAAAATGTTGGTATTTTACAGGGCAACTTTTCTTGTTTTTGCTTTTTTAATCAACCACCAGCTTTGTAAATTATTAAATTAATTAATCTGTAACATATGCTATTATAGAAAGATAATCTATAACGCTTTATTTCTTCTATGTAATATTTATTATTATTTTTTTAATTTTAATTTACAATTTTTATTTTATTAAATTTCCTTTCTTTACTTTTCTTTAAAATAAAATTCAAAAATTCGCAAATGATCACACCTATGTCTTCAGCACACTATTCATCATTTGGTTCAATTTTACGAGATATCGATCACATTGGAAGCCAACTTTTCTTCAGTACTGCATTAATAAAACGGACGTGAAACAAATCGAAGGCTCTCTTATAGAATTCGAATACGAAAAATGTTTCCAGCCAAAAAATATATTTTACACATAAAGCTACATATGAAAGTGTGTCGCGGCTAGAAAAACGTTTCGTGTTTAAGTTCCATAATAGGGCCCCATAATTCTTATTCACGTTTAACCCCATGTGCCATGTCAATTTTAGTGTATAAAATGTTTATCCATTAAAAAGCAGAGAGTAGTTTTTTATTATTTAATTTCATAAATACAAGAGAATTTTTAGAAAATTACCGAACCTTAATCTCGAAAGATCTGCAATATAAGCATTCCGTTGCTCATTTTTATTTGAGCAAATAAGAAAATAATTTGCTTTAGTTTCAGAATTAAGCCAAAGCAAATAAAAGTAATGCGAGGGAGTGCTCTAAGATGTTCTTAAAGTAACTTAATTTATATTTAAGTTTTTTTTAAAGGAAAAACATTAATTTTATTTAGTTTTTTAGATCTTCATATAAACCTCTAAACTCTCAGCACCTGTGTCGCGTTTCAGCAATTTACATGGAACTTTTATAATTTTAAAGTTTTTTTTACTTACCTGTGTGACAATGTGCAATGAAATGCGCACGTAAAGTATAATACATACAAATTAAGATATTTGCTTCTTCACAATTTTACTATTCAATAGGATTGTCTAGGTTTTTGGACTGGATTTGCTAATCAGGTCTTTGCATAAAAAAATAAGGACTTTATAAAATTCCATAATCATTTGTTTATTTACTGTTAAAAATTGAAATAGTTCCTAGGACTCGTGAACTTATAGAAAATCTTAAAAGTAATTACAGAACTATCTAATTCAAAAATATTTACATTTATATTACAAAACAATTTTAAAATCTCACTCAGACCGATTCGGGCGAGCTCGAGGGGGCGTTTCGCTATTCGGACTTCCGCTGGGGTATCGGTTTAATGGGGCCCAAAGACAGTAACGAGCTCACGCCCATGCCGAGCATGTTGCAGACGTTAGGATTTGCGGCGCCCTGGACCGAAACTATGGGAAATCCGAAGCATCCGTTCGCTGTCTTCGAGGTAAGGGGGATATAGTTGATGACACCGAGCGAAGCGAGTTTTTGCTTAGTCTGCTCATTTCGAAGATCGATGATCGGGATGCCGAGCTCATCGGCGGAGGTCTTTTACAGAATCCTCATAGGCCATGACAGAATTTCCCAGTATTATTGGCGGGAGACTAGATTTGTCAAGGACGGTTTTATATACTGCAAGGCAGCTTGATTTCAAGGGGTTTAGTACCAATTTATTGTTCATAGCCCAGCTTTGGATTCGTTCTAGATCGTCATTAATTCTACAGACACAATCTTCTAGTAAGCCAATAGGCTTACTGAGATAAATTTGTATGTCATCAGCATATAAATGAATACAGCAATCTTGCACACAGAAGTTACGTCATTAATATATAAACTAAATAATAGAGGACCCAGAATTGACCCCTGAGGAACACCATGTGTCAGATGAGCAAGCCCAGACAGCCTGTCTTGGACTTTCACTGCCTGGGTTCGCTGCACTAGGATACTGCGTATGAGACTGATAGCAGACGACGAGAAACCAAAACGAGAAGACCGTGATCTTAAGCTCTCAAACGGTTAAACCTCAGTTTAGTTAAACTCATGAGCAAGTTTAAACCAAGAGCTTAAAATGTTGGTATTTTACAGGGCAACTTTTCTTGTTTTTGCTTTTTTAATCAACCACCAGCTTTGTAAATTATTAAATTAATTAATCTGTAACATATGCTATTATAGAAAGATAATCTATAACGCTTTATTTCTTCTATGTAATATTTATTATTATTTTTTTAATTTTAATTTACAATTTTTATTTTATTAAATTTCCTTTCTTTACTTTTCTTTAAAATAAAATTCAAAAATTCGCAAATGATCACACCTATGTCTTCAGCACACTATTCATCATTTGGTTCAATTTTACGAGATATCGATCACATTGGAAGCCAACTTTTCTTCAGTACTGCATTAATAAAACGGACGTGAAACAAATCGAAGGCTCTCTTATAGAATTCGAATACGAAAAATGTTTCCAGCCAAAAAATATATTTTACACATAAAGCTACATATGAAAGTGTGTCGCGGCTAGAAAAACGTTTCGTGTTTAAGTTCCATAATAGGGCCCCATAATTCTTATTCACGTTTAACCCCATGTGCCATGTCAATTTTAGTGTATAAAATGTTTATCCATTAAAAAGCAGAGAGTAGTTTTTTATTATTTAATTTCATAAATACAAGAGAATTTTTAGAAAATTACCGAACCTTAATCTCGAAAGATCTGCAATATAAGCATTCCGTTGCTCATTTTTATTTGAGCAAATAAGAAAATAATTTGCTTTAGTTTCAGAATTAAGCCAAAGCAAATAAAAGTAATGCGAGGGAGTGCTCTAAGATGTTCTTAAAGTAACTTAATTTATATTTAAGTTTTTTTTAAAGGAAAAACATTAATTTTATTTAGTTTTTTAGATCTTCATATAAACCTCTAAACTCTCAGCACCTGTGTCGCGTTTCAGCAATTTACATGGAACTTTTATAATTTTAAAGTTTTTTTTACTTACCTGTGTGACAATGTGCAATGAAATGCGCACGTAAAGTATAATACATACAAATTAAGATATTTGCTTCTTCACAATTTTACTATTCAATAGGATTGTCTAGGTTTTTGGACTGGATTTGCTAATCAGGTCTTTGCATAAAAAAATAAGGACTTTATAAAATTCCATAATCATTTGTTTATTTACTGTTAAAAATTGAAATAGTTCCTAGGACTCGTGAACTTATAGAAAATCTTAAAAGTAATTACAGAACTATCTAATTCAAAAATATTTACATTTATATTACAAAACAATTTTAAAATCTCACTCAGACCGATTCGGGCGAGCTCGAGGGGGCGTTTCGCTATTCGGACTTCCGCTGGGGTATCGGTTTAATGGGGCCCAAAGACAGTAACGAGCTCACGCCCATGCCGAGCATGTTGCAGACGTTAGGATTTGCGGCGCCCTGGACCGAAACTATGGGAAATCCGAAGCATCCGTTCGCTGTCTTCGAGGTAAGGGGGATATAGTTGATGACACCGAGCGAAGCGAGTTTTTGCTTAGTCTGCTCATTTCGAAGATCGATGATCGGGATGCCGAGCTCATCGGCGGAGGTCTTTTACAGAATCCTCATAGGCCATGACAGAATTTCCCAGTATTATTGGCGGGAGACTAGATTTGTCAAGGACGGTTTTATATACTGCAAGGCAGCTTGATTTCAAGGGGTTTAGTACCAATTTATTGTTCATAGCCCAGCTTTGGATTCGTTCTAGATCGTCATTAATTCTACAGACACAATCTTCTAGTAAGCCAATAGGCTTACTGAGATAAATTTGTATGTCATCAGCATATAAATGAATACAGCAATCTTGCACACAGAAGTTACGTCATTAATATATAAACTAAATAATAGAGGACCCAGAATTGACCCCTGAGGAACACCATGTGTCAGATGAGCAAGCCCAGACAGCCTGTCTTGGACTTTCACTGCCTGGGTTCGCTGCACTAGGATACTGCGTATGAGACTGATAGCAGACGACGAGAAACCAAAACGAGAAGACCGTGATCTTAAGCTCTCAAACGGTTAAACCTCAGTTTAGTTAAACTCATGAGCAAGTTTAAACCAAGAGCTTAAAATGTTGGTATTTTACAGGGCAACTTTTCTTGTTTTTGCTTTTTTAATCAACCACCAGCTTTGTAAATTATTAAATTAATTAATCTGTAACATATGCTATTATAGAAAGATAATCTATAACGCTTTATTTCTTCTATGTAATATTTATTATTATTTTTTTAATTTTAATTTACAATTTTTATTTTATTAAATTTCCTTTCTTTACTTTTCTTTAAAATAAAATTCAAAAATTCGCAAATGATCACACCTATGTCTTCAGCACACTATTCATCATTTGGTTCAATTTTACGAGATATCGATCACATTGGAAGCCAACTTTTCTTCAGTACTGCATTAATAAAACGGACGTGAAACAAATCGAAGGCTCTCTTATAGAATTCGAATACGAAAAATGTTTCCAGCCAAAAAATATATTTTACACATAAAGCTACATATG
This sequence comes from Dysmachus trigonus, assembly GCA_949715965.1. Lineage (NCBI taxonomy): Eukaryota > Metazoa > Arthropoda > Insecta > Diptera > Asilidae > Dysmachus > Dysmachus trigonus. The sequence goes on along the minus strand of OX454323.1, from coordinate 54,136,292 downwards.
AAAGTGTGTCGCGGCTAGAAAAACGTTTCGTGTTTAAGTTCCATAATAGGGCCCCATAATTCTTATTCACGTTTAACCCCATGTGCCATGTCAATTTTAGTGTATAAAATGTTTATCCATTAAAAAGCAGAGAGTAGTTTTTTATTATTTAATTTCATAAATACAAGAGAATTTTTAGAAAATTACCGAACCTTAATCTCGAAAGATCTGCAATATAAGCATTCCGTTGCTCATTTTTATTTGAGCAAATAAGAAAATAATTTGCTTTAGTTTCAGAATTAAGCCAAAGCAAATAAAAGTAATGCGAGGGAGTGCTCTAAGATGTTCTTAAAGTAACTTAATTTATATTTAAGTTTTTTTTAAAGGAAAAACATTAATTTTATTTAGTTTTTTAGATCTTCATATAAACCTCTAAACTCTCAGCACCTGTGTCGCGTTTCAGCAATTTACATGGAACTTTTATAATTTTAAAGTTTTTTTTACTTACCTGTGTGACAATGTGCAATGAAATGCGCACGTAAAGTATAATACATACAAATTAAGATATTTGCTTCTTCACAATTTTACTATTCAATAGGATTGTCTAGGTTTTTGGACTGGATTTGCTAATCAGGTCTTTGCATAAAAAAATAAGGACTTTATAAAATTCCATAATCATTTGTTTATTTACTGTTAAAAATTGAAATAGTTCCTAGGACTCGTGAACTTATAGAAAATCTTAAAAGTAATTACAGAACTATCTAATTCAAAAATATTTACATTTATATTACAAAACAATTTTAAAATCTCACTCAGACCGATTCGGGCGAGCTCGAGGGGGCGTTTCGCTATTCGGACTTCCGCTGGGGTATCGGTTTAATGGGGCCCAAAGACAGTAACGAGCTCACGCCCATGCCGAGCATGTTGCAGACGTTAGGATTTGCGGCGCCCTGGACCGAAACTATGGGAAATCCGAAGCATCCGTTCGCTGTCTTCGAGGTAAGGGGGATATAGTTGATGACACCGAGCGAAGCGAGTTTTTGCTTAGTCTGCTCATTTCGAAGATCGATGATCGGGATGCCGAGCTCATCGGCGGAGGTCTTTAGCAGTCGATGATTCTTCCTCTGATGCTCCATGAGGGCTTCTTGCGTCGTAAAGAGGGAGGGGCAAGCTTTGCACCGGAAAGACTTCAAATTGACCTTGTTCAGACGGTGCCCCCTTTGAGTGTGTCTGTTAAGACCCTCGACAGTTAGGAACTTTTCTTCACAGTCGACAAACGGACAGGAAATGAAGGTGGAGTCGCCACTACGCAGCTTCGAAATTGCTGAAGACTCCTCAAAACCTTCAGGCTTCTTTTTTGAGATAATGCTGACAGAGTTATTGAGTTGGAGCTTTTGAACGGCCTCTTGGGTTGTCGAACTTTTTGGCGAAGTTTCGCTACCGGACGTTGTTTTCGTTTTATGGGTCACAGTAATGCCCCTATTTGCAAGAATACTAGCGACTTCTTTTGGATTTTTATTCGCCTCCTTATTTTTCACACTCAGTGTTATTTGTTCATTCAACTGAATGGGGTCCTTTGATTTATCGTTTTGGGGCTGACTAACTCCACCTTGCACGCTCTGGATAACTGGCAAGCCATCTGATCGTGGACTAGGTGAAACAATCTCACAGTCGTCATCTACTTCACGTTTTATCTTTTTAGGAGGTGGTCCACTAGGTGGATTGTAAGGAGGTCCAAGAAATCTTGGACGTACTGTCGTTGGTGGGGCCATTACAATTGGAGGTGATGGAGTCCCATTCGGACTGGGACTTTGTAGGAGTGGGGTTCTTGGTCTGATCGCCCTTTGCAGTCTTGTTTTAAGGAAAACAGGTTGCCTGACCTGCTGCTGCATTTGGCTGTTTGGGAACATGCCATTGTTGTGGGGTGCGAACATGTCCGAATTCATATCGTTGAACTGATTGTGATTCACTGGACTTGGATTCCCTTGAGTGTTGGGTCCGCGATATAAGGGGGGAGGGCGCCTTGCAAGTAAAGACTGCTGTCCAAAATTAGGACCGACAGATGAGAAGCGCTGAGGTGGAAATCCTGGATAGACTGATCGCATTACTGGACCTCCCATTTGTGGTCCAGGATGCTGGAAGCCTCCCATGGACATTTGATTTGGCTGGAAACTCATGCGCTGCCTAAAATTATTCTGTTGCATAAACATAGGTGGCATTCCTCCTGGGGGATGCATCGTGTTTTGGATATCGTGTCCAGTGACCCTTTTATGCTCGTACAGTTGAACTGCATCGGGAAAGTTGCAATTGCAAATCGTACACATGTGGGCCAACCTGTCGATCGGAATAAATTCGTTTGTGTTTGAGGACCAATCTTGCGTCTCTTGCGGGATTTGTTGACCACCTTCCAGTAACTTTTTCAGAAGCTCCTCAGTAGCCTCACCTGAAACCTCCTCAGTTGCGAACTGATCGAGCCCGTCCAAAGTTGGACATTCGAAATATCTATTCTCCAGGGCATTTTCATCGGCGGGTTTTAGCGGCATCTCCGACATAGCGACCATTGCATCAATTGGTTGGACCTCCGAATTATGCGGCGGACTCTGCTTGATTTCCTTCGCAGTCAGAATTCGAATTCCTTTAGGTTTTGGCTTCTCTGTAGTCGGTTTAACAACTTCAAAATTTTGTGACCCAGAAAGCTTCAATTTTAATTTCAAACTTCCCGTTTCTGCTTCGGTATCTTTTTCTTCACGATTCCTTTGGATATACTCTTGAAGCTTAACTTCTTCTTCGCTAAGTTTTGTTACGCTAATTGAAGGTAATGTCACGTGATTTTTCAGGTGATTAAGTAGTTCATGGGTGTGCCGAAAGTGAATATCACAAGTGTGGCAATGTCTCTTCTTTTTCTTCTTTTTAACTGAAGAATGGGATGAGATACTTTCACTTTCTCCAGCTGATGAATAGTATGATGATATACTAAGAGATGGTGATGATGCTGGGATAGATGCAGTCGCCTTCTGAAGATTTTTATCTTCAATTCGTGGCTCTTCCTTATCACTTACAAATGATGTTCTTGAATTAGAATTCTCTAAAAGATCATTTGTGTTAACAAGCCTAATCTTTGGACTTTCTTGAACTTTATCTGTAGAAGTTTGAGAATTGTCTTGAACTTCAACCGGTTCTGTCGTCTCAACTTCGGGTGTCTTGCTAATTTCCTTGATTGGTTTTTCGATATTATCAGGATCTGTGATTTTTTCAATATCTTCTTCCGTTACCTCGGGATGATCTTTTTCCGTCTCTAGTTCCTTTTCAAACTTATCTAAACTATCACTGCTATTCTCATCATCAATAAACGAATTGATTATATCTTGCTCGTCCAGTTTTGAAATACTTTCATTAGAATCTCCGTTAAATCCTTCGAGATCCTGATCCTTGGATGTATCCTCGTTCTCAGCGTCTTGTTCAACGTACTTTGGCGGATTTGGAAACAGATCTACGCAGTTTAAAGCAGGTAGTTCTGAAAAGGATAAAAATAACAGTCTTTATTAATTATATGACTTTGATATATCTATGTTATTAATTTTGTTATTAGCAAAATGGACAAATTAATGGAAGGTGCAAATCTATGTGTGATGGAAAACGAAGCCTTAAGAATTAATTTGTGTTCTACAAGGCTATTTTGCGAGTGGGCATGTGATAACACAGTAAAATTGGTCCAATACAAATTTTGATACGAATGGGTTTCTTACCAGTGATTTGTATTTCATTGTTTCATTTTTACCACTTTTCTTTTGATAACATAAAACAAAATTTGCAGTAAAAATTAACATTATTACATTTTTTTTTATGAAGTAAAGGTAACTATCATCCGATGAAGGTACGAAAGTACAAACAAGAGATTTCAGCATCTTGTTAAATTACATATATCAAAAAAGAGTTTTTTTTTTTTTATAATATAAAGTAGAGTTTTGAGTGACCGAAAGAAAGGATAGGTGCACTGATGAAAACTAGAGAAAAAGCTTTGTTATGCGTTTAGGGAGACTGTTTTTCTCCTCAACATTTAGTACTTTAACTACTAAAGGACATCACTAAAAATGTTGAAACATAAAACTGTAAGAACAATTTAAGATTAATTTTTTATATTTTCCTTTAAAAAGACAAAGTGCATGAAGTGTATTTTTATGCCTAAAAAGAGTAAATATGTACTTCCTTTTAATTAAAGTATTATTTTCCTATCCACGTTGGCAGTGTAACTTTGAGATCTAATTGTATTGTATTGTAATTCTATACTAACTATATAAATTTATTATTTGGAAAAAAAAGTACAAAATAAATTTCATATGGTAATAAGTTTCATTATTAATTTTAAATAATTAAAAGGTAATAGTTATTCCCTAAGAAGATTAAATATTAGCGGAAGATGTTTCGTTACCGCTTTGAAATTATTTATTCAGAAGGGTATATACACATATTTTATATAAAGTTAACCTTTTCTGATTAATGATGCATCTTGACACTAAGTATACATACATAAAAGAAAATTGCCTGTTTAATTTATCGTTTAATATTTTCCGTTAGACTAGGCTCACTTCCGAGAACATTTATTTTTATTGCCTTTATCCACAGAAGCTATAGATTTGCATCCGCTCCATTAGGATACATAATTATACTGTCTGTTTATTTGCCTTTATATCATATATAGTAATAAAAAAAAGAAGTGATAAAACTATATTTTAATAAATCATACAATTTATATAAATTGGTTAGTAAGGGAAAACTATTGTTCATGCAAATAAGTAAACCAAACATTATAAATTTAAAAAAATTGTAAGTAAAAATTGCACGCAAATTAAGGCACTAAAAAACTTGAAGAACAAAATCTGCTTCAAAAATTTTCCCTGAAACAAATTGGGCACATTAAGGGATTTAGATCCGAATGTGCAGTGCACTTTAATATAAACGAAAATTGTAAGAATTTTTCTCTCCCTTAATTCGACATAGAAACATATTTTCAGAAAATATAAAAACTGATTCCTTTCGAAAACATCTGCTACAAGACACGAACAATTTAAAGTGCTTTTGACCATTGACTGGATAAAAAGTTTTAGTACAGGACAAGTCGAAAAAACACACAAGAAGATAACTTTCCCACCCACCTGGGTCACAATTGCTCCATAGAATTTTGTTGTAATCGGGATCAATAAAATAGCCATTTTCGTATTCAGTCCTTTCATAAGTCAGCTGCATGGCATTGTAAGATTCCGAATTTTTTTTGAGAACAAGATGGCCCTCGTTGACAGTGTTCAGTGTAGCTCTCTTTCGATTTTTACCATAGTTATCAGGATCTCTAAGCAAATTTCTGACTGTGCAAATATTTCGTCCTATTCTCCTAGCAATCTGTCGCTTTGGATATCCTTCCGCCCTAAGAGTCTTAATAGTTTCTATCTCGAGGGGTGTTAGACTTGTTCCTCTTCCCATTTTATTTTATCCAAACAGTCACGAAAAGTGAATAAGGCACAAATTTATCCCTTTTTTGTTTTCTCTACTAAAATTATGACGAAAGCAATATTCCGGTCTGAGCAGTTCTCGCTTATATCCAGACTTCTTAGAAAGCAATTATCTACCTGTTTAGGGTACAACTCATTTATTATTTGCTTCGGATTTTGCCTTTTGTATATACAAAATATATACCTGAAAGGTAGAATGTTTGCAAATAACGTAGACTGAAGTCACACTTCTTTTTTCTGAGATGAAAATAAGCCGATTGCCCTAAAATACGATAAATACATTTATGTGAATCTCTCGTAAATAAAAAAGTTTATATTAGTTTTTTGGTTACGCGAAGTACATACACATAGAAAATAGGGTACGGCCTTTCTCTTTAATGATTTCAATTACAACAATTTGGGTTTTAGGAAATGTACATAAACCCATGTGAATTGCAAATTTATTTGGGCGATAATTTAGAATTTATATACTGAAAATAATTTAAATACCCATTTTGAACTCTTGCAAGCTTTCGAGTTAACATTTACTAAAATGTTTATTCATATGTGAGTGGCTTTGTTCCGTTCTGGAAGCTAAACTAAAATATAGATTTTGTAAAATTAGGTTTCGTTTCATTCGTTTTGGTTTGAATGTAGGTTGAGTGAACATTTTGATAAAACTGAGAGATACACAAAAAATCGAGATAAGTTAACTTGGAAAAAAAAATATAACGAAATAACAAATTATATGGTATTTATTATATACTAAAACTAAAAAAAAATATTTATTATTTCATAATAAGGATTTTTAATTATATACAGAACGAGCCTATTTTTTAGGTAGGCAAAATAGTTTATAGCTGAAAGAAAATATTGTACCTATGACCAATTCAGTTCTTCCAGCGATTGTTCAAGATAAAAATGATCAGATTTATAAAGTTTTTGCTTAAAAAGATATGCGTGGAGAAATCAAATCACTGGTACAGAGAAAAAATTTCAAATTTCGTTTAAGATTTGTGTAATAAAAATTAAGGGTTACGGGAAAAAACGATCATAGTCCATTTTTGGCCAAAAATTAGAATTAGTGCCAAATTGTATCTTAATACAAACGGAACAAAGGTATGATACCATTTAGGAAAGAAGACTCATAATCATTCAATAAAAAAAGGTGAAAGGTTTAACCGCTTTAAGATTATAGATATGAAAGTATAAAATTAAAATTTTGAACAATTAGCGAAGCGTGACTCTGATCCTCTTTAGCCGTCACCTTTCAAATGTGATTCTAATTTCATTTTTTTGTTGCTAAAATGACACTTACAACAGCAATAATACTATATAATTATCTTGTGGCAATACATTGAAAGCTTTTTACATGAAAAATACTTGACCAGATTTAATGCAAATATTTAAGAAAAATATATATATAAAAAAAAAAATAAAAATATACTAAATTTTACGTACTGTTCTGACCCCTTTTTGTAGTCCTTTTAGGCTCCCTTGTTGGTAGTATATCTGGTAAGGTTTTTTCTTTTTCTTTCTGCAGGATTTTCCGAATACACTCCGCACTAACATTAAATAAATTTCCTACTTTCCTTAAGGATTTCAGCTTTTTATATTCCCGACAAGCACGAGCTCTCTGCTCATCAGTCAAGCACTGTCTTTTCGGCATTTTTCGGTAGATAGAAGTTGTAACAGCAACTGAGATGTCTTTATGAAATCACTAATTAAACACTCTAAAATTGTGCAGCCAACAATGTCTGAAAACAGAATGAAGGCATCTAGTTACTGTCAACTTGTTTTTAGAGAGCCATGTGAAATTATATATCTTTCCCGAAAGCCATAAAATTTTATAAGGGTACCCAGATACAAATGAGCGTTTAAGCAAAATAATTAATTACCCGAGTGCGACTAAAATTACAAATATAACCTTTTGATTTTATTGAGGGATTTATTATGTTATAGGTTTGTAGACAATTTTCATCTTGCAGGTAGTCAGAATTTCGTCAACTAATTTTCAGGTATTGAACATAGATCTTTTATCTGAAAGTAAAGGGTTCAACCCTACCTCGGATTCTGCCCTTATCTAGTATTAAAGGGTTTTACATATGTTGTCAACTTTAAATATATTTTTATCTTCTGATGTTCTACGACATCTTTCTTTTAACCACGCCTACAATAATATCGGTAAGTCTTTGAGGTGTAGTGTCAATTTATTGAGATCATAGAAAATCAAACGACAACAGTACATTTTTCCAACTGTTGTAATTGTAGACAGCATCTAACAATATTTTGTAAAATTTTCAAGTAGTAGTATCTCACTACTTCACTTACAATTTTGAGGTAAAGTAATATCAACTAATTGAATTAAGATAATCTGATTAATAAAATTTTGGAGGATAGAAATCATGGCATTTTAGCAAGTGATAAAACAACCCATTCAAAGATAATAATGACACATAATGTTCGTTACATCAATCTCATAGTTGAATTTCTAATTAATTCAGCTAAATTGAAGATAATATAGTCAATCCCTAAGTAATCATTAGGGTGCTTTTTTTTCGTGACTATTTTTTTTGTTTCAGTCCCACCTCGAAATTTTGTGGAAAATACCTAAACAAAAATTCCCTCAAAATTGGAGCCCTTAATATAAAAATATCCCGTATAACACGTAAACTTTGAATTTTTTTCTTCAAAACTCTACAGCTCAGAGGCATTTTATGGTATAATCTTGGTCAATGATAGGGTTTCTTCAGAATTGAATGCTCTACAAAAGTATCCATTGTGGCGTAACCCTAACTCCCACCAGCGAGGTAGTACGGGTCACTAACCCAATTTTTTCATGAAATTCTCGTTTTTTTGCCCCTATCTCGTAAATAGCAAGAGCTACAGAAAAATTTAAATGACAAACTTGTAGGAAATTCAATTTCCTCCAAAAATTTCTAGAACACCAAATCGCTAACATCAATATTTCTTGAGATATTTGGCGTTGAAGTTGAGGTAGTGTTTATATAATTTAGCTCAATAATCCATGAAAATTCCAGTTTTTTAGAGCTCAACAATACTCCAAAAAGATCTCGTAGTAATTATATGGCAACCTTTGGTTTTTTCCCAAAATACATTTTTTTCTATTAAGCAATAAGCCACAAAGAAATTTAGTTTTTACAATAGACTGAGCGATTCAGCAATTTTTCTTCTTAGAATAGCGTAAGCGATTACAGAAACTGAATTCTAGAAACACGAATCTAAAATTGAGAACGCTGTCAACGAAGAAAATTGGAACACCACATTTTATATTAACAGCCTTCGCGTTGCTTCGTAGCATTGTAAACTTACAAAGTACTGAATAATTAATTACACAATTGAAGCCTCTGGTGGAAGAAGGTGTTAACTCACTTTTTCAGAAAAAAATTTCTTTCCCTTTCAAACTATTTTCCGTGGCGCTAAATTTCATTTTGTAATATAAAAATATCATCATGTGATTCTTATATGGGTAAAACAACGTTTTACTCCAAGCAAAATGATGGGTTCTTGAATTAGTTTATTGCAAGGAGGTGTTAACTCATTAAACTATGCAGTTGGTAAAAAGTGAGTTAACACCTTCTTCCACCAGAGGCTTCAATTCTGTGCTCAATTTCGACAAAATTCAATTCAATTTACGGTCTTTTTAGAAAATTCCGTAGCCTGCTTGCTATCAATCTGTGTCAATCTGTTATCAACACAAAATCCACAAAAGCTATAGATGAAACCAAAACTACTCTTTAGAGAAAGTATGCGTGTGTACAACATATCATGTAAGAACACAGTTATGTTCATACAATTCAGTAGTTCAGTTGCTTCTTAAAAGGAATGTGAGATTAGTCAAATCTATCTCTAACTTAATGCTATTTCTTGAGCTGTATAGTTTTCAAATTAATTAGAACTTACTTTAGGTGGTCGTATGCAGTAGGTGTGAAATTTTGCTTCCAATATTCCAAAAATCTTTAGAACACGATATTATTAAGACACTTTAACAATATATCTAATGTTGTCAACAGATTATTGTAGAATAAAATAGAATTGACTTTCAAGAAATTGGTTGCTAAGATGATTGTTGAAATTAATTCAATAAACATCATAGTATCCTTGTATAATGGGACATTTAGTACGATTTCGTGCGCTATGTATAACATTTAAGTTTACATATAAAGGCCATAAATTGATTTCGACCAGTAAGAGGGGGAATTTTGATGAAATAGGGTGAATCTATCTAAATTACTTTAATGTGTGAAAAAATGATTTACGTACATAGGTAATTCTCGAGTTTGGGTTAACTCATTGAGTGTCAACTCTTGTTTACAGGTATCAAACTGAACTCAGTTTTTCATTTCAGGTACCAAACGAAAGTCATCTTCCAGATAACAAACAAAATTAAGGTTTTATACTTATTATTCATCAACCGAGATTATCCTTCAGCTGGGATATTTTTGTTACCGTCCATCAACTTTAATTGCAATCTAGAACGTATGGGAGAGACGGAAATAAATTAATCCAGTTAAAATAAAATCATAGTTGGTAGTTACGGTCCTAAAGGTACTACATATTTTAAAATTACAGATATTTGTTTTCCATGAAGCTTCTAATTTTACAATTAACATGTTTGCAAATGTTATTTGCAGTTGAAATTAAACTTCTTTACTTCATAAGGTACATTGCAAATATAAATTTATTTGAAAAAAAAAAACATTCAGAAGCAATTTCAATGTTATCTTTCAATATAGTCGTATTGCTTTTATCCAAAATTTAGAAATGATACTATGTATTTATTAGGGTGCTTTTTTTTCGCGACTCTTTTTTTTTTCAGTCCCACCTCGAAATTTTGTGGCAAATACCTAAACAAAAATTCCCTGAAAATTGGAGCCCTTAATATTAATATTAAGTACTAGACCAAGGCGTATAAAGATATCCCATATAAAATACACGTGTAAATTTTCATGGATAATTGAGCTAAATTGTAGAAACACTACCTCAACTTCAAAGCCCAATATCTCAAGAAATGTCGATGTTAGCGATTTTGTGTTCAGAAGTGTTTTGTAGGAAACTGAATTTCATACAAGTTTGTCATATTCACTTTTTCTGTAGCTCTTATTATTTACGATATAGGAGTAAAAAGCGAGAATTTCATGGAAAAATTGAGGTTAGTAGCCCGTACTACCTCGGTGGTGGGAGTTAGGGTTACACCGCAATGGACACTTTTGTAGAGTATTCAATTCTGAAGAAACCCTACCATTGACCAAGATTATACCATAAAATGCCTCTGAGCTGTAGAGTTTTGAAGAAAAAGTTTTGTTCAAAATACATGTTCCAAAAATTGATATAGGGAAGTTATAAATTGCACCTATTTTTAGAGCAGTCTGGGTAATATCCTGCTAATGTTATAACATTTTCATATTACCAGTGTTCTTATCCTATGTTCTGAATACAAAACATTCATAAAAATATAAACTCAATGCAACAAAGAACTGAGTACGATTAAAGATATAAGAAATGAAGCGTACACGACCTGTTATTTATAGAGACTAGAATCAACTATGTATTTATGTCATTCCAAAGTTGTCACGAAAATCAATATAGAACAATGTTCATTATTTACAGAGAATATTAAAAATAGTCTTTTCTTTATCGTAGAAAACATTATAGTTGTGTAAGTTAAGTATCACAAAAAGTTTTTTGTCCCTCTTACAACGTTTTGAGTAGCTGAAGAACTAAATAAATTTATCTTGGTAGCCAAATACCATAAAATTTAATCACGCTCGTGATCACACTAATAATTTGAACATGATGTTCAAATTAACATATGCAAGTGATTTAACATCAGGAGATGAACAAAAGAAAGTGGAATTTATATTCAGAGGCGTAATCATTTGACTGATTTGACCTATGTTTGCACAATGGGGAGTATTAATTTGCGTAGAAAACTTTTGTCAGAAATTCCAAAGTACATTTCATTAATCTTTAAATTGATGAAAATGGATGGAATGGAGAATTGATTTTTATCGACTTATATAGTAAATTATTTTACTGATTCAATTACTATCTATTATTATTACTATAAAATGTAATCACGATTATTAGAGAGATAATACAGATATTAACTACAATTGATTGTTATTATATTTAAACATATTTTGTGCAGTGAAATTTTCATAATAATAGTTTTATATCTTGTAGAATCTGTACTTTTTTTTATATTACAATGAATAAGCATGAAGATTAAGTGTCATAGAGAGGAGTATTATATAAACAGGGTTTATACAACCAAATTTCAACATAGATTTGGTAGAAGAGAATAAAACCATCCCTAGCATCAATGATATGTGAAGTGATTTATAAAACTACTCTCAACTTGTGCAACTAATGAAGACGGCAAAATACCCATCCAATTGAGGTAACTATTCCAAATCTAACTAGATAAAACCCCAGTCTGTTGGAAAAGACATACCTGTTGTCTTACATAAGGATAATCGATCAGCATGCCGCTTCAAAAATCTCTTAAGCCAACCTCTTCCATAATTGTCGTCACTTTTAAAAGGGTTTGGGATGCGATTTAGTTCAGCAAACTCGAAAATAATCCGTTTCACATCATCCCGCGTTAGACCGCACTTGTCCTGTTCCATTTGTAGTAAGTGATTTACTAACATATCCTCAGTTTGCGGATGCAGACCAATCCATTTACAATCGGGAACATTATTATCCCTTTTCGATAAACGAAATAGCGTTGTACGTGGAACACCAAAATGTTTAGCAGCTTTGTGGTAGCCCATTTCGCGACTTCTAATTGCAGCTAATGCAGCTTCCATCTGGTCATTCTTCCAGATTTTTCTCCTTCTCTCTTCTCGTCGCGGCAATTCTAAAAGAGAGCCAAATCAGTTTTCAGAAAACTTGTTGGGACACGGTGCAAACATGAAAGATTTCCTTCCATATTTGCAAAATTACACGAATATTTTATTAGTAGATACAATTATCTTAAGTACTCCCCCCAATATCTCAAACAGTCAAATGTTTTCAATGGGGTTATCACAATTAAATTGCGTCGTTAATGAAAATATGAAACATGTTTTTTTTTTTTTTCTAATGATCTACTATACTTTTTATCTCAAAGCTGGTAACAAGGTGTCCCACTATCGCTATTTCCCCGAGTGGTCGTCGAAAGCATTAGCTTTTTATCTTCATTTGTTTTGAAAAGTTGGGTGTAATTTAGAAATTTTGTAAATATTTTACTAAAAGAACAATAGAAGATTACACTATAGCACAGAATTTGCACATTCTCAAGGTGATGCATATTCTAAAAATTTAAATATTACTATATCTTAAGATCTTAATTTCTTTTTCCAACATTTCGGTGTTCGGAACATATTAAATTACTTAGCTTATCACGATAATAAATTAGAATATTTTATACGAGACTGAGAGTACTAAAATTAAAAGCGATAAGCTTACCAAACTTCACTGATAGATACGCAATTAAGGAAATTTGTATAGCTCTCAGTGTATCGCTTTTCTTACCATCTTTGGATATACTCGTACAAATAAAGAGGAAAGAATTCTCCTTCGAACTGAATAATTATTCAATGTCGTTTTAAATTCAAGGAGTGAGTTCTACAATTTTAAAAGCATTTTACGCATTTTTACTAGGCTTGCGATTTTATTTTCAAACAATTTTTTATGTATTTTATATGAATTGTAATTTAGTTTTCAAAGCTTAATTTAAATTTATTGTTGTTATTTTTCTGTATTTCAAATATGTGAACTGTACAACATATTTAATCCTAGCTCCAAATATCGTGTTTATTTATTTTGTTCATAAGTTATCTGGAGATCATCTTACCACATTCAAATTTTGTCTGAATATAGGTTAATTTGTATACAGTTAAATTTAAAACTTTGAATTTACTATTTTATTTATTTATCTAAATAAATACTAAAAACGATTTTTTTCGAAAAATGCGTGTAATATTAAGAAAAATCACTGGTCAACATCAAAATTGTTTCCGATAATTTATGTACGATATTTTCCGTAGATTATGAATTCGTAAATTAAAATACTCAATCAGCTCGTGTTGAGCTGTTGAGAATAGTACAGTGAAAAAGTACAAAAGACCTTATTTTGATCTTGTAACGTGGCTAAAAGCAAAGTGGGAACCTTGAGCTATTATGTCAAAATAGGAAAGGTCTTAACATTTTTCGAAATATGCCTTGAAATTCCAGTTTTTGAGCAAACCGATTATTTCATGCAATAGATGGTGAATGAAGGTCATAATAGATAGACGCTCATGAAAAACTTGTTCGCAAAGATGTTTAAAAAAAGCTACAGAGATTAGTGATATTTTTAGAATACGATTCTGGCTTTGATATGAGCAACTTTACAAGCCCGTATGACCGAAAAATACAATAGAAATGATCAGTTATTTTTTAATAATTTTTCAAAAACATCCAAAATGTTGTCTTCTGTACCGATTTGTAAATGAAAAATGTATACGGAAAAATCCTACAGAAATCGTCTAGTATTTTTTCGGAAACAGCAAAAATCTTGAATTTGTTGACCAGTAATTTAAATTATGAATTTCCTAATGTAAATTAAATTTACACTCAGATTAATTTAAAAATATAATACTGCGTGCAAATTTACAACAAAATCAATCCAAAATAACACATACATATTATTATTTGTCGATTTAATATTCCCTTCTATTTTTGTTAATTTATTATTCTTAGCCGATAGCTAAAACTTTTACTCTCATCTTTCTTTAAAAAAAAATGAAAGAGTGACCGCAAAAATCGCTTAAAATTAGCCTGTTTTTGCACAGTTCATAGCAATCTCAAGAAACGAGTTAAAAAAAATCTAAAAATAGGTACATACTCGTCGTGAAAAATGCAGATGAGCATATTTTTTTGATTTTCAAAATTATTTAAAAAACTACCCCTTTCAGGGGGTGTAAATATCAAAAAATGGTAAAAATAACTACCTTTGAATAATCACAAAAACATTGATTCAGCCTTATTAATAATAAAATAATCTCATCAGAATTACAACAACTCATAGTATTGACCCACCTGTTGATTTTATGTGAATTTCTTCCAAAAACTCACCCCCTACAAGGGGTTGAACCACCCCCAACGCTATAATTGTGTCCAGTATTTTTAAAATCTGTTGAAAAAAAAAAACATATTGGAGGAGAAGCATCTCAGAGGCAATATCTTTGATATTACTGCAGAAAAAAACCCTGTATGGGGGTGATTTTCAAAATAACGACATGGTGATAAAACGAATCACTCTTTTACCATTTTTTGATATTTACACCCCCTGAAAGGGGTAGTTTTTTAAATAATTTTGAAAATCGAAAAAAATGCTCATCTGCATTTTTCACGACGAGTATGTACCTATTTTTAGATTTTTTTTTAACTCGTTTCTTGAGATTGCTATGAACTGTGCAAAAACAGGCTAATTTTGCGGTCACTCTTTTAAATAAGATAGCAACGTGATAATAGAAATTGTGTACATTTTCAAGTGTAAAATTGCATTGAAATTTTAATTTCACAGATTCAAAAGAAATGTTTAACATTCCGGTGTAACTTTACAATTAACATGCTAAATGAATTCTCCGCAAATCTGTAATTTTACTTTCAGTAATTAATTACATTGAATAATGAATTTATATTTCATATATATATATATAAATGAATGTTAGCAATAATATGGGGATAAAGCCACCCAAGTGCTGCTGTATTTGCAAAAATTTCCTTTAGATAATTGGGTATGGTTTTTAAAAGCTATCGAATTCCTTTTAAGTTTGAATGCTTATTTACGACAAGAAAAATTGTGCTAGATTGGAAAATATCACGTGCGTGTGAAAACCTCTCGCCGAAGGTATCATACCTTAATTTCATAAAACAAAGAATGAGTCAGAATCAAATTGGTTTTCTTATTATTTTTGTAAGGCGATACATATTCCTAAATTTAGATTTTATAGCTCAATGGTTTCAGAAATAGGTACATAGTCTCATTTTTTTATGGAACCCAACAAATATCTGCATTTAACCCAAAATACCCCTTAATTCAAAAGAAATATAAAAGGAGATATTTCAAAGTATCATAGATACGGGTTAAAAAAAATCATATTTATAAATTTCTCAAAAAAAATCTACACATAAAATTAATAGCATAAAGTGACTTTGATCTTGGTTAAAAAATAATGCCACACAATTGCAATATATAAATCCTTTTATATTTCAAGTCGTGATGACCTCAGAAAAAAAGTCGTATCAGTCTTTCCGCCTATAGAAACGCTAAGTTAATCAACAAACAGTATTCCTTCACGTTTCACAAAGGTTGAATGATTCCAAGAAGAATTAAATGCTTAAGGCTCGAAAAGAAGACTGCGCAATTTTAGATTTGGATAAGGGTGCGCGAGCAGCAAATAGACTGAAGTAAGATATTCCATTGCTTAACATAACAGCCTTTGTATGTGCATAGTACGAAAAGAAGCGAAGATTTCAAGTACTATTTGCCTTCTACAATATCTGTCTAGCTTTTCAAATATTCCATGTTTAAAGCAGTTTATTTTACATATCTATGTCTATATGTCTAAGCGAATTTCTTATGTTAGTAAGGGAAGTGCAACTGACGATAAAACAACATATCTCGAAAAGTATGCGAATCCTATCCTAAGTTCATCAAACAGGTAAAGAAATATAATTTTCTGCAATCAAAGATTATCTTCTAAGTTTCTAGTTTTGAAAATTATCCCAGAAAAATTATTAGTCTGGATTTTAAAATCTATTTGAAAATTAATTAAAACCTTAAACAAGTCACTTTTGTATTGTTACTGAAGAATTCGTGATAGTCTTCTTCTATCTTTAATTATTTATTTTATTTATTCTTGTGAAAAACATGGTCAAGCACTTTTCTCTGTACATTAAATGTGTCTGGATGTTCTATAGGTGTCAAGGAAAATTTCAGATAAATCTAGTTGGAGCCTTTGTTCGCTCGCTTGTAAGTATACGTGTAAAGAGGCTCTTCAAAGGGTTTTTTCTTCTTTTATTTTTTAAAACTAAATTAGCCTATCAAGACATATTTAGATATAATAAACAGTAGTGCATCTGTTCTAGAAGTTGTTCTTTAAAAGTTCGTCATGTTAAATATAAGCTAGGGACCAGAACGATTTTTGTTTGTCTCTTTGTACTTTTATTACGTAATAATGAGTACACAGAGTTTGATATTAGTTTTTACTATTGCAAAGGCAAGTGTCCGTACTCTCGATAATATATATTATAATTTGACACAGGTTTTCTCTTGCTTAGTTCACTATATTTTGATGTTTTTTTTTTGTAATGTTATAGGTTAATTAAACAAATCGTAGGCAAAATACTAATTTTGAGTAAAACACAACGTGAACTATAAATGTTAATTTTAGTTCACCCTATTTGATTGCAATCAGTTTTTAGTTTTACGAGAAGTTATGTTTTTTTAAGAGAGCACGAACATTCTCTTTAGATGGTCGAAAGCTCGAATTATTTTTCTGAAGTTAATTGCTTCATTCACACGTTATTCGTAAATAATTTTGAATAATCTTGTGTAACGCGAAACGAATTATGAAACGTTTATGTGAGGAATAGTGGCAATATTTTGCTTGATGTAAAACGAAGCGACGAATAACAAAAAACTATTAGACTGCGCACAAGCAGTGCAAACTAATCAGTGTATTTTGCGCCCACCTATATTAAAAGCGTATTAGAAATACTTAGCTTATTATTTTCACGATAAAATTGCACACAATTTTTATGTTATATTCTTATCAATTTTGAATATTTTTCTGTGAATAAGTAATTCTAATTTCTTTTGGAATTAGTTGTCTAGCCCAATCTCATATCTCAAGTTATCATTTAATTTTTAGTTATTTTAAGCCTTGTCTGTCGTGCACTCATAAGGAATACAGTTTATTAGCAACTGAATAGTTATGTGAAGCTTTTAGACGCATGCATTTTTCATATAGATGTTCATCCCACATCACATCATTGCTAAATATTTGTTTAACATGTGCACACTCTTGATGTTTTTCAGGTACTTTTTTAAGTAAATTTCTCAACCTCAATAAACAATTTCTTCAAATCGTAATTACTTCTATTGACATTTCAATGTCAATATTAGGTGCACAAAAAAATTTGTTTCTTTATTAACTTACTCAAAATGCCTACCTTCAAAATATTTTGGAAGACTTTTCCAAATTCTTGCAGGCTCCCAACAAACATTTATTTATTTACATATTTATTTTTTAATTTTAACGCTTTCTTTCGAAATAAAATCGGTATCTTATATGCCAATTTATTTAAAGTAAAAACCGAAATTCACACAGAAAGTTTACATTTGAAAGAAAAACACTTCCACTATTTAATAAGTACCTACCACAATTTAAATCGCAGTGGATATAAACACTTAAACACATGTTTAGGATACGATCAAATTTACAATGGAATTTGGTTATTTGTTGTGAGTTTTTTAGTACAATAAAAGCTTTAATCTTGTTAAAATGGAATAACAAAACATTACGATTTAGTTTCAAATCAAGTGACAAAACAATTAAACGAATATGCATACCGGCAAACAAAACTTTGGATAAAATAAAATGTAGTTGAAGAGTTTGGATCATTGGTTGTGGAATAATTCTTTAAGGTTTAAAGCCTCGCTATATTGGATTAAATGCCTCAAAGAGCTTTCAATTTAGTTTCCGAACAGCCAAGTTTTTACAGATAGATAGGTAGTTTCTCTCTTAAAACCAAACGTAGGTTCGTAAAATACTGGGATTTTTGTGATAATTATTCATAATCTCGCTTTTGATTAATTTTAGTATTGATTGCACTGTAACATTATCATTTCTCAGAAAAGGTTTTTATTTAAAAAATAATAATAACTAAGAGAAATATTAATCATGGAAAGGAGAATACTATTTAAAAATGCTCTTTTTCCTGATACCTAAACATATGGTTAATAGACAATAATTCCGAAAAATTGGTTTGAAGAATTTGAGCAAAGAATGGCTTACTGCCAGCAGATAGATATGTAGATTTAAAAAGAGACAATAATAATAAATTAGTAGAATAAAAGAATACTTTGATGTTCATTAAAAGTCAAATTGTTGACAGAGAAACAGAACATTCTGAATATCACTGAGTTCGCTATTGCTAGCGAACAATTCAAAGAAAGTACTTTAAAAATTTTCGCTGTGGTTGCAGTTGACATTAATCTAACTTACAAGGAAACGTTCTCAGGTGTGTCTCACCGATTTTGATAAAACTGAAATATGTTATAGAGTATCGAAAAATAAGAGACACGTATTTTTTTTTTTATCTGCGGATACGCACATTTAGGAGGTACTTTTATCTATTGTTTTTTTTAAATAAAAATTGGTGTATTGTTCAAAATTTTGTCCGCCATTTTGAATTTTTTTAAACTAATATCAGATTCGTAATCAGCGACTCCAAAAACCCCTTAATACTGGTTTTCACGAAAAAACTGATGTCTGAAAGAATATACATCATTTACGTATTAGTGTTAGGGATTGTTTATCCCCGTGAGAAGCTTTTTTTACGAAAACCCAAAAACATGTCAATCGTATGTAAACAAAAATTTTTCAATGATTTTTAACCAAAACTATTATTTTTGTGACACAAAAATACAAAAAAAAATCGTTTTTCTGCAATAAAAAATAAGGGTTGCCATCCCTGGGAGCCGAATTACTTACAAAAGGTTAGTATATTTATGAGACATCATTTCCATTTTGTTTCATTCGAAAAATTTCATTAGAACTTGAAATATTTAGGAAAACCTGTTTTTGGGGGTAAACTTTAGGGGTGGCTTTCACCCCCTAAATGTGGGTATCCGCAAATAAAAAAAAAAAATAAGTGTCTCTTATTTTTCAATACTCTATAACATATTCCAATTTCATCAAAATTGGTCAGACACACCTGAGAACGTTTCTATGTTAGATTTACAAAATGTATATTTGAAAAAAGTAAATTTTTTTTAACCTGAATAGTTTTAAGAAAATAATTATACTTACAAAATCCTATGAGCCTTTAAATACTCTAATTTGTCTAAGAGCTCTAAAGATAAACAGTGATACCTTCTTAACATGTTCTTTGTTAAAGGGATTTTCTACATTAATTGCTATTTTACTTCGTTCCCTTCCGTTAAAAACTTCTTCCTTTGAGTTTTTATACCTTTTCAAAGTCGTTCTCGTATTAAGTAGTAAATAAAAATATTACATAATATTTTAAACGTGGAATGGTAATTTCAGTTTGACATTGGAAACGTCCTCTAATGTATGTAATCAAAATTTTATATTATCTTTGTTTAAAAACATTCGATAAAAGTTTTTTACGAACTTGTAACTTTTTCATGAGTTGATTTTACTTAAGTCTACAAGCAAAATACCAAGAATATAAGGCTTCTGCTTTTCTTAAAAAAAAAGTTCCAATTTCATTCTTCTTTTCAACCGATTTTAACGATTTTGGTCATAGTTGTTAAAATGTTTAACCGATTTTGATTGATCTTGGTCTTTAAAATGTTGCTGTGTCAGAATTTGATCGCTTAAATAAAGTTAAGTTTCATAATGGGCTTGATTTTTAATATTTATGTTTTGTTAATAACATTAGTAGCTCCACTCTGAATTGATTAACTTCTTTTGGATTCTTAGATCCAAACTTTGGGTACTGTACTATAGAAAAAAATGCTCCAAATTTCTTGATCCATAATTTTATATTTTTTGTAGGTATGTATTTAATTCAAAAGTACCTTTAAGTAATATTCTATTTTCCTAAGGTGCAAATTGAAACAAATTTTATACTTTTTTTGTTTAAAATCGATTGTAAATATACATTAAAAAGTTTTTTGTCTTAAATATATTAAATTTATTAAATAGTATTTTCTGAAAATAACCCATAATAGAATAGGTCAGCAACGAACATATGTACATAATGATTATTTAAAAATAATTACAAAAAATAATCATTGAAAAATATAATTTGGCCGAAAGTTTTATGATTGATATGCTACTTTGAACTTTAAATTAAATTTCAGCATAACTACAGCAACAAATACGTTGATTATATATATGTATATATATTAACTCAACAATCGAAAATTTAAAACATTGGTGCAACAGCTTAACTTTACGCAACTGGTTCGACCAACACAATTTTGCAATTCGCTCAACTTCCCGGTCTCTGAGCTACTTATAGAAACATAAACCTTGTTTCGCTGACCAAGTTGTACTTGCCGAAACATTATAAAAGTTTCTTCTTCAATGCTATTATGAAAGTCGAATAAAAGTGGCAGCAATGATTTTATATTTAAATAAAAAAAAAAAAAAAATAACGAGGTCACTTCCCTTGAAGTGAAGCGGAGAGAAAAAGTTGGAATTGTGAATTGAGTAGAGCTCGAATAAAGAGAAAGTCAATCCATTTCACTGCATATAATCAAAAAAAAAAAAAAAAGAACAAAAATTGAAGCGAAAAATTTAAATTTATAATAAAGCCCCATCGCCAGAGTTTTGCGTAGATATTATATTTAAATATGATAAATAATTCATGAAAGTGAAAAACATTGAGCTATGTGCACGATATTGCTGACAACGCTATAATAGATACTTGAGCGATAACGTGTATAAAACTTGGCAAATTGTCAGCCCCCAAAGCTGCGTTCACCAAGCGGCGCAAATTAATGTATTTTTGGGTCGCGAAACTCGACTGGCATTAAATTAAACCCAAGCCGCACGAGTATTTATTTCCACACTCTTGCGGCCAACACGGTTTTATTATATGCATCCATGGCAGTGTTCCGTTGTGTTGAAGTTGAAATTCATAATATTTTATTAAAGCTCAACTATACCGCTCTAGCTATAATCCAGCTTAAATGGAATTAGATTTTATTTATGGAGACTCAGACTCTATATTGGGCGGTATATGTCCGACCTCGATAATGTACGACAATGTGTGGGACTCAGGTATATTATTTTGTTACCGCATTTGGAATGAAAAACGACTTTAAGGTTTAGGTAGGAGTTGTCGTTTTGTCTAATCGATATATGACCACGTTTGGAAAAAACACTAAGCGTTCTGATCAACTCGAATACCCAAAAATGTCTATGACTCTCCAAAAACTCGTTAACAATTTTAAATTGATAGTTTGTTTGGGCTATACATATAAAAGTGCCTAGAGGGATACTCGAATTCGAAGTCATCTCGAGCTCGATCAAGATACTCGAGGTAGAATAATTTCATGAAAGAATGAGTCAGCTTCTGAAATTACACAAGCGCTGTCTGCCTGTGACCTCGCAAACTCCCCAGGTGGGAATAAAAAAAAATATAAAGTTTTTGATCACAGGATGGGAAAAAAGCAGCGTCATCATGACTTGGCACTTTGACACGAAAATGCTTGACAGTCGAGGAAAAATATCGATTTTGCTGTCAAGGCTATCCCTAGGAAATATCTCTTGGTTGCATAGCTCTCCACTTGGTAGTACATACATAAACATAATGTAGCATACTTATGTACAGACATGAGTTTCTGGTCTTAAAGGGATGTGGTTTTTTTGAAAAAAAGAATGAACTAAAGCTCAAAGCTGTTCCATTTTGCTTTTGTCTACTGTTTGAAAGTTAGACTTCAGATACGAATATAGGATTATAGCGCTGGAACGAGGCCAAATGGGAGGTTTCTATACGCCAATGTGGAGAGAACATTTCTTATGAAACTTAAACCCAATAGCAATGTATATTTTGTAGGGTTTCCAACTTTCCCGGACTAGTATGGATTATTTTCTCTACTTTCGTTGCGAATTTTCTGCAAAACGAGGGAAGAGAAAATCAATAGTTGAACGAGAAACTCTTGCAAAAAAAGGATAGTTCCAATGTAATCCAGCTGAAAAACGTTTTCGAATCAACATGCCATTGTTGAAAGTGTTTTTATCATTTTTGATGGTGCTTTTAGGACGACAGGGAATTAATTAATCCTAGAGTATTCAAAAACACATTCGATATAATAACCTGGAACTGTTCCATTTTAACAAGACACATTTTGAACGAACAATTGTTATACACACAGGAATAAATTCCAATGTTGTACGAATACATAATTGGCACGAGATCACAACTCGACCTCATATCAGATATACATAAATGCATAACTTGACCTAAGATATATGCGATTTCCCTCAGAATTGTACAAAATTTATTCGGTATAGGGATTTGAAATCTCAATTTACTGATAACGAAGTTTATGAAGCAAGTGAAAGGTTAAAATTTCGGGCCAAATGAGAAAGACTTGAGCTAATACTCCAATTTGAATTTCATGGCATGTGGAATTTATTGGGAGATCGATATATTGTAATGATGATGTTCGTAAGATTATTTTATCTAAGTGCTTCTTTTTTGCGTGTTCGAATAAATTGCGTGATTAGATCAATTTTATCTGAATTGTAAATAAAAATGAGAAATATGAGTTTTCGTTAAATACTTTATAAAGTGTACATGATTGTTTAAGTTTGTTTTATTTTATTTATACACAATCAGTAGTCGTCACACGAGCAAGTCAGTGTGAATGCCCAGCTGCTTTTTAAGTATGTTTAACCGTCCGGTCAATGACCAAATTTTCACCTTTCGTTCAATAACCGGGTACCCGGGTACCCACGTATAGTGTGTCAGGTAGAAAACTTATTAGTAGACTGTGTGCATGTGAAATAACTATGGTAATAGGGAGACCCTATTGTTCCTCTAACATTCTGGTATTTGGGATGCCCTGCCCCTTCACCCCGAACAATAGAAGAATAGGACTCAATTGTTACACGATGAGGTAAAGTAATAATATTTCATTATTTTAAGAATTTAGCGAGTCTGAGAACAGGCGAAATGATCAAACAAGGAGCCTATTTTTAGCTTAGGGTATTGCCCTTTGGGATGAGACAAAGGGTAGTAAAGCATGTGCGCCAATATCCTATCTCTCGGGTTCCTTTGAGGCACGGAAGGGTTGCACTGCAATAAAAGTAGGTAGTCGCGCAGGTACTGTGTCAGGACAGAAATATCTCACTCTTGAGTTAGGCAGGAGAGAGTGAAGGTTCAAATTGAGATAAGTGCAAGGAAAAATAAAATAAATTAACAGTGAAAGTGTAAAATTAATATTATTAATAAATAATAGTATTGAAAATAAATACGATGGATGATTCATCGAGTTTTCAACGGTAAGGAGAGATTTACTTGTTTTATTTTCGAGTAAATGATTTTATATTATGAGAAAGTAACCATGTGCAGTTATGTGCCAAAAAAAAAGGCAGTAATTATGCTATCATCAATGCATCATGAAGCGGAAGTTAGTGATAGTGCAAAGAAAAAACCCGAAATTATTGAGTTTTATAACTGGTCAAAAGCTGGAGTGGACACAATGTATAAAATGCTTGGTAGATATACTACAAAAAGATCTACTCAAAGATGGCCTCTAGAATTTTTCTATAATATCCTCGATGTCGCCTGCCTTGTAGCATATATTCTGTATTATGAGAATAATAAAATGCTTGCTAAAAAGTCGTATGAACTGCGAATATTTTATTGGCAATTGGGCAGAGAACTGTGTACTACATTTATTGAAAGTCGTTCGCAGAATGCACAAATCATGAGGCATTTCACAACAAAAGTGGCGATTGAATCTTTTCTTGGTCGAGCTATCAATCCATATGCGCAGCCAACAACATCTGGATCATCAACACCCCAGACACAGCACGATTCAACCGGAAGGAAAAGGATTACTAGTGTATGCTATACTTGTCTTCAAACTGAATTTAAAAAACGTCGCAAAACCAGAAAAATATGTTCGGTGTGTAAGAATCCTATCTGTGATGAATATTGTATTACAACCACGACATGTAAAGACTACGTGAAATAATTAAATGTACTTTTATTCTTGTGTGGCATTGCATTATTATAAAAATTAAACAATATAAATAAACAACTAATCGGAAAAAAAAATTCTTACTAAAATAAATATAAACGGAATTACGTTTTTCTTACCTACTATCTTTGCTATTGTTTGTAATAAGAATTGTTTAAATAAAAGAAATTACAAACGACATTGTTTATTATTAATTTAAAAGTCAAATTAACTCAATACTTTAATAAACAGTCTCTTTAGTGTGCATAAACCCGCTATTCATACATAATAACTGTAGTGGGTACCCGGGTACCTGGTTATTGAACGAAGGGGGTATCAAGTTTGATAGTTAATAACTATTATTAAATAATTAATTATAAAAAAATTTGACGAAAATTGGGTATCAAACTACTTAAATTTTGGGGATCCGGACGGTCTTAAAATTTTTTTGAGAAAAAGTTAATAAATTCCACCTGCGAAACTGAAATGGATACCCGGGTACCCGGTCATTGACCGGACGGTTAAAACGATTATAATTTAATTTTATTCCCTTTCAGTATGCCCTATTTGTGTTTATTATTTTTAAACATCGTTCAGAAGTACTTTTGCTCGATTCAAAGTAATAATGTGTTTTTACATTTTGTATCAATGGTATATAATATATGTACTAAAGTATACAGAGGTATATACACCTTTTCTTCTTTTAACTTTGAAAAGTAAAAGTTTATCGTAAAAGTTATATTACTTTAGTAGCGAGTTGTGAGTACAAAATCATATCATTTTGGGTTCGACTCTCACCTTAACCCTTATCATCTTTTTTCTCACTTCTTCATCTTCAGCGTAACAGATAAAACACTGCAGCTGATACGAATTTCTCTACTTCCTTTCCGGCTAAGCTATGTTTATAATTATCAAAGGTTTCATTACCTAAAAAACTAGCTATATCATACAAAAATACATACTGGAATATTGTATTGAATTCATTAATGTGATTAAAAAATTTAATTTGTTCTGAAATTTCTGACACAATTCTGATTAAATATTACTGTCCTTGTACTATAATTTTAGAAAATGTATGAATTTCAATTATAATTAAAAACATTTATTTTCTATATTCAGTGTGTGGACAAAATCTTAAAGCAACTTTAGTAAAAATATCCAATGAAGAGGACATAAATTTCTGAAACAATGTTCCTTTGTCTCGTGCGTTAAAACCCATTTGCATTAATAGCTCTTATTTGTGTTCGGTTTGTCAGATAATTATATCTAGTTCCTCTCCAATGAATAATAGCTCGGTGGGCTGAAAATTATTAATGGGTCATGCTTAGTTAGAAGATCAAAAATTAAAATTTTTGTGTTTTGTTTATTTGGGGAATATACCCGAAATTTCCAAAGTAATCCGACTTCAAATTGGCAGAGTTATGGGTATTTAAAATAAACATAAACATCGTTATACTTTGTTTTTAAAACACGACCTTCAAAATCTATAATACTCGAACAAATTATGTGATGATATAAACTAAAACTAATTTTTTTATAACACGCATAATGCATAAGATAAAAATCGATTAAATGAAGTAATCTATTTTTTTTATATAAACATAAAGACTCAATCGTAGCCAAAGATTAGTACTACACACATTATAAAGGATAACCAAATTTATAAACATATCCATTTCATTTTTTGTGCTGCATAATAATAAAATTCGTTGATCGAAAATATTATACTATAATAATAAACAATTTTAAATTTATGTTTAACGATATATGCGCAATATTTCTTCGTTAAGACATATGTAGGTATATAAATTTCAATTTTATCTCCAGAAGTTGAGAAGCTCGCTTGCAAAAAAAATGATTTCACATTTAAGGCAGGTATTATACCAATATATTGCGTAATATCTTTTAAGATGAGTGTGCAATTGAACGGATATCGAGAAATGTTTAAATCATGACAGTGGATACGACTTTAATATTTCAGCTCAGCTTTGATGCTAGCTGCTTCTTCGTATTTGTATGTACGGCGGTGTTTTTATAAATACAACTTTACTTTTTAAGAAAGTTAGGCACAAAATTGAAAATGATTGGATTTGAAATTTATGCACTATCTTGATTGATATCATATCTAAATTTTTCAAGTGAAACTTCTGAGAAATCGAATTTTGATTTATTCGAAATTATGGTAAATTATGGATTTCAAGGTTTGTTTCTCTTGGCATTAAGAGAAAGTGTCCTCTTCTAACATGCTATATTGTAGAAAAATATTTAATGCTATATATAGTTGGTCTTGTTCGTACTCTTTTGCATATAAAAAAAAATTCAAAGTAGTCTTTGTACATAAATTTCCGACTCTAAAACTCTGATAAAGTTGCTTGAAATACATCGCTGTCAGAAGTATCGAAACTTGGTGGATGCATTTTTCGTATCTTTGCAGAAATCATTTTTTCTGTGTACTTTATGTTTTCCTTATTTCGAATATTTTCGATATCGTGATTTGTGCAGAAAATTGAAAATAATAATTGAAAACTCAAGTTATGATCTTAAAAATTAATTAATTTATAAAAACAAAATAGTGCAGTATATTGCAAATAAAATGTTAAAACTTTAGTTAGTTAAAGTGATATTATGTAATAGAAAATAAACTAAAAGTTGGCAAACCATTGCAATACGGGATATAAATATAAAGGTGTACCTTTTTATGTAATTTAAAAATATTTACCTAAAACAAACTGGGGATAATTAGTCGTTGGCATTCCATTTTATAGTTTACTTTTATGCAACACCTTCAGTTAAAGCTTCTAAAAGTTATAACAAAATTGATACGATAGAACATGATTTGGGTCCTATTAGTCTATAATTATCTTGAAATTAATTAAAATTAAATAAAACTATGCTATAAAATAAGAAAATACTATGTAGTCCGCAGTACATCGGTAACCTTATGGAATTGCTTATTTATGACGAGTCACCGATGAATTAGGTATATGACATTTTGGTGCTGGGGCGTTTTTCTTTTTTTTTACATGCAAAATGTTGGGAGCGGTGGAGACCCCAAACGCCTCACGATTATCGGCGGCCAAGTTCACCACTATTTTTTAAATAATTTAATTAAACAATTAATTTTCATTGGTTGGCCTGTTTCTTCTCAAAGAAATATTACCTTCAGAAAAGACAACAAACTTTTGGAATAATAAATAAAAACAATGATCTTTCGGTATTATTTACTTTAAGGTTTGCCTCCCCGATGACCTTGACCTTGGGATATGTTGTAGGGGTTATCGATTTCAGGGAAATGAAGAATGAATGCGCGTGTGATTGTAGTTTGTAAGAAAACCTCCTAAAGTGAAAAGCTTATTCGTAAACCAAAAATAATTTATTTATCCCATGCTATGCAATTTCAAAAAATTTTTAGGAGGCATCGGTAGGAAGTTGAGCTTTCAACTATGCGCTACACTCCTGTTGTTTATCTACTATTTGACCTAAACTGCTCTATGGTATGCAATTTTGAAATATGTTTAAGTTTGGAGGTATCGCTAGGAGAACGAAATATTTAATTTTCAACCTAAAAAAAAAAAAATATGAAGGAGGCAAATGAGCCCTATATATATATTAGGGTGCTTTTTTTTCGCGACTATTTTTTTTTTTTCAGTCCCACCTCGAAATTTTGTGGCTAATGCCTAAACATACATTCCCTGAAAATTGGAGCCCAAAAAAATAATATTTAGTACTAGACCAAGACGCATAAATATTTCCCATATAAAATACACGTGAACTTTGATTATTTTTCTTCATATCTCTACAACTCAGAGGCATTTTATGGCACAATCTTGGGCAATGGTAGGGTTTCTTCAGAATTGAATGCTCTACAAAAGTGTCCATTGCGATGTAACCCTAACTCCCACCAGCGAGGTAGTACGGGTCATTAACCCCAATTTTTCCACGAAATTCTCGCTTTTTGCCCCTATCTCGTAAACAACAAGAGGTACAGAAAAAGTGAATATGACAAACTTGTAGCAAATTCAATTTCCTACTAAAAAGTTTTGAACACCAAATTGCTAACATCGATATTTCTTGAGATATTGGGCTTTGAAGTTCAGGTAGTGTTTCTACAATTTAGCTCAATAATGCATGAAACTTCCACACTACCTCAACTTCAAAGCCCAATATCTCAAGAAATATCGATCTTAGTGATTTGGTATTCAAGAACTTTTTGGAGGAAATTGAATTTGCTACAAGTTTGTGTTATTCACTTTTTCTGTACCTCTTGTTGTTTACGAGAAAGGGGCAAAAAGCGAGAATTTCGTGGAAAAATTAGGGTCAATAACCTGTACTACCTCGCTGGTGGGAGTTAGGGTTACATCGCAATGGACACTTTTGTAGAGCATTCAAGTCTGAAGAAACTCTACCATTGCCCAAGATTGTGCCATAAAATGCCTCTGAGTTGTAGAGATTTGAAGAAAAATAATCAAAGTTCACGTGTATTTTATATGGGAAATCTTTATGCGTCTTGGTCTAGTACTAAATATTATTTTTTTGGGCTGCAATTTTCAGGGAATGTATGTTTAGGCATTAGCCACAAAATTTCGAGGTGGGACTGAAAAAAAAAAAATAGTCGCGAAAAAAAAACACCCTAATATATATATAATATAAAAAAATATGAAGGAGGCAAATGAGCCCTATATATATATATATAAGGGTATCCATTAGGAATGTGTGAAAATTAATGAGTCACTATTTTTAACAAATGAAGAGATCGGGAAAATGTAAATACTTTTTAATAAAGGAAAGTCGTTCTTTTCATTTCATGTCCATTTTATTATACAAAAATTAAACATATTTAATACAAACCATTAATTTAGAAATATAGTAAAGAACATGAATTATTAATGACATATATTTTGGAAATGTGAACCATCTACATAAAAGGAATCTACCTGCATTTCTTTGAATCTTCCGTCGCCGGAAAGACGTACAAAAGGATGTTAGAGACCAAATCTTTTCGTCATGCGAAAAAGAGAGGTCTTGTTAAATCTTTTTATTTTATTCAAGAAGGAACAGCGCCTGATCGCACACAAGAAGTATTTGAAGACATCAATAAATTTGACGGCGATCGAGTTATTGGCCTACGGTACCCACGCTTAGGAAAAATAATAGAATAGCCACCTTACTCGTCAGATCTCACTCAATGTGTTTTATTTTTATAGGGGCTACATTACAGATCACTGCTATGAAAATAACCCAAAAACAATAAGAAATGCTATTAAAGACATCTGGAGGATCGTCAATGGCATTTAAAATGAAACGTTAGAACATGTTTTTAATAGTTTTAGAAAGCAATTGGGTATTTGTGCCAATTTAGACGATTAAAATATCGAAAATATATATCATTAGTAACTAATGTTCTTCACAATATTTTTAATTTAATGATTTGTATTAAATAGATTTAATTCTTTTATAATAAAATGGGCATGAAATGAAACGTTTTACCGATCTCTCCATTTGTTAAAAAATAGTGACTCATTAGTTTTCACAGATTCCTATTGGACACCCTGTGCTTGTTGAGAATGACTCCAAGAATGACGTATTTCAAGCGCAAGATCATCGAAGAGTTGGACCTTAAAGTAAATAATTACCGATTTTTCTTTATTAATCTCTACATAAATTGTGGATTTAAATTCGTCTTAGATAATCGAAGTGGGACGGAGCATAAATGTTTTTGTCTGTCCTCATTTCAGATCATTATGAATTTTTTAAGATATACGCCTCATAGGCTTGATCCCCGAGTGCGCTTTTAGGTAGGCTTAGAATTTATTGTAAGACCTAACTTTTATAAATACTTAAATAATAAAATTCTTTAAGATATATTCATTTCTCAGTGTATTTACCAGTTTAAATTTAGATAATTCAGTAAATGATAATAACAAATAATCAACTTGTTAGGATATGTCCAAACATGTGAAAGGCAGAGGGTCTCAAGCGCAACGTTACCAACTTACCGCATAATTGCGCACTTGTTTTGGGTATTCACTCTTGTATTGGATGTCAGTGTGTTCAGAGCGATTTCAGAGCTATTCAAAGTGTTATTTTAACTAGCATGTTTTAAAGTGGGGTATCGTTGGAAAGGTGTTCTCCTCCTCTTTTGAATGAATCCTTGCTGGATGTCCTTAAGGGACTTAAGTGAGCGAACCTTTAAAAAATCGTCAAAGGCGTTTTTAAGGGAAAAGGAGGCATTTGAAGGGGTGCATCAAGAACAAAAATTTGTTCGGCACAGTCCAAGGAATCGATTCCGGACATCCTGTATATTGAAGTGATAATAGATTCAATTATACAAATTCCCAAAATGATTAGTCTTGTGTTAATAATACATTTTGAATGAAAAATCATAGAAGTTACCTAAAGCAAGTTTTACCAAGTTTCCTTGAAACAAAAAAAGTAGACCGTTTATAGAAATTACGATATTTTAATTGAAGAAGGTAAATACATTACTTTAAAAACTTCACTGAAAGGAAAAACGAAATTTCCCTTGCTTTGTACTTTTACTCTGTCAACTTTGTTCATTGTTGGAACATTTGATCAGGGGAAATCGAACTTGGTTGTACAACGCATTTTCGTAGAGCTAGGGTGACCAATTATGTTCACTTGTTAAAGTTGCTTTATCTACTTTTGGGCAATTCCATTAATTTTCGCTTTTTCTTCGAAATTCACTTTAAGTAAGGACATTTATTTGATTTTAACATGTATTTTTTAAGGTCGATTTTCTTAGGACGAACTTAATAAGTTTTATACATTTTAAGGTTTGTCTATTTAATTAATCCGGGCAATGAATAATAAAACAATTTTCTTTAAATTAAAAGTGATTGCTTTCTATGTATAGTCTAAATATAGAGATGTAAAATCGTCCTTCCAATATCGATATACATATTCTAAATAATTATTGCGGATAAATACTTCTTTTAAGTAGATATTTTTAATACTTATGTGGGAAATTGCTGAAAGCCAAGTAAAATGAATTAAAAGAAGAATACATGAAACGTAATTTCCAAACCCGCAATAAAGCAACAAATATTCATACCATCACTAGTTATCTAAAATAGTTCGAATCATGATATGAAACAAACAAATAATGATGCCCATTATGGAAACTGAAAAGAATTACGTACTTCATTCTGTTAACATATGTATTATAATTGAATTACGTAAAGAATTGCTTAGAAACAAAATAATACATAATTATGTAAGCTATAAAAGGCAAAACGAACGAGGTTCGTATTTCCAGTAGGCCTAATATACATAGCTTACGTTGACAACATGGCACTAATTTCCGGCAGGAATTGTAAATTACACGAAGTAAGTAAAAATATCTATCTACTAATAGGTTCAAAAATATTCTATACTTAATATTCATTTCAAGTTAGAAGTGAATTGATTATGAAATTGTAAAAAGATCTCTTAAGGTAAGTACGAATAACAAAAATAAAAGTGTTAATTACGATTAAAAATGTATTCCTAATATAAATGTAAATATCCCTAGAAGGTAAAAAACTGTTAAATATCTTGTTTGTAGTGCTTAAATACATGATTGTAAAAAAATTTACTGCCGTCAATAAAGTGTAGACGACGTTTAACGACTTACTGCTTCTTAAAAGGCGGATAATTTCTTTTCTCTTCGTTACACAGCTTGTGTGTAAATATAAATGTTAAAATATAAAACTGTTTGCATAAAATAAAGAAAATTGGAAATTTGCCATTTTGTACTCAAACGATCATTAACGATATTCTAGTTAAATTACCAAGTTATGTTACTCATTCCAAGTACAATAGAGAAAAACATGAGTCGGATCAAAAGGCATGACGATCATTTCATTTCAACAATTTTGAGAAACCTGTTCAATCTTCCATTAACCCGTAGCGTCTTTTGTGTTACCAATTCCATTTGTTATGAGTACGTTTCCCTTAAAGAGTCCTAAAAAAGAAATATACATATACTAGTCTATACAGCCGTCATTACTCGAATAAGAGTTTCAGCTGCTTTTGGTATTTCAACATCTCCCCGTCCCATAAAAAGACCCATTTCGTGCAGAGTTTCTACACCATTCTATCCATTTCTCCATTTATATATATACGCTGCTATAATGCGTTTCGAGTATATTTTCTGTGTAACACTGTAGCACACTCGGTGTTGTATAAAGTGAGATTTTATGTATACATAAAACTTTCCTATGGCGACGTGGTATAGAAGCTGAGGGGGCGAGGAACAGAGGCATACGAACACGAAAGACCATTATTCTCTATGCCAAATATAAGGCACCTTCAGAAACGTTGCGCTAAAACCGATTTCTCGGCTCCTTTAATACTATCGAAATTGATTTATCTTGCCAAGACTAATTTAGATTTAGGCCGAGTGTAGCCTTCGAGGTGAATTTAATAAATTTTCTAAGACTATGAGCGCTTTTTCGGTCGCGGCTAAGACACTTAGGCATCTCACGATGAGCTTGACTATTTATGACGCACGATTAAGCTGCTCAAACTGCTCATTTCTTTTGCGCTAATAAAAATATATATATATATATATTCAGTTTATAAAACGGACATGGGTGTTTTCTCAACCTGAAAAATGGTTAAAAAGTAAAACAGCAGACAAAGCGAGAATCTCCGAAACCAAAGACCGTGGACATCTTTGGCAAGATACCAGAGATAATGCATAGTCGGTCTCGACCCGGAGGGACTTAATGTCAGCAGGGTAGTCGGATGTTGCCTTTTTGTATTATCATCAAGAACCTCTTCTTAATCCTTAACTTATTGTGTTTGTATATATATATATATACGCGTAGGATTTTACAAAGTCCGCACACACACACATCATCCCCCATAAATCCAGTGGATTTGCAGCTGGGAATGAAAATCAAAATTTGTACGATGAGGGTTCTGAAGATCTCGTTTTCTTGTTGCTGCCCGGCTACAGACAGAATTGATTTTCTAAAGAAGTTTCCCATTGAATGCGGCAAGTTGGGAACGAATAGGAGGAAGTTATTTTTTCTTCTTCTTCTTCTTCTTCTCCATGGGAAATAAGAGGGGAGAGACCAAGAATATAATCTTTCTTCCCAAGCATATTCGATTTAGTTGATGGAAAAAAAAGTGATCAAAAAAGAAAAAAAAAATATATGTATAATGGATTCGTTCCTTGGGATTTATAGATGTGTTGTTTATCTTTCGTATTATCTCTTAGAGCAGTTCTTTGCCCCCCACAAAGCACAAAAGTATTTTATTATTTGAGAGCTTCCTGGCGATCATATTGCGATGTTTCTTCTTTCAGCCGGGAATATAATTGAAGTTAAATGATCTATCGGTGATTATATTTCAAAGCTTCACAACTGGTGGATGCAAACCAGATGACGACGCAAAAATAGAAAGGAATATGATCGTATGTTACGGACAGCCTTGTAATATTCCATGGCATGGTTTTTATGTATAATTATGTAGGTCAGATCGGCACTTAAAACTTGAAATGACTGCGGCCAAACTTGAAAAGTGCTACGATCGGGGTGAGCAAACAAAACTTTCAAAGTAAAAGCCTAAATTATCTGTAATTGATATAGTTCAAAAATATAGAGCAGATAGCGATAATACTGTGAAAAATTAGTACTCTCATTTATAGTATATACGCAATATCACCCATTATTATCAGATGATTTTATGAATTTTTTGTCAATCAAGTAGGTACTTACAACAACAAGTGCTTGTGACTTCATATAATACGATTAACACTATCAAAAGTTAATTGAAAAAATATTTTCTACAATTCGATAGAAATTCATATTTCTATACTTTTTTAAATTAACCATTACATTTGTTGGACAATTTAGTAATGTAGTGCTTCATTTATATTCACAGATAAAACCTTATATAGGGTGTTTTTTTTTTTAGTACTAGATAGGAATAACTGTCAATCCGAGTTGTCATTTTGAAAGCTCTATAATTTCTAGTAATGGCTCTGTAAATTCGCTTCCAAGGTCGAATGAATTGACACTTCTCAACAATTTACTATGGGGTTACGTGAAGTCACTGATTTATGCTGATAAACCAGCCACAATTGACAATTTGGAAGTCAATATTGTTCGTGTTATTTGTGACATACGGCTGACATTGCTCGAAATTGGACAGACAGAATTCGAATCGGACTGAAAAAATGAGGTCTGCTTAAGAATGAAATTTCAAATTAACTATTTTTGGTAGGTATTCAACAACACAAATATTTAAAAACTTACAGAATTTCAGCAATATGTTTGACGTGATCCTTTAACAATATATTTTGTTTAAATTGACCAACTGTATTTTTCTGAGCGTACTAAAATTTCATATCAAGTGATCGGGACGAAGAAAAACTGTTGTCTCCTTCGGACGCTTTTTCCTCAAAATACTATTTCTAAAAGTTTAGGTTAAAGGAGTATTTTGAAATTTATGTGTAATTGTGCATGCAATTTAAAAGCATCAAGCTTTCAGAAGTGCCAATTCCGAACTTCCAATAACAATAACATTCTAAGCAACAATAACATTCTAAAATTTACACAACACAAAGAAAAAACTGTGTTCAGATAAGGGTAAACAAAATATCTACGATAAATAAACCTCCAAAGATCGCTTAATTTTTTTCCTAAGATAGGACCACTTATGCTACGAAATATGCATTATCGTTTACTGAAAACAATTAATAACACACACAGGTCAATGACAAAAAATCCCCATCACATCACCCTTTCGAGAAAAATAGTGAATAGCCGTCTTAAACGACTATAGGCAAAGAGTGACAAAAAGTGATATTCTTGTTGTCGTTTATTTAAGTATAGAGTGAATATTTTCTAACAAGAAATTTCTATCAATCTACTATGTATGAAATTTCTGTCGAGATATGTCATGGCCAGAGATCGGCAAAAAAATAATATTTCTCTTTCGATTTTTCAATTTGTAAACAATTTCTAATTGCAACATTGAAATTATCAACTATTCAAAAATTAATAATCATCGTTCTAGAATTTTCCATTGCACAAATAATCAGTAATTGCTCAGGCAAACATTTATGAATACCCAAATACCGATAATTTGCCCTCCAAACAGTGTGATTATTCAAGCAATCGGTAATCCATGGGCCAGAAATTCGAGAATACTCAACTACTCAGCAATGTTCTGTGAGAAATTTCTGATTACTCCAGCAGTCGGTAATCCATGGCTCAGAAAGTCGAGAATACTCAACTAGTCGGTAATTTGCTGTGAGAAATTTCTGAGTACTCTAGCAATCGGTATTCATGGGCCAGAAATTTTAGAATACTCAACTAGTCAGCAATTTATCGTAAGAAATTTCCGATTACTCTAGCAATCGGTATTCATGGGCCAGAAATTTTAGAATACTCAACTAGTCAGCAATTTATCGTAAGAAATTTCTGATTACTCTAGCAATCGGTATTCATGGGCCAGAAATTTTAGAATACTCAACTAGCCAGCAATTTTCTGTAAGAAATTTCTGATTACTGTAGCAATCGGGAATCCATTGGCCAGAAATTGAAGAATACTCAATTAGTCGGTAATTTTCTGAACCACATTTTTGATTACTCTAGTTTTCGGTAATTTGTTGACTAGAAATTTGAAAATACCCATTTTCGTGTGATGTATGATATGTTAGGAATCCCGTATCGCATTAGTCATGTGATATGTGACATAACTGTATGTTATGTTTGACAAAGCACATATAACAAATCACATATAACATGTTTGCACATACAGTTATGTTATTTGTAATATGTGATGAGACGCATAACATATGTTACATATAATGAATATGCGGGGAACGCACTTAACATTTCCCATATGACATGTCAGGTCACATACAATGAATATGAGATTTGTAACTAAACGAAGCACATATTTATATGTCACATATGTTTTGTGACAAATCACATATTACGTTGAAGCAAGTACCACATGTTCTCTATGGCTATGACATATGACGAAGAGTGTAAGTTGTATGTTGTATACAATATATATGTATATATATATTTTTTAAAAATATAAGTCATCCCCTTTTTTTATTTTTTATTTTACAAATAAAAATAATTTTTTTATTTTTATTTTTGATTTTAAAAATAAAAATCAATTTCTGACTTTAAAAATAAAATTCATATTCTGATTTTTAATTTTGATTTTAAAAATAAAAATGACTTTCTGATTTTTCTTATTGATTTTAAAAATAAAAATCACTTTCCGATTTTTATTTCTGATTTTAAAAATAAAAATCATTTTCTGATTTTTATTTTTGATGATAAATATAAAAGCATTTTTTTTATTTAAAAGAAAAATCATTTTCTGATTTTTGTTTCCGATCTTAAAAATAAAAATCAGAGTATGATTTTTATTTCTGATTTTAAAAATCAAAATGAGAACACACTTTTTATTTTTGTCTAGAAAAATAACAGTCAGGAAATAATTTTTTAGATTTGATTTTTATCGAAAATATCATAAACGTCACGGTCCCTGGTGTAATGTCATGTCATGTCATATGTCATGTCATATGTCATGTCATATGTCATGTCATATGTCATGTCATATGTCATGTCATATGTCATGTCATATGTCATGTCATATGTCATGTCATATGTCATGTCATATGTTATGTCATATGTCATGTCATATGTCATGTCATATGTCATGTCATATGTCATGTCATATGTCATGTCATATGTCATGTCATATGTCATGTCATATGTCATGTCATATGTCATGTCATATGTCATGTCATATGGCATGTCATATGTCATGTCATATGTCATGTCATATGTCATGTCATATGTCATGTCATATGTCATGTCATATGTCATGTCATATGTCATGTCATATGTCATGTCATATGTCATGTTATATGTCATGTCATATGTCATGTCATATGTCATGTCATATGTCATGTCATATGTCATGTCATATGTCATGTCATATGTCATGTCATATGTCATGTCATATGTCATGTCATATGTCATGTCATATGTCATGTCATATGTCATGTCATATGTCATGTCATATGTCATGTCATATGTCATGTCATATGGCATGTCATATGTCATGTCATATGTCATGTCATATGTCATGTCATATGTCATGTCATATGTCATGTCATATGTCATGTCATATGTCATGTCATATGTCATGTCATATGTCATGTTATATGTCATGTCATATGTCATGTCATATGTCATGTCATATGTCATGTCATATGTCATGTCATATGTCATGTCATATGTCATGTCATATGTTATGTCATATGTCATGTCATATGTCATGTCATATGTCATGTCATATGTCATGTCATATGTCATGTCATATGTCATGTCATATGTCATGTCATATGTCATGTCATATGTCATGTCATATGTCATGTCATATGTCATGTCATATGGCATGTCATATGTCATGTCATATGTCATGTCATATGTCATGTCATATGTCATGTCATATGTCATGTCATATGTCATGTCATATGTCATGTCATATGTCATGTCATATGTCATGTTATATGTCATGTCATATGTCATGTCATATGTCATGGCATATGTCATGTCATATGTCATGTCATATGTCATGTCACATACAGTGTCACGTCAGCTGTTGTGCATGAGTTGTCATGTGCCGTTGTCACATGTGATATTTGATGTGTACGTGTATGTTGTATAATATACATATATATTGTATACAACATACAACTTACACTCTTCGTCATATGTCATAGCCATAGAGAACATGTGGTACTTGCTTCAACGTAATATGTGATTTGTCACAAAACATATGTGACATATAAATATGTGCTTCGTTTAGTTACAAATCTCATATTCATTGTATGTGACCTGACATGTCATATGGGAAATGTTAAGTGCGTTCCCCGCATATTCATTATATGTAACATATGTTATGCGTCTCATCACATATTACAAATAACATAACTGTATGTGCAAACATGTTATATGTGATTTGTTATATGTGCTTTGTCAAACATAACATACAGTTATGTCACATATCACATGACTAATGCGATACGGGATTCCTAACATATCATACATCACACGAAAATGGGTATTTTCAAATTTCTAGTCAACAAATTACCGAAAACTAGAGTAATCAAAAATGTGGTTCAGAAAATTACCGACTAATTGAGTATTCTTCAATTTCTGGCCAATGGATTCCCGATTGCTACAGTAATCAGAAATTTCTTACAGAAAATTGCTGACTAGTTGAGTATTCTAAAATTTCTGGCCCATGAATACCGATTGCTAGAGTAATCAGAAATTTCTTACGATAAATTGCTGACTAGTTGAGTATTCTAAAATTTCTGGCCCATGAATACCGATTGCTAGAGTAATCGGAAATTTCTTACGATAAATTGCTGACTAGTTGAGTATTCTAAAATTTCTGGCCCATGAATACCGATTGCTAGAGTACTCAGAAATTTCTCACAGCAAATTACCGACTAGTTGAGTATTCTCGACTTTCTGAGCCATGGATTACCGACTGCTGGAGTAATCAGAAATTTCTCACAGAACATTGCTGAGTAGTTGAGTATTCTCGAATTTCTGGCCCATGAATTACCGATTGCTAGAGTACTCAGAAATTTCACACAGAAAATTACCGACTAGTTAAGAATCTCTAATTTCTCACCGATGAATTACCGATTGCTTAGATAATGGAAAATATGTTTTGGCTTATTACCAAATGAATTAACAATTGGAAATTTATTTAATAAAATTGTAATTTTTATGGTATTGGTTATTATCATCGAAAATATTGACGAAAAAAATATTTTTGCCGATCTCTGGTCATGGCCATCGCACAGCTGCGACCTGTCGCCATTAGACTTTTTTTTTGAGCTGCCGTTAAAGATCAATAACAATATAATAATACTGACAATCCAGGCACGATTCAGGCACTTAAGCACAATATTGATCGAGCTATTCATGAATTAGGGCCCGAAACAATCGGGAATGTGTTGCAAAATTGGGTTAACTGTGTTGTATACCTTTCCCTTAAACCATTTAGTTAGATTTTATTGTTAACATCCCTTTTTCTTTTAATGTCGGAAATTCCCAATTTTACCCTTACCCCCATAAACTTACCCTAATAAACTTACCCTCATAAACTTACCCTCAATATTATCCTCATAACTTATCCTTTTTCCAGAAACGTAGTAATAAACTCGTAACCTTTTCCCACAGGTAAAAATATAAATAGTTAGAATATTCTTTATAAAATTTAGTCTTAGATAGATGTATTTAGCGAACGGTTGTACTCTTAGGTTTTGTTAAAATAAATTGTTAAAGTTAAGAAATCGCGTTGTTTTATTTCCAACAACTTGAAAAAGGAACCCAACAACTGGTCTACTGCCAAGTCAGCTGAGGAAATTAAATTCCATAGATAATCATATTCTATAACTAATCGAAAGATTTACTCTTAAATAATAAATCGAAAAACTTTGAACAATTTGAACAGTGTTTATTTTATAGTATTTTTTAAAAAGAAACCAGCTAATGGTCCCCCCCTATACGTCAAATTCAAATGTTTTTTATTAAAAAAAAAAATGCATTAGCTAGTGGACAATTTTGCTTTATTTCAAGTATTTTTTTGAATTAACATCAATTACAAAAGACATTCCTCAAAAATAGCTTTTGTATTTATTCGATATTCAAAATATTACAAAGCATGCTACATAAATCTAACAAAAAACTCCAAGTGGCCTTAACATGAAAATATAATACCAACATCAACATAAGAAATAAGAAAACATGCACATAAAGCAAACCCATAATTTATGGCTAAGCCTATACATAATTTCTACAAGCAGGTAGGGAAGGCATAACACAAAAAGGAACATAACCCGAAATTCCAGTTAAGAAAGGGTCTGTAATATGAGATTGCTTTATAACTTATTTATGTGACCCAAAGGTAAAAAGGAAAAGGTTGTTTAGGGAATATAATCTTGAAGTTTTATGACCTCCTACCTTTCCGCGTGGCTTTGAAATTTTGGAAAACCCGTTTTTCGAAAACTTCGTATTCTCTACTTATTACATCGCAATATTGTATCACTTTACGATAATTTCATGAGAAAACCCAGCTGTATAAAAGCAAACCGTGTAATTTTCATGAAAGCAGGCAATTAAGCGTGCAATTATGTTATATTTCAGTTATATTCGTAGTATAATTGCATTTGATGTATATTCCAGAAATAATATATAACTTTTGCAGAACCAACTAATTCATATCGATTACATCGTTCAATAGAGATGAGATGATAAATTGGGACTTAACATGTATAATGGATGTTGCATAGAAATACATTTATTTTGTCTTTCCAATCAAGAAAGTAGATAAAAAGTAAAGAAAACAGCTTCGGATGCGTGAATGACTCAATACTGAGCCGACACTCTGAACAGGCTGTACAGTGCAAAGCGGCAGATGTTTGTGATGTCTGCCGAGTTGAATTTTTCATCTGCCCAATTCAACAGATGATTCATGGTCTCAGGTGCTTTCAGAATTATTTTTTTATTTGGTCCAAGGTAAGATTACAACTCGAACGAACATGGTGAAGAAAAACAAAAACAAATTAAGATCCTGAGTAGAAGATTACTACGTCGTAGATAAATGTAAATCGAAATATTGAAGTGAATAAATTTCGAATGCTAGGTTAAATTTATCTTATATACAAAATATTTATTTTCTCAATTATTCTAATAATACAAAGGTGTAAATTAGAATTATTTTACGGCTTCCTTTAAAAGGAGTTAAAAGTTAAACATTAAAAATATTTAGCGCCATCTTTGTCAATCATTGGTAAATTTTCAAAAGTGAACAAATGGAAGTATTTTAAATATTCCTACTTTGTTCTTAAAACATCGTTTTGCACTAAAGGGTGTTAGTTTTTCTTTTAAGATTAAAGAGTCTGTTACTTTTGTCTCTTACTTGAGAACAATAATAAGATATAAGGTCTGTCTGGTAACTTTTGGGTAAACATTTCTTGAGTAAAAATCTGGTAAAAAGTTTCATATGGTAGTGGGGATAAACATCAAAAGTTACCAGACGACTTCAAGTAAAAATTGGGTAAATCTTACTTGTGTATGTAAATTGTCAAACGTGATCAAGATGTTAGAGGGAAAACTTATGGATTTATTTAATATTTTTGAAGATTTTGAATTATGTTTTTTATTTATTTAAGGGACTACTACCGGTTATAATTTTGAAAAATTCAATTTTTTTTTTTTACATTTTTCAACTCAATATACCTTCAGAAATCACGTCTCATTTTATTTGGATATTCCCAAAAATATAAAAGTTACAGCAGTTTAAGCGTACCCGCCCATATATATTAATAAGTAAAAAAAAAAGACCTTTTATCAAATGGCGGACACACTAACTCCGAAGTGGCCCAACCGATTGGGCTCAAATTTGGAGTGCTTCTTTATTTGAGTATTCTGCACAGGAAAAAACCACAATATTAGTCAAAATTCAATCCAAAAAAATGTAGCAAGTGAAAACAAGTGAAAAAATAAGCGATGTTTTGAAAAAAATTTTCAAACGTCCGCCATTTTGTTTTTTTAATCA
The DNA here is from genome assembly GCA_949715965.1 of Dysmachus trigonus. NCBI lineage: Eukaryota > Metazoa > Arthropoda > Insecta > Diptera > Asilidae > Dysmachus > Dysmachus trigonus. The sequence goes on along the minus strand of OX454323.1, from coordinate 54,094,256 downwards.
TTTTTTGACATATTCTGGTTTTTTCCTACGTAAGGGACATTCCTTAATAAAATGCCGTTTGGTTTATTTGTTTCAGACTCTTCGTTTCTGAGATGAGTTGTCCGCCATGGGACGAGTCATTTTTTAAGCTACCAACTTCGGCGCCCTCTATAAAAGGAGCTGAGAAAAAAATTATTGAAAATTATGCTGTTTTTTTGCAATCTAACCGGTAGTAGTCCCTTAAACAATGTTTCAATAACTTCTTCTTCTATCTGAATCGCAACATAAAATGGAAACACACAAATGACAGATTACACAGTGACAAGCAATCGGTGCTTTTACCCAAATTTACTCGTTCTCCGCAGCGTGGGTAAAATCTGGTAAAATTGTGTAAGAGGAGAAGTGCTGTCAAGAGCTCAGTTTTTCCCCTCCGTGAGGTTAACAGACACTTTCAGGTAAAAATTTTACCCGCGAGTAAAAACTTTATAGTTACCAGACAGACCTATAGTTTATCATTTAATGAGATCGACAATTAATTAATTGCAGTTCAATGAAAACGATCTAAGAATTTGGTTTAGAAGTGTTTATTATTTTTTTGTTTAATTTTTAATTATATCAAATTTATTAATGTTGTTTATTGAGGTAGAGGCTAGAATAAACACATGTGGTTAAGTAGTTAACAAAAATTAATTTGTAACAATTTGTAATCCTTTAAGGTACAACAAAAGAACAAAAACAACAAATAAAATACTGTTGAATATAACTATGTTCATACAAATAGGTAGATAATTTCAATTTACGAAAGTGACGATAAACAATAATTAAGAAAAATTAATTAATTAAAAGAACCAAAAAAAACAGACTCCATAAACGTAACTGAAAAGTTGAAAACAAGCCCCAGAGACATAGAGTTTTATTTAATTGTTATCACTATCAATCAGAATTTACACGTAATCGCAGGCTAGGAATTTGTTAACATTGGCTAGTTCACGCCTCCAATAGCATGTAAATTCTGATTGATTGAGAGTATAAATAACTTTCAAAATAAATATCAGTAATTTTACTTAAAAATTCTCTCTTACTTCTTTCAATACTGAGTCCTAAAATTTTACCAGATGTTTAAATTCAGCGAAAAACGCCTGACTGATATTAATCCAATACCCAATAGTAAAGAAATCAGTTTGTCTTGAATTTGATATATTCAATATAAAAATTAGTAGAACATTTTTAAGCAAAATTATTTAACATTTTTTTGAATTCTATTTGAAATTCGTCATTTTTAAAATTGGATAGTAAATTTAAAATCAATGTCCCCAAGACCCCAATATTATAAATGCAGTTTTGTAAGATTTAAATGCAACTTTAAGTAAATTTAGGCAGCCCCGAGTCAAAAAGAACCGTGGCTGCACCTCGGTCGCATCACGGCCGTACGGTTTGTAGACGACGGTATGCCGCACACGGTCAGTAGTGTTTTTGAAACATCTGAAACGGTCGCACGTAGAAATAATTTGTGAATAATTTTAAGGCGGCACACGCTCGGCCATATTTAAAGGGCGAATTTCAGTACAAACGATAACGATTGCAACCGATGGTGCGGCCGCGGTAGCCTTTAAGTGGTGGAGGTTTGTCCTAAAAACGGACTCCGTGCGACTGAATTAAACATTTTGAAGTACAGACATCGTGCGGCTTTCTTAAAAATTTCAGATATTTTTACTCGGGGCCATTTTAGCTCCACCATTTTTAATTTCCAAAACTAGGCACCGAATCACTCTCAAAAATCTCCATATATGTACTTGTATTTATGAGAATTTAATGAGATTTAGCGCTAAGAGACCGTAATGTTGGATCCGCCATCTTGAATTTTTAGAAGTGGGCATCGGATTTGAAATCAGCGATCCTATAAAACCCCCAATTCGTCATTTAGTATTCGAGGTACAGAATTTTTATCATTGGGCCTGTTTATGCTGCGTAACTCTGCTTATTAAGGAAGTAAAAATCTTCATTGGTTTTTCTGTATTTTGTTAAACCGTGTTAAATCTAAACTTTCTCATAGTTTATCAATATATGCGAAAAAAAGGTGCTATGAAATTTTGAGTGTGCTTTATTTGTTTGCTAAATAAACATTTTTTAGCTAAGCTCTGCTACCTTAAGTCGAGTTTATGAGTACAAATTTAGAACAGCCTGCTATTTTAACTATATCAAATGTATTGCACATAAACAGGGCCATTTTCATTTCAATTTATCCCTCTACTGAAGCGTCCCCTGCTTTTCCAGGCTTTTTATGCATATCATTGTACCCTTTGGTAAGCCTACGCTATTCGGTAAAAAAAAAATCATAAAAATCTTTTCATTTAGGACGCATGTTATGCGCGAACAGACATAAAAGAATACATACGAATACGGTAGAATTGATTACCTCTTTTTTTAAAAATTGGTTAAAAATTAAATAAATCTTTGTGTTGGAAAAGATAACTACCGAAAAATACAAACTTAATTAGTGTAGAGGTATGTACCTAGGACACCTTAATCCCCAAGAAATTTATATATTTCTACGTCTTCTAAGCAAATCTATAAGAAATGAGAAAGTAAGGTCACCATTCCATTCCATTCCAACACCTTTCTAAATAGCAATAAAACACATTTTGTACTTCCCAGGGTCATTGGAAAGTATAAATGCGTTCTTCCTTACAACATGCATATTTATACATCTGAATTTCTCTTTTATATGAAATTTGTCTGTGACAACCAATGCACAATCGTTCAGGTCAATTTGCTCCAGTGGTAAGTATCTGATGGGGTACCCAGGAAGATTTCAAATATTTTGTTCAATCAATCATATGTGTGACAATGTCCTCTCAAATTAAATAAAAACATTGTAGAGGTGCTTTGTTGATGACTTTACATACTCATGCAACTTTCTTTGAATCTCGTGCCGAGTGTGCATGCAAAGACTGCGGCGACAACTGATAGCGAGTATTATTTTGGAAATTGATTAATTATTAACAAAAACGTCTCACGGTCGTATCAGCATCAATTTGTTATAAATAAGCACCTTGCGTAATAATAAATGAAGGTCATTGGAGACTTTCGGCTTTAAAATCGATAAAGTCAGTCTATATTTAGAGAAATTCATAAAAACCGAAAACTACTTCAATATGACCAGTGGTTCCGAAATACAATTTTTCTTTACGGAATGAATTGAAAATGACGTGAAAAAAGAAGAAACGGTGCTGGTATAAACTTTTTTTTCATTCGAAAGCAATGAAATAAAATGCTAAATGCTTCAGGCTCTGAAAGTGAACCTGTTTCATTAAGCTTCAATTAGATAGAAGGTTGCACAGGGCACGGGGTCAACAACTACAATCAACATAATATTAAGGAATGGTTGCTGACATTGAAATTCTGTGGGAAATTACCTTCAGAATATCGAATATTCTTCTCGATTTAACCACTATGTATTAGAAAAGGTATTCTTTGTTTCAACCATTTATTTGTAGTCTATCAACAATCTGAAAACGCACCTGAGTTTTTTGTTAAATTGCTCAAATATTTGTAATGTAAAAGAAATATTGTTTTTCTTAGACATAAATACTTTTAAACGATCTTATTAAATAAATATAATTATGTTGCACGGAAACTCTTATAAATATTAAAAAGGAAGATTAAGTTCTTCAATATTGTGAACGTTATTATGTAAAATATTTTTTTTATATTTGTGGTATTGATAAAAACTTTAAAATCAAAAGTAAAAAACCGGTCAAGTGCAAACTTCATGGCTTATATTCCCAGGTGAGTATACTAGTTAAAAATTTAAAAAAATATATATTTTTGTATTCTACATAACACAGGCTCTTTTAAATGATACCCCACATGATATATAAAATTAAAAAAATTTTCAAATTTCTACATTGCAAGGTGTCTGGGTATCGGCTGTGACCGACGGACAGACATGCGAGTGATCTTATGAGGATGGGGCTAAGGAATCCTAAAAAGGATCAATTCGAAATCAATAAAGTGAAATTGTAATTATTATATGCCTAAATCAAAATACCTTTGGCAGCAATATTTTTAGATGAAGCAATACTTGATATCAGCCTTACTCATCTAATTATTTGAGACATTTATCTGATTTACAATAAAAAAAACTTCTGTTTAAATAAAGCTACAAAAGCTAGAACTACATAATTGTTTTCTTATGGTCATATTTACTCAAGTGGATGTAATTAAAAGCCTCATAGCAAAGCTGCGACAAAATTACTATTTCTTCTTTGCAAAGATAACATTCACCACCCCCTTCACTACATCATCTACAGCTCTAAGATTTTTGTTTACAATAGAATCAAAAACAAAGTCCCAAAAATGCGTCGTAGCTATTTCTTTCATCATCCACAAATTAGCTTCTTGCTGCGCATTTGCCAACAGTCAATATCAATATTCAAAGTATGTATGTCATATGTTTAGTTAGGCATGACGCAATTGAAAACAAATACAATACACACCTTATTCTGGTAGATCACATGTCATTCTGGATAATAGCTATACATAATATGTATATAATTTTTTGACGTCAAGTATTTGCAGCAAAATCAACAAGCGTAACGAAAAGCTGTGTGAATTAAGGTTCTATATTTGAAAAGAATGCTAATGAAGTTTTTTAGGTAAGTCAAAATGGGCGTAGGAAAACAATAAATAATAGCTTGTTTTTAAACTTTTAAAGCATATTTTATTACTAGGTGTAAAAATAAAATGTCATAGAGGTTATATTTTACGTTTCTTAAGCTGCAACTTAAGCTCTAATATTTATGGAGAAACATATTTTGAATTTATTGCGGTCTTAATTTTTCTTCAATAGAACTGTTAGTTGATACTAACACTGAACTTTTCTATGGAGAAACTTCAAAACAATATCCGGAATACATATGTAAAACACAAATATGAATATATTATTCATAAAGAACATTAAGCCGATATTGATATTATTGCAAAATTACGATTTCAACAATACAAAGTACAAAAAGTCTATTAACTAAGTCAAGTTTAAGAAAATAATGTAGGCCTACTTTTTAACGAAAATATTCTTTGATGTTGTAGAGGTTATTACTTAAAAGTGGAAACCTATGAAGTGTTGTTTTTGGAAGAATGGCGGAAGGGAGAGAAGGTTCTAAGAATTAATAAAGTAAGTCTACCACTAGTATGTCTTTTATTCAATTACCAAACATTAATGATAAAAATACAGAACATCCGAAAAGAAAAGTCCCATTTACTATCTCTTTTCGTATACCAAATCCATCTATAATATTTCTCATTTACATCATTAATGATATTTTTTGTTGGTTATGCCATCCATCGATCAAGCAGTTTGATTAATGGTCGGCCAAAAAACGAAACTTTTTACGAATGCACAATATTGATTAAATAATCAATAGGGAACATTGACATAAGCAAGAAGTTTTATTTGGACCTGACTGGAATTCTATGTATGTAGTCCTAAATACGAATGTGGGCCTAGTGAGGAAACACTGAGGTAAACCAAAATATGGAAAGTCTAATTATTATCTTTATAAGACCCCCAATAAGATTTTCTATGGTAAATTAGAGGCACGTCTAAGTTGGGCATATCTTCGGAAGTCTTAATGTGAAATCTTATGATGATAACTTAAGGCTGGACTATGCATTCAACATCATATAATTAATATAAAAACGAAAAACATATGTTACTTTATATATATTTTCATTTAGCATAAATATGTATTTTTAATAATTTTTATATATTCTATTATTTTTATTTGTAAAAAAACTATATTTTTTCATTAGGCTTACCTCTGTTTACTGCATTTGCCCGCATAATCCAATATTCATATGCCACATTTCCTAATTGCAACCTAATATGCAGTCAGACCTCATTGACTGACCATTTAGGAATGAAAAAGGACATGCGTTACTTTTGTGATATGAGTCTAATGCGGTTTCCTTACCATGACCTAACTCGGAATTCGGCATGCCTAAAATCTCTTGACCACCATACTCAAAATTCTAGTCGGGGAAAATATCGTAAATGACGTTCCAACTATGATGTAGAAAGCAAACTCGTAATACCATGATTTTTGCCGAGGTTTAAAATTAAAATTCAATACGTTTCAGATAATTTTGCTTCTATAGAGGTTGATTATATTATAAAGAACAAAGTAGAAGTACGCAAAAAAAAAATATTCAAAAAAATATTAAGTGGTATTATCGGAGGTCACAGTAAGAAAAGCGTTAAGGTTCAGATTTGTGATTTAATTCTTGCATTTCGCCTCAGAGAATTGTATTTTATCCTTTTTTATCTCTCAAAAGTGAAATAAACTTCAAATACCATCTGCTTTCGATTTTATCCCAGATAGTTGAATAGAAACAAAAGTATTGGATGGGAAATGGTAAGAAAATGTTAATGCTCCAAGCCCTAGATGTTGGTCAAAGCAAAATAAAATCGATCAAAGATTAAAAGGGAATCTTCTGTTCGAATAGGAAATCTTTATAACATAAACTCAAAGATGGGTGCATTCTAATTTTATATCTACAACATACACAAATATGAATTGATTAAATGTTCTCACAGCACAGAGGTTTTGTGCCATGTTTGAAAGCAACAACAATTAAGCAACATATGGATACATCTGTGGCAATCTTTTTTGGTATAAGCGTATATTTGTTGTAGCAGCGGAGACGAAATTCGGGGCTCATTATAGCTGTTATTCAATAGACCTGACATATGTTACTATATAAATATACACGCTGAATGTATCCGAAGCAAATATTTTTAGTTGGAAGATACACAAAAATTGACTTATATGAAATTTTTCCTGTTTTTATAGAATTGGTGAAGGCTCGACCGCAACTTGGGTTTTTGGTACTTTAAAACAGACCTAGTACACATCTAATTGACATCAAATGTAATTGTGAAATTTGCTTCAAATAAATATTTTTAGTATGCGAGGCTATAATTCGCGATAATAGAAAATTGCATGGAAGGAGTATTTTTAAAATTAACAAATTCTATAGTATAAGTATACTTATCTTACAAAACAAAGAGTATTTTCTTGTCTATTATAATTTGTAAATGATAACTCTTATCTTAATTGTAGTTGAAAATAAGTACTTTCCAAAAAAATATAAATGATATATATAAATTATCCCTCATTTCCCACGTATAGACACAATATATACATGACCACTACCATTGCGCATTAAACCCCTAAATAAGAAAACTACACCAGGAAAGATTTGTCTTTGCGAACATGTGAGCTGCGTTATTACTTTATTTAGTATTTTTCGATCAATCCCCTGTCCTATTTTTATCCTTTCTGACCCTACATTAATAACAATATCAGAACAGGACTTATCGTCCTAAGAAATATCTGAAATGATATGCGCTTGCTTGTGTTTTATCGATATTCAAATGCTATTCACTCTCTCTATAAGAATCATATTTTTTTTTAGAATTGAAAATAAAGACTTAAGTTTTGTATTGTGTTATGAAAATTTTTGAAAAAAGCCCTGTAGAATACTTGAATCTAGAAAAAAATCATAATAGAAATACTAAGAACCTACACAAACTAATAATTTCTTAATCACAACAATTAGACATCTTATCTGCAAAGAATTTGTCTTCCCTAAACGTAACCTAAGCACAAACCAGTACCTATGAAAAATGAAACATCGTGACCATAGACTATGAACAGAATAAATTCCAATCAAAAGAAATACCTTAAAAAACTTTTTCTGACTGTTCCAAAAAGGCATGAAGCAACGTTCTTTCTTCAAAAAAAAAAAAAAAAAATTTTTTTTTCTTTCGAAGCGGTACAAAGCAATGAAACAAAGAGGCAGAAATATTTCATGCTTTTGAGAAATCTGTTTTATTATGGGTCTGCTATAACGACTGCCGAAAGCAAATGTTAACAACAGAAAAGTTACTGAACAGGTTTTCCCACTTTTAAATAGACGGTTGAGTGCACACCTTTTGCTCTATCGAGAAATCCATTCTGAACATAAAAAAACCGGAAATCTGAAAAAATCTTAGCATTTCGTTACCTGAGAGACCCTATTAAGAACACCGAATAGAATCGTTTTGTCAATGCGTTTATAAGTCAAATGCGTAGAATTCCCTGTTGATTTTGTATATGTGTATGTGCTATTATTCCACGAAATAGATATATCTATCTTAGGGGTTTTATTATTTGAAATCAAAATAGGATATGTACCTTTGGTCATAAAAACGAATTTTCGTCAAAACTCTCCATTTCTTCGCATAAAAAGAAATATTGTGTTTTAAGTCTTAAACCCATGATCAAATTAATATGAAACGATTGTTCAAGAAACTGGCACTTATGTGTTCGCTTGCTACATTTGTCAATCTTCAAGCAAACTTTTTAACTTTGCCCCTAAGGAAGTTAATATCATAATAATACAACAACTAAAATAAATATATGTATTTGCATATTAACAAAGAATTAAAGTCGTCAACAAAAGTAAAGCAATACTACCATGCTATACAACCTTTTCTTCGATAAGTAGACTAAGGAATTCAAAAGGAAAGAACATTTCTTATGAAAAACCAAATATTTTGCCAATATTTTAAAAATATAAATGTACATTTTTAAAATGTTTTTACTAAAAACATATGTCTTCAAAAATTCTACCGAAGAAATGTCAACAAAACGGCTAATTTCTTAATGATTTAAATATATAATGTCAACACTTACGGTTCAAAACATATTATTTCTATGTATTTTTTTTTTTCTGCACCGAAAATGAATAACTGTGTGGAATATTTTTGAGAGATAAGACAATTCAAGTGCGCGCAATGAGATATAACTTTTAAGTCCATATCTTATCAGCTGAGTAGTCCACACATTTCCTTTACTGATAACAAAGTGTTGGACTGTTTTTATTTTTCTCGTCCCCACCAATCATAACCGAGGCAACAGTTGTCAGCCTGATAAGAATTTAATACATATCGGTAATAATAGCTTTCTTAACTTTTCCATTCAATATATTTCACATCGAGTGTCTGCTTTTTGCTATATTGTGTTCATTATAGAGGCCGTAGCAGATATGGTGTCCTAAATTTTTGTCAATTAATATCATAACAAAGAAAAACCTATTTATGCAACAGTTGGTACTATTAATCTTATTTATTTATTAATTTTATATTTAGCTCTATTATTATAACTTAATCTTAAAATTCAAAGCCATGACTTTTTTACGATTTTTTTTGACATTGACAACATTGGTCCCACTTAAAAGATTATATCCGCCATATAGTCTGAACATTCATTCTTCTAAAATTAACCACCATAAAAAAGTAGTAAGATAAGCATAATCATCATCATGCCGTAAAAGTTCCCGACCTATATTTAAACTGAAAGCAAAAATTTGGGAACAAATTAATTGTTCCGTATAATCTTTTTCCATCTCATATAAAGTTTAAAATATGTTTTTTATTCTTATACCGTTGTTTTTATCTTTTCATTACTTTCACTTCTTTCCTAGTTTACACTACTACTGAGGTTCAAATTTAAACTACTGCGCATGTGGTTTCGTTATCAAAATCATGTTTTCCTCAAATCATGCAATTTTAAATTTTCATTCGTTTCTCATGCTTTATAGAGAAAATAAAGCAAACCTAAAACACTGCGCCCTATATTTTTCACAACGCATAATTTTGGCCAGACATTTAATTTACTCAATAATTCTACATTTAACATAATTACAAATATTTTCAAAGGGCTGACAAAATCTAAGGATAAATGAAAACAAAACTTACGAAAGAATTAATCAGGAAAAATTGCACTATTGCAATCAGTTCAAATGTAGTTTTTTACAAGAGTTAGTGTCGTTTAAGTATTCCTATTCATTCGCTGACTTGAATCAGTTTGAAATAAAAGAATACTATAGAAACACTAACATAAAATTTTAAAGTTTAATAAGAACGGTAACATTATTTTAGAGATTTGATTAATTCTTTCATTGAGTTATATCAAGGTATTATATGATAAATTAAATATCACTAAAAATTGAATTAAATAATGAAAGAGGACGCCCTACAAATTTACATATTTTAATTATACCTACTTCAAATTAAGGAAATTATTTCAAAAAGCACAAAATTGTACGATTGCGATAAATATGTTTAATTACTCTTAATTCTTATAGTCCGGGAGCCCACCCACATACGACCGGAATTATTAATATACTCTTCTTACTTCTTGGGTGGCTTAATTATGGGGAGTCTACCACATTTTTTATCTGCGAAAATTCTCGTAAACGGTTTCTTCGCTTTCCCGAGGTTCCGAAACACGTCGATTTCCCGTTGTATTTTTATTTATACATATACTTTTTTTTCAAATTGTAGGCGTTAGACAATTGAACGAAACGCGCGAAAAAAAAATTGTCGGACAAAAATTTTGGTTTGTAAGGGGTTGTCCACCACCCTGAACATGTCGATTTGACGAATTTTAAAAATTTATTGATAACCAGCTGATCTTTTCAGAATGGTTTGATAATAATATTTAAAAGGCCCTGATGACATTGTCGGACAAAATAGATTTTCCAATTTTCCAGTCGGACACATTGAAGTCGACGGTTTCGTGACAAAAAAATCTTTATTGATATTTGTCGGACAAAAAAAATATAGGCCTAACAGCTTATTACCTGACCTGTCATCAACTTGTCGGACAAAAATATCGGTTTATACGCATAGTCGGACAAAAAATATATATATTTTGCATTTGCGCGATAGCGAAGGGGTAAGGTGCCCCCGCCCCGATTTATATTTTTTTTTATCGTCAGGACTAACACAAGTAACAATTTGGCCAAGTTTCATTCCTTAATAATTAACCCCCAAGGGATGAGAATTAATTTTCAAAAATTTCGAAAAAAAATTAATATCTTTTGAACGCGTTGAACGATTTGGATGGGATTTTGACATGTTATAAATGTCACTGAGGCGCATCACAAAAAATTCTGGCAATTGTACCAAAAAAAAATCAGTGGAACTGAAAACCAGATATAACCTAAAAAACAGTATTTTTCAATTTTGGTATAATTACCAGAATTTTTTGTGATGCGCCTCAGTGACATTTATAACATGTCAAAATCCCATCCAAATCGTTCAACGCGTTCAAAAGATATTAATTTTTTTCGAAATTTTTGAAAATTAATTCTCATCCCTTGGGGGTTAATTATTAAGGAATGAAACTTGGCCAAATTGTTACTTGTGTTAGTCCTGACGATAAAAAAAATATAAATCGGGGCGGGGGCACCTTACCCCTTCGCTATCGCGCAAATGCAAAATATATATATTTTTTGTCCGACTATGCGTATAAACCGATATTTTTGTCCGACAAGTTGATGACAGGTCAGGTAATAAGCTGTTAGGCCTATATTTTTTTTGTCCGACAAATATCAATAAAGATTTTTTTGTCACGAAACCGTCGACTTCAATGTGTCCGACTGGAAAATTGGAAAATCTATTTTGTCCGACAATGTCATCAGGGCCTTTTAAATATTATTATCAAACCATTCTGAAAAGATCAGCTGGTTATCAATAAATTTTTAAAATTCGTCAAATCGACATGTTCAGGGTGGTGGACAACCCCTTACAAACCAAAATTTTTGTCCGACAATTTTTTTTTCGCGCGTTTCGTTCAATTGTCTAACGCCTACAATTTGAAAAAAAAGTATATGTATAAATAAAAATACAACGGGAAATCGACGTGTTTCGGAACCTCGGGAAAGCGAAGAAACCGTTTACGAGAATTTTCGCAGATAAAAAATGTGGTAGACTCCCCATAATTAAGCCACCAAAGAAGTAAGAAGAGTATATTAATAATTCCGGTCGTATGTGGGCGGGCTCCCGGACTATTACGCCTGTTACTTTTTATTAACAAAATTTAGCAAATTTTGTCTCTATGTTATGTAATCCTCAATCAAATTAATCTTATTTGATGTGAACCTTGGAAAAACAAAAATAATATTATAATCTATGTATAGTATGATTAAGTTCAAAGTTTAATCAACAAGATTTGCATGTTCATCACTTCTATTTTCGAATTGCATTACCAAATCACTCCCGCCTGAAATTATTACCTACAACTAGTTTCTAGTTTCTATGATAACGATAAAAAACTTTGAAGTTATTTCGCAAAAAATTATAGTCTGCTATCGTCATAAATTCGAAAGTTACTTTTTATAATAAGAACTTTCCTTCGGGGTACCCAAACGTGAAGTTTAAGTTTACAGAATATTTAGAATGGATTTTGGAAATTTTATTCAAATATTTAAAAGGTAAATTAAGTTGCAGAAGAAATTTCGATGTTATTAAAAAAATTTAAAAGTTTGTTTTTAGCGATACGAAAGGCTATCAGTCATACCTTTCTATTGACATAGGTTTGAAAAGGAAACCATAAAGAACATATAATTTTTGTTTTTTGGCTCTCGAGACTTTTTAAAAAAATGCAATCAATACACATAGTCAATAGCTCGATAATTTTGTCCGGCTGCAAAAACGCCATCCAGTAAATTTTAATACTTTGAAGATAAATTGAGCTTGCAATATGCGGCGAATTGGTCTGTAGTAGTAGTTTTTTGCGATAAAAGTTTAAGACTTTGGAAGGTTTAGATACCGCTTATTATTAGAAAGGAAATATGGAAGTAGTATATTTTCAAAAACGGCAAAACTGACATATTTTCGGTTCAAAACAGATGAAAGATTTTCTGAGAACTATTTTTAGAAAAAAAAAAAATTTCTGACCATTATATAGTGGAAGGAAATTAATCTCCATATTGATCTATAATTTTCCATGAAAGAATCATAACTGAATTTTTCTAAATTGTATTTGACCACTTGTTCTCTAATATTAAAAACACCCTTCGACAAAATTGCTTCTAGCCAAAATCTGATATTTCTAAGAACTGGTAAAAGATGAAAAAAAAAAATCATTAACATCGCAATACTCATTTTAAAGCACAATTTAATACAAAACTTTTCGAAACATCTAAAACCACTTTAATTTCCGTCAGTTGTACCGCATACCACTTCCCTTACGCAAAAAACGTGACTAACAAGATGCTTATTTATTTCAATGACGATAATTTTATGACTAAGACCATATTCAGTGAAATATTTCATCATTTTGCCTTTCTCTCAATAATTTTTCCCCCAAATAAGAATAGACGATTTTAGTATCGGAAGCCTTAAGTTATGCGGTTTCTGTAAAAGTCAACAAAGTGTACAGATTAAAATTGTATTTTAGTGAAGCTTTTATGAATCGAAAAAAAGGTAAAAAAAAACTTTTAAGTTAAACGGTTTTATTTTAAATCATCAGCTGTACCAAAAACTTGAAAATAATTTGGACACAAAACTGAGCCTTCTTGAGATTCTGACGTCTTTGCACTTTGTGTTGCTACGTCAGCGGGATAAATAATAATCTGGGACTTTTAACAGGCTAAAATTAAAATGGGGGCGCATTTGAAATATTTCTTTTGATGGGCTTAGAAACACATTTTCTTAGACAAGTCGTTCTTATTTAATTATACGACCATTAGGCTTTTTTTTTATTTTAGTCTGTTAAAAGTCCCAGATTATTACTAATCCCGATGACGTAGCAACACAAAGTGTCCCTGAAATCCGACACAAGAAGACAGCATTAGCTGCTAGTATTGCACGATTTCTTACTAGACGTCAGAATATCAACAAGGTTCCAGGTTTGTGTCCTAATTATTTTCTAGTTTTTGGTACAGCTGATTATTTAAAATAAAACCGTTTAACTAAAAGGTTTTTCTAACCTTTTTTTATTTTCTATAATAGTTTTTTTTCTTTAATTTGTATGACGGCCATTTTGACATCCGGATTGGACATTGGATTTTTATTATTTTATAATATCGCATTTTTATCGGGACTGTATGTTTTATGTATTTAGCAAATTTCAGCTTGATCAGATTTTTCTCCTGTAAGCTTTAAGGTGATCATTTTGAAATCCGCCATTTTGATTTTTTTTTTTTAAATTTATAATATTGCATTTTCATCGGAATTGTATGTATTACCTATGTATCAAAGCTTGTTAAGAATTTTTTTTTAAATATATGTACGCAGTGACCATTTTGAAATCTGCAATCTTGGTTTTTATTTCATAATATTGCATTGTTAACGAGACAGTATGTTTTATGCATGTAACAAATTTCAGCCTGATCAGATTTATTTATGGCGACCATTTTCAAATCCGCCATTTTTTTTTATTTTTATAATATTACATTTTCATCGGGATTGTATGTATTACCTATGTATCAAATTTCAGCTTAATGAGAATTTTTTTCTAATATATATAATGGCGGACATTTTTGAAATTCGCCATTTTGGTTTCTTTTTACTAATTTTCTTGTATTTTCACAGGAACTTAATGTGTGTGCAGAATTTCATAAGAATCGATATAGTAGAAGTAGTTGAAAAAGGTTTGAAACAAACAAATATAAGGGTTCAAGCTAAATAAAACCGTTTAAAACTACTTGCAATTCCTCAATCTACTCTTTGATCAGTTGTCATTTTAAATACAATATTTTTACTTTTGCCATAATCTTCGAAACTCGCAACTTGTCGTTTTTATTTTCATGGGGGTAAAATTATAAATACATCAAGTGGAAACCTCTGAAAATTGAGAGAGATCTAATGCCTTTAGCTTTATAATTCCCTCACTGCCACTAGTAAAACAGGTTTAAAGAATTGGTTTCATTTAAATCCGTTTTATAAAAGATGTTTTTTACGAAGCACAGGATTTCCGATAGGGATAACTATCAAATAAGCTGTCAGTTGAAAATTTCCGCTCCAAGAAGGAGACCAGTGAGCTACGTGTCATACAGCGACAAAAACAATTGATTTATTGAAAGGACAATTAGGCGAACATCTTTTTTCAAAAAATGGACCTGTCAATTGGCCACCAAGATCGTGTGATTTGACATCGGCTAGACTATTTTTTGTTTGGATATATGAAGTCTCTGTATTATGATTCGATTGAAGCATCAGAAGTCAACATAAGATTGATCACTGCAGATATACGGCCCCAAATACTCGAAAAAGTGGAGAATAATTAGCTGGCAGCTGCGGTGCTAATATGCCCGAAATTGAATTTATATATATTATTAAATGTTAAAAAATTATAAAATTTGTGGTCACTTGCTCAATTTTTATGTGTTTTATTTAAATTTAACAAACCGGACGCGCTTAAAAAACTCCCTTTCCTTAAAATATTTTATTAAAGATATTGGTTATTCTTTACACGTATGCTATTAAAGCTACAATATACTGATAAATGGTTATATAATTAAATTTTGTATTTGATTCTTCAATTCGAAACTCCACAAACACGATTACTTTGTGCGATTTGTTCACGGGCTCGAAATGGGGTTGATATGAGTTTCAGAATTTGCTGGTTTAAAATTGACTCTATTGCGGTTAGCTTTTGTTGTGTACGATAAACTGAATTTTTTCACATTTTTGTTATGTTATTGTAATATTCACATATCAATGTACTGATAAAAAAAAAATTAGCAAATCAATTTAATTTGCCGAGTCTGCCTGTAGGTGCAATTTTGTGTACACTTTAATGCAAAACATACTTCCATTTAAAATATAAAGCTCCAATGGCTGTCGGTAAATGTTTTTCAGGATTTCTTCAATTTAAAATATAATCGCAAATCGCGTTTTTATGAGGTGACATTTTAATCTATCTGAATTTAAAAGCTCTAATTTTAAAGAAAAATAAATTGTAACATTGAGTTTTATGATTTTCTTTGACTTTCGAAGACACAATGAATTTGCAATTTATTAGAATTTTTTTTAATTGCATTTGTCGGCACAGGGTGTGAAAAACACCAACCCTGAATCAAATTAGGACTTAAATCATTTAATTTAGTCAATAAGTTTTTTTTTTTCAATACAATAATTGTAAAAACTGGAATTTGTAATATTTTATCTTAAGGCTTAACATATTTCTGTAATCAATTATTATTGCTAAACAATTCCTCTTTGAAGCTGTAAGTTATCCTCACTTTTCAGTACGAAACGTCTTCATGTTTATTTAAAGAAAAATCATATTGTGAATAAACTTCATAGAGATTAAAAATTCAAAGCTTTAAATTACAAATAATTAAAGTTGGCAAAAATAAAATAATAATAAATTATTTTAATTAAATTAGAACGCATTTGAGAAAAAATGAGTTTTCAGTTTGCTTAATTTAGTTATTAATAGGAGATACTTTAATGTAACTGAGTTCAGTTGAAAATTAGCTAGAAAATTATAAAGGGACCCTTGTGGGCTTTAGAGTTCAAAACTCAAATCAAATTTCTTGCAACGACAAGTTTACAAAGAGACCCAGTGTCAACTTTGGTCCCGCAAAAAAAGAGTGGAAATTCCATGTTAACCTACATTTTTTAATTGGATAATCTAACTACTGTCGTAAGCTTAACTCTTCTAATTGTCTGTCCCGTCGCTGCTAGTTTATAAATTAAATTATATAAATAAAGAGTGGACCATCGGCTGGTTTCTTTTTAAAAAGCCTATAAAATAAACACTGTTCATTACTTTTCAAAGTTTGTTCATGTATTGAAAGGAGTAAACCTTCCAATTAGTTAAGAAATATGATTTCATTTAAAGGGCTGCCTCGGTACGTTTGGTAGCCCATCCTGTAAACCCAATTTTGCAACACCTTTTCGATAGTTTGGGGCCCTATTTCACGAATAGCTCGATCAAGTTAAGTGCCTGAATAACTTCTGGACTGTCAACATAAAATCAATCGAAGAAAAGTTCAACGGTGTCAACTAGCAGCTGCGCGGTTGTTATGGCCCATCTCCAAAAATAATGATTAGACGATTATTGAAATTTCTATTCAAAACTAGCACTGTTTCGGCAACAAAGCATTCACTTTAGAAATAAGTTTTCAATAGTTCCCAGCGTTGTTCAAGCGTAAATCTATTCATTTCGTGTCGCGGAGATATGGTACTATATTTCTCTAAATTTTTGAGCGCAAAAGAGCTGTCTGCGTTAAAATAACATGTAATTTAAAAAAAAACCAACAAATGGCCCGCCCTTTACAAATATAACGATAAAATAGTGGCATTACACAATTTCGAAATGTGGGTATATTTTTAAAACTATTTAATTTATAATTCTTATATAAATTTCTGACGCCGATTTTATTTCCTAGTTAACTAATAAATAATAACAATATAGATATTTCAATCAGTTGCTGGAGTTTTAGGCGATCTAAAAAATTGTAAATTTCATGGGATTTCTATGAAGTGCTTGTTTTCAAAGCAACTTTGCAATTTAGGGTGGCAGATTCAATATGTCGAGTAAAAAGTGTACTTAATCTTCTTGCAATATTAAATGGGGTTTCGAAATTAATTGAAAAGTAATAACCGTTGAGTAACAACAGCAACTGTTAGTGAGATCAACCCATATTTGTCTTAACCCTTTAGGGAGAAAGTTTCAACTGAGTTCAATTAATAGAATATTAGATTGAATAGATGGATTATTTTGATAATTTCAGTTGCATTAAAATGATACTTCAAAAAAGCACCACAATAGCTACGTAAAACGCAAGTGCGACGTTTCAAGATTAATTAAATTTTACGAAGCATGCAATACATTTTTTGACAAATATAACCGTTTTTTCTTCTTGCTGCATAGGCAAGACTCCTTTATATGAAATTACAGGGGGTGCAGAAAATAAGTGGAATGTAATATGCTAATCAAGCGGTGTTCTGATCGACATTTGTTCCTCAAATTCACTATACACGCGTAATTTTACCTATTTGTGTTCTATATACAGGGTGATTCATAACGATGCGTTCCACATATGCCAATCGCTTCTATGCAATCACCCGATCAACGCATGTTTGGAGAGCCCCCTCTAAAATGCGTCGTTTAGGAGCTACGTAATTTGCTTAACACACACCCTTCGAACATGCTTGATATTAACTGGTAGAGAACTCTTCTAATCCGCTTCCATCACGAGTTTTAAATTGTCAAAGTTTAAAATCTTATAACATTGTAACTAATTTTATAAATAAAAATAATAAAAATTGAAAACATTATTGACAATGTTATCAGTGTTTAAACTTTTACAATTTTAAACCAGTGATAAGAGCAGGATTGAAAAGTGGTTGAAGACTCATTAGAACAGAGAACGAGAAACGATACTTTTTAGAGTAGGGCTCTACGAAAAAACGTTAATTAGAAATCCTATTAAGTTCACTAAGTTGCTAGACAAAGAATGAATCTCCCGTCCCAATTAGTTATTTATAAAAAAGACTTTTCTCTGGTTATTGGGGTTTCTAATTACGAATCGGATATTAGATTTAAGATTACAAAGTATAAGTAACGAAATTGTAACTTCCGTAAATTGACAAACAAAAACCCTTTTTAAATCGACTTCAAAATGGGGCGGCTATGAATTCGATCCGGGAAACTTACGAAGTCCCCAGCACAAAATCCCCATAAGCAAAAGCCACATTAACAATTCATTTCGTGATTTGAAATCGGCTTGGTGAATTGGTCTGCCTGCACTACTTCACTTAATTGTCTCATCTTCAGTTATCATTTGGTTTTGACTTCAGCTGGTCATGGGTCATGGGTTCAGTTATTAGGTGGTTGTTCTACGTACAACATCAACCCTACTTGAAATTTTAGTTGCAAAGGACCCCTAACCAATCTTATGGGTTTTGATATGTTACACTTCTTGACGTCCTGATTAAAAGTGCCCATAAAATACCATATCTGTTGTGAAATCCAATAAAGGAGGGGAAAAATTATTTGTAGATGGATTTGATTATCAATAAGAACAAAATATTAAAGTTTTTTGCATTTCAAAACAACTCCATCCACTTTACTGATCGTAGGCTTGTCGAAAATATTATACAATATATTTATTCAAATGAAGATATGGAGATTATTTGGGTATTTTGCATTTGGGGATTTCTACTTGAAGATTTCGTAAGTAACCCGTTTTCTAATAAATGGCGTAACTCCTACTATATGTATTACGTGTGAACCGGCATAACATGTATTTGACAGGTCTTAAGGGGTTAGGTGTAGTCAGAGGCATAAAAAAATGACAATTTTAAATAATTTTTTTTTGCCACTAAATTATTTTGTTTTGTAAAAGTAAAAACATAGCATTATTAAATAAGGTTTCGACTTCACTTGACAGAAATTTTGAAAAAAAAAAATTAATAATTTTAAAAGTTATGGCTGTTTGCTTTGACCCAGTTCCAACCGAAGCACCTTGCGGTGGCCATCATATATCCTTGGAGATTCATCGAAAATCAGTTGGACAAAAAAAATTAATTTTATTAATAGATAATCTAGTGCCTGATCGAAGCTTTTTTTTTTTTTTTTTTAATTAACAAAATGGCGGCCTCAGGAAAAAATTTTCCAGATTTTTGGGAAAAAACCAACAGTTAATTGTTTATAAAAAATCGAAATTAAAACAAAAAAACAAATCCTTCGATCAGGCACTAGCTTTTTATGTTTTCAAAAATCTGTATAAATTTCATTAAAATCTACCGAGCGGTTTTTGAGCTACAGTGACCACCAGTTCAAAAAACATAGTTTTGAGAAAAACGCATTTGAAGTTTGTAAATTGTATATAGAGCGCCCGAGAACCCTTTGTTAATTATCGAATAACTCAAAAAGTAATTGTCGGATTTACTTAAAATTTTCAGAGAATATTTCTAAGATATTATACTTTAAGAAAATGCAAAAAAAAAAAAATCGATTTTTTGAAAATCCTGACTACACCTAACCCCTTAATGCCAATGTCAGAAGACAAATATTTGTCAATCAGTTAAAGTGTTTGCCAAAACAAATGTTTTGTGCCAAGTAATTGGCATTTGCTCTTTCTGATGGTATGTACAGAAGATGGTTTAGGCAATTTAAAGAAGGTATTTTTGACGTTGAAGACGATGAACATGAAGGTAGACCGAAAAAGTTTAAAAATGAACAATTGGCAGCCTTACTCGATGAAGGTCCATGCCAAACTCAAGCAGAAATTGCAGCAGCATTAAATCTTGAACGATCAACTGTTGAAAAATGGTTGCAAGCAATAGGATTTGTTCAAAAACAAGGAAATTGGTTCCTACATGAATTAACCGAAATGCAACAAGAAAAGCGAAAGATCATTTGTGAAATGCTGCTGTAAAGACAACAAAGAAAGGGTTTTTTACATAAAATTGTTACAGGAGATGAAAAGTGGATTCACTATGAGAATCCTAAATGTAAAAAAGCTTGGGTAAAGCCTGGTGAAAGCCAAAGCGGGATATCCATTGTGATAAGGTTATGCTATGTATCTGGTATGATATGAAAGGTGTTGTATATCATGAGTTGCTGAAACCTTTTGAAACTATTACTGGCGACGTCTACAGACGACAACTCATCCGTTTAAAGCGAGCTATTGCAGAAAAACGACCTGAATGGGAGAATCGACACTACAAGATAATTTTGCAATATGACAACAGACGACATATTGTTGAATCGATTAAAAACTACTTAGAAGGGCAAAACTGGGAAGTGTTACAGCACTCGCCGTATTCACCAGACATTGATCGTTCAGATTACTATCTGTTCTGATCGATGCAGTCAGCCCTTAGAGCAGAACGGTTCCATTGTTATGAAAATATCCAAAATTGGCTTCATAATTGGATCGCCTCCAAGGACGAGCACTTCTTCAGAAATGGAATCCGGAAATTGCCTGAAAGATGGGCAAACGTCGTAGCTTCCGATGGAACATACTTTGAGTAACACACATAATATAGTTGCGACATAAAGGTTTGTTTTTACCAAAAAAACTGAACTTTCTTTTTCTCATACCCAATATAATACATGTTTTTAGTAATAATGGGGAACTCCGAACCAAAAATGATTTAATAATTTACTAAGGCATTTGACTTTAAATTTTGACGGTTCTATTTACTTTTTAGGGTTCAATACTTGAAAATAAAATAAAAAAGTTAATTAAAAATATCATAAAACCCAACTGCGTAAAAACCGAACTGAAAAGATGGATACAAGATCACGTAGGAACATAGTATAATGTACTGCAATTACTTATCATAATAACAATAACTATTTTAATTCAAGGAAAAAGGTCATTTTGGTTCCAACTTTTAGTAGTTCGCTTTTTACGCAGTTGGATTTTTGGATTTATTAAATTTACTTTATTATTTCCGACTTTTTAGTTTGTACCAATATAGTCTTAAATAATCATTATCAAAAAAAATAGGTAATTTACTTTCAGCATTTTAATACAGACCAACTTTACATTTTATACACAATTTCATTTCAATGAGTACTCTAGGAAATACAACAGATTCATTTATTGCGCCCAACAAGAAATATGTAGAGATTCTATCTACATAAATTTCAGGTTTTGTAATTCTGAAATGGAGTTTGTGGCTGCAAAGTAGTATAGAAAACATCATCTTGATTTTGAAAGAGCTGATCAGTGCTTAATATGGTACGAAATTTTTTTCATCTCCACAGTAATTTTGTATTTTCCGGCAACCATTTTGGCTCTCTAAAAACTAAACCTAGCCTATAACCATCGCACGGTTTCGACGAATCGATAGACACCTCATTAAAATCTATCTAGCCGTAGGGATGCTTCGAGGGTATAAAAATCCTACATACATACAAACATACCCAGATACGCGCCAAAAAAATAACCCTGTCTTTACTGTTGCGCAGTCGGGTAAAAACGGACACAGAAATTTGAAATTTGGCATAACGTTAGGTCTTTATGACACGTATATTTCAACAGACAAAGATTATGAAATATTTTGTTTTACATTTTCGTATTTTTTTGTATCATGTGGATATCGTTAGAAAGAGCTACTTGTAAGCATTCCAAACTAAATTTTCTCAAAATTGTTTGTAAATTAGTTATAAAGGTATATAGCCCAAAATATGAGGAAAAATAATCCCTCTTCCTCCCCCTTGTTCTTCCAGGTTTCTAAAGTTAATATTTTGATATTATCAGGGCTAGCAGGTTTTAAGTCATAGATAACAGGATGCCGCTTTTTCCGTCAGTCTCATAGTTGCTTAGAGAAAAGTTTTGCTAAATACTTGTTGTGCGAGCGCGGCCCCCTTTTGATCGGTTTTTTTTGAAACTATACTTTGACAATTAGTCCTCTATGTACAGGGTGATTCAGATCAAGGGGCGGCGGGGTATATCACATGATTTCTAGAGGTGAGCTTATAAAAAAGCCGCCTCCCCCTAAAACCCTTTCCTAACGAGTTATAGCCCCTCAGAGATTTTTCGACTTTGTATGTTCCTTGGTGAAAATGACTGCTTATAGCTTGTGAATCACCCTATGGATTTTGGATATTTGTGTCATAATTATCTTTCTTTTGGTACTTCACTTGTTGCTATCGCCGAACTATTCTTCGAGATATTACAAAAGGAATCGAAAATTTCAGTTTTTTACCTAGAATTTTGATCTGAATCACCCTGTATATGCACAACGTTCCGATCAAGCATCAGTCGTTTAAGCCATAGAGATACTTTGTAGTAGCTAAAGCCCGGTTTAAGCTTGCTTCATGTCTCAAGCTTAGCCCGGCTTAACTTAAGTTTGATTCAAGTTTTGAATTCAAGCTTTGCTTGATTTAAGCCTTGCTTAAGCCTGTTAAAAGTCTATCCTAAGCTATGCTAGGTTACTAACGACCTAACGTTGGTCAGTTAATAAATGGTACATTTCATTGAAATCGTTTGAGGGGCAAACCCCTTTCTCGTAATAATTTATGGAAAAACTGATAGACAGAACCACCTCTTACAACTTTATTATTAGTAAGGATTAGGTAATGCTCAGAAGTAACGTTGATTAGGACATTCCAAGGTCGATCCTAATTATTTTCTGAAAATACTGTTCACTTGACATTTTTAGAGCCAAAACATGGAATAACAAACGTTTTTTAAATAGTAGTATTCTTTAATTTTCTCAATAAAGTAGGTACACAAAAAAACAGGGAACAGTTTAATTGATGGATATGGCAATCAAATCCCGGTTAAAGGCTCGAACGGAAGCACAAAAAATAATAAAACTCAAAATATCCTCAAATAAAAACATAAAAGTCTAACTGGGAGCATGCATAAAACATAATATAATAAATTTTAATGCTGAGATAGAATTTCGGTAGTTACCTTTATCGTGGCCAAAGTCCAAGTTAAACGACGATGATGAGGGTGACGTTACAAGGGTGCCGAAATTAATCTCTTCGTCCGTTGTCATATCTTTCCATCTGTAAGCGAAAACGAGAAAAAGGATCTGCGATTAGAGAGCCACCTGATGCAAATTTTATCAAAGCCGGCTTAAAAACAAAAAATACATACTACAATATATTTATTAAAATAAATAATTAAATGATAAAAGCTCGCCAGAAATGCACCGGCCCCGGCGAAATGGTTCGAAAATTTTTGGCGCATTTGTTTAGTTCGGTTATCGCAGGGCAATTAAGCGTGTTTTCATAATTTCAAAGGGCAACAGGCACGCGAAAAAGCTCACGCGCCGGACATCAAGTGCACGAGAGACATAGGCATTATTTCTGAAATCTCATAGCTTTACTTGCATTTTGACATTTCAGTTAGGCCGGGTGAAGATGCAAAAGATATAAAATAAATCGAAAATACGAATAAACAATAATAAATCGCACGGCAGACACCGCGACGACGATTCAAAGTTAATTAAAAGCGAATTGTTGGTCGTCGCAAATCTGCCGCTAGTCCGTCAAAAAAGCGCTTCAGTTGCCCGGGAGCACCGCACACCGGCCACACCGAACAACAACAAAAACAGTCAACAGAGCGGGTCCCGAGCACTTTATCAATGTTAACGTATTTTTACCTAAAAGTGAAGTGATCACAAGCGCGACTCCGATTTTATAATAGCAACAAAACAGAAAATCTTATTTATTTTTTCACAAGAAAGCAAAGAAGCGACAACTCGCAATGTTTGCCTCGGTGCGCCGCCTGCCGTCGTCGTAGCGCTTCAGAGAGAGACTCACACAACACTACGCCACCGTCCGCATTGGCACTCCGCATGTTGCCCGTCCTGAGCTTCTTCTTCTTCAGTTGCCTGCCCGTTTGCATCGAATTCAACTCAGCTGAAAGGCAGCACACCACACGAACACACCCTGCCCCGGGCCCGCACATCGTCGTCGTCGTCGGCGTCGTACGACACACCGACGACGGGCATATTTCGTTCACCAACACCAACACCGGCCAACCCGCCACTCGTATAATAATAATAATATAAAACCCGGGCATTGGCAACGAACGGCAAGCTGCGCCGCTCTGGCTGTTGGTATAACAACATAACTTTCGTTCTAATATAACGACGAGGCGACGTTGCTGCTGCCGCTCCGTATGCCAGTGTTCGTGCAGTAGGCACCGGTCCGGTACTTGTCAGCAGCCATTGGGAACGGTGGCAGCGAGTAGTGGGGGCTGCCCGCTGTGTATACCAGTGTGCTACTTTAGCACGAATTCTAACCGGAAAAGGAGTGGGGATTGGACCTTTTTGGCCTGTTTCAAGTTTGCCGATTGTGGTGCTATAATTTTATGGCGGTGCCCTGATGCGATGGAGGATTATATGCAATATGATGAACCGTTATTTAGGTAAGAGAACTTCGGTAAAGAATTTTTTTTAAGTACCAATTTTACCCTTTTTTTTTCTTGTCCCGTTATAAGACTACCGGATGGAAAAAAGGTTTCTGTTCTGATTAATTGTTAATTTATTTATCTTTTTGCTTCAACGCAATCACCTCAAGGTCGGGCATTGTTTTAAACAGTAATTAAAAATAATTGTATTCAATGCAAAGTATAATGGTAATATTTATTTATTTTCCTCTAAAGTTACAAAGGACGAGTAACAGTTAATTTATGTATTTAAGTTAAAAAAAAAACAGTTAATAATAATTTTTAAACTGTATTAAATATTCGTCATTCAATAAGATATACTGTTAATTTATGTATATTGTATTATGAAGGTTTTCCACCATATAACCGGGTTTCCTTGGTTTCGTAAATGGGTCATGCGGGTGGGCAAATTCCCTTCTCCTCCCACTCCTTTACCACTACTAACATACAGAGAAGATAGGGGTAGTAAAAATAAGTGATCGCGTTCTAAAGTTGAAAAGCTCAAGATTCCCCCTCCCAAACACCACCCTTCTCCGTCGGTCCATTTGACACCAACCAAACAACCATGCCAAGTTTCGTTGAATCGCTAATTCAATTAGCGGCCAAATAAACGGGGCTTGATTATGCAAACAGCGCAATTATCACGCCCGGCACATGCCAGAGCAGCCCCCTGCCGATTCGACAGCTTTGTGATGCGGCGCTGTCCGCTAATTGCCAGTTTTCCGCTTTGCTTTGCGGTTGTGTTGCATGCTTGGTTGCTTGGTTGGTTGCTTTTTAGCTTCAATTCTCGACGATTCGATTACACTTTGGGGAACTTCTATAAAGTGCCGCTGTTCCTCTCTGAACGCACTATAATCGGGTGGCGCGGAAGCGGAGACAGAGGTACAGACAGGTTCCGGAGACGCTTTCGTTGAAAAAGCATAATATAATAAATTCAACGGGAGCGGTGGAAACCGGTTGAAGGAGAGCTTTAAACTTTCGCAGGGGAAGGATAGAATTGAATGATGATAATGATAGGGGAGCAAAGCGCCTACTACGACTCCGCTCAAGTTTTTTTGAGAAGAGGTACTCAACCAAAAGTTCACACTGCGTAGATAGCAGGATAACGGGATTTATTAGCTTTTGCAGGCCCCAATTAAATATGCCAAGTGTGGCTTTTGTGTGTATGGCCGTAATAAAGGAAGAAGGGCGGCTTGCGGTTAAGACCTTGAAAATGAGCAAGCTTAAGTATTCAGCGTGGCTCATCGGTTTATCGGATCAATTAGCTAGCAAAACTTGGGACGGTTGTTGATTTCTCCTGCTATGCTGGGGAATGGAGTTCAACTTTTTTCTGTTCTATTATAAAACAGAAATAGTCTCACAGGATTTAAAATTCGGAGCCATAACACCTGGCACCTATTTATCCCTTCAGGTCACACATTTCTAAGACCGGATGTGCACCAGAGAACCCACAGACCACAAGAGACTAGGTATAAGAAGAAGGCGCCAAAGTCGTGTCGTAGGAGCCGCTCTTGAAATATCCGAAATATACAAATATCTACAAAATATATGCGCGGAGGGAAGTCTCCGCAATTCCCTGCTCCCTCCGTCCCGTCCCGTGCTCCACGAGTTAAATTCAAACTCGCATTTTCACAGCCGCATACTTCTTCTATAGTAGCTACTGGCTGCCGGCTCGGGTCGATACTCTACAGTGCTGCGGGCTGCTGTTGTACACGACTGGGAAGATATGCGGGCTGCGGAGCTGGAGGGGCAACGAGGTATAGAGCGGCAGCCAGGCGGTTGAATGGATGGATGACTCGGCTACGGCTACACAGCTCGCCTTTGAGGTATGTTTTTTTTTTCTTTGTTCTGTATATTCTTGTGCCGCAATTTCCAATTGAGCCGTGTCTCGTTTTCACGGCATAAAAAAAAGTTTGGAAAGTAGTGGGGATTTTGAGGAACCCGTGTGTTGGTGAGGAATGCCCGGACTATAACGGACGCGGCTAATGGCTCAATACGTTCGTTTTGTGTTGAGCTGAAGCGTTGGAGAGGGGCACTGCTTGTGATGCCATTTAGGTGATTGTATATGGGGACAAAAGGCACAGAGCGAACGGAAATTTGTAGAAAAACATCTGGAAACTTGAAATTTTATCTGGCCGGGGGATCGAGGTCTTGACGACTCGACTCGACTCGATTCGTTGTCGTCGTCGTCGTCGACATTCGACACAGCGATATTTATTTTTAGAGCGTGTATATTATGTAAATATACGCTTGCGGTTGTAAAGTTAAAGTCATATTATCTGTTGGCTGTATAACAGTTTGTTCAAAAAAAAAAAAACAATGGTCTTTGGTGATCGTTATTCTCTCAGACCCATGATAATTTTCATACAAAGGCCCTACTTTCTAATAGGTGCCTCGCCCGTTTTATTGATTTTCTCCAGTGCGCATGTTTCCTTTAGGGGGAAACTTTAACGACTGAAACTGAGTTTTATGGCACTCTGCCACAAATATCGAAGGACGGGTCGCTTTTAGCTGAAGCAATCCAATTATTCTGAATTATGTGCACATGTCTGTGCTTGTTTGTCGGCTGAATTGCGTCAGCAAAAGTTAAGCATTCTGTTGACATAGAGACTGGGAATGGAGTGGAATTTTTGAAGTTGTTTTCAACATTTCCTTCGATTAAGGCCTTGTTGTTTTAGATGGGTTTTTAAACTTTACTTTTTAAGTATTCAAGCAATTGTGTAAAAACATCTGTCTAAAGTCGCATTTACTATGACTTGTATCGGACACACTAAGGCTTGATCGTTAGATGTCCACAGTATGAGTAATTAGTTCTAATAATATGATCTTATATGTATAATGTTGATATTTAGTTGATTAATCTTGTAACTAACTTTAGCTATTTACTAACATATTTACCGACAAATAAAAGTGCATAGAAGTAAGCAATAAAATTGTTATCTTTATCAGTATTGTTAATATCAAGAGCAGCATTTTCATTACCTCTATGAAGGTTATTTATGTTTATAATGATTTTGAAAAGTTAGTAGAACTTCATGCAGTATCAAAAGATCCTATCATTTTGCACAGGTAAGTATGTTAGTATTTAATATAAATCACGTTTCATTGATTCAAAATGTTATATTGGTTATTATTCTACCCCTTGATCACAATGGTAAAATGTTACTATTTCCAACGTTCCAAATTTTTCTGAAGTTTCTGAAGAAAACATAGTTTTAGTATTTAAATACATATTATCATTTCGTTTTGTTTTCAAGTTGACGTTACATTTAATACTAAAGCTTTATAAGAAAAGTTAATTATAATATATATGATTATTACAATTCCTTCTCATATATAGGAATCTATTCACATCTAGTCAATACAAATGTATTTATATTTAAAAAAAAAATAATAAAAAGAACGAAGCATCCACGAAACTGTAACCATTACTAACATTAATAACACTTCATTTTCTGGTCAAACAATCTTTGAAGACGAACCTTAAAAACCAAAAATTATTATTGGTAGTTACAGAAGTCTTATTTTAAAGTAATGTTATAAAGGGTTTGCAAAGAGAGAACCTTCTTTTTCAGGACATACTATACTTTCATGCATTTTTAATAAATTAATGTAATTATTAAAGTATAAACTTCTATATTACACAAAACGACCGCCCTCGTCTTAGGGCGGCAGAAGTTTTGCATAGTGTTATATAGCATAATAATTATTTTATTTTAAAATTTATGTGAGATATAAAATTAAGTTCGAAACGAAAATTACCATGTTGATCACTATCCTGTTGTCGCTTCTATTTGTTACTTATTCACTCCTATTTTTAATTCCGAGGGAATTCTTTGTTCGGAACATTGAATATTTAAAAGCAGACTTACGCAGTCAAGAGACTCATTCGTGTTCCCCATAAACGTTATAGCCTTTCTTTTTTAAATTTCTTACATCTCGGACAGATTTGAATTCTGTCAGAATGAAGAAAAAGGGTGATTAGTTTATTACAACATTACAAAAATACGTTGCTTACAAGAAAAGTTCTTGGTAACAAAAATAGAAAGGAAGCAAAAATGATACCTAAATATATTTATGTTGTTTTTCACTCATTCTTATAGAAATATTTAATGAAATTTTGTATGAAGAATTATATACGAGTATCATTACCTATCACAAAGAGACCTTTTAATAGGTACTTTTCAATTGTGGATGTATATCGCTTACTGTTCATGCAACCTTAGTATTAATTCAATCTATTACAGGTGAGGTTGTCGAGCTTAAATAGCTACATTGTGATCATGAGCCACCTTATTTCAGTGGTTAAAAGAAGATTTTCATAATCAGATTCGACACAAACTGTTTCTTTCTAAAATTATATAAATCTATTTCGGGAGTCAGATCACTGCTAGTCGAAGGCAATGTTAATTAAGTTTTTAAAATTATTATAAGTTGGCTTATCTTATTCTGTAGAAAGTTAGAACATTTCTTTGGCAACAACATAAGTACATATATTTTCCATAAAAATAGCTTCAACATAATACAATAAATCAAGAGTAGAAAAAGAAAAATAATACCGTTCTCACATACTAAGTTTAGTGTAAGTCACCACTAGTTTGTATTAAGCGAGACGAAATACATTACAAACTTACTATCTGAGACATTCTGTAAAGGAAAGTCACAACGTGATCTAAAAAGCAAAAAAGCATAGCTAAGAAGTCTTTTAATGGTTTATTAAGTAATAAACCTAAAAGTCCTACACAAGAATATTTCCTATCCCATCTTTTCTTTTATCTGTAAAAATGAACAGAAACCGGATCCCAACATTCAATAATAATTAAGCAAATTATACTGCACAGTTAATTTAGCAAATTAGACGCAACCAATAATTTGTTTCTTTTACAAGACAAGATTTCCAGTCAAAATAAGAATTTAGTAAATGTATCGAAGGAGTAAATTTAAAGTAGTTAAACGTTTTAAGTATCGCTCAATTTCTTCGTAAAAACACTGACCAAATATTGTAATAATGATCTTAGTTACTAGAGAAAAAATATCAGAAGTCAATCTCTTATGTGTAAAATAAGCAAATTTCATGCCTTTACCTGGGTATGATTTTTCAAAGGCTTTTTTTCTGGTTTTAATCAAGTAATTTTTACGTATGCATTCAATTCTTTTGTTTTGGATTTTACATACAATTTTCTGTGTAATGTACCAATTTTTTTCTAAAATAATAGCCTGAGAAAATTAAAATATATTAAGTTTTTGAATTGAAGTGGATAAAGGTCATTTCAATTTAGTCTTTTTAAAGTTAAAATTATGTGTATAACAACTGATTAAACTCAATTCCATGGACAAATAGCCGTAAATGCCTGGAGAGAGCTATTTAATTCCGTAAAAATTAGTTCGTTCCTCCCTCATGGGGGTGGCAACTGTGAAATTTCAAATGGAGGCTCCCTTTGTTTTTATTACATATTGTAATACTAAATTTAAAAATAAAAGAGATTTCCCTAAAAGATTTTCTTTTAAATATACATTCATCGAAAGTTATAAGCGTTTCAAAATCGCAGATTAACTCGAGTTATAGCTTCTCTGCAGAACGATTCGATTGGTGAAAAGCCACTGTCAAGTAAAGACATCCACTAACATCTTGAAAAAGCATTTTTTATTTTTAAATGCAAAATCAGAATAAGATATAAAAGGTAGCAACTCTAACAATAAAAAGGGTTGTTGCGGTACATTTTTACAGGTTGAAATTTCCTAAAGTCCTTAAATAATATAAAACGTTTATACTGAAATATTATACTAGAAATTTATTTTAAATGAAGATTAAGTAACAAAGAAATCATGCAAACGCAGCCTAACTTCAAGTGTACTTGACTCCAGTTGACTACAAAAATCTTGAAAAATTCACATGTAACCCTACTTGAGGATTTGAAATTTGTCTGGAGCCTAAGAAAAGGAATAAGATAGGCATTCAATCTTATTTTCTAGGTCCATCACACTCAATCTCAACTTATAGTCTTGAAAAATATTTGTATCCAAGAAGAGTAAACAGATTTACTACGTAAAAGACAAATGTCATTTCAAGTAGCTTCCGACAAATTTTCAAGTCAAGTGGCAGACTTTCAAGACAATTTCAAGTCAATCATTGAAGGAAGTATGTAAACGAGTAATTATTTTTGCGATTTTAATATTTTCCGAGTAAAACAGGACCGGTTCGGGTCATTCGGGACTTTGCGAATACTCAGCATTAATATTGTGATAATATAAGGTACGTATTTTCTTCTTAACTTATACAACTTTATAACTTAATTTTGTAAACAACAAATAAATAAAACAATAACTAAGATTTGTTTACTTTTTTTTTTTTGCTTTCGTTAATTAATCGTAAGACTTTTATTTCAAATAAAAAATGTAAATAAAAAGGCATTTAATCTTCCAATTTTATGATCTCGGTTTGTACCGAGAAATTTGATCGTATTGTCTGCTATATGTAGTTGAATTTTATGTAAAAATTGTTATAAGAAAAATTACATGCAATTCCGCTATAAAGGATTCGTATCAAATTTAATGGAAGGCTTTCTGTTCAAAATTACCCCTGTTTTGAACATTACGAGTATCTTTGTAAAATATGTATTTTGTTTGTTTGAATATATATTAACTGCATTTTGCATTCGGAAGCTTACTTAAGAGCTAAGCTACCTAGAATAATAATTTGAAATTTTTAGATAAGAGCATCATAATAAGAGCAATTTGATGATTTTCTTTTAGAAAATTTTAAATCTTTGCTGATACTCATGATAAAGTTCAATTCAAGAGATGACTTCTTTTTGATTTAGATACATGGAAAAAACGCAGCCACTAGGAACTAAAGAAGATTCTAGCCATTCAGAAAAATATGTATGTAGATATACTCAAATTGTGTGAGTCTGGGAAGAGAAATCGATCAAAACTACTTGGGTCGGGATTTTGGTTTGTGATGAGTGGTGATTAAGAGTCACACTCACCTTTCAAAAATGATTACGATAAATGGTAAGTAGTGACTGGTGTCTTCGAAATACGTTCTCACCAAAAAATCGATTACGATGAGTGGTGGATTGGAGTAAATTTGAAATGTCAAATTTATTCATTTGAATTATAAAGGAAGGTCATAAAAAATGGTAAGTATTATGTAAATATTTTATGCCTATTCTCGCCTTCAGAAAGATTTGTTATCGGAAAGTATGCTGCTTTCTTGAAGGAACGTTTTCCAACAAGGAAGGTAGGTATTTGATAAAGGCGAAATAACTGAATTAGATCGGACTTCGAAATGTGTGTCTGTTCTGTATCACTTCGCGGATTTGATACAGGCGTGATTTGCCACGGCTGAAAAGGGTAGCCAGCATCAGCTTTTATTACACAAATTAAGTAATTTTTGATATATTAAATTAAATTAATGTTATTTTACCAAATCACCAAGACATTTTATCTTCCTCAAAATTACATTCCGAAAAGCAATAAGCTTGACTACTTTACCAAATAAAGGAGTCATGACAAGATCTGAGATACCTACAGTAAAGTAGCGGAGGTTAATTATTTGATATAAATATTATTTGGGCATTTTTCGAATGAATATTATTTCATTTTCAGCAAAAGCAGGTGGCACCAAATTCATCTTCTTGCTTTATACATATACACCTGTGTTCAAAAAAATAGTAGTGCACCAATGCGGCAAGTTTGCTGTTCTACAAATTCTCATGTACAAAACAAAGACAACTTTTGCACAAAACACAACATCAGGTGTTTAAGAATCTGATGAACAATTAAAAACATTTTAGTTCATAAGCAATGAATAGCAGTGTCTTCAGACAAGAGCACTTGCACTACTATTTTTTTGAACACAGGTGTATAAGTACATATAATAAGATTTCGTTTAAATGAAATAATTTATATCATATTACACCATGCCAATTAAATACTGTGATGGCAGAATAACTTGAAAAGTATGTATCACAGAGATAAATGACTTACAAGGAAACGTTTTCAGGTGTGTCACCGATTTTGATGAAATTCAAATATATTATAGCAGGGCTTCTTAAACTATGGGTCGCGACCCCATTTGGGGTCGCGTAGCAAAATTCTGCGGTCGCGAGAGATTTTAATGTCAAATATTTATATATAATATATACCATTTTATAACATCACTAGAGTTGGCGGAATCGCTGATATGGCGTTAAATGTACTTCTGCCATTTAACACCACATATTTATGTGAAGTTACTTTCTCAGCTTTAACACATATTAAATCCCAATATCGTTCAGCGTTAAAAAATGTTGAAGAGGTCTTACGTCCAGCAGTTTCAAACATTCCACCAAGATTTGATTTGTTATGCAATAAAAAACAGGCACATCCATCTCATTAAATTTTTTACTTATACTTTAATTTAATACTTACCACGCAACTACTTGAATATATTCGAGAGAATTAAGACGGTCAGAATCCACTTTTATTTTTGAAACTATAATAAATACAATTTTATAATTTTTTGTGCAATTTTTAATTTTAGATTTTTGTATGTTTCAAAACGAATTCTAAACTTATATATTTTCATATGTATATGTATATTGTTACCTAATAAATAAATCATCAAAAAATATTAATTTATTTTTCTTTTATATTTGTATGGGGTCGTCAAGAAACTCGCAATCATAAATGGGGTCGTGAATAACAAAAGTTTAAGAAGCCCTGTATTATAGAATATCGAAAAATAAGAGACACGTATTTTTTTTTATTTGCTGATACGCACATTTAGGGAGTGAAAACCACCCCTAAAATTTACCCCCAAAAACAGTTTTTCCTAAATATTTCAAGTTCTAATGAATTTTTTCGAATGAAGCAAAATGAAAATGATGTCTCATAAATATACTAACCTTTTGTAAGTAATCCGGTTCCCGGGGGTGGCAACCCTTATTTTTTATTGCAAACTTTTTTTTTTTTTACTTTTGCGTCACAAAAATAACAGTTTTAGTTAAAAGCCATTATAAAATATTTTTTTACATACAATTTTGAAAAATTAAGTTGACCTATTTTTGTGTTTTCGTAAAAAAAAAGCTCCTCAAGGTGGTAAACAACCCCTAGCATTAATACGTAAATGATGTATGTATATTCTTTCAGACATTAGTTTTTTCGTGAAAACCAGTATTAAGGGGCTTTTGGAGTCGCTGATTACAAATCTGATGTTAAACTTAAAACATTAAAAATGGCGCATCCAACATGGCGGACAAACTACACCAAATTATATATATAAAAAAAAAAAAAAAAAAAAAAAAAAAACCATTAATAAAAGTACCCCCTAAATGTGCGTATCCGCAGATAAAAAAAAATACGTATCTCTTATTTTTCGATACTCTATAACATATTTCAATTTCATCAAAATCGGTGAGACACACCTAAGAACGTTTCCTTGTTAGACAAAAGTTGCAGGATTTTTCCCTGGCATTTAAGCGGTGATCTTAGATTTCATAAGCGTAAAAACTTTAAGTGGTAAGAATAAGGTAAACTATCAGGGGTTTCGGATTTTTCTCTTTCTTTTATGCTTTGAGCGATACCCGAGTTGCTGTAGTTTGACCTTGTTGAGGATCTCCAAGGTCAAAGCGAGAGGTTGTTCAAGGTCAGATCCGAGCGTAAAATTTTCCTTTTATTCCCGGCGACAAAAGTATGCGTTTCCATTTGAAATAACGGACTTGACTTGAGATAGCAAGGGAATAATCCTACAACTTCAGTTTGAAACATTTTTGCCGAAAACCCACTCCTGACGAGTTATTCTGCAATTTCCGTACTTTGACCTTTCTCTGATATGTCCTACAGGGGTCAAATTTAAAAAATAGTCAAGGTCATACTTGAACGTAAAATTTCCCGCTCTTTTCCGGAGCCAAAAGTTGGGGTTGCAATTTAAAAAAATATACTTGATCTAGAAATGACCTTGAATACCAAGGTCAAGGTCAAATCTAAGATCACCGTTTAACTGCCAGGGAAAAATCCTACAACTTTTGTCTAAGTTATTTTTCTCTGTGAAGCCCTTTTTTTAAGTTATTCTGCCGTCCCGCTACTCAATTGACGCGGTGTATGTATTTAATGTCAATCATTATTTTACACAAAATTGATTTAATAAATTGCAGTCATGGCCAGTTTTAACAAAATTTTAGAAGTATGTAATCAGTAAATTCATGCTTAGTATAATGTTCGAGCTGACTATCCATATCGTCATCGCTTGAAATAAAAGAAATGATCGAAATCCTGGTCTTGCTCTCCTAATGATTTCTATGCGTAAATTTATAATGAAATAATAATTACGATAAAACAAAAAAACTTGAAGTTCGCAGCTCAACAGAAGCACACGCGCCGAAATGCTAAATAAAATTCCACTCCACGCAGCCTTTCTGATAAATCTGAAATTCACGTTACGTTTGGTGGCCTCTCAGTTTCGAGTCACGCAGAGATGTTCCCTCCTATTTTTCTCTGTCCGGGCCGCCGCTGGTTCCGTTCCGGCACCGCACAACACAACTCCATTCCGGAAGTTTTCAGCGTCTGAATTCAGATAAGGTAGAAATCTGGCGAGCGTTCACAGTGTGGGAACTGAGAAGGGGCAGCTTGCTGAAATTTCAGATTTCTCCGCTCGCGTTAGTGAGCCGGTTGCCACGCATCTGTACGGATGTTTTATTCGTTCTGAAATAATTTCAGTCATTTGCGTTTCGTTTCGTTATGCTCGTGATAGGCATGTCAGACACGGAAAAACTGATTGCGGCCATAGGGCAGAGGGAGTGCCTGTGGAATCCGAATTGCATGGGTTATTTGAACCGTGAACTCAAAGAGCGATCGTGGGAAGAAATCGTCGATGAAGTCTGGAGCGGCAGAAGTAACATGGATAAAAACGAAAAGAGTAAGTTTTGCATTTATTTTGTAACTTTTAAATATTAGACATAAGATTGAAAAATTAGAGAGAAATAGATAATTAAGTTAAATACCAATAAGATCATAACAAAAGTATCTGATTATACAAGGTATTTCATTTGTTGTGGTCCAAAAGAATGGAGGTTATAGAACTCAGCTTGATAAACACAAAAATTTATGACAGGGGAGGGCAATGTCAACCGTTTCCGAGTTACAGGGTACAGGTTTTTTGTTTCTAATTATCACAATATTTCTACAAAATACCTTATTCAAAATAAAAGAGAAAATGTATCTACCTGCTATCACTGAAGATACAGTCACGTACAAAATTTAAAATCTTGATTTTAATTTTAACAAACAATTGTTTTCAAAAATTTACATAAACAACATTTTCATTTTTATTGAATTCATTATTTTATTACCTTTATTTTTTAACGTAAACAATATTCATACCGTATTTGATTTTCTGTTCTATCTGAAACCAAGACAATAGCTTTGGACATTTTTTGGCTTTGAGTACGAGAATAGGCCTGTTAAGTCTTCAAAATAGTAAATTTGTTTTTAGCAAAATTTCAAAATATTCCTTTTGAACGATCATACAATGAAAAACAACCAAGGAAAAAGGAGAATAAATTCTTAAAATGTGGAAAAATTTAATTTCTTAATTAAAGAAAATAAATTGTTAAAAAAAAATAAAATGAAACAATCCATTCAAAGCAATTTTCCTCTCTATTCCTTTTCTTGTTTTACTTTTTACTTTCTTAGCTGTACATACTCAATTTCAATTAAGTGATATTTGTCTTGAATTTTTAGCAAGCGTATCTTAACATGATACTTTTAAGTACTTATTGTAGATATTTTTCTTTCAAAGTAATCTAGCTTCGTAATTAAGAATTATTAGCTACTTTTACTCAGTCTAAGAAAAATACTCCACTTCTTAATTTTAGAAAATAATATTTTTCCGTGTAGGGGATTTGT
Organism: Dysmachus trigonus; assembly: GCA_949715965.1. Classification (NCBI taxonomy): domain Eukaryota; kingdom Metazoa; phylum Arthropoda; class Insecta; order Diptera; family Asilidae; genus Dysmachus; species Dysmachus trigonus. Next base: position 54,057,668 of record OX454323.1, on the reverse strand, counting down.
ATTTATGACATGTCAGGAATAAAATATTTGTTGTAGTTACGTGGTAACTCTATCATTAAAAAAAATTGTCCAATAATGTGGTCAATATAAAAATATTGGAGTTATAACACAAAAAAGTAAAAGTGCACGGGAATACCATTTGTTGTTATTTTTCTTAGAATATAAACATTTCCTAAATGAGCTTTTGTGTTTAAAACAATTAAAAAATTTCAATAAAACGATTGAAAATTGGTGTATTTAGCATAGTCTGACTTTAATATTCCGAAATAATATAATATGTATGACAGTTTATTAACTGAACAAAATTTTTCTTTTGCGAATCAAAAATTGACATATCCCCATCTGATCTTTTCAGATTTCTAAGAAAATGTTTAGAAAATTTTACTGGAAGTGGAAATAAAAAATAATTGATGATTTTGGTATTCTACTGTAGGTATAAGGGCTATTTGATAACTAGCAAAAATTGGGTGGAGTCATTTTGAAGAAATTATAAGCCTATTCATTGGTTTTTATGATCTTCCGCGTTTAGGGAAGAAGGAACTTTGTTCTTTTCGGAGAAAATTTATAATGAAATTTTGATATTATGGACAACACTTGCGTTTATTAACTTTTGATAATATTGAAGTTAATCTACTAAGAAATGTAAATATTTTTGTGACTATTATCATCTTAGGACTTAAAAGAACTTATTAAAATTTTAAAGCATTCAATTTTACACGTAATGATAATATATTAAAACTAGCTGGCCCGGCAGACGTTGTACTGCCCTTACTGCTACATTTTCATTATGCCATGTGCGTCGACCAATATTTGATCGTGTTCTTTCTTTTCGCATGTTTCTACAAATAATACCATTAATATAAGAAAACAGTATTTCCGTTTCATATCCCTAATTAATTTATTGAACAAACTTATACGTTGTTTAATATTAAGTAAACCGTTTTACACTTCACAAATATTGGAAAATTACCCGGTTTTACCCGGCGTTGGGTAAATACTTACTAATTAAAGACTTCTCAAATCTTCGTTTGTTATATCCTAGAAATTGATTCAACCCGAAAACCCCTTTATGGATCCGCCATCTTGAATATCCAAATCTTGATAATATTTGAAATTAGTGGCATTAACACAATTATTGTAGCAAATTTAATTAAATCCCGTTGAAATCTAGAAATTTTTTTTATATATTGGGCCCGCCATCTTGGATCTAGAAACTTTGATAATTCGATAATGATCAAAATTAGTGGCACCACAAAAAATCGTACTAATTTTCATGAAAATCCCTTGAAGTCGAGAAATTTGCATCACCATATTGGATCCGCCATCTTGGATTTGGAAATTTTGATAATATTTAAAATTAGTTAAATCAGAATAATCATTGTATTAATTTTCATTAAAATCTGTTGAAATCGAGGCATTATGGTCTCCCTATTGGACCCGCCATCTTGGATTTATAAAATTTTAATAATATTCGAAATTAGTGGCCTCAGAATAATCATTATACCAGTTTTCATTAAAATCCGTCCAACTCGAGACATTTTGGTCGCCGTGTTGGATCCGCTATCTGGAAATTCTGATAATATTCAAATTAGTGGCCTCAGAATAATTATAGTACTAATTTCCATTAAAATCCGTTGAAATTGAGAAATTGTTGGTCACCATTTAGGATTTGGAAATCTCGATAATATTCTAAATTAGTTGCCTCAGAATAACCATTGTACTAATTTTCATTAAAATCCGTTGTAATTGAGACATTTTAATCGCCATGTTGGATCCGTCATCTTGGATTTGGAAATTATGGTAATATTCTAAATTACCCCCCGATTCTGGATCAAAATTAAGAGCTCTTAGCGTCTTAACTATTATCAAAAATCCTTTTAAAGGAATTAATATGCTACCATATTATTGAACAAACATTAGAAATACACTGATTTCTTATAATTTGTGAATTCTTCTACAAAAAGAGGTCCATCTCTTGAGTTAAAGGGATTTTTCAAAACAATTAAGAGGTTAAGAGTTCTTAACTTTTCTGTAGAATTAGGGGGTTAGTTCAATAAGAATAATCATTGTACTAATTTTCATTAAAATCCATTGTAATCAAGACATTTTAATATTCAGAATTGGTGCCCTCAAAATTATCACTGTACTTATATTATTTTCATTAAAATTCATTGAAATCTAGAAATCTTGGTCGCCATATTGGGTCCGCCATCTTGGATTTCTAAATTTTGGTAATATTCAAATTCAGTGACCTCAAAACATTCATTGTACTAAGTTTCATTAAAATCCGTTGAAATCAGGAAATCTTGGTCGCCATATTGGATCCGCCATCTTGAATTTCTAAACTTGGACAGCGGATTTGAAATCCCCATCCCGCAAAGACAAAGTATCCTATGTCCGTTTCCTGGTTTTAAGCTACCTCTTCACCAATTTTCAGCCAAATCGGTTCAGCCGTCCTTGAGTTATAAATAGTGTAACTAACACGATTTTCTTTTATATATATAGATTTTCCACTGATTCTTCGCTCCTATTGGTTGCAGCGTGATGTTATATAGCCTAAAGCCTTCCTCGATAAATGGACTATCCAACACAAAAAGAATTTTTCAATTCGAACCAGGAGTTCCTGAGATTAGCGCGTTCAAACAAACAAACTCTTCAGCTTTATAATATTAGTATAGATACATAAGATATTCAATAAATAAGTCTAAAGCTGGCTCGTGGTTTTATAGTATATAAATCACCTTAAATATTAGTCTACAAAATATTTTAGCCCTTTACACTTTAAGCTATTTGGCTATATGCAGGTAGTCAACTCTAAGACCATTTTTCTTAAATTTTTGAGTTATGGGTAAGAGTACAATAAACGCATAACGGTATAAACACTTGATGACATTGGTGAACGATCGCTTATTAAAACTTAACGATAAATTGTTGACAGTAACACTGGTCGTAGGAGTAGAACGCCTGTGTAGTAGAGATGGCCTTAGAAAATGGCAGAAGGTTAATTGATGGGTAGAAATCCATGTTCTTTTTGGTTTGCATTATAGTGGGGGTTTTTGCACTATATTTTATCTTTATAAATTTTTATTTCAATTAATTATTATTTATTTTATTCTATTATTTATTTTAGTTTAAATATTTTTAAATTTCTCTCTCAAAAAAACTAATTTTTTCCAAAAGTAAAAGTTTGCTTTAAAAAAAAATGTAGAATTAAAAATTAACCGCCTGCTTAAAAATTAAACGCTTCCTTCCTGCCTCCACAACACCCTTCCTCCAGAGTAACGATATAAATAAGAGTAATTGTTTGTGATGGTAGATAGAAATATTGCTCGATGGGGCCGCGATGGTGGTGATGATGCTAGCTCGATGGGCCGCGATGATTATGGTGATGCTGGTGATGTTGACTCGATGGGCTGCGATCATCGTGGTGATGCTAGTGATGTTAGCTCGATGGGCCATCGATGATAGTCAAGTCTCCTATAACGGGGTGTTTTTATAGCGCGATTCCCATATAACGCGGTGTGAAAAATGCGACAAGTTCTCCTATAACGCGGTCTCTTTATAACGCGTTTTTGATACAAGAACATTCCAACAACTCAAATGGCTTGAAAAGTTTATCTATGGCAACAATTATTAATGTGTTAAATTTTTGTATGTACATACATACATAGTTAACATTTGTGGTGTATTCCCCTGTTTGTTAATTCTAGTATTCATTAAACCAAAATTTAAATATGTAAAAATCTACATATTCTTTGTCATTTCTATTATAAAATTTTATTTATTAACCGTATTAGCCAGAACTTGTTATTTTGAGAATGCAGTTTTTATATAGGTCTGATTTATATAGAATTTATTTATTTCTGAGATTCCATGTAACGCGCTACGAATAATTTAAATTGTATTAATTCTGAGTTTCTTATAACGCGGTTTCCATGGAACGCGGCGGTGGTTTCCATATAACGCGGTATAGATTATTCTGATTTATCTTATTTCTATGTTTCTCAAAACGCGATATCCATAGAACGCACATCCTGATTTGAATTAATTCTAAGTCTCTCATAGCACGGTTTTCATATAACGCGAAACGAATTAATCGCGTTATAGGAGACTTGACTGCAATGGTAATGCTGGCTCAATAGGCCGTGTTGGTAGTGATGTCGGGGAGGTTATAAGAAACTTCCCTCCTCCGATGTATCTGTACTCCCTGCCCAGGCTGCAACCCAAATCTGTATAGCTGCCGGCCTTGAAGACTTGTTGATCTTTGCATTATATTTTATTTTTATACATTTTCATTTCAATTAAGTAATTATTATTTATTTTATTCTATTATTTTTTTTAGTTTAACATTTTTCTTGAACAATTTCATTTTTGATTTTTTTGTTCCTCTTTATTTTGATATTTGTGTCCAACTAATTTTTTCCAAAAGCAAAACTTGCTTTTAAAAAAAATGAAAAATTAGCTGTCTGCTTAAAAATTAAACGCTTGCTTCCTGCCTCCACAGCGTGTTTAAATATCTTCAAAAGTTCCCTTTAAAATATTCAGTCATATTCAGAATCTTTCTGCAAAAGAAAGCACGCATATCAAACACGCAGTGATTAAAATGAAATCAGTCTTTCCGTTTTTATCAACAACCCTGCGTGCTTCTAAAAATCTAACGTGACTACGTGTTTAATAAATCAGGTATATAAGGTAGGTGTGAGGAAAAATTGCATGAAAAATGGCTACGTCTACGATAATTCACTCTTCACTTCAATTCATAGTTTTAAAGACATTTTTTTAAATAATACTTTGTAAAATTACAATTTTAAAAAGCTTTTAATTTTAAGATATCCCAGAAAGTAAACTACTACCACTAATTGTAAATAACATAATTACGACGTCAAAATGTTTATAAGCCCATAAAATTGCCAAACTTAAATTTCCTATGCTAAACGTTAAATTTTAACCAGAAATATAGCAGGGATTAATTTACTTTCTTCGCGCAAATATTTATTTTTCAACGTTGAGTGGATGGTTTAGACCAAAAATCTCAGTATATTTGATGTATCTTCTAAATGCGAGCATCGACTACGAAAAGTTACCCCCGGTTTTCTAAAATGAGAAACATCTAAAATAAAAGTCTAGGAAAGAGGAAACAGTATTCACAACATAGAAAGTTCTCTAAAGTTAAGAGTTATCTTATGATATTATTTCTCGACATTTATAACGAGGTTGTTAATGGCATGTCTGTCGTCAAAAAATGTTTGATTAGCTTCGTTGCCATTGATGACTTGAACAATTATCAACAGCGTAGAAAGCGAGCGAAATCAGTCAGAAATAAATTTCGCAGTTGAGATATGAATTAAAAGAAATTACACAAATACATAAAAAAGAAAGGCAAACATAGGAAAATTATTGCTTACTGTTAGTAAATATGCATTCAACTTAAAGTAATTTAGAAGCTTATTTGTTTGGAATGGATATAGTTAAATAAGTGAGTTTTAAATGAGTACACAGGGCGTGTATTTTCTTAATCAATATTTAAAGGTTATGAAGTTGATTGTTTAATTCTAGGACATCCTATATATTGATTGCCTAGTTTTCCAATTTACTAAATATTTTGTCTAAAAACGCAGAATCTTCTTTTATTTCAGTATTAGAATTAAAGAAAAAATGGAGCAACGTTAGGGATTACTACAAGAGGCTTTTTCACGAAGCTAAACATAGAAGGAAATGTGATGACGTGAAAAGAAAAAAATACATTTATTCGGACATGCTCACCTTTCTTGATCCAGTTTTTGACAAAAGGTTAGTAAAACATGTAAATATCTACACTATATTGCTCTTTAGGAAATTCTAACGTGAGTGTAGAGTTATCTTAAGTTCTTAACATAGATTCTGCTATAATATGTATTTAAATGCTAATTAGTGCATAATATGGAATCATAAATTTATTGTAGGGCTAATATTAGCAAAACGACTACATATCGAAACGACTTCTTCAGTTTCAACTTTATTAAAACTTTTATTGTCTTCTTTTATATGCATCAGGTCTTCAAGTGAACATGGTGATTTACTTTCAAAAGAAGAAGAAGAAGAAGAAGAAGAAGGATCAGAAATTCAAGAAGTAAAAAAAGAAATAGAGTATGAAGACGACTATGAAGTTATTTTGGGAAGTGTGGAAGATGCAAATTGTTCAGAGCAAAATGAAAAGAAATGGACCGATACGAATCCCACAACATCCAATCCTTGGCCAGAACGTCGTGAAAAGATATTGAATAATTCTAATATTTCATTCCTTATGAGCTTTGCGCAAGAAATGGAGGATATGACACCATATCAGAGGATAGATTTCAAATGTGGAATGATGGATTTACTGAGAAAAGTAAAATATCCTCATCCTCCCCCACCTAATTGAGATGGAAAGAGCTTTTATCACTATATGCTAACGCACTTCGCACACTAAACGATTTCAAAAAGTCTCCAAAGGGATGAAAGGTTATTTTAAATTAACAATTAATGGTAATCTATGATTTACTAATTACCAATTTAAAAAAATGCATCCCTTTGGAACCTTATTCAAACTAGTTCCGTGTGCGAGCGGCTTAAGACTGATTAAGATATTAAAAAACAATGCAAAATTTCATCATTCTTTTTCTACTGAGAAAATCATCTGAACAAATTGGATAATTTCAGTATTAGTATAACTATGTACCTAGAACTAGTTAACAATATACATATGTATGAAAAAAGAACGAATTTCGGTTGTTGGGAAATTTTGAATTTAATTAAAATTATTTTAAATATTACAGTTTGTTGTTTTACTTCAATTTAAATTAAACCCTTATTCTGCCATCTCTCTTATACGTAAAATTAAACTAATGAGTGTTTTAAATTTAATTAACACTTCAAACTCTTTATTGGGCTATAAACAGTGCTCGTTTCTCGAAACAATGAACACCCTCTCCATTTTATCAATTCTCTTTTCTTCTATTGTTGTTAAAATGAATACTCAGTCATTTTTAAGGGTTTGAAAAAATTAAGAATTTTTCTCACTTATATTTACTTTAGTTTTGTGAATATGAAAGCAGTGCGTTAATGTAAAAATGTTCTAAAAAACATTTTAAAAATTGTATCTAAAAACTTTCTAATTTTGAAAACCTTTCATTTTTATTATTATATTTCAAAAAATTTTTTTCATAAAACACAGAGAAAAAAGGTTAAGGGGCGAAGTAATTTTCTTTTATTTAGTTGAATTAAGCGATTCAGTATTTTTAGTTCTTGTGCTTTATTATTAGAAACGAAACAAATCACTTCGTTTCGTCTGTTATAGCTGAATTCCATGTAAGAATTCTTATACGAAATTTTGCATGCAATTCAGCCACAATAGGCGAAACGAACTGATTCGTTTCATCTTTCATAATAAGTCCACTTGTTTTAGATAAATTATTAGCGATGCAAGCAAAAATTGCACTTTTAATTTTTGCGGTTTGTAACTAATGATCATACATTATTTTTGGTTTTGAAAAGATTGTTTGCTTTTTAATATATATTTAATAATGACTCTAAATATACTGGGTGTCCCAAAAGTATGGAAAACGTAAAATAACTTTCGGAAAATGCATTTTGGGAAAAAATGTTTCAGACAAAAGTTTTAGAATTTTTCTCTGGCTATTCGATGGTGACCTTGGATTTGACCTTGACCCTGACCTTCAGGGTCATTCCAGGGTCAAATCCATTTTTTCAAGTGGGAACCCCTATTTTTTAACTGCGAATTTGGAAAGAGCGGGCATTTCTATGTTCAATATAAATTCAAGTTCATATCAAGGTAAAGGTAATTTTTTTACCCCAGAACCCATATTTTTCGCAAATTTGGAAAGCTCAGAAATTTTACATTCAAGTATGACCTTGACCACGCCCTTGACCATTACCTTCAAGGTCATATCAACGTCAAGGTCATTTTTTAACATCAGAACTATTATTTTTCTCGCTGAGGAGAAGAACGGTAAATTAAACGTATGAATATGACCATAACCATGTTATTGACTATGAACCAGACTTTGAAGTTTGAAGGTAATTTAAAAGTAATTTTTTAAAGAATTTAAACGAATTTCAGTCACTGTAGACAAGCAGCTATTCCGGCCACTGAAGGCAAGGAGATGTTTTTACATCAGAACCCATATTTTTTCGCAAAAAGCAAATCAAATAGTACTTTCCATTGCACTAGTAGTCTCTCAGTTATGACTTTTCTCAAACCAGTGGATTTCCTTGATCGGAACCTATGCGTAAAAAAAAAGAAATTCTTTTGAATGTTTTAAGAGGAAAGAATTATGTAGCAAAATTGACAGTTTTTTTTATTATTCTCCAACTATTTATTAAAAAGCAGCTTCCGATATGATTCAAATTTAAATTTTGTCTTTTCACGGCAATTATTCATTTTGTAGTTTTTTTAATTTTGAGATTTACCCCGATGTTAAACAAATTTTGTTCCAAAGCCGACGTTTCGAAGAGTACAGCCGTGACCACTAAGAGTGTAATCTCTTCTAAACGTCTGATTTAAAACAATAATTTTCATATTGCGATAAGCCCGAAAATTCATAAATAATAAAATGACATGTTGATTTCAAATTTAAGATACTCATTACAAAAGGTCCTGAACTCTCTGAACTTTCTCAGTAAATTCGTAGGAAAATGTGTACTATATAGTATGTATGTTACAGTGGCGACTCATGGTCTCTTCGACAGAGGAGGCAAAAAATTCAAGGATTTACTTTGACACCCAGCTAGAAACAATGACAAAGACTCATGCTTGCCGTTGTCTTCTCCATATTTCAGTGGCTGCTAATCGTTACATAAATGACTTTATTATGTTCCATACATTTTTACATATCTATATTTATCTCTTTCAGAAATGCCAAGGTTTAAGTTTCTTAAACAATATTTTTTCTATACTCAAAAGGGTCTGATAAGATAAATGATCTTTGCCCATTCCATTTCTATAACCTGCTATAATGCTTTTTTTCGGCGCTACCTAATGAAAAACCTATCTTTATTGTTTATTGTTAAGAGAATTGGAGAAACTAAAAACTGCTTACAGGGCTTGCTTCTGCTCTCAGGCACTTGTACTTGCCTTGGTCACACAAATTCTGATTAGAAAAATATATGCTGCATATTCCAATACACACATCAATTTGTTCATAAACTGATCGGAGGCTAGACTTTTCTGGCACACATACAGTACTGAGTCTCAACAATGAAAGAAAATTTTAATCGCTTTCGCTTGCGACTCCATAGAAAGATATTTATTAGTGGCCCGATTCATACTGCCTCACTGCCATATTGTTAACTTTTCTGAGTTGCGGAAAAAAAATTTCCGTGTGAATCTGTGAGGTTGTATTTTGTAAATGTATGGCCACTTTCGGGACAGAAAATGTTCCTGATTTACCAAAGCAAGTAAATATTGCACCTTGCACCAGTCCGACAGGGATTCAACGTTCAACACTCTTAGCTCAGGTTTTTATTGTTTGGAATGAACGTTTTATTGTTTTGAAGGATAATGCTAACCTTTTCCTACCTTTTCCCACGAATTTTATTACTGTTGCTCAAAAATAGACCGACGGTCAAGAATACCCAAATATCTTTTTATAGATACTCTGTGCTTAGGGCTATTTGACAATGCTTGAATTTACTCCTAATTATATGTACAAGGCAGGTAGGTCTTCAAAGACAATATCTTGTCGAGAAATCAACTGGAAACGGGACAGCACGTTGAATTTTTGAAGGGGAAATATGTATTCGAACCATTTTTGCTTCGCGGCTTTTACTCCTTCGGTCGCTGGCTTGCAGACAAATGCATGAAAAAAAGGCCAGGTTAGTAATATGTTTAGAAAACACTGTCTAAAATATGGATTAATTCTTAATGAAATTGTAGTGATTTTTCGGTTTTTCGGAGCTAAGTTTTCCTCCCACTGTCAAACAACCGTACGTTGCAATTGGTCTGGGGCTCACGTTTTTTGATGAGTTGGATTGAAACTAAAAAATTTTACAAATTTTGTTTGAAAAGGCAATAAAATATCGAGTAAATTGAGTGATACATTTTTGGATAAATGTGAGTGATACATTTTTTAGACAGATGTTGTAGTTTAGAAGTTG